>CM031235.1:433928226-435342688 GCA_018340775.1 Taxus wallichiana var. yunnanensis | reverse complement strand
ATTTGTAGCTCCTTATTTGCTTGGATTATATCTGATAAAGCAATGTGAATTTTCCAAGTACTTCCTTACCATCTCTAAGGAGCCATTCAATCTAGGATGATACTGCCATGCCTTGTTCACCAATCTTAATATATTCATTCATTTTCTCTTGACTGGGAACTTGAATGGGTTCGGTGGCAGTTACTGGAGGAGTGTTGCCTATTTTCTGTAATGCTTATAGGAGACATTTATTTTGTTCTTTAGGTATCCTTTTCTCCTCTTTTGCCTCTTGGAGCTTCTTGCAGAGAGCATCCACAACAAACAAGGCTTCCCCTTGCAATCTTTCAGATGAGGTCCCCATTGTAACCTTAGTCACCGTGAAGTCTGTGGGAGATAGATCTTCTTTTCTCTTGGTGGGATCTGGGAAAGCTATCTCCATGACTCTCTCCCACGAAGAACCTTTAGAAAAGTGACTTATCACTTTCTTTTTATTGGTTCCCTTCTTCGAAATAATGGAGAAATCCATAGCTGTAATGGGAACTTTCCTCTTATTCTGTCTCAAATGTTCAGAAATCCAACCAGGACTTATGGGAGTGGGAGCAGAGGAAGAAGAAGAAACAAGAGTGAGGGGGGAAGTGACTGTAGAGGCCTCAGGGAAGTATGTCGAAACACTCGGTGGTGGAATTGATAGGGAGTTTGATGCACCGATGCTTATGGGGCTTGGAGTTACCATAGAGAAGAGAAGGACATGGAAATGGAAGGGATCTGCAACATGATTGAGGGAATATTGGTTGACAGATCCACGAGAGAGGAGAAGATGGAAGAGGTGGGAGATGGAAGGGAGGAAGGGAGAGGAGAGGACACATCCATAGGAATAGATGCTTGAATGACAGGAGGAGGAGGAGGAGTGGAAGAAGGAACGCTGGGTACCTCAGCAGTTGCAGTCATGACATCATCCTGGGTGGATGTATCCGTTGGAATATCTATTGTTTCTTCACCACCTAGAGACACCAGGTTGACTACTTGCTTCTCAGAAGTAGGAGGAAGGTCTTCAGGAGTTTCCTCTTGTCTGCTTGGTTCTCCCACCTTGTCCTTTCCTTTTCCTTTCGGCACATAGACCGGCCTTGGAGGTGCACTGCCTGAAGGAGAAGTTGTGAAGTCAACTCGAGGTATGTAAGGCCATTCTGATTGCACCAATGTTTGGTGTGTTGCAATATGGGTTTGACCCTTTCTTGAATGGTCTTTGGCACTTTAGCTCTGTCGATCTTCTCGAATGGCCAGTTGTCCCCATCTGTGTCAATGTAAACTTGATCAATTTCTTGATCAGTCTCTTTGAATTTCTTTGGGACAATGGCAATGCCATAGTGGATGATTTCCTCCAGAGCCAGCCGGGAGTGATCCTTCCACCTAATGTCTATCTCATGGGTTAGGTCTATCCAAATGTCCTCGATCTCGGGAACATGGATGGGATCAATTTTTTCCTTTGGGAGGAAACTCCGGTAGTCAAAGGTTGGCCTTGCTGGGAATTTGTGCTTTAAATTTAGTAGCTCTAACTCAAAGATACATCTCTCATGCTTTAGCAATTATAGGGCAGGTGTATCGGCCAACTGTAAGGGGGAATGGAGTTCCTCCTTTCTTTCTCTTCATACACTGTTGTGATAAGTGATTAATTACCTTGAAAATTCCAGGAGGACCAGCTTTGGCCCTACAAACCTTGGTAGTTTCATGGGCTCTCCCTCAAAATTCACAACTTTGAGATATGTGAATGTGGGGAATTATGTGAACAATGCTCCCCATTTCTTTGTAGCAGTAATTACACTCGGGTTGGTTTGATTGTGCCTCATGTTTGGCCTTAGAAAATAGATTACCTCATAGAAGAAGGCATCATTTATTTTGGAGAACTGGGAGATGTTGGCTTTGAGCCTTAGCTCTGGGTAGAACTCGTATACCTTGACTTGGGGCCATACTCCATTTTGAGTTAACCCTATGAAATCCCTTCTGCAGCAGCGGCATATACAACGTAGGAGTTCATGTAGAACTACCCAGTTGTTAGAACTTGTTGAAGCTGTTGTGAGATGGTGTCACTTATGATTTCACCCCAGCCGAAGTGTTGATCAGGTGTATTCTTGCTCATGTTCTCCAGGTATCTCAACATCCACTTATGGAAATAATGGGCATCAGGGAGCCCAAATACTTTGTTCAAGAACGTGATTGTATCACTCAACTCTTCATTAAAATCACTACGGTGGATGGTTTGTGGCCATCTGGTCAACGAATTTTTGTTCTTTAAATAGAGTTCATTCATCATCTGCATGCACTGATCTTCATTATCATCCCATGCCTTCCTACAGTCTTCAATACTTATTTCCACATATTTCCTATGATGAGGAATGCCCAGGATCATCTCAAAGTGACGAGCTGTGAGGTCTATGATTGCCTCGTGTTCTTTGTTTTCAACACATCTAGTGTTCTTGTTATAACATCGGGCAATCAATATGATGAACTCATTATTCACGGCACTCACTAGAAGCCCAACTGCAAAGTGCAATCCACTGCCTATTAACTTATTCATCCAAGGGCCATTGTTCACCTTGGTGGTCCTTACCCGAAATCATCCATGTCTATATGACCCAGCTCAGAGTCTCTGATGTCAAGGCCACACTTTGCATATGAGTCGGGCATTCTAAGTTTATGGTCTTTCTCATCTTTGTTTAGCTTTAGCTTTTACTGTGGTCCTAGCTGGTCTCTTGCTTGATGAAGACATATATGAGTTCAAGAACGGATGCTGTTTCGCAAGAAGTATCAAGAAGGTCCAACATAGAAGAGCCATGTCAACTGTCATGTTATTCATGATGAAAATTTGAAGAATAACAGAACACCTTCGAATGCGTGAGAAAATAGTTAAGTTTAGCTTGTGGAAGGAAGAACGAGTGATTTTAAGCCTTAGGGTGCAAGGCGCAAGTTTTTAGTAGGCTGCAGGAGCTTTTATGGCTAGGCGCACTTTTATGGATGCCAACATGCAAATTTTAGCACCAAAGGGTAAAGCGCATGGTGTGGGTCTACAACAGACAACATTTTATGTTGATGTTTTGGAATTTGCGCTTGCACCTCTAGAAAAATTTGCTAAGTATTCTTTGGCTAGGTGTGGAAAAACTTCATGTTGCATAAGTGTAAAGTGCACCAAAGCACAACTTTGGAAGATGCTATGAGGAAAAACAGTGTGCCAAGGACTTAACAGTTTAACAATTTTTGCAAATATCTTTGATCTTCACTTCCTCTCTCTTTTGGATTTGTTAGATGGCAAGGAAGAGAGGGTTTTTGGCAAGGCAACAAGCAGGGATAGATGATTTTGGTTTATTTCAGTGGGGGCCTTCCAAATTTGTAGATCTGGAAGGAGAGGAAAAGAGGGTTTCAGTTGGGTTGGGAAATCATTAGGTTCTTTAGATTTTAACCATTGACAGACTCTAACACTTAACACAATGAAACAAAAACCACAACTGGGAGAGGAGCCACTTACCTAGATTTATAAAACATGAAGAAAAACACTGTAGGGGTCCACAAGCTCGAAAATGACACGTGAGGGCTGACAGGGATGGCTGACATGCATAGAGAAAATACTTTTCACAATTTCTAATTCGTGAAAATGACATTTGTCGGACTCTATTTATAGAAAAATTGGCATTTATGACCTCACCAACCACTTTTGGTGTGATTTTGAGTGTCGACACAAGGAAACACGCACCTAGGAAAATGCTTAGCGCAAGTTTTAATGTTAACACAATAATTTCAGTGCTAAAGGACTTAAAAAGGGGCACAAATTCCTTGATGTCGACATGAGTAAAATTGCGCCCAGTGTAAAAGGGTGTAGTTTTAGTCATGTCGACACACAACTTTCTGCGCCGAAGGATTAGCTAAAAATGGCTAAGTCCTGAAACAACTTGATTTTTTGAAAGGGAGTTTTGGGCTATTTTGAATGTCATCAAACTTCCCTAGGGGCCAAAATAGAATTTTGGTATGGTTACCTACAAACTACCCTTGTCAATTTTGTGGGATAACACAACTTCAGATCACTCTCAAACCTTGCAGGTTTGCATATTTCATCTACAACTATAGGTCCATCCTCCTAGGTGGCCGTCGACCTACCTGTGCATAGTCTAGGTCACCATTAACCCAAACTAGGTAACACATACTTTGCAGTTATTGTCATCTAAATATATTTAGACCAATTTATTCCATTTTTCGATTCAGTGATAGCTCTATTTTCTACATGCTTTTTCTTTTACATCCTTTTTTTCTAATAGGGGCTGACATCCACCGAGGAAGTTAACGATTCTTGAGTGCACTTTAACAAGAAAACCCCACCCATATTTATGTAATCAATTATCACTTCCAATCTTATTTACAGATTCCATCCGAGTTTGTAGTAGGACCAATTCCTATATCAAACATCATGTATACGAGGTAACATAAACCTTATATCTTTTCTCGAGTTGTGAATTTATTTAGTAGCTAGTGCATTAATTTGATTAACAAATGAGAAATTAGACAACAAAAACAATGAAAGGAAGAATCCATTGGAAGACCCTAAAAAGAGTAGAAGTAGAACATTTACTAGGACACTAATGCCCGGATCGAACACGACACTAGGGGTGGTCATGTCCCCCTTTGAACGAATCTATTCAAAGAATTTCTAGACTACATTTTATTAAACAAAGCTTACAAATTCCAAATTAAACATTCTCATTCTATTTCCCAATTTAGAATCACTCCAAATATCCCAATACAAGATAAGTCAATCTTATCTCCTATATTGCACACTTGTTTATAATTTTCATGTTAGATCTTATTTTTACTATTATATTCATTTAATCTTAGTCCTCTAATTATGATTTAAATATATTTAAATTAGTATGTTATATATTTTATGTCTTTGAATCTTGATTAGAAAAATTGGTATTTTTCAAACCTAGTCTCTTCAAATAAGGAAACCAAATTGTTTATTTTCAAGTTATCATATATGATCTAGATATCATTTTAGTCCACATATAATGTAAAAATAGGCATATTCTCTTTTTTCAATATTATTTTGGCATTATCTCGCTTGTTGGTATCACACCTAAAATGATGTGAGCTAGTCCATAGTTGGGCTATGCATATTTTCAATTTATCTAGGATTTTTCTTCATTGTCACATGTGAGATTAAACTATTTGATATAAAATGATTTCTTCGCCCAAGATATTTTGTGCTCATGGATACCCCTAAATTTTTCTCTCACATACTTTTTATTTCCTTATTTTTTTAGGCATTCTTAAATTCCAACACCCTATTTTCTAATCTAATTATTATTTTGTTTCATTCATGTGTTATTCCTTCTACTTAAATCTTCCCCACTACCATTTTGGCGCACTAGAGAGTCTTCATGTTTTTGTATTTTTGAGTAACTAGAATTTCAATAAATGTGGAAGCCTTTAAAATGAAGGTACATGTTTTAGCTAGTATAATTTCATATGTAACTTATGTTTTAATTTTGAGTTTGTTTTTAATTATGTTCTTTTGAATTATTTCTATCTGTTAGATACATTTTTGCCACATGTAAAATATGGTGCTTTTCCAACAACGTGTAGGATAAATCCTCCTCTATTGTGAGGGGATGAACCCTTTATTAAAAGCCAAAAGAATAACAGAGAATATGTTCGGCTTTTACACTATTTTGTAGGTGTGAGATTTAACTCTCGAGAAATAAATATAAGTTGAAAGGTGAGAAGAAAGGAATGGATAATTTATAGATAAAGAAATAAGGAAAGGAAATCTTTCATTTTGAATAAGTAAGCTCATACCCTATTTTAGTTTGTAAATAGATTCTTTAATAAAATAAACACTTCTAATAATGATTCTACATGCATGAAAGGAATGAATAAGGATAAACACATGACATAAGAATATGTGATACTATCAAATAAATCATGACACAAATTTCAAGAAATATCTTTTTATTTCTTCACTTAGATGACCATGAAGTCTCATACTCTTTCCTCTCATGTACAAGATTTTGTAAAAAATCACACACAACACAAAGTCTAGAAAATAATCCCTCCAAGTCTTTAGTAATTTGAAGCTATTCAAGAAATGATGAAATTTCCTTTTACAATATCTTGGACAACCCAAAGTCTCTCCATATATATCTAATGAAATTTACTTTGAAAGTATCACAAAGTAAACTCTCCAAGTAAAAATATGTAGCTGGTAAAATTCCCTTATAATGATTTGAATACAAATATTTATTAGAAACTATTTCCTATTTTTAGGGTTACATGTATGGAAGAAAAATTCAATTTTTCTAATAATAGAAACTTATATGCTTGCAAATTCTATTTACACATGCATGGGAGACAAAACCCAAGTTTTCAAAGGACTTTATAAATTGACAAAGTCAATTTTCAACTTGTAAAATTGGAATGTGCAATTTTATAATGATAAAAATACATGATACTAAAATTTCACATCCACCTTCATGAAACTTGTTGTAGATCATGAATCTTTCTATCATCTCCTTCCTAAAACAATTATGATCTTTTGGGTTAACACAATTTCCCAAACAATTATACTTATTCTTTTTTATTCTAGAAGTGTGGTGGGTTAAGGGGTGATGACCTCGAAATCAAACACAATTTGAGTTTATCATGGCCTTTGGAACATCTTTATTTTTTCCATCTTCATGCCAAAAATTAATTTTTGGTATTTGGGATTCAGGTATAATTTATATGCTAAAATATCTATTATGGGATAAAAAACATGCACAAACACCTCCATAGGGTTTTAATTTACTTTTTCACGTCAAAAATATACCATAGTCACTGGTAGGATTTTGAATTTCATTTAAAAGGTAAAAGTATGAAAAAGACTAAGTTGGGATTTTGTCTTGCATTTGCATGGAAAAAGTTTGATTGAGACTAAATAGGGTTTCAAACTACAGAACCATGTTTTCATCTTGCATGAAAATTATAAATATGCAAAAAAACCAAAAAAATGATCAACACTAGGGAAAGAGTATTTTAGGAAATTGAGTTTTGGATGTAATTTACATGCAAATTATAAATGTGCACCAAAACTCCAAAAATTGATTAACATTAAGAAGTGAATTTTGAGATTTTGGGTTTTGGGAGCATTCTATAAGTAGCTTGCAAATGGGATTAAGAAGTCCAAAAGTTGAAAGAAATTGGTTATTATTCCATACTTAACCAATTTGATTAATTTTATTCAATTACGACCACATTTTCTTAGTGGAGCAATTTTTTTCTTAAGTTTAAAATGGGGGACACCATATGGATTTAGCTTGGGGACATGGCTTGGATTGGAATGAACTCCAAAATATCATGTATAACCAGTTCCTTATCCATTGGGCCAAGGATTCGAAATTATAAACATATAACACAAATGTTTTCATAACTTGAACAACATATGAGAAGAAACAAGGAGACTAACACAATTGAACAAGGAAAACACACTGAAATGGAAACTCACAAACATAAGAAAGAACATAAACCAAAAAATTAATCACCTAAAACATGCAGAGGACAACCTTCTATTAGTAATGTCTCTACATTAGATATTATCTAGTAAGGGGTAACATAAAATTATAATGATCCATAAACCCATTAACAAGTTCTGAAATAATAACCTTTCTTCAACCGCTTAGGAGAAACGGGGTAAAGGATCCCAAGGTGCCAAGGAAACTGAATTTTGCATGATTATTCTTGGAAAATCATTTACAATCATTTTCATAGGTAAAGATACCTTCAAATGCCTCATTTTATTTGATGTTTTGAAACACTACTACTTGCTTCCAAATCATTATTTAGTTTAACCTTGCCTTTGATTCCATAACTTTGCATGTCACCGCCACTAATAATATTTTCGTAGTCATCCATCTCTCACTACAATAATAAATCCACCTACAACATTTTAAAGACAATGACTCTCAGCCTTTTAAGTCTCCCTAACCACTATTATGACTATAATAATGATCAAGTGAATTTTCATCAATACAACCCCATTTCACACAAATGACTCCATTTTTTCCTTCCTATATAATAGTATGATTGATGTATTGATCATGTGATGTCTCATCCTCTTGAAAGGAGAATGAACATAATGATAAGGAAAAAATAGGAATGCCACTAACCTCTTGACACCCATTATAGGTTACATAAGCAATCACCATGTTGAATACATATTTCTCTTAAATGGGATCATCTATGAGAAAATCCAGAATTTGCCCATTTTTTCTTCATGAAAATAAAGTAAAAAACCAATATTCACTTGATAATTCCTCATTATGAATATTGAGGTGATGATTTGAAATGATCATTTCATTATACTATAATTCATTGGGGTTTTAACCTTCCTTGTGGCCATTATAATTCATCTCCTACTTATCAACCGTATACGAAGAAAAACTATATAACGAGACAAAAAAAAACTAGTTCTTCCTTCATATCTCTTTGCAACCTCAGATGAGATCGCTGAATTTTGGAATGAAGCACCGAGCTTGTTGAATATCTTGATGATTTTTTTTTGTGGATGCTCCAAATGTGGTCTTAATGGAAGTATATTTCAGCTATGAGAAAAGTTGATTGAATGACTAATTTTCTAGTAGATTCATGATCATTTGGACAACGTAATGGTGTGTGATATTGAATGATAATTCAACACAATTTTGATATAATTATCAAATATTTCAAAGAAGATAATTAGAGATAAAAGAGTGATGATTTATAGATGAAGGATGAGGATTCCTAAATATTTGATTTGTATGATTATCTTGTCTGATCTGAAGTTAACTAAAGCAAGATTAAAGTGTTTAATTGAGTTTCCAATCTATTTGAGGAGTTGATTTGCTACTTTGAGCTTGTGTAGATGAATTATTTTTGAGTTTCCCAAAGATGGCACATGCTTTTGTTTATTTTTATCTTTTTGTATTGAAATATTAATTCATGTCTTTTTTATCCAACCAAAAAAGTGAACCAAATTTTAGCTTTTGCATTTATTTGCTTTATTTTTAGTATGTCATGATTTTTGGGAGATGTGTTTAGTTAAGTTAAATGCATGATTTGATTTTATCTAATTTCTTCATCTTGCATATATCTAATGATTTGATATTTAATTGATTTATTTTTCTCTAGTTAACTTTGAGATGTTAATTAGTGAAGTGATATTAATTAATTAGATAAGAGGTGAGATGTAAATGGATAATGTGTAGGATTTATTTAATTATTTTGATATTAAATTAGCTAATAAAATTAACTAATGAGATGAATAATAATAGTGATAGGATTAATTAATTAATCCTAGGAATGGGATATGAATGTAATAAGGTCCATAGTGTGAATATTTAATAATTCAAGACCATGTGTAAATGATAGGAATGATTAGGAGAATTGTAGGACTGATATCATAAAATGTCATTAAAGGTCGTAAAATAGTTGAATATATCAAAAGTGGTCGAAAATGATCGAAAAATGGTCATAATGTACTGTGAAGTAATTATGGGTTTATTATGAGATTTAGAATGTGTAATATAATATTTTAGGGTGTTTACATTTTCCCCTCTTTAACTTGGCATTATAAAGTAATACCAATTTAAAGATAGTAGATGGATGTAGATCGGTGAAAAAGTGATAGAAAAGGTGGTGGACTACCTAATTTGCCCCAATGAAGGATTTGGATGCCACATAAAGTTTGTATTGTGCTAAGAGAGTTACCCTCAAACGGGTGGGCAATGCACCAAAGTGGTGGACAACCACTTGATAGGAGTGATAAAATGTTATAGACAAGGAGAAGAAGAAATAGGTGAGAAAGTTAGTCATGAGGGTGCAAAGGAAAAAATGAGAAATTAAATTTTAGAAGAAAGGGTTAAATAGAAGGGTGGGAGGGTAGCAAAAATTAGTGGTATTTTTTTTCTATCATATGCTCTTTTATGCCTCGTGAGATATTTTCGAGCTTTGCAATTTGGGAGAGGTGGTGTAATATCCTTCATGAGTTCATCACGCAGATGCATTCAAGAGTTCAGTTGGGATCTAGGTGTAGGAGAGAGTCATGGATAACTTTATGAATGATACGTGTGTGTGTGTGTGTGTGTGTGGGTTATTTTTATATACGCCTCATGATGAAGGCATATTTTTTGCAGAAATGTTGTTTGTGGCATTTTGATGTATATGTATGTATATGAAATTATTTGATGTGGACATTGTATATGGACATTTTGATGTACATAGAGGATGATTTTTGTATCACTCATTTGTAATTATCTTCGATGGATGCTTAGTAATTTACATTTCCTTATATTGAGTCAATGATATGATAAATATGATGATTGATTGCACTCATAGATGAACTTATACTTAGATTTTGTATTTTAATGAAACCTATTTTGTTGTTGCATAGTAGAGTTAGCACCATGATTATTGAAAACCCATGATGAGCAACCCATAATGCACGTAAACACACACACACACACACACACACACACACACACACACACACACACACACACACACACACACACACACACACACACACACACACACACACACACACACACACACACACACACACACACACACACGCGCGCGCACACACACACACACATAAAACAAACCCAATATACACAGTAGATGTATACACCAAGGTTATATATGAACCAAGATGCTAACAAAAATACTTACAATTGGTCAAACAGAAAAATAAAAGACTAAACATAAAGCAAACCCACTATACACATTAATGATATATACCACGGATATAATTAAACCAAGATGTGAACATAATATTTGAAATCGGTTACGAAGGGAAAAAGACAAAAGTAAAGAAAACCCAATATACATAGTAATTAATATGCACCATGGCTATGAATAAACCAAGATGTTAGCAAACTACTTGTAATTGGTCAAGAACAACAACAATGCAACATAAATTTAAATAAAGACAATTAATTATGTCCATAATGTGTTAAAAATGATGATTAGGAAGATTTGAAGGCCCTAAAGCAAGGATACATGCAAGGGGATTGGATCAGACTAAAGAGTGGGGTCAAGTGACACTCTTGTTGGATCCTATTGAATATTGATATGAGATTGAATGGGTCATCACTTCCAAGCAAGGATACATGTAAGGAAGAGAATGAGAGATGATATTTCCCAAGCGAGGATACTTGCGAGGGGCTGACTTACCCCCAAGAAAGGATACATACAAGGGGTAAGATGATTATGTGATAGTCATAGGATAATTTAAAAGATCACTAGGATAGGAGTTAAAAGTTGATTATTGTTGAATTGTGTTGACAATTGCTAAGATTTTGAACATTTTTGAATGTTTTTGGATTTTTTTAGATTTTGAATGTTTTTGGATTTTTGATATATTTTGAATGTTTTTGGATTTTTAACATATTCGAATGATTTTGGATTTTTAATTTTGAATATTTCTACATATTTTTGGATTTTTGAAATATTTTGAATGTTTTTGGATTTTGAATTTTGAATATTTCTGCATATTTTTAGATTTTTGAGATACCTTAGGTGAAAGAGGACCCATATGAGGATGTTTTAAAGAATTTAGCAGCTCATAAATAAAGAGATGAATGAAAAATGATACAAATAACAAATTTTTTACATCTTAATTATAAGGAAAAAGTGACAAAAACTAGATTGAGATGAAATAGTAAGAGGAATAGGGTGCAAGAATTATATAGATGGATGTGTTGAAATTCCCCAACTCAAGGGGTTGGTATCATTGATTTAAGAATATAATATCTTCAGATGAAACACATTCATGGGTTCTTTAATATTTTGGCCATCTTCTAGTGGATAGCTTATATGCACTAGATCCATATTTTGTAGTGATAATATAAGGACCTAACCAATTAGGTTCAAATTTTCCTTACTTTTCCCGATCTTTTGTTGTATTTTTATGATTTTATTTTAGAACAAGGTCACCAATTTCAAATTGTCTTAGTGTTATAATTTTTTTGTAGTTGCAACAGAGTCAATTATGACACACTTTCAAATGATACAAGGCATTAAGAATCTTATCATGTCCATGAGGTGAAGTTCTTCAACACATGTTTGTCTATAATCATCTTCACTGATCAAGTCTTTAAGGGATATTCAGAGTGATGGGAGCTTGACCTCTATGGGTAATACAAATTCAGTGCCATACATAAGTGAAAAGGGTGTAGATCTTGTTATAGTAAAAATAATGTACAATAGGGCTAAAGGGAAGGATAGAGTTATGTATGCTAATTGTGAACATGCTTGTCTACAATTTTTTTCTAAAATGGATTTATTGTTTTATTGGATGTTTCTGCTTGGCCATTACATTATGAATAGTATGGAGTGGACCATTTGAGGTAGATGTGAAAGTGTTTGGCTAGCTCTTTAAATTTTATTTTTGAAGGATGTACCATTATTTGTAAAAATGGAGGAAGGGATGTAAAAGTGTCAACCGAGATGGTAAAATATAAATTTGGAAATATAATTACTGGTAATGTAAGTAAGAGGCACGTCTACCCATTTGGTAAAATTCTCAAGTAGTGGTGATAATGAATATATGACCATAGGAGGTGGGTTTTATTTTACTTATTAGGTCGAGACCCCATCGAGAAAAAGTCCAAGGTGTGGTGCTAGGTTGAAGATATTGTAATGATGCATGAATTATATTACCATGTTGTTGACATGCCAAGAACTTTTTGATAAACTTGTAAGAATTTGACTCCATAGTGGGCCAATAATAACCCATGCGTAGAATCATTTTAGCTATAATGATGCCACTTATGTGTGCATTTAATATTCCAAAATATAATTTAACTAGGGTTTCTCTTTTTTTTCCTCGATTAAGACACTTTAATAGAGTTATATCATAACCTCTTTGATATAGGGTGTCGGTAAGGATAACGTATCATAAATCTATTAGGATGCTATTGTTTAGGTGTTGTCATTGATGTAAAACCTCATTAATGAAAAAGTGGGTGATAGATTAGGTTCAGATCATGCTCAAGATGATGATGATATGATGATTCAAAAGTATTCATGGTTGCACATTGGGTTGATTTAGTGATGATGGTTTATTATTGTAAGGCCAATCGGGTGATCTAGCTTGCCTAGATGATAGTACATGGAGGTTAGAGCTTATTAGTGGCTTGAGAAGAATTTTTTTAATTATTGTGAGAATGATTATAGAGTTCCTTGGCACTCACATGAGCTTCAGGGTGTAGATATAGGTTGGTGACCATGTTACAGATGCTCATTTGAAGTAATTATGGATGCAAGGAGTAATGAGGATAAGATATAGAGCTATATGAGCTCATGGATGAATGTATATAGTTGTATCATGATGTACCAAGTATGTTAGGACTATTTGGATTATTTATATGATGTTTTATGAGGTTGTTTTAGTTGACCCTAGCCTTTACAGTGTAAAACCCTAAGGGGTAGCTATAAAAATGAGATAGGATGGAGAGATGGAGAAAATTTTGAGATAAGATGATGTAAAAGGGTGTAATTGAGGTGTGAGAAAAAAATTGGATTCATTATGTAATGATAAGTTCAAATTATGATGTTTTTTGGTGAAATAGGGTTAAGAAGAAGAACATCTCCAACTCGAATTGCATCTTCTGATGCTCACCCTAAATTGTGTTATTTTCATGGTACCTTATGGATTTTAGGGATTTTTATACATTGAGTCTAGAAAGTTTGAAAAAAATAATGAGGTCATTTAATCATCAGGTTTTTACAAACGAATGTTAATAAGGTAAACAACTTGTTATGAGTTTGAAACCCTGACTTGAAAGAGGTTTGAAATATTTACTTCCTAAGTTGATAGAATTGATTCCTAATGCATGGATGATGATTGGAAAATGTAGATTAATCCTTAATATTTCCAGAAATTTGGTCAAGTATGCTTCATTTAGGTTGACTAGTCAAAGGGCGTTAGAAGCAGTCTTTAGTAAAATGGACATGCGGGAGCTAAACGAGGAATTAGGAGGTAATTAAAGTTTTGTTGGGAATATAATTCAGATATATTTAAATTCATATATATATATATATATATTTTCATGATGATGATTTTTATATCGTTTCCAGGCCGGTTTTATGGACAAGAATATTGTGGCTTTCGAGGACAAAACTACTTTTACTAAAAGAGTGAGTTGGTTGGAGCATGAGATGGATTAGGTGATGCTTGATATAATATGCAATGTGAAGAAAAATTAATTTTAAATCTAATGAATAAATTTTTAGGTATTGAGAGTGTATGGAATGGTGTTAATCAATTGATTTTTGAAAACCACTTTTTGGGAAGCTTGATTTGATAAGGGTAAAAGTTGGTGTGGTTTGAACCAATGATTTTTTCATGAGCTATAAATTGTTTAGAAGTGTTATAAATGTTATGGAATTTCCATTTAATGTTCACATGACATATTTTAAGTGTTCTTTGATGATATTGAAGCCAAAAGGTGAAGACATGGTGTCTGGAAACATGTGTTTTATGAAGGCAATTAGCCACTGGGCCCATTAAATGAAATAATTTGATTGGTTCATGATAATTGAAACCATGGTTTATGTTTAAATGTAATTTTAAACATGTGTGGTGATTTTTAGAGCATTACTAAAAATGGTTTTGGTGTTAGGATATTTTTCTCATTCCAATGAGGTGGTTTTGAGGATTTTTGGTGCATGGAAATTTGTTTTTGATAGGCCAACCTATATGGGTCACTTGTAGATGTTATGAAAAGTATATGAGATTTTTTAAAGATGAATTGGTCACGAAAAATGAGGAATTTTTTTGATTTTACATTTGAATCAAGAAGGAGCTTATAAAAGCATAGTTTTGGATGCTTTTGTGAGCTAGTTATGTGTGTGTAAGAAGTGCAACATAGGTGGAATTATTTTACATGTGTGCGAGCATGAATTGAGATATAATAAAGTGTGTGATAGGTTGAAAAAGGATAGAAAGTATGTGTGCAAGACTTTTAAGCCTTAAGAAGTGAAGAATGAGCTAGCTTGTGAGAGGTTGAAGACCTAGGGTTTGAAGGAGTTGTGATATGAAATTATGACCTCTATCAGTTGTGGTAGCAGAATTACATCAGATATATTATTAATAAGGTGGTTGAGTGGGTTATTTATCATCTTGGGGGTTGTATCCTCCTTGTGGAGTTGGTGCTTCACAAAATTAGGGTTAGTGCTCCTTGTAGGGCTATAACTCTACTAAACTAGGGGTTGGTGCCTCAATAAATTCAAACATATCAATAAAAATATTTTTTTCAAGGTGGGTTTTCTTCCCCTTTATGGTTTCCCATGTTGGGGAAGTAATATCAAGTGGGATATCTACCACTGTTGTACACCCCACATTATTTGAAAGTTTATGTTTTAAACTTAATTATGATGGTATTCCACATTTAAGAGTGGAACAAAGCAATTGAATAATAGAGCTACTGAATCATGGAAAAATCTACTGAGATTTATAATAAACTAACAAATACATTGGTATTAAATAGAGACGATCAGGTTGGGAACAATTTTTTGAGAACTCCGATTTACATAGAAAAAATTGCTCTGTAATTTTAAGAAGATAAAGAAAGACCAAGGAGTGAAGTGGAAGTGATAGGTAAAATTTGTATTTGAGATTCGTAATACAAACACTGCTTTAATATAGTGGGTTTTTTTCCTTTGGTTCGCCCACTTAAATATGACGCGTCTTATCTCTTTTATTTCTTGTTATTTGCTTTCAGCTAATTTATTACATTATGTAACCCGCATACTATAACCTATAACCTTCGGCTGAACTTATATTATGGATTTATAATCAGTCTATTACTCTTTCCTTATAAATCTTGACATGGTATCAGAGCTGGTGGTTATGCATATGCAGGTTTGATCTAGAAGATTTTAATTAGCTAGAATGAAGTATCTTGAAGTCTATTTACAGATCTATAAAGCCCTAGTTGCTCCACAGTTGTCTTCAAGCTAACCAGGTTTAAAATTTTGATTCCCACCCAAATAGTTTGTGAAAACATTGTCCAAATGGCTGTTTAGTTTGTGTTTGAGCTATTGTGTGCTTAGATATTTATTTCTGCATCTAGCTACAATCATTTTTGGTTTACATCTGTCATATGTGAGCTTGTTTTAAGTTTTTGTTTTTTTTATAGCCATTATAGCTATTTTTGTTTGTGGATCCGAAAGGATTTCCTTAGTTCTAGTTAGTTCATGTGGTTAAATCCACCCCAACTTTATAAATATTTATTTTTCACTAGATCTATTTTTGCAAAGCCCAATCCAATCATTTTACGCCATCTGGCTTCGCTTTTCATTTTTATTTAGATCCTATCAATTTTGTGAAGCTTGGACCAATAAAATTGCTCCAAATATATTTTCTATTCGTTTTTTTGTTTATGAAGCCAAATCCACTCATAGAGCTCCAAGTGGCTTCACTATGTCAGTGTTTTATTGATTTTTTTCAAGTTCTCCTACTGTGAAGATTGATCCAATCCTTTTGTGCCATCTATATTTACATTTATCATCCTTTTTGATCCTTCTATCATTTGTGAAGTATGAACCAATAAGGTTGTTCCACACACGTCAAAAATTTGTTTTGTTGTTATTTGCGAAACATGAGCCAATAAGGACTTTACACATATCTTCGCATTGTCAAACTTGGGTTAATCTTTCCTCTATCATTTACAGAATCCGATCCAATAAGAAAGCCCCAAGTCACTTTATATTTCATGCTGCCATATTTTATTAGCACGTGTCTATCTTTTCAAAATAGAGACCAATAGGATTGTTCCAAGTAGCTCCACATTTCACATTGTCGGTCTTTGGTTTTGTTTTTATGTATATGTAAAGTTCAAGACAATAGAGCTGATCTGTGTGCCTTCGAATTTCACACTTGTCGGTATTTTTTATTATGGAAGTGGTTGACCAACTAAATTGAGCCACTATTTCACATTTTTCAGTGTGTGTTAGACTTGTGAAGAATGAGCCATTTAAAAGGATCCACATATCTTTAGTTTTATCTTAATCATTTTGGTAAGTACTACGAAGTGTGAACCAATTATTTTTTAACACACATTTTTAATCTTATGTTGTGTCAGTCTTCGTAAGTGTTAGGGTGTCAATATTTACTTTATCTTAGTCACTTATATTGTGATACTTGTCTTTAGATTCAGAGTTGGATTCTATCTCAAAATTTGACTTATTTTGGGGACTTTAAGTCCGCCTAAAAGTAATCTATTTAAAGTTTTGTGGAAAGCTGTCAAGTGTCCTTTGTTAGGATTGTTGACAAGTGGTTATATTTGACTAAGAATTTTTCAGTCTCTTTTAGTTAGAAACCAATAGAATGTATCCACGTTCCTTCACATTTTTTGTCCTTTATTTTAATCGTGTCGAGTGCAAAAACCAGAACCAATTAATTAAAGACACGTGTATATGGTTACACTATCTTTTTCTATTAATCAGTCTTTTGACTTGTTTGATTGTGAAAGTGCAAGATAAATGAAAAGATACATGTATATTTACATCTTCACGGTGTCATATTTTATTTCCTTGAAACCGAAACTTTCAATTTGTCTTTGTATTGTGGTTTTATAAAGTCTTTTGTGCTGCAAATTTCAATTTTGTTTTTCTGCGTATATCAATTTTTATGGGTTTCAAATTTCCTTTGTTTCACGGATTTTTAAATTTTCTTTAGTCCGTGGTTTTTCAAGTCTATGTTTGTAGGATGCCTAAGTGTCTTTGTCTCATGATTCAAAATTTGGGAAGCTTATAGCTTAGCTTTGCGGTCTTCTGTGGATTGTCTATTTGCATTCATTTAGCTATTAAAAATATATATAGCTTTTTTTTCCTCTATTTGTCTTCCTTGATTTTTTTAGCATTAAAATGGCTAGTTTTGTCATTTTTTCGATGGATAAGTCTCAAATTTTGAATGGAACTAATTATAGTATTTGGAGAGTTCATTTAAAAGCTTGTTTTATGGCTAGGAAGCTATGGGATCTTGTGATTGGTGTGGAGACATGACCCACTGGTAGAAAAACAACCCCTAAAAACCTTAGCTCCTCTTAAAGATCTCGGGAGAATTTTTCTATCCTTTTATAAAGCATAAAAGATGAATTTCTAATGCATATAGGTCATATGGACTCACCTGTAGATGCATGGAAACAATTAGAGACAATACATGAAGGTAGTCATTTACAAAGATAATTAAGCTAATTATGGAATTATTCACAACTCCCATGAAGGGGATGAGAAAATTGTGAACTATTTAGCTAAAATTAAGAACATTAAAGCTCAATTAGATGGATGCAACTGTGAATTATTTCAAGATAAGATTATGTACTTTATAATTCAGATTAACATTCATGAAAAGTTTAGAAACTACATCTTAATTCTGAATTCTAAGTATTAGAATGAGATTGATTTTCCTAATTTGGACACTCTATCTTCCCTGTTAATTCAAGAAGAACAGGTAATGGAAAAATTTGATTCAAAATATAATACTTCTTAGGAATTGTTCTCTCAGAACCATAAGGTTGATAAAAATAAGAGGAATAATAATACTCCTAATCATAAACCTAATATCATAAACCTAATAGCGGTGCCTCTAGGCACATGACTTTTATTCATAGTATCCTCTCAGAAGTTGTAAAATGTGAGGAAAATATATATTTAGGAGATAATTACATCATTAGATCTATGAGTTGTGGAAATGTTAAGTTCGAAAATGGAATAATTAGGAATGTCTTGTATGTTCTGAGTTAAAGAAGAATATTTTATATTGCTCTTAGATAAATAAAGAAAACTCTAAAGTTGTTTTTCTACAAGATAAATGGTATGTAAAAGATAATATCGATAATGTCATTGCTTCTGGTATTCAAAAAATGGCCTATATAACTTTGATGGTTTTTTGTCTGAATCTTGTTTTTCTTCCTCTTCTAGAAAGGACATTCAAATTTGGCATGAAATAATTGGTCATGTAAATTTCAAAATCCTGTATGAAATGTCTATACTTAATCTTCTTGTTGGTCTCCCTAAATTAAAATTTGATCATGAGACATGTGAAAGTTGCTTGTGTGGTAAGAAACATGTTGAACCATTTCACAAACATCATTACTCTAACTCTTCTTAGTTATTAGAACTAATTCATAGTGATGTAAGAGGTCCACTTGAGGTTCCTTCTCTCAATGGTTCCTTATATGATTTTTGCGTTATTAATGAATTATCGAGAATGACTTGGTATTACTTCATTAAGAAGAAGTTTGATGTCTTGTCTAAGTTTCAAGAATTTAAAGCTTTAGTTGAAAATTATTCTAATATGAAAATTAAAATAATTAGGAATGATAAAGGAGGTGAATATGTCTACAAAAGGTTTGACAAGTTCTACATGTCATATAGTATTAAAAGAGAGTTGAATACACCCTATTCCCTCAACAAAATGGCATTGTAGAAAGGAAGAATATGACTATCTTAGAGATGGATAAGACTATGATTCATGCATCTAATGTGCCTAAGTTTCTATGGGTAGAAGCCATGAGTGCTATAACATCTTTGACAAATTGTTATCTTTCCTCTTTTGCATTGCAAGCGTTGACATGTGATTTTTCTGGATAAGGAGTGTTCCTTTGATTTTTGGAAATCATGCTTGCCATGGATGAGTCATTTCTACTCTTAGATTCATTGGGATGAAATGATATTGCTTGCAAAGAATCCATTTTTGCTTTTGATAGATAAGTTGTAATATGGAAATGAAGTTTGCAAACTTATCTCTTTTTATTAACAAATCCTTGGATCAATTCCATTGATCCAAGGTATGTTTTAAATCTTCTTACCTGATCTGAATGGTAAACTGACATTCAGAGGTTGGAGGACATAATGGACTAAACTCTTGTATGTTTACAAATTATTTTATTTTCTTGTAAGATCGTTCCTGCATTCCGTTGTATGTTATGTGCTCGGATCTTCTTGATTGATCTCTTCAGGATGCTAATGTCATCAAGTGGTATGAGGCCTACTTCAGGACTATAAAAAATAAAAATAAAAACTAAGTCCCAGGCCTATGAGATCTATCCTAATGGGATTCTAAACTAAGGTAAATATACCTATCTTTGATCTATGCCTGTTTCATTTGAGATAGCATCCTAACCTAGGTTACATGTTATAAATTAGGGTATGGGGAAATAACCTAAGGTGATGCTAGGCTTATTTCTAACCTATACCTAATACTAAATGGCTATGAGCTATGACCTAACCTAAGATGGCAATTTACCTATTGAAATGTTTCTAAACCTAAGGTAAATACTTCTAAACTATCCTATGGTCATATCCTAAGCTAATGGAATCTACCCTAAACTAATGAAATGTGGAAAGGGGACCTAAGGGTCATATGGCAAGTGGTAAGCTGACGATGGTTCCTAAGCTATTAATGTGATTTGGTTTTTTTATTAAATGACAACGAACTATCATTTTAGGCGAAGCATGAAATTTGGTGGGAGTCCACGTGGACTCATCACTAAGGTTTAGTGATGCATGCAGAAGTTGAATTGGGTCTCGCCAATTTAGGATGGCGGTGGCGAAGAGATATAGGCATGAATTTGAGAGTTAATGGAATTAATGAGCCTTGTTTTTGGTGAGCAAACCACCTAGGAAACCATGCGAGTGGATTTTTGGAGGTTGTTTAGTTATTCATCCTATTTGATTTTTGCTCAGTATGGAGCTATCTCGGGGTCTTTGAACCAACAAATCTATTTTCAGTTTATGGATATTTTTATTCCCTTGGTCTATTTTCAATTCAAGGAAAGTATATGAGACATTGGGGAAATATTTTTTGTTGTTGATCTTACTTGGAGAAGAAGAATTGTTGGAAGCTTGGATGGAAGTCTTCTTCGAATCGGTCCAGAGAAACACTATTAGTCATGATAGGTTCTATCCATTAAGATTTCTTTCTTTTCTCTAAATGTTTAATTAAAATGACTCTGCTCTCATGAGATAAATGGGTTTCTATTTTTGTTTTGGTTATTTGCTTTCTTGTTGAAAGAATCTCTGAGCTTTTGGTTTTGGAACCCTTGCATGATAATGTTGTTTTTAGGTGTTCTCTCGATTGAGTTAAAATGGTGAAATGCATTTACAACTGTTGAGACTTTAGTGTTTTTATTGGAATATATATAGACTTTGGACTATCTGCTCGAAAAGAGTTTGAGTAGGTAGTTTTTGTCTTGAGCTTCGAACTAGAAGTCTCTTTAGAAAGTAGTATGTAAATGGGTACTCTTCTCTGATGCATCTTTGAGTTTTTAAGTTGTATTACTCCTTCGTGATCTATATGGATATATGTTTCATCTCATTGTATGAACATGAACTTGTGTGAAAGTGAGGAATGGACATCTTGTTTGTATTTATACTGGTAAACTTGCATGCTTATACTGAATGCCTTTGCTTGTTTTGAAAGGTAGATGAATACCCTTTTAAACTATATCCTGTTCTGTTAAGTTTTTATACTCCTTGTTTGGGACTGTATTTGTATACTTTTTTCTTCAGTATGAACTCAAACTCATTTAAAAAAGGTTAATGGGTGTTTGAGGTTTATAAATTTTTGGTGTTCTGTACTTTAACTTGTAAAAGATCTTAGAGGAAATATCATGTTCTTATTTTATACTGTTTAAATCTCCACTACTTTGAATCATAATTCGATGGGAGTTGGGTAAGTTTTTTTATTTGGAATTATTGTTACAGTTGAGCTCGTGAGGAGATAAAAATGAAAGTTGTCTTATACTTTGGTTGTTTGTTACTGGAATTCTCTTCTCCGAAACTTTGTAAGGTGATTACTAGTTTGTTGAAATATGGAAGATGGGATGGTTGTCTTTGGTTGAAGTTTTGTTTGATATTTGAAATACTCTGGTAGTTGGATTTCTCCAAGTTGTTATGGTGATTATATTCTTGGGTCTGTTTAACTTTATTAAGTTTGATTTTATGTCCTTTTTGGGCTTGGGTGAGGTGATGAAAACTTACTCACTAGAGTTGGAAACTTCCTTGTAGTTTGTTAACTAACATGTTGTGAGATGACTGTGGCACATTCATGGGAATCGTTGAATGTATAATCAACTTTTGGACTGTTACTTTTGTATATGGAACCAACCAAACCATTCGGTTTATAAGATTTATTGATCTCTGTTTATTGGTGTGGAATTAAATGTCTTGTCGATTCATGACAATGTTTAGCTGAGCTGTCCTATAGAAAGGAAAACTTAACCATTTCTTGACTGATTGTTTTTCAATGGCTGAGTCATGCATCATTATGAAATTGTTTTCTGATGGACTCTTCTTTGTGCACTCAACGGATGATTTCTTCCTTCTCTGTTTGGTCATGATTAAGGGGGATATTTTTATAGTCTTACCTTATTTTGATGGAATGAATGGTTTCAAATCAATGAATGAAACCTTCAATGATAAAGAAATATTCATTAAGGTTGCAAGTAAGTTAATAACTGTTGATGGGTAGGATGTAGACTCTTCTTTTCTAAAGATGCATATGAGAATTTGGTTTAACTGAATGATAAAGGAAATTGTAACTATTTACTCTTCAGCTCATTCTCCTTTCTTTATATAAAACATGTCATAGGTTTAATTGAATCATTTGTATTATTTTTATTAAGTAATTGATTAGTAGTTGTTACTAATTAATTCTCTACTTAAATTATATTTAAGGAAATAGTAATTGTTTCAGTTGGTTTAAATGAAACATTGTTGTTGGGAAGTACTTTTCCATTGCTAATAAGAGGCCTAATCTAAGAACCTAGGTTATATTTATTTGACCGAGAATTAGGTTGTCACATCTAAATTGTGAATCTCTTATTTATTTAAGTTGTTGGTTGACTCATCTTAAAAATAAATGATCTTTGAATGAACTTGTATTCACATGTTTTATGGAAACTTGGTAAAGATGACAAGAAGGTATTTAATTGCGAAAGTAACTCTTTTTGTTTATATATTGAAGTTAAATTTATATTTCAAATTTAGAAAGAATGAGGAAATAATTTGAGGTTAGGAGCTGTTATTTGATATAAATAAGTAAGTGTTTAGGGCAATACTTATCTGTTATAAGGTAGTAGTTTGCTGATTATATTATGATCTTTTCTTAAAAGTGAATTGATTATTATTTGTACTTTTTTATGGTTGTTATTACTTATGTTTTATTTGAATGATTTTATTAATTGTTTAATTAAAGAAGAGTTGTTTTAATGGAACAATTAGTGGAATGCACTTCATTTTAATGCTTAATACTTATCATGCTCGGTTTAATGAACTGACCCGTGCTAGCAGCAATTTTTGTAGATGGACTCGTGAATCGATAAAAGAAGATAATAAATTTTATGATGTATTAGATGATTTAAAGTCTGGCTCTTTTAAAGAGAACTCGATTCATTCTTGAGATGTATTGAAAAGGAAAATTTGTATTCTTTAATGATCTTAGTATTGATTGACATGCAATTTGTCTAAGATGCATAGTCTTGTAAATTGTGTATTTTATCAAGATGAATTGAAAAGGTTGGAGGTTTACTTTGAATTGTTGTGTAATTTCTCTTGTACATTTTATGAAGGTAGTTGGAATACTATCTTGTTGATATTTGGCATATCTATTTGTATTCTTATTTTTGTTGTCATTTGATAAGTTGGATGAAGAGAAATAGTTCAATCTCTCTCTTAATTGAAAGTAACTTATTAAGTTGCATAAGATGATGTTATTTATCTAAATAATATATTATGATAATGGGATGTATATTGAATATACAATTAAACTATAGAAAGTGTGAAAGATATAAAGGGTATGATAAACCCTAGCACATAACCATGTAGAGAGGAAGACTCTTCCTCTCTCAAAAGAATGTAAAGAAAAATAATGGTGTTTATGATCATTAATCATTCGAATTCATTTTCTAAGAATTTTTATCCGGTTGAACTTAGTTTCTCTCTAGACCAAGCTAGCAAAGTATGAATTGGAATAGGAAGTAGCTTTCTATGACTCAGGTACCTTGGCACATTCGATCGACTTAGGTCAGATGAGTATGGCCATATACCCTAAGTCATCATGAGCATCTCCCTATAACAAGGTATGTCTCTTAGATGGGTTAGGGTCAAACCTTGGGTGAGTGGATTGACAAAATTTAGTGAAAACCATTCTAGATAATAGAAGAGTGAGGTGAAGGACGTATTCCGATTCGAAAAATATGCCTTCTAGGAAAAGTAACATGAATAGTATGTAGGAAATCTTTGGCCAAAGTATCAAAAACTGTTGGTTGCATTGTCCTATGCCACCTAGTATAAGTAACATGATTTCAGATGAATATTGGTAACAAATATTTAGATAGGTTCTTTAAATAGGTCACTTAGTACCCAGATTAGGGTAAGAAAACCAAGTATACATAGTATACATAAAATTATTCAATACTTAAAGACAAACATGAGAGATCGGTTAGAGACCGAGTCATGCAATGAGAGATCAGTAATTCACCAAGTCATTTACAGCTGTATATGGTTATCTATTATGAGATTGATTGGCACGAGAATGTGTGTTCTAAATTATGTTTTATTTAGAACAAATAACTTTCTGTAAAAAACAATTTCCCTTATTTCTAAAGTCTTAAAATGGGAATGTTACAAATTTTGCAGTATATATCCTTAATAGAGTGCCTACACAATATCTTCATCAAGCTACAATCCTAGAAGTATGGACAAAACAAAACCAAATATCTCTCACCTAAGAATATTTGGTAGCCATGCTTCTATCTTTATTCCTAAATTTAAAATAAATAAGATTGATCTAACCTCCTATTCATGTATCTTTGTTGGCTATGGCTATAAAAATAAAGGACTGAGAGTTTATGATCCTTTCAAGCATAACATTATTAAATACATAAATGTTCAAGTCTTAGAAAAGACATTTTGTGATGCTTCTCTTAAACCCTTCTCTATTACTCTCGAGAAAGAGCCTCATAATATCTCTCCCAACATTATGGAAATATAAGTTCAAGGGGATAATTATTGTGATCCAGATATGATGGAGATTGAGGGGGAGTCATCTCAAAATTTATTGCATAACAAAGTTCCTAAACAGGATCAAACTATTGTTCAAAACTCTCACTTGCCAATATTAGAAAAATGACTCATAGTCAACATACTTATCATGCCTTGATGAATCTATATGAATTGAACCACAATATTTTAAAGAATTTTTTCAAGATGATAGATGGATTCAAGCTATAAAAGATGAATACACTACTTTAGTTAAAGAAAATACTTGGGAACTTGTCCCTCCTCCTTATAAGAGAATAACTTTAGGATCTAGGTGATTGTACAAGATCAAGTATAACTCGTAAAAGAGATTGAAAAATTTAAGGCAATTCTGGTAGCTTGTGGTTTCACTCGAAACCCGGTCTTGAGTATGTTGATACTTTTTCTCCCGTAGAAAAAATAAGCACTATTAGAGTTCTTCTTGCTCGGCTTCCCAATATGGTTGGGAGATTCACCTAATTGATATTAAAAATTCCTTTTACATGGTGATTTAAAAGAAGTAATATACATACGCCACCTAAAGGTTTTGAATAACCTAATAAATAAATTTATGTCCGTAAGCTCAAAAAGTATTGTATGGTCTTAAACAAGCCCCTAGAGCTTGGTATGTTAAAATTAACAGTTTCTTTCAAGATCTTGAATTTTCTAACTGTTGTTTTGAAAATGACTATTTTTTTAAATTTGAAAAAAATCATATTATCATAATTGTTATTTATGTTGAAAATATTTTGATTAATAGAAGTGATAAAAACTTACTTGTTAAGATCAAAGAAAATTTGAAGCATCATTTTGAAATGACTGATTTAGGTTTATTAAATCACTTTCTTGGCATGTTTATATTTCAAGATCACAAATCTATTGTTGCATCTTAATCTCAATATGATGTGAATTTTCTTAGAATATTTAACATGATTAATTGTAAGCCTGTTTCCATTCCTATTGAAGTTTGTGTCAAATTAGATCCTAAACCAACTTGTACTAAAGTTGATCCTACTCTGTATGTAACATTCCCATTTTAAGACTTTAGAAATAAGGGATTTTTTTGAAACATAATGTTCTCTCTGTCATAAATAAAACATCATTTAGAATACACATTCCATGCCAATCAATCTCATAACAAATAACCATATGTAACTATAATGACTTGGTATGCTACCGATCTCTCATTCTATGACTTGGTTACCAACCAATCTCTCATGTTAACTTAAAGTATCAAATACTTTATGTATACTACGTATACTTGATTCTCCTACCCTATTCTGGGTACATAGTGATTTGGTTAAATAACCTATATGAATATTTGTTACCAATATTATTTAACATGACGTTGCTTTAAACTAGGTGACATAGGACAATGCAACCAAAGAACTTGTGATACTTTGGCCAAATATTTTCAACATAATGTTCATGTTACTATTCCTAGATGACATACTCGTGATTCCCGAATAAGTCCTTCACCTCATTCTTCGTTATCTAGAATGGTCTTTCCGACTACCATCAGTCCACTTGCCCAAGGTTTAAACCTAGCTTGGGTTAGAAACATAATTTATCATAGGAAGACACTCACGATGAATTATGGTATAGGGGCATACTCAGTTGACCTAAGTCACTCGGATGTGCTGAGGTACCCTGAGTCATTGAAGATACCACCTATCCCAAACATGCTACTAACTTAACCTAGAGAGAAACTAAGTTCAAGTCCGGATGTGCGTAAATCTAGATGAACAAATACGAGAAGGGTGTTGCCACATGTCAACTGCAACACTGTATCCTTGAGAAGTTCCAGTACTTCTCATGGGTACAGTCTTGTAGTTGGCATGTGCCAACATCCATTAGAACTGATTCATCAAGATGTACATACCCCCCTTAGTGGTCATTAATCAATAATTAAATTAGATTAAGATTGATTACACAAAGAACCGTGCCTAACCCCGATTCTAACATTTATTGAGTTTTTTACCCATACTCATCTTAATTAGATAAGGATAACTTCATAAATCCTTGTTGCATTATTGTTCATTAACATGGCATAACAAGTAGTTATCCCAAAAATAGGACAAAAACGTCAACATTTAATTCTTAATGCAACTTAGCTATCCGAATCCACCTAGATTCAGATAGAGTTTACTTTATAAATGAAGTTATAAAGATTAAGAATCACAACCACTATTCTTTTTATCTTTCGTTATTTTGGAGAGGAAGAGTCTTCCTCTACATGGTTAAATGTTAGGTTCCTCATAACCTTTTTATCATTCATTACACATATAGTTTAATTGTATGTCCCATGCATATTTCATTATTAAACTATAGTTGTGTAGTTAAAGAACGACATATTTTACAATTTAACAAGTTCATTTTTAATAAGGAGATTATACTATCTCCTTAATCCAACTCAATATCTGATAACAACAATAGTATACAAATAGATATAAAGAATACCGCAAAGATATCACTATTATTTCTAGCATATAAGTACAAAGATTTCACTTCACAAATTGAAGTCCAACACAAACCTTTCAATTCATGATTTAAAATATACATTTACAAGACTATGCAATTCAGACATTCTGCATGTCAATCATGATTAAGATCTTAAAATAACATCACTTTTCTTTTCCAATACAACTCAAGAATGATAAGAAACTCTTTACATAAGATCCAGAATTAAATAAACCAATACATCATGAAAGTTCTTGTATTATTTTATCACTTACGATGTCCATCTGCAAAAATTGCTAGCATGAGATAGTTCAATGAACTCGAGCATGATAAACACTAATCATTAAAGTAAAGTGCATTCCACTAATTGTTCCATTAAACAACTCGATTTAATGAAACAATTAATATACATCATACACATAATCATAAGTAATAACATCTAGAAGACGTACAATTAAGAGAATCTAAATTCACTTTTAAGAAAAGAGTATAATATAATCTACAACATCAGAATTATATCACAAGATTTAATTAATCCTATCAATTACTTTAAAACAGTCAAAAATCTTGTCATTCAATTATTTCTTAAATCCATAAGAATAAAAGCACACATTTATCTTTTCCAAGCAAAAAAATAAGTTAGTTACAACATAGCTCATATTAGTATGCTTCATCTTTCCATATAAACCAAAGAAGAGAATCAATACATACCTATTCCTCAAACACAATTCATTTGAAGGAAAGAATCAGGTTTAGTACACACAACACTACCTCAGTCCAAGATATCAATATAAGGAGTCCATAAATAAAGAGGCAACATCTAAACAAGAATCCCAATTCAATCCAAGTAGATTTAAAACAGTCTAACAAAAATAATTTCTAACTACTGTATGCTAGTAGATTATAATTCAAAGGTCTGAAACCAAACTTTCCAAAAATCCAAGCTATACTCAAGTAAAATAAATCTCTTAACCAATCCACAAGAAGTTCCCATCTCAGAAGAGAATTAATTAAAGAGAAGTTCATTCAATGAACTTATACAATCAACAGAAAAAGGATCTCAAACAAAAAAGGACCCAATCCATAATTCATTTCATTTATACTATGAAATGAAATCCCTTATCTAATTCAAACTTAGAAATTCTTTATCTAGTTCCCAAAAGAGAACTCAAAACTGAATGCACAGTCAAAGAATGCACACTACAAACTTTCCATTACAAAACTTACAAACTGGTTACCTATTTCCATTCACCAAGTTCAAGTTCAATTCAAATCTCAAAACGAAATTCACAATACAGACTCTAAATAGTCTACTATCCCCAAGAGAACATTTTCAATTCTCTTTTAAAAACCGGAGACTCGTTCAATGAATCCAACAAGGAACAAAAATCTACAACTGTGAGAGACAAAAAGGATCACTACATTTCACTGACTCAAAGGACTCAATTTCCATTATAAGACATCGACACTTAATGCAAATGAGTAAGCAGGTCACGATCCCAAAAGGAAATAATACAAGAATTTCGAACAAAAATACTATATTCTTTCAAACAACACTCAATATAATAGGTTTTAGATTCACATTTTATTAAATCCCAAAAATAAGATAAAAGATCAGAAGAGAGTAAGAAACTAAACAATTAATTTAAGAAAATCTGTCCCAAACTTCTTCCATCTTGATAGAATGTAATCAATACAAGCCTCTCAAGTTCCAATTAAAATCTTATGACAAGAAAGAATTTGTTTCAACCTCAATAATAAGAAGGAAAGTAAATAATATACTTCCATAATCTCAAATCTTTTAACGACTGATCCAAATGAGCTAAAGATCAACCAATCCCACAACAGGACATAGTTCCGGCCCATTTATTTCTAAGAATAAAAAAGTTAAGCTTCCCAAAATACATGGGTCCACTCAGGGTAGAGAAGAAGAAGATACATTTTGAATTCACACACCTTGTCAAAATTCAAGAACACCGTGCGGCCTGAAAGACAAGTAATACAACCATTCCCTCATAAGAAGCAAAATAGAGGAGGTTTCAAAAAGAAGTTACACGGTCTACTTCCGACCAAAACAGAACTCTCAAGACCCCTTCGAGCAGATAGTCTTAAAAGAGAATAAAGCTTTTCAAAACCAAATACCAACCAAACCCAGCTCACAATATAGGTAAACACGTTGATTCCAACATAAATCCAGAACACACAATAATGGAATACATGTACAGTGTTGAATATGAGCTTTAAACATAAGTTTAGACTTTACAAGGCTCTAACACCAGCTCAGACAAACACAAGATCAAATACGAGCCTATAAGAAACACGAAGCCCTAAATACAATCTCATAATAACACCAATGCTCCATTACGGATTCAATCATTTCTAATTCCTTAAAGAAGAATAAAACTCCAGTTCAGAGCATAAGTACGAAAAAAACTCCACAAATTAGCAAAGTAAGTTTAGCGTTCTGCAAAGAACTGAATATGAGTATAGTTGTTGAATACGAAGGTTCAATCAAAAGTTCATAACTACACCAAGTTCTTACTCAGTACAAAACAAACACAAAGTTCTAAACAAAATATCATAACAAAACACAAAGCTTCCACATAATCTTAAAACAACCACAAAACTCCACTAAAAGCTCAACGAATTAGAAGACTAAAATAGAGATTCAGAACCATATAAGTAACAAAGTTAGTTCAAGGTTGCCATTAGTCTCGAATACAAGTTATAGAGCTTCGAATACAAGCTACTGAGCTTAAAATACAAGCTACAGAGCTTAAAATGCAAGTTCACATGAATACCTATAATAACTAGTACATAGATAGTTTCCAAAAGCTACCATTAATAGAAAATGGATTCTCATTCCAAAACCCACATAGATTTCATGAAAGCATGCAAGTAAATAACTAGAAACATTATGCAAAAATATATCCCCAGTGAGCAGAATTATTTTAATGAATCAATTAGAAGAAAGAAAGAAATCTTAATGGGTAGATCCTATCATGCCTGATAGTGCCTCTGCCGATTCGAAGAATACTTCTAGCCGAGTTTCCAAAACCTCTTCTTCTCCAAGCAAGATCAACCAACAATAATATTTTTCCACAATGCCTCATATACTTTCCTCGAATCAAAAATAGCTACCAAGTGTAGATCAAACTGTTGGTTCGAAGAACCAGATAGCTATATGCAGAGAAAAAATCATGAAGCATGCAAAACAAAACAACCCCCAAAAAATCCACCAGCATGCCTTCTAAGATAGTTTTCTCACCAAAATCGAGGTGAATTAATGACATTAACCAAAGTTGGCGAGACCAAATTGAACTTCAACAAGCATTTCCAAACTTAGTGATGCCTCATGTAGGTTCCACTAAATTTCCATGTAATTACCTAGTCCTGACAAAGATCTTGTGCCCTATTAAATAAAAATCACATCTCATTAATAGATTAGGAACCGCCACTTAGATCCCACTTACCAATCGACCCATAGGTCCCCTTTCATACCCCATTAGTTTAGGTTAGATAGAATTTGCATAGGTTAGATCTTAGGTTAATTTAAAAGTATAACCTTAGGATATAACTTTCAAACAATAGATTGCCACCTAGGTTAGGACATAGCTTAACCAAATAGTGTAGGAAATAGGTTAGAAATAACTTAGCATCACTTAGGTTATTTCCATTCATGCTAACTTAGTATTAACAACTTAGGTTAGGATGTCATCCCATGTAGAGTGACATAGAAGGAGTTAGGAAAATTTACCCGAGTCTTGAATCCTATTAGGATAGACCTTATTAGATATAGGACACATTTATATTATCTATGTTTCAAGAATCTGAAACATGTTTCTATTTACTTAAAAACCATTAAGCACCTTGCAAAGGTCAATCAAGAAGAGCCGAGCACAACACATAACAAAATGCAGGCACAATTTTTTCAAGATAATAAAGAATTTGCAGCAAACACAAGTTCAAATCCGTTATGTCTCCTAACCAATGAATGTCAGTTTACCATTCAATTTGTTAAGAAGATTTAAAACATTCCTTGGATCACTAAAATTGATCCAAGGATGAGTCAATCAAAAGAGATAAGTTTGCAACTCTAAAAATCCGATTGCAACTTATCAACAAGAAGTGAAAATGGATTCCTGAAAGCCATATCATTTTAGTCCACTTGAATCTAAAAGTAGAGATTATTTATCCATAACAAGCATGATTTTCAACCATCAAGGAAACACACCTAATTTAAGAAAATCACATGCCAACACTTGTAATGCAAAGAGAAATATAACAGTTTGTTCAAGGTGTTACACTATATAGACAACTAGTTGGTAGTATAATTTATTTGATTATTACTAGACCTTATATTTCTTATGCAGTAGGAGTAGTTTCAATATTTATGCAAGAAACTTATGAGGATTATTGGAAAATGGATAAAAGAATTTTGAAATATATTAAATGAACAATTAATTATGGTCTATTTTATTCTTCTTCTAATGATGCACAATTATTTAGCTATTATGAATCGACCATCTTTGGTGATGCTACAAATCAAAATTATAATTCGGATATATTTTCAAGTTGGGTGCAGGTTCCATCACTTGGAGTAGTAAGAAGAAACCAACAATTTCTATCTCTTCTACTGAAGCAGAGTATAAAAGTGCTATGGAATTTGTAAAGGAAGATATGTGGCTAAAAAGGTTATTGGATGAATTGTATATGGGCATCAAATAGAGCACTAATATTCTTTTTGATAGCCAAAGTTGCATTTCTCTTGCTAAGAATTTAGTTTAACATCAAAGGACCAAGCATATTGAGGGTCATATGTAATTTATTAGAGAGAAATTCCTAAATGGTGCTTTTGATCTCAAGTTTTGTTTGATGAAGATAAAGTTATAGATATATTTGAAAACCATTGTGTTCTATGAATTTTTGAAAGTTTCACGCCTTTCGGGCCTATCAGAGTTTCCATTGAGGGGGAGTGTACATAAAAATTCCACCTCTTAATGGATGTTGTAAACTTCCAATACTTCTTCCATTTTATAATAAGTAAGTGTATCACTCTATGTGAAGTTACCTGTAAATATGAGTTAAGATTTAGTTATGGGTATGCCTTAGCTTATAAAAGTTTCCATAATCTAATATAAGTCTTCATATATAAATCACCAGTCTCAAGAATTTCTATAAGGGAAGATAAGTATGATTTACATTGTTCATATGTTCCTTTGTATTGTGGCTTTTATGGGATCCTTGGACCACTTTTTTGAACCACGGAAAAACAATGTCTCATGGTCTTGCTAAAATTCACAATGCATTGTTCGCAGCTGTATAAGTCTGTGGGACCTTGGGGTAGTGTACTATGGAATTGAAAAAATTGCAAAACTCTACTTTAGTGCACCGTAGAACTAGAAAACCATAGAACAAGTATTTTTGATTTCCAACCTAAATCATGAAGTTGATTTATGGATTGTAATTGGCATAAGGAACTATTGTTAACATGTTTTTTTCATGTTCTTACCCACTTAACATTAAGGGGGAGTGTTGGGGTAGTAATGTCAAGTGGGATATCTACCACTGTTGTATGCCCCACATTATCTTAAAGTTTATGTATTAAAATTTATTATGATGGTCTTCCACATTTAAGAGTGGAATAAAGTGAATGACTAATAGAGCCACTAACTCACGGAAACATCTCTTGAGAGCAGAATAAACCAATGAATACATTAGTATTGAATAGAGATCAGTCAGTTGGTAATAATTTTTGAGAACTACTTTACATAGAAAAAATCACTTTGTAATTTTAGGTGATGAAAAAGACCAAGGAGTGAAGTGGAAGTGCTGGGTAAAATTTGTATTTGAGATTCTTAATATAGAAAATGCTTTATTACAATAGGGTTTTTTTCCTTTAGGTTTCCCCACTTAAATCTAGTGTCTTCTATCTCTTTTATTTCCTATTATTTTCTTTCAGCTAATGTTATTACATTCTATAATCTACATACTATAATCTATAATCTTTAGAAACTTATATTATGGATTTATAATCAGTCCATTACTCTTGTGTCTTAGATCTTGTGTCTTGTGTTGATTATCTTGCTCATGGTTTAGAACATATGTAATATTTGATAATATTCTCACATTAATGGAGGGTTAAGTGGTTTTGTGTTTTTATAAAGAAATATGAAATATGATTAATTTTGTAAGGAATGATTCACCCCCCTCTCAGTCCATTGTGTTTCTAAAAATTGGTATAAAAACAAGTACTTTTAGAGAAGGTTGATCACTTGAAAGGATATCCTTGAAGCAAAAAAATGGTGAGTGGTTTAGTTACTGGAAAGGAACCATTTTTGATGGAACAAAATATGATTTTTGGAGTCTGAGGATGAATAATTATATTATGTCTCAAGGGTTTTATGTTTGGAAAATTTTGGAAGATGGCTATACTCCTCCTGCCACTCCTCCTACTAGTAAAGCAGATAAGGATGCATATGAACACAATTCTAAGGCCTTTAATGCCATCATACATGGTCTTGGAGAATTTGAGTTGGGAAAAGTAATGCATTGCAAATCAACAAAGGAAGCATGGGAGAAACTTCAAGTGCTATATGAAGGTGACTCAAAGGTAAAAAATGCTAAGCTTCAAACTTTCAAAACTGGTTTAAGAGTCTTAAAATGAATGATAATGAATCCATTGCAACATATCTTCTTAGAGTTGACAAAATGGTAAATAACATGAAGGGATTAGGAGAAGATGTGAAAGAAGAAGTAGTTATTCAAAATTTCTTGAGGACCTTGATTCCTTAGTGTGATTCTAGAGGATCTGCTATTAAAGAGGGAAAGGACTTGACTAATCTAAAGATAAATGAATTAGATGGCATCTTGACTTCTTATGAGATGAGGGTGATGGAGTCAAAACCAACCAAGAAAGAAATATATTTCAAAGATGAAATGAATACAAAGGATAAAAATTTCAAATACTATGATGATGCTTATGAGCCAAGTGATGAAGAAGTATTTTCCATGGTTGCTAGGAGGCTAACTATTAGAACTGGTAAGTAAAAGGGTATACTTCCTTTCAAATTATTTTCTTATGGTAAGGTAAGTAATTTTTACAAAAAAATTCCTCATATACATGATAAGAAAGGAAATAATGATCATGATAGTGATCATGAGAAGAAAAATAAGAAGTATGATAAACAAAAGAAAGAATTCAAGAAGGGCTATTTCAAGAAAAAAGGTAAGAAGAGTTTATATACATAAGAAGAGGTTTATTCCTTTGATGCAAGAAGTGAATCTAATCACAAAGATTTGGGTGATGATGTTATTTTCATGAAAAAGGAAGCAATGAGATCCTCTAGTGGAGGTTCTACTTTGTGGGGTGATCTTACACCTAATTCTTGCAAGGAGAATGAAGGAGATGATGATGGTTTGAGGATTGAGTTGGCATGTGTTCAATCAAAATTAGAGCATGCTAAAAAGAAAAATAAGAAATTGAATTCTCAAGTCAAGGAATATGAGGCAAATATTCAAGAACTTGAAGGAAACATTGGGCTATTACTGAAAAACTTGATGAAAATACGAGAAAGATAGAAATGCAAATGAGTAACATGACTCTTAGCTTACAATCTAAGGAAGAAGAAGTAATCATTCTTAAGAAAGAACTCTCAGATGCTATAAAAAGGAAATGTCATATCAGAAATTTGAGGGAAGTTCCAAGGCTCTTGGTGATCTCTTGAGAAATTAGAAATCTATAGGTGACAAAGCTAGTTTAGGATTCAAATTTGAGGTCAAGGAAAAGTAAATGAAGCAAGAGGACCTGGTTTCAAGAAAATAAGTAGGTGAACCAAGCACCAAGGAAGGAAAGAAGGAGACCTACATCAAGGAAAATGAGAATACTAAGCCAATTAGGAAACCTAATGCCTCAAGGTATGAAAGATATTTTAATGGTTATTGCTATACATGTAATGGATTTGGTCATAGGGCTAAGGAGTGCAGAAGTTCTTCTAGAGATATTCATTCATGGAGAGACCATAGAAATGATCTTGCTAAATATGTTATATGCTACAAGTGCAATGAGATAGGCCATGTTGCTAGTGTTTTCTTGAAGGATATATCCAGACATGCTGATGGGTTCAAGAAGAATAATACAATGGTATGTTACAGTTGTAATCAAGTTGTTCATATGGCAAGGGAATGTAAATTTTACATCTCAAGGAAAAATCATATTTTCAAGGTCTTAGAATACAAGGAGTTTTGGGCCCTAGAATATTGGCCAAGTACAAGAAGGCACACAGCACACAAAACCTATTTGAAGAAAGGTGCACAAAGTTGAAGGCGTGCAAGGTAGGGTTATAGCAGGTTTAAAAAAACACACAATGCACACATGTAAGACAAGATGGTTTTGGGACTTAGCCATATTCAAAGTTCCAGAAAGCACACGAGGAAAGCGTGACCCATCTAGCATGCAGAGTGGATAAGGTGCCAACCTAGCAGCAGTAGGATCAAGAATGTAATATTCCATGCATGCGATGGAAGGATCCAAAAGGACATCATTGAAAAAGTGGAGAGATCATATCAAAGGAGGCATGATCCATTAGAGGACCACTTGGACACTTAGTATCCGGTTTGTTACATCAAAAATCATGAAAGTGAAGGCAAAAAGATATATATAGAGATGCACGAGTAGTAGATGGGAGAGGGTGAGAGCAACAAAGGTGGTGGAAAAGAGGTGAAACTCTACAAAAATATCATGGAGGACTCTATGGGTTGGGATTATAGGAAATATAGAAGTGATGACAGATTTAGAGGGATGGGTTTGTGTTTATCTTTATAATGTGAAAGACGTAGTATAGTTTTTGATATATGACCTTTCTCTACATTATTATCTTGAAATGTTATGGCCTTAATGAATGCAATGTGGTTATGAACTCATCAATATGAATAGAAGGTTCTATTCTAAAGTATATATATGTTCATGAGCATAAGTCGAATGCATTTCCTTTTGTATGAATCGATTCTATATGCTATTTGACACTTCTCTTTTGCTATCCGAATAGATGCATTGATATGATAACTCATCCTAAGTTCTTGGAATGAATTCATGGTTCTTTTGTTTCACCTAATTTTAGTGCATTTCGGAAGGGTAAAGGTCAAGGAGGAATACCCGTTGTAAGTCTGGTTGAAGGTTGTTGCACGCACATTGACTTCTCGATCCACAGAGATCATGAGAGATTCCTTTTGGGTAGGAGGAACTACCTGTAATAGACAACAAGACCATAAGATAGAAGTTAAATAGCATATGCAGTGGACTACCTAGCGTATGCCGATCTAGGAAGTGTGATACTCCCTAGAAGGTTGTCAATCCATTGTTTTAAACAAATTAATGCAAGAAATAAGGTAAATATTGTCCTACTGTAGTCAATATGATTTAGGCATCTCATATAAACATAATAAGCAAAATCTAATCTAACAGGCTAGGTTAGGATCAGATCTGGAGGTCGTAAATGGTTTTGGGTTATTGCAGGTTAGCTGGTAGGTGGTTGTTGGGTCTAGTCTTGGTCAAGGTGTAAAACATAGAGACCAATGTCATTGGAGATGATCGATGTCAGCTTTTTTAGTAGAGCCAATGACGGTTATGGGTAACCAATGTCAAGATGGTCGTGGTGAAAGTAAATCAAAATAGGAAAAATGGTATGGGTGATCTGAGGTCAAATAAAGTTTGGGTGAGTGAATGGGGGTCTATGGAGGTCTTAGGTATGCTCAGAAATATACAACAGGTGAGAATAGGTGATTTGGTGACGTGAGTGAAGGGATCTTAGGTTCACAAGAAAGTGGGTGATGGGGTGATAAGCATGCAAAGAATAGATTAATAACAAGAGTAATAGAGATTACTTAACCGAACTTAACTATACCGATTAGGGCCATACTTACCGTGTTGATGGTTTGATGGCTGAGTGGTGGAGGTGGTTGATCAAATGATACATGTATGGTCTTGTAGTGGTGATTTCTGGAGTGCTCCCATGAATACAATGGATCTCTGATTGATGCTGGTGATGGCTCGGATGGTTGGATGTGTAAATGGATGCTTATTTTGCTTGCATGTAGCTATGGTCTCCTTCCTTTTTTTTTTTTTTTTTTTTTTTCAGAATGTACTAACCCGAAATAACTTTACCAAAGGGGAATAAAAGGTGACCGACGATGGTTTTGGGTTGACCGACGCGTCGGTCAGTGGGTAACTAGAGTCGTTTAGGGATGGATTTCCTAGGTTTGCTAAAAATGGAAGATCATGGCAATGATTTTCACCAGATCTTTCTATTCCTTTGGGAAAGAGTGGGAGTTACCATTTTTAATGTGGGAATGTGGTTAGAGGGGATGTAGGCTTTGATTTTTAGGGTTTAGGTAGGTCTTAGTTAGTTATGGAAACATACTAAGAATATATTTGGGGTGAGGTGTGGGTAGGAATTATCTTAATTAGGATAATTAAATAATAAATATTGTGAGATCATGGATTAATTAAATTAAATTAATATTAGTGTGGGGTAAAAGGGGCCATGGCTAGGTAAGTGTGTTCAGGTTTGTTATTTGATGAGGGGTTAAGAGGAGTGTGACCCAATTTTGGTGTCTACATTTTGCCCCTTTTTGTTGCATAGCTTGTATTGGTAAGTGACACTAGCAAAAATAAGATGTGGTTGTCCCATGTGTGGGTGAAGGTGATCCCCTCGGACTAGGAACCGGTGAGGCATAAAGTAGAATCATTGAGTGGTTTGATAAAAGGTGAATGTGATGAAGAGGAAGATGTACAACAGGGTAAGGGGGTAAAGGTATGATTGAGTAATCCAAGTAATGGGTTAGGGTCAAAGGTAATAATAAATCAAATGTATGCACACATATAAACTGCAAGCATGGTACCAGGTTGAAGAGCATACAAACTCTACATTGTCTAAGGTCGATAGGTTTATCCAAATAAGGTTGAGGAGATTCTAGTATCCAAGGTATAGGATATGGTCAAGAAACATGACACAGTAAGGTGCGGGAATGTTTAGGTATGGTCTGATAGACCAAAGGTTGGGTTAGGATAAACAATCATGACAAGAGGAAAGGTAAGGTCATTAGGTCCAACTAAACGGGTAACAAAGTTGTCGCAAGGTATAACAAGCACATGAGTTCATAGGTCACTAGAAATGTTCTAGGTCCAAGTAGCAAGGTCACGACATGGGTAAGGCCAAGGTATGGATAAAATAACAAGTCCCCAAATGATGAAGAGGTTAGGTAGTAAATGATGAGGTCAAGAGGATAAAGTGGAGTGTCCAAGTCAGGTGTGGGTGAGGTAGGAAGGATTAAGGCAAGAAAATTAGGGGTAATGGGTAGTAATAAGACGTAGCAGGATAACCGATGAAGCAGTCAAAATTAATTGATGCCGGTCACCATAAACCAAACATGGTATGCTAGGGCATAAGACCGATGTCGGTTGAGGTGAAACCATTGCCGATCAAATTGGGAAGGTTATAAAAAGAAAAATTTCCACGTTTTTGAAAATCATTTGTCATTTTCCACATAGGAGAAAATGACAAGAGAGAGAGAAAGAGGTGGAAAGTGACCAAACGACACAAATAGCTGAGTTGGTGAGCCGCATAATGAGTGATCATTGGTCGATAGAATAGTATATAAGCGCGGTGTGATTGATTTGATTGGGTGGAGAGCCAACAGGCAATCAGTGATGTCAGAGGTAGGAGAAGGATTGGGTGGACCTGTGTAGTGGCTCGAGGTTCCACCACACATACGACAGTGTGATGAGGTAAGAGTTAATTCCTATCATTGTTTTTTTGGGTAGGTGGAGGATAGAAATTAGGTAGGAGGAAAGTGGGTTTGGGGGGACAAATATTAAAATTTGAATTCAAGGAATTTAATGAAAAAAGGGGAACAAGGGAGGGTAGATTTAAGTAAATGAGGGGTGGGACTAGGTATTTGGTAGGAATTGGTGGGGGAAATGGGTAGAAAGGAGAAGTATAGGTAGAAATAGGGTAGGGCATCGTGAGTTTGTCACCGTAACAATGACTGATGTCGGTCCACTCTTATCCAACATCGGTGGGTGAGGATTGGTATCAGTCACAGATGCGGTGACCGATACCAATTATTGTTGGACCGTGGTCAATTGATGATGAATGGTGCGGTCAAGAGGCTAGAGAGGTAGGCCCAAAAGGAGGTAAAATAGATAGGTTACAGACAGATAGGTAGGGGTAGGGAGAGTTAGGTAGGGAGGAGGAGTTATGGGTATGGGTAGGTGGGTGAATAAGGAAGATCGGTGAGAGGGGAAAAATAAAAATAGGTGAGGGTCGAGGTGTGGGTAGATATGCAATGTTGATTTAGGGCATAAATATAGGTGAAAGTTTGATTTAGCTAGGGTAAGTGGTATAGTGGGGGTGGCAAGGTAGCATGCAGGTACGGCCAAGTTTTAATAGTATGATTGGTTATATACAAAGCTAGAGACCAGCTATAGATGAGAGATAGGGTAACTCCCTTTCTCATGGAGGTACGAGGGGGTGCCAACCGAGGAGTGGAGCCATGTTGTAGAGGTGGGCCTGATTGGGGTCAGATACTACCGCACGTAGTTTGGGAGGTGAGTTTGATGGTTGCCCTCATCAATAGATGGGATTCGGTGACCAATACATTCCATTTGCCGATGGGTGGGATCATGATCACCTTGGATGATGTTTATAGGATCATGTGACTACTTATAGTAGGTACACATGTTTACTTGATCTCATCAGAGGCATCCAAGGAGTTACTGTTACCAGTGTTTGGAGAGGGCATGGCATTGTTAGGATTCCACAGTGCCAGTATGAGCTATGGGGTGATGTACCGAGCCTACCTCGAGGAGATGAGGCTAGCTAGTGATTCTAATGGAGGTAGTATGCTATTTTTCACTACTAGATGCAGAGGGTGGGTGATTCCCATGGTCACTAATGGGGGTTCTACACGACATGGTGGAGAGCAGGACTTGGTTTTCATGGGCACCGGTATTCTTGGTGTAGCTATACAGGGAGTTATTGGTGGCTACGACGATTCAACCTTTCTTGTACATTCTTACTACACTGCTGGGTGTATGAGCATATTGTATGTGTGTATCCAGTTGGGATGCTCCAAGATGATGCATTCGAGCCAAGTTTTATTCGAGTGGGCTACAGGTGATGGGTCTTTGGTTATTGGAGAGCATCAAGTGGGAAGGGCGATGTATGATTTCAGCTACTATAGGTAGTTCTGGAGGGGTTTTCTAGCATGGACATCATTTGGAGGCCATATGTGGGCTTCCCCTCATACAGTGGATGATGGAGGAGCTAGATGGGTTATAAATTCAAAGGTGGATAAAGTTGTGGGGGCATGTGAGCATGAGATGATACCCATAGACCGAGTCGATGACGATTCAAAGTTCTGCAGGATATACCCCCACCTTTCCTTTAGTATATGAGAGATGATGTGGAAAGGCCTATATATCCTCCACAACCTACGCCCAACTAGGTAAGAGGAGGATCTGGTCGATCAACATATAGATGATGCCTGGGGTGATGACATGAGATATAGATAGTGGTGGGTTGTAGAGCTACGAATAGTACCATCGAGGCTGGGGTAGCTGGATTTAGCTACCATCATAGTTCAAAGAGATGCCCTATAGGGGCATATGGCTACCCCGTGACCCAATTGGGCATATTACATGGACATCTGATAGGGGATGAGGCACATGTTGTGACTCTACGGCGCATGTAACCACGTTTCATACATAAGGAGTACAGGGACCAATACCCACACTGGGGGGAGAGGGAGAGGGTGGAGAATGAAATGGGGTGCAGTAACCGCCCTACAAGCAAAGGTGATAGGTTTGCAGGCTAGTAGGCCATGTCACGAGTGGATAGGTTAGAGGTTTACAGGGCGGCTAAGGCTAGTCGCAATGCGCACGCAGATAGATAGCGGCCCTTCGTGCCCAGGTACAGTAAAAGTTCCGGTATCGATGGCACCACCATAGGGGCAAGGAAAAGGTCGAGGTTGATGACACCACCACGACAATACCTATAGTGAGGTTGAGAGATGCCATGGGAGAGGTGAGGTACTATTAGGATCACTTGATGGTAGCAAAGATATATGTCCTATCATATCCAAAGTATAGAGCACAATTTGGGTATGCCAATCTTTCCCAAGATTGTCAACTAATTTCATGAGAATTTTGTTTAGGGTTTTATTAGTGGATTTGGCTTGGCTATTGGCTTGTGCGTAATAAGGCGATGAGAAAATTAGCTAAATATCGAAGGTGTTATAAAGTTTTTGCAAGGTTTTATTTTTGGATTGTTTTTTGTTATCGTGATGAGGCGATGTGGAATGTCAAAGTGGTAGATAATGTGATGATTGACAAAATCATATAGTTTCTCATCTTTTTGGAGATGAGAGGTATTACTTCAACCCATTTGGTGTAATATTAGGTAACGGTGATGATCCATTGATGTCTCTGGGAAGAATGGGGATTGATCTCTTTGACAAGATCCAAAGCCCATTGAGAGAAGGGCCAAAGGTCATGGGTGACCTGTAAGGTATGACTGGGTGAATGATGAAGATTGGCATGTTGTTGGAATTTTACACAACGCTTAACATAGTCACAAAAGTCATGGTTAAGGGTTAGCCAAGAATATCCTAGGTAAAGAAAATGCTTAGCAATTATGAGACCATCAAGTGACATCCACATATTCCATCATGAACTTCCTTAATGGTATAGGGAATTTCAGAACTCGTAAGATACCGTAAGAGATTACTATCAAAGCCACGCTTATAGAGGAGGCCACCCATGACGATGTAACAAGATGCCCTTTTGAGAAAGGTGTGTTGTTTATTACGAGTGAGGTTAGGAGGTAAGATGGATAGGTAAAGGTAATCCACAAGCTTCTTATACCAAAGGTTAGGTGGGTTATGTTCAAGATTGCACAACAAAGTTGTCATCATGGTGTGAATGGGAAGGTAATTGCAACCTTTTTACCGTGACAAAGATTTTAGAATCAGAGGGTGAAGTGGGTATCTAGGAAGTAAGACATGCCATGGTATCTATGAATTTTTTAGTGGAACATGGAATGGTTTGTAGTTCATACCAGTCAAAGGAGGTCAATAGGGTGTCAACATGATTTTTATACTTTTGAAGCTCCTCATTTCGGCATTGGTAAATACCATTAACTTGGTTTACTACCAGTTGAGATTCATCAAAGATGTTAATTGATTTGACATTTAAGGCAAGGGAAGTCTGAAGGCCTAATATGAGTGCTTCGTATTCGACAATGTTGTTAGTACACTCGAAATCAAAATTGAAGGATAACAACATAGGTTCACCATCTAGGGGAATGAGGATAACTCATGTACCTCTCCTACACTAAAATTTAGAGCCATCAAAGAATAAGGTCATCTGGTAAATGGTATCATCTAAGGAAAGGGTGGTGATGGATTCATCAGGGAAATCAAATTTAGAGGGTTGGTTTCTTAGAAGAGGTGCATCAACGAGCTGGTCAGCAATGGGATGGCCCTTGATAGATTTTTGATGAGTGAATTTGAGGTCCAAATCAGCCAGAAGCATGAGCCAGCGTGCAACACGTTGTTTTTGATAAGGTTTGGCATATATGAAGTGTAAGGGGTTGATGTTGGTCACAACATAGGTTTTGTGGTTGAGTAGGTAATGAAAGAGTTTGGTGGAAACAAAAACTAAGGATAAGGAAATTCTTTTGGCATGGGTGTATCAGGTTTCATAGTCTAGAAGAGTATGGATTATGTAATAAACTACCTGCTCCCTATGTTGTTCATTGTGATGAGTGAGCATGGCCACTAAGGAGTGATCAGTGAGCAAAGAAGTATAAGTAGAAGGGTTGATTGTATTTAGGTGGAATGAGTATGGGTGGTTAGAGAAGGTATTGTTTTAAGGCCTCAAAAGCTTTATGGTAGTCATAATCTTATTTGAAGGAGACATCTTTTTGAGAAGATAATGAAATGGCTGACATTGATTAGAAAGTTACGAAATGAAATGGAAAATAGACTGTAACTTACCGTGTAAGCTATGGAATTTCCATAGATTAGTGGGTGGAGGAATTTCAAGAATGGCCTTGAATTTAGTAGGGTTAACCTCTATACCACATAAGGAAATGATAAATCCCAGGAGCTTTCTTGAGAGAACCACGAAGACACACTTCTTGGGTGAAGGAAAACACAATACTTAATGAGGTAGTCAAAGATGGTTTTTAGGATGGCGAGGTGCTCGGAGTGGAATTTAGATTTAGCAAGGAGATCATCTACATAATCTTCCAATATATGGTGCATGATTTCATGGAATATGTAATTCATAGCTCGCTGATATGTGGCACCAACATTTTTAAGGCCAAAAGGCATGACTCGATAGCAGTAAAGTCCCCTAAGGGGTGATGAATGCGTTTTGTGTTGATCCTCCTGGGAAAGAAATATTTGGTTATAACTTGAGAAGCCATCCATGAGTGATAGCATCTCATGACCAATAGTAAGTAAGGTCAACTAGCTGGTCTATACTGGGTAGAAGAAAGTTGTCTTTTGGGTAAGCTAGGTTGATGTTCATGGAAGTATGTGTAAATGCAAAGACCCCCTATCTCCTTAGTGATAGGGAAAATGTTAAAAATCCATTAGGGATAATCAATGGGTAATATGAAGGAACCAAAAAGAAGGCATGAAGTTATTCTTTGACTAGAAGAGCAATGCGAGGGTGTATTTTCCTTAGCTTTTGTTTTACGGGTTTGGCATCGGGAATGGTTACGATATTGTGGACCACTATGGTGGGGTCAATACTAGGCATGTCAACATAAGACCAAGTGAAAGCATGGTTATGATGTTTGAGAAAAGAAGTGATAGCTTCCTATTTAGCAGTATCTAAAGATTGGCCGATCTTTAGAATATGTGGGTCATCCTGAGTATGAATGTTGACTTCGATAGTCGATTCATTCAACATGGTTTGTGTCTCAGATGGAAACGAATGGTGAATATAAGAGTCTTCTGCACCCAAGGTAGGTGAGTATAGATTCATCATCCAAACATTGAATGATGTTAATTAAAGGCGTATCATCATCGATCATGTTAGGATATAGAAATGGGAGAGAAGATGGAGCTTCTCCATCACGTTGATAAGTTAGAGGCCCTAGGAAATGGTGTTTATGAAAAAAAGTTAGGAGGAATGGATTCTGGATCCATTGACTCTGTTAGTGAAGGTAGTGAAGGTGGTGAAGAAGGTGGAGTAGGTGAAGAAGGTGGAGAAGGGTTAATATCCTCAATGAGTTCAATGTGAGCCTTCTTAGTAGGTAGTTCAGCAAATCCAATACCACTACGGTCATTATGTTTGTAGGTAGTACATGGAATAATAGTGTGATGACCTTGCTCGTAAAAGCCAAAACCAAAACCTTTCCATGCACATCGGTGCAGGAAGGTGTGGGCGAAGTGGCGATTGGTGAGTGATTGGAGGTTGGTAGAAAAGGGATGGGTTTGTGATGGTGGTTCAGGTGTATAAGTGGAAGTATCAAGTCCCCCATAGGTGAGATTGGTGTGAAGGTGGGGAGGACCATAAAGGATACGCTCTCCTATGTGGTGATCATAGTGAGGGTGTTGGTGAAGGCTTCCATACTCTTGTGGAGTAAGGAATGTGTTGACATTATATAGGTGATACTCCCCCAGAGTGAGGCATTAAAAAATTCCTTCTAAGGGATCGGTGGTTGATATGTGGGTAGCTAGGATAGACGATGTGTTAGAGGTTGGATCGGAGGTGGAGCTAGCTGATTGGGAGGCTGACGGGTCGGTCGTGGAGGTTGTGGTAGTGGTAGGAATGGAGGATTTAGGTGTGGTTGAGGTAGTGGCGAACTGGTGAGTGGAGGTGTGGTGAAGAGGAAGTGGTAATGGAGGAAGATGCCTTAATGGTTACAAGCACGCCATTGGATCGGTAAAGCATGTTGTAAGTCTTGAAAGGTGATGGGTTGGATAGATGGTATAAGTGTGTCCTTCATGTTCAAACTTTACACAATGATACAAAGTGGAAGGAACAAAACCCATGACAGAATCCATGGTCTACCAAGATGTAAAATAACTCTAGAACAATACGGGGCCCATGCAAACATGGAGGATGACGGTGCCAAGTGTAGAAGTGATAACATCATTAAATGAATGCAACATGACAAGATGTTTATGCATGTAATTTTTGGGTATGCACATTTGATTGAATGCATGGGAAGAGATGATGTTAATGATAATTCCCCATCTATCATAAGCATGTCGTATACATATATTATCGATATGGACGAAGATGAAAAGGGTAGGATCGGGGGTCATGAATCGGGTGTGGTGCGATCTCTTCATATGAGAAGATGAGGGTGGCTACTTGGTGAGTAGGAAAAGATGTAGAAGAAGGTGGTAATTTGATGAGAGAGGCTACATGATGAGGTGTAATAATGGAGGCTATGGGTGTAGGGTCATTGGGTAAAACCTCAATAGATCAAGAACCTCTATGAGAGCTTGGCGATGGGACTCGAGAGGTTTAGATGAGGTCATATAAGGAAATTTTGAGGGAGGATTGGTGTAATTGTTTGATCATTGAATGATGTGTAACCCCATTGGAAATAGGGTATGTGCGGCAGTGAATAGTGACTTTATGTGTGGGTGCAAAGGGTATGTTAGGTATAGGGTTTGTTGGTAGGTCAATTTCCTTTTCCTTTCCTTTGTCCTTCTGAGTGCGGGTAGCAACGTGGATCATGTTGATTTGAGGCGGGGAGGTAGATGAAGTAGGTGAGCCATGAAAGGTGTAACAACAAGAAAGGTAGAAGCCAAGAGGTGAGAAGGAACCTTGTGAAATGAGTTGGACACATAGACATTTGGGTGGAGGTTTGGTAAGTTATCTGATATGAACAATGTTGATTTCAAATTTTGGGGGTGGATAGAAAGGTTATGGGGGTGGAGATCTAGGTTGTGGTGTAGGTGTAGGGAGAATATGTGAGGAAATTAGTGGTTGGATATAGGGTCCTCATCAAGGAGGTCATTGTCATCAAGGTTTAATTCGAAGGGCATAATTGGATGATGGCTGATTTTAAATCCTTACAGTTTTCAACATCGTGTCTTGTCATATGATGGTAAGCAAAAATTTTGGTGTCGTCAAACCCTTTTGGTTTGGGTTTGAGTGGGTTGTAAGGTCTAAGAGGTGGAAAAGTGATGAAAAATGTTTCTTGGAGGTTGGTCAAGATGTTGGCATAGGACCCTACTAGTGGATCACAATGGGAAGTGAATGTGGGTTTGGGTAAAGGTGTGGCTGATTATGGAGGAAAAGTCTTTACAAGATGGGGAGTAGGTTGGGCTATTGGTTTGGTGTGTGATGTTTTTTAAGTGTTGGTCATGTATTGTTTGCTAGGGGTAAGGTAGATGAATTCGGGCAATAGAAGGTGTGGTTAGTTTAGCTATCATATTGGAGGGTAGTAGATTTTTAGCTTTAGACTGAAATTTTTTGGGTAAAGGTGATGTGGGCACACGAGAGGTGGAGGGAAAATCAGATGGTGGAAGAGGGTGGGTTACCCATGGGGGTAACCAAGGTGTTGTAGAGGTAGGTGGTGTGGGTTGGGAAGGGGGCGTGAGTGAAAGAGAAGGAAGTGTCATGGGTAGTGAAGAATTTATTGATGGTATTAGAGGTATGGGTGGTAAGAAGGTTATGGGTGAGGGTAGAGGTTGTGTGGGTCACTTGGGTATATTAAGAGTTTTTAATGAGGAAGTGGGTTCTCGCATTCTTGGTTTACTAGTAGATGAAGGTGGCTTGGCCAGGGTCGAAGGGTGAGGTTCAAGGATGGATGTGCGGGGAAGGTGATAAGGGTGTGGTTGGTGAGGTTGGGACATGAGATTTAGGAGATTGGATCTTAATTTTAGGGTCAAAGTTAAGTTTGGTGTTATTTTTTGAAGATGTAGCCAAATCTAATTTGATGGGTGGGTGAGTAAGGCTAGTAGTTAGTATGACCCCTTAGGTATTGATGGGTTTAGGGAAGGGAGATGATATTGGCATGGGTTTGGGTGTCGACGTAGATTTGGTTATGGGTAGAGGCGTAAGTTGAGCCATGAGTGGTGTCATGGGAAATTTTGCAATAGTTGTGGTTGTGTTTGGTTTGGTTGGCCAAAACACTTTTGGATAGATAGTGGAGGTGTCAGCGAGTGACAACTACATTTGTGTTGAGACAGGAAGTAGAAGATGCCCCCAAAGTAAGGCTCTATCAACATAGTCTAGGTGATCGACCAAGTGTGAAAATGGTACTTGTTGTAAGCGGAGATGATGTGGATCGAGTGGAAATCCCCATAAAATGTGTTTGAGATATCGGGAAATGGCTAGCCTCAGACTCTGTGGGTAAGAGAGCCGAAATCAAGTCAGCAGGATCTTGGGTGGTTGATGGAGAATGGTCACCTAGAGGTAATGATATTTCTACTAGATCTTTGATAAGTGGAGGAGATGATGGGTGCTCCTCCGTGGGTGGAGGAGATGAACAAGTGTCTCTCATGGGTTAGAGAGGTACCGCTGGTGATGGATCTCTTGGTGGCGAAGCCAAAGGTGAAGTGGTCTCATTGTTAATAGATGTATCTTTCACAAGTGAGGGAGGAGGTGAAGGGTGTTCCTCTGTGGGTGGAGGAATAGGTGAAGTGGGTTCATGTGTAGGTGGAGGACTTCAGGGCTAGGATTTCCTCTATGGAAGGAATATGAGGCAATTGGGAAGTAACTAGTGTGTCACTGAAAATAACATGGACCTCACAGGTATTGCTATCATTAGTTGAGGTCTCCCCAATTTGGTCAGAAGAAGGGGCGTGATTAGGAAATGGTTTCTTGAAAATGTGTAGGTTTTGGTTGGTAGGTGTGTTTGGATTATCCAAGACTAACTCACCATTCTTGAGCATTTCCTGGAAAATGTTCTTGAAAGTAATGAAATTTCCATCACTATGACCTTTTACCCAATGATAGTTACAAAAGTAGTGCTCTTGTACCATGCAAGTGTGGGCGCAAGCAAGATCAAAACCAAGTGTGTGGTTTTATAGGAGGAAGGGTGATGGCCCCCACTTTAATGATATTATCTAAAACAAAAGAATAAGGCTCCCCAATTGGGGTGTATTTCGTTGTTCTCGTCTAAATTGAAAAGTCTAGAAAGGGAAAGATTAAATGAGGGCTTAGCTTTGATTTGATGGCTAAGTCAATGGCCTTGAGTACCCCTGTGTTAGTAGTTCCCTTGGATTTTGAATAATTATTCTATGGTTTTGAAGAAGAATAGGTATCATTTGAATTAAATGCCGTGTTCTTATTTTGTAGTTAGATTTTCTTTTGTTCGATGGCCCAAATCTCTAGTTTTCGTGCCATGGTGAATGCCTCATCGAAGGTTCGGAAAGTCTACACTGCAAGGTAGGAAAAATATGTCTAGCACAATCCTAAGTGAAGATCTCTATGAGGTTGGTTTTGGTAATTAGAATGTGAGTGATTGATCAAGCTATGCCAATGAGTGAAAAAATCTGTAATAGACTCGTCATGATATTGATGCATAGAGTAGAGATCGGTCATGGTAACATTCTTAACGATGTTAATCGAGAAGTGATCTAAGAAGGATTGGGATACCTGATTAAACCCACTATACCGAGTCTAATGTAGGCCTGGTCGAGACATGGGAAAGGTCCTCGAAGCAAATCATCATCATAGGTGATTAGATAATACCAATGTTTGAAAGACTGAAAATTTTGTTGCGGGTTCTCTTTACAGTTAAAGAGGTTAAATTTAGGAATTTCCAAATGTACGGGATATGGATGAATATGAATGGATGGGTGGATGGGCTCATTACAAATTTCATCGTAAGTGAGATAATTACGTGAGCTGAAACCGATGCTTCCAAAGATGTGCATCTTGTCCATCATTAACTTGATGAGGTCATTGGTAGGTAATGATGGATGGGTACCTCCTGTAGCATAAGAGGGTTGGTGTTGGACATATGATGGAGGTGGCATTCCAGTATATGGTGATGCTGAATAGGTAGGTTGAGAATGAGGGAGTGAGATAGGGGGCACGTACCTAGAATGAATGATAGATGAAATAAGAGGCTGCTAATAGTACGTATATGGAGGTGGAATGGTCAAGGTGACTCTAGTAGTGATGGGGGCTAAGGACTATGGAATAGAAATGATAATTTTTTGAATTGGGGTAGGGGTTACCGACACCAGGGGAGGTTGTGTTGCTATGGGTATATGTGAGACAATAGGCATAGATGAGGCTATGTTCCGGATGGTTGACGAAGGTATATTGGATGTTACAGGTGTAATAGATGTGGTAGATATGGTGGTCATAGTAGGTATAGGGTTTATCTATGAAAGGACTGGGGGAGAGGCATGTGTGGGTAGTGTGGAGCTAGAAGGGGTTGATGTAGAAGTAGGAGTGAGTGTTAGGGGGATAAATACAAGCATGCCGTATATCAACTGACCCAAGGCATCTCGAGTGGACAAGTGGGAAAGGTAGAAATGTAAGGTGGTACGGTTTTGATCAAGGATTCGTGTGAACTCCTCATCACCTGTGGCAATGGTGATAGGTTGGGTAGGATCCTTGGGCAATAGAATGGAAGGTGGTAAAGGACTAGGTGGGAGTGGTTGAAGGCTAGCATGGAATATGATGGCGTTTGCTTGACTGTGAGTCAACACCATGTGAACAAGTGCTGATTTGGTAGGACTAATTTATGTAAATAATAGAGAAAAACAACATAAATAGGAAAAATAGGTAGTGGTAGGTGGATTGGGTCAATATGTCAGTTGGAAAAATAACACAAAGGCTAATCAATGTTGGTTAGGGAAAACGATGTTTGTTGGAGGTAACCGTGGTCGATCGGTCATTGTGCGAAAAGAACAATTTTCTAAACAAGGAAAAATACTAATAATCTACTAGGTAGATAAGTTGCAGGATGGATCTTATCAGAACATAGAAGATATTGAGAGTTATAAAGACTCTGAATAACAAAGAAGATGAAGTAGGTGTCCTTTTGGGAAGGTTATCCAAAATAATAGTTAACCGACATTGGTTGGATAAAACTAGTGATGGTCAGAGGGTAACCGTCGACGGTCACTAGACCGATACGTTATTATGAAATTGAAATAGAGATGAAGAAAATGTGGTTGTGATTTAAAATCAAGTGTGGAATCAAACCTAGAACTTTGAGAATGATAAAAATGGGGTCTAGGAACACTCAGACAAAGTCAAACTACACCAACTATGATGAGGAGCATGCAAGGAGAAATAAAAAGATGAAGAATGTGTCCTCTCACCTCAAAATGCAATCCAAGCAGAAATAATAAGAAAAATAAGATCCTAAAAGTGCTATTTCTATTATGTTTGTTCAGCTTATGCTATTTAGGACTGACTGTGTGAACTGTAGAGTAGAATTTTTTTGTTGGGAAGGCATCCTATAAAGAAGGATATCTAAAAGGAGAGGTTTTAGGTATGTTATGGTGGGGGTGGGCCATCCTTTGAGATGATGACTCAACAAAGGAAATGAGCTTGGGAGTACCTGCCAACTACATCGTGCGATCACTGATGGATGTTCCCGTGTAGGATGTTGTTTAAGAAAGATGTGTTAATTTGAATTTGTGCAGTTTGGTAAAATAAGAGAGAGAGAGAGAATGTGCTTTCTATGATTCTTATGTCAACCATTAGCTGGACATGACTTCTAAAGCATATAGGTTTCCCTTATTTAATGTGCACTAATGCAACATACAAGAGTGAAATGCTGTTAATTTTCAGCCCAAATTGAAATGTTAAATTTGATGACACAAAATATGAACAAGAGAGAATATGATCTTTCACTAATGCAAGACAAATGAAAGAGAAGAGTTATTTTTATAGCACCAAAAACATGATTGATTTGAGACAATAGAAAGAAGAGAAGATTCTAGGGGAGAAATTTAATGTGAGAACCTTTCAGAAAGGAAACAAACATGCAAATTTTACCTAAGAATGAAGAAATGCAAGGAACCTCAAATGGGTCCCACCGGGCATGCCAAAATGTTTCACCTAATTCTTAGAGTGTTTCTCGGAATGTGACGAAATAGATAAGGGTAAAGGTCAAGGAGGAATACCTATTAAAAGCTGGTTGAAGGTTGTTGCACGTGTGTTGACTTCTCGATCCACAACTAATCGTGAGAGCTTCCTTTTGGCTAGGAGGAACTACCTGTAATAGACAACAAGACCACAAGATAGAAGTTAAACAACATATGTAGTGGATTGCCTAGCGTATGCTAGATCTGGGAAGTGTGATACTCCCTAGAAGGCTATCAATCCACTATTTTAAACAAATTAATGTGAGAAATAAGGTAAATATTGTCCTATTGTAGTCAATATGATTTAGGCATCTCATATAAACACAATAAGAAAAATCTAATCTAACAGGCTAGGTTAGGATCAGATCTGGAGGTCGGGTAAATGGTTTTAGGTTATTTCAGGGTTAGTTGGTAAGTAGTTGTTGCATTTGGTCTTGGTCAAGGTGTAAAACATAGAGACCGATGTTGGCTGAAGATGACCTATTCCGATTTTAGTAGAACCGATGACGGTTATGGGTAACCGACGTCGGTATGGTCGGGGTGAAAGGAACTCAAAATAGGAAAAAATGGTATGGGTGATCTGAGGTCAAATAAAGTTTGGGTGAGTGAATGGGGGTCTGTGGAGGTCTTAGGTATGCTCACAAATATACAACAGGTGATAATAGGTGATTTGGTGATGTGAGTGAAGGGATCTTAGGTTCAAAAGCAAGTGGGTGATGGGGCGATAAACATGCAAAGAATATATTAATAATAGGAGTAATAGAGATTACTTAACTGAAATAAACTATACTGATTAAGGCCATACTTACTATGTTGATGATCTGATGGTTGAGTGGTGGATGTGGTTGATTGGAGGATAAGTGTATGGTCATGTAGTGGTGCTTTCCGGAGTGCTCCTGTGAATACAATGGATTGTTGATTGATGCTAGTGATGGCTTTGGATGGATGGATGTGTAAAAGGATGCTTGTTTTTCTTGCATGCAGCTTTGGTATCCTTCCGCTTTTTTTTTCAGAATGTGCTAACCTCGAAATAATGTTACTAAAAGGGAATAAAAGGTGACCGATGATGGTTCCAGGTTGACCGGCGTTGGTTGGGGGTAACCGACATGGTTAGGGGGATTTCCTAGGTTTACTAAAAATGGAAGATCATGGTAATGTTTTTGCTAGATCTTTCTATTCCTATGGGAAAGAGTGGAAGTTACCATTTTTATGTGGGAGTGTGGTTAGAGGGGATGTAGGCTTTGATTTTTAGGGTTTAGGTAGGTCTTAGTTAGTTATGGCAACATACTAAGAATAGATTTGGGATGAGGTGGCTAGGTGGGGTGTCTAGGTTAGGTGGTGGAGTAGGAATTATCTTAATTAGGATAATTAAATAATAAATATTGTGAGATCATGGATTAATTTAATTAGATTAATATTAGTGTGGGGTAAAAGGGGCCATGGCTAGGCAAGTGTGTTCAAAGTTGATTATTTAACGAGGGGTTAAGGGAGTGTGACCCAATTTTGGTGTCTACACTTTTATATTCTTTTATCTTGAATATATATCATAGATGATGTATTATGACAAGAATCAAATAAAGGAGGGGCTCGACACCCACGCATACCTCGGTGAGTGCCCAACACCCACCTTTGGGTGATAAGATGATGTGTATGGGATTTGACTATTGTTTTAGGGGTATAAAAATGACTACATCTTGGTTATTATCACGAGACCTCTTTTCAAAATTGTTGTGAGAAATGACATATATCTTGGTGCCTATGATGCGTGATGATAAAATGTATGACCTTGGAAAGTGTTGAAGGATGGTTCAAGAGAACAAAGGATGTGTTTTTATCAAAGATTCAACATTGAACCTAAGTTCGATGCACATAGATGGGTAGAAGATAACCTATATCTTGAGTTGTATGAGACATTATTCTATTGTTTTCCTAGTAGAACTATATGAATGGATTTCAGCATATGCATCCATATCGAGCTGGTACTACAAATCATGGGTATGGACCCAAGATGATTAACAAAGGCCAAAGGATATAGATCTAACTTGGATGTGTGTTGTTGATCACTTTGGTGGAAAGGAGATCTTGACGATTATACTCTAGAATATGCCATTTCTATGTATTCTTTCCTAGAAGTTATTGAGTTTGAGTTATTTAGGAAGACCGAGAAGATCACTTTTGCGTGCTATTCCTTTGGCTACGAAGATATTGGTCATTACCCTAAGTTTAGAGGCATTTCCCATAACCGTCTAAAATTATCCGAGTCTTTGGGTGAGGAAGCTAGGGTGAAGGAATATGGTAGACGTTATTTGAGAAGGAAAGGGAGGAGAGATGAATCAAGTATAGTGAATCTCATGAAAGGGAGATGACTAGACAATGTGAGGTTGCAAGTGTGATGGATCTATGGAGGTAGACATTACGGGAAGGAGTTGAGGTTCACGTAGAGGACATGGAACCTAAGTAGTCTGTGCTACCCCATCTTGGAATGCATGGGAGAGAAGCCCCTTCAGCTTCTGATGAGAGTTCATCACATGAAGAAAGGATAGCCATTGGTGCACATTTAAACCCACCTAGAAACCAACCCTTGGCACTTGGTTTTCAAGATGAAGGGATAAGTATTGTTAATATAGTTGGTATCGGTGGGAGTAATTGATCTGTGCGTAGGAGATATAATTTCTCATTCGAAACATCCATGGCTATGCAAATCATTGTGGTATTTGGAGGAATTTTTAGATAAGGAGAAAATATGAAAGGTTTGGGTATCACATCTGGGAGTGGTGTGGGACACATGATAGTCAGTGGGACGATATCATAAACCATCGGCATGTAATTCAGTGGGATGTTTGGAACACTAGGCATGACCACTTCAGGCCATTTACTGGCTGTAGGAGGTGGATCTGGTGGTGTAGGGGCTAGACAACCTAGTGCACCTAGTAGATCTGGTGTGTTAGGAGGAACAGGATCTTGTAGATCCGGTGGATCTGGTGGAGGAGGAAACATTGGAGCAAACTAAGGCTCTGGATTAGGAGGACAAGGGCCTTAACCACCTCCACAAGTATTTTTTGAGATGTCTTTACACTTACCAGAATACAAGGGTATTGAAGATGCTATAGAACATGTGCACAATTGTGAATTAGTATGGTGTACGAAAGGGATCTCTACCCCAAAGTGGAAGGAAAGTCATTTTGTAACAAAATTGTAAGGGCACACACATAGTTGTTACCAAAAATATGACCCCCATCAAATGGTGGTAGACTACAATGCATTGAAGAACACCTTCTTAGCAAAATTCCATATCCCAAAATTTTAATAAAAGAACATCAATGGCCTGAAGGAGATCCAAAAAGGAATGATAGAGAGTGTGTGGGAGTACAATGCGCATTTCAAAACTTTCTTGTAAAAACTATCCTATGACATTCATCCTTCTCAACATGCTCAATGGTTTTTGGAGGATTGATAACACTATTTAAGAGGGCTCTGTCACACAAGACTTTCATGCAGACCGTGTAAGGAATTAGAAGCTTCCTTACGCACCGAGGCTATTAGGAGCATTGATATGGTGTTAGCCCTTTTATGGAGGCTCAAATTGTTGTAATGGCCAATTAGTTGGAGAAGTTATCTACAAACTCAGCGCATGAGGTTCGTAGTGGGCTTTAGTGTACAAATTGTGAAGTGGAAGGGCATACAAAGGATAGTTTCCCCAAAATTTGGTATGCGCCATGGTGGTAGACTATGATATTTTCCATGGGGATCATGATGCAAGTAAATGCCCTCTACTACAACGTGGAATCCGTAATAATTTTTCTTGCTATTGTAATATATGTACCTCTACGACCCATGATACCAAGGATTACAGACTGATTGACCAGATTCATGATGCTATTGATCTTGGTGTGTGCCAGACTAGTCTTATAAGTAGTTCTAAGGATGATGATCATTGCTATGAAGGGTGCGTAGATGGAGGAGCACATGGAAGAGGTTTTTCATGGAGGATTTCTTAGTCATAGTAACCATGGAGGAGGATGAAGTGAATTCCCATGAGGAACCTATTACAACTATGGATCTATAGAGCATTACAAGCGTGAGTGTCCTAATCTATTGCAATGCTCGTGGTGTGGGAAGAAACATAAGTACGAAGAGTGTCTAGAGATTTATGAGTGTATGAAACACCAACACTAGAAATACAAAGGTGTTGGGATGGTAAAACTAAAGAAGGCCAATTCACACTTTGGATTCCAAGAGTGGCATGTGAGTTAGGACTAGAACTTGCATTGGTGATGACATGAGTAGAGGCTATGTGTGCCAAGGAGATGCCAAGACAAAGGACACTAGTTTCAAGAGAGGAAGTGGTACATGGGAAGTATTTGGACCCTGCTCATTAGAAAGAGGTGTATCAAGAGACTATGGACGTGATTTAGAGTTTGCAAGGAGATATCTAATGTCTAAAGGAGCAATAAAAGTAATTGGAGCAAAGGAAGAATGCCTGAGGCTTCAAAGGATGATTTGGATGAGGTCAAGGAAGTATGTAGGATGTTAAGGAAAGAGAATATTATTCCCTTGCTAGGATAATGGCTGAGGAGAAGGTACCACACACCGGAGTAGAGCGCGAAAGGTAGGTTTTGCATGAAAACCTTCCTCCTCACAACCTTGACTATGATAAGGAGATTACATTGAATATAGTTATTGATGGGTGGCTTCTAAGAAATATCCTCATTGACATGGGATAATAGGTCAATGTTCTTACCTTGGATGCCTAAAATCAAATGGCAAGACCTGCATTACAAACATATTCGAATGTGTTGTATATGGAAAACAAGACAAAGGCAATTCCCATTGGAGTCTTGAAGGATGTAGTTATCACTATTCAAGGGGCCAAGTTCACGGAGATTTCAAAGTCTTGGCACTCTGTCGAGGCAGATAACTTTCTAGCATTGCTTGGGTGCCCATGGTGTTATAAGAATAATGCCAACATGTGGTTTAACAAGGGGTATATTAGCTTTGAGAATAAGGAAGAAAGGGTGATTATCCCTTTAATAGATGGGAAATCAACACCCTATACTGAGCCCTTAGGAGAATAATTCCTCTACAAAATCTATGTGTGATCCATCATAGATCCAGGACATAATTCATCACTCGAAGGGAGTTATCTAGTTTAAAGATGCTCAGTCCTTGAGTGATACCACTAGCATGGCATGTGAAAATTGGGTGCATGGGACTTATGAGTTGATTGGGTGACAGTTAAGAGGATTTTTAACAAGGGTAAAAAGGCATGCTTAGTCAAGTGCCTAGGAGGAAAGAAGTTTCCAACTTACTTTGGAGGAGAATACCATGAAATTTTCTTGCGAGAGATGAAGACTCAGTGGAAGGATGAGGATGAGAGAAGGGGAATGCTCAGTTATAACCTACTCGGAACTACAACACGCTGGTGGGATACACATCAAGAGAGCCTCCTATAATGTTGCGAGATAAGAGCCACATTCTCTGTAAGGTTCTCCATAAGCAACATGCCCAATGTGATCCAAGACTACCATGGTAAAGAGATTACCTCATTTCATATCCAAGTATGTGAGAAGGCCTGGATGGGAAGCACAAAAGTGTTACCACCTTCATTATGGGTGTATAAGTTGTATTCCACCTTACAAGTCTATGCACGTGCATGGTATATTCATTCGGAGATGTGCCATCAAATAGGTAATTGGCAAGAGTTGACGGCTGATCTCATAAGAGATTTCGAGTATAGGAGTACAAATCCATCGGTGAATAAGGCGTTGCAAGTAATCAAGTGCCTTACAATGGGAGATAGTGCTATGGTAGAAGATAGGCTATTGGAGTTGTTGGGTGAGCCTTATTTAGAGACGTGCCTTAATGAAGAAGAATCAAAGGAAGTACAACTTGAGCACATGTGCATGGAAAAAGAAAAAGGAAAAATGGTCTATGTAGTAGATAGTGAAGAGATGGAAAGTTTGGATGTTAACCATTATGAAGGTACATGCAAATTCATAGATAACATTGATGAGAAAGCACGTGCCTACCATGAGCCATTGAAAAAAATAAGGTTAACATTGGGATAGAGACAAAACCTAAGGAAGCTATCATTGGGGACTATTGGTTGGAAAAATAAGTTTCAAAGGTCATTGATCTATTACATGAGTTCCAGGATTTGTTCCCTTGTGGGTACCATGAACTCAAAGGCATCCAACATTCCTTGGGGGAGATGAAGATCAAGTTTAAGGAAGGTGCACACCCAATCTAGAAGAGGCCTTATTAGATGAATCCAAATTTACACGTACATGTCAAGGAATAAATAGACAAGATGATAACATCTAGTATCATTGAGGTTGTGGAGGAATCAGAATGGATAAGCCCAATGGTCATTAGTATCAATAAGGATGGAAGAATAAGGATCTATGTGGACTACAGGGACCTAAATGTAGTATGTGTCATCGATTCTTTTCCAACCCCTTTATTGAAGAGATTTTGTAGGAGTAGCCAGGCTCAAAGTCTACTCTTTCATAGATGGGTTCTTAGGGTATCACCAAGTTAGGATTGCAAAGGAGGAAAAGAGAAAGAAAACTTTCACCACTAAATGGGGAAGTTTTTTCTACACGGTTATGCCTTTTGGATTAAAGAATTTTCCTACTATGTTCTTGTGCATGGTGGTACAAGTATTTTAGGACGTCATCCATAATTTTCTTCAAGTTTACCTTGATGAATAGACTGTATATGGGTTAGTAAAAGACCATTGTGACAATTTGAGGTTGATGTTTGAGAAATGTCAGAAATTGAGGATATCCCTCAACATTAAGAAATGTGTCTTTTCTACTCCATTGGGAACCCTATAGGACACATTATATGTAAAGAAGGCTTACTAGTGGATCCCACCAAAGTTGCAGTTATTATGGGATTAGGGGAGCCTACTAGTCAAAGCATAGTGTACGGATTCCTTGGGCATATGGGGTACTAAAATAAATTCATCAAGGGGTATGCCAAGATCACCATGCCATTGGAAGAATTGCTAAAACACAAGAGTGTCTTTCATTAGGGAGAGGCGCAACGAGAGGGCATTTGAAAATTTAAAGGATAGGCTTAACACTCGTGCCCATAATATGCTTTCCTTCTTGAGATAAGCCTTTCCATGTGTATGTTGATACCTTACCGACAACCATGGGAGTAGTACTATCACATCCCGTGAGGGAATTTTTGGTCATCCCTTGTGTTTTGTAAGCAAGAAGTTGACACCAGTGAAACGGAATTACACAACTATTAAGCACGATGCACTATTTATGATCTATGCACCACATAAGTTCAGACAATATCTATTGGCAACACCATTTATATTCTACACAGAACACATGGCATTGAAGTATTTAGTCAACAAGCCCATTTTACAAGGGCGCATATGCCATTGGGTCCTATTATTTGAAGAGTTTAAGTTCACAGTGGTCATCAAACTAGGAAAAGAAATTTAGGACCTGAACACTTATCAAGGATTAACTTAGGGGAGGATGCATAAAGCATTAAGGATACCATACTGGACATGCAACTATTTAGGTTGTGGTACATGCCATCAGACTTGGAAGATATCACCGTATTATGGAAAACATGTGTGGCACTAAATGAGATGAAGGCTCTAGAGAGGAAGCAGTTATTAATATGTGCCACACCCCACATGTTGATTAGTGGATCTCTGTATAAGTTAGGACGTGATGAGGTTCTGCGCCAATGTGTATTAGAACATGAGCATGTGGAAATTATGGAGGAAGCGTATGATGGGATTGCAGGAGGACATTATGCAAGAAATTTTACCATGTAGAAGATTTTACTAGTAGGGATTTTGTGAGAAACCATCTACCAAGATTGTGTTGAGTTTTGCAAGGCTTGTGATAATTTCCAACACCTTGGAAAACTTGGGAAGAGGGTTGAAATGCCCTTACAACCAATTTCCACCACTAAACCATTTTAAAAATGGGAAATTGAATTTATAGGGCCAATGTTGCCACCACGTGAAAAGCTGGTTCATGGTACATTAATACTTACATTGATTACTTGACATAGGGGAAAGAGAGGTGGCTCTACAAAGGATTTCACTACAATGAAAACTAATAGATTTTTATGGGAGAACATAATAAAATAGGTATGGTTGTCCTTTAATCTTAACAAGTGATAGGGGTACACACTTTTTTAATGAAACGGTTAGGATTATGCTAGTGGAAGGTGGCCCATCACAAAAATACCCCCTATCATCCATAGGTGAATGGAACTCTGAGGCATTTAAAAAAATACTAAGTCACATGTTGACTAAGATCTGTGACGTTGGAAGAAAAGATTGGGATGACAAGGTATCAACCATTTTATGGGCATACATGACAACCTATAAGAGGTTAAACAAGGTCACACAATTTCAATTGGTGTTTGGGGTGGAGGCTATTTCACCAGTTGAATTCATGTTACCATCACTATGTATAGCACACATAGGAGGGTTGGACAATGAACAAGTGATAGAAGAGAGCATTGATAAGTTGATATAGTTATAAAAATGGGATCACTTGCTAGATGGAGTAAGAAGATATAAAAAACAAGACAAAGGGCATGGTATGATTGTCACATCAAACAAAAGCAATTTGAGGTTGGGAAGATGGTGTTGTTGTATGATTCCAAGTATCTGTGCCATCCTAGGAAGTTGAAAGTCCATTGGTTGGGACCCTACATCATCTTGTACATCCTTGATTTAGGTGCTTGAATAGTTACAAGTGCTAGATGGGATGAGATTACTAGGTCATTTCAATGGGAGTAGGTTGAAGCCCTACTATAAATAAGTCTTCTTGGTGTTTGTAAATAAGGCAATATTTCCAGTTAGCTTAGGATTTCCCTTTATGATTTTTATTTTCTTGTGTTTCCCTTTCTCGTTGCTGTTCCTTTCTTTTTGTTTCATTTTACACCTTGTGTGCCGGTAACCACATTATTTTCCAAGGTTATGTATGTGTAGAGGATCACACATCTATTTTAGTGTGGGGTGGAGTAATGAAAATAAAATTATAATCCAGTAGTAAAAGTTGAGTGTCCTAGTAGAAGGAAGCATGTAAGGTTGAGAAAGCGCATGGGGAAATAATGGATAATGAATTATGGTGTCAAGAAGGTTGTAACAAAGACCACGTATAAAGGATGAAAAGCATAGGAATAACATGATGTAGGTGAGGGAAAAAATTAGGTAAAGGACAGAAGAAGTTCCTTTGGCATTGTAGACGTGCATGTAAGAGTCTTCGGCCGATTATATTTTTATGTGCGAGAAGGTTGTAGAATATTTTTGTGTAGGATTGTGTGCATGGGTAAGGGCACTTAAGGTCAGCCTAGTGGAAAATACACATTTAATGTTAAGTACATTGGTAGGTGGTATAACATTTATTGCTGGAGAAGAGCAAAAACTATAAATATGAGGTCAGGCAAGTCATTATTTTACCTTGCTATTACGAAGTTGAAGCGCTCTTGCAAACTAGGGCATCTAGAGAAATTTGTGCAAAGGAAGAATACTTTTAGAAATATAAGTGCACGACTAGATCAGATTTGCAAACTAGGAGGAAGGAGTACACGGGTGTTAGAAAAAGTTTTCCTAGTTAGGGTTTGGCAGCTAGGGCACGAAGATAGAAGGATTTATTCAAGAAGTTGAGTTTTAAGATTGAACAAAGTAGTAGAGAAGAGCAAGGAGTTTTAAATTTTAAACTGACAAAAATAATGGCACCAAATAAGGTGACTATTTCACCAAAGAAACAAAAGGGCAAGGAAAAAGGAAAATAAAACCACTAACGTCGTAAGCTCACATGAGGAATGGTATGCATAAATGTAGTAACCAAATGGAGTGTTGTTAGGAAATGAGTGGGTATCACACTTGAGATAGATGACCATGAGCAATTACAACCATCACACAAGCACTACTGAGAGAACTAAATATAGACTGGATCTGGTTCATCCAAGTAATAAGAGTACACCGGATGGAATGCCAATATACAACGATGAGGTGAAAGTAAATTTGGAGAAGGCGGGGCTATTATCAGAATCGTATGAGTTGCCTTATTTTGGAAAGCCCAAGTTCCTATATTAGTGGTTGATGTTACACATGTATGAAGACCATTTCTACTTTGCAGGCTAGAAGATGCGCAAAATAGTGTAGTTGATATCTAAGTTCACTAGCCCGAATCCATAGATGATGATCTAAGTGATAACAAAGCTATCAAGGAAACATTGGCAACTTATGACTATAAAAAGAGTTCATGGTACTTTGACATCATAGAAATTAAATACCTTGTTATGAGGATGGTGCGTGCTTGGTCACCAAGCTATTTGATCAAGAAATATAGACTCAAGTGAAAAAGGCATGGTTGAATGTATGCCGGAATAATTAGAAGGGACCATCTATAACTTTCCCACCTTTATTGTGGATGAAATCATAAGCACTTTGTGTAGGAAGGAGAGAAGATACTATTTGGCAACGTCCTCCTCACTATCATCTTCTCGAGAGATTAGAGTACTAGATGGGCTAGAAATTTTTTTGGGAGTATCCGTAAGAGAACTCATCACCCACGAAAAAGGTTCAAGAAGTATACTTATGAAACCATGATCACTCAAAAGGTGCGCTAGAGAAGTGGTAAAAATAAATGTGTGAATAATTCGTGGAGGATCCCAAAGAAGTTTCCGCACTTGTGGATAGAGAAGCAAAGTTTAGAATTTACCAACATTTCGGATTGGTAGGTTTACCTAAAAAATGGTACCAAGAGCCCATGATGCAAACTACCCTTCTCCTTCACCGAGCAATACTTATGAGAAGGGGTTAACCGGTTGAAGGAGACTAAAAGGATAAGGTTCGACCTTAGTGAGGTGGATCAAGACCACCGCGAGCTACATAGAAAGCTTATTTACCCTAAGAAGTGTGTATACGTTGAGAATTATGTCTCCCATGAAGTACAAATGATGAAGCCAATAACATTTCCGATTGCTAGAAGGGCTGCGCAACTAGGGTATATCTATACATAAGGGTTTTTTGAGAAAGACACCTATCCGGAGAGTGATGTCTCCATTCCAAAATACCCAACAGTCGAGAAAAATGCCATGCTAAAGATTAGGGAAAGAAATGAGGTGCATGAGAAGATGGCACCAAGTGTGTAGACCACACAATCGGTGGGCATGCCAGAAGTAGTCACAAAGCTTAGCACTTACGTGCCTAGAAAGAAGTCCCCAGTCAAGGAAAATACCCCAAAAGAAGAGGTGCCAATTCATCAAGATTCCCTCACACATGAAGAATCACCAAAAATAGGTCACTGTTAAGGAGAAGGAGAAGGAAGAATCTCCTATACTGGAATCACCTATTAAGAAGTAGGTAGTGGAAAAAGAGGTAGACTCGGAGGAGACAAAAAAATTAGATGTCTACATTGGTGACAAGGATGAAGATGAGCCCAAAGGAGGTCAAGACCATCCCATAACTCAGAGGAGGAGGAAGGTGAAGAGAAGTATAACAAGGAAGATGAAGAGGAGAATGACAAGGAGGAAGCAAAGGATCAAGGAAAGGGGGTGGGAAAAGAGGTAAGCACCAAAAACCAAGGAACCCCAAGCCTCACCAAGGAACGAGTGAAGAAATACAAGGAGAGAGAAGTGGTAGGAATTGTGAAGGATTTGGTGGAATAAGAGTTGGAGTAAAGAGCGGATGAAATTTTGAAGGAGATGGAAGAAGAAAGTTTTGGGAAAGAATATGACAAAGCATGGGTGGGAATCCCAGCTTGAAGTAAGCTTCCAAAAAGCTGCACAAACAGTGGGAAGGGCGTAGTGGTGGCATAAGAGTAAGGGATGGTATACACTAATGGTCCTTTCAAGGTGCTATGCGAGTGCTTCCAAAGTACCATAACAATGGAGCAACTCCTTGCTATGTATTCATTTAATGAAGAAGGCGCATATCCTTAACAAGAAAAATGCTATCTTGGGCATTCAAGTCCCACGTGGATGAACTTGAGTTTGAAGTAAGAAAGAGAGCATTGATGAAGGTGCCAGATAAAAAAGGAGTAAATCCCTTGGTGAACGCTTAGAAATTATCAAATGATTAGGTTTGTAAAATTCTCAAAAAAATTTAGTTGAAATTGAGGCAAGACTGTTTGGAAGGAATGATAAAGTGAGATTCTGGAGGAGGAATTGGAGAAGGAGAAGAAAGAGCTTCGTTGAGAAGAGAAAGAACTTGAAGCAAGAAGATATTATCAGTGCAATTAAGGTTTGGACTAAAAGAGGAGAAAGCAAGGGTGAGTGAGCTACACAATAAGATTCATACAATTACGGGTGTTGTTGTTTTAAAGCATCTCGACCTAACGCCACCCGAGAAAAATATGAATTAACCTTGCAGTGTCTAGAGGATTTGACCTACATCCTCATGATGGAAAGGTGGCCACTTTCCTTAGATTCTACAAAATAAGAATTGGTGCACCAAGAGAAAGAAGAGAAGTGAAGGTTGTTGAGATTGTTTCTCGATATACTAAACTCCTTGCAGAGGTAAAGGCCACCACGCAAGTTGCAGAAGTTGCATATGACAACTGTGTTGATAGAGATAGAGTGGCAAGCATCTTGGTCGCCACACATGAAATGGAACTCAAGGAGTTTCAAGAAAATAATAAGGGGAATAGGGAAGAAAGAGATAAAATCCTAGCCAAGGTAGAAAAGAAGTCAGAAGCTATCAAGACCTTGCAAGGCTCGATCAAAAGCTAGTTAAAGGAATTGTACCCCAGATCACCCACAGGATGGATGTGCTTGAGGACTTGGGAAAACAATTAGAAAGTATTGTTGAGATAATGAGTGCCAAAGGGGAGGAATTAAGTTTTGAGGAGGTGAGCACCTTAGTTAGAGACCTCTGTCAGCAAGCGCAAAATGAGGTTGATGCTTGGGAAAAGCTAGAGGTAGAAATAGGGAAGGATTTTCCTACCCTCCTTCAAAATTAAGCATTGTTCTCATTCATTCTCCCCATTCTTTCATTATTTCTCCCAATTCTTCATTAATTAATTATTTTCCCCTATTCTAAAACTGCCATTCTTTATTATTTAAAGAGATGTTTTTTCAAAGATGGAGAACATGCGTAGTGTGGGGTGATGTTGGGCCCCAGAACATTGGTCAAGTACAAGAAGGTGCATGGGCGTGTGGAATCTATTTGAAGAAGGGTGCGTAAGTTGAAGGTGCACATGGAAGGGTTGCAGTAGGGTTTAATAGAACACACAATGCTTATGCATAAGATAAGATGTTTTTGGTACTTATCCATATTCAGTGTTTTAGATAGCCCAAGAGGAAAGTGTGACCCTTCTAACATGCGGAGTGGATAAGGTGCCAGCCTGATAGAAATGTAGGATCAAGAATGGAATATTCCATGCATGCGATGGAAGGATCTAGAAGAACATCATTGAAAAGAGTGGAGATCTCAGATCAAAGGCGGCATGCTCCATTGGAGGACCACTTGGACACTTGGCAGCCCGATCTGTTACCTTAGAAAGCATGGTGGTGAAGGAAAAAAACTATATATAGAGATGCGTGAGTAGTAGAAGGAGAGGTGAGAGTAGCAGAGGTGGTGAAAAAGAGGTGAATCTCTTCAAAAATATCATGGAGGATTATATGGGTTGGGATTAGAGGAAATAAAGGAGTGATGGCATATTTAGAGGGATGGTTATGTGCTTATCCTTGTAATGTTAAAGACATAGCATAATTTTTGTTGCATGACCTTGATCTGCATCATTATATTGGTCTATTATGTCCTCAATGAATGTAATGTGGTTACTGAACTCATTAATATGAATAGAAGGTTATGTTCTAAAGCATATATGTTTTCATGTGCATAATTCTAATGCATTTCCTTTGTGTATGAATCAGTTCTATATGCTATTTGACACTTCTCTTGCTATCCGAATGGATGCATTGATATGATAACTCATCCTAAGTTCTTGGAATGAATGCATGGTTCTTTTCTATTCTTTTTAATTTGAATATCTGTCATAGGTGATGTATTCTCACAAGACTCACATAAAGGAGGGTTTCGGTGCTCCGCGATGCCTCGGTGAGCACCTAGTGCCCACCGAGTGTGACGCACGTGGGGTTTGAATGTTTTTCTAGGGGTATAAAAATGAATACAAGGAGGCAACCTTTAAAATCATAAAATGCATGATAATGGTATAATGACTTGGGAAGAAAGAAGAGATCATGATGCTTCATCAAAAGTAGTTGGTGATGGATGGAAATTTATAACTCAAAGGTCAAATCAGAGGCAACTAGAAGGAGTTCTACATACGTCTAAGAGGTTTTGGGACCTCTTCAAGAGTTTTTAAGGTATTCATGTTGTTCATATTCCTCTACTATGCTTCTTAGAGGTATATCAGTCTATATGAATCATTAGAGTGAGGGGAGATGTCGTGGTCGATAAGCATGTCTCCTCCTTAAGGATAAGGTATGTCATTTCATGTTCTTGTGCATGGTCTTGTATGTTCATATGGTTGTTTAATAAGATGATTACATTATCAATATGAGATGACTCAATATGTGCAAGATTTATGGTTTTATCACATAAGTTATTTTTGTGTCATGTAATTCATTAAAATACCCTCTTTTAGTTTGAGTTAGTTGTTGGTAGTATTGGATGAGTTAGTGGATTGTGGTGCCTCATGGTGTCAAGTATGAGTCAAGTGGAGTATTTTAGTTTGTCATGAGATGTAAAGGAAAGTATCAAGTATGTCTAAGATTCCATGATGTATGTGTAGCTATATTCTTGTCTCAGAAGGTTATTTAAGAAGGTCATAAGTCATAATAGATACATTAACATTAAAACGTTTGTGTTGATCGTCATGAGTGGTTTTGGTATGGTATTTGGATTATTTGTCTTTGAGTTCTATGTCAAGTGTCTCAAGGGGTGTAAGTACACCTCTGAGATGGGTTGAAGATGTGGTGGGTCATCAAACATGGTAGTTTAATCAAACATCATAAAATAAAATGTCTATGCAATGTTCTTGGAGGACTATGAAGTAAAACCTAAGTAATTACAGGCATGAAAATAATATTCATGACTTAAAATTGAGGAAATTGGTTCTAAGGATGATATAAGATGTTGCTACAATGGTCTTGGTAAAATTTTAGTATATGAAAGAAAAAAATTGTGCATCTTATAAGCTTCTCTGCAATGACTAATTTTTGATGGTGTAATCTGAGTGGTATAGAAGGAAAGTTGATTTTGAAGGTGTAAATTGTTGATACCAAGGAAATTCTTGTAAAAATCATATTTACAAGGAGTCATTCAAGATTTAAGAGGTTTAAGGCCACAAAAATGTTTAGATTCTTGGGAATCCTTGATAGAGTTCAAGATGACAGGTGTTAGTACCAAAGAGACCTAATTTGGGATGAGTATCTTGAAAGATGGGTATATGTCCTTTGGTGTATGTCCTCAAGGTCCAAGAAGGAGACTAAATAACCAAAAGGGTATCCGAACTAGGTAAGATTTCACTATGAAAGTGTCTACACCAAAAGTTGGTTTCCATTTTTTTATCACCAAATTACAACCCTCTACGATTTGTCATGAACCTATGAATGAGAAATCAATGTAATTAGGTAACATGGGATTTTCTCAAGGTGTGGGACCTCTACAAATGAGACAAACCTCCAGAGAAGGTTGGTTCCTCTACCTATTCTAATGCTAAAACTACTCCTAGGAAGGGAAATGTAACTATTCTAACACTAACCTAGATTTCCAAGGGACCAGTGGAAGAGCAAGATGTATAAGATGAAAGTTATAAACTAAGTGGAGGCAATAACACCAAGGAAAAGGGCTAGAGATATCCTTAGTGAGTGAAAATGGAAGAAAATGAGGTAGAAGAGGGTAGAAAAAGTGCCATAGTTCAAATAACACATTCAAACCTCCAATTTCATGGAGCACAATGAATTTAAGTCCTGCAAAAGAATACAACATGCAAAATATACCAAACAATGCAATGAAAGGAAAAGGAGGCAATACAACTAGAGCTAGAACAAGAAAATCCACAAAACACCAATTTTATTGCTGCCTACGACTTACAAGAGTGCTGGAACAATTTTGGAAGAGTTCCTTTACATTCTAGAATGTTTCCCTACAAATTAGGGGAAAGTATATACATACGACATACATACATACATACACATACATACATGACCTTCATTAATTTCCCATACGGAGGTATGGGACATCATACCTATTCAATTTCCAATGGTAATTTTCTTACACGATGACCATGGGTTCCATACCTCATTAAATTAGTTATTGAGTTACCTTGTATGGTGCCATTAATGCCTAGTATGTAGCCGACATTCCTTGCTGATGCTCAAAAAGAATGGGACGAGTTGTCACATGACAAGAAGGATTGGTTGATATGTGATGGAGAGGATGGTGCTGATGTGTGATAAGAAGAGATGTTGTCATGTGATAATGAGGGATTCTATGACATGACAAGGGGAAAGTAGCTGACGTGTGTTAGAAAGAAGTGGTTGATGCATGATAAGGAGATTGTTGACGTGCGGAAACGATAAGTGGTTGACGCTTGACATGAAGATGTGGTTGACATGTGGTTAAAAGGTGAAAAGAAGATGTGGTTGAAACAAATTTGAGTTGTGATAAGAAGATTGTTATCACACAACAACAATGAAAGGTTGACACGTGACAACAAGGGGGATCCAAAACTTTGCCAAAGATTGCAAGATTTCTATGAGTTAAGACCAACTACCTACTAAAAAGTTACAAAGCACTGCTTGGCCAATTAACTACCAACACCTTAACCTATTAAGTTTTCCATTTTGTAGGGGTGCAAAAATTGGATAAATATTGGTGATTTGCAGGTGATTTTCCTGCTAGATCTAAAAGACCAGTTACCTCAGAGGATCCATTGGGTGTGGAGTCATTTTTATTATTTAAATTGTTCTGATGCTTGAAACCTCTTAAACCTCTGAAACTCTTTTGGGAGATTATTTCATCACCAAATTTTTTGTGAAATTGGAAGGTGCAAAAACAACAAAACACAACTATTGACAAACAACAAGGTCATACACATCCCAAATGGAACATGCAGAGAGTGCACAAGAACTTATTACAAAATAAACTTAAACTATAATAAAGAAAATGTGCTACAAGCACTTGGAGGAAATGAAATAATCTAATATTTACAAGGAAGATACTTTACTCTAGTAACAATGCTTGAGATGGATTCCATTAACTGGAATATGCAACTCTTCACAATCCAACTTAGCGCAGTTGAAAAACTTTGTTTTTCTTGCACTTAGTGATCATATAGGGACTACTCCATATTGCATAAAATTTGGAATGCTTTCCTGGTTTTGCTTAATCTACATGCCACTTTAGCATTAAGTCTCCTTATTAGAATGTCCTTGCTTTGGCATTCTTGTTGAAGATCCTTTTGATCAGTGCTTGGCATTTCTCTATGGTTTGCATTACATACTCTATTAGTTCTTCCAACTTCATGAGTTCTCGCATACACCGAATTCCATAGGCTCAAACTCAACTAACTCCAACTGTTTGAGAAGCTCCAAAGTTGGTAACTCTAGTGATATAGGTAGCCTTTCCTCCTTTATGTAGACCATCTTGTTATGGATAGCTTCATGTTAACCTCTTAGGCATGATCCTATCAGCCCACAAGGAAAATTTAAGCTTGGTATGCCATGTCCGTTGGATTTCATCCAACATCCTTATAATTCTCAACAAGTTCTTGTTCTTGGAATCTACTTTCTCATTACCCTGGGGGTAATAATTAGATGAATTGTTGAGATATATCCCATTCTTAACTACCCATTCCGATATCTTTGTCCCAAGAAAAGATAGGGAATTATCGATATAACGGTGGAAGGAACACGAAACTTTGCCACAATACCCTCATAAAATCCAGAATGTTGGCCTCATTTTCTTCCTTGAGAGAAATTGATTCTTTCCACTTAGTGAAATAATATGTGGCTATTAAAATATACTTGTGGCCTTGGCTTGAATTTGGATTGATGACCGCAATGAAATCCAATCCCAATTTCATGAATGGTTGATCAACTAAAATTGGGTGGAGTGGAAGCGCTACTAGATTTTCTTTCCTGTGAAGAATGCACACTTCGTACACTTTCTAATCCATGTATAACAGTCAATGAAGAGTGTTGGCCAATAGTAACTAGATTTTATGATCTTGAGATTTGTTACTCACAGAGAAAAATGACCTTTTGCTTCTCCATCATGGAACTCATGCAACACCATCTCAATCTAATTTTTTGGGAAAAACCTTTGGAGAAATCCATTAACATCTTTCTTGAATAAGATGCCATCAATGAGAGAATACAAAATGGATTGTAATATAAATTACCTCCTCTTTGATTTGCTCAATCTTGTTGGGCATAGACCTATTGAAGATAATGTACCATATATTGAGTCCAACATGGAGTGGGTGCATCATTAGTTGGCTCCTCTTAACTATCCCACAAAACCAAAATAACTTATTCTTCATTACTTGTCCCATCCTACCAAATGGAATCTAGTTTATTGCACAAGCCTTTACCATGGACCAACTTCGTGACCTTTATGTCTATTTCATACTTTATCACATGAGTGATCTAGCTTTCTTTTTCTTGTTCAGATATATTTTTAGGAGGAAGTCCTTTACCACAACGTGAGATACTAATAGCTGAATTTTGTTATTTGAGAAAAGGTGTTTGAACTTCTTAATGATTCTTATGATAGCGATGACATGCTTTTCAATGAAGAAGTACCTCACTTCATAGTATTCTAAAATCTAACTAAAGAAAGATATAGGCTGTTCTAAACCCTCCTTATTCAGCTTTACTAAGATAGCCGAGATTGTATCCGAACCCCAAAGGCATATATGATGAAGTCCTTAGAGAAGTAAGGATTGATGAGATTTGAGCATGGGATATAACCTATTTGGTAGCTTCAAATCTCTCATTTCCCTCTATTGTCTAGTTGAATGCAAGGTTCTTGTTCAACATCATTGTTAATAGATTCATAAGAGTGGTGAAATCAGTACAATACTACAGACAAAGTTGATCCTCCCCAAGAAACTTTAGAGATCCTTCTTATGACTTGGCAGTGTTAGCACACAGATAGCTTCAACCCTTTTTGGATCAATGGTCACTCCTCTTTAGAGACAATGTATCCTAGGATCTTACCTTCATGTGTAAGGAATATGCACTTCTTTAGATTGAAAGACACTCTGAATCTTCTGCATCTTTGGAAAAATTTCCTAAGGTGGAAGAGGTGACTTGCTGCATTTTTGTAGAATGCATGATGTCTTCTAGGTACACAAGAACTATCTTGTTTATCAGCCCCTTGAACACCATATCCATAGCCTTTTGAAAATTTTCTCCTACATTTGATAGACCAAATGGCATCTTCCTATAAGCATATGTTCCCCACTTTTTTTGTGAAAGAAGTCTTGAATTGGTCCTCTTCTTTCACCATAATTTGATTATAGCCCGAGTAGCCATATAACAATGAAAAACTTTCTAATATAGATACTACTTGTAAGATCTACTCCATAGAAGGAAGCATATAGTGGTATTTTAGCGAAGCTCTATTTAGATCATAAAAATCCATGCACAATATGATTTCCCCATTTCTCTTTCTCATTGGAACCAAGTTTTCTACCCAACTTGAGTGTTTGATAGGAAAGATGATGCTAGCCTCTATCAACTTATTCAGTTCTTTCCTCATGAGAGGAATAATTTGAGGATTTACTAACCTTTTTTTCTACCTAATAGGCTTGGCTCCTGATTCCAATTTGATATTGTGTTGTGCTAACTTCAGATTAAACCCCCTCAAGTCCTCATAGCTCCAAGAAAAGACATCTGGGATTTCTTGGAAAAGCTATATGAATTCATATTTTTCTTGATCAATGCTTACCTTGCCAATTTGGAGTACTTTTCCTTCTCCTACTGAAATAGGATTTAAGTCTTCACCCTTTACCTAAATGTTTGATTTTAATTTTTAGAATTGATCATTGGAGTTGAATATTGAGTCCAAAGTTACAAGACCCTTTAGAATTCTGTTTGTTATCAATTGAACCACTTGGTCACCATATTGTTGCTCCAGTTTATATTTTTCCTAGTAGAGAACTCAAATTCTTCTTAAAATAAATTTATGATTTGCTAATCATTCTAGAAGATTTCCCAACTTGTATTGTTACCTAGGACTTCTCATCTTACAACCACCTTGATATGAGGTTGGCTTTTCTTTCTTTGATACTTTCCACAATGTAGTGCCCACTTTCCTTGGACACTATTTAGATATTGATCCTGACACTATTGATCACATTTTGGATATTATTATGTTTTGATGTAGTATAATGTATCAAGGATTATAAAGGACATTATTATGTTTTGATTAGTATGATGGTTAGATGTTAGATCCTGGATTAATATTGATCTGGATTCAAATATTTTGCTTGATGATCATTGAGACATTAGTATTATTATGTGGATGATGACATACTGGTTGACATGGATAGGTTATTGCTTTTGATTGTAGACATGTGACATTGATATTATGAATAGCTATAGTATAGAGATCTATTGGATGATGATATAGTTGCAGTTGAATTTAAATAATAAATGTTAAATCCTTGATATTGTTGTGATTTGGATTGATAATTATATGTTGATTTTATATCTCTTGGATGTTCTGATATGGTCACGAGGCCAAAGGAGGTATTGTTATTTTGCAGGTTAAAAATCACAACAATGTCGGGGGACTGGAGACTAACCATATTGGAATTCAGTGTGAAATCAACAAGGGTCACCATGGCAACTGTGTTTGATTTGTGTGTTGTGTTGTGTTGTGTTAGGATTTCCCATGGGGGGGATTTCCATTACTGTGACCATGGGGTATATGTGTGTTTTATTTGTTGTGTCCTTTTTAAAAATTATTGTTGTATGTATTTTATTTGTAATGTGCTCTTTATTTTAATTATTTTAATGTGATAGTATAATGTGAGAGTCTTATAGTTAAATTTTAATTAAATTAATTGGGATGTGGAATATAAATTAAATGTTATTATCTTGGTTGAAAATGAAAATTTACTTATATATATATATTATAACCATGTGGTAAATAAATAAATATTTATAAAAGATTGTAATAAATAAATTTCATAAATATAAATGCATGTGTAAGAGGATGTAAAAGAGTGTGTAAGTTACATTTTAAGGATGTGTAAGATTTGTAAGGCAGATTTTGGAAGGTCAAACACTCCATCTCTTTTGAAATTCAAAATCTACCTTGGAGGAAAAATTTGGAGGCTTGTGGGACAAGTTAAAATTGTCCCACACCTCTCAAAAACCTCCACCAACCATGCCTATGGTATTGGAGTCAAAAAAAATCTATTTTATTATGTTTTGATGTGATTTTGTGTAAGAATTGATTGCTATTGTCTTACAGATTTTTAATGCATTCCTTTTGGAGTATGGGCTAAATTGAAGTATGGGAGTGGTTTGTCAATATCATTTATTGTGATTTATTTGTTGATGTTGATCCTTCTTGGGGGTTGAGGAAAAATGATGTGGCATCCCACTTGGAATCCACATCATCCTCTCCCCACCTTCTCCTTTAAAAATTCAAATTTCTCCTCATTTTGGGGTTGTTGAAACTTTGTTATTGCACTCTTGGGTCGAATTTTCTCTTTCCTTTGGAGCTTGCTTTGTGGAAGAGCTTGGATTGATTCACATGCTTGTACATTTCTATTTTGGGACTGTGTTTTGAGCATTAAAAGAACTACTATTTTGGAAACAAGTCTCCATTATGGAGAGGTAGGCTCTCATTCTTTCTATTTGCTATTTTTTTCCCTCTTTCTTGCATGCTTTATGGAATGGTGTTGTGTTTGCATCTTTATATGGATGGGTAGAAAGCTCAGGGCATGGTGTAGAGAGAGAAGACTATGAGGTTTTATCAGAGGAGGGATAAGGGATTTTCCATTGGCACTTGTCTTGTGGAGGGAGTGTTGGTTGGGATCCACCTAGGGAAAAGAATATGCTTGCATTTCTTACTTTGGGGAGGTATAAGGGATGAATTTGGAGGAGGGATAAGGTTTATGGGATGGTTATGTTTTGGTGGTTTGTTTTAGGTGGATGCCCAATTTCAACATGGGAGGTATAAGGAGACCTCCATAGTTCTTGCTCTTGCTTGGCTTGCTTGCTTGGAGAAGGAGCCTTTGTTTTGATTGAAATTGTTTGTTGTAGTTGATAACTACATCCTTTTTGTGCATTTCCTTGTGCATGTGAATGTATGTTATATGTGAAATAAGCTATGTTGCCATGTGTTGTTTTATCATGTTCCATTCCAATATGGTTGGGGCTTGGGGGCCAATGGGGAAAGATGGCTTCTCTTTTCCCATTGGATGTCTTGGTTGGGTGGAGAGCATTTCCTTTCCCCCTTCCTTGTTGTGATCAAAAGATGAAAGAAGAAGAAAATAGCATGCTACTGTTTGGAGAAAGAAGAATACAGTTGACAGTCATCTCTTTTGAGAAAACTCTTGTAATCCTTTCCCACTTTGCATGGATGAGTTGTATAATTTTGTAATGTAAAGCCATTGTATGGTAAGTGGAAGTCTGAAATTTAGTTGAAATGTAAAGATGAAATATTCTATTCTCTGTATTGGAAAAGACTGTCATACGATTTGTAGATTTAACATTGAAATTTAAATGAAGAAATAATCTGTTGATGAAATGTTGGAAATCAATGAAAGAAATATATTCCTTACTCAATTACAAAGTGTTGGATTTAGATTTAATTGTAATGTTGCATTAAATTGGAGTTCTTGTTTTAAAATGTTATCTCTCGTGTGAAAATAAAATATGTATGGGAGATAAATACAACATTCTATTCCTTGTAATTATTAAAATTTGAAATACCAAACATTGCCTTATTGTCTGAATGAGAATATGGATAAATTAATTGTTTAGACAAGATTTGATAAGTTTACCATGTTTTGGAAGTGGCAAATAGATCATTACAGTTGTTAATAAATGAACTCTGTTCCTTTTCTTTTATAAATCTGGCAATTGAATTTTATCTAATAAATGTGTAGTTTAGATCTGCAACTTAAATTAAGTATTGAAACAATGCAATTTAGATGCAATAAGTTATAAGGAATTCAATTTGACCTCAACACCAGAGAAAGACATTTTAGAACTTCACAAAATCAATTTTTGAACTTGTTGGACCACTTTCCGTCAAAGGATGTAAAATATATCAATTGCAACTCAATCCATAAATTGAACCTTAAAAATAATCTAAAATCTACCCAATATCATTCCTCCTGTTCAATTAACATGCTCAGAAGAAGAAATATCAAAATTGAATTAAATCTTATAAGTTGAAAATTGCTAGTTTTAAAATTATAAACCCTGTAGATCAATTTCTTAAAATTGACCATTGAAACTTCACCAAATTCCAAAATTGATGATTGACGTGCAAAGAGGAGTCCAAGAGATTTCCGGAAATTCCTTGTTTTCCTAAAATGGAGCTTCCTATCAAAAGTTATGGCCATTTGAAGTTTTACTTCAAAATGACCATCCAAAACCAAAAATGAAATAATTCGACCTTAGAAAAATTTAAATTTTGAACTTTAGAAAAATTTAAATTTTGATCTTTAGAAAAATTTCTTAAAAAGTTCCGTAGCCCCTACTATCCTCTCATCCTATCGAAGTCACCATGTCACACCTTGGAGGGGTGAACCCTTAGTAAAACTTAACATTTTTAAAATTTGTCCTTCAAAAATTTTTCCCAATTTTCCCCGCAACCCCGCGTCCCCACACCAATCACGTTTGACACGTGGCAGCGAGGGTCCACTGATTTAGAAATGAAAACTTAAATTTTTGCACTTTTGAAACATTTCACTTTTTCTTCCGTGACCCACATCCCTATAGCTAATAATGTGTTGACATGTGTCCCCATGGGTGTGCGGGTCTATACAATTCTTTTAACCTTTTATCCCCTTCGGTGAAAAGTCAAAATTTTCTCCACCACTGTGGCTAATCACAAAGTGCCACATTGCCATTTGGGCAAGCGCGGAGGCATGGAGGAAAATTTTCCTTCGAGAAAATTGAAAACTTGGTTTTGGGAAAAATTTCATGTTTTCCCTGCGACCCACTAGCCTAGACCAATCACGTGATGACACATGGCATTTGGGGCGCGTCACGGGCCATGAAGGCATTTTCTCCCTAACCCCGCATACTTCTAAGGAAAAATTTTGCCCTAAAACTCCACCTAGCCATAACTTGAGTTTTACAAAGAGTTAGGAGGACTTCTTTATATGGTTGGAAAGGTGAGGAAATTTCCTATCCAATGAGCCTAGTTTAGGAAAGTTTTGATAACTATAAGTGTGTGAAAAATCTAGTTGAAGTTCAGGGCTTGTTAGAGAGCAGGCCTTGGGATAAATTTCTCCCTGAACCTTAGTAAAACTTGTAACCTCAAAATTGGAACCTTGTAAACTTGTTATAAGATAAAAATGGAAATATTGTGTTTGGTTAATTAGAATCTATCCATAACCTATTTAGTTTCAGACTAGTATCTTGCTACTTGTTTGTAGACCCTTCTTATAAAAAAAAATTATTCCATAATTTTCCTAGTTTGTTTCTTGGTCTCAAGTGGTAGTTGAAGCGGGCATTACATTTGGTATCAGAGCGATGGTTCAAAAGCTTGGACCATTGGGCACACTAGAAACATTGAGACTTGAAACCTAAAACTAGTAAATTGATGATCTAGAAAACAAAATTGTTTGAAAATTGTTCATGTTAGTAAACTTAGAAAACTGAAGGAAATCAAGGTAATGAACTAACTCCCACTGGTCTCATGCGGGGAACTCGAGACGAGCAGAGGAAAATTCACAAAGACTCGAGTCACCACCACCACCACCACCTCCACCCCCACCACCACCACCACCGGACCGTGGTTTAGCAGCCTATCCCCCTGAGACTTTGAGACCCTCCAGGATGTTAATGCTGCCCTACGTGGAGGATCAGTAGGAGGGAACTCAGGCAGGTAGGATAGAGTTACTTTCATAGAGGGACATGCACCTCCTCCACCTAGTGAGGAGGATGGGGGAGAGAATTTTCATGGAGAGTCGGCTAGAGAAGAGTCTCCCTTGAGGGGACATGGTGACTATATTTCAGGACAGAGAGAGAGGTCTCAGAGCCCTAGGCTTGGGGATAGGTAGGTGGAGAGGCCCAGAGGATGTCAGACCACAGCTGCGGATCACATCAGGGAGATCTTGAAGCCTAGGCCCTCACATGATTCAGGTGACATAGGGGGATTCTAGGTAGAGGCCCAGTTGGTTAGCTTGAGCAGTTGCTTCAAGCTTTGTCTTTGTTCTAGCAACATGAAATCTCATGTTGCGATCCATCTACTGAAAGATGGAGCTAGAGTACGGTGCAGGATAGAGGAGAAGAAGCTCCATATAGACTCAGAGATAGTCACTTAGGAGCTGTTTGAGGAGAGATTCAAGAGCAGATACTTGCCACGGAGATTCATACAACAGAGGATCAATGAGTTCCATGACCTTTGAAAGGATTCCCTTATAGTGGTCGAGTATGAGAGTAAGTTCCTGGACCTACTTTAGTACATTGATTACAAGAAGGATGAGTAGGTGTGGATCCACAGGTTCATCTGGGGCCTGAATATAGACATTGGAGGTGCAGTTTGGATCCATTGCCCATAGACATTAGTAGAGGCCGTTGAGAAGGCCTACATTGTAGAAGAGACTCGGGGTAAAACCTAACAGGCTAGAGACCGGGTCAAAAGTAGTATTCAACAGTTACAGGATAGTAGATCGAGGGGGTCAACTCCTCCTCGTGGTGGTCAACATTCTTTGCAGTCATCTTTTAGACCACAACAGTAGCAATAGTAGCAGCAGTCCCACCCACCTTTTAGGCCTCCTCAGAGAGTTGATGCATAGAGAGGTCAGAGCATGGGGCCTCCTAGGGGTCCCACAAGGACATAGGGTGGAGCTAGAGCTCAGTTAGTAGGAGCTTGACCACAGAGGCCACAACAGACTATGGCTAGATCATCAGGGTCCACAACACCTACCTCTAGGGCACCTTCTGACGGTGCTACAGTTTGGAGGACTTCAAGTGGTTGTTTTGGGTGTGGAGTAGTGGGAAAATTTTGGAGAGATTGCCCCTAGAACCCTAATAAGGGTAAGGCACCCATCTCAGAGCCTACAATCAGAGACATGGGATGGAGTCACAGGATCTACGTAGTGGTTGAGAACCACTAGGCTGAGCACTAGAGCATGGTCATTGAGACCCCAGGTAGTATTGGAGGTGTTCCTACCTCCATATTGTTTGACTCCGGTTCTTCTGATTCATTTATTGCACCATCCTTAGTAGAGTGATGTAGGCTGGTGGCTGTTAGATAGGGTCATAGTTGGGATGTCGAGATGGCTTGGAGCCAAGGTCTCTATAGAATCCTTAGTAAAGGAGTGTGTTGTTAACTTGGGACCTTTCACCACCACTTTAGATCTCCACATAATTCCTTTGGGATCGTATGGAGTCATTTTAGGCATGGATTGGTTGTTTGCATACAGGGCTAGGATGGATTACTATCATAAGACTATATCTTGTGTAGACAATCTTGGAGTTGAGTCGGTGATTTCTGGGGTCAGGAGACCTGTTTCTATTCGCACTATCTCCGCTATGTAGCTCAAGCGGTGTGTGCGACGGGGTTGTCAGATGTATGCAGTCACAGTTAGTGACTAGACAGAGGATGGGTCTAGTGGGCCATCACTAGATGACCATCCCATTTTGAGAGAGTATGTAGATGTTTTCCTAGGGGAGCTACTAGGGATGCCACCCCCACGTGAGATTGATTTCCATATTGATCTGGTTCCAGGAGCAGAGCCTATCTCACGAGCTCCTTATCGGATGACCACCCCAGAGCTCTACGAGCTCAAGTTACAACTGGAGGGCCTTCTGGAGAAAGGCCTTATCCATCCTAGTGTATCCCCTTGGGGTGCACCGGTTATATTTGTGAAGAAGAAGGATGGATCCTTGCGGTTGTGCATAGACTACCGCTAGCTGAATAAGGTAACGATCAAGAATCGTTATCCCCTGCCTCGCATTGATGACTTGTTTGATCAAATGAGGGGAGCCACGGTGTTCTCTAAGATTGATCTCAAGTTTGGGTACCATCAGTTAAGGATTATGGAGGTAGACATCCATAAGACTACTTTTTGTATGAGGTATGGGCACTATGAGTTCACAGTGGTGCCTTTTGGTTTGACAAATGCCCCGCAGTGTTTATGAGTTTGATGAATGGGGTATTCAGGAAATTTTTAGATCACTTCATGCTCATCTTTCTTGATGACATTCTGATTTACTCATGTACGTGTGAGGAGCACGAGGGGCACCTTCGTTAGGTTCTTCAGTGTCTTTGTGAGCAACAACTTTATGGGAACTTGGAGAAGTGTGCTTTCTTTCAGTCAGAGGTTTAGTACTTGGGTCATATCATCTCAGGGAAGGTATCGCAGTCAATCCTTCCAAGATTAGAGCCATTATGGATTGGCTAGCACCCACTACAATGACAGAGGTGCACAACTTCATGGGGTTAGCAGGTTACTATAGGATATTTGTTCAAGATTTCTCTCGGATAGCGCACCCCATCACCTCCCTTCAGTGGAAAGGGAAGAAGTTTGTTTGGTTAGATAGGTGTGAGTAGGCCTTTAGGACCCTAAAGGAATGCCTCACTACAACACCTATCCTTGCAGTGCCGGACCCACATGGTGAGTTCTTTGTGTGCACAGATGCTTCGTTGGTAGGCCTAGGAGGTGTTCTTATGCAGGAGGGTAGAGTTGTAGCCTTTGAGTCTCACAAACTCAAAGATCATGAGCTTAACTATCTCGACCCATGATCTTGAGCTTGTGGCGAGTTGTGCATGCTTTAGTTCGTTGGAGACACTTCCTTCTTGGTCAGAGATTCATACTCAGGACAGATCATTTGAGTCTTTGCCACCTCTTCATGCAGCCCAATCTAAACACTTGTCAGAGGCGTTGGATGGAGTTGCTTTGTGAGTACGACATGGAGATAGATCATGTGAAGGGGAAGGAGAATGTGGTTGTAGATTATCTTAGCAGATGGAGGCATTTGAGCATGGCTAATTCGGTGAACACATATTTACAAAGTAGGATCCTACTGAAGCTTCCTCTTGAAAGCTTCTACATTGCAAAGCTCGACTAGAGATTGAGTCCCAGAGACCCCTTAAGGGGAAATTTGATGGTTTATCTCTAGAGGTAGAAGGTCTTCTCGAGAAACAGAGGTTAGATATATGTTCTTAGAGATGGAGGCTTGAGGCGGGACATCTTGACAGAGGCACATCGTGTACCCTAATCAGCCCATCCCGGGGTGAAGAAGATGCACGTCAGCTTGAGATGGTTATATCACTTGAGAGGACTTTACAAGGACATGGCTCATTTTATGTCACACTGTTTGAGTGCTAGAAAGTGAAGGCAGAGCATCAGCATCTAGCTATCCTTCTCTATCCTCATGCTATACCAGAGTGGAAATGGGACACCATTTCCATGGATTTCATTGTTGGGTTACCGATGTCGAGATATCACCACGATGCCATCATGGTCATGGTTGATAAATTGACAAAAGTAGCTCACTTTTCTCTAGTGAAGACCACCTATAAAGCTAGTGCGGTGGCACGTGTTTACTTGGATGAGATTGTTAGGTTACACGGGATTCCGTGGAAGATCATTTGTGACCGCGATCCTTTGTACACTTCCCATTTCTAGACTACCATGTAGTATGTTCTCGAGACAAAGATTAACTTTAGCACAACTTATCACCCAGAGACAGATGGACAGACTGAGAGAGTGAATCAGATTTTTAAGGATATGCTCAAGATTTACATGATGGATCAGTAGTCTAAGTGGGAGGAGTATCATGCCTTGCGGAGTTTACTACAATAATAGCTTTCAGAGTTCTATAGGCATGGCTCCTTTTCAGGCCTTGTATGGTAGGGAGTTCAGGACACCCCTTAGCTAGGACAAATTGGAGGATAGAGTATCCCTAGGACCAGCTCTTTTGTAGGACATGGAGCAACAGGTAGTGTTGATCAGGTAGAGATTGTAAGAGGCATAGGATAGGCGGAAGAAGTACGCTAATCAAAGCATATGGTCGAGTGTAATTTTTATGTGGGAATGAAGGTATTCCTACATGTTAGGCCACATAAGAGCTCGATCTGTTATGGAAAAGGTTCTAAGTTAGCTCCTAGGTTTGTTGGACCTTTTGAGATCTTAGAGCATATAGACCCATTGGCTTACCATCTAGCATTGCCATGACTTATCTCACGTACATGATGTGTTTCATGTTTATGTTCTTAGGAGATACATCATAAATCCTTCTCATGTGTTGGATTAGACATCATTGCAGGTGCAAGATCAGGGGCAGGTGATAGTGGAGCCCATTCGTATCATTGATCGTAGGACCCTGGGCCTTTGAGGCAGAGAGATTGATCAGGTATGGGTGCAGTGGGACAGATATGATGAGACTGCAGCCACTTGGGAGGATGCTACTACTTTACGAGTGTAGTTTCCACATTTGTTCCAGTGACTTCTAGGAGGAATTCGAGTCTAAGGGGAGGGGGATGTAGTGCCCACTTTCCTTGGACACTATTTAGATACTGATCCTGACACTATTGATCACATTTTGGATATTATTATGTTTTGATGTAGTATGATGTATCAGGGATTATTATGGACATTATTATGTTTTGATTAGTATGATGGTTAGATGTTAGATCCTGGATTAATATTGATTTGGATTCAGATATTTTGCTTGATGATCATTGAGACATTAGTATTATTATGTGGATGATGACATACTGGTTGACATGGACAGGTTATTTCTTTTGATTGTAGACATGTGACATTGATATTATGAATAGCTATAGTATAGAGATCTATTGGATGATGATATAGTTGCAGTTGAATTTAAATAATAAATGTTAAATCCTTGATATTGTTTTGATTTGGATTGATAATTATATGTTGATTTTATATCTCTTGGATGTTCTGATATGGTCATGAGGCCGAAGGAGGTATTGTTATTTTGCAGGTTAAAAATCACAACAATGTCGGGGCTGGAGACTAACCATATTGGAATTCAGTGTGAAATCAACAAGGGTCACCATGGCAACTGTGTTTGATTTGTGTGTTGTGTTGTGTTAGGATTTCCGATGGGGGGGATTTCCATTACTATGACCATGGGGTATATGTGTGTTTTATTTGTTGTGTCCTTTTTTTAAATTATTGTTGTATGTATCTTATTTGTAATGTGCTCTTTCTTTTAATTATTTAAATGTGATGGTATAATGTGAGAGTCTTATGGTTAAATTTCAATTAAATTAATTGGGATGTGGAATATAAATTAAATGTTATTGTCTTGGTTGAAAATGAAAATTGACTTATATATATATTATAACCATGTGGTAAATAAATAAATCTTTATAAAAGATTGTAATAAATAAATGTCATAGATATTAATGCATGTGTAAGAGGATGTAAAAGAGTGTGTAAGTTACCATGTAAGGATGTGTAAGAATTTGTAAGAGTTGTAAGGCAGATTTTGGAAGGTCAAACACTCCATCTCTTTTGAAATTCGAAATCTACCTTGGAGGACAAATTTGGAGGCTTGTGGGACAAGTTAAACTTGTCCCACACCTCTCAAAAACCTCCACCAACCATGCCTATGGTCTTGGAGTCAAAATAAATCTATTTTATTATGTTTTGATATGATTTTGTGTAAGAATTGATTGCTATTGTCTTACAAATTTTTAATGCATTCCTTTTGGAGTATGGGATAAATTGAAGTATGTAAGTGGTTTGTCATTCTCATTTATTGTGATTTATTTTTTTATGTTGATCGTTCTTTGGGTTGAGGAAAAATGATGTGGTATCCCACTTAGAATGCACATCATCCTCTCCCCACCTTCTCCTTTAAAAATTCAAATTTCTCCTCATTTTGGGATTGTTGAAACTTTGTTATTGCACTCTTGGGTTGAATTTTTCTCTTGCCTTTGGAGCTTGCTTTGTGGAAGAGCTTGGATTGATTCACATGCTTGTACATTTCTATTTTGGGACTGTGTTTTGAGCATCAAAAGAACTAATGTTTTGGAAACAAGTCTCCATTATGGAGAGGTAGGCTCTCATTATTTTTATTTGCTATTTTTTCCCTCTTTCTTGCATGCTTTGTGGAATGGTGTTGTGTTTACATCTTTAGATGGATGGATAGAAAGCTTAGGGCATGGTATAGAGAGAGAAGACTATGAGGTTTTATCGGAGGAGGGATAAGGGATTTACCATTGGCACTTGTCTTGTAGAGGGAGTGTTGGTTGGGAACCACTTAGGAAAAAGAATATGCTTGCATTTCTTACTTTGGGAGGTATAAGGGATGAATTTGGAGGAGGGATAAGGAGGGGTTGAGGAGGGAAAAGGTTTATGGGATGGTTATGTTTTGGAATTTTGTTTTAGGTGGATGCCCAGTTTCAACATGGGAGGCATAAGGAGACCTCCATAGTTCTTGCTCTTGCTTGGCTTGCTTGCTTGGAGAAGGAGCCTTTGTTTTGATTGAAATTGTTTGTTGTAGTTGAGAACTACATCCTTTTTGTGCATTTCCTTGTGCATGTGAATGTATGTTATATGTGAAAGAAGCTATGTTTCCATGTGTTGTTTTATCATGTTCCATTCCAATATGGTTGGGGCTCAGGGGCCAATGGGGAAAGATGGATTCTCTTTTCCCATTGGATGTCTTGGTTGGGTGGAGAGAATTGCCTTTCCCCTTCCTTGTTGTGATCAAAAGATGAAAGAAGAAGAAAATAGCATGTTTGTTGTTTGGAGAAAGAAGAATACGATTGACAGTCATCTCTTTTGAGAAAACTCTTGTAATCCCTTCCCACTTCGCGTGGATGAGTTGTATAATTTTGTAATGTGAAGCCATTATATGGTAAATGGAAGTCTGAAATTTAATTGAAATGTTCTATTCTCTGTATTAGAAAATATTTGTCATACGGTTGTAGATTTAACATTGAAATTTAAATGAAGAAATAATCATTGATGAAATGTTGGAAATCAATGAAAGAAATATATTCCTTCCTCAATTGCAGTGTTGGATTTATATTTAATTGTAATGTTGCATTAAATTACGATTCTTGTTTTGAAATGTTATCTCTGTGTGAAAAGAAAATGCGTATGGGAGAGAAATACAACATTCTATTCCTTGTAATTATTAAAATTTGAAATACCAAATGTTTCCTTATTGTTTGAATGAGAAGATGGATAAATTAATTGTTTAGAAAATATTTGATAAGTTTACCATGTTTTGGAAGTGGCAAATAGATCATTACAGTTGTTAATAAATGAACTCTATTCGTTTTCTTTTATAAATCTGGCAATTGAATTTTATCTAATAAATGTGTAGTTCAGATCTGTAACTTAAATTAAGTATTGAAACAATGCAATTTGGATGCAATAAGTTATAAGTAATTCAATTTTACCTCAACACGAGAGAAAGACATTTTAGAACTTCACCAAATTAATTTTTAAACTTTACGGACCACTTTTCACAAAGGATGTAAAATATATCAACTGACTCAATACATAAATTGAACCTTAAAAATAATCTAAAATCTACCCAATATCATTCCTCCATGTTCAATTTACATGCTCAAGAAGAAGAAATATCAAAATTGAATTAAATCTTATAAGTTGAAAATTGCCAGTTTTAAAATTATAAATCCTACAGATCGATTTCTTAAAATTGAACCTTGAAAATTAACCAAATTCTAAAATTGATGATTTATGTACAAAAAGGACTCCAAGAGCTTTCAGGAAAGTCCTCATTTTCCTAAAATGGAGCTTCTTATCAAAAGTTATGGCCATTTGAAGTTTTACTTCAATATGACCATCCCAAACCAAAAATGAAATAATTCGGCCTTAGAAAAATTTAAATTTTGAACTTTAGAAAAATTTCTTAAAAAGTTCCGCGGCCCACGCCACCCTCTCATCCTATCAGAAGTCACCATGTGGCATCTTTGAGGGGTGGACCCTTAGTAAAACTTAACATTTTTAAAATTTTGCCTTGGGAAATTTTTCCCAATTTTCCCGCAACCCCGCATCCCCACACCAATCATGTGCTGACACGTGGCAGGGAGGGCCCGCGGATTTAGAAATGAAAACTTAACTTTTTGCACTTTTGAAACATTTCACTTTTTCACCGCTGACCCACATCCCTGCAACTAATAAGGTGTTGACACGTGTCCCATGGGTGTGCGGGTTCACTCAATTATTTTAACCTTTTAACCCCTTAGGTGAAAAATCAAAATTTTCTTCGCCAGCCCACGACCAATCACAAAGTGCCACGTGGCCATTTTGGCAAGCACAGAGGCACGGAGGAAAATATTCCTTTGGAAAATTGAAAACTTGGTTTGGGGAAAAATTTCATGTTTTTCCCCCTGTGACCCGCCGGCCCGGACCAATCATGTGATGACACGTGGCATTTGGGGCGTCGGCGGGGGTGCGAAGGCATTTTCTCCCTAACCCCGTGGACTTCTAAGGGAAAATTTTCCCCTAAAACTCTGCCCGGTCATAACTTGAGTTTTTCAAGGAGTTAGGAGGACTTCTTTATATAGTTGGAAAGGTGAGGAAATTTCCTATCCAATGAGCTTAGTTTAGAATTTTTTGAAAACTATAAATTTGTGAAAAATCTAGTTGAAGTTCAGGGCTTGTTAGAGAGCAGGCCTTGGGATAAATTTCTCCTTGAACCTTAGTAAAACTTGTAACCTCCAAATTGGAACCTTGTAAACTTGTTATAAGATAAAAATGGAAATCTTGTGTTTGGTTAATTAGAATTTATTCCGGAACCTATTTATTTTCAAACTAGTATCTTGCTACTTGTTTGTAGACCCTTCTTATAAAAAAAAATTATTCCATAATTTTCCTAGTTTGTTTCTTGGTCTCAAGTGGTAGTTGAAGCAAAAATTACACACAACATCAAACACTACCCAAATTACTGCAATCTGTCTACTTCCTTGCTCTTCTTCCTTAAAATAGAAATGATGCTAAAAGCTTCAAAATCTTCAATGATATCCCATACCCGGTTATTGTAGTTGTTAAGAAGATCTTTATTAGCGGTGTTTTTTCCTTTGACTTAGTTCATGATCAACTCACTATCTTTGAAATATTTAATGTTCTTAATGGCTTTCTTTATTTCCCAATGTAGCCCATGAATCAATTATTTTTACTCAAATTTGTGTTGTTTGAGAAAGAAAACTAAAAATGGAAAGTTGAGTAATATTTTATACCTTGAGGTGACACAAGCATTGCTCCCCCTCCAACACCTTATCTACTCCTTGAGCCACTAAAGAATAGCTGTCATACCTCATTATCACATTTTTTATCCTACTTGATGATGCTAGGTAGATGTGGAGACTCTTCATACAAGCAATAGATTCCCAACTCAAACTCTTCCATCTCTTTTTAAGGATCAAAATAATGCCTTCTGTTTTCCCATTTGTCTAATGCCAAATCTAGAATGTTCCCAACATTTTTATCTTCTTCTCGAGTCTTTGGGAAATATTATAGGTCAAAATATGAGTAATTTTCATTGGTTGGACTTGGCACATGAGGCTCAATATGAAATTTTGTAATAGGTTCAGATGTTATTGTAGCTTTAGCTCCATACCTTGTTCTAAAAATCATGTGGGACCAATCAGTTGATAAGTAGCCTCCAATTTTAGTGGTGAAGTCTCTTGACAAACGTAATGAAAAAAGTGGTGGCAAGTATATGATTTACACATCTTGTAAGACTGTGACATTTGGGCATGCATGCAGTGTAAGGATAAATCCTTTGATCACTTTGAGTCATCATTGCTATCTGTCTAGTTGTATTACACCTCTAGAAATGAATTTTTATTGAAGCCTAGCTAAACAATTATTTTTGGCATCACCAAACTGCTTGCTCCCAAATCAATCATGCAGTTATGTACAAGATTGTTCCGATGATCAAAGATATGTAAAATGGAGGAGGATTCATGTTTTTACCTATTGACCTCCTTGATTGCCTTCTTGTGGAGCTGCATTAGTGAGCACCTTCTCTTGATTCTTGGACAACTCATTTAAGATGGGAAAGTTGGTTATGGCTACTTGCAAAAGGTCCCTTTGCCCAATAATTTTCAAATATTCCCACATAGAGATGCTTACATTTGTTTTTTCATGTGGTTGATGATATTGAATGAAGGTGGGTTTTCCTTCTACTACCCTTTTCTTGGCACTACATTTTCCTATATATGAGCTGCTACAATGGGCACTATAGGCTGATTTTGTGAGCTTGTGAGTGGATTTGAGCTACCAAATCATTAGGGGTGATATAAGGTTGAGAAAAACCCAAATTTGATGATTTTACTCCCTTTATATTTCTTTTCTTAGACCTTGTGTTGGATACTACCCCATGAAATGGAGATTGATTTATGCCACAGAAATCCTCAGCTTACCTAGTTCACAAGTGTGGTCTCACTTGAAGGTACCTCTTGAGTAGCTATTTATTGTTTATTCTATTCTTGGATTGTCTCTTGAGGCACACCAATAGTTTGTACCATCAAGGCCTGGTTTAGCATACCATTGAAACATGCTTTCCTGATTATGGGGTTGACCACAAGGAAACACCATTCATATTTGCATGTAATATTATTCTGGAATGGAACCAAGGCTTGAGATGTCAAAGGAACATTAGGATTATATGCTTGAATGGTCTAACAACTCGAGGTTGTCATTGTTTTTTTTTATAACTTGAACATGTGGTCTATTAGGCTGATATGGAGGCCAATTATGTTGGGATTGAGGTTGATAAGGTCTAAATGTTTGGGCTGCTACCTCTTGAGGGTAACAAATTGTTCCCTAGGTTATACATTTATTTTATAACCTCTTGGAGTTTAGTTGAGGTGTTAGAGGAAGAGGTGGAAACCTCATTGGAACTTTGATTTCTAAGGGAAGGAATACGAGGCTAATGTAGGAGCTTGACTAGAACTAGGATTCCCCATTTCTAGATAAATAGGCATAGGTGGCCTAGGTGCTAGTTTATCAGTTGAATTAGGAAATTCTCATCTCTAATGGCTATGGCATAAGCATATGTTAGGGTTATCCATCTCATAGATTGTACCATAAAAGATATCTTGTAATTTAAAGCTTTAAGGAAATAGAGAAATGCACCTTCAAAGAATGGTATCAAAAAAATGGAAACTATCCCATGTCCTTTGAAACCTAAAATTAAAGTCAACCATCTGCTCATTTGGTGCTCTATTAATTGTGGTTAGCTGCTCCAATAAAGACAAGTTTTCTACCCTTTCTCTGAACTGATTGCAAAGAACTAAACACAACTGATTCCAATTTTGAATAGATCTCCTAAACCATTATAAGGCCTTACCATTGCAATAGGAAGCTAACAAATTGATTGCAACATCTATTTCATTGATTTCGTGAATTGCATAAACATTTACAATGTCTTGGATGTGGACAATATGATTCGTATGGTTCTCCCCAGTGAAATATGGGATGTTCTTCAGAGCCGCCACTAGAATTGGATTTTATGCATTGAGATTGAGTGAACTTCTCCATGTGAAATTGGAAAAGGGATTTAGTGGTCCTTGTGGTGGTTTTTGTTGTGCCATCCTGATCAGTCAGAGAACCCTATTCGATTGAAGAAAGGGTCTACTAGGTGGAGGTGTTGAAAGAGTCTTGTTTGGTGGAGATGGAGATCTCGAACTTGTCTTCCTCTTCTTCCTCTACCTGGAGATAGTTGTAAGTACTCAAATATCTCTTCTTCTCTTTTCCTAGACCTTGTTTGAATTCTTCTCATAAATTTGACAAGTTTGGGCTGCTAATACCACTCAATTCTTCCCTTTGGAGTCACTAGATGTGCAATAAAAAAACCTCTTGTAGGTTGAAAATTACAACAAGTGCACACCAATATTTCTACAATTAGAAATGAAGACTTCTTCGTCCCACTGGGCATTCCAGAACTGTTATCACCAAATTACAACACCCTCTAATTTGTCATGAACCTATGAATGAGAAATCAATGTAACTGGGTAACATGGGATTGTCTCAAGGTGTAAGACCTCTACAAATGAGAAAAACCTCTAGAGAAGGCTACCTCCTCTACCTATTATAATGCTAAAACTACTCCTAGAAGGGAAATGATACTATTTTAACACTAACCTAGATTTCTAAGGGACTAGGGAAGAGAGATATGCATAAGATGAAAATCCTAAACTAAGGGAGGTGATAACACCAAGAAAAGGGGGTGGAGATATCCTTAGTGAGTGAAAATGTAACAACCTTGACAATTGTTATATTCCTCCTTTGCATTTCAAGTGTTGACATGTGATTTTCTTAATAAAGATGTGTTATTTTGACTGCTGAAGATCATGCTTGATATGGATAAATAATTTCTACTCATTGATTGTAGGGATAGTATGTTGTTGCTTACAACAATCTATTTCACTTCTTATGAGAAAGTTGTAATTTGGTTTGAATGGTTGCAAACTTATCCTTTGTAATTGGACTCATCCTTGGATCAAATCCATTGATCCAAGGTATGTTTTAAATATTATTATCTAAGCTGAATGAAAACTCGACATTCATTGATTAAGAGACTTACGAATGAAATTGTGTTTGTTGTAAATTATTTCTTGTCTCGAAATACTATGCCTGTATTTTATTTTTTTTTTGGGTTGTGCTCGGCTATTCTTGATTGACCCTTATAGAAAAATTAATGGAGTTAGGGAAACCTACTTTAGGATTCTTGAGAAAGAGATACTTTAATGTGTCCTATATCTATAAGGTCTATCCTAATAGATTTGAGACTCGAGGTAAATTTTGCCTAATTCTTTCTACACCACTTTACGTCGATGACATCGTAATCTAAGTTGTTAACACTATGTTAGTATAAAGGAAATAATCTAAGGGAAGTAAAGTTATTTAGAATCAATTGCCTAAGCTATTTGGTTAAGATAAGACCTAAACTAGGGTGGCAATCTATTTAATTGTAGGTTATATCCTAAGGTTAAATATTTTAAAATAACCTAATATGTAACCTAAGAAAATTCTATCTATCCTAAAATAATGGGATATGAAAGGGAACCTATGGGTCATTGGCAAGTGGGGAACTAAGTGGCAGTTCCTAAGCTTTTAATGAGATTTGATTTTGATTTGGTTTTAAATGCATGTAAGTACTACCAGTTTGGCAGGGGCTAGTGAAAGTTTAGAGGAACCTATGTGGAGGCATCACTAAGTTTGGAAATGCATGTGGAAATCTGATTTGGTCTCGCCAACTTTGGATGGTGGTGGCAAAGAGAGAGAAGCGGGAATATGTAAATTAATGTCATTAATTCACCTTGGTTTTGGCAAGTAAACCGTCTTAGAAGGCATGCTTTGGTGGATTTGTTTGGGGTTGTTTTGTTTTGCATGCTTCCCAATTTTTTCTCTACATGGAGCTATCTGGTTCTTCAAACCAGTAGTTTGATCTCCACTTAGTGGCTATTTTTGAATTCTTTGAGCTATTTTTGGTTTGAGGAATGTATAAGTGGAATTGTAGAAAAATATTATGGTTGTTTTATATTTCTTGGAAAAGAAGAGGTATTGGAAACTTGGCTGGAAGTCTTCTTCCAATTGGTAGAGGAACTATTAGGCATGATAGGCTCGATCCATTAAGATTAATTTCTTTCCTCTAAATGATTCATCAAAACAATTACGCTCACTGGAAATTTACATTTGCTTGATGTATCTGGTTCTTTACTTGCATGTATTCTTGAAAATTATGTGGGTTTTGGAATGTGAATCCTTTGTTGTTATTGGCAGTTTTTGGGAACTTTCTCTATTTTGGTTGTTAGAGGTTTTCATACAAATTGTATTGAAACTCTGTAACTTGTACTTGAAGTCTGAATTTGTATTGAAACTTTGTTTCTATCATTTGAGACTAATGTTGATCAAATGGGATTGTTGCTTGTTGGGTTCTGAATCTCTATTTAGACTTGTGTTTCGTGAGCTGGAAGTGGAGCTCCGTAGGGGTTCTAAACTTGTATTGAAGCTTGAAATTTGTTTTAGCTTTATTGGGACCTTGTGTTTGTTTTGGACTGTGTTGGAACTTATTGAAGTTTTGAACCTTGGTTGAATCTTCATATTCAACAATTGTACTTGTATACAGTTCTTATGAATACTAAACTTGTTGTTGAGTTGTTGCGTTGTGCCCTGTACTTAAGCTCTGAACTGAGGTTTTATTCTTCCTTAGGGAAATGGAAGGCTTGAACCTATAATAGGGTGTTGGTGTTTAATCTAAGATTTAATTAGGGATGTGGGTTTCATTTTAAACTCGTATTTGAGCTTGTGTTGTTTGAACTTGTGTTCAAAACTCGTATTTGACGTAGTGCAGGTATTCCATTGTTGGTTGTTTTGATTATGTATTTGGAATCGATGTGTTGAATATTTAAGTATTCTGAGATGGAGTTTAGGGGGTATTATGAATTGTAAAACTTTAATCTCATTTAATATTGTTTGATGGAAGGGGTCTTGTGAGTTTTGTTTGGTCGGAGTAGACCATGTAACTTATTTGAGGTCTCCTTTGTTTTGAGTTTGAGAAGGATTGGTTGTATTACTTCTGCCTTTTAGACTGCACTATGTTCTCAAACTTGACGGGGCATGTGAATTAAGGAGTGTATTCTATTCATCTCTACTTTGAGCGTACCCGTGTCTTGTGGGAAAACTTGACTATTTTTTTCATAGAAATAAATGGACTGGAACTATGTTTTGTTATGGGATAGTCGTATTAGTTGTAGAGGTTTATGGAATGAATTACTTACTTCCTTTCTATCTTTGATGTTGAGAAAATTCTTACCTGTCATAAGATTTTAATGGAACTCAAGAATCTTGTGGTGATTTTGTTTAGTCATGTTGGAAGAAGTTGGGACAATATTTGTCTTTGATGAACTGTTTAGTTCCTTACTCTCTTTTGACCTTTCATCCGATTCATGGGTTTCATCTGAATGTTGAATTTAAACCCTGTATACTAGTGTAGTATGAAGGGATACAATATCCCTGTTCAGAATGCTTGGAAATTCAGTCCTTGGGTCTGTGAGTTTTATTGACCCTTGTCTATCTTACATTGTTGCATATTTCTCTTCCTTGTTGGGCTCTTTGAATGAATCTCTAAGTTTTAGTCAAAGAAGTGAATAGGATCTCTTGGGGATAGTATGCTGTTAGAGATAGTGTTGTGAATTTTGTTTTGAGAATTGAATCTGAACTTGAGCTTGGTGAATGGAAAAAGGTAATCAATTTGTAAATTTTCAGTGGAAATTGGAAGTATGCATGCTTTGACTGTGCATTCGGTTTTGAGTTCTCTTTTGGGAACTAGCTTAAGAATTTCTAAGTTTGTATTAGATAATGGATTTCATTTCATAGTATAAATGAAATGAAATATGGTTTGGGTCCTTGTTGGTTTGAGATCCTTTTTCTATTGACTGATAATTTCATTGATTGAACTTCTCGTTATTTGATTTTATTCTTTGTCTGTATGGAAAGATGAACATACTAATATGAGATATGTTGTAACTAACTCCTTCAGATTGGAAAAAGTTAAATGTTTCTTTCTATCCTTATGAATTTATGAAATAATTTAATGACAAGACTTGTTGACTGTTTAAAAGTGATTGATAGGATCAATTAAGTCTTGTGATATAATTATGATGTTGCAGATTATAATATGTTCTTTTCTTAAAAGTAAATTAAGATATTCTTAATTGAACTTATTTCGGATGGCATTACTTATGATTATTTGTATGATGTTTATTAATTGTTTCATTAAAGCAGAGTTGTTTAATGAAACAATTAGTGGAATGCACTTTACTTTAATGCTTAGTGCTTATCATGCTTAGTTCATTGAACTGACCCATGCTAGAAATTTTGTAGATGGACATCGTAAGTGATTAAATAAGACAAGAACTTTCATGTTGTATTGGGCTTATTTAATTTTGAACCTTATGTAAAGAGTTTCGATTCATTCTTGAATTGTATTGAAAAAGAAAAGTTGTATTCTTTTTGGAATGGCAATTATTTGTTATATAACATGCAGAAATACATAGTCTTATAAATGAATAACCTTATAATGAGGAATTTAATGTTGGAGATTTAATTGTATTTTGTGTGTAAATTATCTTGTATTTATGAAGAAGATGGAATTCCTATCTTGATGATATTATTCATATCTGTTATATGATTAATTTGGATAGACTTGATAAGTTAGATAAAAGGAACTAGTTTAATCTCCCTTAATAAGATGCAACTTGTTAAGTTGCATAAGATAACAATTTTTATCTAAACAATTCTAACATAGTAATGGAATGTGTATTGAATATGCAATAAAACTATAGAGAATGTGAAAGATAAGAAGGGTTTGACAAACCCTAACACTTAATCATGTAGAGGAAGACTCTTCCTCATCAAAGGAATGTAATCTAAAGAATGGTGATATGATCGTAAATCATTAGACTTCATTTCCCTATAAAGTCTACTATAGTTGAACCTATTTGGTTGCTACACCTTCTTTGAATGGTTAAGTTACATTGAATGGAACTTATGATATTGTTGTCCTATTTTGGTTAACATATTTTTAAACTCGGTAAATGAATGTAGTCAATTTTCCTCCCATTATAAGAGGAAGGAATCCCATGTGCATCGGCCTATCACCCAATAGGAAGTGAGCACTCACTCGAGGCACGTGCGGGTGTTGAGTCTCTCTTTTATGTGAGTTTTTAGTGGGAAGATTTCATCAATGATTAGTATAGGAGTATTCAGGAAAGAAGTTTAGACATACAAATATTACATGGCTCAGGATGACCTTCAGATCCTTGTAGTTTCTTTAGATCGTGTGTGTTTTAAAAGACTACATAACACATAATATAACGAGAAAGAAAGATCAACCATTCATTCCTAGCATGAAAAAGAAAGAGAAATTATATGAATGAAATATACATGAAACCCACGATATTCATATCTAATTGTAATAAGTAACCTCATTGTATTCATTGGTTTTTATAAAGAGCCATAGATGGCGAGAGTGTAGTCATGCACATCACTAGGCTTGAATAACTACACAAAAACAGAAAAGAAATTACAATCTTGAGCTCAATACATCGAGCCCCACTCGCGGTAATCCTATAGAGCTCTACCCATGTTATCTCTCTTTCTCTGTGTATTTCTCCTATCTTTTCCTCTTAGGTCTCTATCTCTATCTCCATGCCTTTCTTAGTTTGTAGGAACTTATATTTATCACCTTCTCGTGCTTTTGCCAAATCACGTTGACGCGCCCTTAGATCCATCACCAAGTGTCGAATGTGGTCCTTTAGTGAGCATGTTTCCTCAATCCTGTGCTCTCCACTCCATTTCATGATGGTATTCTAGAATATTCCTTTGCTAGCATGCTCTTTCCTATGCCACTGTTCGCTGAGAGCTAGCTTGTTATCCGTGCGCTATGGCCGATCACGCTTTTCACGTGTTCTACCTTTGTTACTTGAATCGGCTAAGTCCACGAACCCCATTTCACGTGTCATGTGCTATATGATTCCTTGAGCCTTTTCTCTTGCACACTTTTACCTTGTGTGCCATCCTGTAATTGGGGTCCCCGCGCTCACACGACATTGTACTTAGTCAATATTTTAGGAGCCCAACATCACCCCACACTACGCTTGTTCTCTGGCCTCGGAAACATTCTACTTGACCAAGGTGTAATTTGGTTCAAATGGAACCAAGACGTAGATTAATATTACAAAGATGAATAAGGAATGAAAGAATAGGGGAAAGAATGAAGAATGGGGGGAACACTAAACCAAAATGCTAGGGAATTCCTTCTACAAGACTACCTCAAACTTATTCCATGTATCGACCTCGCTCTCGCACCCTTCGCGAGAGGTCACCAACCAGGAGGTTTACCTCATCAAAACTTAGGCCATCTCCTTGGGTGCCTAAAGTGTCTACAATTTGTTCCATATCTTTACCCAGGTCTGCGAGCTTGTCCATTCTCCTAGTAATTTGAGGATATAGTTCCTTTATTCATGTCTTGGTTGAGCCCCTTAGTGCCTCAATCTCCTTGGATCTTCTTTCTACTTCCGCCAGGACTCTATCCCGCTCTCCCTATTTCCTTTATTCTTCTCCTGGAACTCCTTCACTCCGTTTAAAGTGTGGTGACCAAGGATCTCACTACCTTATCTCTATCGCACATGTGTCATATGTGGCCTCGGTAGATTGGGAAACAAACTTTACATCGTGAGCAACTTACTATACTCGAAACCCAGTGCTATCGCCTTCAACCGGTCCTCCTCCTTGGTGCGTGACTACTTCCTCCAAAGATTCCAATGCCAAGGGTCGCCTCTCCATGGTGAGGCCACATGTTAAGTCTTCTAGGAATTATAGTATTGATGCATACCTGCGGGGGATAGGCGTTAGATTTGGGTGTTTCAAGATGATGACACTTTTATCGAGTCTACTTTCTTGTAGACCTCCTGTACCTTTGCCTTTTCCTCCCTAAGCTTGCACCTTAGCTATGCACTAATTAATTCCTCCTGTTTTAAGTTTTTGGCCACCTTAGCCAACTCTTCTTCCTTCTTGGCCAAATTTCCCTCTAAAGCCCTTATGCTTTGTCATTTCATGTGAATAGTCTTACTTCTGTTTCCACCGTGACCTTGTTTAGAGCATTACATACTTGCTCATCTATGAGCTCTTGGGAATTTACCAAGGGGTTATCTCACTTAGACTTTAGAAGTGTGATAAGTGCCTTCTGGAAGACTTCAAAGTCTATCTTGTCAACATGGGATTGAAATGCCCAAGAAAGCATCTTCTTGGTCCTAGGGTACATGCCCTCCTTCTAGAACAATCCCATGGATATAAGTCTTTCGGTGGGTACCATGTTCTGGAATTGTGTGCGTAGCACCTTCCTTGAGTCATCCATGTCACCCATCATCTGCCTCTATTCTGCATCTAGAGGTCTTCTACCCGAGCACGTGCCTTTGGGGAAGCTGATTGTTAGAGTGGGGCCTCTAGGATGTCATGTCCCTTTTCACTGCTCTCTTCCTTTCCTTCCTTTAGTACTATTTCTGCACTCCAATCTAATTCTGGTCTACAAGGATCTCAAGAATCTTCTTCACTTATTACTCTGCCACTTTGGTTATCTGCTCCTTGGTAAAATCTGTGGCTTTCTACCCCTCGGTGTCCTTCTCTTCTGCCCTTGTATCTTCGGTGCCCTCACCTCCTTGTGCACCTTTCTACCATGTGAATATGAACTCTTGCTTCTCTTCTCCAATCTCCTCCTCTGAGTCATAGACACTAACTATGTGAGGTTCCAAAGGTTCCTTGTCTTTTTTGGATCTTTCTCCTCATTGCCACCCTCTTCACTCTCATCTTCTCCTTCTCCCGATATCTCTCCATCTTTGTTGGTAGCCTCCGAGTTAGGTTCTTCATCCAAGTTCTTCTTCTTCCCAAGAGGTTGCTTCTAGCTAGGAGATTATACCTTCTCTTCTTCCTCTTGGGACTCCTCTAAGTTGGTGGGTTGTTTGGGTGCCTCTACTTCTATCATCTTCTCCTTTACTGGGGAATTCTTCCTTCGAACATAGGTGCTTGACTTGATGCTCGTAGAAGGCATGCTCACTATCTGAGTAGTTGGCATAGTTGGTGCTCCTTCCTCTGCTCTGCCCCTTTTCTTAGACACTGGCTTTTTCATTCCTAGGGGGTCTTCAGGTATGGAGATCTCGTCCACCAAGTACGTGCCATTTTTGAATTTCAGCCTTATGCGCATGTATATGCGTGCCACGAATCCTCCAATAATAGGAAGTGTTAGTGCCTAGTCATGTGGATCTCATGTGGCACATACTTTTCCACGTATGTACTCTTACCTCTGGGATAGTTTAGTTTCTTCCTCATATCCCTGTGTTCCTGGTCCAATTTACCTAGCTCCAGCCTTAGCTTTTTCAACTCTTTAAATCTATTCACTCCCACTTGGAAGTACTGGGCAGTGAATGTGAAAGGGAGCTTACACCAAGGGCTCCATGATTCATCAACAAGTTTGAACCTGCCCAAGCAAAAGTACTGGTACACTGCGAACTCAGCTTCTCCTTGTGTGGCTGTTGGGAGTTGTTCAGGGATCCTCCACTCTACCCCAAATGCATTTCTCAAGTGCATATACAATTGTTTGAGCCTCACTTTATGGGGAGCCATCATTGTATCACATGTATACTTTTCAAACCTCTTCATGGGTGAAGGGTCTTGAGATGGGTACTCTCACAAAAATTATCTATGCATCTCGCACTCCAACTTCTACAAACACTATGGTGAGCAGGACATTGCCAAAGAGGATCATGTCCCCTTCCTTTACACACTTTACAATTTCCTCGGCAATGTATGCGAGACAAGTTATAAATTGTCCCCTTTGTGATCTTCTTGTAGACATGTAGCCATGGCTTGTTGACTTGTGTCCACCTTTCTTGGCCATTCGGTTTCATTACAGTGCATGGCCATCTTCATAGCTGGGTCTTTGATGTCCGAGATATCATAATACGGTGACCATTTCTTGCGAGGCATATTCTATGATGTCTTCGAATAGCTTCCTTGTCACTAAGGTCATCTTCTAGGCTATCTCCCTCACATATGAGGCCTGTAAACTATGCAATCAACTGGGGAGTTATGTGCATCTTGCACCCAGAAAAGTGGAAGTAGTCCTCATGCACGAGACATCAACCCTTTGGTGCAAGCAATATGGCTTCCCAAAATAAAGCAACTCGTAGAGTTGTAGCAACCCTGCATTCACCAACTTGACCTTCACATCATCATTATAGATAGGTAACCCTTCAGGTGTTTGCTTGTTGGTTAGGCGTACCAGTTCTAATGTCATTTATTTCTCTATAGTGGTGGTATAGTGATTATATTCATTAACTGGTATGTTCCTCAAATGGGATTCCCATTCCTTTCCCATCATTACTCTGTCAGGGTAATATATTTCTACATACCATTCTTCGTTTGTTTCCACCTTGGACTCTTGTTATTTAGCCTTCATTTTGCCCTTCCCTTTCTTTGGTGCCATGGTCAAGGTAATTGTATTACTCAGTCCTCTCCTTGTTACTCGATTTCCTTATCCCAACCTTGATCTCAGATTTGTGATATAAATCCCCTAAACCCATGCCCTAGTTTACCAAACCCTAACCCGATAAATTCTTCACAAAATGTCTTTACAATTCATTCGAAGCCCATTTAATTCCTTCCTTCTGGTTCACAATATCAAACTGGATCTTTACTTGTTTGATCACATAGATCTTTTCTCTGATCGAATCTGAAGACGTCCTAGCTTATATCTTTCACTTATATCTCCAAATCTTCATTTTACAAAGTAAAATGAGAGTGCCCCGACCCTCTATTGATAGTTTTTCCTTTTTCTGGTAATTAAGTGCTACTTTACCTACCCCTTACTTTGTTTATTTAATGTGGATTTTTAAAACAAAACCTATCTTCAATGCCTTTACTCACATGCCCTTCCTGTGTGAAAACTCCTCCAACCTTTTGGCATGCAACCAAACCAACCTGACAGGAGACTCTTACGTGTGCTTAGCCCACATCGAAGGAACTTCTTCTATCTAGATTCTTTCTTTCACCTACCTCGTGTTACTTTAAATGTGCTTCATTTTCCTTTGTACATGGGATCTATGAGTAGCTTTACCCTGGCACCAACCATTCTATCTTTTCTCTTCATCTCTCTTTTAACCGGGCTACTCAGCAAGGCTCTTCAACACAACTTCCTTGGTACTTTTAATCACATGCTTCTTCACTTTTATCCACCCCACACTTAAATGATGTGTGGTCCTCTGTACACTCATAAATTCTCCAAAAATATCAATAAGGTTACTTCGGCACCTGAGGCACAAAACAAAACAACAATGTGAAAGGGAAACATAATGAAAATAAAATGTGTAAAGGAAAATTCTAGATTAACTGGCAGAATTGCCTAATTTACGAACACCATGAAGACTTATTTATAGTAGGGATTTAACATACCACCATAGAAGTGTCCGAGTCAACTTTGTTCCATCTAGCACTTTGTAAGCGCATGCACGACTTGAGGATGTATGAGATTGTGTAAGGACCTAACCAATGGAATTTCAACTTCCCAGGATGGCACAAAAATTTAGAATCATAAAATAACACCATTTGCCCAACCTCAAACTTCTTGTTTCTAATATGGTGATCATCTTTAAGCCTTTTTCTTTGATTTTTCCTTTGTTTGGCTCTAACGGGCAAGTGATCATCTCTTATCTAGTTTCATTAGTTCATCAATTCTTCTTCCAGTGCTTGTTCATCGGCTAATCCTCCTACACGTGCTATTCGTAGAGAAGGTAACATAAATTCAACCAGAAAAACAACTTCCACACTAAACACCAATTGAAAAGGTGTGGCTTTATTTAGTCTTTTATACATAGTCCTATATGCCCATAAAACTACTAATACCTTATCATCCCAATCTTGTCTTCCAACATCACAAATTTTGGTCAAGGTATGAATTAGTATTTGATTGAATGATTTTTCCGTTCCATTTTTTTCAGGGTGATAGGGTGTAGTCTTATGATGAGCCACCATGAACTCAGATAGTAGGATCCTCATGGTCTCATTTAGAAAATGTGTACCCCTATCACTTGTCAAACTCAAAGGGCATCCATACCTTGTGATAATGTTCTCCCATAGGAACCTTACCGTCATTGCTGCCATGTAATCTTTAGTTGGGGCTGCTTCTACCCACCTTGTGAGATAATATATGCAAGTGATGACATAACGTGACCCATTCCTATGCACTAGCCGGTGCAATAGGTCCTACAAAGTCTATTGCCCACTTTTCAAAAGGCTCCACGCTAGGAATAGGATGCAAAGGCATTTCATCTCTCCTTCCTAGTTTGCCAATGCATTGACAGTGGTCACATGCTTTACAATAATCTCTACAATCCTGTACAAGGTTTCCCACCATAAACCTGCCATTAAAATCTTGCGCGTAGTGGCATCACCTACGTAATGCCCACCCACACTTCCTCCGTGTGCTTCTTCCATGATGGACAGGCATTCATGTTCTAACACACATCTGCGTAAAACTTCATCACGTCCCAATTTGTATAAATCTCCACTAATCAACATGTAGGGCATGACGCGTATGGCCAACTGCTTTTTCTCCAATGCCTTCATTCCATCTCGGTGCCACACCTTATTTTAAAAATACAACAATCTCTTCCAAATCCGAGGGCTCACATCACAATATAAATAGTTGCGCGTCGACATTATATCCTCAATACTTTACACATCCTCTCTGAATAAATTCTTGATAGACGATCGGGTCCACAATTACTTTTTCTAGGTTTCACTACAACGGTGAACTCAAAATCTTGAAATAACAACACCCATCAACATATGCTCCCTTGAAGAGAGGGCTTGTTTACTAAATACTTTAATGCCATGTGGTCAATGTAGAATACATAGGGTGTTGCCAGTAGATACTATCAAAATTTTAAAAGCACATAGATCATTGATAATGCCTTGTGCTCAGTTGTGGTATGATTATGCTCTCGGTGTTAACTTCCTTGTGAAACAAATAGGATGATCAATAATCCCCTCACCTGGTTGTGCAAGTATTGCTCCAATGGTGGTTCCTGAGGCATCTACATGGACATGGAAAGGCTTGTCCCAAGAGGGAAATCACAAAATAGGTGCGGTAATAAGCCTATCTTTTAATGTATCAAACACCCTCTACTACACCTTTCCCCAATGGAAGGTACTTTTGTGTCTAAGCAGCTCCTCTAAAGGCATGAAAATCTTAGCATACCCCTTAATGAATTTTCTATAATATCCCATATGCCCAAGGAATCTACGCACTTTGTGCTCTGGCTAGTAGGTTCCTTTAATCCAACAATAACTGTAACCTTAGCGGGATCTACCATCAAGCCCTCCTTATATATGATATGCCCCAATAAAGTCCCAAAAGGTGTAGCAAAAACACACTTCTTAATGTTGAGGGATATCCTCAACTACCTACACCTTTTAAACATTAATCTCAAGTTGTCACAATGGTCCTTAACTAGACCATATACTATCCAATCATACAAGTAAACCTGAAGAAACTTATGAATGAAGTCCTGTAATGCTTGCACCACTATGTGTGAGAAGATAACAGGTGCATTTTTCAACCCAAAGGGCATGAACATATATGCAAAACTTCCCCACTCGGTGGTGAAAGTTGTCTTCTCCTGGTCTTCCTTTGCAATCTGGACTTGGTGGTATCCTGAAAATCCATCCGTAAAGGAATAGATTTTGTGCCCAGTGACTCCTTCCAAAATCTCTCCAGGTGAGGGTTAAAAATGGATCAATGACACAAACTATATTTAATTCCATATAATCCATAAAAATTCTAATCTACCCATCCTTCTTGATGCTAATTACCATTAGAATTATCCATTTTGATTCTTTAACTACCTTAATGATCCCAGAATCTATAATCTTATCTATCTCCTCCTTAACCTTCATACGTAAGTTGGGATTCATCTGGTAGGGCCTTTTTCTAACTAGGTATGCACCCTCCTTTAGTTTTATCCTCATCTCCCCAAGGAACAATGGAAGCCTTTTAACTCATGGTACCCACGTGGAAATAAATCCTTAAATTCACGCAATAGATTAATGATCTTTGATACTTCCTTCTCCGTCCAATAATCCCCAATAATAGCTTCCTTAGGTTCTTCTCCTTAACTGATGTTAACCTTCTTTTTCTTTAAAAGCTCATGGTAGGCACATGTGTAAGCATCTGTATTGCCCACCACTTCACGCGTCCCCATAGAATGGCTAACATTTAAACTCTTTGACTCCTCTCCATCAATCACATATACTAACTTTCCCTTTTCCTTTTCCAAACATGCATGCTTAAGCTGGGATTCTTCTGTTTCTTCAATCTCTTTGAAGTGCGCCTCTAATCTGGTTCACCTAGTAGTTCCAACGGCCTATCTTCCATTCTGGCACTATCCCCCATTATAAGGAACTTGATACCTTGCAAGGCCTTATCAACCAATGGTTTGGTACTCTGATAATCAAAGGCTTGAGTAAGATCGGCCGCAAGATCTTACCAATTCCTTGTTTTGCGGCATGTCTCCGAATGAATGTACCATGCGCGCACACAAACTTGTAGTGTAGAATACAACTTATGCACCCATAGGGATGGTGGCAAGGCTTCCGCACCTTCTCTCCAGGCACTGTTCAAACTCTTGGATATGGAAAGAGGTGGGATCCTTGCCATGGTACTCCTTGACGATGGTGGGTATATTACTTCTAGAAAACCTGACAGAGAGAGCAATGCTTACCTTGTGCCATTCTAAAATGCTCTCTAATGTGTGGCCCACCAATAAGCTACTATTTCGAGTAAGATGTAACTCAGCATCCCTCTTCATTCCTTTTCATTTTTTCCATGACCTTCTATCTCTTGTAGAAAGACCTCAGGGAAGGCTCCTCTGGAGTACTTAGGTAGTTCTTTCCCCACAAGGCATCAAACCGTGCGTGCCTTAGTTACCTTGGTCACTGATCCTCTCAACCCATCTCATTAATTTGTAAGTCCCATGCACACACGGTTATTACATGCCAGCTGGTGGTATCACTCACTGACTAAGCATCCTCAAACTGGATAACCCCATTAATAGGGTGTACCATCTCAGGGTCTCTGATTGAGCACACATAAATCTTGTCCAAAACCTCTTCTCCCAATGGTTCAATGTAGGGTGTTGACTTCCCATCAACCAGGGGTATAATGACCCGCTCCTCTTTGTTCTCAAAACTAATGTACCCTTTGTTAAACCAGAGGTCTGCATTATTCTTGTAACAACAAGGGCACCCAAGTAGTCTTTGGGAAATTGTCCACCTCAATGCAAGCACCAAGACTTCAAAGTCCCCAGTAAACTTGGCTCCTGGATAATAATAGCTACATCTTTCAAGACACCAATGGGAATTACCTTATTCTTTTTTTTCCATATACAGAAAATTTGAAGATGAATGTAACATAGGTCTCCCCATCTGATGCCATGCATCCAAAGTCAAAACATTAACCTCTGCGCTAGTGTCAATGAGTATATTGTTGAGGAGCCATCCATCCACAACTGCATTCAATGTAATCTCCTTGTCATAGTCAAGGCTGTGAGGGGGAAGGTTTATGTGCAAGACCTACCTCTCACACTCTTCTCTGGTGCGTGGTACCTTCTCTCTCAATAAGGATCCTAGCAAAGGAATGATGTTCTCCTATCTTAGCATTTTGCACACCTCCTTGACCTCATCAGTCATCTTTCTATGTCTCGATCCTTCTTCCTTTTTCTTTCCTTTTGGATAGCTCCTTCGACTTGGGTATCCCCTTGCAAGCTTTGAATAACATCCATGGTGTGCTAATATACCTCCTTCGATGCGTGGGGTTAGTACTTTCAATGAATGACCTCTTATCTCGAAACAAGGCTCTTGTCTTGGTATTGTTGATTTGAATCATAGCACCCCTGAATGTCTCTGCAACATGATGGGTTGAGACTCTCAGTACGATTGCATAACATGGAGCTTTTCCCAAGTGTGGGACCTTGCGAAATTGGAAAAGCTCTCTGGATGAAGGCCGGTTCCTATTCCTCTGTTCAGATGCACACGAAAAATGTAGAGGGTTTACTCAAAACCTAAACTAATTTTCCAAGGAGACAGGGTAAGAAGATACGTAAAAATAAAACCTAAACTAACAGAGGTGATGCACCGAGGAATGAAGAACATATGTCTTGCCAGTAAACACAGATCATTAAAATGCAATGCAAGATCATGCACAGATAGCCAGGTTCACAGTGAAAGATCAGGAGGATGCAAATGAACACATAGAGAGGGTTGAGAATCATCCACATTCATGCATTAATTTTCTCCAAAGATTGATACAACACACTGCAAAATGCCAAGAGGCAAGGTTGCATTACAGTTTCAAATGGGAGGTTTTAACTCCACAAGTTCACCTGCCAAAGAGAAGAAGGGAGGGGCAAAACAAGAATGTCCAACCTTTAGAAAGAAGCCCCTCCTTACAATTTATAGGAGGAAAAAGAGAGGGAGAAGAGAGGAATTTGAAATCTGCCCCAACCACCTCCAGAATGCACTTAACTCATCTCATAATGATGGTAGGTGAGAACCCCAGCGAACCCAAAAGTGGCGAACTGTATTTTGCATTTTAAAGAAATTTTTCTTACCCAATTAAATATATCTAGTCGTATTTGGATAGAGGACCTTGTAAGATTTCCAAAAAGTCCAACCTTGCATGAATCCAAGCTCCCAGTCAAAAGTTATGGCCATCTGAATATCTGCGCCAGGGTCTGCTTCCTGTCAGCGCTCAAAATGTTGCACCTCCTGAAGGTGCGCCTTGGCGCATCCATGTGTGTGTCGACATCCTCTTCCATGCACCAAGGGTGCATCCTTTACCCTATTGACACTCCATGTCATGCGCCACACGTGTGTGCCAAGGGCGTATCCTTTTCTCTGTCGACACTCGGTGTCGTGCGCCATTACGTGTGCCAAGGGCGCATACTATTCTCTGTCGACACTCGTGTCATGCGCCACTTCTGTGTGCCAAGGGCACATCCTTTACCCTATCAACACTCCATGTCATGTGCCACTTCTATGCACCAAGGGCGCATCCTTTTCTCTGTCGACACTCTGTGTCATGCGCCACTTCTGTGCGCCAAGGGCGCATCCTTTACCCTATCGACACTCCGTGTCATGGGCCACTTCTGTGTGCCAAGGGTGGATCCTTTTCTCTATCGACACTCCTTGTCATGTGCCATTTCTATGTGCCAAGGGTGCATCCTTTTCTCTGTCGACACTCTATGTCATCGCCCTTACAGGTGCGCCAAGGGCGCATCCTTTACCCTGTCGACACTCGTGTGTGCGCCACTACATGCGCTAAGGCGCATCCTTTACCTGTCGACACTCCATGTCATATGCCACTTCTATGTGCCAAGGTGATAAATGTCAGGGATTTGAGCTTCTTTGATTTCTATAATCTTCTGCTTGTCTATATCTACCTAGGGGAAGATATATACAAAAATTTGGCGACTCAATGGGATTACCTGCCTGCTAGGTAGAAGATCAGTGGCCTTTTAGCAATCCATTGGGCATGGAGTCATAAGAAATAACTGAAACCAACCTGATATCTAATCCCGAACTTGATATCGCAACCCCTTCTTCGAGAGCACGTTGAACTGTAGAAAACAACCTGAGAGCAACAAAACCTGTGCCAGAGCACTTAGGGAAACAGAAACCTAACTACAACAAGACAATGTGCATACCCACTTAGAGGAATTGAAATCTAGGCTAATATTTACAAGGGTAAACCTTTTCCTTTTAGTAGCAATGTTTAAGATGGATTACATTAAGCGGGATCAGAATTCTTCTCCATCCAATGTAGACAATTGGAAGGCATTACTACTTTTACATCCGTGACCATGTAGGGGCCACTCAAATGGCATCAAACTTGGAATGCCTTCCTGGTTTTCCCGATCTGCATCCCATTTAGAACTAGGTCCCCTTCTGGAAGGTCCTTGCTCTTGCTTTCTTATCAAACCATCTTTTTATTAAGGCTGATCTTTCTCAATTGTTTGAAGCTGCATGTTCTCTAATTTCTTCCAATTCCACCAACTCGCATACCTAACCTCCATTGGTTCGATCTCGGCCAACTCCAACTACTTCATGAACTCTAATGTAGGTAGTTCTAATGATATAGGCAATACTGCCTCTTTTCCATAGACCAACTTGTAAGGGGAATTACTTGTAGACCTCTTTGGTGTTATTCTATCAGCCCATAATGCTGATTTTAGCTTGGTATGCCATGTTCTTTGGTTTTCATCCAGAGTCCTCCTAATAATTCTTAGCAATTTTTTGTTCGTGGACTCTGCCTGTCCATTACCCTGCGAGTAATAATTTGAAGAGGTGCTCAAATAGATTCCATTCTTGACAGCCCATTCTACGTAATCTTGGAACCTATAAATGCCAATGCATTTTCTGATATGATAGTGGCCGCACACGAACACGGTCACTATTCCTTCATAAAAGTCTAGTATGTTAGACTCATTTGCTTCCTTGAGCGCTGTTGCTTCGGTCCACTTGGTGAAATAGTATGTTGCCGTGAGAATCCACTTGTGGCCTTGGCTTGAGTTTGGATTGATGACCCGACAAAGTCCAATCCCCATTGCATAAATGGTTGGTCAACCAGAATTGGGTGTTATGGAAGTGTTGCTTAGTATTCCTTCGCTGTGAAGAGTGCACATTTCTTGCATTTTCTTATCCATGTATAGCTGCATCCTTTGAAGACTGTGGCCAATAATACCCTGCCTTCATTATCTTGAGAGTCACATTACTCGTGGGGTGAAATTTCCTCAGAATCTCTATCGTGAAAATCTCGTAACACCCTTTTAATTTGATTTGTCCCAATGCACCTCAATAGAACTCCATTGATGTCTTTCTTAAACAAAATACCATCGACAAGAACATATGGAATGGCTTGTAACCTGAAGTATCTCCTCTTTGCTTTGCTCATTTCTGGGGGGCATAGGCCTGTCGTAGGAAGTGTATCATATTTTGAGTCCAACAAGGAGTAGGCACATCATCATTTTCTTGTTCTTGATCATCTTGTAGTACCAAGGCAGTCTCTTTTTCATTACCCGCTTCAACTTGTTGACTCAAGGCTAGCTGCTCACATAGTCCCTTCCCATGTACTAGTTTGGTGACCTTGATCTGGATGTCATATTCCATGATGAAAGTTATCCATCCTGCATGTTTCTCATTCAGATCCTTGTTTAGAAGGAAATCCCTGACTCCCGCATGAGAGACCAATAATTGGATCTTGTTGTTTGAGACTAGGTGCTTGAATTTCTTTAAGCTCCTGATTACTGCAAGGACATGCTTTTCAATGAAAGAGTACCTAGTTTCGTATTCCTCCAAGCCTTGACTGAAGAAAGCAACTGGTTGTTCTAATCCTCCTTTGTTTTGTTGTACCAGGATTGCAGAAATCGTGTCCCCACCACCAAAGGCATATAGCATGAAGTCCTTGGAGAAGTCTGGATTGACGAGAGTCGGAGCTTGAGATATAGCCTCTTTTATTGCCTCAAAACTTTCCTTGCCTTCAGATGTCCACTTAAATGCCATACTCTTCTTTAACATCAACGTTATTGGCTTCACAAGAGTAGCAAAATTTGGAACAAATCTGCGGACAAAATTGATCCTTCCCAAGAAGCTTTGAAGAGCCTTCTTGTGACTTGGCAATGGCAATGCTCGAATTGCTTCAACTCTTTCTGGGTCAATCATCAACCCCTCCTTTGAAACAATATGGCCTAGAAGTTTTCCCTCGTGAGCCAAGAATATGCATTTTTTGGGATTCAATGATACCCCAAATCTTCTACATCTCTAAAATACTTGCCTCAAATGACAGAGGTGATCCGTTACATTTTTTGAGAATACAGTGATGTCATCAAGATATATCAAAACTATTTTATTGATCAACCCCTTACATGCCATATCCATTGCCCTTTGAAAAGTGGCCCCAGCATTTGATAGCCCAAATGGCATCTTCTTGTAGGCATAGGTCCCCCATTTGGTGGTGAAAGCCGTCTTGAATTGGTCATCTTATTTCACCATAACTGATTGTACCCTGAGTAGCCATCTAGGAGAGAGAATCTCTCTGAACCAGATACTACTTGCAATATTTGTTCCATTGAAGGAAGTGGGTAATGGTCTTTGAGAGATGCCCTGTTTAGGTCTCGGAAATCCACACACAACCTGATTTCTCCACTCTTCTTCTTGACCGGAACCAAGTTTATGACCCAGCTTGAGTGCTTGATTGGGAAAATAATGCTTTCCTCTATTAGCTTATTTATCTCTTTCTTCATTAGAGGTTCAATGTGAGGGTTGACTGGTCTCTGCTTCTGCCTGATGGGCTTAGCATCTAGATCCAATTCTATGGTATGTTGTGCCAAATTTGGATCGAATCCTCTTAAGTCTTCATAGCTCCAAGCGAAGACATCTAGAAATTCTTGGAAAAGCTATATGAAATCTGATTTCTCCTGCTCAGTGGCCACTTTACCAATTTGAAGTGTTTTGCCTTCCCAATCGAATTGGCTCGAATCTTCTCTCTTGACTTTGTATGTTAGCCTTTTCCTTACGGAACTGGTCGTTAGGGTTGAAGATAGACTCCAATGTTACTAAACCCTTAGGAAGCTTGTTTGTCCACAGATGCACTACTTGATCCCCATACTGCTGCTCTAATCTATCCTGATTCCTAGCTGAGAATTCAACATCTTCTTGTAAGAAATTGATGATCTATTGATCGTTCTCAAACACCTGCCAGCTTGTGTTATTATCTGGAACTGCTGGCCTCACAATCACATGGATATGTGGCTGTGTTTTTCCCCTTCTGATGTTGTCAACCACATCAAACGTTGCTCCAATTGCTGCGAGCCTATCTGCGACTTCATTTTTCTTCCTGGGTATGGACACGATGTTGAAAGCTTCGAAATCCTCAATGAGGTCCCGTACCCTATTCTTGTAGCTCTTGACAAGTTGTTCTTTGTAGCATGTTGTCCCCTAACTTGGTTGATGATTAGCTCGCTATCTCCGAAACACACTGTAAGTTCTTTATGCCCCTTTTCTTGGCCCAATGAATTCCATGAATCAATGCTTCGTATTCACCGTGTTGTTTGAGCAGAAAAGCGGAAACAAAAAGCTGAAAAATATTTGACGTCTTGTGGTGAAATCAACATTGCACCACCTCGGCAAAGACTTATCGCTTCTCGAACCATCGAAAAATAATTTCAAAACTTTGTTTTCATCATTTTGTTCAGAATTTGAATGATGTCAGGAATGGGTGAATTTTCTTCATGTATACAATACACGCCCAATTCAGATTCTTCAATTTCCTTGTATGGGTCAAATTTATGACTCTTGTTTTCCCATTCATCCAAAGTTAGATTAGGAATTCCCTCGACCTTAGTACCTATTTCTAGATCACTTGAACACTCCTCCTGATCAAAAGCCGAGCAATTTGCATTGATAGGATTTAGTACATGAGGCTCAATATGGAAATTGGCAATTGGTTCTGACTTGATTGTTGCTTTGGCTCCATACCTTGTCCTAAAAATCATGTGTGACCAATCTACAAATAAATATCCGCCGATTTTTATAGTGAAGTCTCTTGATAGACACAACACAAAGAGTGGCGGAAGGTCAATTACAGACATATCTTGTAGAACTATAACATTAGGATAGGAATGCAGTGTTAGGCTTAACCCTTTGATGACCCCAACTGTTCCTACTGCCATTCCATCTAGTTGCACTACTCCTTTCAGCCTTGTTCATACTTGAGACCGGATGATCTGCTATTTTCTTTGGCATCACTGAACTACTTGCCCTGAATCTATCATGCAGTTGTGTACCAAGTGGTTTCCAACAATCAATGAAACATAGAATGGTGGAGGCTTCAAATTTTTCCTTGTCTGGCCCCCATCATGTTGCACTGCATTAGTGAGAACTTTCTCATGTCCCTGGTTTGATACATTTGTGGCAGACCAATTAGCCATTGCAGCTTGCAATAAATCTCGTTGCCCTGGGATCGCAAGTGATTCCCACATGGAAATGTTCACATGTGTCTTCTTCATTTGATCGATGATGTTGAAAGGGGATGAATTATCCTTTTGTTGTCCCTTACTTGTCTTAACCTTTTTGGAGCTTGAACAGGTGCATGTGTTGCTACAACAGGTACCTTAGGTTGATTTTGCACATTTGGAGCTGCGTTTGGTCTACTGACCCCTTGTTGTGTAGGAGTGGACTGAGAAACAACTAGATTACATGGTTGTCCCTCTCCTATATTTCTCTTCTTTGACCATGTGTTGGCAGCCACGCCTTGAAAAGGTTGTTGGTTAACTCCACAGAAGTCTTTCGTTTGCCAATTGGCCAATGTGGTTTCTGTTGGAGGTCCTTCTTGTTACATTTCTTGCTGTTGATTCTCCTCTTGGCTTGGTTCTTGAGGAACACCAATGGTTTGCACCATCAAGGCTTGATTTAGTACACCATTGAAACATGCCAACTGATTGTGAGGTAGATTGCAAGGGTAACACCAGTCGTACTCCTGTGCCATGTTATTTTGTGTCGGGACCAAGGCTCTTGAGGATGTCATTGCATTTGGATCATACGGTCGAAATGGCCTGGCAGCTTGAGGTTGTCCTTGGTTTTGGTTTTGATTTGCAGCCTGAGGTGGTGGTCTATTTTGTTGGTATGGGGGCCTAGCTTGGTACTGTGCTTGAGGCTGATATGGTCTAGCACTTTGAGCTTGTTGTCTTTTGATAGTCACTAGCTCATTTCCAAGGTTCTGTAGTTGTTTCATGACCTCCTGCAATTCCTTTGAAGTATTTGAAGAAGTCGACGCCTCATTATTGCTTTGATTTCTAGGAGTTGGAATGGGATTCAACTCTGGTGTTTGATTTGGTTGTAGGATTTCCCATATCCGGATAGAGAGGCATTGGTGGCCTTGGTGCAAGCTTGCCAACTTGGATCAAACAGTTCTCTGCTCTGATAGCTGTGTCGTAGGCCCCTGACAGCGTTGTCCCTCCCATGGATTGGATCATCATGGCTATGTCTGAATTTATAGCCTTTAAGAAATAAAGGAATGCTCCTTCGGCGGTTGGTCTCACAACTATTGGAATCCTGTCCCATGTCTCGTTGGAATCTGAAGTTAAAATCTGTCATTTGTTCATTAGGAGCCCTTTTGATTGTTGTCAGCTGTTCCAATAAAGATAAATTGTCGCCCTCTCCCTGAATTGGTTGCAAAGAGCTGAACAAAGTTGGTTCCAATTCGTAATAGACCCTGCTGCTAGGCTCCTAAACCATTGTAAGGCCTTACCTTTGAAAGATGAAGCCAACAACTTGACTGCAACATCCATTTCATTTATTTTGTGAATTGCACATGTATTAGCAATATCACGGATGTGATCAATAGGAGTAGTATGATTTTATCTGTAAAATAGGGTATATTCTTTAGTCTTTATATTGGAATTTGATTATGAGAATTTAGGGAAAGTGTACTACTACCCATGAAATTGACAAAGGGATTTGGTGGTAGATGTGCCATTATGATTGGCACGAGAACCCTAATCGATGCGAGAAAAGGTCTACCGAGGTGGAGGTGTAGATAGAGTCTGTTAGGTGGAGATGGTGATCTTTGTGGTCTTCTTCCTCTCCTTCCTCTGCCTGGTGAAAGTTGCAAGTGGAAAAATATCCCCTCTTCTCGAGTATTGAACCTGGTTTGAATTCTTCTCATATGCCTAGGAAACTTTTTCTGCTACACCGATGAATTCTATCCCCTTCAAGTCACCAGGATGTGTTAGAGAAATGAGCCTTAAAAGGCTAGCTTCGCCAAGTTACACACCAAACTTGACAATATTTAAAAATATAATTTTAAAAGACACGTATTTTTGAGATTTTAGAGTTTGGAATTTGATTTGGAATGACAGATCCGAAAATAAAAAAATACCGGACTTCAAAAAACACGAAATCCGAAAATAAAAAAACCATGAAATTTTGAAAGTCAAAATCTCAAAATCTAAGAATACCCTTTTGTAGATTATCTCCGATCTATCAACTAGTGAAATTTTGACTTGTTTCGAGCAAGTTAAGCCCTTGAAAATTGATTTCAAAGTTCAGCCTGGAAGGTGAAAAAACTGAAACTATAAAACCTGCAATTTTTAAGTCCGAATTTCTTGAAAGTTCCTTCAAATCTATGGAATGACCTCTTGGTCCCACCAGATCATGCCAAAAGCTGTTGATGTCAAATTGTAGCACCCACGAATGTCTCTACAACACGATGGGTTGAGACTCTCGATACGATTGCATAACATGGAGCTTTTCCCAAGTGTGGGACCTTGCGAAAGTGGAAAAGCTCTGGATGAAGGCCGGTTCCTATTCCTCTGTTGAGATGCACACCTAAAATGTAGAGGGTTTACTCAAAACCTAAACTAATTTTCCAAGGAGACAGGGTAAGAAGATACATAAAAATGAAACCTAAACTAACAGAGGTGATGTACAAGGAATGAAGAACATATGTCTTACTAGTAAACACAGATCATTAAAATGCAATGCAAGATCATGCACAGATAGCCTTGAGTTCACAGTGAAATATCAGGAGGATGTAAATGAACACAGAGAGGGTTGAGAATCATCCACAGTCATGCATTAATTTGCTCCAAAGATTGATACAACACACTGTAAAATGCCAAGAGGCAAGGTTGCATTACAGTTTCAAATGGGAGGTTTTAACTCCACAAGTTCACCTGCCAAAGAGAAGAAGGGAGGGGAAAAACAAGAATTTCCAACCTTTAGAAAGAATCCCCTCCTTATAATTTATAGGAGGAAAAAGAGAGGGAGAAGAGAGGAATTCGAAATCTGCCCCAACCACCTCCAGAATGCACTTAACTCATCTCATAATGATGGTAGGTGAGAACCCCAGTGAACCCAAAAGTGGCGAACTATATTTTACATTTTTAAGAATTTTTTCTCACCCAATTAAATATATCCAGTTGTAGTTAGATAGAGGACCTTGTAAGCTTTCCAAAAAGTCCAACCTTGCATGAATCGAGCTCCCAGTCAAAAGTTATGGCCATCTGAATATCTGCGCCAGGGTCTGCTTCCTGTCAGCGCTCAAAATGTTGCGCCTCCTAAAGGTGCACCTTGGCGCATCCATGTGTGTGTCGACATCCTCTTCCATGCACCAAGGGTGCATCCTTTACCCTATCAACACTCCGTGTCATGCGCCACTTCTGTGCGCCAAGGGCACATCCTTTTCTCTGTCTACACTCCGTGTCATGCGCCATTTCTGTGTGCCAAGGGCACATCCTTTTCTCTGTCGACAGTCCATGTCATGTGCCACTTCTATGCACCAAGGGCGCATCCTTTACCCTATCAACACTCCATGTCATGTGCCACTTCTATGCGCAAGGGCGCATCCTTTTCTCTGTCGACACTCCGTGTCATGCGCCACTTCTGTGCGCCAAGGGTGCATCCTTTACCCTGTCGACACTCGTGTCATGTGCCACTTCTGTGCACCAAGGGCGCATCCTTTTCTCTATCGACACTCCGTGTCATGTGCCATTTCTGTGTGCCAAGGGTGCATCCTTTTCTCTGTCGACACTCCATGTCATGCGCCACTTCTGTGCGCCAAGGGCGCATTGTTTACCCTGTCGACACTCCGTGTCATGCACCATACGTGCGCGAAGGGCGGATCCTTTACCCTATCGACACTCCATGTCATGTACCACTTCTTTGTGCCAAGGTGATAAATGTCAGGGATTTGAGCTTCTTTGATTTCTATAATCTTCTACTTGTCTATATCTACCTGGGGGAAGATATATACAACAGGTATCTCTCTTACACAGCTTCTGCCCTTGTTGTTAACAAAATAGGCTCCAAACCTTCATCTCATGTTACCCGAGGCATCCATTATATGTCTAAATTCTTGATGCTGACCATCGCACCACCTTTGTCCTTCTAGTGCTATTGTTTCATATGCTCATATAACTCCAGGCACTCCTCATACTTATGCTTCTTTCTGCACCATGAGCACTGTAACAAGTTTGGGCACTCATGCTTGTAATGTTTTGTAGATCCACAGTTGAAACATGTCCCTCATGGGAACTCACTCCTTCCTCCATGGTTACCTCATCCACGAGAATCCTCCTTGAAAACCTTTTCCTCACGCACCTCCATCTACGTGCTCCTCATAATGGTGATCATCATTCTTAGAACTATTGGCAATGCTGGTTTGGCACACCCCATGATCAATGGCCTCATGTATCTGATCAATGAGCCTATAGTCTTTAGTATCATGGGTCATGGAGGTGAAAATATTGCAATAACAGGATACATTCTTTCTGATCACGCACTGTAGCAAGGGACATCTACTAGCATCATGGTCCCCATGACAGATTTCACAATCTAATGTTACAATGCATACCACCCTCCGGGGGAAATTATCCTTAACGTGCCCCTCTATCTCACAATCTATGCACCACAAACCACTACAAGTCTCATGAACTGATTTAGCAGATAGCTTTTCCAACTATTTAGCCATAGCAGCAATATGAGCCTCCATGAATGGACTAACACCAATATCAATACTACCAATGGCTTCGGTGCGCAAGGCAACCTCTAGTGCTTCACACGGGTATGTAAAAGTCTTATGAGATAGGGCCATTCTAAAAGGGGTGATCAATCCTCCAACAAACCACTGTGCATGCTGAGAAGGATGTATATCATATGATAATTTAGACAAGAGAGTATTAAAGCATGCATCATACTCCTGCACACTCTCTGCCATTCCTTGTTGTATCTCCTTCGAATCGTTAATGCTTTTACTGCTTGAACTCAGGAATGTGGAACTCTACCAATAATGCATTCTTTAAGGAAGTGTAATCCACCATGGTTTGATGAGGATCATACTTTCTATACCAGCTATGTACGCATCCTTGCAATGTGGTTATAAATTGACTATCCTTTCATTCTGGGGTTGTGATACCTTTCGTGCACTATATAAATTCACACTTGTGAACATGTTCCATAATATATTTAATGCCCCTATAATCTGGTAAGTGTAGAGATATTTCAAAGAAAAATTGAGGTGGTGGCTGGGGTCCTTGTCTGAACCAAAGCCTTGGTTCCCTCTGGTGTTTCCTCCTGATCCACTAGGTCCACCAGGTCTTGTACCTCCAAAGCCACCAGATCCACTAGGACCACTGGGTCTAATAGGGCCTATAGGAGCTGTACCAAGTATCCCCATGGTCCCACTAAACTATTCGTGGATGGTAAGTGATGGGGCCCCACCACCGCTACTTTATCTCGTGTCACTCCTTGGTGTGAGACCAAAAATTTGTACACTTTCCCCTTGTCCAAAAACTCCTCCAAATACTGGAATATGTGCAGCCATAGAAGAAGGGAATGTAAAATTGTATCTCCTAGGCACAAATCTGTTTCTTCCACAATTTCAACTGGATCAATACTTTTCCTAGTTACGGAAAACCAAGCACGGGGCTCGGTCCTTTGGGTGGGTTCGGATATGCACCAAAAATATCCTTTCTCCATGCAAAAACTCTCACCGGAAGTGAAGGGTCTTCCTCATGCACTTTCCAAGATGGAGTAACATAGAATGCTCAAGCTCCATGTCCTATATGTGAACCTCAATTCCTTCCCCAACGTCGTGTCCATATATCCATCACACTAGTGGCTTCACATCATTTAGTAATTTCCCTTTCACGTGCTTCACCATACGTGAGCCATCTTTCTTCCCTCTCCTTTTCCATTGTACCATCTGCCATCTTCCTCCACCTAAGCTTCCTTACCCAGCACTTAGAACAGTTTAGCCGGCCATTGGGAGTGCTTCTAGACTCATGGTAACCATCAATATCTTCATAGCTAGAGGGATAACACATAGAAATGATCCCCTAGGTTCTTGTAGAAACTCAAACTCAGTAACCTCTAGACAAGAATACGTGGAAATGGCATATTCCAGAGTGTAGCTAGCTAGTACTCCTCCCCACCAGTGATCTACAACATGGGTCCATGTTAGATCTATATTTTATAACCTTTGGTAGTCTTCTTTGGTCCATATCTGTGATCCATAATGCCAACTTGATCTAGATGCATAGGCTGAAAGCCACCCAAATAACTCTACTAGGAAGCAACAGAAAAAAGTCTCATATAGATCATGGTAGAGATTCTCCTCTACCCATCTACGTGTATCAAACTCAGGTCAGTCATTGAATCTCTAGGAAAATTCATCCTTCGTGCTCTTAAACTATGATTCAACATTTTCCAATGTCAACTGATCTGTCATTACTCTTTACACAGATCATGATGCATGTTATATCCCACTACAACTTTGAAAAGAGGTCCCGCAATCGAAACCAAGATTTAGTCAATCTTACTCCCATTATAAGAGGAAGGAATCCCATGTGCATTGGCCTATCACCTAGTAGAAGCTAAGCACTCACACGAGGCATGTGCTAGTGCTTGAGTCTCTCTTTATGTGAGTTTTTAGTGCAAAGCTCTCGTCGATGATTAGTATAGGAGTATTCAAGAAAGAAGTTTAGACATACAAAGATTACATGACTCAGGACAACCTTCAGATCCTTGTAGTTTCTTCAAACTGTGTGTTTTAAAATACTCCATAACACATAATATAATAGAAAGAAATCTACAACCATTCATTCATAGCGTGAAAAAGAAATAGAACTTCTATGAACAAAATATACATGAAACCCACTAATATTCATATCTAATTGTAATAAGTAATCTCATTGTATTCATTGGTTTGTTACAAAGAGCCATAAATGGTAGGCTGTGAGTCATGCACATCACTAGGCTTAAATAACTATGCAAAAATAGAAAATAAATTACAATGTTGAGCTCAGTACATCAGAGCCCCACTCGCAGTAATCCTACAGATCTCTACCCATGTTATCTCTCTCTCTCTCTCTGTTCTCTCCTATCTTTTCCTCTTAGGTCGTATCTCTATCTCCATGCCTTTCTTGGTCGTAGAAACTTGTATTTATCACCTTCTCAAATCTGCTAACTCACCTTACCAAACCCTCAGATCCATCACGAAGTTTCGAATGTGTTCCTTCAGTGAGCATGTTTCCTCAGGCCTGATCTCTCCACTCCATCTCATGATGGTCTTCTAGAAGATTCCTTTTCTAGCATGCTCTTTCCTAGGCCACCTAATGTTAGGATGGCATGCTATCCATGCACAACCAATCACACTTTTCACGTGTTCTACATTTGTTGCTTGAATCAGTGAAGTCCTAAACCCCCTTTCATGTGCCATGTGCTATATTCTTCCTTGAAACTTTTCTCGTATGCACTTTTTCCTTACGTGCCATCCTATAACCTGGGGTCCGCATGCTCACGCTCCTTCGTACTTAGTCAATATTTTAGTATCCCAACAATGAACATTAAAAACAATCATGAGTTAAAGGAAGTTCTTTAATGCTTAATTGATTCAAGTATAGAACAAGAACTTATGGAGTGTTGGATTAGGGTTTAGCAGGGTTGCTATAATCGGTGTAATAATCTAAATTAATAATGTATTAATAACCTCCTTAGGGTATGTACATCATGATGAGGTATTTTTGTAGGATGTTGGCACATGCCAACTGTAGGGCTGTACCCTTGAGAAGATAGGGGTCTTCTCAAGAATACATCGATGCAGTTGACATGTGGCAACACCCTTCTACATTGATCATCTAGATCTACACACAAATAAGGACTTGACCTTAGTTTCTCTCTAGGTCAAGTTAGTAGAATATTTAGGATAGGTAGTAGCTTCCAATGGCTCAGGTACATTGATAACATTTTGGTTGACTTAGGTCAACCAAGTATGCCCATTTACCCTAAGTCATTGTGAGTGTCTTCCTATGATAAATTATGTTTCTAACTAGGGATAGGGTTAAATATGGGACAAGTGGAATATCGGTAGTTAGTAAAGATCATTCTTGATAACAGAGGAGTGAGGTGAAGGATGTATTCCAAAATGATGAGTATGCCATCTAGGAATAGTGACATAAACAATATGTTGTAAATCTTTGGCCAAAGTATCGCAAGCTACTAGTTGTGTTGTCTTATGTCACCTAGTTTAAAGCAATGTGATATCAAATGAATATTGGTAACAAATATTTAGATATGTTCTTTAAATAGATCACTTAGTACCCAGTTTAGGGTAGGAAAAACCAAGTATACAATAAGTATTCAATACTTAAAGTTAACATAAATAGATCGGTAGATCACTGAGTTATGAAATAAATAGATCGGTAGATTACCGAGTTATGAAATAAATAGATCGGTAGATTACCAAGTTATGAAATAAATAGATCGGTAGATTATCAAGTTATGAAATGAATAGATCGGTGGATCACCAAGTCATTTACAGCTGCATATGGTTATCTATTTGAGATTGATTGGCATGGAATGTTTGTTCTAAATAATGATTTATTTAGAATAGAGAACATTATGTAAATTTTTTTCCTTTTTTTTCTTAAGTCTTAAAATGGGAATGTTACATCTTTGTATCAAAGCTGAAGGTTGCATCTCTTGGACCTATTATGTCCATAATCTGATGAAACTTAAATTTTCTTATAACAGAAAATGGTTAGAACAAGAGGAAATATTGCAAATAACCCTCCACTTGAGGAAGGAGTAGCAACCACCTAGAAACTAGATGAGATCCTTGCTACCCTATTGGACACAAGAGATCATTTAGCTGTACTTGAATAGAAAGTAATGGGAAATGAGGAGGAAGAATATGCTGACAACAACAATCAGCCACCTCTTGGGGATAACGCCAATGTAGGTGTTGATAATAACAATGTGAACATACATTCAACCTGAGAATAAAAAGGCTAGGCTGGCAACGAACTCACTAATGATATAAAAAGGATAAGTCCACCCAAGTTTGATGGCACCACATTAGGAGATGGGGCTGAGAACTGGCTCAACGAAATGGAGAAATACTTTGCAATAAGGAATTTCTTAGAAGAAACAAAGGCGATATGGGGAGCATATCAACTTTCTCACGAATCATCTTCATGGTGGGACAACCGTAAAGGCTGAGTTAAATATTGATGAAAATAATATCACATGGGATCAATTTAAAGGTTACTTTAGGAAATGTTGGCTGCTGCAACTATATTATGATCAGAAAATGACTGAATTTTAGAACTTAGCTCAAGGAAAGCTAACCGTAACCGAGCAACCTTTGGTAGTGGTTTACAAAACTTCTTAAGTACGTACCTTAGTACCAAACTGATGAGAATTTTAGGATATAGAAATTCATCATGGAATTGAATCTCATTATAGGAGAAGAGGTGGATGTTCACAGCCCAACCATGATGGAAGGGGTTGTTGAAAAATCCATAAGGCAGGAACATAAATTAAAGGCAATTTCTACTCATAAGGAGGAAGTAACGAAGAAATATTCCAACTCCTCTTCATCATCTCTTACACCTAAGAAAGGACCATGGAAGAAATTCGAGAATGAAAAGTAAGTTTTCATTTGATACTAATAAGAAAGTAGCAACAAACAAGTCTATTGGTAATGCATAGAACAACTTTGCTAAAAATAATAATAACAGACAAAAGTCCTATGGGGATCGAGGCGATAACTCTAAGGCTGAAAATAAACCTGATCCTAGGAAGGGACCTATAGGATGTTGTTATAATTTTGGCAAAGATTATTACGTAAATCAATTCCCTTTGAAAAAGGATGATCATAATCAGTAGCACAAGATACACGCTGCAGTAGCTAACAAGCAAGTTGAGAAATAGGCCACGCCTATAGAAGTTAGGGTAAGTTATTTGGTTTACATGTAACTATTATTTTTGATAATTTGAGACTCTTGAATGTTTTATTTCTAGTAAATTAGCATCAAAACTAAAAAGAAAAGATGGAAACATGGATAAAACATGGACTATATAGTATGGAAACAATGTTGTTCATATAGTTAGTATGTGTATTTTTGAGAAATCCTTGATTCACCAAACTTTTCTAGTAAATTTGATCTTTATGTTGCACCTTTGGGGTCTTATAATGTAATTATAGGTGTTAATTGGTTAGTAGAACATAAGGATAAAGTGGACTATTTTGAAAACACATTAGTTGTTTAGATGACCTGCATAAAACAACAGAGATTTAGGGTGTCAAACATAATATTTTTGTTAGAAAACTATCAGCTATGCAACTTAAAAAGGCCAAAAATAAAGGTCGTACCTTATATGTAGTGAAAATTTCTGAAATGACTGAAGATAATACTGATGTTACGGAATGATATCCACTGTTATGAGACTTCAGTGACATATTTCTGGAGGAATTTCTAGGTCTTCCACCTAAAAGGGAGTGTGATTTCAAGATTGAGATCAAGATTGGAACTGAACCTATTTCAAAAGCACCATATCAAATGACTACTACAGAATTAGTAGAGCTTAAGGCTCATTTGCAAGATTAGACCAAGTGTTTCACCTTGGGGAGCACCTATATTTTTTGTGAAAAAGAAAGATGGAACACTTAGATTGTGCATTGATTACAAAATGTTAAACAAAGAAACAATCAAGAATAGATACCCACTCCCTAGGATTGATGATTTATTTGATCAGATGCATGGAGCATCGGTATATTATAAGATAGATCTTCAATCTGGATATCATCAATTGTAGATTAAGGATGAGGATATTCATAAAACAACTTTTAGAAAAATGTATGGACATTATGAGTTCACAGTTTTACCTTTTGGATTAACTAATGCACTGTAAAATTTATGAATTTAATGAATAATATCTTTCAAGAATATTTTGAAAAATTTGTGGTTGTATTCTTGGACGACATTCTCATATATTCTAAAAGTATTGAGGAACACCATGAGAATTTAAAGATAGTTTTGGAAATATTAAGAAAGAGACGGTTATTTGGTAAGCTATCTAAATGTTCTTTCTATGACACGAAGTGCACTATTTGGGACATGTGATAAGTAAGAATGAAATTTCTATAGATCCTTCAAAAATTGTAGCTATAATCGAGTGACTGCACCCAATAATGTACATGAAGTTAGAAGATTCATGGGACTGCTAGCTACTATAGAAAATTTGTAAAATATTTCTCTAAGGTGGTTGCACCAATAACTTCTTTACAGAAGAAGGATACATTTTTTTTTTCGAATGAGAAATGTGAAACTGCATTCAAAACTTTGAAGGAAAATTTAACTTCAACACCTATTCTTGCAGTACCAAATCCTAATGGAGATTTTATGGTGGTAACTGATGCATCTGGTGAAGGTCTGGGAGGTATTTTGTTACAAAATGGTCATGTCATAGCTTACGAAAGTAGAAAACTAAAGTTACATGAGTTGAATTATGATCCACATGATTTAGAGATTTCTGCCATTGTTCATGCACTGCAAGTTTGGAGGCATTACCTACTTGGTAAACCTTTTGAATTGAAAATTGATCATCTTGGGCTGAAGTATATCTTCACTCAGCCAAATCTTAATGCAAGACAACGAAGGTGGTTAGAGTTTTTGTCTCAATATGATTTTGACATAAATTATATCAAGGGTAAAGAAAATAGAGTGGCTAATGCTCTAAGTCGTAGGAAGCACATTTATGCTCTTATAACATTGAGAACTCAATTTAAGGATGAAGTAAAAAGTGTTATGGAATCTGATTCTTATTTTTAGCAAGTAAAGACAACGCTTGCTGCAGATCCTAATGATTTGAGGTATAAAGGTTTTCACTTTGATAACGAAGGAATCTTAAGATTTGAAAATAGAGTATTTATACCTTCACTAAATGATTTGAGAAAGAAATTGTTAGCATAATTTCACAATTCACCTTTTTCTGGACACCCTAGTATTACAAAGATGCTTGCTAATATAAAACAACAATATTTCTAGAAGGGAATGAAAAATGATGTTATAGATTTTGTGACACATTTCCTTGAATGTCAACGTGTTAAAGCAGAACATATGCACCTAGCGGTTTGTTGTATCCTCATAACATACCGTAGTACAAATGGCAAGTGATAAGCATGGAATTTGTACAAGGGTTGCCTATGTCAAGAAATAAACATGATGTTATTTTGGTAGTTGTTGATAAACTAACAAAGGTAGCACATTTTATTGTTGGTAATCTAAAGGATGATTCTCCTATATTAGCTAAAATATTTGTACACAAAATTTTCAAATTGCATGGAGTACCTGAATTAATCATTTCAGATAGAGATCCTAGAATGACATCAAGATTTTGGCAAATGCTTAATGCAACTCTAGGAAATAAGTTAAATTCCATTTTTTCATATCTTCTAAAAGCAGATGGACGGATGAAAAGAGTTAATCAAGTTTTAGAGGATATGTTATGAATGTATTATATGGATCAGTAGTATAAGTGGGAAAAGTATCTTCCACTAGTTGAGTTTGTATACAATAACACATACCATGCCTCTCTTAAGATGGCACCTTTTGAAGCATTATACATAAGAAAATGCAAAACCCTTGTTAGTGGGGAAAACATAGAGGATAGAGAGGTAATTGGACCTAAAATCCTTACTGAAATGGAACAAGTTAAATTGATTCGTGAACACTTGAAAGAAGCAATAGATAGGAAAAAGAGTTATGCTGATCTAAAGTGGATTGACAAGAAATTTGAACTTGGTGAGAAAGTCTTTCTTCGGGTTAAACGAAAAAGAGATCTATAAATTTTGGCAAGGCCGCAAGTTATCACCACGTTATGTGGGACCTTTTGAGATAGTTGAAGTAATCAACCCTATAGCTTACCGCTTAGCATTACCTCCTGCTTTATCATGAATGCATGATGTTTTCCATATTTCTTTGCTTAAGAAATACGTTTCAGATTTATCACATGTGTTAAATTGGAATTCCTTGTAGGTCCAAGACCTAGGAATAATTGTGGTTAAACCCATACAAGTGTTTGAAACTTACCAATTGCATTTGAGAAATCATGAGATAAGTCAATGCAAGGTCCAATGGGACCAGTTTAATGAAGAAAGTGTAACCTAGGAAAACTGAGCGATATGAAAACTACTTTTCCATATCTATTTGAATAGAATTGATTTTGTTGATAGATTTTTTTTTGTGATTTTATCTTTATAATACAATAAGTATGCTAGTTTTGGGTAGATATTTATTTATTTTGAATAAACAACTATGTAATGCTGATTTCTAGAACTTAAATTTTTGATATGTTTTTGACATATGATAATAAAAGTGAATAAGTTGATTTTCCTAGATGCAAACTGTGAAAGAGAGATAATCATCGAGATGATGATTCCTTTTAGAAGGGAAGCATGTAACACCCTTGACAATTATTATATTCCTCCTTTGCATTTCAAGTGTTGACATGTGATTTTCTTAATAAAGATGTGTTCTTTTGACTTTGAAGATCATGCTTGATATGGATAAATCATTTCTACTCTTTGATTGTAGGGCTGGTATGTTGTTGCTTACAATAACCTATTTCACTTCTTATAAGAAAGTTGTAATTTGGTTTGAATGGTTGCAAACTTATCCTTTGTAATTGGACTCATCCTCGAATCAACTCCATTGATCCAAGGTATGTTTTAAATATTCTTATCTAATTGAATGAAAAACTGACATTCATTGATTAAGAGACTTAACAGAATGAAGTTGTGTTTGTTGCAAATTCTTTACCGTCTCGAAAGACTGTGCCTGCATTCTATTTTGTGTTGTTCTTGGCTCTTCTTGATTGACCCTTGCAGAATGCTTAATGGCATTAGGGGAAACCTACTTTAGGATTCTTGAGAAAGAGAGATTTTAATGTGTCCTATATCTATAAGGTCTATCCTAATAGATTCGAGACTCAGGTAAATTCGACTAACTCTTTCTACACCACTTTACGTGGGATGACATCCTAACCTAAGTTGTTAACACTAAGTTAGTATGAAGGAAATAATCTAAGGGAAGTAAATTTATTTCTAATCAATTGCCTATACTATTTGGTTAAGCTAAGACCTAACCTAGGGTGGCAATCTATTTAATTGTGGGTTATATCCTAAGGTTAAATATTTTAAAATAACCTAAGATCTAACCTAAGAAAATTATATCTATCCTAAACTAATGGGATATGAAAGGGAACCTATGGGTCATTGGAAAGTGGGAACTAAGCGGTGGTTCCTAATATTTTAATGAGATTTGATTTTGATTTGGTTTTAAATGCATGTAAGTACTACCAGTTTGGCTAGGGGCTAGTGAAATTTTAGAGGAACCTACGTGGAGGCATCACTAAGTTTGGAAATGCATGTGGAAATCTGATTTGGTCTCACCAACTTTGGATGGTGGTGGCAAAGAGAGAGAAGTAGGAATATGTAAATTAATGTCATTAATTCACCTCGGTTCTGGTGAGCAAACCGTCTTGGAAGGCATGCTGGCGGATTTGTTTGGGGTTGTTTTGTTTTGCATGCTTCCTGATTTTTTCTCTGCATGGAGCTATCTAGTTCTTCGAACCAACAGTTTGATCTCCACTTAGTGGCTATTTTTGAATTCTCTGAGCTATTTTTGGTTCGAGGAATGTATAAGTGGCATTGTGGAAAAATATTATGGTTGTTTGATCTTTCTTGGAAAAGAAGAGGTGTTGGAAACTCAGCTGGAAGTCTTCTTCGAATCGGTAGAGGCACTATCAGGCATGATAGGCTCTACCCATTAAGATTACTTGCTTTCCTCTAAATGATTCATTAAAACAATTTTGCTCACTAGAAATTTATATTTTCATGATGTATCTAGTTATTTACTTGCATGTATTCTTGAAAATTATGTGGGTTTTGGAATGTGAATCCTTTGCTGTTATTGGCTAGTTTTTGGGAACTTTCTCTGTACTGGTTGTTAGAGGTTTTCATGCGAATTGTATTGAAACTCTGTAACTTGTACTTGAAGTCTGAATTTGTATTAAAAATTTATTTCTATCATTTGAGACTAATGTTGATCGAATGGGCTTGTTGCTTGTTGGGTTCTGAATCTCTCTTTAGAATTATGTTTCGTGAATTGGAAGTGGAGTTCTGTAGGGGTTCTAAACTTGTATTGAAGCTCAAAATTTGTTTTAGCTTTATTGGGACCTTGTGTTTTTTTTGGACTGTGTTAGAAATTATTGAAGTTTTAAACCTTGGTTGAATCTTCGTATTCAACAACTATACTTGTATACAGTTCTTATGAATCTTTGAAGTTACTATTGAGTTGTTGCATTGTGCCATGTACTTAAGCTCGGGCGAGGTTTTATTCTTCTTTAGGGAAATGGAAGGCTTGAACTAGCAATAGGGTGTTAGTGTATAGTTTGAGCTTTTATTAGGACCATGGGTCTCATTTTAAACTCATATTTGAGCTTGTGTTTGAAACTTGTATTTGACGTGTGATGCGGGTATTCCATTGTTGGTTATTTTGATTCTGTATTTGGAATCAACATGTTGAATATTTATAGGTATTATGAGCTAGATTTTAGGGGGTATTATGAATTGTAAAAATTTAGTCTCATTTAATACTATCTGATGGAAGGGGTCTTGTGAGTTTTTTTGGTTGGAGTAGACCGTGTAACTTCTTTGAGGTCTCCTTTGTTTTGAGTTTGAGAAGGATTGGTTGTATTACTTATGCCTTTTAGACTACACTGTGTTCTTGAACTTGACAGGGCATGTGAATTAAGGAGTGTATTCTATTCATCTCTTCTCTGAGCATACCCATGTCTTGTGGGAAAACTTGACTGTTTTGTTCATAGAAATAAGTGGAACTAGAACTACATTTTGTTAGGGGATAGTCGTATTAGTTGTAGAGGTTTATGGAATGAATTACTTACTTCCTTTCTATCTTTGATGTTGAGAAAATTCTTACCTGTCATAAGCTTTTAATGGAACTCGAGAATCTTGTGGTGATTCTATTTAGTCATGTTGGAAGAAGTTGGAACAATATTTGTCTTTGATGAACTATTTAGTTCCTTACTCTCTTTTGACCTTTCATCCGATTCATGGGTTTCATCTGAATGTTGAATTTAAACCCTGTATACTAGTGTAGTATGAAGGGATACAGTATCCCTATTTGGAATGCTTGGAAATTCAGTCTCTGTGAGTTTTATTGACCCTTGTCTATCTTGCACTATTACATATTTCTCTTCCTTGTTGGGCTCTTTGAATGAATCTCCGAGTTTTAGTCAGAGAAGTGAATAGGATCTCTTGGGGATAGTATGATGTTAGAGATAGTGCTGTGAATTTTGTTTTGAGAATTGAATCTGAACTTGAGCTTGGTGAATGGAAAAAGGTAATCAGTTTGTAAATTTTAGTGGAAATTGGAAGTATGCATGCTTTGACTATGCATTCGGTTTTGAGTTCTCTTTTGGGAACTAGCTTAAGAATTTCTAAGTTTATATTAGATAATGGATTTCATTTCATAGTATAAATGAAATGAAATATGGTTTGGGTCCTTGTTGGTTTGAGATCCTTTTTTCTGTTGACTGATAAGTTCATTGATTGAACTTCTCATTATTTGATTTTCTTCTTTGTCTGTATGGAAAGATGAAACATACTAATATGAGATATGTTGTAACTAACTCCTTTGTAGATTGGAAAAAGTTAAATGTGTCTTTCTATCCTCATGAATTTATGAAATAATTTAATGACAAGACTTGTTGACTGTTTAAAAGTGATTGATAGGATCAATTAAGTCTTGTGATATAATTCTGATGTTGCAGATTATAATATGTTCTTTTCTTAAAAGTAAATTCAGATTTTCTTAATTGTACTTCTTTCTAGATGTTATTACTTATGATTATTTGTATGATGTTTATTAATTGTTTCATTAAAGCAGAGTTGTTTAATGAAACAATTAGTGGAATGCACTTTACTTTAATGCTTAGTGCTTATCATGCTCAGTTCATTGAACTGACCTTTGCTAGCAATTTTGCAGATGGACATCGTAAGTGATTAAAGAAGAAAAGAAATTTCATGTTGTTTTTAGATTATTTAATTTTGAAACTTATGTAAAGAGTTTCGATTCATTCTTGAATTGTATTGAAAAAGAAAAGTTGTATTCTTTTTGGAATGGAGGCTATTTGTTATACAACATGCTTGAAATACATAGTCTTGTAAATGAATAAGTTTATAATGAGGAATTGAATGTTGGATATTTACTTGTATTGGTTGTGTAAATTATCTTGTATTTATGAAGAAGATGGAATTCCTATCTTGATGATATTATTCATATATGTTATATGCTTAATTCAGATAAACTTGATAAGTTAGATAAAGGGAATTAGTTTAATCTCCCTTAATAAGTTGCAGCTTGTTAAGTTGCATAAGATAACGATTTTTATCTAAACAATTCTAACATAGTAATGGAATGTGTATTGAATATGTAGTAAAACTATAGAGAATGTGAAAGATATGAAGGGTTTGACAAACCCTAACACATAATCATGTAGAGGAAGACTCTTCCTCACTCAAAGGAATGTAATCTAAAGAATGGTGATATGATCATAAATCATTAGACTTCATTTCCCTATAAAGTCTACTATAGCTGAACCTATTTGGTTACTACACCTTCTTTGAATGGTTAAGTTACATTGAATGGAACTTATGATATTGCTGTCCTATTTTGGTTAACTACTTGTTAAACTAAGTAAACAAACATTAAAAGAAATCATGAGTTAAAGGAAGTTCTTAATGCTTAATTGATTCAAGTATAGAACAAGAACTTATGGAGTGTTGGATTAGGGTTTAACAGGGTTGCTTGTAATCGGTGTAATAATCCAAATTAATAATGTATTAATAACCTCCTTGGGGTATGTACATCATGATGAGGTAGTTTTTGTAGGATGTTGGCACACACCAACTATAGGTCTGTACCCTCGAGAAGATAGGGGTCTTCTCAAGAATACAATGATGTAGTTGACATGTGGCAACACCCTTTTGCATTGATCATCTAGATCTACACACAAATAAGGACTTGAACTTAGTTTCTCTCTAGGTCAAGTTAGTGGAATATTTAGGATAGGTAGTAGCTTCCAATGGCTTAGGGTACCTCAGCACATATGGTTGACTTAGGTCAACCAAGTATGCCCATTTACCCTAAGTCATTGTGAGTGTCTTCCTATAATAAATTATGTGTCTAACCAGGGCTAGGGTTAAACCTAGGACAAGTGGACTGACGGTAGTCAATAAAGAACATTCTTGATAACAAATGAGTGAGGTGAAGGACATATTCTAGAATGACATGTATGATGTCTAGGAATAGTGACATAAAAAATATGTTGTAAATCTTTGGCCAAAGTATCGCAAGTTGCTTATTACATTTTCTTATGTCACTAGTTTAAAGCAACATGATATCAGATGAATATTGGTAACAAATATTCAGATATGTTCTTTAAATAGATCACTTAGTACCCAGTTTAGGGTAGGAAAAACCAAGTATACGAAGTATACGATAAGTATTCAATACTTAAAGTTAACATAAATAGATCGGTAGATCACCGAGTTATGAAATAAATAGATCGGTAGATTACCGAGTTATGAAATAAATAGATCGGTAGATTACGAGTTATGAAATAAATAGATCGGTAGATTATCAAGTTATGAAATGAATAGATCGGTGGATCACCAAGTCATTTACAGATGTATATGGTTATCTATTTGAGATTGATTGGCATGGAATGTTTGTTCTAAATAATGCTTTATTTAGAACAGAGAACATTATGTAATTTTTTTCCCCTTGTTTCTAAAGTCTTAAAATGGGAATGTTACGAGAAAATGGAATAAAATGAGGTAGAAGAGGGCATACAAAAGTGCCACAGTTTAAAGAACACATTCAAACCTCTAAGTTTGTGTAGCAAAATGAATTTAAGTCCTAAAAAAGAATACAACATGCACAATATACCAAACAATGCAATGATAGACAAATGAGGAAATACAATTTGATTTAGGGTAAGAAAAGCCAAAAACACCAATTTTATTTTTTAAAATGATGCACAATCCATTACAATAAAGGCACAAGGAAAAATTTCTCTACAAAAATTCATAAAGTCAAGGCCTATGGCTCACAAGAGTGCGAACAATTTTGTTAGAGTTCCTTTACATTGTTAAATGTGTCTCTACAAATGAGGGGAAAATACATATATATATAGAGAGAAGGGGAAGCACCCAACCAAATACCTTCATTAATTTCTGTATGGAGGTATAGGTGACCATACCAATTCACTTTCCAATAGTACTTTTTTTGCACAACAAACATGGGTGTCATACCTCATTAAATCGGTTGTTGAGATACCTTGTACTATGTCATTAATGCCTAGTCCGTAGCTAACATTCCTTGCTAATGCTTAACAAGAATGGAAGGATTTGTTGTAGGAAAAGAAGGATTGGTTGACGTGTGATAGAGGATGATGGTGATGCATGACAAGAAAATATGTTGTCACATGAACATGAGGGACATTGTCACATGACAAGGGGAAAGTGTTTGACATATGTCAACAAGAAGTGATTGATGCGTGACAGAGTTAGAAGCGGTCGATGTGCGATATGAATATGTGGTTGATGCGCGGTTGATGTGTGATAAGAAGATGTGGTTGATGCATAGTTGACATGTGACAAGAATAATGTTGTCGCACACCAACAATGGAAGGTTAACATGTGATAACAAGAGGTATCCAAGCCTTCTCCATGGCTCTTGACTTGCCACAATTCTACAACTAATGTTGTCACCCTCAAAATACCCCCTCATTTTATAAGTCAAATTTGAAAATTTTGAGCTCACGTCCTCCAAAAGTGTTCAAGTAAAGTTAGAAGTCTAAAAAGATAGAGAAATTCATGCTTTGAAGTTGTTTAAACTCTCCAGTCTACGTGGTTTGATAAATTTTCTGTTTCCCCATCTAAACGCGTGAAAATTCTATTTTTTTCCTCATTTGAATGAAATTTTCAATCTTTCTATGGCCATGGATCATCGAACCTTGTATTGTTTTCAATCCCTTGGTTGCGAAAGAAATTTGAAAATTAGGCACGAAATGAAGCTTTCTTCTTCTTTACATTTTCCCACAATCGTGAATGATGGGTGTTTTATTCCCCGTCAAATTTTGGCCCCATTATCCATGGGTACGTGGACATATCTAATTGGAGGCGGGTCGTCGACGGAGCAATTTTTGTTTTTGAGCCTTTATGTAAAAAGGGCTAAAAGTCATAAAGTGACCCGCCCCGATCATGCTATGAGGGAAAAAGTCAAATGTTGAGCCCACATCAAAAGAGTCAAAGTGGGGAAGCGGGCCATCGGGAGATTTGAGAATTTGAGCCTTTTTCATTAAAAGGGCTTAAAGTTAAAAAGTGACCCACAACCCCACCAAACACAAAGGAAAAAGTCAAATCTTGAGCCCGCCATTGGAAAGTCAAAGTGGGGAAGTGGGTCGGTGGAGAATTTTGAGGTTTCAAGACTTTTTGAATAAAGGTAAAATTATAAAATTGACCCGTGAATATATCTCCACTCAAGTGAAGCCACATGTAAGGCTTGTATCAAAAGTGAAAGGGTAGACCAAAAATGTAAAAAATGCCAAATCTCTATAAATTCACAAAATGCAAAAGGCATTCTCCACACCCGCTCCAGTAAATTTATCCCACATGAATAGTTCAAATTCAAAGTTACAAAACAATTGTAATGACTGCATTATGAAAATTCTAGGTTTTTCTGCCATTGGAATTTCTTCACAAATCAAGAATCTGAATGAATGCGAATGAGTGAAAACATTGTAAACTGTTTCTTGCTAACAAAGAAGAATTTGTAACCGTTTCTTGCAAGATATTTAATGGCTTGTTCACGTGATTGTAGAGGGTTGGAAATTGATCTTGTAAACTAACGAGTGCATTGTACTTAGAGAAAGCAAAGGAGATAGCTATTTTCTTCTACTTTCCTCCTTCTCTAGTTTCTTCCATTCCCACATTATGTACAACTCTTGTTTAAGCATCAATACAAGAAGAATGATGTTGTAGCCTCTTTGATGAGAAGGTTTTAGAAACTTTGAGTTCGCAATCTTATCTTGTCTTGTTGCCATTTATAGGGTTGTTTCTTCTCATAAATGCATGTGTTAAAGTTTCTGACTAATGTGTGTAGGAATCTAATTTCCTACCTGTAACATTAGTTTCCCTATCTCATTTCTCACTCCCTTTCCCACCTTCAAACAAATTATTCCCTAGCAAGAGATTGCTAGCTTTTTGCAAGGTCAATGGAGTGCCCCTATTGGATCCTTGGTCGAAAGGCCACCACAAAAATCCACCTTTTCACGTGCATGCATATATGAAAATTTCACCAGTTAAGTAGAGGGACTTAGATTCCTAGAGCATTGGCAAGGAATTTACAAATTTTTCCACCTGAAAAATTCCCTCGCCAAAAATTTTTGGTGCCTACCATGGGGCAGATTTTACAGCATCTGCACAGATCGAATATGACCCAAAGTCAGAAAATTTCTGAAATTTGAATGGCTGTATGAGCCACATGGATTGAAATCATGGCTATTTTGGGAAACCATCTTGTTGAAAGACCCAAATTTATCTTCCACATCCAAGAAGACATTGCTTCAGATTTGAGGGAAGCTATTTGGCATAATAGACAAAGTGCCAATCACTACTTCATTACCATGAGAATTCTGGACCTTGAAGAAGAACACATTGCTGAATTGGAGAGGCAAAGACAAATTCTATCACCAGCAAAGAAGAGCATATATTTTCAAGCTATCGAATAGAAGATACACCCATCAATAGAGACGAGGACAAACCGATCCCATTTTTGAAGAAATTTAAAGGAGACAAGAGCTACTTGGAATCTAGAGGCTTCCTTTTCAAGCAACCGATTACATTGGGAACTCCGAGTGTTATTAATCCTTTGGAAGGTGAATTTTCATATATCAACAAGAAACTTGTAGACTTCACTAACATGAAGAATGAAGAAGAAGCTAGAGAAAAGATATGAGAGATGACAAAGAAATAAGAGCTCAACTCAAAGAAATCGAGAGAATTCAAGCGAGAGGCAAATGAAAGAGCAACAAGTAGAAGCCGAAACCTTTGCAATGTTAGAATCTAGAAAAATAAATAGAATGGGGATCATGAGCGTGAACATGATCATGAGGCTGTAGGCCTAATGTACCATGGGGAGGAAACACCGGTCCATTGGCTCTTGCTCAACCACTCCATGAGCTACCGAGAAGCTCGAGAAAAAACTTCCCAAAATTCAAAGGGGATGGTTCTCAACTTCCTGAAGAGAATGTAACAACATTTATCACTTGTTGTGGTGTGTTGGGTGTTGAGGATGAATGCGTGTCAGTCTGACTCTTAGCGGAGTCACTCTAAGAGAAAGCTACTAAATGGTTCTACATGCTACCCCCGAGGTCTGTCACCTGTTGGGAAGATATAAGAAGTGCATTCGAACATAGGTTCAAGAGCACAAAATATTGTCAAGATCTCTTGGTCCAATTGGTACAAATGAAAAAAGAAACCTTTGAGTCAATGAGAGACTTCGTAGCAAGATATAACAGAGTGATAAGAAGAATCCTTGAAGATGTGGTGCCTCCTGAAAATAATTTGAAGAGATTCTTCATCAACACCTTTCCATCAGAAGTAGGTTTCTTCCTTAGAAGAACCCAACCAAGAACATTAAGGGAAGCTCAAGACCATGTAATAGAAACCGATGTTGATCTAATCCTTTCCGGAAAGGTGAAAGGCCCCAATGGAAAGAAAAAGGCTAGAATTCAAACTTTGTCACCACTTATCTGATGTTCCAAAAAATGGAAAATGACTTGGTTTCCTTGAAGAAACAACTATCTCAGATCATAATGTAGAATGCTTCAAGGAAACCAAACCCTCTAGATAGGACAAGGATTTCTCCACCTCCTCATCAGCTTGCTCTTAAAGCACCACTAGTCAATGCCATCTGTGACACCAAAGAGCTGGAGGAGGAAGTAGAAATTGATGAAACTGAAGAAGAAAATATGGAAGACTATGAAAAATATCTTGAGGTTGAGGAAGTTGATATGCATAATGGCCTAATTGAGTACATTGATGATGAAGAAGATCCAAGTTTCTCATGTGCTTTTTTCACTCATGCACAATCCAAGAAAGGTGCTTCATCCTCAACGGTTGCGGTAAAGGATAAGAAGAATAAAGAAGATTCTCCTCCAGAGGTCACACAAAATAAAATCATTAACAAAGGATCACCATTACCACCTTCTATGGAGTCAGCCAAAGAAAAACTAGACTCACTTGCTGTCAGGGATCATGCTACTTGTAGACACCTATAATTATGCCCAAGCAATTTAAATACTCAAATTGCACTAATTATCCCCTTTCTCGCAAATCAACGACATATCGTCAAAAACACTCATTTTCCCTCATATCATCATTAATTAATTACACTAAGCTAATTAATTAAGTTTCCTATCCAACAAATACCCTAATTAACGACCTTCCGTTAATAAATCACCCCTTCTACCTAGAATAATTAATTATTGTTAATTAATTAGATTTCCCTTCCATTTAACCAATAAATCAATATTTAATTGATTTAATCCCCTTATAATAGTCTAAATCGCACTAATATTCTTCTAATTGGCTTCTATAAGCTTACACCTACCTATTAATTAATCACCTTTAATTAATTAAAATACCCCCAACTCCCATGACTTGCTAAACATGTATTAAACCCTTCTAAAGTAAGGTTACCTTTAATAAAGCAACCTTATCCATTCCTAATCATGTTTTACCTTTATCCCACATTCATGAGAATGTGTTGAATCCTTTATCCTTTGGGCTATATAAAGAGCCCTCCACCTACCTTTTTACTTACACCTAAACTTTCTAAGAGAGAAAATGCAAAGCATATAGCAAAGAGACTAAGAGCTTGCACCTTTCCCTTTTGAGAGTTCATCATCTTGAAGAGTTAAGCCTCTTTCTTAAAGTGCTTGGGTCATATGGGAGGTGTCAAAAGGACTTGTAGCCCAACTTTGATTAGCCCCCATTCCTAGGTTCTTGGAACATTAAGGACAACTATTTTGATAGCCATGGAGCTTACTTAGGTCCATTCATTTATTTGTTGTTAGAGAATAGAGGAGTTTAGATATTTAGCATTGTTAGTTTCAAAGTTTGTATTGATGAATGCTAGCATCTAACCCTTGTTTAATTCTTATCATGATGGTCTTTATGCTTTGTTTTAGCTAAATTGTAGAACTATTTTAGGTGGTAGTTCTTGTTTTATTTGATTTAGCATTAAGCAAAGTATACATGCACACATTTGGCATGCCTGGTGGGACATACTCCATTGTCCTTTGCACTTAATTTTAAGTTTTTGTAGTTAAGTTTTATTTTTGGTTACTAACCCTCTTTTACACATGTTGATCTAACTTATTTTTCTTAACATGTTTTGTTGAGTTTGCATGTGTTGAGTCTTCCTTGTAGGTATAAAGGACATGAAGTACTATCAAAATTGGAATTAAGGGGAAAATTTGAAGATTTCTCCATGTTTTCATTTTTAGAGCTTACTTTTTCAACATTTTACATGCTAGTTTTGTCAATTTCTTGAAAATTTTCAATTTTTGAGCATGTAGGTTAGTGTTTGATAGTGCTGAGTCTTCTATTTACATATTAATGTGGTGGGTTGCTGTCAAAATTTAATGTTGGTGAGAAAATTTCAAGATTTCATCATGTTTTCATTTTTAGAGCTTACTTTTTCATCATTTTACATGCTAGTTTTGTCAATTTCTTGAAAATTTTCAATTCTTGAGCATATAGGTTAGTGTTTGATAGTGCTGAGTCTTATATTTACATATTAATGTGGTGGGTTGCTATCAAAATTTAATGTTGGTGAGAAAATTTCAAGATTTCATCATGTTTTTATTTTTAGAGCTTACTTTTTCATCATTTTACATGCTAGTTTTGTCAATTTGTTGAAAATCTTAAATTCTTGAGCATGTATGTTAATGTTTGATAGCGTTGAGTCTTTTATTCATATATTAATGTGATGGGTTGTCAAAATTGAATTTTGGTTGGAAAAATTTGTCCATTTTGCATATTAAGGGACTTTTTTGACATTTTTTGAGTGCATGTCAAGTGCATACCCATGAGCATAAGATCATATGCGTAACCCATCTTAGAAGGCCATAACTTTTGCTCCCGAACTCGAAATGAATCCATTTTTTTGCGTTGGAAAGGTATTGAGGTAAAATTTTCAATAAAAACATAAATTTTAGATTTTTACTCACAAAAATTATAGGTTTTTCTGTTATTTTAAAACTGGTCATTTTCTAACATGTTTAATGTTTTGATGAATGTTGTATTTCCATGCTTACTTGATTTAGAACAAAGCATGTGTATGCTCTTTTCTTGCACCTTTTGGTGATCTTGAGAATAAAAAAACTTTGATCTCTATCTTATTAACATTGGGATAAAACTTGGAAACTTGATTATTCAATTTGGTTAAGGGAATGAACCTTTCACAAAGCATTTTTTCAATGGTCCTTTGATTTGAAGTTTTCCATTTCTATATAGTTGGGATAAAGTTTGTGTATGCTCTTCTCTTGCACCTTAGGGTGATCTTGATAATAAAAAGTAACTTTAGTCTTCATTTTATAACATTTGGTAAATTGGAAACTTCATCTTTCACTTTTGATTTAAGGGAATGAACCTTTCACAAAGCATTTTTCAATGTTCCTTTGATTTGAAGTTTTCCATTTCTATATAGTTGGGATAAAGTTTTTGTAGGCTCTTCTCTTGCACCTTAGGGTGATCTTGAGAATCAAAAGTAACTTTAGTCTTCATTTTATAACATTTGGTAAATTGGAAACTTCATCTTTCACTTTTGGTTTAAAGGGAATGAACATTTATCAAGAATTTTGTATGGTTAATTGATCGAAAAGATTTTCTTTACTTTTTAGTTAGATTATGTGTTGTGTATGCTCTTCTCTTGCATTCTTGGATGATCTTGAGAATCAAAAGCAACTCTTAATCCTCTTTTAAATAATGTGATTTTCTTAGAGAACTACTAACACTTGAGTACAGGACCTAAAACTACTTGTCAAAGAAAGGAGGAACCAAAACAAAATAAAAACTACTAATACGGTTGTTATACAGGTTGCCAAAAGGTGTTCAAGTAAACCACACCTAATTAAACAAGATAAAAAGAACAACATATTCAAAACACTGTATTGCAGGTTTTGGAAAAGGGTATTTCCCTCTCTGCTCAAGTGAACATAACCCCTTTGGCATAACGCCTTAAGCTACAACACTTGGGGTGGTTCGGGAACCCCAAAGTAGTCCATGCAAGAGGGAACCTTGTGGATGAAATGGGAAGTGCTCCGCACTACCTACTTGACTAGTGATTCCTTTATGAGATAGCATTACAAGTTGTCAGTTGTGGTGACCCTAGTGATAGTACACATAGATGCACTAATTGACTACTATTCTTGAAGGGGTAAAGTAAAGCCGAGATACTCCCAAACTAGTTCGAGTGTAACTTTTTGGGTAAATCACGCTCGCTCGTGGCAACTTTGTAACACCTAGGGAGAGAGAACCACCTAGGAGAATATACTTTGGCCAGGAGCCCACTTTGACCATTTCAAAACAGTGTTGAGTTGTGAACCTTATTTTTTGAGAAACGTGTGACGTATTACTTTCGCCTAGTTTTTACTTGCCTTAGGGCGAGGTGAAACTCTGCCAAGTGAGACTAGCATTTTTATCATTTTTTCTTGATTTTTTTCCTTCATATTCTTTTTACACTTTGTTGATCAAAAGAAGTGTGATTACCTTTGTGTTGCCATTCGACTGTTTCCCTCACTTTTATGTCTGTTTACGCCCATCCATGTTTGCGGCTGGGTTAGTTAAACGTCTAAAGTGAGTGGAGGCATTTTCATGTCATTTGGTAGCCATTGTGATCTTGATACCCACATCAAGATCATCATTGTAGTTAGGCATGGTTCATCATTGCGGACTTCCATAGAGGAGTTAGCTTGTTTGTCTCATATCATTACAATTTCGATATTTACATTTTGTTTCTTGTAAACTTGACATAAATACCTATATTGTACGGTTACGCTACACACATTCTTAACTATTCCTAGCTATAATTTGAGCATTTTTTGTTCGGTTTTATTATTACCTCGATTTCAAAAGGTGCTAGGCACTACCATTTGTGCATGTTATATCAATAACAATTCGATATCAATACTTTACTTTCTTGCAAAGTGGGTTAACATATCTTGGTGATATTGTTGTGTCATTCACAAATCGTAATTGGCACTTTTTGAGATATAGGTCTTAATCAAACTTGAGCTTGCTCATCGTATATCTTGATTGGGAGATCACATTTAACTTCATGTATTTACTTACGTCTTGTTCATTCCTTTGAACTTGGCATAAGTGGAGACATCTTGTTAATCATCTGGTGTCACAAATTACTTTGAAACGTAGTCTAGGAAGTACTTCATTTGATTAAGTTTTGGTACCAAACGATTGTTTCATTGGTGACTTTATCATTCTATCACATTGATATTATCATTGTTAATTTACTCTTAACACGTACATCTTGTGTTTCACTTAGGGGTAGTCATTGAATTTTGAACAAATATACAACTTACCTTAGTGAAACTTATCACGAAAACATGGCTCCCAAGACGCGTCTAGGTTTAAAGAAACAAACATATGAGGAACAATAGGTGCAACCTTGGGAAACCTCTAACAAACAAGGGTCAAAACCATTTATCGGACATGATTTAGGACCACTATTTTCTCTGAGTAAAGAGAAATAGAAGAAATGGTTGACCATAGTGGAAACAAATTAGAATCACCACAAGCAGAGACTTTGATTTTGACCCCACTCTACTAGATGAGATTCTCCTTAGAAATAAAGATAGATTTTTGGCAAGGGTCATGGAATTAGGGGCCAAATTGCCCACCGAGAATGAACCAATATTACCTACAAATGACACTACTAAGGAAGAACGCCCTTATCAATATGGAATATATTTTAACAGGTGGGCATGCTTCCACTTCTTAAGTAGAAAATGATAAAGTGGTAGGGCATAGAATACCCCTCATCAAAGTGCCACGAAGAAACAAGATAGAACATGAGACAGGGGAAGAACCTCCACAATACGAAGAGGAAGAACCTTTAGAAGAAGAAGACACAAACCAAGTCACAATCCAACAACAACTTAGTAACCTAAGCCGACAACTAGCTTTGCTTACTTTCCAGGTATAGAAAGACACAAACAAGAACATTCAAAAGTCAAAGCCTAAGTTTAGGATCCAAAAACTCCATCGAGAAAACCAAGGAGAAGAAGACACGGGGTATCATCATGTACACATCCCGCTTCTCCCACTAAAGAACAATTGCTCGCACAAGAAGTGCAATCTATGAAAGCAACACTTGCAAGCATACAAGAAAGCAATATAGGGAGTATTAGGAAATACCAATATGAAGAACTATGCCCCTATCCTTTTGACAAGACAATGACCCTTCAACCCTTTCCAAAGAAATTTGATATGCCAAAGTTTGAAAAATACAAAGGAAAGGGAGACCCAAGGGATCATGTTAAAGATTTCTACATGGCATGTCAAGAGGTGTCTTATAGTGATAATTACCTCATCAAACTTTTTCCTAAGAGTCTTAGAGGTCAAACATTGGAATGGTTTACGTGCTTACCACGAGGATCAATTTTCACCTAGCCAGAATTGGTGGAAAGATTCGTGCGTCATTTCTTGTATAACATAGAGAGTGACATCACCATGGCAGACTTGTGCAACACAAAACAATGCCCAAATGAGACCTTCGCTATCTTCCTCCAATGATGGAGAGGGATAGCTAGTCGCTTCCCTTGCGCTTTCCCTAAGAAGTAGCTGGTCAGTATTTTCGTCCCTAATCTCAACCCAGATATAGCTTTCCACCTCCAAATGCATTGTGTCCACACCTTTGAGAAGGTTATCGAGAAAGGGATTCAAATAGAAAAGGCTCTCATTGCCAAAGGCACCCTCAAAACCCAATCTAAAGACAACCAAAGTGTCAAACCCGCTGAAAAGTTGAAGATCTTTAACAAAAACAAAAACGTGGTGGGAGACGGAATCACTGATTCCAAACGTGTTCAAGCAGTCCAAACCAATCAACCTTTTAAACTGACCAAGGGCCCAATTCAACCACCACCAAAGTGACGAACATTCACCTCCCTCAATGAGCCGTTGTCTGTCATACTAAAACAGTTGGATGTGGCCCACATGATGACCTATCCTACAACGCAACCGTTTGATGACAACGCTCCTAAACCTTCATGGTATAAGGAGCATGAATACTGTGAAATGCATCACATTAAAGGTCATAAAATAGATAAATGTTTGTGACTTCGCCACTATATTCAAGACCTCATTGACAACGGGGAGATAGAGGTGGATAACCCTAGCCACATGCAAACACCTAATGAGAAAATGGGGATTTATAAGGAACCATTCCCCAAGCATGATAAGTCGGAAAAGGCAAAACCGGATCGGGGAGAGTCATCCCAAACCTATAAAGCTGCAAATTACTTGTATACCAAAAGAGATAACAATCATTACGATTCACTTATCGGATGTATTCACTCCCCTACTGACCGTGTCAATACCATCCGGATCAAAGGAAAGGACTGCACTGCGGTAACAAGGCGTGCACGCCTCGTGATTCCAGAACCCTCTCTGTTGACCCCACAAACTGGTAAATATAACCTTTTAGAACAACTTGAGAGGACACCTACTAAGATCTCAATCTTAGATCTTCTCAAGATATCCAATGTGCATAAGGACATTTTGTATCAAACTCTTCAAGGGTCGGGAGTGCCTTTAGAAGTCAATCCTACGTACCTTCAAGCTGCGGTGGCAAATATTACACCAAGTGAGCATCTCACTTTCAACCATAGGGAGGTCCCTACCGAGAATCCTACACATAATCTTCCCTTATACATTGAGGTAGTTGTTACCCGCAGGAAAATCAAACGGGTGCTTGTGGATAACGGATCTGGATTGAACATCTGCACGCTTAAATTAGTCAAACAATTGGGACATATGGAAGAAGATCTTGAGTCCCATATCATCACTATCACTACATACGACAACGGAAAGAGAGTTAGTAGGCACCATTACGCTACCAATGGAGGTGGGCCCCACTTGCCATCAGACAAAGTTTCACGTCTTAGACTTGGAACTTCCATATAATATGCTTCTAGGCCGACCATGGATCCATGCCATGCAAGCAGTGCCATCAACATTTCATCAATGCATCAAGCTGAAGCATGAGGGACATACAGTAACAATACCAGGAGACTCAGAGCCCTTTGCTCATTGTAGAGCTCTTAATAGCTTTGCACGAAAGGGTACATATGCATGTCCCTCCACAGATATAGTTGTCCCTCTTCATTCTGAGGCCATGGAATCTCGAGTAGATTCAAATTCTCTTAGTTCTTGCACTCATGGGGCATCTACTTCAACATCTCCATTTAATTCATGGGAGATGAAAATTTTGGAATATGGCTGTGGGGAGTATAATGTACAACAAGCGCTCTTGGTTTCTAACCTCTCCTTGTCACCCAAGACTAGAGGTCGACCCAACTACCACTTCAGGAGACCTAGAGAGGAACACACTATTGGATCGTTCCTACCTGGAGGCTTGTTAGCTGAGGAAAAATTACTTGATCCACCTACTACTTGGGTCCCTAAGAACACTCAGCCATCTTGTTATCAAACCCCAGAATATGAAAAATCTAATCAGAATGATGTACTCCATGGGCTACAAAGGCCTAGGATGTGGGAGGAATGAACAAGGACAAAGAGAACCAGTCCCTCTTCCACATTTCAAAACAAAAAGATATGGCATTGGGATTCACCCTTATGGAGCACACCCCAACGATCAAGATGTGACTTGTTCTGAGCATGAGGATAGCTCTGATTATCTAGATAGTGATACGGATTCCTGTTATAGCCAATATGAGGATCTGGCCTCCACAAACTTTTTCATGAATAACTTATTTGTCCTAACCATCACCCCCATTTGAACCAACCCTTGACCTTGTATACCCCTCCCTTTTTGAATGGGACCAACAACATCACGTGCCACTAGATTTATTCGAGAGCGATGAGGCTATTGCGAGTTCATGGGCATAAGGGATACAATTCCCATTGGAGATCACAAGAAGGGTTTCTTTATCGACTTAGACACCTGCGCCTACTTCGCGAGGAGGTTGAACTTCATGGTCAGCAAAATTTAAAGAAAAGCAAGGGCAAGATTTCTAAAGAAAAGCCTCGGCAAAAATTGAAGTCAAGTCACACGGTGAAAACCTCTTTGAGGCATTGGTTGAAAAATAAATAATAAAATCAAAGGACAAACAAAGTGACCATGCCGAGGATGAAAATCTCGTAGAGACATCCTTGGATGAAAATCTCAACCTACCTCCCGATCCTACACGTATGGAGGATTTATCAAAATTGTTAGTTGAAGAAACCATTGATGTCAATATTGAATGAAGAAGATCCCAAGATAGTAAAATTGGGAGCATCACTCTCACCGGAGAACAAAAGAGGCGTTCACTATGCTCTGCGAGAGTTTATTGATGTGTTCGCATGGTCTTACAAAGACATTCCCGACTTAGATCCAACTTTGGTCATGCATAAACTGGTTGTGCACACGGATGCTAAGCCTATAAAAAAGCTTGAAAGATGCACCCAAGAGTGGCCTTGTTAGTTAAAGAAGAGTTGGAAAGGTTGCTTGTAGCAGGATTCATCAGGCCAATTGATTATTCTGAATGGATATCGAACATTGTTCCTATCTAGAAGAAACCTATTGGTATCCGAATCTGCATAGATTTTAGGGACATCAATAAAGCTTTCCCTAAAGATGACTTTCTATTGCCCAACATTGACATGATTGTTGACTCATTGCCGGGTATGAAATGCTATCACTTATGGATGACTTTTCGGGTTATAATCAAATTAAGATCGGTGAGGAAGACCAACAAAAAATAGCTTTCACAACTCCTTGGGGCACCTTCTATTATCAGGTGATGCCATTTGGCCTTAAGAATGTGGGAGAAACTTATCAGTGGGCCATGATAGTAATATTTCACGATATGATTCATGACATCATGGAAGACTACGTAGACGACATCCTGGGAAAGTCCAAAACAAGAGAGGATCATCCTATCATTTTGCGGCGTATCTTTGAACGCTGTGTGAATACAAAGTCAGGATAAATCCAAAGAAGTGTGTCTTCGGTGTGCTATCTAGGAAACTATTAGGCTTCATTGTGTCAAGACGAGGTATTGAGGTAGACCCTGCTAAAGTGTCTGCCATCACAGAAATGCCTCCACCTGAGAATATCAAGCAACTGCGTAGCTTGCGAGGAAAATTCAAGCCATTCACCGCTTTATCTCCCACGCAGATAAATGTCACTCATTCACTCATTTTCTTAAGAAAGACATCACTTTCATCTGGGACTGAGCAACAACAAGCCTTTGCTTTTCTTAAACTTGATGCACTGGCTAATCCACTGTCCTCATGCCTCCCACTCGGGAGAACCACTTTTCTCTATATTTTACGCTATGCAATACGCTATTGGTGCACTGCTCACCCAATATGACCTTAGCCATAAAGAGAAAGTAGTGTACTATCTGAGTCGCACCCTCATCGCCTATGAACTTAATTATCCTCAGATTGAAAAGGCTTGCTTGGCCGTTGTTTTTACCTTTCAGAAACTTTTCCATTACTTGCTAAATACTAAGACCAAGCTCATATCCAAGGTTGACCCACTCAAGTATTTGTTGTCCAAACCTTCCCTCACAGGTAGAATGGCTAATTGGATCATTCTACTCAGTGAGTTTGATATAGAATTTGTCCATCAAAAATCAATTAAAGGACAAGTACTTGCGACCCGGCTAGCGGAAGCACCTTTCTGCAAAGCACAGAACCTTTAGTGCGGATCTGCCGGATGCATATTTTCTCTACATTGAAGAATCGCCGTATGCGAGATACATTTTGATGGATCTTTTACGTTTCATGGTTCAGGTGCAGGAGTGGTCCTTATTACTCCTTCGGGTGATCCTATACCACAGGCTTTCCACCTGGCCTTCCCTTGCACGAACAACATTGCGGAATATGAAGCACTCATTGCAGGGATGAAGCTAGCCATCAAGTGGAATATTCAACATGTTAAGGTTGTAGGTGATTCATAGCTAATCATCAAACAGGTTAATGATGAGTATAAAGTTAAGGATGACAAGCTCATACCTTACAAGAAGTTGGTGGAAACTCTAAAGGAGTATTTTGTGTGCATTACCTTTGAGCAGATCCCAAGAGCGCAGAACAGATCGGTAGATGCTATGGCAATGGTGGGATCTATGCTTCATATTCTGCTAGGGAACAATGATATTCCATTTTTCGTAGAAAATCTACACCAGCTTGTGTATGACGTACGGAATCTTGCCTGGCTTGTGAGGTTGTTGGTCCCTATTCCTCGTGGTACGAACCCATTTTCACCTATCTTAAGGATAGTACTTTCCCTCCCAATATCTCCCATTCTGAAAAGCAAATCTGATTCACCAGATAGCCCGTTACACCCTTTTAGGAGGTACACTTTATCATCTTGGCTACGATGGGAAATGTTAGTGCAAAATCACAGCACCCCTGGATGTTGATCAGATTTCTAGGTTGATCACTCTAGCATCCAGTGTGATTGCACAACATTGAAACCTTCCTCCAAGTGTGGGACTTGCAAAAATGAGAAAGGAATCTCTAGAGAAGGCTGGTTCCTGCTCCTAAACTACCTACCACAAGCTATTCTAGTGCAGGAAAGCTAATCTAATCCTAATCTAACCATGCCAAGGAGAGAGAGAGAGAGAAAAGGGAAAAACAACAAAATCCTACACTAAAACGGTGATACACCAGAGAAGGAGAATGTTGAACATCTATCAAAACTGCCATGGAACAAAGAGAGGTGAGCAATGGGAAGTATGGATAGATGCATCATAGGCCCAAGGATAGATTTCACATAGAAAATGTCCCAAAACTCCACGAACACAACTCCAAACCTGCAGTGAACCTTCAAACATGCACAAATACTGCGATGAAGAGAGGCAAGAAGAAAACAAGCAAAAAAAATGAGCAAGGATGGACAGATGCATCACAAAACACATTTTTGTTGCTTCAGAAGTTTGTAAAGAACATCATTTCAATAGTAAAAGGAAAAAACACCATTATAGAGCAAGGGAGGAGGTTCAAACTCCTTTTCAACCCTAGAGAAGAAAAGAAGGGAGGCGAGCCGAAAAGATGAACAACTTGTAATCATTTCCCAAAAATGAGCCAAATTTGGTCTTTTACAATGCATGGGTCGAGCCGGAGAGAGAAAATGTAGGAAAACGTGTAAGCAACCCAACCATTGAAAAAACACATTCTTCATTAAAATCGGTGGTTGAAACATAACTTCCGCCATCTTTGAAGAAGAATGTGACCCATTTGCATTAAATGGTTGTTGAAAGCGTCACTTCGACCATTACTACGTGCCAGAGACGTTTCTTGATTTTATCTCTCCAAACTGAACCAAAATGAAATATTGACCCTAGAATCATGTCGATAATTTCATCAGCTTTCCATTGATGTAAAGAACGTACAAATCCGAGCTCTGGATCGAAAGATATGGGAGTCGAAGTTTTAGGGTAAAGCAGACCAAAACGGATATTTGAATTTTTCCCGCACTCTTGCCACTTGGATGACACGTGTCGAGATGCTTTGATTGGTGAGCAATTATCTCTCCTCCACCTTACCCATGGGTTTTCCTTGAAAGTTTTGAATTTTATAACACTTTGGAAAATTTTCCATTTTTTCCCCATGCTCCCGCCACTTGGGACACGTGGCATGCATTGGTTTGTTGTTGAGGGCGCGGGAAGACCTTTGCTTTTAGTTTTTGGCCGAAGAACTTTGTCAAATTTTTCTAAGTCTTTCCCTAGCTCGAACTTCCCCGCCTTAGGACACGTGGTGTTTCCTGATTCATCCGCGGGCCTCCCGGCTTTTCACGTCCCTCGCGTCCCTTTGGCCTAGCTGTCCCAAACCTTCTGGGACAAATTTCTCCAATCCACCCGATTCGGGCTTCCCTGTCCCTCTTTGCATTGAAGACACGTGGCAAGATTTGATTGGCTCTCGGCTTCTTGATTTTCACGTCCCACGCGTCCCTTTGTCCCAAATGTCCGGACGAAAGTTTCTTGTTTGGTAGGCAATGGGCGATTCGCGTCCTACGTGTATTCTTGTCCTAAGCTGTCTCGGATTGCTGGGACAAATACTTCGGCCCACCGAAATGGACTTCCTTGTGCCAATGGCGATCCGTGCCTTTTGCGTACTTTTTTCCCAGATGTCTCTCACTCTGCGAAACAAGACTTAGGAAATTTTCTTCATTCCTTCGACCGATTCACTTTTTGTGCCGCGCATCCCGATGTCCCAACTTTCCCAAGTGCTTCTGGGCTAGGACTTAGTTGATTTTCATGATTTTTTCTGCCCCATGCTTGGTTTTCTACATTTCTTCCATTTTCTCGACCTGTTGGGATTCCTCCTTGGATGGGAGAGTTAGAAGGAAACCGAGGGACCCCAAAAAACATGATTTTGGGCCTTAAGTCAATCTATCTTCCTGGGACAAATTTCTTTGATGAATGTTATCAAAATTACCACGGGGTGAATTTTGGATAACAGTTTTGACGACTCAGCGGGGTCATCTGACTGCTAGATGAATGATCAGTAGCCTAAAGAAATCCATTAGGCATGGAGTCATGAGTAGTAGCAAACCGATCTCGAACTTTGAAAACCTCCTCTACGAACCACTTGAAACCCACTGGACATGGAGTCATTCTCACCAAAATGCCACTTTGAAATGGACTATGCAAGAGCAAAACCAGCACCACAAAAACTATATACATTAAGGCTGAAAATCATACATGCTCCAAATGGAACATGTAGAGTGTGCATAAGCACTTCTTCTACTGAAAGCAAACCTACCTACTCTACTTTAATTGGAAGCAAAGGTGGGCTAAACAAACCCTACAATTGGTTGTGAGAAATAGCTTCCCTTTCTCAAAAGTGGCAGCAATGCAATTGATTTGGAGATGATCATGGCTGTTAGGATGAGTGGAAAATCAACGAGAAGTTGGTCTTCCACTCAAATCATCAAGGTATCAGCTGAAGGCAAATACAATACCTCTTTTAGTTGCTCTGCATTTGGATTGAAGAGGTATGACAGCTGATCCTTGGTACTTTGTAGCTCACCCTCATGCTCAAAAGCAAGCATGAGTGGTTGTGACTTCTCCTTTGGCTCCAATGAAGCCAAATACTTGATTGGGCAAGGTCGATCCGTTTGATACGCCCATAGCTCGATTTTCAAATCCAAAAATGGAGTCTTCTTGTAGAGACCCCCCGAATGGATGGTGTGGAAGAAATGGTGAAATTCCTTTGTCCTTTCTCTTCCTCAATGAAGAACATGAAATATTAAAATCTTCCAATCTTGGTTCCAAAGAGCTGCTTTATAAGATGCAGGCTGCTGCAAATGAATGTCCTCCTTCATGACAAGAGACTCAAGTTTTTGGAATGTGGATGATGAAAGAGAGAATTGTGGAAACTCAACCGGCTCTTCTCCATGAAAACAATCCTCCAAATCGACGGAGTAAACGCCTCATTCATGTCTTGCTGCAAATGTTCAACCTCTCCCATGGTGTTCTCTTGATCTGTAACTTGATCACCATGGTTTCTTTCACCCTCCAACATTGAGTTTGAGAGATCAAACTCCTTTTCAGTACTAGAACTTGAGAGAGGTGAAGTAGAAAGAAGAACTGAAGGTTCTCCTGTAGCCTGCTTTGTGCTCAAAGCCCTTGGATCTGCAATTTTCTCCTCCACAACTAGAATGTGCTCCTCTTCTTTTGGATTTGGAGCAGCTTCTCCTTTCTCTACTACTTGAAGGCAATCTTGCTCTTGATTGAACTCTTCCTCCAGCATGAAGTTTGTCAAGTCAAACTCTTCTATCTGCTACTTTAGAGGACAAGTTGGGACTGCAAGATCTTCTTTTGAGCTTTCTTCCTCCATGGCTGATTGTGCAACTTGAATTGAATCAGCATTCTCTTCAAATAGAATGCTAACATGGAAACTACTTTCTGAGCAAACTGATTGCTGATCTACTTCTTCTTTTTCTCTTCTCTTCGTGTAACAAATTTAGTCCTAACCACCACTTTTTTTCCAACTCCAACCTTTTCTAAAGGCTTAACCATCAAGGGGATCTTTTTCATCCCAAATTTAAGAGCCCAACTTACTAAGCTCTTAATCATTTCTTATTTTCTTGGCTCTTCCTCTTGCTATCCTTGATGACTAATTTTTGTAATTTCTTCTTCCCCACATGGAATTGGGAATGCAAGAGGAGGGATGGGTTGTAACTCAATTGATTTGGAAATTTTTGTGGTGGTAAAGGAGGTGAAACCTCTTGTTTATTTGGGGGAGGGGGTATTTCTTTTAGCTCCTATGGAGGGGATGACTGCATTTAGAAGGAAAAAGGAAAGAAGAATTGAGGTGTGGTGGAAGACTAAGAGGTGGAGACATGGAATCAACATTTGTGACAGTAGATGGGGAGTTTAGAATTTGCAATTTCAAATGAGATGGTCTTGCTTGAGTAATGGGAAGATAAAAACCAGATGATGGTGTAGAACTTACCCATTGACAAGGTTGTTCAATAACAAGTGTATAGGCCTCTACTTCTACTATCCATTGTGCAAGTTAGGGCAACATCTTTATCATGAAGTACAGCTTCTCCGAGGGCTGAAGTGTCTTGGAAAAGGGCCTCCCCATGGACAAGGAGTCTTGCAACCAATTGAAAGCTCTCGTTTGGGCTGTTGCTCTGGACTGCACCATATTTTCCTCCATCTTTTGGATTTTCTCCAACAGACCAGCATCTTGCATCTGATTGTCTTCATTATATGCATACTCTTACTCTTGGAAAGCTCCATAGCCAAACTGATTTTTACATTGCTGCTCATATGGGTATGCATGTTGATTTTGAATTTGCTCAAAATGTTGATCTGAAAGAGTTGTAAAACATGTTGGAGGTGTGATATGCTGCTGTTGTAAATGTGAGTCCCATGATGGAAATGAAGTCATGATTGCACAACTTCATGGAATGGAAAAGAATGAAAGAGATGGAAAGAAGGATGGATGGGAATGAATGAAAAATAGGTCTACTTCAGAAATGGGTTGCTGATCAGATGGAGTCGCCATATGTGTTTGCAAGTGCCTCAAAAGGCTGAAATCTTCACAGGAACACACCAACCTGCAAAAGATGAAGTGGAAGACCTCTAAGGTCCCACCGGGCATGCCAAAACTGTTAGTGCAAAATCACAGCACCCCTGGATGTTGATCAGATTTCTAGGTTGATCACTCTAGCATCTAGTGTGATTACACAACATTGAAACCTTCCTCCAAGTGTGGGACTTGCAAGAATGAGAAAGGAATCTCCAGAGAAGGTTGGTTCCTACTCCTAAACTACCTACCACAAGCTATTCCAGTGCAGGCAAGCTAATATAATCCTAATCTAACCATGCCAAGGAGAGAGAGAGAGAGAAAAGGGAAAAACAACAAAAGCCTACACTAAAATAGTGATACACCAGAGAAGGAGAATGTTGAACATCTATCAAAACTGCCATGGAACAAAGAGAGGTGAGCAATGGGAAGGATGGATGATGCATCACAGGACCAAGGATAGATTTCACACAGAAAATGTCCCAAAACTCCATGAAAAAAACTCCAAACCTGCAATGAACCTTCAAACGTGCACAAATACCTGCAATGAAGAGAGGTAAGAAGAAAACAAGCAAAAAAAATGAGCAAGGATGGACAGATGCATCACAAAACACGTTTTTTGTTGCTTCAGAAGTTTGCAAAGAACATCATTTCAATAGTAAAAGGCATAAATGCCATTACAGAGCAATGGAGGAGGTTTGAACTCCTTTTCAATGATGGAGAAGAAGCGAAGGGAGGGTAGAGCCAAAAAGATGAACAACTTGTAATCATTTCCCAAAAATGAGCCAAAAATGGCCTTTTAGAATGCATGGGTCGAGCCCACGAGAGAGAAAACATAGGAAAACATGTAAGCAGCCCAACCATTGACCAAAATGCATTCTTCATTAAAATCGGTGGTTGAAACATCACTTTTGGCTATCTTTGAAGAAGAATACAATCCATTTGCATTAAACTAGTTGTTGAAACATCGCACGGCCATTACTACGTGCCAGAGATGTTTCTTGATTTTCTCTCTCCAAACTAAACCAAAATGCAATATTGACCCCAGAATCGTGTAGAGAATTTCATCAGCTTTCCATTGATGTAAAGAACGTGCAAATCCGAGCTCTGGATCGAAAGATATGGGGGTCACAAGTTTTAGGGCGAAACAGACCAAAACGGATATTTGAATTTTTCCCACACTCGCCACTTGGATGACACGTGTCAAACACTGATTGGCTAAGCAATTATCTCTCCTCCACCTTACCCACGGGTTTTCCTTGAAAGTTTTGACTTTTATAACACTTTGGAAAATTTTCCATTTTTTTCCCGTGCTCCCGCCACTTGGGACACGTGGCATGCATTGGTTTGTTGACGTGGGCGTGGGAAGACCTTTGCTTTTAGTTTTTGGCCGAAGAACTTTGTCAAATTTTTCTAAGTCTTTCCCGGCTCCAAACTTCCCCGCCTTATGACACGTGGCATTTCTGATTCATCCGCGGGCCTCCGGCGGCCGCGTCCCTCACGTCCCTTTGGCCGGATGTCCCAAACCTTCCGGGACAAATTTCTCCTATCTCTGCCTGATTAGGGCTTCCCTATCCCTCTTTGTGTTGAAGACACGTGGTAAGATTTGATTGGCTCTCGGCTCCTTTGGTTTTCACATCCCACGTGTCCCTTTGTCCCAAATGTCTGGGACGAAAGTTTCTTGTTTATTTGAACCAGTGTGTTCGCGTCCTACGCATATTCTTGTCCCAATTTGTCTGGACTACAGGACAAATACTTACAGCCCACTGAAATGGGTGCTTTGTGCCAAACCAGCCGATCCGCACCTTTTGCGTACTTTTGTCTGGATGTCCCTCACTCTGCGAAACAAGACTTAGGTAATTTTCTTCATTCCTTTGATTGATTCGGCTTTTCGCACCCTGCGCGTCCCGATGTCCCAAGGCTTTGTCCCAAGTGCTTCCCGAGCTAGGACTTAGTCGATTTTCATGATTTTTTCTACCCCAAGCTTGGTTTTCTACATTTCTTCCATTTTCTCAACTGTTGGGATTCCTCCTTGGATGGGAGAGTTAGAAGGAAACCGAGGGGACCCCAAAAAACATGATTTTGGGCCTTAAGTCAATCTATCTCGCTCAGGACAAATTTCTTTGATGCATGTTATCAAAATTACCATAGGGGTGAATTTTGGATAACAGGAACCTGTTACATTGTCTGGATGTGACGGAGTCAATCCAGGTAATTAAAGAAGTACACGAAGGAGTATGCGGAGCACATACAAATGGAATGGTCTTGGCTAAGAAATTGTTAAGAGTAGGTTACTATTGGCCCACCATGGAAACTGATTGTTGTAATTATGTTAGAAAATGTGTGCTTTGCCAAAAGTATGGAAATTTCATCCATGCTCCATCGCATGACCATTATGACCAATCACTACCCCGTGGCCATTCTCCAGTGGGGACTTGATCTAATAGGGAAGCTTACTCCTACCTCATCTGATGGTCATACACATATCATCACACTCTGAGAATAATTTACAAAATGGGTGGAGGTTGTCCCTTTAACCTATGTCATAGGAGCACATATTTCTAAATTCATCATGAATCATATTATTTTTCCGATATGGTATCCCTGCAACCATTGTCACAGATAATGGGAAGTCATTTAAGAACAAAACTATGAAAGGTCTTTGCCAATGGTTCCAAATCAGATTGAAATGGTCCACGCCATATTACCCTTAGGGTAATGGACAAGCTGAGGCAACAAACAAGACTTTGGTAAGGATAATGGAGAAGATGGTTAGCAAAACTAGTCGAAACTGGCACCTACAAATCCACCCAGCCCTCTGGGCCTACCGAACATCAATTCGCACTCCTACAGGTGCCACACCATATTCCCTAGTATTCGGGACAGAATCTATCATCCCTTTAGAGATTGAACTCCCATCCCTGCGAATTTCTCTTCGGGACTATTTAGATAAGGATGAAGATTATCGAGTGGCAAGATTGGCTAAGTTAGAGCTCCTAGATGAGAGGCGCATTCGTGCTCTTAATCACTGAAGGTATATCAACACAGAATATCCACAACTACAACAAGAGAATCATCCCTCACTAGTTTGAGGTGGGTGATTTAGTTATGAAGGAGAACCAGTTCAACACCAGAGCAGAGTGAGAAAAGAAAGGGAAGTTTGAACCACACTGGTTAGGACCCTATGTCATAGTTGCCAAGTATGGCACAGGGGCATACAAGTTGGCTCACCCCAATGGTGATGAGCTGTGAGAGCCCATGAATGCCATGCATCTTAAGAGGTTTTATTCCTAAACATGGCACAAGAAAGTCATAAAAATCACAAACAAATATAAAAACATAAAAAAAAAATCAGAAAAAGAAAAAGAGAAAACAGGTCATCCACTAGTGAAAACCATGCAATTGTGGCACTTTGGACAAGTCCTTGGGTGGCGGTTTCGGTGCCTCGGGAGGATTCATTGTTCACAAGCATTATGTAGTTGTCTTTTTCTGGACCTAGTTCTACCTTCGAGTTTCCTTGTGCACACCATCTAGTCCGGCCTTGATCCGGCTTTGCGCCTTCTTCTATTTAAATGCCTGTAAGGGATGTGGTCTTTCGTTATTTCCCATCTTACGTTGGGGGCAACTCAACGACTTCACCTCCTTGTTCATAAGTGCGTGGCTTCTACCCTTGTATATTCCCCACCTACGCTGGGGCATCCATGCTTTCTTGGTTACCGCACATAGCTTTGGAAAGCTGTTAAAAACACAAAAACAATAGAAAATTGTTTCAAGAAAAAAACAAAAACAATATAACATTGTTTCGAGAAAACAACAAAAAAAAATATATATATATATATATATATATATATATATATATATATAAAATCTAAAAAAGGAAATTTTTTTCAAAATATTCCTAAAAAGTAAAACACCCTATAAAATGGTAACTTGCTTCTTACGGTGAGACTTGTGTCTTTGCGCATGGTATTTTCTCCATATCCTGTTGGTTTGTCTCACATCTTTCCCGATTAATACGACTCGTGGATCACCTGGATTCACAACCATTCACAAAAAGCTAGCGCTTGCTTTTATGCTGTACTACGGGGCACTTTTGGTTGCCTGGTGATGTTTCGTTGTGCACAAATGCTTTTCATGGACCCCGTGTCCATTTTCATTTCCCCTTACATGTATCCTTTCTTGGGGCATCATTTTTAACCCTTGTCGTCAATCATGAACTTGTGGATCTCTTCAAGACCGATAACAAAACATTTGTACAACTTTCTTGACCGTTGTTGGGTTAGATATGTGCGTTCTTACTTGTTTTACTGTTATATGAGCTTGTTTCCTTCTCATATTGCATTGCATTATTGTATGTTGCGTGGAGTTGGTACTTTCAACAATGGACAATTACTCGTAGTAAGGCTTTTCATGTCATTCTACCTTTGTCGTATGCTTATATTTTTCATAAGGACCAATGATGTAGTTCCTATGGCAATATGATGACATCAAATTTGTTCCAAACAAATAAGCGGCTAGAGGTTAATCTCTTCTCTCCCCTCATCCATATTTCTTCTACACAACTTCCCTTTCACCCCTAATTCTCCCTCTCCTCAGGGCATCCTGCCTCGTCCCCATTCTTCTGCCTACTTCTCATATTTTTTGATCATCGATCAGCTTCCTTTGTCACCCCATTGACACTCGAGGGGGCATCTCTCCCTCCTACTAATTTTTCTTGTCCCTTCAAAATCTCTTACATACTACTATCTTTGAAGTGGCATCACTTACACCACCCCAAAGAGGGGCAAATGTAGACACCTATAATTATGCCCAAGCAATTTAAATACTTAAATTACGCTAATTATCCCCTTTCTCACAAATCAATGACATATCGTCAAAAACACTCATTTTCCATCATATCATCATTAATTAATTACACTAAGCTAATTAATTAAGTTTCCTATCCAACAAATACCCTACTTAATGACCTTCCGTTAATAAATCACCCCTTCTACCTAGACTAATTAATTATTATTAATTAATTAGCTTTCCCTTCCATTTAACCAATAAATCAATATTTAATTGATTTAATCCCCTTATAATAGTCTAAATCGCACTAATATTTTTCTAATTGGATTCTATAAGCTTACCCATACCTATTAATTAATCACCTTTGATTAATTAAAATACCCCAACTCCCATGACTTGCTAAACATGTATTAAACCCTTCTAAAGTAAGGTTACCTTTAATAAAGCAACCTTATCCATTCCTAATCATGTTTTACCTTTATCCCACATTCATGAGAATGTGTTGAATCCTTATCCTTTGGGCTATATAAAGAGCCCTCCACCTACCTTTTACTTACACCTAAACTTTCTAAGAGAGAAAATGCAAAGAATATAGCAAAGAGACTAAGAGCTTGCACCTTTCCTTTTTAGAGTTCATCATCTTGAAGAGTTAAGCCTCTTTCTTAAAGTGCTTGGATCATATGGGAGGTGTTAAAAAGGTCTTGTAGCCCAACTTTGATTAGCCCCCATTCCTAGGTTCTTGGAACATTAAGGACAACTATTTTGATAGCCATGGAGCTTACTTAGGTCCATTCATTTATTTGTTGTTAGAGAATAGAGGAGTTTAGATATTTAGCATTGTTAGTTTCAAATTTTGTATTGATGAATGCTAGCATCTAACCCTTGTTTAATTCTTATCATGATGGTGTTTATGCTTTGTTTTAGCTAAATTGTAGAACTATTTTAAGTGGTAGTTCTTGTTTCATTTGATTTAGCATTAAGCAAAGTATACATGCACACACTACTATGCCAAGTAAGTCATCTAATTCTTCTCCCGGATCAAAATTTGCTTAGAACAATTCTCCTTTAAACGTTGTTCTTGCAAAAAAATAAGGTTCAATAAAAAGTTACACCCTCACCCCCTTCCAAGCTAATTTCTACACCCAAAAAGGAGAATTCAATACCTAAATTAGCAAAACCTATACCATGTAAATCTTCCTCCATTTTCGAAACCTCTTCCTCACTCACCATAACCCCATTTGACTTTGTGGAACATGCAAGCAAAACCAAAGTCCATCTCTCCGAAATAAAATACCTACAAACACATCCTACCCATTTTAACAGTTCATTAATACGAGTTCATGGTGGTAAATCTATATCCTTGAGTCCTAATTCTAAATGCTTACCTCCCAACCCATCCAAACCACCTTCCTAAAACATGCTAGCCCTCAGTGCCTCCAAAACCAATAGGGTTGAACCTTTCTACCTGTCACTCCTCATTAAAGGCTTCCAGCTAAATAATTGTATCATAGATTTTGGAGCCTCAGATAATGTGATGTAAATTCTCTAGGCCTCACTTTGACCAAGGTAAATGGCACATGCTTTACTCAATGGAATCTAAACAAGTGCCATTGGTAGGAAGAATCAAAGATGTAGAAGTAACACTAGCTGATTTTCAGAGACAAGAAGGTGATCCTAACCATATTTGTAGCAAACATCCCAACATCCTTTGGTATGATATTAAGTAGGAGTTTCTGCAGAGAGCTGGGTGGAGAGATAAAGCTGGACTGGTCATCTATAACTATCTCGGTAAAATGTGAGATGAAAAAGTTCTACTGATAAGAAATATGAAGTTTAAGTATGAAAGTCGATGATCGAAAGCAAACATTCTCTTTTAAGATTGTGGGCTAGGAAACTACTTCCTCACATCAAAAAAAGAGGAGAACTTTCCACTTCTCATGGAGGAAGAGGAAGATCAAATTTGGATAATGCAATTTTATGGTAGTCATTCCAGTGTGGGATCAAGATCTGGTGTAGTATTGTACTCTCCTTCTAATGAGTTGTACCCATTTTCCTACAAGCTATAATTTGATAATACAAATAACACTATAGAGTATGAAGCACTAATTTTAGGCATGAGTGTAGTAGAGGACATGGGAATCAAGAAATTGAGATGCAAGGTGATGCAGAGGTTGTAGTAAATTAGTTCTGCCAATAATATCAAGTGAAGAATCCAAGACTCTAGTATTACAGAAATAGAGTGTGGGACTGCATTAAATCTTTTGATGCATTTTCCATTGAAGCTATTCCAAGGGAACAAAATGAAAAGGATAATTATCTTGTAGTGTCAGCTTCCCTAGTGACACCTCATCCTTCTTTTGGTAAAGACAAAGTGACCATTGAAATGGTATTTAGGCCTAGTGTACCGAGATAATGTAAATAATTGGTAAGTCTTAAATTATGATAACTAAATTCTAGCCTTTTTAGAGCAAAGGGATAATTTCAATAATCTCTTCTTTGAAGAAGGTGAAATTCCACACCGAGAAGTAGTCCCCAAAGAAGAGAAAAAAGGAATCAAAGTGATTGATGATGAGGAGTAATCAAATTTAAAGAGAACGAAATTCCCAAAGGCGTAGTCTCATTAGAAGACCTCTTTGAAAAACATGATAGATTCATTCAAGAGAAAGAAAAGCAATCTTCTTGGTTCCCAGCTGATTTTGATAAAGAAAACATTGGTACCCCAGAGGAGCAAAAGATGGTCAATATTGGAAAATGTTGCTCTCCTGAAGAAAAAAGAAGGTTTGTTGCATTACTCAAGAAATACTCAGATGTCTTGGCCTACTCTTATGATGAACTCAAATACTTCTAGCCAAAGGAAATGCATCACTCAATTCCTTTTAAGTAGGGTGTTAAGCCCTTCAAGTAGAAACAAAGTCTGTACAACCCAAAGATTGTTGATACCATCAAGGAGGAGGTAAAAAATATTCTTGATGAAAGGATCATCTTTCCAATCCACCATTCAACGTGGGTGGCTAACATTGTGCTAGTGTAGAAGAAGAATGTTGAAATAAGGATATGTGTAGATTTTCACAACCTGAACCAGCATCACTAAAGAACAATTATCCTCATCCTATCATGGACCATATCCTACAAGTAGTCACTTTGGATCTGAAATGATTTCGTTACTTGATGGATTCTTAGGATAGAATCAAATCAAAGTGGCAGAGGAGGACCGCACCAAGATAACCTTTACAACACCTTGGAGCACTTTTTCCTACAAATGACCAGAATGCCTTTTGGCCTAATCAATGCAAGAGCTACATTCCAAAGGGTGATATATTTGGCCTTCAAATATTTGAATCATTGCATTGTTGTATATCTTGATGATCTAATAGTATTTTCAAAGAAGAGGGGAGATCATATCTATCACTTAGAACAGGTACTTGCAAGGTGTAGGAAACATGGCATATCACTAAATCCAAAAAAGTGCATTTTTGGAGTCATAGAAGGAAAGTTATTGGGGCACATTGTGAACAAACATGGAGCACACATTGATCCTAAGAGGATTAGATCCATTCAAGCATTATCCCTTCCCACAAGCAAGAAAGGAGTTCATTCATTCTTTGGAAAGGTGAACTTTCTTCACTTTTTGTGCCTGAGTTTGTTGAGTTGAAAAAGCACATCAATTCCATGATGAAACCACAAGAAAAATTCAAATGAAACAATGAAGGGAAGGAAACATTTGAAGATATCAATAAATCCATTGCTAAGGCTCTGACTTTTGTATCTCCAGATTTTAACAAAGAATTCATCATGTATTGTTATACATCAGAACATACACTCTCTGTCATTCTCATTTAGAAAAATGATGAAGGAGTGAAAGCACCTATTTCTTTCATGAGTTTTCCTTTGAAAAATAATGAGCTAAAATATAACCAATTGGAGAAGCATGCCTATGCAGTGGTCAAGGATGTAAAAAACTTTAGGTTTTACATCCTCAATTCCCATATGGTGGTGATGGTCCCCTGGTAGTGCAATCAAGTCTATCTTGACATAGCAAGATCCTAGAGACAAAAGAGGAAATTGGATTGTAAAGACTCAAGAATATGACTTGGAGATTCAACCCTCCAATCTGGTAAGGGGAAATGGCTTATGCAAGTTGATTGTTGAAAATGAAACACTCAAATTTCAACATGGCAAAGAAACTTGTGCTTGCTCAACTTGTTCATGTAACACCCTCAAGCTGTTATATTCCTCATTTGCATTGTAAGCATTGACATATGATTTTCGGGACAAATTTATGTTTCATGGTTGTTGAAAAATCATGCTTGCCATGGATAAATCATTATGCTCTTTGATTATAGGGATGATATGCTATTCTTTGACAAAAATTATTTCACTTCTTATGAGTAAGTTGCAATCTAGTTTTAAGAGTTGTAAAATTATCTTTTGCAATTGGACTCATCCATTGATCCAAGGAATGTTTTAAAAATTCTTATCTAAATTGAATAAAAACTGACATTCATTGATTAAGAGACTTAACGGACTGAATTTATGTTGTTGCAATTCTCTATCATCTTGAAGACAGTGCCAACATTCGGTTTTGTGTTGTGCCCGGTTCTTCTTGACTGACCTGTGTAGGGCACTTAATGGTGTTAAGGGAAACCTACTTCAAGATTCTTGAGAAAAAGGAAATTATAATGTGCCCTATATTTATACGGTCTATCCTAATAAGATTCAAGGCTCAAGTAAAATTTCCTAACTCCTCCTAAGCCACTTTATGTGGGATGACATTCTAACCTAAGTTGTAAATGCTAAGTTAGTGTGGAGGGAAATAACCTAAGGGATGCTAAGTTATTTTTTTAACCTATTGTATTTGGTTAAACTAAGACCTAACCTAAGGTGACAATCTATTGATAGAAGGTTATATCCTAAGGTTATATTTTTAAATTAACCTAAGATCTAACCTAAGCTAATTTCATCTATCCTAAACTATTGGGTATGAAAGGGAACCTAGGGGTCGGTTGGCAAGTGGGAGCTAAGCGGCGGTTCCTAAGCTATTAATGAGATGTGATTTTTTATTTAATAAGGTAGAGTACTGCAAGATTTGGTGATTGCATGGGAATTTAGTGGAACCTACGTGGAGGCATCGCTAAGTTTGGAAATGCATTTTGAAGTTCAATTAGGTCTCGCCAACTATGATGGTGGTGGCAAGGAAAGATAAGTGGGAAATTTGGAATTAATGGCATTAATATGCCTCGGGTTTGGAAAGAAAGCCGTCTTGGAAGGCATGATAGCGGATTTGTTGGGGGTTGTTTTGCTTTTCATGTTTCACAATTTTTACTCTGCATGGAGCTATCTAGTTTTTCAAACTAGCAGTTTGATATGCACTTAGTGGCTATTTTTGAATTATTTGATCTATTTTCAGTTTGAGGAATGTATAAGAGGCACTGTGGAAAAAGATTAATGTTGTTTGATCTTGCTTGGAGAAGAAGAGGTGTTGGAAACTCAGCTAGAAGTCTTCTTTGAATCTGGCAGAGGCACTATCAGGCATGATAGGCTCTACCCATTAAGATTTCTTGCTTTTCTCTAAATGTTTCATAAAAACAACTCTGCTCTTTGTGGGTAAATAGTTTTCTATTTTCTCTAGTTATTTGCTTTCTTGATGGAAGAAATATTTGATTTTTGGATTCATGTTACTTGTATGAGAGAAGGTTTTACTTGTGTGTGTTCTCTCTAAATTATTTAAACATGATAATACATTTTGAGTTTGAGACCCTTCTGTTTGGTTTTAGTTCATATTTTTGACCGTGTATACTCAAAAATGGATTTGGGTGTATAAGATTTGTTGGAACTTTTAGCAGGAAGTCTTTGTTGAGAATGGGAAGTGTATTGTTATGTTTCTTTACACTTTTTGAGTTGGTTTTGTTGCATTGGTTACTCTATTTTACGTTTCGTAAAGGAATGCACTTAACGGATTTTGAACAGGAGTTACAGAAAAATATTGTGATAAATTGTTCCCATCTTTGGGTATCTTGCATTACTCCTTTTGTTGTCTTGATTGTTTATTTGATCATGAAATGTCGTGAGTTGTGTTGAGAAAGGAGCATTTTAATATTCTTTCAATCTGTATTTTATCTATATGTACAGTTCAGACTATAACTCATGTTTTGTTGATAAAAGAGAAGTGTGGTTTGAGTTGTTACTTTGGCTTGTTTAAACAACAAAGGAGGGGGATGAATACCCTTTTCTTATTTGAGTTTTCTCTGCCATGAACTTTGCTTTTATTAAGAGTTGTATAGTCATATTGTTTGGTCTTGAGAGACAATATGAGTTATATGGGATAATGGTCTCGTTTGACTGTAGCTCGGTTTGAGTTTTTGTGTTCAACTTGTTATGTGTACGAGATTTGTTTGATAGTAGATTTTTATTGAGTCTTGTTTTCTTATTAAATGGGAGTGGAACTATTTGATACACTAAACTTGGTTTGGGGTACCTTCCCTTTTTGATATTTCTTTTCAGATGTGGAGAGTTCAAATTGTTTTAGTGGAACTCGGCTGATCATGTTTCTTGTAGATTGAATTTCTTTCATTGATATGTAAACTATCTTGTTAGTCTGATAGAGTTTCTTGGAATCATTTTTTTGTCCATTCGATATTTGAGGATGGTATTGTTAAATTACTTTCAAAAGCTGGAAATTGTCTTTTCTCTGTTTGTGTGTCATGAGGGAATTACCTTCTCAGGTCTATTTGGTTTATTCAAGTTATTCTTGGAAACTTTTTTATGATAGACTTACTTCTTTTTAAATTAGTCTTTGGTTTTATTAGGAAACCTAATCAACTCTATTTGAGCTTGCTTGGTTTTGTAATTGAGGTGTTGTTCTTATTGCCTTGTCAACTCTAGGTGGTTTTTAGTTAGGTCTGACCTGTTGAAAGTGGATGGTAATTTCTCTACTTTGACTGTTGCATATGGTTGTGGCATACATCTTTTGAAATTTGTATTTGTTATTACTCTCTATGTACTTAACAGATAGTATGATCCTTTCTCAATTGGATAAGGGTAAAAGATAACCCTGTATGAGTCATATCTTGCATAATGGAATATAGGAGTTTGATCATTTACTAATATCTGAATGAATGTTGAAAACTCATAATGGTTGAAAGTGAGTTTACAAATGTGTGTTCCTCTTCTTTCTTGGATTAGATTGGAATTCTTGTTAAGGATTGATTATCTCTTAAATTAATGATGAATCTTGTTTCTTTATTTCATATGTATGAATTCGGTTCACTCTGAACCTGACTAATATTTCATAATGAATGTTGAATTCAAGAATAGTTGTATTGAATCTTCTTTTAAATCATTTAAGTTGTTTAAATTGAGGATGTTGATCTTTCCTTTCTGAGGATTAAAAGGAAATGGAAATTATGTACTTTCAATTTGTTCTCCTTTATCTTTTTATGAACTGTATAGGTTTGATTGAATCAAATACTTTACTTATTGTAAGTAATTGTCTAGTATTTGATATTGTTTACGTTTATACTTGATGTATACCTATGGAAATTTGGGAATGTCTCAATTTTGTAAATGAAACATTGATGACTTGGTATACATTCTTGAATTGTTTAGAGGTCTAATATAGAACCTAGGTTATTTTACTTAACCTAGAGTTAGGTTGCCTTTTTATGATTTGTGAATCTTTTGGTTATTTAAGATGTAGGATGATTCATCTTAAAAGGATTACATAGTTGTAATTAACTTGAATTTACTAGAACTTGGAAGGAATGATAAGGAAGTATTTGATTTTGAAAGAAACTCTTGATGATAGAAAGATCAATTATGTATTTCAAATTCTGTAAGAATTATGGGATAGTTAAATGCCAAGGGCTGCTAATTAATGTAAATAAGTATCGGTTGGGACAATACTTATAGAATATAATGTAGTAGTTGCTGATTATATAATGGTCTCTCATAAAGTGATTGCAGATTTATATTTGTGCTTCTTTTTGGGATGTTATTACTTAGGCTTATTTTGTATGATTGCATTAATTGCTTCATTAAAGCAGAGTTGTTTTAATGAAACAATTAGTGGAATGCACCTTGTTTTAATGATTAGTGCTTATCATGCGTAGTTCATTGAAATAACCCGTGCTAGAAATTTTTGAGATGGACATCGTAAGTCATAAGTATCGATTAGGACAATACTTATAGAATATAATGTAGTAGTTGCTGATTATATAATGGTCTCTCATAAAGTGATTGCAGATTTATATTTGTGCTTCTTTTTGGGATGTTATTGCTTAGGCTTATTTTGTATGATTGCATTAATTGCTTCATTAAAAGCGAGTTGTTTTAATGAAACAATTAGTGGAATGCACCTTGTTTTAATGATTAGTGCTTATCATGCACAGTTCATTGAACTAACCCGTGCTAGAAATTTTTGCAGATGGACATTGTAAGTCATAAAAGAAGGCAAAAACTTATATGATGCATTGGCTGATATAAGCCCGATCCTTTGTAAAGAGTTCCGATTAATTCTTGAGTTGTATTGAAAAAGAAAAGTTGTATTTTTTTGCAATGAAGGATGTTTGTTATACAATATGCCTGAAATGTATAGTCTTGTAAATGAATAAGTTTTTTAATGATGAATTGAAATTTGGAGATTTACTTGCATTGATTGTGTAAATTACCTCGTACTTTTATGAGGAAGATAGAAGTTCTATCTTGTTGATATTCTTCAGATTATTTTATGCTTATCTAGATATCCTTTGATAAGATGGATAAAGGGAATTAGTTCAATTTACCTTATAATGATGTAGCTTGTTAAGTTGCATAAGATGATGTTTATTATCTAAACAATTTAATATAGTAATGGAATGTGTAATGAATATGCAGTAAAACTATAGAAATTGTGAAGGATAAGAAGGGTATGACAACCCTAAGACTTAATCATGAAGAGGAAGAATCTTCCTCACTCAAAGGAATGTAACCTAAAGATTGGTGATATGATCGTTAATCATTAGAACTCATTTCCTATGAAGTCTACTATAGTTGAACCTATTTGGTTGCTACACCTTATTTGAATGGTTAAGTTACATTATAATGGAACTTATGATATTGTTGTCCTATTTTTGGTTAACTGCTTGTTAAACTAGTACATGAACATTAAAATTAATAATAAGGTAAGAAATTTCTTTAATGATTAATTGAATCAAATATAGAAAAGAAATTATGGAGTGTTGGATTAGGGTCAAGCAAGGTTGTTGTAATCTGTTAAATAATCCAAATTAATAATGTATTAATAACCTCCTTGGGGTATGTACATCTTGATGAGGTAGTTTCTGTAGGATCTTTGGCACATGCAAATCGCAAGATCTGTACCTTCAAGAAGACTAGGGTCTTCTCGAGGGTACAATGTTGCAATTGACATGTGGCAACACCCTTCTACATTGATCATCTAGATCTACACACAAATAAGGACTTGAACTTAGTTTCTCTCTAGGTCAGGTTAGTGGCATGTTTAGGATAGGTAGTAGCTTTCAATGGCTCAGGGTACCTTGGCACATCTGGTTGACTTAGGTCAATTGAGTATGCCCATATACCCTAAGTCATTGTGAGCGTCTTCCTATAATAAAATATGTTTCAAACCTAGGCTAGGGTTAAACCTTGAACAAGTGGACTGACGGTAGTTAGTAAAGACCATTCTAGATAACATATGAGTGAGGTGAAGGACATATTCTAGAATGACGAGTATGCCATCTAGGAATAGTGACATGAACAATATGTTGAAAATATTTGGCCAAAGTATCGCAAAGCTCTGGTTGCGTTGTCCTATGTCACCTAGTTTAAAGCAACATGATATCAGATGAATATTGGTAACAAATATTCAGATAGGTTCTTTAAATAGATCACTCAGTACTTGACTTAGGGTAACATAACCAAGTATACGTAGTATACGATGAGTATACAGTACTTGAAGTTAAACATGAATAGATCAGTAGGTAACCGAATCATGGAATGAATGGGTCGATGTATCACCGAGTCATTTACAAATGCATATGGTTATCTATTATGAGATTGATTAGCATAGAATGTATGTTATAAATAATGTTTTATTTAACTCGAGAGAACATTGAGTTAAAAAAAATATTTCCCTTGTTTCTAAAGTCTTAAAATGGGAATGTTACGGTTCAGAAGATAACCCACTTGTTCTCTTTGTCACCACTACTAATGATCAGTATGCTGATATTGCCGATTATTTGACTTATGGAGAATTCCCTCCCCATCTTGATTACAAGCAAAGGAGAACACTCAAGTTGAAGGAAGATAAATTTGTAATATGGAATCATGTGCTTTACAAAAGAGGCCTGGATGGTTGTTTCCTCAGGTGCGTAGATAAAGAGCAGTAAGAAAAGTTTCTTAAAGCATACCATGACCAAGCATGTGGTGGACAATTTTCAGTAATGGTCACTACACACAAGATCCTTTGAGGAAGGTATTATTGTCCTACCATCTTTACAGATACTCAAGATTGGGTTTCTAAATGCAAAGCATGTGAATAGTTTGTTGGAAGACCAAAACTTGTTGCATTACCACTCAGGCATGTGGTCATTGAAGAACCATTTCAACAGTGGGAGTTGGAATTCATTGGTGTTCTAAACCCTCACTCAAGTGCGGGGCATACCTATGTACTAACAACAATAGACTACTTCACCAAATGGGTGGAAGCCATTCGGCCAAACAAGCAAACATCGACATAGTATGTAACTTCATCAAGGACAATATCATAGTCCATTTCGAAGTTACATAGAAGATATGTGAGATGATGCTACCTATTTCTCTTCAAGAGAGCTGATTGAGTTTTGCTATAACTACAGAATCTCCCTATCTCATTCTTCTGAATACTATCCACAAGGACATAGACAGGCCAAATCAAGAAACAAGAACATTGTGACCATTGTTCGCAAGCTTGTAAATGAGAATCAAAGGAATTGGCACAAAAGGTTATATGACGCATAGTGGGTAGATAGGATCACTCCCAAGAAGGCAATAGGTATGTCACCATTCAAACTATTATATGGAGTCAAAGCAAAAATTCCTCTCATGATCAAGATACCAGATCTCAAGTTCTATAGGCAATAGAAGATTATCAGTACAAGGATTCCATTGACAAGAGGATCCTCTTTCTTGAGAAGTTGGAAGAAAATAGACTCCAAGTGGTGGATTGCATTTAGAAGTGCCAATTGAAAGTAAAGAAGATTTTTAATAAGAATGCCAAGGAAAGAGAATTCAAAGTTGCAAACTTCATCCTGCTATGGGACAAGAGAAGAGAACCAAAAGGAAGCCATGGAAAGTTTGATTCATTATGGCTCGGCCCATTCTAGATTCGTGAAGCTTGTAGCGAGAATACTTTTCTTCTCTCATATTTGGATGGAATGCTTTGTTGGAATTTCCTCAAAGTGGGAAATACTTGAAATTGTATCATCAGTGAAAGCAAGTTGTCCCCGCCTTATACCATAGGTGATTGCTAGGTGTGTTTCCCTTCTGTTGTGTGTCGTGTGTTTCCTTTTCTTCCTTTTCGTGTGCATGTGTGTTTCCTTATTATTTCTCTCTTGTTATAGGTTGTACATGACTCTACAAGGCCCAATGGATAAGGCACTGGTAAATGAATTATAGGGTCTAGAGATTGAGATTCTGGGTTCCCATGTCATGTCCCTAAGCTAGAGCCAGTTGTTGTCACCCTCAAAATCCCCCTCATTTTTTAAGTCAAATTTGAAAATTTTGAGCTCACACCCTCCGAAGTGTTCAAGTAAAGTTGGAAGTCTGAAAAGATAGAGAAATTCATGCTTTGAAGTTGTTTAAACTCTCCAGTCTGTGTGGTTTGATAAATTTTCCATTTCCTCATCTGGATGCATGAAAATTCTATTGTTGTCCTCATTTGAATGAAATTGTCAATATTTCTATGGCCATGGATCATCAAACCTTGTATTGTTTTCAATCCCTTGGTTTGCGAAAGAAATTTAAAAATCGAGTGCAAAATGGTGGAGTTTTCTTCTTCTCTACATTTTTCCATAGTCGTGAATGATGGGAATTTTCTTTCCCATCAAATTTTGGCCCCATTATCCATGGTATGTGGAAATATATAATTAGAGGTGGGACAGTGAAGAAATTTTTGTTTTTGAGCCTTTATGTAAAAAGGGCTAAAAGTCATAAAGTGAGCCGCAACCTCGATCATGCTATGAGGGAAAAAGTCAAAGGTTGATCCCACATCAAAAGAGTCAAAGTGGGGAAGTAGGCCATTGAGGAGATTTGAGAATTTGAGCCTTTTTCATTAAAGGGGCTTAAAGTTAAAAAGTGACTCGTAGCCCCACCAAACACAAAGGAAAAAGTCAAATCTTGAGCCCGCCGTTGGAAAGTCAAAGTGGGGAAGCGGGTCGGTGGAGAACTTTGAGGTTTTGAGCCTTTTGAAAAAGGTAGAATTATAAAAGTTACCCATGACTCTATCTCCACTTAAGTGAAGCCATGTGTCAGGATTCTATAAAAAGCGGAAGGGCGGACCAAAAATGTAAAAAAGCCAAATCTCTATAAAGTCACAAAATGCAAAAGGCATCCTCCACGCCCACTCCAGTAAATTTCTCCCATGTGAACGGGTCAAATTAAAAGTTACAAAACAAGTGTAATGACTACATTATGAAAAGTCTAGTTTTTTCCGCCATTGGCATTTCTTTGCGAATCAAGAATCTGAACAAACACGAATGAATGAAAAGATTGTAAACCGTTTCTTGCTAACAAAGAAGAAGAAGTAACCATTTCTTGAAATATATTTAATGGCTTCTTCACGTGATTGTAGAGGGTTGTAAATTGATCTTGTAAGCTCATGAGTGCATTGTACTTAGAGAAAGAAAAGGAGATAGCCATTTTCTTCTATTTTTCTCCATTCTCTAGTTTCTTAGATTCCCACATTATGTACAACTCCTATTTAAGCATCAATATAAGAAAAAGGATTTTGTATCCTCTTTGATGAGGAGATTTTAGAAACTTTGAGTTTGCAATCTTATCCCATATTGTTGCCATTTCTAGGGTTGTTTCTTCTCATAAATTCATGTGTTAAAGTTTTTGACTAATGTGTGCAAGAATTTAATTTCCTACCTACAACATTAATTTCCCTATCTCATTTCTCACTCCTTTTCCCACCTTGAGAAAATTTTTCCCTAGCTAGAGATTGCTAGCTTTTCGTAGGGTTAGTAGAGTGCCCCCTGTTGGATCTTTGGTCGAAATTCCACCATAGAAATCCACCTTTTCACACGCATGCATATACAACAATTGCACACGGTTAAGCAGATGGACTTAAATTCCTAGAGCATTGACAAGGAATTCAAAAAAATTTCCACACAAAAAATTTCCTCTCCAACAAATAACTATCAAATAAAAAGTTACAAAGACCTACTTGGACAATCAACTTCCAATACCCCAACCTATTAAGTTTTCCATTTTTCGAAGGGGTACAAGAATTGGATAACAATTTCATCTACAACTAGGGCTTGTAGACCTGTGACTATGAATTTGGTAACGTAAAGAAGGTAATGTGAGATGTTGATGAAATTCTAATCCTATGGTGCATGAATAACAATGTGAATCCTATGAATGAGTACAAAGTGATGACATAAGGTTAAAGGGAGCAAGAGATTAAATCTATGTATTCTTAATGCATATGAACTATATTTGAGTTTGTTATTCCAATTATAAGTTAATAGGTAATCATATGAAATATTTGAATCTTTAAAATTGATTGAGGATGAGTTAAATGTATTTGGGATGGCTCCCAAAAAGTGTGAAGTGGTTTTCATGAGTTATCTCATTCAAATGATGAGTTACGGTGGAAGGGCATCAAAATTGCATGATAAAGTTGTGCCATAGGTCAGAATTGTACATCTACAGTACCGGCTTATAAAAATTGCATTTATGATTGATAAAAATATTAAGGAGGGTGAGTATGCATTTGTGATAAGGTATGAATGTCTTAAAGCATGCTAAGAAGATCACATGTATGTCTAAGCTTGTTTATTTGCTCTTATTTTGGTCATGAGAAAACTATCAAGCTACAAGTGCAATATACATATGTAAAAGAGGTAGAGTATGATGCTTTTCACATGTTTATTGTGAAATTGGCAAGTTTCTTTTGATTTGGTAAGACACTCCAAGAATTTTTCCTATGATGAATACAAGAAGAAGCTATTGAGGCATGTAGTTGGCTTGGTGTATGAAGAAGGTTGTTTGATACAGTGTGCACAATGTTCTAATGTTTGTAAAGAAGCTTCCATAGGTGAAGAGTCTATGTCCAACCTAGATATGGTCTGTAAAGTTTATTTCAATATGGTCTATAGGGTATAGATGGTGATTGTCATCCAAAATTGCAAATGGGTGTCTATTGAAAGTGCTATGACAATGTATGATCATTTTGTATCCTAAATTCAACCTACATGCTAGTAGGTGTTGTTTTGGTATGATGTAAAGTTGTTTTGAAGATTTCATAGTTATTTTTGTTATCCCTCAAAGGTAGATCAATTTAATTGATGATGGTGAAGTCCTTATCTATGATCACAACTTATGTACGAGTCAAATTAGATGGATCAAGATCTTAGTATGTCCGATAGGTTGTTACGGTGTTGAATGAAGATCAAGATGTTTCTCATATTTGTATGGGTGTTATTCAAGATAGGGGAGCTTGAAAGTATTATTATCAAAGTTGGTTTGATGATTTCAAGGAAAGTAAGATATATTGTGGGTATTTTCTTCATTATTTAGTTGGTATTGGTCTTTGATTGTATTATTATATCCAAAGAAGACTGTCAAGAACTGAGAATGTGCTTTAGGACCGTATCTAAGTGTTTGAAGTACTTTCAAGCCAAATGAGCAAGGTCAAAAGGCTGAATTTGGTTCCTAATACTAGAGTATGTTGGTATTGTATTAGGGGAGTGATTGAATGGTGTGTGAGAGCTCATCAAAACTGGTTTTGACTACATTGAAGTGCTTGTTTAAGGAAATCAGTCCCAAAGGTTGAGAAATGACAAGAAGAGGAAAACCTAGAGTCAAATTTGTGTCTTATAAAGATGAGTTAGCTCATGAATGAGGGTAAGGAGGATATTTTTTTCTTTTACATCATTTTGGCACGGTCTTTTGGTGATTTCTTGGTACATGATTGCTTTATAGTGGCATTTTGAAGGTCAAAACAGAGTTTGAGGAGAAATGACAAGTTTTTACATGCCTACAAGGTGAATGATGATGTTATAGCCCTAAGAAAATGTAAATTTTATACTTTATTCATGATTATTATTGGAAATATTAAGATATGTATATGCTATTCCTAGGGGGATCTTAGTGTCCCCATGCCTGAAAAAAAGTGGCTAAAATAAGTTTCTAAGTGAAATTTCAAGATATTGAGCTTATTTGAGACCTTTGGTTGATGTTTATAATGAAGAGGTGATACTATGAAGCTAATAATGATGAATATAATGTTGGTATAGGTATTTATTTTTCATTAGTGTAAACAAGGGGGAGAAGTTTAGGCAATTTTCCATCAATGACAAAGGGGGAGATTGTTGGCATGTTGTTTAGGTGTTGCCATTAATGAAAAAATCATTAATGATAAATTGGATGATTGAGTAGGGTTAGATAATGATGAGGATGATGATGACATGATTATTCATAAGTATTCATGGTTGTACAGGTTTATTCAATGAGGATGGTTTGTTCTTGCAAGCCCAATCAGGTGATCTAGCTAGCGTAGGTGACGGTGCGTGGAGGTTGGATATTATTGGTGGCTTTATAATAATCTTTTCATGATTGTGAGCATGATTAGAGAGTTTTGGGAACTCACATGAGCTTTAGGGTGCATATATAGGTTGGTGACCATGTTGCGGGTGCTCATTTGGAGCAGGTATGGATGCTAGAAGGTATGAGGATGAGATATGGAACTATATGAGCTCATGGATGCATGTATGTAGTTATATCATCATTTATAGGGTATTTTAGGACTATTTGGAGTATTAATATGATGTGTTATGAGGTTATTTTAGTTGACCCTATCCTTTATAGTGTAAAAACCTAAGGGGTAGCTATGCAAATGAGATAGGATGGAGAGATGTATAATTTTTGAGCTAAGATGATAATTTGAGATGATGAACATGGGTGTCATTAAGGTGTGAGAAATTTTTGGAGTCATTATATAATGAGAATTTAAAGTTATGCTATTTTTGGTGAAACATGGTCAAGAAGAAGAACATTTCCAACTCGAATTGCATCTTCGATGCTCACCCCAAATTGTGCACTTTGCATGGGACCTTGTGGATTTCAGGAATTTTTTTACATTGAGTCTAGAATTTTTCACTAAAATAATGATGTCATTACATCATCAAGTTTTTATGAAGCGAATGTTAAGAAGCTAAACAACTTGTTACGAGTTTTAAACCCTAGCTTGAAAGCAATTTGAGATATTTTATTCATAAGTGTAAATAATTTCTTCATATTATATGTATTATGTTAGGAAAATTTATAGGACTAGTTCATATTTCCATAAAGGCATGATAGAGGTTGTGGTGATGAATGGACCCCACTCAAACATGCCAGTTTCTAAAGAATTTTAGTTTGGGACAAGGTTTTCCAAAGGAGTAGAAAACTAAATGAACATCATTTGATGTATGTGAGATTTTATTTATGTAAAAATATGTTTCAATTCATGGTGGTGGAGTTTTATGGTCAAGTATGCCTCATTTAGGTTGGTAGTCAAAGGGAAATTTTGGGGTGGTTAAAAGTAGTCTTTAGTAAAATTGACATTACGAAGCTACAAGAGGATTTAGGATGTAATTAAATTTTTGTTGGAAAAATAATTAAGATATATTTCCATTTATATAAGTTATTTTTCATGATGATGAGATTTGATATGGTTTATAGGTTAGTTTGTGGACAAGGGTATTTTTGGCTTTCGAGGAAAAAACTACTTTTGTTGAAAGGTTGAGTTGGTTGGAGCATCATATGGATTAGGTGATGGTTGATATCACCTGTAATGTGAAATGAAATAATTTTTTCATCCAATGAATCCATTTATAGGTATTGAAAGTTTCGTAAGGGTTTTAACTAGTTAATTTTTGAAAACTATTTTTTGGATAGCTTGATTTGGTGAAGGAAAATGTTGAGGTGGTTTGAACCAGTGATTGTTTTATGAGATCTAACTTGTTTAAAAATTTTATAAAGGTTTTGGAATTTACATTGACTGGTCACATGCCATATGTTATGTCTTATTTTATGATATTAAATGCAAAAGGTGAAGACAGTGCTAGAAACAAGTGTTTTGTGAAGGCAATTAGTCACTGAGGCCCATTAAACAAAATAATTTGATTGGTTAATGATAATTGTGACCATGGTCGATGTTTAAATGTAATTTTAAACATGTGTACTGATTTTTATAGTATGACTAAAAATGGTTTTGGTTTTAGGATATTTTTATCATTTCAATGAGGTGGTATAAACACAAAATCATGCACTTTAGACATTATTTAGTCCTAGTGTCATACTACTATTTAGAAGGTTTTTGAGTGAAGAAAGTACTAATTAAACCCCATATTTTTTCCATATTATCTTATTTTATTTCATCTTTCCTAACCTTTTGTACCTACATGCCAGGTCAACTTTCATCACTTCACATTATTTTAGCCTCGACTAGGGTGCCCATGGGCACCCTGGTCCCACCAGGGGCACCTCGATCATTTTAACACTTTCATGCCACTTTTTGGGCTCTTTCTATCCATTTGAGATATTTATATTTTTGGTGGTTGGCCATTTCGGGGTTAATTATGAAATTAGATCATGAGAACCCTATCAATATAAAGTTATGAGACCATAATGAGGCATCAAACACTAGTCACTACTATCATCCACCTAGATTTGCATTCATCTATTGCATTTGAGATCACTTGCATCCACATAGCTCCATCACAAGGCACAAGGCTAGGACATCTGCATCACACAAAACATAGGGGTAGGATTCTACATCTATTAGATTTTCAATGCACTCATTCTATTATATTTTCTACATCTAGTTATTTCTCACTACTTCACAAAGTGCGACTAACACAAGAGCACCTAGGGAAAATTATGCACACACTCACCAGAACTACATTTGGGTCTGAAATGTAGTGTAACACTCAATTAGTAAGCGCACTATTGTTGCAGTTGAGGTCAATCGACCCATTCATTTGCATTCTTATTTTTTAGGGTTTTGATACTCCTCTTTGGTATTTTTAGGTCTTATATTCATCTTGAAATATCAATGAAATATGAAGTGGTACAACAAAATTGATGTGACAAACAACGAGGATTCAAACCATCGCCAAACCTATAAAAGCTAGTTTTAAAGCTTTTGCACTGAGACCGAGTGTCCATTTTACAGACCAAATCACCCGCGGGTTCCCCCACTCCTCTCTAAGAACTCCAATCTAATGAATCAGCCCAAATCCATCCTTTTTGGGTTTTCTCGCATAGTCTTTCCTACTTCTATATTCTCTAGTCACCTCTGTGACATAGTCTCATGAGAATCTCCTATTCATTTGAGTTCTTTCCTCTTCTCTCTTGCACATTAGGGTTTTTATTTTCATTAGATTAGTTTCTTGGGTCATTTACATACTTCTTTACTACATTTATTTACTACATTTACAACTATTCATAGCTTAGATTCGGTAGTGCATATTCCACATTCTTAGTTAATTAGGTGGTTTTAAGGATTTTTGGTGCATGAAAAGTTATTTTTGACTAGGCCAACCAATATGGGTCACTTGTAGATGTTATGAAAAGTATATGGGATTTTTTTAAGATGCATTGGTTGAGAAAAGGAGGGAAATTTATTGAGTTTGAATTTGAATCAATAAGGAGCTTATAAAAGCATAATTTTGCATGCTTTTGTGAGCTAGTTGTATGTGTACAAGAAGTGTGACCTAGGTGGAGTTATTTTGCAGGTTTGTGATCATGAATTGAGATCTGATCAAGTGTGTGACATGTTGAAGAAGGAAAATAAAACATGTGTACAAGATTTTGAATCCTTGATAAGTGAAGAAAGAGCTAGTTTGCGAGAGATTGAAGACCCTGGGGTTTGGACAAGGGTTTAATGGATTTGTGAGATGAAATTTTAATCTCTATTAGTTGTGGCAACATAAATACATAAGATATATTATTTATAAGGTGGTTTAGTTAGTTATTTATCATCTTGGGGGTTTTATCCTCCTTGTGGAATTTGTGCTTCACAAAATTAGGGGTTGGTGTTCCTTGTAGGGTTGTAGCTCTAATATACTAAGGATTGGTGCTCCTTGTGGGGTTGGTGCATCACTAAATTTGAAACATATCAATATAAATATTGTGTTTTAGTGGTATTTATTCCCCTTGAGGGTTTCCCACTTATATCTTGTGTCTTGTGTTGATTATCTTTCTCATGGTTGATTGCATATGTGATATTTGATAGTATGATGACATTGATGGATGGTTAAGTGGTGTTTTGTTTTGATAAAGCAATATGAAATATGATTAAGAAATTGAAGGACCTATTCCTCCCCCTCTCAATCCATTACACTTATAAAAAAATCATGTTTTCAAGGATTGTTTTGTCATGGATAAAAGTGTAAATGTCATGATACCAAGGGTTATTAGGACCAAAAATTTCACATATCATAGTAGAATTAAGAAAATTGTAAGCTGAAATTAGATGGTGTTTGATGAGAAACTCATTATGTGTTTTATTTGGACCAAACTCAATAAGGGATCCAATAGTTTCCATAACATATGATAATTTATTTTGTATGTGAGGAACTTGTTAAAATGTGATAAGTTTAAAATAACCTTTAAGGATATAAACCATATGCATGTAGGGGATCAATTTTTCATGTTTTACTTTATATTCATTATTGACTTGATTAATGAATAAGAGGAAATATCCATAAATTTTTAATACCTTTAGATTCCATGAAATAGAAAACTTGAGACTGACTATAAGAGCTTCATATTTTATAACATTATTAGTACAAGAGGAATCCAATGAAAAAATATTTCAGAATAACATCACCATTTGGTGCAAGTAGTATAATTCATGATAATAATCCATGAATGTTGTAAGATCCATCTAAATATGAAGTCCAAGAGAAAATTGTATCAACATATAATATTTCTTCATCTAGAAATTCAAAGAGAAGTAGCTCTAAACACGAAAGCGGTCTGCGGTGAGATGATCAACAAGGGCTTGTCCCTTAATGGATTTTTGATTGAAAAATTTGATATCAATGTCATTGAATAGAAAAACCTAGCTATACATTCTTCTGTTTAGTACATGTATTGATAATAGATATTTGAGTGGATCTATTTTTGTGATAAGCTTAGTTGTATGATTGAGAAGATAAAAACTTAACTTGTGAAATGTGAAAGTTATAAAAAAGCATACCTTTTCGACTTGTGAATACTCGAGTTCATGATCAATGAAAGTACTACTGAAATAGTGAACAACTTGTTCTTGTCCTTAATCATTATGTTGAGCCAACAATGCACCTATTGAAAATTCTATAGTAGAAGTATATATAACCATTGGTTTTTTGGAACAGGCGGCATGAGCACCATAATATTTTATAGATACTCTTTCAACTTTGAGAAAGAATCTTGACATTCTTGATTCCATTTGAAGTGTATGTATTTCTTGAGAAACTAATTGAAGTGATGACACTTGTTTTATAGTTGCGATATGAACCATATGTTGGATTGTATCTTTCCTTAAAGACCTCATAATTGTCAAAGGTTTTGTGGTGGAGGCATTTCCATGATTTCCTTGACCTTTGCGGGGTCAACTTGAATACCTCATTGCAAGACAATGAAACCTAAGATTTTTCCTAAAGTTACACCAAATACACATTTCTTTGGATTAAGCTAATTTTTGTATTTCTATAACCTTTCAAAGATACGTCACAAGACTTCTCAAAGATCAAATATTGTTTTTGAATTTTCTAGGATATCATCTACATAGTCTTCCATAATGTCGTGTAGCATGTCATAAAAGATGATTGTCATGGCTCTTTGATAAGTGGCTCCTACATTTTTAAGGAAAAAGGCATGACCTTGTAACAAAACATACCCCATGATGTAGTAAATGTTGTTTTGGGTTGATCCTCTTCAACAATTTTGATTTGATTATATCCAGAAAAACCATCCATTAAGGAGAGAATTTCACGACATGTTGTAGAATCAACGATCATGTTGATATTTGGTAAAGGAAATTCATATTTTGGACATGATTTGTTTATGTCAAAAAATTTTATACAAATTTGATTACACGGGGTTTTCTTAGTGACTAATATAATATTTGATATCCACTCTAAGTAGTCAATAGGTATGATGAAATTTACTTTTAAGAGTTTCTATAATTCTACTTTACAAGTAATGTAACTTTAGGATGTATCTTTCTTAGTTTTTGTTTGATGTTTTTCTCCTCTGGATGAACCACAAGTTGATGCAAGTACAAGGAAGGATCCAATCTTGTCATATCCTTATATGTCCGTGAAAATACGTCTTGGAATTCAAAATTACTGCTGTAAATGATTATATTTCCAACTCTTTTAAACTTGTTCCAAGTCGTAAAATCTTGGGATGCTCACTTGTACCGATGTTGATGTTGATGTTGTCTTCTACTAGCATTTTTGATGTATTTTTTCTTAAAAATGTATTGCAGGTTGATGTAGATCCTCTATTTTGTCCTCTACTTGATTTGAAGGAGATTACCCTCTCTTTAGTGCCTCAAAAAGATTTTCACTAGGAGATACGTCCTTTTGATTTTTTATTTCTTTTTGCTTTTGTTTTTTAGATAGTGCGTCAATGAGGTTTTCACTACAAGAAATTTTATTTTTTATTTTTTTATTTTTCTTATTTCGCACATTGGGGTAATTTTACCAAAGTAAGCATCTCGTATTTAGGTCTATATTGAATCCATTATTATGATTAGAAAGGAGAATAAGGTATCCTTCAATGGATTCATAATTTTGAAAGAGATCCATATATATGTGATTTTGTTGATCCCGATGGATGAGACAAGGATGTACTGATGTCGAGGTCAATGGTATGGATGGAAAGGTATTTGAAAAAAATAGTTTTAGATAAGTCATTAAAGAGGGTATGTGTGGAACTTGTCTCAATTTAAGAGTTAGTATTTATATGTACCCAAAATTGCATGTGCTACTTTGTCGGGAAAACGGTTACAAAAGTCCCTAGTGATGATTTAAAATCCTTTTGAGAAGGTGTTCAAGCTCCAAAGCCCACTTTCAATATATATTTGTAGCCTAAATATCCTTACATAGCTTCTCCTTGCATTTTTCTAGTTTTTCCCTTCATTTTGTGCTTGCTTTGGCATTAAGTGTCAAAACCACCACCTAGGAAGGGCGGCCATCCTGAAAAAGCGCCACCTGCAGCAGGCAACGGTCTTGAAACAGCCGCCCTGCATAGGGTGATGGTCTTGAATGATTTTTACATAATCTTCATGTGAGAAATTTCATGCGATGATTTATTTAAGTTTATCTTTTGAACACGTCCATGATTTGAATTTGCTAAAAATAGCTTCATTTGCTTGGTTCTCCTAGTTCCTTCTATTTTTAAATATATTTAATGAATGGAACTAACTCTTTAATTCCTTTTGCATGAAGTATCCTTCTAGCCTCCATTCCTATATATTATATGCTTTTATTCAAGCAAAGGGCCTGAGAATTTTGTGTATCTTGCATTGTTGTGCTGTAATAATCTTTCTAGGAATTACATAGCCAAGTTTGGATCTCTTGTGCTATCTTTCTTCTACGCATTACGCTCAGATTGCTTCCAAGATGCCATCGCTCAAGAACCATCCTCTTGTTGTTGTTCTTTGCATTCCCATCCTTGGACTCACATGAATGCTCAGAGAAAGAAAGGAAAGAACTGAGGGGATAGATACTCATACTTCCGGATTTTCCAAAGCTCTTGCTCTTCCAGGTTGGAGTTGTGTATTTGTTTGCTTTTTTATCAAATTACATATCAAATAGAGTAGAGAAAAAATTCATTTCAATTAATTAGATAGTTACAAGTAGATCAAGTCAATAGGAAGTTTTCTCTTCAATATTGCTAGGGAAATAGTGGGTGAATGATAGCTCTGTTAGAGTCATGATTTATTCTTCACTTTTGAGGTAGATTTGGAGAGATTTTATTTGAATTAGAGTAGATCTTAGATTTAGATTCACACATATGCATAGATAGCTAGCTACATCTAGCTAGCTATTTGTTTTCTTTAAATTGTTTGTTAGATTAGATGTATTTTCTGAAAAGTTAGAAAAGCACAAAAATATTTATTTCCATATATTAGCTTGTTTATTGTTTTGTTCTTATATATTGAGAAAACACCAAAAATATAGTTTAGATTTCATTTGATAGATATTTTATTCATCAAAAACAAATCAAATTCACTTTGTATGACCATCAATGGTCCACAACGAGGAAAATACCTATGGTTGTGATCCTCTGGTCCCACAACCCAATGGGCTAGAGTTAGTAACTGACATTGACACAAGTCTGTGCTTAACAATCTTATGCACACCTACCACATACAAAAAAATAAGATAGTTAGAGAATTTAAACATAGCTACTAATAAGGCCTATAACTTTTGGACTACTCCTAGGAATAGGATTTGACTACATGTATGACCATTCAGGGCCTCAACCTCAATGAGTCTTTGGTTATGACCCACAGGTCCCACAACCCAATGGACCTACTAGTTAGATATCGACACTAGCCTATGCATGTAGGTATTCATATCCTCACTACTTCCACCTAATATCATCACATCGCTTTCATTGTTAAACATAATAGTGATCAATTTAAGACTTTTGGACAATACTAGAGAATCACCCTTAGTTTCTGTAGCTCCGCTACATCTCTTTTCTCAATTTCCATGACCTTGTCTGGACACCCAAACGAGGCACTGCAGGCTACTTTCCATGTATTCCACAACCCGCAAATAGAATCTTATCCAAGTTAGATATCGATTGGAGTCTCCAAGTAGCTATTATATCAGACCCCACCATTACACCCCTTTAGGTTAGGAGAGAATTCTTTACCTTAGATTTGTAGATTATGTTATTACATGTCAAAGACATAAGTTTACCCAATTATCTTTGTTATCACCATCACATTCACTCCCATTTAAAATTCCACACCGGCTATCTGGCATGACCTCTAGAGGTCAAGTGCACAGAAGGTCACGTGTTGATTTTTTTTCGTACAAATTGGTGAACCTGATGTGAAGAGCTAGTCTCTAAGAATTTTCACTTTCGTCGATCTTTTATTCTATGGGTATTCTTATACCCCTCGAATATGTTGGGATATGATGAGTATGGTTGACCCATTCCAGGTTTTGACATGTACCAGTACCAATCAAACATACCACAATAGTCACCTTCACTTTTGATTGGGCAGACAATCGCTCATCCACTCAAAATCCTTTGCTTCAGGGAACCAATGTTGGTTCTTCTGTATGCATCGAAGAACTAGATCAGATCACTCAAACTTACCCCCTTGAATAATCAAGTTCAAATAACATGACATTTACTGGAGAAACTAGTTCATCTCCTCGGGTATTGTTTTGACAGCCCATCACCATGCAATCGATCCACTCCCCCATCTTGATGAGGAGTATCTAGCACGATATGCTAGGAGTGAGCAGAAATTTCAACAAATGAACCAATATTTTGATAGGTTGCAAGGGCAAGGTAGTGTCCCGCTTCAAAATAATAATGCTACCCCACCACCAACTAACAATACAACCAATGAGGGGTGGCAACATCATGAACAATTCATAGCGGGACACCATATTCCTCAACAACCTTCAAGGGTTCAACCAAAGGAGTCTAAGTAGGGCACCACCCTGTCAACAAGCGATGTCATTTCAGATTTGGTTGATAAGGTCAAGGAGTTAGAGCTTTCCCAGAATACACAGAATTCATACATAGGGCAAGCGTGGACTCCTTCTTACCCAGAACCATGGGAAAATACTGACTGCCCAGAACCCGCTAGTCTACATGAATATTCCAAACCATGTAGACTTGTTAACTGGGACGAGTACCTTGGGTATGCCTCCTCAAGCCACATATGGTCATCTACAATAGAAGCCGATCGGAAGTGCGTTCTCAAATGCTATACCAACCAGAAATGTGACGTTCCCTAGCTTCGTGCCTTCAGCTCCATATCAAAGTAACCAACCCCCTTATATGCACATGTATTCTAAATCTCCATAGGGGACATGTACTCCTACCCAAGTCCATATGGACAATCACAGGGGATGTCATACACCCCACCAAATGTCTATGCTATCCCATTTCAGTAGCTAATGTAGCCCCCACCTCCCCAATAAGGGTCTTCAATGGTGGAAACATATGCAATGGGGACTTATTCTAAATATCTCAAAGAACCCCTAGATTTCTCCATTCGGGTAGTCATGCTCCCGAGACCCTTTCTTGATCTTCGAAGTTCAAGGGGAGGGTGATCCAAATTCCCACATCAAAGCTTATACAATGGCCATTCGAGAGATGCTCCCATGGGATGTAGTCATTGCAAATATTTTCCCTAAGACACTTGAAGGTATTGCTCTTGATTGGTATTATAGGATACCAGAGGCTTTGATACACTCGTTCAAGCAACTAGTGTTAGAGTTTATCAAAGCCTTTGATATGAACAAGATTTTGTGAACAAGAATAAGAGAATTTCTTCATATCAAATAAGAACATAATGAGTTTGCAACTCACTTCATTCAGAGGTGGCAACATGTTCTCTACTCTTCCACAAGTGCGCCAAACATGGACCAAATGGAACTTTGTGATTTGTTCCTCCACTCCCTCAATAGAGAGATGAAGGAAGAGGTTCAAAATTTCCCGCTAAGGAGCTATGAAGAGGTGCTAGAGGGTTCTCTTGATTGACCAAGTGGCCATCGACAAGTGGTTATAAGACCTATGGAGCAAATGGGAAGTTAGTTACCCCTTCTCAAAACACTCCCATGCTACTCCAACAATACAAATAACAATCAAGGACCAAAGATCCTTAACAAGAATCATGGAGTCATGACGATGGTGTAACTGACCAGCCCAAAAATCCTAATGTTGTTAGTCCCACTAGTACAGGTACAATGAATAACAACAACAATGGGAATAACAATGGCAACAATCAAAGGAGCAACAATTTCTCACCCTCAGTAAATGTTGTGGATTTTAATCGTCCCCAACAACAAAAACAACCTCAGCCACAAAGACAAATGCCGACCCCAAGCCCTAGTCAATACCCCAACCAATTCCAGAACCAGGGGCAAGGGTTCCAAAGTGTTAACTATAACAGTCAACAACCAAACAATAACCATGGTTTTGGACCACAACAAGGAACCAACCAAAGGCCTCGGGATTATGATCCTGACTTGTACTATGGTTTCCATAGGGTCTGTGGACATGACGCAAGAAATTTTCACGATTGTAATAAGTTTTTGCAATTTTTTCCAGAAGACCAAAGACAGTTGTTTGTTGACATGTTTCTAGCCAATCCAATTGTGCCTAATCAAAACACTTATATGGGACCAGTGTCTCCACAATGCATGCTGTTAGGAATCTTCAATGATCCTCTCCCCATGCATCCAAAGGATGGAAGACTAAATCCTAATGGTTCGAACAAAGGAATTGTAATAGATTCAACTTTGTCAAACCCATAGGTGGCACCTCCTTTGGATGGTCGCTAATAAACAAAGATCGTAGGTTTGGTTGAGTTGGACGCTGAACTCCAAATTAACACTACAATAAGATCCATAAACTATTCATTGCAGATGTTCCTGATTTACCCAGTTGTCTTAAATAATGCTCATGACACGTTAAGCAAGCCAATAGGGGCTTATGACTTGATCAGTGATCTAACCAAGACCTTTTCACACATTTCCTTCTTAGATCTACTGAAGAATTCTCCCACTCATTGAGCCGCTCTCTTAGAAGCACTCGGTCTCGGCCATTTGGCTAACATTACCCCACCTCTGAGGCGTAGATAAACCATATAGACTTTGATGTTTTCCCTCTAGGACAGCCCGAAAGGGATATTGGGTTTGTATTTGACATAAGAAAAATTCCTACAGATGCCGAAATAGCTCATAGAGGTGATCCAGCCCTATTTTTGCAAGTCTGGATCTATAACAACTATGTGAAGCATGTGATGATTGATGATGGGGTAGTAGTTAACATCATCCCCTTCTCTTTTCTTTAGAAGTTAGGATATGGGGAGACTAATTTCTCCTCGACGTGAAACACATTAAGAGGCTATGATAGTCTCAAGGTGACCTTGATTGGGACTATAGTATTACCGGTCACTCTTGGACCCAAGAAAATGCTTACTAAGTTTTATATTATAGATCAAGAAACCACATGAAAGCAATCCCATCCACCCTATTCCAAGAAGTTAGATTCCTACATTTAGGGAAAGTCTTTGTCGCTCAGGGTGATCCAAATCCCTTTGACATACACTTGGCCAACTTGAAGAAAAGGGTAGGGGTCCACTTTAAATTCGAGATTCCCACCAACTAGTTAAACAAACCGGTAAGCATGTTACCAGAAGAAAAGTTGGTTCCCACGATGGAATTAGAGGTTACAGGTTTGATCGAGGGTATTCCAGCCTTCAAGGATGAAAGTGTTATTGTAGAGATAATTTCACTAGGAACTATAACAAAGATTGTTGAACTGTTAGAAAAGGATTTTCCTATCCTTCTTCCCTTCGATTCCATGGGTATGGGACGTGCTTTGGGACCTGGTTCCCTTCCAGCAGATGAGGTTTGCATGGTAGATGTAACCGAAATAAAATAAGAACTTACAAAGGATGACTCAACATCTATCTTTCCGAGTGATTGTTGGACTCTCCACTTTGATGGGGCCAAGTGTCGCTTCGGTGCTTAGGGCAGGTGCAATCCTTACCTCACCCAAAGGAAGGGTCTTACCTTTTTCTTTCAAATTGAATTTTGAATGCACAAACAATGGGGCTGAGTATGAAGCTCTTCTATTAGGTCTCATTATAGCCAAGAGAATGGGCATCCTCAATATTAGGGTGTTGGGTGATTCATAACTAGTCACAAATCAGGTATCCAAGGTATACGAGACTAGGGCTAAACACTTACTGACTCTATAAAACTGCCATGTTGGACCTAACCAAGGGATTTTATTTCATATCAATCGAGGTAGTTCCACATGAACAAAACCTTCTGGAAGACTCTATAGCGACTTCCATTTGATGCTTCACCCCAAGTAATGATTTATAGGAAAACTTCACGGTTTCACTCCACATTGAATCCTTGATTTGCAAAGCACAGTGCACCCAGTGGCATCAATGTTGACATACGTGGAAGCTGAGGGCAGTTTGACTCTTCATACCCTATCAATGGGGATGAGTCAACCTTAACTTATTTAAATGCTTTGGTGGAATTGCATCTTACTTGTCAAGAGGTGGAATTTTCCTTAATTCTGCGTTCCTCTTATTTTGGGAATAATGGTTGAGTCATTTCTAGGAAGAGATATTGAAATTTATGAGGTAGAAGAGGAAGGGGACTTGGAGTTACCGCCAGCCCCGTCTGATTTTGAGGAGGGTAATGCCTCCTTAATTGAGGGAACAATTGATATAAACATCAGAATGGAGGAGGAACCAAAAATATTAAAACTAGGGTCTTCTTTAACTCCAGAGGAAGTAGAAATTCATACCCAAGTCCTTAAGTAACATCGGAAGGCCTTCACATTTAGTTATAAGGAAATGATAGGAATCCCACCACACATTGCAGTTCACAATCTTGTTACTAATCTGGATGCCAAACCAATTAAGCTAGAAATCAAGACCTATGAAGCCAAAGGTAGCCCTTATGGTAAAAGAAGAAGTAATGAAGCTTCTCCAAGTAGGTTTTATCAAGACAGTTGATTATTCACAATGGGTATCTAACATTTTCCCCGTTCTAAAAAAAATGGAAAAATCCGTATTTGCATAGACTTCTGGGACATCAACAAGGCTTGTCTTAAGGATGATTTCCCGCTACCATACATTGATGTTAACATCGATGTAACATTGGATTTGAGTTTTTGTCCCTCATGGATGGGTTTTGAGATACAATCAAATCAAAATCTCGGTCGAGGATCAAGCTAAAACTACGTTTATAACTCCTTGGGGAACTTATTGTTATGTTGTCATGCCATTTGGTCTTAAGAATGTTGGTGCTACATACCAACGAGCAATGACCTACATATTCCATGATCTTATTCATAAGATTGTGGAATCCTACATGGATGACCTATTGGCCAAGGCCAGGAAGTGCTGCAATCACCCAAAGGTGCTTCGTATCATTCTCTTGTGCTTGATTGAGTATGGAGTCACATTGAATCTAGAGAAATGTGTATTCGGTGTAATAGGTAGAAATCTCTGGGCTACATTATATCTTCATGAGGAATTGATGTTGACCCGGCCAAAATCTAGGCTGTGTTAGAAATGGTTCCACCATTGGACGAGTTTGGTATTAGATCTTTCCTTGGGAAACTCGGTGCAATCCAAAGGTTCATCCCTGACTTGACCTTTTCCATTCATCCAATCAACAATTTGTTAAAGAAAGATTATATCCTAGATTGGACAAAGGAATGTGATGAGGCCTTCAAGGTAGTTAAATGATTTTTGTTATCCCCTCCCACGCTAATGCCACCAAGGTCAGATCACCCTTTGATCTTATATTCATGGGCTACAGATGTTTCACTTGGCCTGTATGTTGGCACAAGAGGATGATGAAAAATGAGAACGGGCTGTTTATTTTATCAGTCGAGATGTTACTCAATTATGAGACACACTACACATAGGTAGAAAAGGAATGCCTTGCCATAGTTTTCACAACCAAGTGCTTAAGACATTACATGCTTAATCAAGAGACAAGGGTCATCATCAAGTCAGACCACTTACGGACATTCCTCATGCAAGGATCCTTGTCTAAAAAGGTTGGGTGCTTCATTACATTAATGGGCAAGTTCAAGCTAATGTTTGTAAATAAAAAATTAGTTAAGGGTCAAATCATCATAGATTGGTTGGCTGATAATCCATTAGACGGGGGTGATTTGGTAGATTTGGAATTTCTTGACAAGTGCGTATACTTCGTTGAAACTAGGCCCCCTATCTTTGTATGTCCTTGGTACACTGACATCATAAATTTCATCATGGACCACACATACCCAGAAGGAGAAATGTTGCAACAAAGAAGGTGGTTACGCATAATTGCTGCCAAGTACGTCATCTTGGAACAGGTGCTTTATTGCAGAGCCTTTGACAGAATGCTATTGAGATGTGTTGATTTTAAAGAGTTTGAAAAGATTCTTTATGAGTCACATAGTGGGGTATGTGGTGGTCACTTGGTGGCCACGCTACTACCCAAAAGATACATCAAATGGGCTATTTCTAGCCCACCCTAGAACATGATGTGGTAGATTTTGTGCGCAGATGCCACAAGTGTCAAGAGTTTTCCCATGAAATCCACATACCGGCACAAGCTTTACAACCGATCGCAACTCCATGGCCCTTCTCCATGTGGGGCCTAGATCTGATAGGGAAATTCTCTCCCTTGTCAACGGATGGCCATAATTTCATAATTACAGCCACAGAGTACTTTACCAAGTGGGTAGAGGCCATGCCCCTTACCACTGTCCCTGGCTCTGTAATTGCTAAGTTCATCTTGAACTAGATCATTTATAGGTATGGGGTGCCATAGGTCATTATTTCTGATAATGACACATCTTTCAAAAATGACAAGGTGCATGAGTTATGTGCAAATTTCAAAATAAGTCATCACACAGCTTCTCTCTATTACCCTTAGGCTAATGGACAAGCCGAGGCTACCAATAAGACTTTAAAGTCCATTCTTCTAAAAACTATTAAGGAGAATAAATGAGATTGGCATCTGAAGCTTTTTCGGCCTTGTGGGCCTACCAAACATTGGTTAGAACACCAACGGGAGTGACTCCCTTTTCTTTAGTGTTTGGTGCTGAGGCAGTTCTACCACTGGAGGTCGAACTACCTAGCCTCCACATTTTGTTACATGGGATCCTAGGAGAAGAGGGTTATCGAGAAGCTCATCTCTCCCAATTAGAAAGCCTCAATGAAGTTAGATTGAATGTTGAGCAATGACATAGTGTATACACCAACTGCATGGCTTGGCAATACAATAAAAAGGTATATGAACATGAGATCTATGAAGGATATTTGGTGTTAAGGCTCGATAGCCAAATTGACAAGAAGATTGGCGAGGGAAGAAAGTTTAGACCTAGGTGGATAGGTCCATATTGAGTGGTGGAAGATTATAAAAATGGTGCATTCCATTTGTGTACTCTAGAAGGTGAGGAGTTTAGTGAATCTGTGAACTCCCTTCACCTAAAGAGATACTACACATGATCCATCAACATTCTCATATGTACATTATTGCATCTGCATTACATTTTCATTTTTCTGTTCATTTTGTAAATTTGTGATCAAGGGACTTATTCTTATAGCAATTCCTAAAAACTTCTGAAAAACATTCAAATCATATCTCTTCAAATTTTCATGGTGTCATCAAATGTTTCTAAATCATTTATCAATCCAAACAAGACAAGACAAAGTTTTGACAGTAACCATACCAAGGCCTGCATACTTGGTTCTACTTTTGGTCTCTTCTTAGGATAGGTGTCTTTTGTTCATGGTCTATTCTAGAAGCTTCATGGTGTCACATCTATCCCACATACATCTCCTTGGAAATAAGAACATTCTAAACATTTTTCCCAAATAAGTAAGTCAAATGAAAATCAATAGACAACTTTAATTTTACACCTTTCTTTTCCCTAGCAACCTTCGGTGTTGAGCTTGCATCTCTTACTAGTGATTTAGGGTTAGGAAAGGAAGGAAATGCCCTTACTCACCTATGTTTTTTCCATGGTGATAAGCTGTGCTTCCTACTAGTAGCATGGGGTAAGGTGTAGGGGGTCTCTTTGACAAACCTGAAATTCATAAACAATTAAATCAATTACTGTGAAATATTAAGTCAAAACAAAATGAATTAGATGTTCAAAATTCCAAGAAGAATTCAAAACCTTAAAACCAGATTTTTTAACCAAGTGTCCATCTACGGATCCAATTCTAGATAAACTGTAGAGCAATTCACATTCTAAACTATGAGGTAGCATTAGTGGGGTAAGGTTGTAGCGTCCTAATTTGACTCTATCAAACCTTTGTATTTGTCTCACCATTACCATTTAACAAATTTGATGGTTTGTGCGTCCTAATTTGGCTCTGTCAAACCTTTTTCTTTGTCTCACCATTACCATTTAACAAATTTGATGGCTTGTGTGCTTTCTAACTCTTGGTGTTGAGCCCTCACATCTTACTAGTTGTGTGGGGTTAGGAGTGGGGAAAGCATATCTATTCATCATATCATTATGTCATCACATTTTTCAAGACAAATACGAAGTACTGAAGATTGTAAAATAAACTAAGTTTAAGATCACATTGTGTTTACATCATCATATATCAACATTATGAAATACAAAAAGAAAGCATTCTGTTATCATTCGTATCCACTACATACATTTTGAAAAGCATAGAAAATTAGAAATTCTAAACATCTAAGAGTACACACGTGAATAAAATAATCAATATAAGAAAACTCTATGCAAGGAATAACGAAGCTAAAAAGAGATATATGTACATATCATGGTGTTTTGTATTTTTGTACAATTCCTTCACACACTAGGTGCAGTCAAAATGCTCAGAATGAGCATGAAATACCAAAACATCATATATGTCTCACAAAATGGAGACGAAGAAATAAAGGCACTCTACCTATCTGCCCCTTTAAGGCTCCTTATGACCACTCTAGTTATGAATTTGTTAGGAGTTATTCTCAAAAGTATTCAAAAAGCAAAGGGGCAAGCCTAACAAATCCATTCCAATTCAACCATTATTAAAAATGAAAAAAAGGGTCACCATGGGCTCAGAGCTCAAAAATCACCAAGTCAGTATGCGCAAATGAATTTGAAAATGAGTTTGTTATATATATATATATATATATATATATATATATATATATGTTATATACTTCATTTTATGTATGTTGTTATCTTCATTTTGAGTGTATGCGTTCACGAAAGTGGAGAGTTAGCAGGTATATTTCTATATCCCCACACTGAGATGGTAAGTCCTCTTGTTTTTTTAATATAGTGTTTATTTTTCAATATTTTATCCATATGCGGTTGAGTCTTCTTTTTCTCTCGCAGTAGTGGGAGTTTGGGAAGTGAGATTTCGACACACAGGCATGTGCAGTATAGCTTCTAACTCCCCATTTCGGGAATTCCATACTCAGACTCTATGTTTTACACCTCTTCATGGCTAAGACACTTCTTCGAGGGGGTAATATGTATGCACCCAAAATTACATGTGCTACATTTTCGGGAAAATGGTTACAAAAGTCCCTAGTGATGATTCAAAATCCTTTCGAGAAGGTGTTTGAGCTCCAAATCCCACTTGTAGTATATATTTGTAGCCTAAATATCCTTACATAGCTTCTCCTTACATTTTTCCAATTTTCCCCTTCATTTTGTGCTTGCTTTGGCCTTAAGTGTCAAAACAATTTGCCTTGCTTGGGTGGCGGTTTGCAAACCACCGCCTTGGAAGGGTGGCGATCTTGAAACCACCACCTGTGCAAGGCGGTGGTCCTGATTGATTTTCCAGAATCTTCATGTGATAAATTACATGTGATGATTCACTTAAGTTTATCTTTTGAACGTGTTTGTGAGTCGAATTTGATAAAAATAGCTTCATTTTCTTGGTTCTCCTAGTTCCTTCTATTTTTAAATAGATTTAATGAGTGGGACTGCCTCTTTAATTCCTTATGCATGAAGAAAACCTTCTAGCCTCGATTCCTATATATTCCATGCTTGTATTCAAGAAAATGGCACGAGAATTTTGTGTATCTTACATTTTTGTGCTGCTGCAATAATCTTGATAGGAATTGCATAGCCAAGTTCGATCTCTTGTGCTATCTTTCTTCTACCGCATTATGCCAGATTACATCCAAGATGCCATCACTCAAGAACCATCCTCTTGTTGTTGTTCTTTGCATTCCAATCTTTGGACTCACATGACGTTCAAAGAAAGAAAGGAAAGAAGCGAGGCGATGGATACTCATAGTCTGAATTAGCCAAAGCTCTTGCTCTTCCGGGTTGGAGTTGTGTATTTGTTTTCTTTGTTTTGTCAAATTGCATATCAAATAGAGTAGAGAAATAATTCATTTCAATTAATCAGATAGTTACAAGTAGATCAAGTGAATAAGAAGTTTTATCTTTAATATTGCCGGGAAATAGTGGGTGAATGATAGCTTTGTTAGAGTCATGATTTATTCTTCGATTTTGAGGTAGAGTTGGAGATATTTTATTTGAATTAGAGTAGATCTTAGATTTAGATTCACACATATACACAGATAGCTAGCTACATCTAGCCAGCTATTTGTTTTCTTTAAATTGTTTGTTAGATTTGATGCATTGTATGAAAATTTAGAAAAGCACAAAAATATTTATTTCCATAGATTAGCTTGTTTATTGTTTTGTTCTTATATATTGAGAAAACACCAAAAATATAGTTTAGATTTCATTTGATAGATAGTTTATTCATCGAAAATGAATCAAATTCACTTTGTATGACCATCAACGGTCCACAACAGGAAAAGACCTACGGTTGTGATCCTCTAGTCCCATAACCCAACGAGACAGAGTTAGTAACTAACATTGACACAAGTTTGTGCTTAACAATCTTATGCACACCCGCCACATACAGAGAAAATAAGACAATTAGAGACTTTAAACATAGCTGCTAACAAGGCCTATGACTTTTGGACTACTCCTGGGAATAGGATTTGACTGCATGTATGACCATTCCAGGGCCTCAGCCTCAACGAGTCTTTGGTTGTGACCCACAGGTCCCACAACCCAACGGACCTACTAGTCAGTTAGATATCAACACTAGCCTATGCACATAGGTATTCATATCCTCACTGCTTCCACTGATATCATCACACAACTTTCATTGTTAAATATTACAATTTGATCAAGCTAAGACTTTTGGACAAGACTAGAGAATCGCCCTTAGTTCCTATAGCTCTGCTACATCTCTTGTCTCAATTTCCATGACCTTGTCTGGAAACCCATATGAGGCACCTACAGGATACTTTCCACGTATTCCAAAACCCACCAATAGAATCTCGGCTGAGCTAGACATTGATTGGAGTCTCGAGTAGCTATCATATCAGACCCCGCCATTACACCCCTTTAGGTTAGGAGAGCATTCTTTGCCTTAGATTCACAAATTCCGTTATTACATGTCGAAGACATAAGGTTACCAAATTAGCTTTGTCATCACCATCACTTTCACTCCCATTTCAAATTCCACACCAGATGTCTTGGCATGACCTCAAGAGGTTGGGTGCATAGAAGGTCACATGTTTATTTTCTATTTGGGTTCACCAATTTATACTACATAAAATCAACACGTGACCTTCTGCACCCGACCTCCCGAGGGCATCTTTGAGACAACCGGTGTGGAATTTGAAATGGGAGTGAAAGTGATGGTGATGACCAAGCTAATTGAGAAACCTTATTTCTTTAACATTTAATAACGAAATCTGTGAATCTAAGGCAAAGAATGCTCTCCTAGCTTTGAAGGGTGTAATGGCGGGTCTAATATGATAGCTACTCGAGACTCCAATCGATGTATAGCTTCAGCCTAAGATTCTATTGGTGGGTCAGGAATATGTGGAAAGTAACTGCAGTGCCAAATATGGGTTTCTAGACAAGGTCAGGTCATGGAAATTGAGACAAGAGGTGTGTAGCAGAGTGTAGGAACTAAGGGCGATTCTCTAGTCTCATCGAAAAGTCTTGGCTTTGATCATTCTTGCTATGTTTAACAATGAAAGCTATATATGATATTAAGAGGAAGTGGTGAGGATATGAATACCTACGTGTGTAGGATAGTGTCGATGTCTAAGCCGAATAGTAGGTTCATTCGATTGTGGGACTGTGGGTCACAACTAAATACTCGTTAAGGTGAGGCCCTAGAATGGTCATACACATGTAGTAAAATCCTATTACGAGGAGCAGCGATCCAAAAGTCATAGGCCTTGTTGCACTATGTTTAAAGTATCTAACTATCTTATTTTCTCTATGTATGTGGTGGGTGTGCCTAATATTGTTAAGCATAGACTTGTGCCAATGTCGATTACTAACTCGCTCATTGGGTTGTGGGACCAGAGAGATCATAACCATAGGTGTTTTCTTCGTGGACCGTTGATGGTCATCTAAAGTGAATTTGATTCATTTTCGATGAATAAACTATCTATCAAATGTAATCTAAACTATATTTTGGTGTTTTCTCAAAATATAAGAACAAAACAATAAACAAGCTAATATATGGAAATAAATATTTTTGTGTTTTTCTAAATTTTGAGCAATGCATCTAATCTAACAAACAATTTAAAGAAAACAAATATCAGTTCGGATGTAGTTAGCTATCTACATGCAGATGTGTGAATCTAAATCTAAGATCTACTCTAATTCAAATAAAACCTCTCCAACTCTACCTCAAAAGTGAAGAATAAATCACGACTCTAAGAGAGCTATCATTCACCCACTATTTCCCTAGCAATATTGAAGATAAAACTTTCTATTGACTTGATATACTTGTAACTATCGATTAATTGAATTGAATTTTTTTCTACTCTATTTGATATGTAATTTGACAAAACAAAGCAAACAAATACACAACTCCAACTTGGAAGAGCAAGAGCTTTGGCAAATCCGAAGTATGAGTATCTGTCCCCTCAATTATTTCCTTTCTTTCTCTGAGCGTTCATGTGAGTCCAAGGATGGGAATGCAAAGAACAACAACAAGAGGATGGTGCTTGAGCAATGGCAGCTTGGAAGTAATATGGGCATAATGTAGGTAGAAGAAAGATAACACAAGAGATATGAACTTGGCTATGTAATTCCTAGCAAGATTATTGCAACACAACAATGCAAGATACACAAAATTCTCAAGCCCTTTGCTTGAATACAAGCATGGAATATATAGGAATGGAGGCTAGAAGGTTACTTCATGCACAAGGAATTGAAGAGGTAGTTCCACTCATTAAATCTATTTAAAAATAGAAGGAACTAGGAGAACTAAGCAAATGAAGCTATTTTTAGAAAATTCGACTCATGGACACATTCAAAAGATAAACTTAAATAAATCGTCGCATGGAATTTATCGTGTGAAAATCCTAGAAAAATTGATAAGGATCATTTCCCTATGTAGGGCAGTGGTTTTGGGATCACCACCCTTCACTGGGTAGTGGTTTGCAAACCACCACCTAGGCAGGTGGTGGTTTTGACACTTAAGGCCAAAGCAAGCACAAAATGAAGGGGAAAACTAGAAAAATGCAAGAAGAAGCTATGTAAGGCTATTTAGGCTACACATATATCTTGTAAGTGGATTTGGAGCTTGAACACCTTCTTGAAATGATTTTGAATCATCACTGGGACTTTGTAACCATTTTCCCGAAAATGTAGCATGTGCAATTTTGGGTGCATACAATATCCTCACATCATATATTAGTGGTTTTTTAAAAATATTTTGAAACCTTGGCCACCGTAATAAATATTTTATGTATACTCAACAAGATCAAGATGACCTTGTTCATGTTTTATGAGTCCTTTTCCTTTCCACTATATGTTTATCATCATTTTATGTGCTTTACTATTGTCAAGATATTTGTAGCATGTAGCTAGCTGATCTTCGTATAGCTAAGATTGAGTAGAACATTGAATGTGTTCATATTCTAGATATACAAACTGTATCCAATGAGTTGTACCAAGAGTGTAAATGAGAGATTATTTGATATGGGGAACATTGGGCTTACCATAGATTCGCAGATGATATACGTAATTTACCAATATGAAATGTATTATAAATTTCATATTTTCCAATTCTGTGTCAAGGAATTTAAATTTGGTAGAGAATTAGATGTAGAAGGCCAAAGTTATTTAATGGTCTTTGGATCGAGTGTAATTTTCATCTATAAAAGGAATGATATAAGGAGATGTATATCTATCCATAGAAGGAAAATAATTTGTGAGCTTACATCTCCTTATAGGATCTTGCAATATTCAAAGGATTAATATCAATAAGGTAAAATCTTTATCTTCGTAAGGGAACTTTATACATTGGTGAAAGGTAGAAGGTACACATTGCATATACAAACAAGCAGATTTTTATAAGATGTATCCAAATCTACAACATGATATAAAGTGTCTAACGTTTGAGGTCAAACTTTAATGGATAACGTGCTAGTTCTTTAAGATTATCTCTCACTATTATCATAACCACGAATAGTGATGATATTATTTCCTAGGCTTTCTTGATTATGACCAAGACATCTTAAAAAATTCATGGAATATATATTCAAGGCAGATCCATTATCAATAATCACCCTTTTGATTTCATTATGTGTCTTTATGAATGCTTTGATATACAATGAGTTGATATTTTGGATGTTAGGGTCCAAGAGGTCAAGGTGACCAAATGAAATGATGGGAATATTAGATGAAAAGTCGGAAATTAAATTTTGAAACTATTGACTATTGATATTATTAGGAACATGTGTCTCTTGAAGTGCATAAGTAAGGATGTCTGAAGCACAACTAATGACTTGATAAAGTCCATGAGGGATATTTGTGCAGAAGTATTCTCCAATTATTTTACAATATCATATGAGTGAGAGGGAGACTTAGCATTGGAAATTTTGGATCGATAATAGGTTGAGGATTAGATGGTGGAGGTAAAGAGAATGTCCTGGGAATATTAGATGGAGAAACCCTAACCTTTTTCTATCACATTTTCATTGCATAAGTAGGAGTATTAATTTTTACGGTGGCTACAGAATGAGGTTTTGATCCATAAAAGAAATAATGAAACTAAAATCAATGTTATTGGAGGATTTCCCCTTATCTTGAGCTTTATCATTTGTATCATGCTTTAGAAATGGATATTTAAAAAAAATTAGTCTCTCATTCAATGTGTTTTTATTTATTTTATTTTCTATTTCCATATCTCCACGATTGATTAAATCTTGAATGTAATGACAAAGTCTTATACAATGATTAGTAGAGTGTTCATTGATGCAATGGTATTCACAATATTCTAATTATTTTTACCACGTGGTACTTGGTTGCATTTTTCAAAGGATCTTGTGATCAAATAAGTTACCACATTAGAACATGCTAATTGGTGAAGGACATTAGAAATATTTTCTCCAAGAGGTGTGAATTGTCTTCATCAGACATCACGAGAATTAGTTTCTTTTCTAGTGATGATGATTGGTTGGTTGTTTGTCTTTGTTGTCTTTGATGGTTTATTTTTCACATTTTTAACATGACAAGTATTAGTAAACCTATCATTTACAAAATTTCAATTGTGAAAGAAGAATTTTAATTTATCACGAGGTTGTTGATTATTCTTATTTGATTGATCTTTAGAAAGGTTTTAATTAGACCCTTGGAAATGAGAGATCTTTCAATTTACGATCCTTTTCTATGACTTCCTAGAAGTTTGTTAAACAATGCATTTTCATTTGGGATGATAGTTTCATATTAAGTTAGGAATGAAAATTATCACTAATTTGTTTTTGGGGTTGTTCGAGAAACCAACTTGCGATTCCTCTTCATCGTTGAAGACAAAATGTGAATGTTTCATTACCACTTTTATTAGCATTAAAAGGTCCATTATAATGATTTATGAATCTAGCTTGAAGGAGAAGTGTTTAAAAAAATTCTTTGATAAGTCAGCAAAGGTTGTGATTGATCCTTTTGGGATATGTAAAAACCAATCTAAATCTTTTCCTCTAAGACTCTTTGGGAAAATACATAAGAGATACACATTGCTTATAGGATACTTCTTAACATGCCATGAAAAAATATTTAATGTGTTCTCATGGGTGATGATTTCCTTTGTACTTATCAAATTTAGGGGTTTCAAATGATTTTGGAAATGGTATACATAACATTTCTTTGTCAAATGGATAGGGGAAAATCTCTTCAAAATTGAATTGTTTCATTTTCTTTTACATCCCCATTATTGTTTCTTTCATACTTTATCATTACTGAGTGAATGGAGAATTTGTGAGAGGAATATTCACTATTGTTTTAGTTTTATTATATGTTTGAACATTTTCCTCATTTCCTATAGAAAATTTAGAACACATATTAGAAATTTCCTTTTACATCTCTCGAATTTTGGTGAATAAATATTCATTTGATGTATTCGTGGAATTCTTTATATTTTCTTTGTTTTTGCTAGACTTGGGTTTATCTATAAGATGTTTCAAGTTCTCATCAAAAAAATTGATAGTATTTTAGCTCCGATTTCTAGGAGAGGAAGAATAAATTGATGTTTTTATCCGTTAAACTTCATCAAGTTGTGCTTGTTTGTCTTTTAAAATTTTAGGTTCTTTAATTTCTTCATCTTCATCAGAACTATCTATGTCAAAAGGAAATTTGTATTTTATTTTCAAAGATGTTATAGATTTTGGTTTGAGTTTCCACCATTTTATATGAAAAAGGGAAAAAAACAAGGTAAGAGGAGATATTAATGATTTTGATTCATAAATATTACTCTAATATGAACTCATATTTGAGTGACTTGCTTAAAATTTTAGATAAAATGAATATATAAAAAAGTATAAGAATTTGGGTAGGATTGAAATTTACATACTTAACTTTGAATAAAGTGAATATTCAAAATTTAAGAAATTGAATAATTCAATAGGATTGAGTTTAGAGTCTGATTAGACTCATTGTGATTTTCTTAACCTCGAAGAAAGTGAATATTCAAAAGATAAGATGATTGAAAGGATTGATATTCTTAACTTTAAATAAAGTGAATATCCAAAAGATAAGAATTTTTTGATAGGATTGATATGCTTAAGTTTGGATAAAGTGGATATCCAAAAGATAATAATTTTATTGGGATTAGGAGGATTTTGATAAACCTTGATTGGATTTGAAAAAAATGATTTCAGATTTGGAAGGGATACTATTTTTTATGATAATTTATTTTCCAATTGAATTGAATTTAGATAGATAGATATGTAGAACACAAACTGTTTTAAACTAAAAATTCAAACAATTGTAAAAGATGTGACTTTTTATAACTACTTTTCAAGAAATGTTTTAAACTAACAATCTAAACAATAACGAAAGATAGGATTTTTTTGATAACTCATTTTTAGATTAGATTGAATTTGGATAACATGAAACATGGAACATTAAATATTTTGAACAAAAAATAGTAATGGAAAATAGTTGTCCTTAGTTTGTTAATATTCCTAAGGATTTGTAAAATTTACTCAAGCAATGCTTGTCTCGAATGAGTACATGTATCATTAGATGTGGCATTACTGTTTCATTGGACAATCTTCTCAATGTGCCAACTAATTTGGGGTTCTTGTGGTACTCCTCACAATGAGTTTTAGGGCTATGTCCAAGTACTTCCCATAGTTAAACAGATGATTATTAAACCTTATCCAAACTTGCAATGCAAATGTCTTTTAGATTATTTTAATAATTATTAATAGTTTGTAATGGTCTTTGGCCATGGAAACCTGCATGCAAAATTATCAATAGTTTGTTGCTTGGTTTTATTAATTAAAATTTATGATTTCATAATGGTCCTACACACAAATGATTAATAATTTTTCTACACAAAAATACAATGTAAAATAATGAAAATAAATTTCACCATTTCTGATTCTTAAGATCACCCAAGAGGTGTGAATGAAGAGAATACATAGTTTGTTTGATTATATTAGATAATGCAAAGGTTGTAATAAAAAACAAACATTATATGTTGTATTTTATGAAAACCTGCAAAACAAACTATTATAACCCTATAAAATGCTCAACACAACATGAACCAATTTTTAGGTTGTTAATGTGTAAGGCCTATTATAAAGTGTTGATGTAGATACTATAAGTGCTGATACAAAATTGTATATGCACCGATACAAATGATATAAGTACTAATAAAAAGGGAATAGGCGGTGATATAAATTCTATAAGCAACGATACACGGGAGTTCCTTAGTAAAATTATGGTATAACACATTTTTTCAAAAGGTATTTGTTGGTTGTCAAATGTGCACTCATATCTCATATCTGGAAGAGCCAAGTTATTTGAGACAATAATGGAACCATCTCAAAATTGTGGAACCTTGCACACTTGAGACGGATCTCCAGAGAAGGCCAATTCCTCTACCTATTTCTACTGCTACTACTACTCCTAATGCTGAAAGGGAAAAACTAAGCTAACAATGCCAAGGGACTAGGGATAGAAGGATAACAAGAATGAAAACTAAACTAAGGGAGGTGATAACACCAGAAAAAGAGGGATGAACACTATTTTTTCTAAGTGAAAATGAAAGAGAAAGCATGAAGGAAGGCTAGGTATGCGTAACACGAGACTAAAAGTATTTACACCATTGATTTCATGAGACAACTAAAAATGGCGATGCGGGAATTTAAAGTGACACAAAAAACACATAATGCAAACAACAAGAAGGAAAGAAGAAATAAAAATGCTAATGCCAAATATAGCCACAAAATGATGCTTCTATTACTTCCAAATATGCACATTCGAGTTACAATGGTGTCTAAAGGCTGATATTCACATGCATGAACCAGATCTAGAGGTCTACAACTCAAAATACAAAGATATAGGATCCTTAGCAAACACTAAAGGATGTAAAATGTCCAACCCTTTACAATGAGAAGAGATCTTACATTTATAGATGAAGCGATGAGAGAAGAATAAGAGAATGAGGGAAATATGATTTGAAAACCCAACCACCAACCATTAATGCCTACAAATCCACATGTAATATGTCAAGTGTGGTTCTCCATGTCTGTTTGGCATGTTGGAGAAGGAAGGAAGGAAGATCAGATCAAATATGGGTGGTTGAAGAAATCAAATCACATATTAATGGCATGAAAGATGTTTTCTAGCTCCTCACCTACCAAATCCCATTGAAATTTGAATTTGAATGGTTTAGCATGTAACCCACGGCAACAAATTTCAAAAAAGTCCTGACATGCAAGGATCTAAGTACTAACACAAAATTTATTACTATCAAACAATCAGTAGTGCAAATTAGGCACATAGGACACGTGGCATGTGTAGATTGGCTTAAGAAATGGCCAACTATTCATTATCTTTGTCATTTCTACCATGTGTCACACATTGGTTTGTTGAAAGGATTTGATGCCCTGGTGGCATGCTTTGATAGGTCACATGTGATACACTCATGGTTTTAAAAATTTCCACGTGGCATAGAGAACAAAGAAGAAGGCACAAAGGTGTGCACATGTAAGGATGAGGTGTGGAAATAAAATAGAGGGAAGGCATGCAAAAAGGTAATACACGCAAGAGGAAATGGGAGAAATACCCAAGAAATAAATGCAAGGGCAAGGAACAACTATTACAAGGTAATGTGTTGGGTAAAGGAGAAAGGGATCTTGAATGCTAGGGACTTAGCTGATTTGGGAAGAAAGTATAAGGTGCACACGCATGATGAATAACTCTTTGGGAAGAAGGTGAGAGTGAGAAGGTGTGCACAAGGATAGATTGAAAAAAAAAAGAGGAAAAGCAAATTGGAAGAGAGAGGAGTGTAGAAGCTGAGCATGTTAGGCACATGAGGAACTATAGCTGAGGATATGTGCCGATGAGACATTTTAAGTGTATAAAAATGAAGATCTCAAAGCCAAAATATGAAATGAGTTATCCAAATAACTAGGGGAGTTATTTGGATAATAGTTTTGGTGACTTTCGGGGCCATCTACCTGCTAGATGAAGGAGATCGATAGCATGCTCTGTATGTGAATATATTATTTGGAACCTTGAAGAATTTCCCCTTGAGGTCACTTGCTGCAATGTTTCTAAACTCTATCCTGAATCCTGCAAAGCCGCTCGAAGATAACCAACATCCTAGAAGAGAAAGAAGAGTGCCCATGAGAACAACACGAGAAGAAATAACTATGTACAAATAAACAATGTGTGTGCAAAAACCTGGAGGAATTTAAAAATACTCTAATATATATAGAAATGATGCAGCAATTTCAATGGAAGGGTTTGAGATATATCCCATTGATTGGGATTTACAGCGTGCCTCCATCAAGATGAGACAACTCAAAAGAGTTAGCCTCCTTACATGAAATAATGATATATGGGCCACTCCAAAGCACATCAAACTTTGAATGATGTCTTGGTTTAGCTCTGTCAGCATCCCATTTCAAGACCAAGTCCCCAACTTTGAAAGCTTGAGGTCTAACATTTCTATCAAACCACTTCTTTGTTGCTTTTGATGTTGTTCAAGCTTGATCATGACAGGGTTTCTTGATTCTTCAAGTTCAACCAGCTCTACCATTATGATTTCTCTTTAATTCACACCCTCAAACTCCAATTGTTGTGAAAAATATAATGAATGAAAATTAGGAGATAATGGGAGTCTAGCTTCCTTACCATAAACCAGCTTGTAAGGCGATGTACCTATTTCCTTCTTGGTTGTGATCCTATCTACCCCAGTGTGCACAAGACCTTTATATGCCACTTTCTCTGGTTGATGTTCATTTTGTATTTCATGATCATGATTAGGTTCTTGTTTGTTGATTCTACCAGACCATTTCCCTGAGGTTAATAGTTGGAATAAGTATTCAAATATATTCCAAGACTTAGCATCCAATTATTAATTATGGTACCAAGGAAGGATTTTGCATTATCACAGATAATGGTTTGAGGATATCTAAACCTTATCATAATTCCCTTGATAAATTCCAAGATGAATGAATATTTTGATTCCTTGAGCACGACAACTTTTGTCCATCTTGTGAAGTAGTCCGTAGCTATTAGCACCCATTTGTGGCTAGCACTTGAAGGAGGATTGATCATGCCTATGAAGTCAAGAACCCATTGCACAAAAGGTTGATCCTCTTGGATTTTTCAGAGGGGAAGTGCTATTAATATTTTCTTACCTATAAAGAAAGTGTATTCTCTACATTTTATGACCCACTTGTGCGCATCTGCAAATAGGGTAGGCCAAAAGCAGTCCGCCATCATGATCTTCATTGTTGTAGATTTTAAAAAGAATTTTCCACCATATAATCCATTGTGAAATATTTCTAACACTTTTTTAGTCTACACGCCTTTGATAAACTTTAACAACATGCCATCAAGATTCTTTTTGAAGAGAAGACCATTAATCAACACATATGGGATAGATTACAACCTCAAATGTCTTCTTTTTTCTTTGTTAAAACTAGGAGGGTATGAAATATAGGAAAGGAATGTGATCATGTCCTTCATCCATTAACACATGCTAGAGGCTTCATTCTATTCAAGTTTTATGTTCGAGAGGTCATCTAGAAATAATGAAGTCTCAGATTCATTCTCGCGCATCCTCAATAAGTTATCTACATAGCTCGTTGCCTCTTACCAAATTTTTGGCTTTGATAGTCACATCATACTCCATAATTTTGGTAACTCATCACACTCTCTTCTCTTTAACCTGTACTCCCATGATGAAATCTCAAACACTTGCATGAAAAACTAACACCTTGATGTGGTTTGTGGAGAACATACTTTTGAACTTCTTGATTGGATGCATGATGACGTAGAGCTATTCCTCTATGTGACTATATCTTAATTCTCAGTCCTTCAACATTTAGATGAAGAAAGCCACTTTGGATTCTCCAACCCTTGTTCATTCTCCTGTGTTAGGACAAAAACAACAATTGCATCGGCACCATAAGCATAAAGGATGAAATTCTTTGAGTATTCTAGGTTGATGAGTGTTGGCATGTAAAAAATTTCTTGCTTGATCTTGTTGAATCTTTCTTTCCCTTCTATTATCTATTCAAAGGATGTTTCTTTCTTGAGCATGAGGGTGATGGGCCTTACCAGTCATACAAAGTTAGGAATGAAGCACCTAACAAATTTGATTTTACTAAGAAAGGAATCTAAGGCTTTCTTGTGTGCCAGAAAAGAAAGGGATAGAATGGTTGAAACATGCTCATGATCAATTGTAATGCCATCCTTTGAAACCACATGGCCTAGAAGCTTGCCTTGTGCCACTACAAAAATATACTTCTTGGGGTTACGAGACACCCCAAAATTTCTACATCTCTCAAATACTTTCTTGAGGTATGCCATGTGATTCGTGCTTTAATTTGAGAAGACTATAATGTCATCAAGGTAGACCAAGATGAACTCATTGATAGCGCACTAAAACATTGTGCCCGCATTTGATAGACCAAAAATAATCTTTGATATGCATATGTTCCCCACTTGGTTCTAAACACTGTCTTGAATTGATCTTCTTCCTTTATTAGAATCTGATTAAATCCACGAATACTTATCTAAAATTGAGAATATTTGCATGCCAACCACAGTCTACAAAATCTGCTCCATAGAAGGAAAAGGATAATGATCCTTCAATGATGCCTTGTTTAAATATCTAAAATCAACGTAGAGTTTGATTTAACTATTCTTCTTAGAATAGTTGATCATAAATATTATCTTAGCCTCAATGAGTCTGGATAACTACTTCCTCATGAGGGGATCTATCTTTGGATTTCCGGCTATTAATTTTTTTCGATAGGATTGGTACTGGATCGTGGTCAACGGAGTGTTGAGAAAAAAATGGATCAAATCCTTTAAGGTCCTCATATTTCCATGAGAATATATCACTCTAATTTTTACGGTGAGCTATGAAGGCCTAGTTTTCATTATGTGCGCAAGCTTTACTAAGAAGTAAATCCTTTCCATACATAATAATGACTAGGGAATAATCTTCTTACATGGAGTGTATATAATTTTATTCACCCTTAAAATCATCATCAGGGATAAACATTTGTTCTAAGGTGATCAAACTTTTAGGAAACTATTTTGTTTTAATTGTATCACTTGGTCACCGTAACTGTCATGCAAATCACCTTACATGCTTGACATAATTCAACTTCATTCTAAGTTTGTTTGTCATCGACACATGCCAACTAATGTTGTTGTCGGAATGGATGGACTAATCACCATATTGATGTGTTGAGTGTTGCCTTTTACAAAGTCCTCAATAGGAGAGAACAATGAACCAATCACATCCATAAGATCAACTTCATTATTCATCCTATGTGACACCAAATGAAGATTTAGAGCATTAAAAATCTCAAGGAGATCCCAGGACTCTGTGTCTATAAGCTTTGAGAAGATTATTAATTTCTACACGATTATTGGTGACCTGGTGGATAACCAATTTTACGTCCCCAAAGATCTACAATGCCTTGATTTTCTTCTTCTCCGTAACTAGGAGGCCATGTACCAACACTTCATACTCTGCTACATTATTAGAACACACAAATTACAACCTATACACAAAAAGAAGTTCTCACCCTTTAAGGAAATGAGAACAACACCTACACTTACGCCATTTATGGTTTGGATCCATCAAAGTATAACTTCCATAGACCGGGGTTCTCTTTACTTTGCTTGAGTGATCATGGCGACACAAATTATTCTTCAAGGATGTTGTAGGTACCAGGCCTAGTTTCATAAGATTCCAACTCCTCAACATATGGATTAAATTTGTGGTGCCTCTCCGTCCACTCATCAAGCACTAGATTAGGAATAAGAAGGGGACGAGGCTTCTCTTCATAAACCGAAACTTGTTCCTCTTGGATTAAATAGTTGGCTTGGAGAGGGGATGTGACATTTGAATATATATGATAAGAAAATATTTCCTCAGCTTATATGGTAAATTGGGTACCATACCTTGTCTTGAGTAACATACGAGACCACTCAAAAGACAAGTAATCACCCACTTGAAGTAAAATCTCTTGACATACACAAGGAAAAAAATGGATGTAGGTATATGATTGAAAAATCTTGAGTTATTGTGAGGCTTGGACTTGCATAAAGGCTTAAATCAAAACCCTTAATGATACCTAGAGTGGTTATGGTTGAACCATCAAGTTGTAGGACTCCATTTGTAAAGGGGCTATACTTAAGACCTAAGACATCAACAATTTTCTTAGGCATAAAAAATTACTAGCACCTAAATGAATCATACAATTATGGAAAAAATGTTTTCCTATGATCAAGGACACATATAAGGGTGGGGTTCTAATAACCTTACTTACTTTCTTCTCATCTTCTTGGAAAATATTGAAAGAAGCACATAGCTTATGAATAACTAGGTCAACATGTAGAAATTGAGCCGAGAGATTCATGTAACAAATCACACTAAGATGGAATGGTCAAGGCATCCCAAATTGTAACATTTATGTTTGTCTTATTCCTCTGGTTCATAATGCTGAATGGAAGACCTACTAATTTTTGCATTTGAGGCATAACAACATCTTTTCTTGGTTGTTCAAGTGTAGAGGCGTAGCTTTAGCGACACGGATACTTGACCTACCAAAGGAGGGGCACATGCCACTTTAAGAGGAGATTTATGCAAAGCCTCACATGTAGGAACTTGAGAAATTTTACTACTAGATGCCTTAGCTACATCCTTATACTTTTGAGGGTCATCATGTGTTTCTAGAATTATGATATTCATGCTAGAATCAAGCATTCTCTTTTTATACCTTGTGTTATATACAACATGTGTATGTGATCAGCTTGTATCATTTACATCTTGGTTGATTTCATATAAGTCCTTAGTACCAAAGAATATCAAGTTGGATTTAGGAGTAACTTCTATCCTTTCTTGGTTCTCAAGATCACTTGCACTAATGGAAGGATCAAAATTAGAAACATTCTAGATCATATAAGTTTGTGCACATGTAGCATTGGTGTAGTGATATTGACTATGAGGCATATTGCAAGGAAAGCACCATTAAAATTATTGCACGATGTTTTTGAATTGGATCAACTATCTAAATTGTGTTTGGCACTTGAAGAGGTTGTGTTGGAGGAATTACTTACAGGGGAAAATGTACGTTGGCTTACCATCTATCATCCTACTAATTTTACCCATACCTCTAGTTTCCATATTGTTTCTTCCAAGGTTTATTTATTTGGCTATGCCCCTTATTAGAACAAATTTTTTAGGCTTGTACCTACTACTTATCTAAGGAAATGACCATATTGGACAAGCTCCTAATCAAGGCCTTCATTTCATCATCTTCTTTGTACTTGTTGGTTGGATATTTTGTAAACCAAAAATATGAGGTTCAACCACGGTATATGGGATCAAATCCCTCCTTAAAGACAGTGAGGCTGCTTGCTTGCTACTAATCTAAAACACAAGCGAAAACAATATATACAGTATTCACACTAATCTAACCATTGGGGGTTGGGATAGAATCCGAAATCCGCATTCACACGATTCAAAGGTATTGCTTTCGTAAATGAACGGGGTTAGAAACTATTACAATGAAAGAAGCACAATGGAAAGGAAATGAGAGAAACATATTTTCTTTCGAGTAAACGCAGAGCACGAAATAATCATACGAGCTTTAGATCATAAATATAATGTTTGAGATGATTAGAAACAATAAGATGCTATGCAAAGAATAGCTTAAGATCATGAACATAAGAACAATGTCTTAAGAAAGATATATCCCACAACACAAAGTTTGTGAAATAATATCAACTTCTATTCTTTGAAATGATTGAACGAAAACACACAAAGTTTTCTTCTTTCTAATAGCTCGAATATTATAAAAATCTCGACCCTTTGGGATGCATAAGCATCCCTTATTTATAATAAAAGGGAACGAGAGAAAATAGGATAAATCCCAGAAAATAGTGTTCTTTAAACAGTGTTCTATTTTGCTTGATCCTCACGCAGGAGACCAAGTCAAAATTTGCTTCCTACATGATGAAACAGAAATGAAAAAGACATGTCAATTTCAAGATTGAAATGACATGAAACATCAAGAATTAGTCTGAATCATCATCTTTCTCTCCTTCATCTTTCTCTTCCTCCAGCTGCACCTGTTTGTTTTGAAATTCTTGGAACCTTCAAATTATGCCTTGCATTTCATTTTCGTCAGGTGAAGTAGAATGATCATTCCAAATTTCGCAGGTTTCATGGATATCACTAGCACCACCGGGAAGCTTTTTCAATCTTTTGCTAAGCTTTCTCAAGGCCTCAAAAGAATGTTCAATTCTTACAAATCGATCAATGATCTCAATACCAAATCCGTGCATTGGTTCATGCTGAACAGACTCTTGGACTTGTTTGAAAAATTCATCTGCTGATAAGATACCTGAGTTCCCAACCGACACCTTTGGAAAAATCTTCAGCAACTCTTCTTCCAAATCACTTTTTCCATCAATCAATTTATCCCTTGATTCTCTCAACTTAGCGTAGGCTTCGTTGAGAATCCTCACCCTGAACCTGATGGCTTTAGTCAACTGAAAATGCTTATCCATATGTGGGATAACGCCTTCATCTACCAAGAGATGTGCTGGTATTTGCTTTAATACTTGGAGAGCTTCATAAGTCAAATCAAGATGTCCAATTTCTTGAGAAAACTCATCATCCATCTTTTCTCCATCCTTCTGAATATCCCCCATAGATTGATGAACTTTCACAACATCTTGTATCACCTCCTTCCCCTGTTGGAGTAACCTTTGGATCCATTCATTGACCACTCTTCCTTTTTTAGCAATCTTCTCAATTGTAGGTACTGATGAAAAATCGAATCCGACAAGGACAGAAGAAGATGGTATGGATTCAAGGGGTTTTGAGAGTTTAAGAAAAACCTCTGTCAACTACTCCACTTTTCCTTTAAGCTCATCTCTGCTGTCTTTTGTTTCTTTCAACTTCTGGCATAGCACGTTTGTGGCATCCCACGCATCTTGTTGTGCCCCTTCTGCTATCACTCTTCCTAGAGCCACCCTGGTTATCTGATAATCAGAGGCTGTTATGTCCTCTTTAGTTTTGTCAGTCGCGGGAGTGGCTATCTCTGCGAACTTATCTCCTGAAGCGTCCACCAAAATCCTTGAAAGCTGTTTTGGGTTTATTGCACGATTTAGCAAAGTAGGAGCCTTGAGTGAGCTGAAATCAAAGGTGGTAGGGGCACAATCACCTTCCTCTTCCTCAAAGTTTGCTCGAGTAGCCATTGTGGCATATAAGAGGGAGTTGCCACCATTGCAAAAGCTGGTATCATACTCTTAAGGGGAGAAGATTCTACTAGTGGAGGAGGAATAGTTACCAACGTGGTAGTAGATCAAATAAAAAGAGGCACAGGAGGGGGTGTGTTGGTGATCACTTGGGTCCCGGTAGAGAGGGTGAAAGTCCGGAGAAAATATGGCCATTCTTGAAAAAGTTGATGGAGAATAAGGAGGTAGGAGTGGTTGTGAGGAAAGAGGCACAAATTTAGACTCCAAAGCCTTGGATGCAAGAGATAAGGTCTCTTCGGTTGAGCGATCGAAAATGGTGAAACCAGAGGTGGCTTCCTTCTCCTTCCAAAGTAATTTCTCCTATTTCTTGTGGCGTTGGTGATTCTTGCACATTCACCGTTTCTACTGGAGAAACAATTGAAGAGATTTCTCTTTCTTTCCTCTTTTTGACAATCTTGAACTTTATAGGCCCCCTAGAAGATTTTCTATCCTTTTCCTTTTTGGGGCCCCGCCTCTAAGCGACCAACTTTGAAAACTTATCATCTTTAAAATTCATTCCCCAAGAGGAGAGCCATGCTTTGGTGCGTGCAAGAATTGGAGCCGACCTATCTGTAATGGAGGCTTTTTCACTGATTGACCAATCAATAGGTGGGAAAACATATTGATCTTCATTTAGTCCATCATAGGAAAGATCCAAAACACTTTCATTGTCACTGGTACCTTCGGGTAAATCAGCAAGCTCAAGTGTTTGAATCTCAGCAATTGTCAATCTGCTATTATCCTTTCTGCGAACAACAACCTCATTACACAGATCAATCCAAATATCCTCTATGTTTGGCCTATGCAGATGCAGGGTTCCATACGCCCTGAGCACTCCTCGGATGTCAAAACCGTCTCGAGGCTTCATATGCTTCCTCAACTTGTCCTGAAGCTCATGGATAACATTTTTAGCCTTCACCACTGTTGAGCAAGTGTATCTCCCAATAGAAATTGGGAAGGATACAACAGCCTTATGTTTACTTTGTTGGAATTTATGGAAATCCAACAGCTGCCTAACCAATTCCATCAATATCAGTTTATCTCCTGGATATCGGGGCAGGTGAAAAGGATCCCCGAGTACATGACCACCCGTAGATATGTGAACTTCTTGAACTGTAAGAAGACACATCCCCATTTGGAAACTTCAGCCCAAGCCTCATCTGAGACTCTTGTCTTCCTCAATTCAGGGTTTAGCCTGCAGATGTTTTCATAGAAGAAGGCGTCATTCACCCTTCTGAATTGATCTTGGGATCCCTTCCTTGTCAGTTGAGGGAAGTATTGATACACATGACTCCCCATCCTACTTCCCTTAGTATCCAATCCGGGATAGTTCCTCATCCCGGCCGCTGCATATGTGACATATGAAGACATAAAATTTCCCCGTTGACAAGAACGTTGTCATTTGGGAATCAATCTCATTGCTAATGAGAGTGCCCCAGTCAATCCCTTGCTATTTCTTCTTGATGGTGATCATGAATTGATATATCCACCCTTTGAATACATTCAATTCGGGCAAACCAAAACCCGACTCGTGAGTGATGATGTCATTGATTTCTTGGATGAAATAACTCCTGGGGATATGTCTTGGAAACTGAGAGAGCCAATGACTTGGCCTTGATCAGGAAACTTTTATTTACATGCTTGATGCAGTTTTCCTGATCGTTGTCCCAGGCTTTCTGAGCTGACTTGATGTCCAACTCTCCATACTCTTCAAAATTGGGCAGTTTGAGGAGGTCATCAAAGTAACCTCCATCCAATTTGATCACTACTTCACCTGCCTAACTTCTCACAGAATGAGAAGCTGAGTCATAACTAGAGGCACAGGCCAAAATGAATTCAGGGCACTGAGCGGCCATGGGAAAACCAGCTGCAAGGGGTAAGCCACTATCGGCTATCGCTTTCATCCATGGAGTTTGGGAGGAACTCCTTACCCTACTCCAGAAATCTTCAATATCTATATTCCCGAGCTCTGTATCTCGGATGTCATAGTTGCAATCAATATATGATGGAGACTCCACCTTTCTAAACTTGTATTTCATTCTTCCTGACTTCTCAGTCTTTTCTTGAGATGGACCAGGGTCCGACATGAAGGATGTCAAAGGAAGAAAGTTTCGAAGATCAGGGGATGTCACACACTGTGAAAAATCTGAGCTACTGGATATGTCAGATGAACGGAAGAGTCCGACGCACTGAGGAGGATGTCGGGAAATCTAGGAAACCTAATGCGCTGAGAGTGTCGAAAACTCTGGAAAGTCTGGCACTGCTGAGGATGTCGGAAACTGAAGAAAGCCCGACACTTGTGATGATGTCGGAAACTCTGGAAAGTCCGACACGCCAAACCTTCAATATACTTCGGGTCTTTGACACTGCACAACACCCTTCAAAACCCGAGAAGAGAAAAACAGGGTTTTTTGTTGAATTTCAAACATGCAATCTCCTTTTTACCATTCATGTACCAAGCACATAAGAAAATTTTGAGGAAATAACACCAAGTGGTAATTTCGAAGAGATAGACCCTAAAACCTAAACCCCGTTTAGAAAACAACTCAGAAAGAAGAAGAATAAAAATCCCACAAAACCCGGTAAGAAAATGAGAAGAATCCACACGCAATCAATCCATAAAAACTAGGAACAAAGAATGGAAAGAGAAATACCTTCAACCAGAGAAAGGAAAGATCAAAAACAGGTGATTCAATCGGGCACAGGTGAGCTTTCGGGTTTCGAGGTTGGAAGAGCATGTACGAAAATCCATGAGTTAAAATTAAAAACGTCTAGTGAAAATGACGTGTAAATCCGCATAGTTATAAGAAAATTCGCAATTAATACACCTCGTCTGGCACGTGCCAACTCACCCCACAACTCGACATTAATGCCATGTTAGCATGCTCGGGAGGTCTGAAAACCCGACACCAAGGTGTGTAGAGTAATTCAGATTTCAGGTTGTGGGAAACAGTTGACACAAAGCATGAGATGTTTAGATGCTCCAAAGTTCCGAAAACCCGACATGAAGGACTAAATCGGACTTCAGTGTATCGGGAGACAGAGTGACACAAAACATGCTTAGGATAAGACATGTTCCGATGTGTCGAAAGTCCTAAAACCCGAATTAACTCTACTTGAAGCGGGTTTCGGGTTTTGGGAAACACAAGACATAAAGCATTCAAAACACATGTTGACCTGTTGGTGAAACCCGAAAACCTGACTTTCTCTAATAAAGGTAATTTTGCAAAACCAGCGTTAAAAATTTCGTAGGGGTTATCTGATAGTTTGGAGTAAACTCAAAACTGAGATAACAGCTGGCTCCAGCTGGGGACTTCCTTTGTAATACCAAAGGAAGAGAACTCAGAATCTCTGGTCTTATCCATTGGGCTACGGAGTCTGAAAAGAAGAAAACCAAAACAAAACAAAACGAAGAAAGAAAGAAAATTAAAAGCAAACACACAACAAAAAGTAAAGTATGTACAATGTAAGAGAACATCTTGCATTAGTGATGGAACAGCTTTAGATGTTGTCCGCTAAAAGGTAAAGGGAGTAACCCCCCATCCAGATATGATAGAAGGAAACTATTTTCACCATTTAGCTCATGGATCTTGAAAGGCCCTTTCCACAAAGAATCGAACTTCCCATGCATTCCTTTTTGTTCCCTCCTCTTATCCCAAAGCAACACCAGGTCTCCAATCTAGAAATTACGCTGCTTTGATTTCTTGTCAAAAATTTTCTTCACTCTACTCTGATGATCTGCGATGCGATCAACCACCTTGCTTCGTTCCTCTTCTAGCCTGGCTAGGTAGTACAACCCTCTTCTCAATAGAATTTTGAAAGGCCGTATCTTCAACTGCTTTGGCTACCAGTGCAAGGCGGGCAACTCCACTGAGATAGGTATCTCAGCATCAATCCCGTATAGCACTTGAAAAGGAGACATCCCTATGGCTCGCTTTGGGGTGATTCGATCAGCCCACAATGCATCATACAATGCTTTGTGCCATGTCCTCTGGTTTTCATCTACTAGTTTTCTAATAATGGTAACCAGGTTCTTGTTGCTGGATTCAGCTTGCCCATTGCCTTGGGGATAATAATCAGATGAGTGAGCTAGAGTGATACCAAATCCATAGCAAAATTCTGTCAACTCATGCGACGAGAAATTAGAGGCATTATCAGCTACAATCTTATGAGGCACACCGAATCTGACAATTATATTTTCCTTAAGGAACTTGAAAACAGCTTCAGAGGTTGCTTGCTTGATTGGTGCAGCTTCTACCCACTTGGTAAAATAGTCTATAGCGATCAAGCACATAATTATGTCCTAAGACTCTGAGGCGAGGATTCAATGTTCCAATGAAATCAATCCCATGGCGAAAAGGTTCTTCGATCACAACAGGCTTCAAAGGAAGAGCTGCTAACTTGGGACGACCAACAAAATGTTGACAAGCTTCACACTTAGACACCCACTCTGCTGAATCTCGAAAGAGAGTAGGCCAATAGTACCTAGCCCACAGGATCTTATAAGCTGTTACAGAAGATGAAAAATGTCCTCCGCATGCTAGGCTATGGAAGGATTCTAACAACTTTACCTGTTGTGATTTATCAACACAACGCAGGAAGACACCGTCAATACCTTTCTTGTATATTCCGTTATTCCACAAAAGGTATTTTGTAGATCTCAGCTTGACTGTCCTCTTCTCCTTATGGCTTAAATGCGGGGGGCATTCACCATAAGTTAGGAAGAAAGCAATATCCATGTACCATTCGTCAGTTGTACTCACGAAAAGCACCAAGGGCAGCTCTGAAGAAGCATCTTGAGTCTTTTCACATTCTGCCTCAACATGATTTTCTGCAATCAATTGGCACAGGCCTCTTCCTCATACCAACTTGGTAGGTCTGATGTCCAAGTCATACTCCTGAACTTTAGCTATCTAGGTACCTCATTGACTCCCCAACTCTTGTTGAGTCAAAATGGATTTAACGGCAGTGTCGGGAATGAGAACGAGAGTATGGGAATTCAGCACATAGTACCTGAAATGCTTCACTGCTCGTACCACCGCATAAGCATGCTTTTCAATTTGAGACATCTTCAATTCATGCTCCTTCAATGGGCAGCTCATAAATGCGATGGGAGCTTCAATGCTTTCCCTGTTTTCCTGCATCAGGATGGCTGACACTGTGTGAGCAGAGGCGTAGCTGTACATGATGAAATCTTTCTTGAAGTCTGGACATACTAGGATAGGAGTGCCAGCAACTGCCCTTTTGATTTCTTCGAATGCAAGCTTCCCTTCTGTACTCCATTGAAATGGAACTTTGCCTTTCATCATCCCAAGGATATCCTTGGTTTTTTCAGTGAAATTAGGTACAAACCTTCTTAGGAAATTAACCTTTCGAAGAAAGAGTGAACTCCAGTTTTACTTGTGGGTAGGGTAAGACTCTGAATGGCCTTTACCCTTTCTGGGTCAATTTTTGTTCCTTCTCTAGTCACGATATGACCCAGCAATTTTCCTTCGGTCACCCCGAACATAGACTTCTTGGGATTCAATGAAATCCCGTGACGCCTGCATCTCAAAAGAACCTGCTCCAAATGATCATAATGATCACTCCATTTTTAGAGAAAATGGTCAAGTCATCTAAATACACAACTATGACCTTGCCCATCAGGTCTCTGAATGCCAAGTCCATAGCTCTCTGAAAGGTAGCTCCGGCATTGATCAAGCCGAAAGGCATCCTCCTGTAAGCAAAGGTACCCCATGGGGTTGTGAAGGCCATCTTGTGTTGATCTTCCGTAGTTACCTCAACTTGATTATATCCTGAAAATCCGTCGAGCATGGATAACATTTCAGATCTGGTAACAGTTTGTAATACCTGATCCATGATAGGCAAGGGATAGTTATCCTTCAGCGACGACTGATTCAGGTTCCGGAAGTCAACACAGATTCAGATTTCACCGTTCTTCTTCCTAACAGGGATGATGTTAGCAACCCAAGTGGAGTGATGGATTGGAAAAATAATCCTGGCATCCAACATCTTCTGAATTTCCACAAGGATAGTCCCTGAGATCTTGGGATTATAATGTCTTTGCTTTTGCCTATACGGCTTCACATCAGGTTTCAAAGGAATACTGTGCTGTACGTCTTTGGGCTTGAAGGATTTTAAATCTGCATAAGACCAGGCCAACACATCCATGTATCTCTTCAGAAGTGAAGTGAATCTTTCTTTTCTTCAGGAGAACAACATTTCCCAATATTCACCATCCGAGGTTGATCAGACGAACCTAGATTGATTTGATCTACTTCAGAGGAAGAAGCTCCTTCAACTTGCCTTTTGTTTTGAATAAAACGATCATGCTTGTCAAACAAACCCTCCAAAGAAACCAAACCTTTTGGTATCTTGTTGCCTTTAAGCTGAATAAACTCACCATCAACCTCTTGATATGGATCTGAGATAGTTTCACGGAAGGCTGATTCAGAACCTTCAAAGTATAACTCACTGAAATTGTCAGCCTTTTCTAGAAAAGCTAACACCTGTTGATCATCATTGAACACTTGCCAGTGAGTTGCATTATCTGGGATACTGGGATGGTACACAATCTCGATGGAGTATGTATCTTGCTTGAAATGAGGATGAGGAAGGAGGAGGGACGCAGACACGGCTAAAGAATCAGCCTTGTCATTATAATCTCTCAAAACTGCCTTAATAGAAAATGCATCAAAGCATTCTATACTATCCCAAACTTTGTTCCTGTAATGTCTCAAGCGATCATTTTTCACCTGATAGATTCCCGGACCTGGTTGACAATCAGCTCCGCATCCCCTTGGACTTTGAGATTTCAGATTCCCTTCTGTCTGGCCATTTCTAATCCTAATAACAGGGCTTCATATTCAGCCGTGTTGTTAGTATTATCAAATTGCAACTTGTAAGCTGATGGGAAAATTTCTGAATTAGGAGATATGAGAACAACACCAGCGCCTGATCCGGTGGTTGAGCAGCTACCATCGAATTCGAGGGTCCAAATAGCATTAGGATATTCTTCCTCAACATCTACAGTGGGTATCTCTGAAGTCATGAAATAATTTCCAAAGCTAGCATCTTCGAAAAGAATTTGAGCTTTAGGATCATCTGATTTAGTTACCAAATACCTCGCCTGCGGTTCAGGATGGAGAACCTGATGAACCCCATTGACTGGGATCTTGGCTTTGGTCCAATCCATGCTAATCTCTCCTCGACATCTTTACAAAAACCCCTACCCAAGAGGATACCGTAAGCTGCAGGGATGTCAGCAACTAGAATGGTCATTTTCACTCTCTTTTCTGGGAAAGCAACAAATGCGAACTGTGCATCTTTGATTTGACCAATCAAAGGAACTTGTTTGGTTTCCATAGAGTAACACCATCCATATGACTTAGTCAAAGTAAGCCCAAGAGCATGGGCTACTTTTGAGGGCATAACATTGTCGGAGGCCCCTGAGTCGATGATGCAATTGCTGAGTTTAAACCCATTTATAAGTAAAGACAAATAAAATGGTTCAATCTTTCCCGACGAAGAAGCAGAGGTCAGATTGTTCTGAGGTGGGATTTTAGTAGGATTTGGAAGGAGACCTTTTGAAGGTGATGGAACAACCGCTTTACTTCTGATGAATTTGGCAAGTTTTTCGAACTGTTCAAGATTTGACTGAAGGTATTCTGCTTCCAACATTTGGATTTTAGTTCTCTTTGCATGGTCAACAATGTCAAAAGCAGTATAAGAAGGGGTGATGGTAGGCTCAGTTCTGATCACATGAGCTTGAGCTGGGGCACTGATCTTAGGAGAAGGAGAATAAGGAGCAGTTGCCTTTTTGGTGACCTCTCTTTCAGTTTGCGCTGAAATAGGAGTACCTCTTTTAACTATGGCTATGGGAAGTTCCTTATTCTTCTCCTTAGTGTTTTCAAGAGGTTTTCTGGGATTCTGAGATTGGGATCGAGTGAAGATAGCAAATGACTGACCATCTGGCACACATTCATCTTCATCGTATTCCAAATACCCAAAGCTAGAGTCGCCACCGAATCATCATAAGACTCATCGACATATCCACGAAGCTTGAAAGCCTCCGTATAATCTTTTCTTACGGTTCTTCATCTTCTTCAACTATTTCTACTGCTGCATTGATAGGAGGAGCTTCAATCGCTAGCCTCGGTTGAGCAGGAGTTAATCGCGGCCTATCCCTTGCAGGTGCACCATTGTTGTTATTGAAATTCCGTCTAGGGATATCCCGATACGGAACATTGTTCACCTGCTGAGACATTTGCTTTTTTAAAGCAATCAAATCATTAGCCATTTTCTGAAACATAGGATCAGTATTACCTTGAGAAGAACCTTGATTTTTGAGTTTGGGTATGTCCTTCTTGATCCTTCCGGCCAAAATGAGATCATCCTCTATTTCAATAGCTGTTGACTGAGCAACATCCAAATTTGGGATAACTGACCTTCTTAATAAAAAGCTCACATCAGGAGGTTGAGCATTAATGAAGAAGCATTTCTGATTTTCCGGAGTTGGAACAGCTACCTCTGGAATCTTTTGAATCAGTTTATTAAACTTGGCCACAAAGTCCCGCATGGGTTCATGAGATTCCTTCTTCATATGAGTAAGTTGAGCTAACAAGGCATGAGAATCTTCAGGCTGGTTTGAAACGTGCTTCGAACTTGGTCCGCATGGTAGTCCAGTTTGTGATGCATGCATTTGGAAGATGATAAAACCATTCAGCTGCTGCACCATGCAACGTCTCAACAAAAAGTCACACAGAAACATCTTCGTGAGCTACTCCAAGAACGCCGCACGCTACAAAGAAAGATGCAACGTGTTCATCAGGATGCTGCTTCCCATCCCCATTAAATTTGGGAATGTTTTTACGTGATCCATGTGGTAACTCATGCAATGGTGGAGTTAAAGAAAGAGGACCAATAACTGCACCCCAAGGCACAGGTTGCACTGCCATCCTTCTGAAAAGAGTACGTATAGGGATCCGAGTATCAGACAAGAGTAATGCACGACAAGTTGCAGATGCTTCCCGTTCCACGGGGATCCGGTGTCTCCGAACAGGTGAAGAACTTCTGGTTCGGTTAGAAACAATGTTGTTGGGAGACAGGCTGAAATTGTGTTGTTGTAGCAACTCAAAGAGTGGGTCAATTTCACCTTGGGCTCGGCGGGACCGAGTGAAGATCTTCCTGGCCAGCTTGAACTGGGAAAGAGACCTTTTAAAAATAAGGAAAATATGGAGTCGCCAGACACCAAGAGGATAAGCTTTATACTATAAATCTGTATTCCCCAGCAGAGTCACCAAAAACTGTTGGTTGGATATTTTGTCAACCCAAAATATGAGGTTCAACCACAGTATATGGGATTAAATCCCTCCTCAAAGACAAGTGAGGCTGCCTGCTTGCTACTAATCTAAAACACAGTGAAAACAATATATACAGTATTCACACTAATCTAACCATTGGGGGTTGGGATAGAATCCTGAAATCTGCATTCACACGATTCAAAGGTATGCTTTCGTAAATGAACGGGGTTAGAAACTATTACAATGAAAGAAGCACAATGGAAAGGAAATGAGAGAAACATATTTTCTTTCGAGTAAATGCAGAGCACGAAATAATCATACGAGCTTTAGATCATAAATATAATGTCTGAGATGATTAGAAACAATAAGATGCTATGCAAAGAATAGCTTAAGATCATGAACGTAAGAACAATGTCTTAAGAAAGATATATCCCACAACACAAAGTTTGTAAAATAATATCAACTTCTATTCTTTGAAATGATTGAACGAAAACACAAAGTTTTTCTTCTTTCCAATAGCTCCAAATATTACAAAAATCTCGACCCTTTGGAATGCATAAGCATCCCTTATTTATAATAAAAGGGAATGAGAGAAAATAGGATAAATCCCAGAAAATAGTGTTCTTTAAACAGTGTTCTATTTTGCTTGATCCTCACGCAGGAGACCAAGTCAAAATTTGCTTCCTACATGACGAAACAGAAATGAAAAAGACATGTCAATTTCAAGATTGAAATGACATGAAACATCAAGAATTAGTCTGAATCATCATCTTTCACTCCTTCATCTTTCTCTTCCTCCAGCTGCACCTGTTTGTTCTGAAATTCTTGGAACCTTCGAATTATGCCTTGCATTTCATTTTAAATCGGAGTGAAGTAGAATGATCATTCTAAATTTCGCAGTTTCATGGATATCACTAGCACTCGCCTTTGGAAGCTTTTTCAATTTTTTTGAGCTTTCTCAAGGCCTCAAAAGAATGTTCAATTCTTACAAATCGATCAATGATCTCAATACCAAATCCGTGCGTTGGTTCATGCTTTGAAGCAGACTTTTGGACTTGTTTGAAAAGATCATTTGCTAATAAGATACCGAGTTCCCAACCAACACCTTTGGACAAATCTTGAGCAACTCTTCTTCCAAATCACTTTTTCCATTAATCAATTTATCCCTTGATTCTCTCAACTTAGTGCGAGCTTCATTGAGAATCCTCACCTAAACCTAATGGCTTTAGTCAATTTGAAAATGCTTATCCGTATGTGGGATAATGCCTTCTTTACCAAGAGATGTGCTTTGGTATTTGCTTTAATACTTGGAGAGCTTCATAAGTCAAATCAAGATGTCCAATTTCTTGAGAAAACTCATCATCCATATTTTCTCCATCCTTCTGAATATCCCCCACAGATTGATGAACTTTCACAATTTCTTGTATCACCTCCTTCCCCTGTTAGAGTAACCTTTGGATCCATTCATCGACCACTCTTCCTTTTTTAGCAATCTTCTCAATTGTAGGTACTGATGAAAAATCGAATCCGGCGGGGGACGGAAGAAGATGGTATGGATTCAAGGGTTTTGAGAGTTTAAGCAAAACCTCTGTCATTGACTCCACTTTTCCTTTGAGCACATCTCTGCCGTCTTTTGTTTCTTTCAACTTCAGGAACAACACGTTTGTGGCATCCCGCGCATCTTGTTGCGCCCCTTCTGCTGTCACTCTTCCTAGAGCCACCCTGGTTATCTGATAATCAGAGGTTTTTATGTCCTCTTTAGTTTTGTCAGACGCGGGAGTGGCTATCTCTGCGAACTTATCTCCTGAAGCATCCACCAAAACCCTTGAAACTGTTTTGGGTTTCTTGCCTGATTTAGTAGTAGGAGCCTTGAGTGAGCTGAAATCAAAGGCTGCTAGGGAAAAGTCACCTTCCTCTTCCTTGGAGTTTGCTTGAGTAGCCATTGCGGCATATCAGAGGGAGTTGCCACGGTTGTAGAAGCTGGTATCATACTCTCAAGGGGAGAAGATTCTACTAGTGGAGGAGGAATAGTTACCAACGTGGTAGTAGATCCAATAAAAAGAGGCACAGGAGGGGGCATGTTGGTGATCACTTGGGTCCCAACAGAGAGGGGTAAAAGTCCAGAGAAAATACTGGCCATTACTGAAGAAGTTGATGGAGAATAAGGAGGTAGGAGTGGTTGTGAGGAAAGAGGCACAAATTCAGACTCCAAAGCCTTGGATGCAAGAGATAAGGTCTCTTCAGTTGAGCAATCAGCAAATGGTGAAACCAGAGGCTGGCTTCCTTCTCCTTCCAAAGTAATTTCTCCTATTTCTGGTGGTGTTGGTGATTCTGGCACATTCACCATTTCAACTGGAGAAACAATTGAAGAGATTTCTCTTTCTTTCCTCTTTTTGACAATCTTGACCTTTATAGGCCCCCTAGAAGATTTTCTGTCCTTTTCCTTTTTGGAGGGCCCCGCCTCTGAAGCAGCCAACTTTGAAAACTTATCATCTTTAAAATTCATTCCCCAAGAGGAGAGCCATGCTTTGGTGCGTGCAAGAATTGGAGCCGACCTATCTGTAATGGAGGCTTTTTCACTGATTGACCAATCAATAGGTGGGAAAACATATTGATTTTCAATTAGTCCATCATAGGAAAGATCCAAAACACTTTCATTGTCACTGGTACCTTCGGGTAAATCAACAAGCTCAAGTGTTTGAATCTCAGCAATTTTCAATCTGCTATTATCCTTTCTGCGAACAGCAACCTCATTACGCAGATCAATCCAAATATCCTCTATGTTTGGCCTGTGCAGATGCAGGGTTCCATACGCCCTGAGCACTCCTCGGATGTCAAAACCATCTCGAGGCTTCATATGCTTCCTCAACTTGTCCTGAAGCTCATGGATAACATTTTTAGCCTTCACCACTATTGAGCAAGTGTTTCTCCCAATAGAAATTGGGAAGGATACAACAGCCTTATGTTTACTTTGTTGGAATTTATGGAAATCCAACAGCTGCCTAACCAATTCCATCAATATTAGTTTATCTCCTGGATATTGGGGCAGGTGAAAAGGATCCCCCGAGTACATGACCACCCGTAGATATGTGAACTTCTTGAACTATAAGAAGACACATCCCCATTTGGAAACTTCAGCCCAAGCCTCATCTGAGACTCTTGTCTTCCTCAATTTAGGGTTTAGCCTGCAGATGTTTTCATAGAAGAAGACATCATTCACCCTTCTGAATTGATCTTGGGATCCCTTCCTTGTCAGTTGAGGGAAGTATTGGTACACATGACTCCCCGTCCTGCTTCCCTTAGTATCCAATCGGGGATGGTTGCTCATCCCGGCCGCTACATATGTGACATATGAAGACATATAAAATTTCCCCGTTGACAAGACCGTTATCATTTGGGAAACAATCTCACTGCTAATGAGAGTGCCCCAGTCAATCCCTTGCTGATTCTTCTTGATGGTGATCATGAATTGATACATCCACCCTTGGAATACATTTGATTCGGGCAAACCAAAAACCCGACTCAGCAGAGTGATGATGTCATTGATTTCTTGGATGAAATCACTCCTGGGGATAAGTCTTGGAAATCTGGAGACAGCCGACTTGGCGTTGATCAGGAACTTTTTATTTACATGCTTGATGCAGTTTTCCTGATCGTTGTCCCAGGCTTTCTGAGCTGACTTGATGTCCAACTCTCCATACTCTTCAAAATTGGGCAGTTTGAGGAGGTCATCAAAGTAACCTCCATCCAATTTGATCACTACTTCACCTGCTGACTTCTCACAGAGCGAGAAGCCGAGTCATAACTAGAGGCATAGGCCAAAATGAATTCGAGGGCCTTTGAGTGGCAATGGGAAAACCAGCTGCGAGGGTAAGCCACTATTCATTGCTATCGCTTTCATCCATGGAGTTTGGGAGGAACTCCTTACCCTACTCCAGAAATCTTCAATATCTATATTCCCGAGCTCTGTATCTCGGATGTCATAGTGCTGTAATCAATATATGATGGAGACTCCACCTTTCTAAACTTGTATTTCATTCTTCCTGACTTCTCAGTATTTTCTTGAGATGGACCAGGGTCCGACATGAAGGATGTCAAAGGAAGAAAGTTTCGAAGATCAGGGGATGTCGCACACTGTGAAAAATCTGAGCTACTAGATATGTCGGATGAATAGAAGAGTCCAAGCACTGAAGAGGATGTTGGGAAATCCAGGAAACCCGATGTGCTGAGAGTGTCGGAAACTCTGGAAAGTTCGGCACTGCTGAGGATGTCGGAAACTGAAGAAATCCCGACACTTGTGATGATGTCGGAAACTCTGGAAAGTCTGGAACATGCCAAACCATCAATATACTTGGGTCTTTGACCGCACAACACCCTTCAAAACACGAGAAGAGAAAAACAGGGTTTTTTGTTTAATTTAAAACATGAAATATCCTTTTTTACCATTCATGTACCAAGCACATAAGAAAATTCTGAGGAAATAACACCAAGTGGTAATTTCGAAGAAATAGACCCTAAAACCTAAACCCCATTTAGAAAACAACTCCAGAAAGAAGAAGAATAAAAATCCCACAAAACCCGGTAAGAAAATGAGAAGAACCCACGTGCAATCAATCCATAAAAACTAGGAACAAAGAATGGAAAGAGAAATACCTTCAACCAGAGAAAGGAAAGATCGAAAATAGGCGATTCAATCGGGCACAGGTGAGCTTTCGGGTTTCGAGGTTGGAAGAGCATGTACGAAAATCCACGAGTTAAAAATAAAAACGTCTAGTGAAAATGACGTGTAAATCCACATATTTATAAGAAAATTCGCAATTAATACACCTCGGCTTGCACGTGCCAACTCACCCGACAACTCGACATTAACGCCATGTCAGCATGCTCGGGAGGTCCGAAAACCCAACACGAAGGTGTGTAGAGTAATTCAGGTTTCGGGTCACGGAAACAATTGACACAAAGCATGAGATGTTTAGATGCTCCAAAGTTCTGAAAACCCGACATGAAGGACTAAATCGGACTTCGGGTATCGGGAGACAGGCGACACAAAACATGCTTTGGATAAGGCATGTTCCGATGCGCCGAAGGTCTGAAAACCCGAATTGACTCTACTTGAAGCGGGTTTCGGGTTTCGGGAAACACAAGACATAAAGCATTCAAAACACATGTTGACCTGTTGGTGAAACCCGAAAACCTGATTTTCTCTAATAAAGGTAATTTTGTAAAACCAGCGTTAGAAATTTTGTAGGGGTTATCGATAGTTTGGAGTAAACTCAAAGCGAGATAATAGTACTATCTTTGGAGAATAGGACATAGACATAAGCGGTTTCATGCTCTGCATTGGAATTGAAGGGATAGAAGGCTAGAGAACTAGGGACATCTCTACAAATAAGGGTGTAAGAGGCCTAAGAGCTAACTTACCCGCATAAATGATATTGTTCTCTGCCCTTATTGTAATGTTGTATGCAAAAGGTAAGGATATACCTCCCATGGATTGAATCATGACTGAGATGTCACTATGTAAAAACCTTAGATAATAACGGAAATCATTTGGGGTGTAGGTCTTACCACTTGAGGAATTGTGTCCCAAGTATTCTTGAGTTTGATGTTGAAATCAGTCATTTGCTTATTGGGTGCATGCTTCATTGTAGTTAATTTCTCCTGCAGTGATAGATGATTTGAATTATCTTCAAAGTAGTTATAAAGAGCCATCCTAAGCTCATCCCAGGTGGAAATAGATGCAAGTCTTAGGCTATGGGACCATTAGAGTGCTTTACATTTAAGTGAGGTTACAAGCAACCTAACTGCTACATCGTCATGTGTGATCATGTAAACAAAGCATACATTGGCCACATCTTGAATATGTTCAACATGAGTAACTTTATTTTCTCTAGTAAAGTATGGAATGCTCTGGAGCAGGGTTGTTGGCATATCATGTTGTGTATTGAGATTGAGCATGCTTCCACCAGTGAAACTGGAAAATTTCCTCGAGAGGAGGAGGTTGTAGCACCATGATAGGGCACATAGGTCTATTGTGAGGAGTAGAATGGGCTTGGAGTGCTAGAGATTGAGATGCATGTGTGAAAGATATATTGTGTGTACATCTTGGCAAAAGTGGAGGTACTCAAAGGATCCTTCAGCTGCAACACTTTGTCTCATGTGCACTCTTCTCATAAAAGGTGCTCTAGCTGCTAAAATAGTAGATTTGAGTGTTGGGAGTCACAGATGTGTTTGAAATGAGCCTCTAAAGGATGGAAATTGCTAAGTCACACACCAAACTTAGCAATGTTGAAATCTAAGCTTTCAATGTTTGTCTCATTGGGTGTGCCAAAAATTTTGGTTGTCAAACATGCACTGTATCTTGGATATGAAAGAGCCGAGTTATTTGAGACAATAATGGAACTGTCTCCAAGTTTTGGGACCTTGTGTGCTTGAGACAGATCTCCAGAGAAGGCTGATTCCTCTACCTATTTCTACTACTTGTTACTCCTAATGTTGAATGGGAAAACTAAGCTAACAATGCCAAAGGACCAAGGATAGAAGGATAACAAAAGGAAACTAAAATAAGGGAGGAAATAACACTAGAAAAAGAGGGATGAACACTATCTATTCTAAGTGAAAACAAAAGAGAAATCATGAGGGAAGGCTAGGCACATGTAGCACATACCAACAAGCATTTACACCATTGATTTCATGAAACATAACTAGAAAATGGAAATGTAAGGAATTTAAAGTGACACAACAAACACATAATGCAAACAACAGGCAAAAAAGAAGAAAGAAAACATGCTAAGGCTAAAGATAGACACAAAATGATACTTCTATTGCTTCCAGATATGTATAGTTAATTAAAATGGCATCTCGAAGGCTGATATTCACATGCACGAACCAGATTTAGAGGTCTCCAACTAAAAATACAAAGATATAGGATCCTTAACAAACACTAAAGGATACAAAACATCTAACCCTTTATAATGAGCTGATCTCTTACATTTATAGATGAAACAATGAGATAAGAAGAAGAGAAGGAGGGAAATCCAATTTGAAAAGCGACCACCAACCATTAATGCCTCGCAAATCTACCGCAATATGTCAAGTACAATTCTCCATGTTTTTGGCATGTTGGAGAAGGAAGGAAGGCGGATCGGATAAAATTTGATTGGTTGAAGTAATCGATCACGTATTAATTACATGAAAGATGTTTTCTAGCTCCTCACCTACCAAATCCCACTGAAATTTGAATTTTAATGGTTTAGCATGTAGCCCATGTCAACAACTTTTTAAAAAGTCTATACATGCAAGGATCTCGAGTCTTTGAAACACAAGTTATGACTATCAAAATATCACATAGTGCAAATTACGCACATAATACATGTGGTGCGTGTGGATTGGATGAATAAATGGCTAAATATTCATTAGATTTTTCATTTCTACCATGTGTCACACACTAGTTTATTGTAACGATTTGATGCCCCTGGTGGTGTTCTTTGAAAGGTTGCATGTGATACACTTTAGGTTTGAAAATTTTCCATGTGGCACAAAGAACAAAGAAGAAGGTGCAAAGTCATGTGCATAGAAGGATGAGGCACAAAAATAAAATATAGGGAAGGAGTGTGTAAAGGTAACACACATAAGAGGAAATGGGATAAATACCCAAGGAAGAAACACATGGTCAAGGAAAAACTATTACAAGGCAATGTTCTGGGTGTAAGGAGAAAGGGAATACAAATTTTAGGGACTTAGCTGATTTGGGAAGTAAGTCTAAGGTGCACACACATGATAAATAACTATTGGGAATAAGTCGAATGCATAGAATGTGTGCATAGGAAAATAGTGGAACATAGAGGAAAAGTAAAATGGAAGGGAGAGAAGTTTATAAGAAGAGCATACAAGGCACACAAGGAAATGTAGCTAAGGATATGTGTCAATGAGATGATTAAGTGTAAACACAATGAAGATCTTAGAGCTAGAATATGAAATGAGTTGTCCAAATAACTAGAGGAGTTATTTGGATAACAATATTAAAGAATACCCTTAATCTTATTTTTTACATCTGATTAATCAATTTATAATACCTCCTCCCATTATATTATTATAGTTAAAATACCCCATATTTTTTCCATGTAGCTAACTTATCCATCTTTACATTTCAATTTTATTTACCCCTTTTATTCCTACCATAATAAATTAAATAGAAAATACATCGTGTTTCCTAATAAATTATTATTTTCTTAATACATCTCTTCTTTAGAAAGAGAGTTTTAAGCCATTCAAGACCTATTACCAATTACCTTAATGTTAAGCTTTAATCATTTATCAATAGTTCTTCAAATAGTTAAGATGGTGAAATAATATCATTTGTGTTGAAAAACATACTCAATCTTAGTTTTCTACCATCTTATTTTATTTTTGTGTTGAAATTAACCCTACATCTCATCTAGCCCACCTCTCAAATATACACCGAATACCTAGTTCAAAATATTAATAAATTAAACCCTTTCTTTGCCTAATGTATACCGGTATATTGAATTTTCTTTTATCAATTTCAATTACCTCAATATGAATGAATGTTCGGGATATTGCTTAGATAATGAACCCTATGTGCACTGATATAAACATAATAGGTGTTGATCATTTAAGAACTGAATCATGGGTTAAAAATGTAATAAAAAATTTAAAAGTGCTAATATATAAGATATAAGCTTTGATATAGATAATGAAGGATGAAATATTATGGAAATGGAAAGGTTGAGACAAAATTCAAACTTTTCAAAATAACATGTTATATGACCACAAGAAAACTTGGAAAAATGTATATACATAACAAAAAAATCAAGGTTAGTAATAACATGGTGTTAGGTCCCCTTTGGGTGTACGAGAAATGTATACAAAGAAAAACTACATAAAAAAATAAACAAAGAAAATAAAAGAAAACTAGTTCCTTCTTTTGTATCTCCTTACAAACTTAGATGAGATTGTTAAAGCTTGGAATGAAGCATCAAGCTTGTTGAATCTCTTGACAAATTTTGTTTGTGGTTGCTCTAAAGACGCGTTTCAAATGGAATTAGATTTCAGCTACGAGAAAAGTGATTGAATGATTGATTTGATAGTAGATTCGTGATCATTTGGACAATGTAACGGTGTGTGAGATTGAATGATAATACCAAAAAGGACGATGTAATTATCAAATATTCTAAAGATGATAATTAGATAAGAAGCAGTGATGATTTATATATGAAGGATGAAAATTCCTAAATCTTTTATTTGTATAGTTAGATTGTCTAGTATGAAGTTAATTGAAGTAAGATTAATTTATTTAATTGAGTTTCCAATCTATTTAAGGAGTTGATTTGCTACTTTGAGCTTGCATGGATGAGTTATTTTTGAGTTTTCCAAAGGTGACACATGCTTTTGTTTAGTTTTTATCTTTTTGTATTGAAATATTAATTCATCTCTTTTGTTTTAGTCACCCAAAAAAGTGACACGAGTTTTAGATTTTGCATTGATTTTATTTAATTTTAGAATGCCATGCTTTTTGAGAGATATGTTTAGTTAAGTCAAATTCATGATTTAATTTAATCTAATTTTTTCCTCTTACATATATTTAATGATTTTATCTTTTATTTATTTATTTTGCTCTAGTTAACTTGAGATTTTAATTAGGAAGTAATAATTAATTAATTAATTTGATAAGAGGTGAGATGTAAATGGATAATGTGTAGAATTTATTTATTTATTTCGATATTAAATTATCTAATAAAATTAACTAAAGGGATAAATAACTATAGTATTTTTTTACCCACTCAATAGCTATGCACTTTGGCACTTAATCTAGACAAATCCAAATGCTCACCTGAAGCACGCGTAACCACCAGGTCCCTCCTTTTATTTGTCTTTCAGAAGGTTAGCATGCATAGTCATCATAATAATAATAAAGAAATTCATTCATGCATAATAATCATCATACCATGGTGGTTGAAAACACATATAATGATGGAAAAATGATTAATCCAAGTAAACAATCACAAGGGTTAATTGTACTATCCAAACACCATCTTTAGATACATCAATTGTTCTTATCCAAATGCAATTATCCATTATAAACCAAATAAATTTACATAGTATGAAAGAGGAACACATAATCATTAATTACACCAGTGTGCTAGACCATGCATGCACTCATACATACTTAAAAATCTAGCCCATACCGAAGCTATTACAATACATCATCATTGTCATCCCTAAGAAAATAATCACATCACATATTTATAGGAGTGGGGATTTCCTTCACCGCTCATGCACTTTCCTAATAATAGGTGTGCATAAAAAAATAGCCTACATGCTTTTATAATAATAGATAATCCTGAATATAACATGCACTAATTCATATTTTTAGCTTGACCCATACGTGTGCTTTATATTTCTATGTATGTGGTTTATTTTACTTTATTGGCCACTAAGTATTTATGCTTTTGTATATTTATAGATATTTACGTAGGTGACACTCCAAATACGCTTTTCTATTTTTATTCTTTTTGGAGAATTTTGCTAAGTCCCCACTCTTGCGCATAACCTTGCACACTAATATTTTTTCCCAATACACGTGCCCATTGTGTGCTACTTTGTTCCTTGCACACATGTACCTTGTACGCAGATTCTAAGATTTCTTATCAACTTAGTCAATTTCTTGGGCTAACATTACCCCACACTAGGGATATTATAAGTCTTCAACATTATTATTTTTATTAAAGAAAATGTTTTTGACTAGGATCCTACCCAGGTTATAGTAGGCCTATGCCCATATATTCAAATTCATGCGAGACAAAAGAAAATATAGATCAATACAAAGGAGAATCACATTAAAAGAGAGACAAGGGGGACTATAGTACCAAAATAAAAGAGCAGCTAAACCCCAACAGTACCATAGTAAAATAAAAAAAAAAACAACAAAACAAACATACTTCCACAAAAGAACTAAACATCCTAGAGCTTATCCAACCACTCTTTGGTGGTATTTGAAATATTCTTTTTGATACTATCTAGATTATCCTTGACTAAGGTGTCATCCTTAGCTTTTTCCTTCCCTTTGTTGCTTTCCAACACAGTGGTGATGTTGGATAGAATGTCCATATTAATTTTAAGGATGGAGAGAATGTCACACTTCTTGTTTATGATTGTTTCTTGTTCATATTCAATGGATTTGATTCTCTTATCCATCTCTTCCATCATCTGTTCATCCTTACTCCCACTTTTAATAACAATCTTACACCCTCTAACTTTTCCTTCAAAACTTTATACTCCTTCCTAAGCCACATGAGCATGTTATTATGAAAGTAGATTTCATTCTGATGCCCCCTATTTTGGTTTTCTTCTGTATCTTTGTCTCACATAGCTAGAAGGATAAGGTAAACAATCCCTTAACCAATAAAAGAAGAGGGAAAGGTAGTAGATGTGGTGGGGTCAGGTTTGGATATTTTTACAGAGGATACATTCGGAAGGGGGAGGGATCATGACGGGGAGGATGTATTTTAGGAGGAGAAGGGGATGAAGAGGAGGAGAAACATGAGCATTCACAATGACAAGGTCGAAGTGATTTTAAATAAGTAAAATAAGGGCATGATGGGAGGGATGGGATCATTTCCCTAGGGTTACCAGGTTCATCGAGTGGTTAAGGGATGGGAGAAGGTAGAAAGGGAAATTTATTTGCCACATTTATTTTGAAATGATTAAGAAAACCCAAGTGAAAGTAAGGGGTTACTTTGAATCTGTCATCTAATGCAATGTATTTCATAATCACATAACTTAGCTTATCATATGGTTTTGAAAGAGATCCCTAAGAAATGATCTTTTAGATTCCACGAGAATTTCTTCTCGTTACAAAATTTGGCCTCTTCCTCCTTTCTGTCATATTTATTTTTGAATAACCGCACACCCTTCGGATGGATACCTATGACAAAAGATATAATCTCTTATATAATGTGAAAATCTCTATTTTGATACCTCACCTTGCACCCATTCTAGTTTTGGACCGAGATACTACAAGAGGTGGAAGTCATGTCCCTTTACGAAATTCATCAAGTGGTTAAAACCCCCTTCTTGAGAATATCTCATACCTCTACATCCTCCCTCCATTGATAACTGTTAATCAAATCCACTCTACATATATCCCCCATGGTAGGAAATAAAACCTAGGAGCACCGAGAGCTAAATAATATTGGAGTGCATTAAGGCGGTGTATGCAATGGAGATAAAAGCCCTCCAAAATTTAATGTTCAGCTCATGGTTTTTACCTTATCTTCTTATTAATGATTGATTAGACATTATGTGGTAATAAATAGGATTTGTTCCATGATTTGAATTCATTAGAAAAGACATATATATTGGCTAAGGATCTCACTAGATGATTACCCTCCTTGTAGGTATGAGTGAAGATGCACATGGGAAAGGATTTAGTTAAAAGAGTGGCCTCATCGATGAAATTTTTAATGGTCCAACTTACTTGAGCTGATCCTTTGAGATAATTAATGATATTCATTGAGTCACCCTCAATAATGATGTTATACAACTTGAGGAAAAATCTAGTCTATTTCCCCATAGAGTAGCCAAGGCTTCGAAACAAAGTGGTTTATATTAATCCCCATGGCCCTTGCCAGAAACAATGACTTGAAATCCATCCCCTCGATATAAAATCCACCCCTCGAGTTCCTAGGGTTTTCCTCAAGTTTTAAAAATACGAGAAGGATGAGGGATCTAAGAAACCAAATACCTATCAATCTTAAGAGGGGTTATAACACCGATAACACTAGATATGCTCCACTTGTTAAGAATTTCAGCTTCCTTTTTGTTTTGATTAAATTTTTTCCTTGGTCCGAATTCGGAAATGTCTTGTTTGATGCTTTCAACGAGCTGATTAAAAAACTTGCAAAAGGAGGGGCTTCTTTTTTGAAGAAGATACTATTGTTCTGTCTTTCTAGATAAGCTAGATGATATGGGGAAATGACAATAGCCAAATCATGTTAACTATCATGTGTTTGAAGGGAGGGTTCTCATTGTTTCTAAGATGAAATAATATTATCCCAAAGGATCCAATTAAATCCCATGAACTTAGAAAAGGAATTCCAAACCTCAAAAACATAGTTATAATGAAGTAAAATATGATTGAATGATTCCTCAATATTCTTACGTAGATTTCACCTATTGGGGATATGCTGTACTCTTTTTATCTAGTTATCAGTAGTTAGGATTATATTTTGAATGCAAAACCATAGAAAAATATTGATTTTGGGATTCAAATCTTTAAACCAAACCTTTCTCCACTACTTAGATGAAGGAATAATATCAAAAAGGTTATAAACAGTTTTGAGAAAGTAAGAATAATCTATGGAGTCTTCCTAGATAAGCTCATCAACATCATCCCCCAAAAAAAGATGGTGAGAATTTAGAGAAAGTTGAAGGTTCTTGTTAGGTTCAATGAGGTTTTGATCTAATAAAGGAAACTACATCCAAATTATACCTTCATAGTTATTTATGATATAGTCCTTGACATTTTTGTCAATCAAATTTAAGGAATGGGAAGTGAGACCATTCATCTCTATTTTAAGTGCTGAATTAGAAATAAATTTATCTTCCTAAAAAAATATGCCCTTAACATTTCCTAAGTTCCAATTACTACCTTTAATCATAATATACATGGAGTTAATAATGGAATTCCAAAATTGAGATCCTACTAGTAGATTATTTATGTGAAGCCAATCATTTCCACTAGAATTTTCTAAATATTTGGCTCTAACAAGTCTGGTCCATGGGATATATTATTTTATAATCTCCAACCCATTTTTTCCACCATAGATTTGTTCATATACTACAAATTTCTTATGCCAAGTCCCCATGTCTCTTGTGATGACAAACTTTATCCCATGCATCTAGGTGAAACATGTTATGTTCTTTAGCATCAATCTAAAGAAAACATTTTTGATTTTTTCAATTATTTCTATAACCTCCATGGGGAATTTGAAAAGAGACATTAAATATATGGGAATGTTATGAAAGGTGCTGTTAATAAGGATGCATTTTCCAGCATGGGAGAGGAAAACTCCTTTCTAAGAAGCTTGTTTACTTTGAAACATGTTAATAAGATTTTTCTAGACCTCATTCATGATTTTTTCCATGAAAGAGGGCATGCGAGGTAAGTAGATGGAAAAGAGCTAATACTATAGCCAAGTATGTCAAATATTTTCTTCTTCCTAGAAACAAGCGTGTGAAGGAAGTTGAGAGAAATCTTATCAAAGTTAATTAACTAGCCTGAAACTTCTTCATAGTCTAGAAGTATAGCTTTCAATTTTTTGGATTCTACCATCGATGCCATAAGGAAAAGATAGTGTTGTCTGAAAAGTGTTGATTGACCACTTTGAGATCTAATGAAGAGGGATTGAAGCCCTTAAGCTCTCTCATGTGGACAACGTTGACCACTCTCATACTATGAATTTCAGCCATAAAAATAAAAGAAGAGGAGACATTGGATATTCTTGCCTAGGCCCTTTGCTGCTCTTGAAAAATCCTATTAGGGACCCATTGAAAAGCACCGAGAACATAGGAGAGGAAATGCAAATGTAAATGATTAGGAAACTAATTTTTTTGAGATTCTTGTCAAGGAAATCCCATGAGACTAGAAAAGGCCTTGTTCATATCCAACTTAAAAAAAATTACTTCTTTCTTTGAATTCTCCATAGAGCGTATTGCTTCATGAATGATAATAATACCATATTGCATATATATGCCTTGGATTGATCCTCATTTCTTTTGGGAAATGAGTCTCTAGAGAAGAGGTCGTAGACTAGTGGAAATAATTTTGGTGAAGACTTTATAAAGAACATTTTCTAAGCTGATTGGCCTAAAGTATTTGAAATTAGAGGCTCCTTTTTTCTTAGGAACAAGGATAATGAATGTGATATTTATCTCTTTTAGGAACCTTCATGTTCTAAAAGTTCATTTTCCACTTTGAGGAGCTCATATTTACAAATTTCTCTAGTATTTTTGATAAAAACTTGTTGGAAATCCATCGGGACACTGAAGATTTATCCCCCTCCTTGGAAAAGACATTCTTTGCAACTCCTGCATAGTGACTTTTCTAGTAAGCTTCTTAAAGGAGGTGGAACCAATAAGATTTTGAGGATGTCGGTGATGAATTTAGTTGAGATTTCCTCTCCTCTCTGTCTATGTTCCCTAGTTAGGATTGTTTTGTAGAACATCAAAAATTCTTCCTTAATGATGGCGGGGTCATTGCTAGAATTTCCATCTCTAGTAGTAATTTCATTAATTCTATTGCGATTTATATGATGAATAGTAGTCAAGTGACAATACTTGGTGGTGCAATCACCATATTTTAACCTTAAGGCTCTGGATTTTTGTCTCCAGAATGTCCCCTCTTACGCAATAATAGTATGGTAATCATCTAGAAGAATTTTTCCAAGTAGCAGTCATTGGTATCCATCCCCTCTTCACTAATTTTTTTCTCCAGATTGGCCAATTCCTCCTGAATTTTCAATTTTCTCTCAAAGATGTTGCCAAAAACTTTTTATTCCATTTTAATTTTTTTATGTTCTTGAACTTTTGCACCTTCATGAACATAAGAAAACCAGAAACTTGAATGCTCCACCATTATTTTATCCTCTCAAAAAGGTCAAGATGATCCATCCACATCTTCTCAAAGAGAAAAGGGCGAAGTCATATTTCTCTTTCTCGAGGAAGTGAAGAACAATGGGATTATGATCGACCCATTTTTGGGTAGAGTAGTGAGTTTAAAACCCTAAGTGAGAGTCCAATTAGAAATAATTAGAGCTCTATCCATCTTGATGTGAATCAAGTTAGCCCTTATGCATCTATTGGTCTAAGTGAAATTGGATCCTTCAAGTTCTATATCCATAAGGTTAATATCACTTAGAAGATCAACAAGATCATCCATACTACTTTTAAAGTCCTTCCTGCCACCTTTCTTTTCATGGGGTGAAAGATGAGTGTTAAAATCACCCATGATCAACCATTTGTAATAAGAGAAATTGATTCTAAAATATTTGAGATCAAACCATAGATCCTTTTTCCAATGATACAGTTAGAGGCATAAATATTATCAAAAATCCAGAGATCATTAAGATTGCTTTTCGAAGAGAAAAGCGAGACCCAGATGGTTCTAGAACTCATAAACAACCTTTCCATTTAAGTTATTACTATCCCAAAAAGTGGCTAATCCTCCTGAAGAACCATTAGAACTAACACAATGATAAGCGGACTATTTCCAGAAATAATTTTTGACCTTCTTCATTGATTCATACTGAAGCTTGGTTTCTTGAATAACTAGCTTGAGTTGAGGCATGTTTTTGATTTTTTTAAAGTTCTTTTATTATGAGTTCTAATAAGGCCTCTAACATTCTAGGAGATTACTTTCAGCTTTTAAGATAGTATTCTTTGGAACCTTATCTAAAGTCGGTTGAGTCCCTTGATCCAAATTTATTTCTATAACTCTTTTTATTAGTTACTTTAGAGTGGTTTGACCTTTTTGTTAATTAGATTCCACATATGAAATTGCTATAAAAATTTTACACAAGAGGAGGAACCCCTTGGAACCTCTTTCTCTTTACCTTTATTAGTAACAATACTATGAGTAGTTAAGAAAGGTTTAGGGGAACTTACTTATTTATTAAGGTCAACATTCTCCTTACCTTGCACCATAGCTGTGATCTCCTCCTCTTCATTGTGGTCCTTTTCTATAAAAGGATTAACTTCCTTTTCAATGGAATCTTGGAGGGTGAGAAGTTGATATTATATGTAGTGATTTTATTTTATGATTTCCTCTCCATCTTGAGCAATTTCCCTTCTTTGATCCTAGATTAAGAATCTTTTTAGTACAATCAGGAGTTTTTCTAGTATTATTTTCTTCATGAAGGCTCAAAGGGATCGGTACTCCATGACTATATGCTCATCATTTTTCTATGGATCTAGGCCCATTTTCATTTTATGAGGAGTATTTGATACTTCCAAAGAGCGTATCTTATCATATTATATCTAATGATCAATCTGGAGAGGTCGAGAAGACAAATCCTTATTATTTTCTCCTATTAGTAAACTCTATAGATTTCTCGGGGACTTTAGTTGGATTCGATTTTGATGGATCAATCACTTCATAGTTTGTTCTTAATTGATATTTAAGATGAGTTTTTGGCTTCCATGTGAGGCATTGTTTTGTAGGCCCCCTTGAATTTTTGTCAAGTCTCTCTCGTATCAATATCATGTGTTTCCGTTGGTGATTGTTTGTTATCCACAACATTAAAAGGTTTACATGATTTATGAACTAGCTTAGAGTAGTCTTTACATTTCATTTTGAAATCCTCAAATTCAACCTTTTTCTTTTTTATCCCAACAAAAGAATGAAAATTTATATATCTAGGTAGAATTTGGTTCTAACTCACAATGATGCAGAAATTTAGCCGCATTTAGCATAGATCTAGCCTTAGTAGCACCATAAAACCCTATAAGGGTGCTGATTGATTTTAGAATACTAGTAAAACTTCCTCATTCCAGTATTCATGGGGAGTTGAGGAATTCTTGCCCATATGGGCATATATTTCATATTTTCCTTTCCAAATAAAACCCAAGAGGCCATTTCTTGAGATACGAGACCCATATAGCCCAAAAGCTAAGGTATGCATAGGTAAACCTTTGAAAATTCTTCTTTTGATGAGAAATTAATAAAAAAACCCTCTGGTCATCAGAGAAATTTCCATTTGCCCTTTAGGATCCCATTTTTCATTGGGCCCAATGTCTAATTGTATCAATATTAGGGTGAGCACCAAGGAACTTACCAATAAGGGATCCCACATGCATGTAAATGGAGTCCTTTATGAATTAAATAGGAACATTGAAATTCAAGTTATGATCATTTCCAAGGAAGCATGTTACCTCCTCTTTCTTTTGCTCGATTCTTGATCCCTCATATCCTTTCTGTAGGCCATTGGTTTTTGTGCTTTTTCCTTTTACCACATTTTCCCATGTGGTCCCATTCGTACCATTTCCATAGGACATTTGGATTGATACATTTCCTTAAGACCCTATAGAGGATATTTCCCACCCATCCTTACTCCAAAAATTGTTCAAAATATACTCCAACGTGTCTTTCTCGGCTTCTTTCTCAGTAGCACTTAGCATCGTTACCATCGTTATAGAAAGGAGTCCCTCATCATTATTGAATCCAAAGAATGTATTGATTTTATTCGGGGTTGGATGTAGTAATTAGTGAAATTCTACATTGAGGATACTCTCCAACTTCTACCACTTTGTTAGTTCTTTAATGCATCTGGAATCGCTCTCAAAATATCGACACCCGCACGGGGTCCATATTTTCATCCTTCTCCTTTAGCTCTCGATATTCTGAGTGAGGCTTGAGATAATTCCTTCAAAAGAATCCATCCTCCATAAAAAAATGATCTCAGATATTTAAGCCTTGTGTCAAAGGATTCTCTAACATTTTTAAGCGCCTCCCGTTTCTTTGCAATCTTTGCCATTATCTCTTCTCGCCCAATATTTTCATCTTTATTTATTGCTTTTGCCTAATTAACCTCATTTTATTCTTAAATGGTGTTTACTTTGAGGATTGGGTTAGGGTATTGGAAATTATCAAACTCCATCCTACCTTCTTCAACTCATCCTTCATTTTGGTGGTGAGTGCCTCATGCTCTACTATCTTGTGTGCTATAACAACCTTTCTCTTTTTCTAAAATGTAATTCATTCTTCGTTTGATGGCCTCTATAAATTATTTTGTTCCTGAAGTATCATTCCTGTAATATCCTCCAAGTAGTTTAGTGCCATTAGATATTCATCTTTATCCATTTCTTCTAGGTGCTGGGAGCACCTTGTAGTAATTGAATTCGCAATATGTTTGTATTTAATGAATGCATACTTTGCATGCTTTTTTGCTTTGTCTCACACCTTTGTAAGTTGTTGCACTTCTTGTTATTTATTATTTTTATCTTCAATCAAAACCTTGATAGTGGCCCCTTTATCTAAATTCCTCTAAGCCACTTCTAGAACCATTTTGTTTAAGGCATTACTAGTCTACTCATATGTTAAATTTGTCGACTTGATAGTTGCATGGTTTTCACTTGGCTACTTCTTCATTCTGTACCTTACACATGCATCATAACTAACATAAAAATTTGGCTCCTCCATGTGAGTTTTCATACTCCAGGAGAGTATCTTCCTTATGTGTATGGTTGTACCTTTAGGGTTGATCATCTCCCGTTCATAAATTTTCTCACTTGAGTTGTCACCCTATAAATTCCCATCTTACTAAAAGACAAAATACGAAAATTTGGAGTTGGCCCCCTTTAGAAGTGTTGAAGTAAAGTAAGAGGTTTGGAAGATGGAAAAAATTTTCTCTTTGAAGTCTTTTTAGTGTTGTGTGGGTAAATCAAATATTTCTGTCCCTCATGTCCCAAGTGCTGCCAAACCTCCCAATTCCCTGATTTGCCACTTTCTCCACACTTCACTACTTGTCAGGTATATCAGAAAATTTTGTCCCACACATCCCAAGTGTTTCTAGGCCTTATATTCATCAATTTTCTAATTTACCCACATCACTTACTCATCAGCTAAATCGGCTCCGCACATCCTGCGTGTCCCAAGTACTACTGGACCTTCTGCTTGTTCACCGATTCGCTGAATTTTTTTCACTTGTCCATTGACTAAATCAGCTCCATGTGTCCCATATGTCCCATGGACCGTTTGTGCTCCCCAAACCTGATTTTTTTGCATTCTTCTTATATCAGGTATATCGGCTCCGCATGTCCCATATGTCCCATGGACCATCTAGACCAAATTTTTCTGAATTTCCGTAGATCACCTTTTTGAGTTAACTTAGGGTTGTTTGTTGCACATTCATTATTTTCTCTCTCCTCCATTCAGATTGGTGGCTATATAAAGGGATATAACTATTCTTTCTCCCTCACACTTTCCTACTCATTTTTCTCCTCACTCACATTCATGCAAAGAAATATGTTTCCCTCATTCGTACTCCTATATTTTTCTCTTGCAAGGTTTATTCAGATTTGTGGTGATACTCCATTGAAATATATCTTCTTTATTCCTTTGTCATGATGAATATAGAGTACCAAGGGCATGAACACCTCTCCTCATTGGAAACCTCTGTGCCTAACATCGGTGACAATGAAGCTCGACATCTTGACCTCGATGATTTTTGGAGCAGAATTGAATGTGATAACCCTACTCCCATCACTCAAATGATCAAAGATAGTGGGATTGTGTTTGCAAGCAGTTTCCCTATCTCTATTTAGTGTGCTGATACCATGCTCACTTACGGGGCTTGTTTCAATCTAGAATCAAAGGAAATTATTAATGTACATGGTGAGGTAATTGTGTGGTTAGATTCTAAAGCTATCTATGTTTCTCTATGCATCCCAATGGTAGAAGGTACCAATTATCTCTCTCTTTCTCAAGAACAAGCATTATTTGACCAGGACAGTGAGAAATACAAGACTAGGGTAGCCAAGTCTTGGCTAAAGAACCCTAAAAAAGGAGCATCCCGACTTCAAAAACATTGTTCAGAGTCGATTTCAATGAAGAACTTTTAGACATCATCACTCTTTTAGCTAGAATCATGGGAATGCCTTCTACAAATGAATTTCATTTTTGGATGTGTCCATATATCAACATTATTTGTGAGGGGAAGCAGAGTCTGAATTGGGGTGAGATAATCTGTGAAAACCTAATGGAACAACTGGTTAACATTCAGAGAACAAAGACCTTCTACATGACTTCTTACCTTATGTACACCATTATGGCATCCAGGAAATGGCTTGGTTTCAATTTTTTGAGGATAAGAAAGATGCCCCTATATATGAATATTGTCCTCAGTTAACTCTCAAAGCCAGCAATCATAATTTTAGGAGAGTTAATGATGCATTCACCATGTACATTGTGAGGCTTTTGGAAGGAGATACTACTCAAAGATTTTTTGAAGAAGCAAATACTTTGATCTCGAATATGGGAGTTTCTACACACAATTTAGAAAATTCTCATATATCAGGCTAGCTGGTTTTGATGGTTCCCCTTTAAAGCTTCCTATGTTTTGCAATGATAAAATGGCCCTGGTTGAAATTTACAGGTAGTTGGATAAAATTCATCGGACTTGCAAAGATAAGAAGATTGCTGGCATTCGTTTCCCTATCACCTTGGGAAATTATACATGCAGAATAACCCTTGATGCTCAAAACATTGATAGAACTATTTCTCCTCTTACTCTTCATCATTTCAAGTCTCAGACCTATTTTGACATCAAGGGATATATTGCTAAGAATATCAGATTAGGTTTCATTCACTATGCTGATATTGAAGATTATTGGGCTGATTGTGTAGATGAATTTGAGGCCAAGAGAAGGTAATTTGGTATATTTTCCCTTAAATAGATTATAGATTTTAATATTTACAAAGTAACTAAAAATATCCAGGATGATGAGGAATATCTGCAATCTATTGAATATGAGAGAACCATCAAACAATCTCCTCTTGAAACCCTTGATTGGTTTGTAAAGGAGCAGATGGTTTGAAAGAAGTAATCAACCCAGTTATTGTGAGAACCAAGCTCTGGTTTGATAATAAGATGCATAATTTTATGATGAACAAAGCTAAATATTCTTTGCATGAAACTTATTCTCCTAGGAAAGAAGAACTTGCACTTGATGTTGAGATGCCCAAGCAATCTACTCCATCCTCCTCAACAAAGGTATACCTGAAGAAAGGTAAAAACATAAAATAGGAACAGGTTGAAGAAGAAGTTCTTTTGGAGTAGCTAGAAGTCCCTGTAGGTTCAGAGGATGTTGTTTTTTTAAGTGAGGATGATAGTGAAGGGATGAAAGAAGGAGAAGAAATAACCCCTATCATTACTACTAATATAGCGAAATAATTTCAAATAAATGAACCTCTAGGTTTGATGGATACTTCTTCTAAGGATCTTTCTGAGAATGTAACAACTTCTCCACTAGAGACATCAGTAGTATAGACACTAAGTGCGATGAGTTCGCTTGCACTTGGGCCCATTATCCCTTCTGCATCTTCCTCCTCCATTTCTTATGTTTAACCCTTCATTGAGGGTAAAAAAATAAAGTCTACCTCCAAAATTGTGGTTCCTAAGTTTGATGTTGTGGCAACCTTGCTTGGTTCTACTCCTCCTCTAGTAAAGAAAGAAAAGATCACCTCAAGGTTAGTATCAGATTCACAAGGTTAGAAATTCATGGAGATTGCAAAGCCCAAAGAAGATAAGGTAGAGAGATATATTTTGGTGTCTGATTTGGAACTCACAAGGATCCCACTTGGAGAATCAACGCCTAAAAGTGAGGTTCATAACCTCAAAGAAACTATCACTTGGGTCATTGAATGAGTTGAGAAGGACAAATAGACCTTGGAGAAATTGGAAGAGAAAAATCTAATTATTTCAGGTTTTATAAAATCCTTATTGGAAAAGGATAAGGTCCTGGATCCTACTCCATTAACTACTCTTCCACCTCCTCTAGTTCTCGAAATGATGAAGTTCAGACCATTAAGGATATTCATAAACATGTCACCTATGGAAAGGCCATTGAATCATTGGTCAATGATATGATAGTAGCTGGATTGAAATTTATTGAGGAAGCCTTCAAGTCATATGAGAAGGTATCCAAATTATAGCTGAAATGCAACACAACACTCAAAGTGGTTTGGAGAAAGATCTAAAAATTTGGTGTGAATGTATTCAATATCTTCATTCAATGAGCTAGACAGATGATAAGATCTTATTATCAAGAAAAGTATTTGATGAAGCCAAGAATAATCTATCAAAATCCTAGGTTTTAGTATTAATTGGAAGATCAAGGTTTTGGAGGAAGCTGTGGGAGAACTGAAGAATATGAGGCAAAAAGGGGAAACTTTCAAGACTTGTGTTTTTATGCCTTCCAAGATATTCATTTTCAAATCCAGAATGAGGCCACAGAGTAATCAGTTTTCCATGCAAGAAATCAAGGCTCAATTCAACACCTTCATCAAAGAAGATCTTTTCAAGGAAGAGTCCATGTCTAAATAGAAGATGAGAGATGTCTTCTCTCTTTAGTCAGCTATCATTGAGGCCAACAAGGAATTTTAGGAAAACACGAGTTCAAGAAGGATATGGAGAAATTCCTTGGAATGTGGACCCATGTAACTTCCAACACCACCATTTCAAAATGCATGGAGATAGTTGAGGCGATGAAAATATTAAGGCATCAGATTCTTAAGACGGCGGGCCCCTCTAAGTCTCTATAGGAGGTTTACATACGGGTCTAGGATGCTTCCCCATTCTTTTACATTATAACCCCATGATGTAATATTTGATTAAAGACATTATCTTAACATATTTGTTAAGTGGTCTTTAATATTTAGATTAAAGGAAGTTGTAATTGAATGTAACCATTTTTGTAAACTATAAAGTGAGATCTTCATGCCATTAAAAAGGGATGGATCTTGATATTCTGAAAATGTAATAGATTTGAAAGTGATCAATACAGAAGATTTTCTCTTGTCTCTTATTTCTATCTGCTTTTCTTTCTTTCCTTGTCTAAAATTTATGAATCATCAATCTTTCATGCTAAGAAACTTTGTGTTCTTATGATATGATTTCTAGAACTTTGTGTCTATGGAATTATACCTGATATTGTCACATGAATGATTCTATTCTATATTCTTTTGATAAGTACATGTAAGGTTATATTTTGTTATCTATATTACCTGAAAGTACTGTTGTGTTCTTCCCTTTTAGTTTCCTTATTCTTCTATTTTCTATGTATTGGAAATCTTTATTGGCATAAAAAATTTCAAAGTATTAGGAGTCCTCATCAATATGAAAGTTGTACATTTGTATATAATCTTTGTTTCTCTCTTTCAATAAGGGAACCTCTCCCATAAAGAGGAGGGACTTACTATCCCCCGACTGTTATTTACTAAAGTGCTATTTTACAAACCAACAGTTTTTAGTGAATCCACTTGGGATTCGTTTCAACATATACCTTTCTAAAATAATTACAAGTTCATTTTACAGTCTGGTGACTCCATGATATACATGTTGGAAGAAATCTATTGGGGTATAAGATTCCCATTTTCAGCTTCTAGGACAACAAAACCACCCTCTTCCTCTAGCAAGAAGGAATAGAAGAACTCATTCTGTGAGCTCACCTCCTGCTAAAGACAGGATTTCTAAGAACAACACTCCTAAAGAACAAATCAGTCCTAATCTTCATTCTCTGGTACTTGTTGGAGTTACAATTCCCCTTCAGTTCATCTTCCCAAAAATGGCAACACCTTTGCCTTGGGGACAACAAGTTGGGCCTCTTGCTCTTCCTCAACCATTGCATGAGTTTCCAAAGGGTAATAGGAAAATTTTTCCTAAATTTTGAGGTGACGGGAAAGTACACCCAGATGAACACATCATAGCCTTCATTGTTGCATGTGGAATTTTGGGGTTGAACATGAAGATGTTTCTATCAAGCTCCTTATGGAAATGTTATAGGAAAATGCCGATGATTGGCTCTTTGACCTTCTTCTTTGGGTCGATTATTAATTAGACTACCATGAAAACCAAGTTTGAGCAGCGTTTCAAACCTACAGAAGATGTGCTTGACCTCTTAGCTCAAATTTCTCATATAAAAAAGGAGCCACATGAACCCACGAGGGAATTTTTGTAAAATTTAACAAGTTAATTCATAAGATTCAACAGAGGACCCATCCTATAGATCAAATTCAAAAGTTATTTTTCCTCAATGCTCAGTTACCTAAAGTAAGTTATGCACTAAGGAGGGCTAATCTTCTAACTCTAGATGCTTTGATCAACGCTTGGCCATTAGCATTAAAGATGATCTAATAATGTTTGGTAAATTGAAAAGAGAACCCTACAAATCTAAAGCATCTTCCTCTTTTCTCTTGGAGCCAATTCTGATCAGTTAGTGTAAAAGTTGGCAAATGATCTCATTGCTATCAAGAAGTAGTTGGCTCAACATGCTCCTTACCAAGATATTCCAAGAAATAATTTTCAGCCTAGGAACTGTTTTCCCTCTTCTCAGACTAGATTGGCTATTGAAGGCCCTCCCATTAAGGTTATAGTCAATGCAACTTATGAGGTTCAAGAACCTGATGATGAGGAGGTTAATGAAGACTATGAAGAACCAAAATAAGAGGTTGATGAAGAGCAGGAGGATCTTGGTGAATCTCAAGTTCATTTCCTCACCACTGAAGGTATCAATGATGAAAATGAATATGATGAAGTAGTGGTAGATATGAATAGTGAGTCATATGCTGTTATGACTTGAGAGAAAATGAACAGGAGGGAAAAAATGTTGCAGCCTTCTGTAAAATCGAAGGAATTTCCTACAAATTTTCTAGTAGTTGCGAAAAGAGGAGCCCCTATTCCCACTACCTCCACACAAAAGGTGAGTAATGCTAATCCTCCTCCTTCTACCTTTGTTTCTAAAAATTCTTGTCCTTAAATTCCTAAGCTTGATAAACCAAAATTTCCCTCATTCCCAATAATGATGCCCCATCCATGTCTAGATATTTTGATATTATTGATCACATCAAGAAGACAAAGATCCAAATCTCATAGGAAGAATTTTACCAGACTCATCCAAATTCTTTTGCTAAAAAGGTAAAATTCTTAAATTCCAAATCCAAAGCTTCACCTAATAATTCTAAAGGTATTTTACCCACTCCCCCACCTCAATCAATCCTTGTAGCTACAATCACTTTATCCAAGTGATAATATTAAACCATCCTATGTAACACTTCTCATAGCTGACCATAAACTCAGTAATTTTGTTATTAAATCAGGAGCGTCAGACAATGTAATGCCTACAAAAGTAGCTCATGCTCTGGGTCTGACTCTAACATGTACATTTGGTTCTTGCTATTCTATGGAGAGTAGGGAAGTGCCTCTGGTTAGAAGAATTAAAGATGCACAAGTACCCTTCTCTAGTTTTCCAAAGAAAAGGGTCAAAGCTACTATTTTAGTAGCTAATATTCCTCCCTCATATGGTATGTTACTAAGTAGGAAATTTTGTAAAGAAGTAAGAGGTGAAATCCAAATGGACTAGTCACACACTCTCATCTTGGTCAATGGAAAAATAAAAAAGCTACTACTAGAGAGACAAACTGAGTACATTATTCAAAAGAATGATGATCCAAAAGCACAAATACTCTATGAAGATATAGGGCATGATAACTATATGATCATGTCAGAAGATGAGGTAAAAATTCCTATAGGAGTGATTCATGATCCCAATGGAATTTGGACTTTGGAGTTTGATGAAAGATGTTCCTAAGTTGGTTCTAGAGCTGGCGTGGTGCTAATCTCTCTAGAAGGGAATATCCATCCATTTTCATTTAATCTTTATTTTGAAAATACAAATAATATAGCTGAATATGAGGAACTCATACTTAGATTGAATGTGGAAAAATAAATGGAAGTAAATAATATCTATGCTCGTGGTGATGAAAAATAATTCTAAAAGCAAGTCGGGGATATTTTTCGAGTTAAGAATAGGAGGTTGAAACATTATAGAAATCTTGTTTGTGATTCCATTGAATTATTTGATGCTTCCTCCATTGAAGTTGTGATAAGAGAAAAGAACAATAGTGCTGATTCTTTAGATGTCTTAGGATATTTGTTGATTGTTCACCCTGATTTCTCTAAGGAGAAATTTTCCATTGATATGATTCATAGGCCCAATGTGCTAGATAATGCATGTAATTGGAAAGTTTTCAATGATGATCAACACTTGATCTCTTTCTTGGAGCTTAAGGAAAACTTCAATCAATTATATTTTGAAGGAAGTGAAACTATGCCTAGGGAGTATGTGCCCTCTAATGAAGATGATATCAAGGAAGAGATGGATCAGGACAGTTGTATCAAATTAAAAGGTAACAAGATCCCCAAAGGGCTAGTGAGTTTAGAGGATCTGTTTGATAAACATGATAGGTACATCAAGTCTAAAGCTTCTCAAGGGACTCGTCAATCCGCTGAGTATGAGAAGGTCAACATTGGAAGTAATGATGAACCCAAGATGGTGAATATTGGAAAATGTTACACTCAAGAGGAAAGAAGGAAAGCAACAAACCTATTAAAAAAGTATGTTGATGTCCTTGCTTACTCATATGATGATCTCAAATCCTTTCAACCAAAAGAGATGCAACACTATATTCCTCTAAGACTGGGATTAAACCTTTCAAGTAGAAGCAAAGGAAATACAATCCCAAGATTGTTGATACCATTTTTAAGAGATCCAAAAATTACTAAAAGAAAAGATTATCTTCCCTATACATCATTCAACATGGATTACCAATATTGTGCCAGTAAGAAATAATAATGGGGAGATTCGTATTTGTGTGGATTTCAAGAATTTAAATCAGGCCTCTCTAAAGGAAAACTACCCTCTAGCCATGATGGATAAAGTTTTATAGGTGTCACCATCTCGAAGATGTTGTCCATCCATGTTGTATGGATTCTCTGGATCAATCGGTGGAGGTCAATACTCCCGGATCAGCAGGATTGCTTTCACTACTCCTTGGGGTACCTTTTCATATAAGAGGATTCCTTTCATTCTTATCAATGCCAGTGCTACTTTTTAGAGGGAAATGGACTTAGCTTTTGGTAGTCTTCGTGGAAAATGCATTATTGTACACCTTGATAATTTTCTGTCTTCTCCAAAATAAGGGTAGATCAATTTCAGCATCCTAAAACAGTCCTTCAAAAATTTAGAGAACATGGGGTATCTCTTAATCCTAAGAATTCTATCTTTTTTGTTACTGAAGCTAAGTATCTAGGGAATATTGTTTCCAAATAAGGAATCAAGATAGATCCAGAAAGAGTTTAGGAAATTTAGTAGATTCCTCTTCCCACAAGCAAAAAGGGTGTTCACTCTTTCTTTGGTAAGATAAACTTCTTAAGGAGATTCATTCTAGATTTTGCAGAACTAACTATGAGCATTGCTCAAATGATGAAAGGGAAGAAAACCTTTGGTTGGAATCCTGAAGGAAAATAAGCTTTTGAAGGTATCAAGGAAGCTATTGCTAAAACTCCCATCTTAGCATGTCCTGATTTCAACAAAGATTTCATTATCTATTGCTATGCTACTAAGAATACTTTGGCTGCCATACTAACTCAGAAAAATTATGAAGATCATGAACTTCCAATCACCTTCATGAGTTATGTTCTGAAATCTCATGAATTGAAATATACTATGATGGAGAAACATGCTTTTGCAGTGGTCAAAGTTGTTAAGCAATTTCATTTTTATATACTCAATTCCCACTCTATTGTATTTGTGCCTGATATAACTATTAAGTCTATTCTTACACAACAGGAGTTTGGAACTAAGAGGGGAAATTGGGTAGCAAAATTCCAAGAATATGACCTTGATATCAAGCCAAAAAAGTTAGTCTGGGGTAAAGGCTTATGTGAACTTATTGCAAAATGAGCTGACGAGGAAGTAGTTGAGACTCTGTTGTCCTCTTCCTCGATTCAACAGATGAGTGGCATACTAAAATTGCAAATTTTCTTACTTATGGATAATTCCCATCTCACACGAGTGCTAAGGAAAAAGAGCTATTAAGCTAATGTTTACACAAGATGTATTATGGGAAAATGATTTATTAAAGCGAGGCATTAATGGAATATCCCTTAAGTGTGTGGACAAAGAATAACATAAGAAGTTGTTTTTAGATTTTCATGATAAAACCTGTGGAGGGAATTTCTCCTCTATTGTCATTGCTCACAAAATTCTTCATGCAGGTACTATTGGCCTACATTGTTTCGAGATGCATCAAAATGGGTAGGGAAGTGTGAAGCCTATCAAAATTTTTTTGGGAGACCTAAATTGGCTTCTTTACCACTTAAACCAATAGTAATTGATGAGCCTTTTCAACAGAGGGGATTGGATTTCATTGGGACACTCAACCCATATTCTAGTGTTGGACATACTCACGTCTTGCTAACTGCTATAGATTACTTCACAAAGTGGGTAGAGGCTATTCCAGTCAAAAGTACTACTTCTGAGGTGGTGTGTAATTTCATCAAGGAGAACATCTTGATAAGGTTTTAGATACCAAAAAAATTGTGGTGATAGTGTTTCTAATTTTTCTTCTTCCGAGATGATGGATTTTTGTTATGGTTACGGAATCTCCCTTGCTCATTCTTTAGACTATTACCCCTAGGGAAATGGACAAGCTAAATCAAGAAATAAGAATTTGGTAACCATCGTTTAGAAGCTTGTCAATGATTCTCAAAGGAATTGGCACAAGAAGCTCTATGATGTTCTCTTAGAAGATATGATTACACCTAAAAGAGTAATTGGAATGTCTCCATTTCAGGTAGTGTATGGTGTTGAAGCTCAGTTTGCCAAGTAATAGTGGAATCACCAACCTTACACTTAATGAAGGCTATTGAAGATTCAAGTTTCATCGAGTTCCGTGGACAAAAGGATCATGTATCTCAGGAAGATGGATGAAGATAGGATGCAAGTATTTGATAAAATATCATCTCATCAACTCAAGGTGAAATATTTGTTTGATAAGAAGGCTAGACCCAGATATTTTAAAGTAGGAGACATTGTTGTTGTGGGACAAAAGACATGAACCTTGTGGGATCCATGGTAATTTTTATTCTCTTTGGCTTGGTCCTTTCAAAATTAGACACTTTTCTAGAGTAAATTATTTCTACTTGGATTATATGGATGGATCTTTTCTTCCACTTTATTATAGTGGGTAATATTTGAATTTGCTCAATTCTAGGTGATTATGCGGTCATACGTAAATTGTGTATAGTGTCTTAGTTTTGGCATTTCTTCGTGTTTTGGTTATTTTCCAATTTGTGTGTTGTCTTCTATATTTCTTTGCCTTTGACTCTATTTCCCAATGGATAAGGCACAAGTCTTTTCTTCACAGAGTTCTTCTTGGTTTCTTGACCTTTCCTTGTTTCTCTATTCCAAGTCAAGTCATCCCCGGAAAGATCCAATTATTGTCACCCTAAAAATTCCCCTCTTACTGAAATACAAAATATGCAAATTTTGAGTTGGTCTTCTTTAGAAGTGTTTAAGTAAAGTAAGAGGTTTGGAAGATAGGAAAAATTCACTCTTTGAAGTGTTTTTAGTGTTGGTGGGTGAATCAGATATTTATGTCCCTCATATCCCAAGTCTTTGCCAAACCTCCTGGTTCCTAGATTTTCCACTTTCTTTACACTACACTACTTGTCGTATATCGAAGTTTTTTTCCCATGCATCCCAAGTGTTTTCAGGCCTTTCGTTTGTCAATTTTCCAATTTACCCGCATCACTTACTCGTTGGATAAATCAGCTCGCATGTCCTGTATGTCCCAAGTATTATCGGGCCTTTTGTTCATTGATTCACCAACTTTCCCGCACTACCTTATCCACCGGATAAATCGGCTCCTTGTGTCCTATATGTCCCATGGACCATTTTTCCTCCCCAAACCTGATTTTTTTCCATTCTTCTTATATCGGGTATATCGACTCTGCATGTCCCATATTTTTCATGGACTATCTAGACCAAATTTTTCCGAATTTCGCATAGATCACCTTTTTGAGTTGGCTTAGGGTTGTTTGTTGCACATTCATTATTTTCTCTCTCCTCCATTCAAATTGGTGGCTATATAAAGGAATATAACTATTCTTTCTCCCTCACACTTGCCTACTCATTTTCTCTCGCTTGCATTCGTGCAAAGAAATCTATTGCCCTCATTTGTACTCCTATATTTTTTCTCTTACAAGGTTTATTCAGATTTTTGGTGATACTCCATTGAAATATATCTTCTCTCTTCCTCTGTCATGATGAAGATGTAGTACCAAGGGCACGAACACCTCTCCTCATTGGAAACCTCTATTGCTAACATCGGTGTGACTAATCTCGACATGTTGACCTTGATAATTTTTGGAGTAGAAGGAACGTGATAAACCTACTCCCATCACTCAAATGATAAAAGATAGTGGGATTAAATTTGCAGGTATTTTCTCAATCTCTGTTCAGTGTGATGATACTGTTCTCACTTGCGGGGCTTGTTTCAATCTGGAATCAAAGGAAATTATTAATGTACATGGTGAGGTAATTGTGTGGTTAGGTTCTAAATCTATCTATGTTTCTCTACGCATCTCAATGGCAAAAGGCACAAATTCTCTATCCCTTTATCAAGAACAAGCATTATTTGAAAGGGAAAGTGAGAAATACAAGAATAGGGTAGAAAAGTCTTGGATAAAGAACCCTACAAAAAGAGCATCCTGATTTCAAAAAACATTGTTCAGAGTTGATTTCAATGAATAAATTTTAGACATCATCACTCTTTTATCTAGAATCATGGGAATGAATTCTACAAGTGAATTTAATTTTGGATGTGTCCATTTATCAATATTATTTGTGAGGGGAAGTAGATTTTGAATAGGGGTGAGATAATCTGTGAAAACCTAACGGAACAATTGGTTAACATTCAGAGAACAAGACCTTCTACATGACTTCTTACCTTATGTACACCATCGTGGCATCTAGGAAATGGCTTGGTTTAAATTTTTGAGGATAAGAAAGATGCCCCTATATATGAATATTGTCCTTAGTTAACTCTCAAAGCCAGCAATCATAATTTCAGGAGAGTTAATGACACGTTCACCATGTACATTATGAGGCTTTTAGAAGGAGATACTACTCGGAGATTTTCTGAAGAAGCAAAGAATTTGATCTTTGAATATGGGAGTTTCATACACAATTTAGAAAATTCTCATATATCAGGCTAGCTGGTTTTGATGGTTCCCCTTTAAAGCTTCCTATGTTTTGTAATGATAAAATGGCCCTAGTTGAAATTTACAGGCAGTTGGATAAAATTCATCGAGACTTGTAAAGATAAGAAGATTGTTGGCATTCATTTCCCTATCACCTTGGGAAATTACACATGCAGAATAACCCTTGATGCTCAAAACATTGATAGAACTATTGCCCCTCTTACTCTTCATCATTTCAAGTCTTAGACCTATTTTGACATCAAGGGATATATTGCTAAGAATATCATATTAGGTTTCATTCACTATGTTGATACTGAAGATTATTGGGCTGATTGTGTAGATGAATTTGAGGCTAGGAGAAGGTACTTTGGCAGATTTTCCCTTCAACAGATTATAGATTTTAATCTTTACAAAGTACCTAAAAATCTCCAGGATGATGAGGAAGATCTGCAATCTATTGAATATGAGAGAACCATCAAACAATCTCCTCTTGAAACCCTTGATTGGTTTGTAAAGGAGCAGGATGATTTGAAAGAAGTAATCAACCCGGTTATTGTGAGAACCAAGCTCTGGTTTGATAATAAGATGCAAAATTTCAGGATGAACAGAGCTAAATCTTCTTCACATGAAACTTCCTCTCCTAGGAGAGAAGAACTTGCACCTGATGTTGAGATGCTGAGTAATCTACTCCATCCTCCTCAACAAAGGTATACCTGAAGAAAGGTAAAAACATCAAATAGGAATAGGTTGAAGAAGAAGTTCTTTTGGAGCAGCCAGAAGTCCCGTATAATTAGAGGATATTGTTGTTTTAAGTGAGGAAGACAGTGAAGGGATGAAAGAAGGAGAAGAAATAACCCCTATCATTACTACTGATATAGAGAAAGAATGTCAAATGACTGAACCTCTAGGTTTGATGGATACTTCTTCTAAGGATCTTTATAAGAATGTAACAACTTCCCCATTGGAGACATTAGTAGTACAGACACTGAGTGCGATGAGTTCACTTGCACTTGGGCCCATTGTTCCTTCTGCCTCTTCCTCCTCCTTTTCTTGGGTTCAGCCCTTTGTTGATAGTTGAGAAAGAAATTCTACCTCCCAAATTGTGGTTCCTAAGTTTGATGCTTATGGTAGCCTTGCTCGGTTCTACTCCTCCTCTAGAAAAGAAAGAAAAGATAGTGTCAAGGTTAGTATTGGATTCACAAGGTTAGAAATTCATGGAGATTGCAAATCCCAAAGAAGATAAGGTAGAGAGATATCTTTGGTTTCTGATTTGGAACTCACAAGGATTCCACTTGGAGAATCAACGCCTGAAAGTGAGGTTCATAACCTCAAAGAAATTGTCACTCGGGTCATTGAATGAGTTGAGAAGGAAAAACAAACCTTGGAGCAATTGGAAGAGAAAAATCTAATTCTTTCAGGTTTTATAAAATCCTTATTGGAAAAGGATAAGGTCCTAGATCCTACTCCATTAACTACTCTTCCACCTCCTCTAGTTCTCAAGCAATGATGAAGTTTAGACCATTAAGGATATTCATAAACATGTCACCTATGGAAAGGCCATTGAATCACTGGTCAATGATATGACAATAGCTAGATTGAACTTTATTGAGGAAGCCTTCAAGTCATATGAGAAGGTATCCAAATTACAGCTGAAATTCAGCACAACACTCAGTGGTTTGGAGAAAGAGCTAAAACTCTAGTGTGAATGTATTCAAGATCTCCGTTCAATGAGCTAGATAGATGAGAAGATTTTATTGGCAAGAAAAGTATTTGATGAAGCCAAGAATAATCTATCAAAATCCTGGGTTTTTAGTATTGATTGGAAGATCAAGGTTTTGGAGGAAGTTGTGGGAGAACTGAAGAATATGAGGTAGAAAGGGGAAACTTTCAAGACTTGTGTTTTGTCTTCCTTCAAGATATTCATTGTCAAATCTAAAATGAGGCCACAAGTAATTAGTTTTCCATGCAGGAAATCAAGGCTCATTTCATCACCTTCATCAAAGAATATATTTTCAAGGAAGAGTCCATGTCTAAAAAGAAGATGAGAGATGTCTGCTCTCTTCGGTTAGCTATCACTAAAGACAAAAAGGAATTGGGGGAAAACACAAATTTTGAGAAGGATATGGAGAAATTCCTTGGAATGTGGACCCATGCCACTTCCAACACCACCATTCCAAAATGCATGGAGATAGTTGAGGTATTGAAAATATTCAGGCATCAGATTCTTAAGATGGTGGGCCCCTCTAAGTCTCTATTAGAGGTTTACACTTCTGGGTCCTAGGACACTTCCCTCATTCTTTTGCATTGTAACCCCATGATGTAATATTTGATTAAAGACATTCTCTTAACATATTTTTTAAGTGGTATTTAATATTTAGATTAAAGGAAGTTGTAACTGAATGTAACCATTTTTGTAAGCTATAAAGTGAGCTCTTCATGCCATTAAAAAGGGTTGGATCCTGATATTCTGAAAATGTAATAGATTTGAAAGTGATCAATACAGAAGATTTTCTCTTGTCTCTTATTTCTATCTACTTTTATTTCTTTCCTTGTCTAAAATTTACGAATCATCAATATTTCATGCTAAGAAACTTTTTGTTCTTATGATATGATTTCTAGAACTTTGTGTCCATGGAATTATACCTGATATTGTCATGTGAATGATTCTATTCTATATTCCTTTGATAAGTACATGTAAGGTTATATTTTGTTATCTATATTACCTAAAAGTAATGTTGTGTTCTTCCCTTTTAGTTTCATTATTCTTCTATTTTCTATGTATTGGAAATCTTTATTGGCATAAAACATTTCAAAATATCAGGAGTCCTCATCAATATGAAAGTTGTACATTTGTATATAAGCTTTGTTTCTCGCTTTCAATAAGGGAACCTCTCCCATAAAGAGGAGGGAATTTTTATACCTTGACTATTGTTTGCTAAATTACTATTTTACAAACCAATAAGTTGGTATCATTCTTTGAAATTATGTGTGTAACACATTGAATTTATCATCAATATAGTTTACGTGCGGTGTGCACAAGATCTCATCCTCCTCTCTTACGTCGGTGTGCCTACTTCTTTATACTTGAGTGTGCATTACTTCCATCACTGGCTATAGATCCCACATCTTGTTCACTCACCATCACCATCTCCTTTCTATTATTCCTTAGAGTATCCTTTGTACACTTTTTGTACCTCTGCATCATGGTGTACATTCTCATCCGTGGGATCTTCTTCATCATCCTCCACATCATGGATGACTAGAGTTTATTCATTGCACAAACCCTTTCTTTGGACCTTTCTTCATTTCTATCCTAAGTGTTCACCAAATTTTGTATTCTTTTTATTCGAGGGGTCTTCTTCTCTATACTCAAATTGGGTGGAGTGACCCTTGGGGATTTAATTACCGGATCTAAGGTTCCCGAGTTGTTATCTTGGAACTTGTGCAATCTTCATAACTTTCTCCTATGGATTTAATCAAGTGCAACACTATCTTATACCTCTTCCTCATCCTCATTCTTAGTGTTTTCTTCTTATTATTATTTGGGAGGGGTAACCTTGTGCATTATCTTGGTCCCTATAATCTTCTTACCGTTTAGTGTTCTAGGGAGAGGAAGGTATTCTTCATCACCATACTTCCCATTTGCTATTTTCAGATTCAAGTAGATATAGAATTTTACTACTTCTTTCTTACCTATTACCGGAGTTTAAGGGATGATTTCTATTTCATCTAATTTCATTTTCTCCACATAATTCATCTTACCGGGATACACATACTTCTTATGTAATGTATGGAATTCCATATGTACCTTTTTGTATTAATTTTTAGCTTCGACATGTCATAAATTATATTCATTGAGGCTTGGAAGTATCTCGATGTGAAGGTAGATGGGAGTTTACACTATGGGATTTTATCCCCGGACTTCATAAAAACCTTCCCAAGAAAAATTTCTAGTACTGTGAATTCAATATGACTACCTAGGATCGAGGGGAACTCTCTTGGTATGCTCCACTCATGCTCGAATTCCTCACACAACCACTTATACAATCTATCCACCATGTTATTGTATGCATTATTTATCCCCTCACATGTATACTCATTAAACCTCTTCATAGGGGATTTATCTTCCATAGGATACTTCCATACATTGTCATTTGGCCCATTTGTAACCCCAATCACTGAAAATAGAATTATTAATAGGATTTCACCCCAAGTTTTTTTCTCACCTCTGCATGATTCTTCAATAATTCCCTTAAAAATGAAGGATTAAATGTTGTACGGAATTTTGTTTTCCATCTTCTATGCAATGTGGAGCCACCTTTTGTTTACTTGGGTCCACCTCTCTGATGCGCCCAACTTGCAACTTACTGTACATGAAACCCTTATAGACGGATCATTAATTTTCACCATGTCCATTACACAACCTCCTTGTTAGTAGTTGAAAGCAATGAAAATATACTCCACTCTAACATCTTCCTCCAAGTCAAGCTCTATCTCTAGGCCCGAGCTTCCTTGGGTTATAAGACCACAAGTGGGACCTATCTTGGGTGCTAATCCCTCCTAATTCCCGTGTCTACAACAATATAATAGAATTCATATTTTCTTTAATAACGTGAAGATTACAAATGGAACTTACAAGTAAATATCTACCTATGGATTGATTCCTTTCCTACAACCTTAGAATTATTTTTATATTCTTCACTTCAGAAGAAATGTGAAGAGACCACCTCATTACTAAAAGTTACACTTTGATGAAGTGCAAGATCATAACAAAGAAATACAGATATTATCATGCATGCAACATAACTTGTAAAATTTGTTATCATATAATGACATAACTTAATAAACTAATCAAATTAAATGGCCAGTTATCAAATTAAATCAACTAGTTCCTTGTTGGAGTTGCAGAGCATAATTAGGTGATGACATTGAATCTTCTTCATGTTCTCATAACTACTCCTTTAGCAACACGTGAAAAATCAGGTGAAGTGTCCACATTTCTCAAGATTTCCATAATTATGGTCTTGTATATGCATGTGACCTCCCTTGGCTGCAGGTTCTTTATTGTGGATGAGTCCTAGTTGTTGCATGTCAGTTGTTGTGGATGAGTCCCTTTACATTGTGAATGAGTTTCTTTGGCTACATGTTAGTGGATACACATAAAAAAATAGCAATCAAGGCTTAACTTTATTCAAAGAACTATTTAATCATCACATTGTATTCAGAAGAATAAATGCATCCATAATCCACAAAATAAAGTAAACTTAGTAATAATTATATTAATTAATATAAGTGCCATAAGTTCAAGATATAACATATATGTTCAGTAGTATATGGGAATCACAAGTTCAGGGGGTACACATGGATAAAAAAATACAATAGATGAGGCATTTTAAATAGTAAATAAAAGGGCTCATCACACCCCTAGATTGAGCTTCTTGAATGTCCTCATTCAAGAATTATTGCATTCTTCCTCTCCTTTCTTGGGGTCAGCTTGAATAATGCTACACAATCTCCTGAAGTCCATTGGTGTTGAGATACCTTCATGGTTCTATGAAGAAATAACCTACATTCCTTCTATACCTTTCCATTATTATGTCCTACAAGTCCTCATTCAACTCTGTGTTTCCAGACCAGTGGGGGATATGATAGTGGAAAATTGGTGGATAATAACCAATAGGAAACCAAGTTTTTCCACATCCCTTAGAGACTTCAATATATGCATTTATCCTCCTGAAATTTGGGATGATATTAGGATAAGAATGCATTTCCTTTCTCTGCATCTCTTTTGACATTTATTCCCATATTTCCATGCAAGTCTGTACTATTTCCATACTATTAAACTTAATGTAGTTTCTTGCTTCATCATGGGCTTCTTGTCTCATCCGATAAAACCTTTGTTTAATTTGTTGAATTGCCATAAACTTCCCATATTATTCAATCATGGATTTAGTGTTTCCTTCCTCTACCCTTATCATCAAAGGTTTTACCTTGCATAAGTTTTTGTAATCCACCATCTGCTTCTCCTATACAATTCATTGTTAAAGTAGGAACACAGTGCCCTAATTTGTACATCCCCAATGTAGAGTGTAGGTATCCAATCTCTGTCATACTCTAGAGCATAGTTATACATATATAATTCACATAACAATAATTGAATTTCATGTGAAATATTTAAATACAGCCTAAAGAATTCACATGTTGTACTAATGTCGAATCAAAAATATGAGTTGATGCAAGTTTTAGTTGCAACATTTGTTCCTTCAAGAAGAAAACATATACATTTGAAGGTGGCCTGCATAAGAGTATTTCATTGGTTACCTTAATAGTGTCTTCTTGCTTCTTCTTCAGTCTAGCAATCTCATTATCCTTAGCCTTGAGCTACCTATCCTTCTCTTCAATATCTAGCTAATGTTGGAAGAGAAATTATTCCTTCTCTCTATCCCACTTTTGCTGCAACTTGTTAACATAATTCTCAAATTATTGTACCCAATAATCTAGCAAGGTGGTTTGAGTTGTCATATCCCTAAAAGATGGTCTGGGAGGTTCTCTAAAAATTCCTTGATCACAACTTATGGCTGTTGGTTTAGTAGTGGAAATGGTGAAAGCACAAGCTCTAAGACTTCATGAACTTTTTCATAGGCAGCTGTAGGACTATCCACTTGTGTTATCTCAATAGGTTCATGAACAATTTCGGCTCAAGGTCTTGGAAAATATTCTCAATTATGTCCTCAATATCTTATGGAAAATCATCCATTGTGTCCATTACATTAGTATGTGCTTTAGGTATTTAGTATTCTAGTTCTTCCTTGGTTTATTCTTCATAATTTTTGTCACATTGTATGAATTTTCAATTTCCTTTGTTGATACTTCTCCTTCATGTTGTATGTGGGTTTCCCCAACATGAACGACCTCTGTTTGAACTCCAATTGGTTCATTAGGGATCTCATGAGAAGGTTTCTCATCTAACTCCTATTTTTTCTCTTCCACCTCAGTTGTATCTTTCATGTCTATGTATTCATATGTGTCTACATGATCTCCCTACTCAACATCCATTGGAATAGGTTCCTCAATATTTTCTAGCTCCTCTTCATCACTGTCCAGAAATATTTGAATGTTTCTCCTAGGATTTGAGGTTTTGGTATTTTTATTACAGATCCTATGGGATCTCTTTGATGTCTTAGAGGTTTTTCTTGACGACTTTAATTTTCCCTTAGAGGAAGAGGACTTAGGTGTGGATATATTTAGAATTTTTTTAGCAACAAGAATATTATTAGGAGAGATTGGCCTAGGGACTTTCTCTGGAAATGGAGGTTTTTCATGAACAGGTGTTTCTGCAAGTATGGAAGTTTGTGTAGGAGTATAGGTTTCTGAGGGAACATAGGTTTTAATAGGAATAGAGGTAGCAACTATGGTTTTAGGTGGAGGAGATGTGGAAGAAATAGTTGATCTTCTCCTATTTTTCTTACCTTTATGTCACAAATCATCAATATGTTTTACCCTAGAAAAATCTCCCCATTTTATTATAGGATGTTCCATTGCCAATGCATGTTTCACAACTAAGGTGATCAAGACAATGGTGAGACAATGTAGACCTACCCTTTTGAGATTCCTTACTCATTTTCTTTATACTTTAATGTAGGAAATTAGGTACATTCATGTGTCTCGCCATTTTCAAATGATTAAGCAATTTAAAATACACAATGTTTAACCATGAGTACCTACCCTCACAAGTGAAGTACTTTATAACATATTTTACAAAAATAACCAAAAAGGGTTTTAAAGAAGTGCGTAAGGTACCTTGTCTGTCACTAATGAAGTTGTCATCTGGGTCTCCAAATTCTCTATGAGATTCATCTGGATTTGCCTTTGTAGGATACAAATCTTGTTCTACTAGGAATCTGGTTACTTTCAACAGAATTTCTTCATCCACCTTAACTATCAAACCTTAAGCTTTGTCATTTCTTTCCTTCATGGTTGTGTAAAAATCTGTTACCATTGACTCATTAAATCCTTGAAATTTATTAATATACTCCATCCAACCACTGTCATGAAAATACTATAGAATTTGTGGTTGATTATGGAGCTATGAGTGATTGAGGTTCATTCCTAATTAGGTCACCACCCATTTTTGAATTCTACAACTTCTTTTAGCTTTGAGAGGCAAGAAATATTTATAGTTTGAATTGATTTTGCAAAAAATTGAATGAGTGTAAAGATCTTGAGTACTTGGTATTTTCAAATTTTGTAACCAACTTACATGTAGCTCGAAAGGGCATGTATTAATTAGATTTGAAGGATGCACCCATGTGAGGTGATGAAGTGGGGTGATGTGGGAGACAACTCACATTATGGAAGACAATGATAAATTATGGAAAATAAAGTTATTGATGACATGGCACAAATATTAATCACTTATAATTATTCTATCACTACTTTAATAAAGTGGATTAAGTGCACTTATCTCAAGAAGTACGTTTGATGATTGTGACATGTTCCTTGTCAAAATTTACTTCTTTAGTTGCATGCAGAGTCAGTGATAGTGCAAGTTGAGATGTTACGTTGCTATAAGAACTACATAGAGTGTTTTAAGTGCATGTCGAGGTCCCTTAATAGAATCAATTATTTCTTGGAGATGGAAGAATGAATTTCTTTGGTTCCAATCTTCTTCATAAGTGCTTGTATGTGTAATTTGATCCTTATTTCTTCATGAAATCACAAGTTCTCGCTAATAGGAAAAACAAAGTAATGCTTTGTTACATGTTGTTACAAGTGGAAATTTTAGTATTTTCATCATCTCCTTATGTCAAAGGTTATGTACTCCTTAGAATAGATATACCAAATCCTACAAAAAATTTTTCTAAAAAAACATGTTATTTGAGTGGTTCTACGATCATGAAGAGGGTTGATTACATCACTTTTATTCATCCTTGGAGTATCCAATAAGCTGAATATATCAAGGCGAGTGAATGTCTCATACCTTAGCAATTTCAGAAGATGAACCAATAGGTTTAACTTCTAATTTTGTCTTTGATGTTCTCATTCCATCCCACTTTGAAATCCTTTGAAAATTTTCATGAAAGTGATCCTATTAGCTATCTTTTTGTACAACTTCAATCTATGAACACTCACCAGTAGTTTTAATTTCATAGGATCTATGGTGGTGAGTTTCATAGCTCCATTAGGAAGATTTTACATAATCTCATATGGTTCCAACCACCTTGTTCATAATTTTCCCATGCGGTCCTTATACTTGGAGTCAAATAGGAGAGCCCAATATCCTTCTTGAAATTGTCTTGTTTTTATGAACTTATCATGTCATTTGATTCTTTGCATTTATATCACCTATGTATTATGAATAGATTGCCTCCGATTTCATCCAGCTTATTAAGTTGGAGAATCCTTTGTCTATAAGATTCAGACAAATCTATGCCTAATTCAAGTGCAGTCCTTAGTGTTATATGCTCAAATTCAATAGGTAGAACAAAATTCCTACCGTACAAGAGCTCGAATGGTGTAAATACTATTTTTGTCTTCCAAGTTGTATTGAATTCCCAAACTTCTTATGGAAGTATTTCTGACCAATCCCTTTTATGGAGTGCAATGGTTTTGGTCAAGATGGATTCTATTTCCTATTTGTTACCTCAACTTGGCCATTGGATTGGGGGTGATAAGGTGTAGATTTCCTATGCCTGATTTCATATTCCTTAGCTAAATCAGAGATGACTTCAATAGTGAAGTGTGTACCTTGATCTGTAAAAATTTCTCTTAGCACACCATATCTTGTGAAGATGTGGTCATATAAGAATTTAGAAACTTTCTCACTCTTCTGATTTGGTAATGCTTTCAATTTTATCCATTTAGTGAGGTAATTTTTACAAACCAAAATGTACTCTTTCTGCTACAATTTAGGATCTATTGGGATAATGAAGTTCAATACCCATAGGTCAAATGGATAAAATACTAGTTGATGCTGCATTGGAATATCATTTGTCTTGGTAGGCTGACCTATTATTTAACATTAATCACACCTTTCGGCATACAATGTTGCATCTTGATGCATCCTAGAATTTACGGTAAGAAAAGCCTAGGCACGTTGGCACATAACTCATCCTAGACCGAGCCCTCACCTAAAGTGTGAAAAGGTACTAGGCCCCTCTTTAGGGTTGCTATTGTAGAATGTTATCATGATGGAGACTTAAAGCATTCAGATCCATAACTAATGTAACTTTCTATAGAACATATTCATAGCTAGATCTAGAGAATAACAAACTTAAAAGATAACCATGATGAAATTAAGCATGAAAGGACCTATTATACTTTCGATTTGATACTCTGATTCAGCCAATACACTCCATTACATTAAACATGATAAGTACACAAAAGCTTATTACAATAGATAATACCATAGTTTATGCACGCATCAGATTTGACAACATAACCTCACAATAACTCAGTCCTTACATCCTATCTCTATATATATCTCATACTACATAGTTCACTACATATTTATAAGGGTGGGGAATTTCCCTTCACCACTTATCTAATCCCAAAATAGGTCACATGCTATTATTAGCCACACACTAGTTATAATAATAGCCACACATGTAAGTGTGCTAACAATATAATTCTTCTAGTTAAATATTAGTAGTAAATCTATCCTCAACCTTTGTATCCATGTAAAGCACCTCATAGCCAACCATCCAAAATATCCAATGCATGTCGCATAAGTATGTGCTGGTTTCTATGTTCAACACGCTATATCAAAAAATAGCTCATCATCATGAAAATGACTAAGTCCGAATCGTATTTATCCTTAGTGTGTGATTCCTTCCCAATCCTCCCACACTATTGAATGTGCTATGATCTTCCACACAAAAATTTTGTATGCCCTTCGCTAAGTGCCATATTTTCTTGACCAACATTACCCCACACTATATTCATTATCACCCCATTAATGGTTGTTTCTAAAATGAATCAAATAATAGAAATAATTTTTATGAATAAAAGAATGTCTTTAACCTACAACATCTTCTATTTCAACTTGAAGAATCAATTCTGGATATTATTTTTTTATTTCTTCCTCTAAAGTATGCCAATCATTGAGTGGGCCTTTGTCTTTTTAGGATATCAACTATAATTGACTTTAGCTCATCTTTTGTAATTTTTCCTTTCTCATTCTCGTAAGACCTAAACAATGATGGACATTGCAGTCATTCTTACTTCTAATAAGTCCATATTTTATGCTATGAGTTTCCCAAGCTCATATAGCTTTTCCTTGGGTGGTTCTTGTGTTATGTAAGGGCCTCACACTTCTCTTTGACAAGCACTAATCATTATGTGGAGCCCAAGATCTCACATTTCATGGCTTTTAAGACTTCATTATCCTCTATAATGGTCATGGTTCTTATAACGAATTCTAGGTCCTGCATACAAATATTCAACGCTTGATCTACTTTCTTTAGTTCCACCTGCAAGCTCGGAGCAATGCCTCATATGATGCAATCTTTCTCATCACCAAAGCCTTTTCCCACTCTTCCTCCTACTCATGATTCTTTGGCCATGGCATGTGCAGAGGGCCATCTTCAAACACTAAGTTCACCAAGGTACTTAAATAATGCATTTCGAACGAAATGTTTGGTACTATACGTACCCAAAATTGTAGGGTACGCACCACCTCGAACAACATAACACGTACCTAATGATGATACAGTCTCCTCGCAAGGTGTTCGGGATCCGGAAAAGCTCTCCAAGTATGCATTATCATCTCGCATGCCCCGCTTAGCCCCCGCGTGCTTTGTTTTTCTCTTTTCCCCTCTTTTCTTTTCCTTTTGATCTTTGGTTACGAAACCACCGCCCGCCTGGCAGCGATCTCGTGACCACCACCCTAAGCGAGCGGCGGTCTTGTAACCACCGCCTGCTCGGGCGGTAGTCCTTTACGCATTTTCCAGAATGCTCTTTTAACATGACTCATGTAAATTTCAATTTTTACCAGCTTTTTTTCACCGCCATAGGCTTGTATTAATGATTCTAGTTCCCTGGAATAGTGTTTTGCCATTGTTTATAGTTTAAGAGATCAATTTGGTTTTTACCTTGGGTAAATGAAAATGCTATAAATAGTTGGTTTGTGCTCAAGCAAATGGCCCCTCAAATTTACCTCTGAATTTCTCATTGTAATAGATTAGTCTTTCATTTTGTTTAGAATCCTTATTTTCTTTCATTGCATGCTTAGTTAGTATTGTTTTGCTGTTAGGAAGCCACATATCCATCTTGTGAAAGTGTTTTTGATATTTTCTCCAATCCATTGGAGTAGAATAGTTTGTTTTCAATAGGAAGCCATTAAAGTTGCAGGTTTTTTTCTTCAAACAGATAGTTTAAGGTTTTGGACATTTTATGTTGCATGACTCACAATAAATCTCGATAGGAATTACATAATCCAAGCTCGTACTCTTGTGATATCTCTCTCCTACTCTCATTGTATTAATTCTCGTAGCCTAAGCTACCTTTGTGCCAATATCTATTTCTATTGATGCTAGCATTACATGCTTTTACGGATCCACATGAATGCGGAGGAACGAGGAGATCACACCGAGGGGACAAGATCACACACACCATCGATTTGCCCAGCATTCGCAAAATCCAGGTTCTAGCTTTCAAATTTCTAATTAGAATCGTATCAAATAGAGTATTTAATTACTTTATTTCATCAATCTTACTTTCGATATTACTAGGGAAGTGTGGGGATTGATAGTTTTGCGAGACTATGATTCTTTCCTCACTTCGAGGTAGGATGCTAGAGTCTTTCAAATAGATTAGATCAATTATTTTATTACTTAGAATAGATTTACAACTACGGAAAGTAGCTAACTCGGTTACTTTGTTTGTTTTAGAATTCGACACTAGGTTAAGCTGTCACAATTTCTAGATATATTAAAATAGCTGCTCTTTCAAATTCATTTAAAAATTCATAAAAAAAAAACAAAAATATAGAAGTTATATATGTTATAGATGTACTTCGCATAGTTAATTTTATTTTGCTGCATTTAGTTTACATTATTGCTTTTGTATGAAAATCACGGGACCTAGAGAGCCCAGGGAATACGTATTCAAGCCAATCGTGCCCCAACCCAATCTCATCACAGCCATAATTGATATAGATCAAAATCTCAAGATCCAAGTCTTCTAAACAACGGTAAACTTACAACAAATTAGTTTCCAACTGCACGGGTTAAACATAGAAGACGACCAAGCACACACATTTTGGTCAAATCAACCAAACTACAGATTACCCTAGATTCATATCCACATGATTGTAGAAGGGTTTGAAAGAGAGCAGACCTTTGGTTGTGATCCTTTGGTCCCACAACTAGATACATGAGACACTCTCACAGATATAGATACCAGCTTGAGAATTCAAGTTGCACAAACACCTGTAAGATATTCTGAGAAGATCGCACGATTATTAATTCTAAATATAGAAGCTGAGAAGGCATATGACTATTGGATATTAGGGATTGGGGATTAACCCCACACATGACCATAGCGGGACCATAACAAATATGAATCTACGGTTGTGACCCACAAATCCCACACCCAACGAGCCCATAGGTGAATCGGACATAGATCTTTGGCCTACGTACACTAGTATTCGAGATCTACTCCACTTCCACCTATCATCATCAAACAGTTATCCTTATTAGACATAGCAGCTAACAAAGCTAAGGAGTTCTAGACTAGGCTAGAGAATCACTCATAGAGTCAATTATATTTACCATCCGCCCTATGACCTTATCTGGAGATATACACGAAACTATCCCAGGACATTTTCCACATATTCAATAAACTATAGATCGAATCACGCCAAAGCTCAATATTAATTAGAGCCTTCGAGTAGTCATCCTTGCTAATCAATCTATTACACCATTTTAGGTTAGGAATGCCTTCTTTGCCTTAGATTCACAAATTCCTCTAGTGCGCGTCGAAGACATCAGATTACCCAATTAGCTTGTCTGCATCCCACACATATTTAATCCCCACCATTTGCTCCGGCACAACCTCGGGAGGTCGGGTGTGAGGAAAGGTTACTTGTAGATTCCTATGCTCGCTTGTCACTTTTCCATCATACAAAATTGGTGAATCCAACGTGAAATTCCCACTTTCTACTTTAGAGTCATATTATTATGTGATTCTTCCAAATTAGTATATCTTTCATCTTTACCACCTCATTAGCTTTCACTATCACCTTCGCTCCTTCCCATTATTCTGGGTATTCATATACCCCTCGAATATGTCGGGATTTGATGCATATGGTAGGCCTCTCTTAGGTCTTGAGGCATACTACGCTCAACTGAATGGATAATCATCACCCTCGCTCTTAGTATGGGGTGATAACTACTCAACTAATCAGTTGTCAACACAAAATCCAAGAGTCAGATATAGGTCATCTTTCCAAATAGAGGAGTTGGATCAGCTCACTCAAACACAACAAACAGAGCCTTCAGGCTCGAACAATATGACGCTCACAGGAGAGTCTAGTTCATCTCCTCAGGTACTACTTAGACCACAAATTAGTAGACAATCAGACTCATACCTGGGATTAGATGATGAACATTTGGTACATTATGCCAGGAATAAACAATGTTCTCAAAGTATGTACCCACCTATAGGAGGTTTACAAACACAACCTGAGGTCTCTTTTCAAGGAAATACCTCCATGCCACTACATATAGGAAATGCCCTCGGGGAAACTTAGCAGGGTAGTGATCAGTTCATAGCAGGATAGCACATGCCTATACAACACCATGATATACAATCAGATGCCGCTAAGGAAAAACACCATGACTTCACCAAATGAATTCATTTCAACGTTAGTAGAAAAAGTGAGAGGGTTAGAACTTGCCCAGGAAAATCACCATTCTCAACTCATGCAGGCAGGAAATTCCAAACCTAGCCAAATAGACCTCCTCACAGGAATAGGTACGTTAGGCGTGACCCCTCAGTATTCACAACAAACACCGATTAGAACCACCATTTCTAACACCATTCCAATACCTCCCAGTCTAGTACAAAATAATCCATTCTTGGACAATACCCCTTCATACTTAAACATGTACTCCAAATCACCACAAGGGGATATGTTCTCCTCTCCTGGTATTTTTACTCAACCACAAGGGTTCCCTTATGCTCCTACCAATGCATATGCAACGCCATATCAACAACCCATTCCACCGCCACTCCCTCAAAGCAGCACCATCAATGGTCGAAACCTATGCGATAGGGACATATTCAAAATACTTGAAAGAGCCCTTAGATTTCACCATACGAAGCATCATGCTTCCAAGACCTCTTCCCAATTTTCCCAAATACAAAGGTGAGGGAGATCCAAATGCACATATCAAAGCTTATGCTATAGCAATCGAGAACTACTCCCATGGGATGGGGTTGTTGCTAAAATATTCCCCAAAACTTTGGAGGGCATCACTCTTGATTGGTATTATAGAATACCTGAAGCTTCCATCCATTCATTCAAGCAACTCGTGTCAGAGTTCATCAAGGCCTTTGACATGAACAAACTATTAAGGATAGGAATCAGGGAATTCTTGCACATTAAGAAAGAACACAATGAATCTATCACCCATTTCATCTAGAGGTGGCACACAGTTCTCTATTCTTCGGCAAGTGCTCCAAACATGGATCAGATGGAACTATGTGATCTATTCCTTCATTCTCTCAGTAGAGAGGTGAAGGAAGAAGTCCAAAAGTTCCCACTAAGAACTTACGATGAAGTACTTGAGAGTGCTCTCCGAATAGATCAAGTGGCAATTGATAGTGGTCGCAAGACATATGGAGCAAACGGGAGGTTAATCACCTCCAACCAAAACACTACAACTTATCCTACTACCACGAATGTCAATCAAGGACCTAAAATTCTTAACAAAAATCGTAGAGTGACAATAGATGGAGTAACCGATTAGGCTAGAAAGGTAAATGTTGTGAATACTCCACCACAAATAAACAATCAATGAAACAATAACTTTACTCCAACAATCAATACAGTGGATTTTAATCATCCACAACAAAAACAACAACAACAAAAACAATGGTGAAGCCCTACATGGGATCCAAATCAAAATTCAACTAGGTATCAAAACCATAATTCAAACCAAAAACAACAAACGCAAAACTTTAATAGGAAACGGTTTGATCAAAGTTTTAGGCCACAATATACACCAAGCCAACAAACTAGGAATTACAATCCTAACTCCTATTGTGGTTTTCACAAAATCCGAGGCCATGACACTAGAACATGCCGTGACTACAATAAATTCATGCAACGTTTTCTAGAAGAACAAAGACAACCTTTCATAGATATGTTCTTGGCAGATCCTGCCTCACCAGTGCCAAATACTTTTATAGGGGTAGTTTCCCCTCAAAATGCACCCCTCAAGATCTTCAATGATCCGCTCCCAAATCACAACAATAACAAGTTAAATCCAAGTGGGACAAACAAGGGTGTAATTGTAGGAAACAATGATCATGAAGCTTCAACTTCACTAAATCCATTAGTTGTGCCACAATTAGGAAGTCAGCCATGACCTAAGATAGTCGGTTTAGTGGAGTTAGATGCCGAACTACCCATAGAAGCTTCAGAATAAGGAAACGAGAGTATTCCTCTCGGTTAAGTCCAAGCTACCCGCTAGAAACAGGCAATATCCAACAAGTATTAACAAAACCCATAGGTGCTTATGATTTAATTAATGATCTAACAAAAACCTTCTCGCACATCTCCTTTTTGGATTTATTAAAGAACTCCCCTACTCACAGGGCTTCTCTTTTAGAAGCATTGGGTTTAGGTCATCTAATTAGCATCACTCCACCTCCCGAAACATAGGTAAATCATATAGACTTTGATATCCATCCTCCGGGGCAGCCGGATAGGGACACCGAATTCATATTCGAAATAAACAAAATGCCCACAGACGCTGAGATTACGTGCCAAGGTGATCCGGCCTTACACTTGCAAGTGTGGGTCTATAACAATTATGTGAAACACGTGATGGTTGATGATGGGGCAGCAGTTAACATAGTCCCTTTTTCTTTCCTTCAAAAGCTAGGGTATGGAGAAACCAATTGTTCCATGACTCGAAATATGCTAAGAGGCTATGACAGCCTTAAAGCCACTTCAATTGGAACTATAATACTACCTATCACCTTGGGACCCAAAACAATCCTGACTGAGTATTATATTATAGATCGGGAAACTAACTATAATATGATCCTCCTACCGACCATGGATACACCGTATGAAGGAAATCCCTTCTACGCTATTTCAAGAAGAAATATTCTTGCATTTAGGAAAGGTGTTCATAGCCAAAGGTGATCCAAAACCATTCGATGTACACTGATCGACCTAAAGAAAATACCGTGCATACACTCGGAGTTTGAACTCCCAACGAACCAAGTTAATAAACCTACCAATGTAAAACCAAAAGAAAAGTTGGTACCTACGATAGATCTCGAAACTATGAGCCTAGCCAAGGCAACCCTAGCCCCCAAAGATGAGGTTAACACTTTGTAGAAACAATATCATTAGGAACTACTACAAAAATTGTTGAATTACTAGAACAGGATCTACCAATATAGGCTAGTGAGCTAAAATTCAAATGCACTAACAACGGTGCAGAGCAGTGAAGCCATTCTCCTTGGCCTCATCCTAGCTAAGAGAATCGGTGTTAATAACATTAGTGTTAGGAGACTCGTAATTGGTAGCAAACCAAGTCTCTAAAGTATATGAAATTAGAGCCGAGCACTTACATGCTCTACCAAACGGTCAGATTAAATTTAAGCAAGGAATTTGACTTCATATCGATTGAAGAAATCCCATGCGAACAAAATCTTCTCGCCGATTCAATAGCAACCTCAGCGTCACACTTTACTCCAAATAGTAAGTTAGAGGATACCCGTTTCATGGTATCCCTTCGTGATGAACCATTGATAAAAACAATGTCAAATCCTCTTTTAAATGGAAATGAAAACAAATCTACTATCCTAGACCACATTGATAGTGATACAACCACTCTTGATTTCTTAAACACCTATGCGGCATTACATCTCACCCATCACATAGTAGATTTATCTTTGATCCCGCATTCATCTTCCTATTACGGGAATCCCATGACAGAGCTTCCCCCACAAAAGGAACTCAACATATACACAGTCGAGAATGGAGATGAGCTGGAGCTACCCCCAGCCCCACCTGAGTTTGAAGAAGGTAACGCTTCTCTAATCGAAGAAACAATTGATATTAACATTGGAATGGAAGATGAACCAAGGATACTGAAGTTAGGATCCTCGTTAACTCCATTAGAAGTAGAAATACACACTCGGATCCTCAAGGAACATCAGAAGGTGTTTGCATTTAATTATAAGGAAATGACAGGAGTTGCACCCCACATTGCGGTACACAACCTCGTCACTAAATCAGATGCAAAACCGGTTAAGCAAAAATCGAGACCAATGAAACCCAAGGTAGCTCTCATGGTAAAAGAGGAGGTAATAAAGCTCCTCCAAGTAGGATTCATCAAACCAGTCGATTACTCTCAGTGGGTATCTAATATTGTTCCGGTTCTAAAAAAGAATGGAAAGATATGCATCTGCATAGACTTCTGAGACATTAACAAAGCATGTCCTAAAGATGACTTGCCATTACCATCCATAGACGTCATTGTTGGACTTTAATTTGGATTTGAGCTTTTGTCTCTCATGGATGGATTCTTGAGATACAATCAAATCAGAATATCTAAACAAGACCAAGCTAAGACCACATTTATAACTCCTTGGGGAACATATTGCTATGTTGTTATGCCATTCGGTCTCAAGAATGCTAGCACTACATACTAGTGGGCTATGACGTATATATTTCATGATATTATTCATAAAATTGTGGAATCCTATGTAGATGACTTGTTGGCCAAGGCCAAGAAGTGTTGTGACCATCCGGAAGTGCTTCGCATCATTCTTTCACGTCTGATAGAATATGGAGTCACGCTAAACCCGAAAAATGTGTCTTTGGTGTGACAGGAGGGAAGCTCCTAGGTTACATTATATCATCACGCGGGATCGATGTTGACCCAACCAAAATTAAAGTTGTTCTCGAAATGGTCCCACCTTCGGATGAATCTGGAATTAGGTCATTTCTCAGAAAACTTGGTGCGATCCGGAGATTCATCCTGGACTTAAGTTTTATCATTCATCCAATCAAAAATATACTCAAGAAAGATTATAACATTAATTGGACCGAAGACTGCAATGAAGCTTTCAACACAGTTAAGCATTTCTTGTTATTACCACCCATGCTAATGCCACCTAAGCTGGATCACCCGTTAATTTTATATTCGTGAGCCACCAATGTCTCGCTAGCCTATATGTTGGCTCAAGAAGATGATGACAATAGGGAACGTGCGATCTATTTCATTAGCCAGACATTGCTCGACTATGAAACACGCTACACACAAGTGGAATGAGAATGCCTCACCATAGTCTTTGCAACAAAACGCTTAAGACATTACATGTTAAATCAAGAAACAAAGGTCATTGTAAAAACAGACCATTTACGAACTTTCCTCACGCAAGGGTCCTTGTCTAAAAAGGTTGGGCACTTTATAACCTTAATGGGTGAATTTGAATTAACATTCGTAAATCAGAATTCGGTTAAAGGACAAATCATCGCAGATTGGTTAGCTGATAATCCATTAGATGGAGGTGATCTAGTAGATCTGGACTTTCTAGATGAGTGCATATACTACGTCGAAACCCAACCTTCTATCTCTGAGTGTCCTTGGTACACTGATATCATTAATTATATCATGGACCATACATATCCAGAAGGTACTACACCACAACAAAGAAGGCGGTTACGCATTATCATAGCTAAATACGTCATCATAGAACAAGTCCTCTATCGGAAAGCATTCGATGGAATGCTTCTAAGATGCATTGACACAGAAGAATCCAAGAATATTCTCCATGAATCTCACAGTGGAATGTGTGGAGGCCACTTCAGTGCCATGCCACCACTCGTAAAATACATCGAATGGGATATTTCTGGCCCACTCTAGAGCATGACGCAGTAGAGTTTGTACGAAGGTGTCATAAATGCCAAGAATTCTCTCATGAGATTCACATGCCGGCACAAGCTCTACAACCAATCGCTACTCCATGGCCCTTTTCTACGTGGGGCCTAGATTTAATAGGGAAATTCTCTCCCTCATCTACAGATGGCCATAATTTCATAATCACGGCCACCGAATATTTTACCAAGTGGGTAGAGGCTATGCCTCTTACTACTGTATCGGGTTCTGTAATCGCCAAGTTCATTTTGAACCAAATCATTTTGCAGTACGGTGTCCCGCAAGTCATTATCTCAGATAATGGGACTTCTTTTAAGAATGACGAAGTTCACGAATTATGTAATAAATTTAAAATAAGCCATCATACAGCCTCCTTGTATTACCCTCAAGCCAATGGACAGGCTGAGGTGACAAACAAAACATTAAAAGCCATTCTCCTTAAAATGGTGAAAGAAAACAAACAAGATTGGCATTTGAAGTTATACCCGGCCTTATGGGCCCACCAAACCTTAATAAGGACACCAACAGAGTGACTCCTTTCTCACTAGTATTCGGGGCAGAAGCAGTTCTCCCACTTGAGGTTGAAATACCCAGTCTCCGCATTTCATTACAAGGGATTCTAGATGAAGACACTTATAGAGAAGCACATCTCTCCCAACTAGAAAGCCTAGATGAAGCTAGGTTAGATGCTAAATAGTGGCACAGAGTCTATCTTGACTGGATTTTTCAACAATATAAAAAAGGGTCTATGAAAGCGACATATATGAAGGTGATCTAGTTCTAAGGCTAGACAACCAGATCGATAAAAAGACCAGCGAGGAAGGAAGTTCCAGCCCAAATGGCTGGGCCCACACCGAGTCATGAGGACTATGAAAATGGTGTATATCTCCTATGTATGCTATAAGGTGAGGAATTTGGTGAAACAGTCAATTCCCCGTACCTCAAACGATTCTACGTGTAAGAAGCTAACACTACTTATATAATTATATCTATATTACATCTTCATATGGATTAGGATCATTTTGTCCACTTGTTTCGTACAAAAATTGTGATCAAGGAATTTGTTCTCAAAGTAATTTATTACAAACTCATGATGTTGTTGGCATAAACACTCTAATCGTACTTCTCTATTTCCATGATATCATCAAACTATTTGGAATCATTTCATCAAATAAAGCTAGATAAGACAAAGTCTTAACAGTAACCATGCCAAGATCTATGGGTTTATTCTCACTTTTGGTTTCTTCTTAGGATGGGTGTCTTACCTATGGTCTATTCTTGAAGCTCCATGGTGTCAAATCTATCCCATGTGTATATCTCTTTGGAAGTAAGAGCATGCTGAAATTTTACTCAAACGAACAAGTCAAGTATAAATCAAATAGAAAATTTTAAATTTACACATTTCCTTGCCCCACCAACCTTCGGTGATAAGCTTGTGTCTCTTACTAGTGACGTAGGGTTGGGAAAGGATGAAAATGCCCTTACTTGCCTATGCCTTGCCTATGGTGATAAACCCATGCTTCTTACTAATAGCATGGGGCAAGGTGTAGGGGGTCCTCATGATAAGCAAACATAAAAGGTCATAGAAAAACAATTCAAATCTTGAAGTCTTGAGTCAAAAACAAATGAATCGGGATGTCCAAAATTTCAAGATAATTAAAAATCCTAAAAACCTGATTTTGTCTACCATGTGGCCATCTACGGATCTAAGTCTAGATAAACCGCAAAGAAAGTTGCATCCCAAAACTATGAAGTCACTCTAGTGGAGTGGGCTTGTAGCATCCTAATTTTGTTCCGTCAAAGCTTTTTCTATCTCTCATCAATATCATTTCAACACATTTCATAGCTTGTGCCCTTTCTAGCTCTCGGTGATGAGCCCTCGCATCTTACTAGTTGTGTGGAGTTAGGAGAGGGGCAAGTCTACCTACTCATCATACCGGTTTGTCTTCACCACTTTGCCAAAACAAATATGAAGTATACAAAATTGCTTACGTAAACTAAGATTCAAAATCACATTGTACCTAAAGATTACATATATCAACATCATGAAATACAAAAATAAAGTAAACACTTGCATCATTTGTTCTCCATTGCATACATTCTAAAGAGCATACATGCATCACATCATAATCTACATGAGGAAACTAGAAAGGAAACAAAGCCATAAATGCCAAAAGTCTGATCCAAAAAGAATATAAATATATAAATAATCAAAGTTTCTGTACAATGCCATCATGCGCTAAGCATGGTCAAAACACTCAAAGAGCCCGGATATACAAAAGAATATATCATACAAAATCTAGGAGAGCCAAGTGGCTTCTCAACCCCTATGAGACCCCTTCGAAGGTGCACACCCACACCTAGGACTCAGCTACGCCGGCGCTCTGAGTGCATGGAGGGCTCAGGATCCCGAGGGGCAGCCGTAGTCTCGCCACGAGAATGACTCCTCATCAGGCGCTCGGCTATCTTATACCCTGCTAGCTCCGTGTGGAGAGTTGATACCATCCTGGCCACATGCCAGACTAGGGAAAAGATGTCAGTGTGTCTACCAGCTACTGAGGGCTCCCCAGCATCCACAGACAACTTTGTGTGGGTCCTCTCCATGGGGATCATCAGGGTATCCGTGCATACTCTGCGAATCAGGGCCCGCCACTCATCAACGGTCTCTACAAACAAAGGAGAAACAAATTAGAAACAAACAAGAGATCAAATATAAGAGAAAACAAAAGAGAGATAGCAACTAAGGAAATCCTAATTAAAAACAAACATTAAAAGGAAAGGATGGTAACTTACTCGGATCACTAGGCCTCCAGGATGGATCTCTAGGGTTAGCATCTGCCATAGATGCCGCCGCTGGCTGAGGTGCTCCCCCTGTGGTTGGGACAATGTAGCATCCTACAATGGACTCATCCTCCCCACCATGGCCATGGGAGAGTGGCTCCTCTGAAACAAGAGTAACTCTCTCTGCGCTCTGCTCGGCCCTCTTTTCCTACATGATATCTTGAGTGTCATGCCACTCAGGATCACTATCCTCCTCAGTCTCCTCCTCTGTCTCTCCCCCTGTAAACTCCTCAGACTCAGATTCTATGTTGATGGGGTCATCGCTGCTATGGGCAGGACCCGCGACAATTTGAAGCAAGGGTGCCTGAGGTGCACCGGCTCTCCCTCGGGCACGTACTACCCTCCTGGCCGCAATAGGAATGCCAAGAGTAACAATTGTCCAACCCCGACCTCTGGGACCCCCTCTGGCCTCTCGAACTGACCTGTATACTAGCGCTACTAGGGGAAGCATGCCCATGTAGGGTAGGCCAAACTGCTGAGGAACTCGGCCAAAGGGGTGTATCTCCACTCACCCTACTCTATCAATAAGCTACCCTGTGGTGGAGCAGGAGATCAAAGTAAGAGCCTCCTCACCCCATATACCTGCCATGGTCTGATATGGTGTGGCCTCCATGTCATCGGTGGTTAGAGAAGCAACTGGCTGATGAGGTGCTCTGAGCACCAACATATCTGTCCATCTGGCTGCCCTCACAGCTCTGGGATCTATCACCTCTACACCTCTACCATAAGGAATGAAGTGCTCATAAACCCAACTCATGACTAGGGTCGGGTGGCTCAAAGACTGTCCCTATAAATGGACTACCCTATACAAGTCATGGTAGGTAGTCCCAAGTATGTCTGCTCCCTAGGCGTAAATCCGGCCATGGCCCTCAATCTGTGTAATGATGGGGGACCAACAATATAGTAATGTGTCTCCTCCCTTGTCCCCGATCAATCTCAAGGAAAGGATCCCCATAATAGCCTGGTGAAGCAAGGGGATGGGCAAACTAGGAATAGATCAAACTCTAACCCCCTTCTTCGAACCCATGGAGATGACTGCATCTCCCATGTAGGAAGCCCACTGTGCTATTTGGGCTCGTGAACCTACTGTCTCGAGGGTGAGTTGTCTCCCAATGATTGAGACCCCCAGGATATGGTAAACATCCTCTAGTGTGATGGTCCACTCACCTCGAACCCCTAGTAATCGGAAGGTGTTCCGATTAGCATCCCAATAGGAGAATAAGTCACAAAGAATGTGACTGGATGGTGTAACATGTGGAACACGTGAGATATGTAGTATCCGGCCCTCTGAAGAGTGTCCTCATCATCATGTGAAAGTGCATCTAGTATTCTTTGGGAGCTAGTCAAACTATCTCTCTCTCTCTCGGCTCCACCGAATGTACTCCTCCCTCGCCTGCATACACCCAAAAACACACAAAACAGAGCAAGTTAGCATCCAAGTGATATTAGAAAAATCATGAAAACACATAGAAATGCTAAAAATGCAAAAACAATCTCAAACAGTGTTCTTTTGGCATTCTGTTCAAAACCACCACCCTGAGTAGGGAGGTGGTTTCGTAACCGCCACCTTAAGGGCGGCAGTCTTGTAACCACCACCCTGAATAGGGCGGTAATCATGTAACCACCGCCTTGGGCAGGGCGGTGGTCGTGGCCCGAAAACCCACGCGGGTTTTATACCCTAAAAGAAGCCTAAAAATGCCAAAAGAGGACCATTTTAACTAAAACAAGGCCTACCCAAGAGGCACCCCCTAGATGGACCTTTTGAACCTAACATTTTCAAAAATAACCCCCACGACAAAGATTTTAACATTTTAAAATTGAGGAGGTAAAAACGATAAATTGAGGAAAACTAACCTGTGATCTTGTGGGTCGATGATCTGCACGCGGAGGCATGATCACTATCTCACCACGAACATTTTGACTCTCTACTCGTAAAAATTGTCACCGTGGGTCCCAGAGCTCGAAATTAATCAAATCAACATGCATAAATGAATAGGAAAATGGGCCCACTTTCATATACATAGCAACCTAACTTATTTTAAAATACTTTTTTCGCAGGTTTGGAGCACCGATGGAGGTAAGTTCTTACACGCGCACAAATGGTACCTCCTCATTTCCCATTATTTTAGCATTTATTTTCTGATCTATCTTGTCTATCTGCACTTGAGTTCTCTTTTTGTTTTGCAGGAAGCAGGAATTTTGGATGGCGTCATTTCGACACATGGACGTACCAGGTATGACTTCCAACTTCCCATTTCGGGACCGCCATACTCGGACCCACCATTTTATTCCTCTTCATGGCTAAAACACTTCTCCAAGGGGGAAATATGTACATACCCAAAATTGTAGGGTACTACACCATCAGAACAACGTAACACGTACCCCAATGATGATACAAGTCTCCTCGCAAGGTGTTCGGGATCCGGAAAATCTCTCTAAGTATGCATTATCATCCCATATGCCCCGCTTAGCCCCCACATGCTTTGTTTTTCTCTTTTCCGGCCTTTTGCTCTTCGCTTATGAAACCGCCACCTACACCGGGCGGCGGTCTCGTGACCACCGCCCTAAGCAAAGCGGAAGTCCTATAACCACCACCCTGCTCAGGGCGGTGGTCCTTTACGTGTTTTCTAGAATGCTCTTTTAACACGACTCACATAAATTTCAATGTTTACCATATTTTTTTCACCACCATAGGCTTGCATTAATGATTTTGGTTCCCTGGAATAGTGTTTTGCCATTGTTTATAGTTTAAGAGATCAATTTGGTTTTTACCTTGGGTAAATGCAAATGCTATAAATAGTTGGCTTGTGCTCAAGAAAATGGCCCCTCAAATTTGTCTCTGAATTTCTTATTGCAATAGATTATTCTTTCATTTTGTTTAGAATCCTTAGTTTCTTTCATTGCATGCTTAGTTAGTATTGTTTTGCTGTTAGGAAGCCACATATCCATCTTGTGCAAGTGTTGTTGATATTTTATCCAATCCATTGGAGTAGAATAGTTTGTTTTCAATAGGAAGCCATTAAAGTTGCAGGTTTTTTTCTTCAAACATGATAGTTTAAGGTTTTGGAAATTGTAAGTTGCATGACTCATAATAAATCCTGCTAGGAATTACATAAGCCAAGCTCTGTACTCTTGCGCTATCTCTCTCCTACTCGCATTGTATTGGGCCCCGTATCCTAAGCTTCCTTTGTCCCAATATATATTTCTATTGATGATAGCATTACAAACTTTTCTGGATCCATGTGAACGCAGAGGAATGAGGAGATCACACTGAGGGGACAAGATCACACACACCATCGGATTCGCCACTATTCTGCAGAATCCAGGTTCTAGCTTTCAAAGTTCTAATTAGAATCATATCAAATAGAGTAGTTAATTACTTTATTTCAGTCAATCTTACTTTCGATATTGCCAAGGAAGCTATGGGGATTGATAGTTTCTGAGAGACTATGATTCTTTCCTCACTTCTGAGGTAGGATCGAGAGTCTTTCAAATAGATTAGATCAGTTATTTCATTGCTTAGAATAGATTTACAACTACATAGGCAAGTAGCTATACTTAGTTACTTTGTTTTAAAATTCGACACTAGGTTAATTGTCAATTTATAGATATATTAAAATAGCTTCTCTTTCAAATTCATTTAAAATTCATTAGAAAATAACAAAAATATAGAATTTATATATGTTATAGATATACTTCGCATAGTTAATTTTATTTTTCTACATTTAGTTTACATTATTGCTTTTGTATGACAATCACGGGACCTAGAGAGCCTAGGGAATACGTATTCGAGCCAATCGTGCCCCAACCCAATCTCATCACAGCCATAACTGATATAGATCAGAATCTCAGGATCCAAGTCTTCCAAACAATGGTAAACTTACAACAAATCAGTTTCCAACTGCACGGGTTAAACATAGAAGATGACCAAGCACACACATTTTGGTCAAATCAACCAAACTACAGATTACCCTAGATTCATATCCACATGACTGTAGAAGGGTTTGAAAGAGAGTAGACCTTTGGTTGTGATCCTTTGGTCCCATAGCCAGACGTAGGAGACACTCTCACAGATATAGATACCAGCTTGAGAATTCAGGTTACACAAACGCCTGTAAGATATTCTGAGAAGATCGCACAATTATTAATTCTGAATATAGAAGCTGAGAAGGCATATGACTATTGGATATTAGGGATTAGGGATTGATCCTACACATGACCATAGTAGGACCACAACAAATATGAATCTACGGTTGTGACCCACAAATCCCATAACCCAACGAGCCCATAGGTGAATCAGACATAGATGCTGGCCTACGTACACTAGTATTCGATCTACTCCACTTCCACCTATCATCATCAAATAGTTATCCTTATTAGACATAGTAGGTAACAAAGCTAAGGAGTTCGGACTAGGCCATAGAATCACTCATAGAGTCAATTATATTTACCATCCGCCCTATGACCTTATCGGAGATATACTTGAAACTATCCTAGGACATTTTCCACGTATTCCACAAACTATATACGGAATCACGTCGAGCTTGATATTGATGGATCCTTCAAGAAATCATCCTTGTTGATCGATCTATTACACTAGTTTAAGTTAGGAGGGCCTTGTTTGCCTTAGATTCACAAATTCCACTAGTGCGCGTCGAAGACATCAGATTTCCCAATTAGCTTGTTTGCATCCCACACATTATTAATCCCCACCGGCTATCTCGGCATGACCTCGGGAGGTCGGGTGCTAGAAAAGGTTACTTGTATATTCCTATGCTTGCTTGTCACTTTTCCATCGTACAGTTCCTTAGGATCTAAGTGTGGCCTTGCTTTCATGATATTGTCCCCAATTTCCTCTGTCATGTTGATGAAACTAGTGTTCTTATTTTGTGCCAAGTCTTTTCCTTGCTTTAGGCACATTATTTCTACATCCTTAGTTTTGAGTTCTTTTCTTAGTGCCATAATTGTTGCATCCTTATCCATATTTCACCGTGCCACCTCTATCGAGACCTTTACTAAAGAATTACTCAATTGGTCATCGACATAATAGTAGGATTTATTGTTATTTTTCTTCCTTGAGGTGTCTTCTTTAATCTCCTTGATACAAATTACTCTTCACATACGTAAAATTTTGGTTCATCCATGTGTGTGTGCATTGACCATGAAAACTACTTCCTTGTGCACATGGTGGCTATATCTTCATCCATTAGCTCCCACCATACAACTTCTTTGGTGTCTTTGTGTTTTGAAAATGGGCACAAAAAATTTCACCTGTGTCCTTAGCATAGCCCATGATCGATGCAACATATTTTTTGCATCCAAGTCCTCATCATCTCCTTCTTGTGGCTGGGGTGGAGTAGTCACGTGCTCGATTCTTCCCTATCTAGAGGATTCCTCCTACTTATGTGCTCCATGCCACCATTATCTTCATGCTCCTCTTCTTCATCATCTACTTCTATTATCTTTATGGGCTTAGGTAATAGAACAATTTCCATTATAGGCTTACCTTTTGGTGGCCCCGAGAGTGCAAAATCATTCTCTACATACTTATTAGTCTCTAGCTTGGTTGAGTTGAAGATACACAAGCACTTATCTAACGTCTCCAATGTCCAAACTTACCGGCTTCATATTTAATACATCTAAGATAAGCCTCTCAATGTAGGCAGTCCATCCTGGATATACATATGTCTTTCTCAGTGTATGGTAGTTGTAATCTATCTTGTCTTCATTGAAGGTTAGGCAGCACGCATCTGAAAACCAATGAACTAATGCCTAGAAATATTGTGCTATGAAGGCATATGGTAATTTTCACCATGGGCTCCAAGCCCCATCTTTCATGGTGAACTGCGATGCAAAAGTGTTGGTATACCACGAACTACACTGCCTTCCCTACTACTGAAGGTAACTCCTTGGGTATGTGCCATTCTTCTTTGAATGTTATGTGGAGCCTATCATACCACTTCTCCACCCTCTACTTGAATGGTCCACTCATTGATCCTTCACACAAGTACTTGTCAAATATTTCCACAGGTGACTTGTTCTCCATAGGGTATTCCCATATTTTCTCCTTTGGCCCATCGAGCACCCCGATTTCCATAAATACTAGAGATAATAGAACAACCCCGAAACTGATCTTCTCTCTTGTGCTTATTCTTCAATGATATTTTCCATGATGTAATTAGAGATGTTGTAAGTCACTCCCTATGACATCTTCTTCATAATGTGTAGCCACATTGTGTTTACTTGTGACCATCTTTCTTGGTCATTCAACTTTTTCACTAAGTGTGCAACTACTTGTATGATTGGGTACTTATTTAGTTTATCAATGTCCATGCCATGTAGACCCTTGGTATACCCCAACTCCTTCCTTATCTCTAGGATTGTGGCCTTATCTAGTTAAATCATCATTTAAATCTACCCTTGTTCCTTTCAACCCTGTTACTATTGAGATCAACGTGGTTATGATCCTTACCCTACGTCCTGTAAAGTAGAAGAAATCTTCATGTACCTTACTCATCAACCACTAGTACAAGGGTTCATATTTACCAAAGTAGGGGAGCTCATACAACTGGTAAACTCCAATCTTCTTCAACAACTTCTCCCCAGTGTCATCATACACTAACATTTCTTCTATTTTGCTCTTATTCATCTTTATGTTTAATAGAACATCCAATTCCTTCTTTTTTTCAAGTGTATGATGGTTGTAATCACTCATCTTACTCTTCTAGATGTGGGAATATCATTCCTGACCCACAATAACACCCTTTGAATATTGCATTTATGAGAAATTAATCTTAGGAGCAATTTCTTCTTCCACTTTGACCTTCTTCTTCCCTTTTACTCCTGCTGCAGTGCTTTTTTTTGGTGCCATCTATAACCTGCAATCTTCTAACTTCAAATACTCATCTTTTATCTCCTGCAATGTATAAACCAAAACCCTAGCTTGATTTAACATTCCCTAGTTGAAATTATGTGCCCTAGCTCTTTTACAATGCCTTGCTTTGCTCAAACCCTTCAAAAGCTGGGAAACAAACTTCCTCTCGCGCACAAATATACTCATCACATCTTGATTCACACTCTTCGCACCTGAATACTCTTCTCACAGCTCGGTCACACTTGGCTCTTTAAAATTATCATGATTGCAATGGTAAGAATGAACTTGCATCCCCTCCTTTTATAGATTTTCGAAAAGTTAGTGCATTTATTGCTTCTCCACCTACCAACAATCCTCTCATTAATCAACCATTTTTGTTCTTTCTCGTAATATTCCCATTTTAAGAATTTTGAAACAAGGGAAAAAAATTCTTAGACAATGTTCTCTATTCTAAATAAAACATTATTTAGAACACACATTCCATGCCAATCAATCTCATAATAGATAACCATATGCAGCTATAAAAGACTCAGTAAACTATCAATCTCTCATTTCATGACTCGGTTTCTAACCGATCTCTCATGTTTGTATTTAATTATGGAATACATTATGTATACTATGTATACTTGGTTTACTTACCCTATTCGGGTTCTTGAGTGATCCATTTAAAGAACCTATCTCGAATAATTTGTTACTAATATTTATATGACATCATGTGTCTTTAAACTAGGTGTCATAAGACAACACAACCAGCAACTTGCTATACTTTGGCCAAATATTTCCAACATACTGTTCATGTTACTATTCCTAGATGACATACTCATCAAATCAGAATACGTCCTTCACCTCACTCTTCTATTATCTAGAATGGTCTTTACTAACTTTTGTAAGTCCACTTACCCAAGGTTTGATCCTAACCCAGGTTAGCGACATAATTTGTTATAGGGAGATGCTCATGATGACCTAGGGTATATGGGCATACTCAACTGACCTAAGTCGATCGAATGTGCCTAGATACCCTAAGTCATAGGAAGCTACTTCCTATTTCAAAGCATGCTACTAACTTGACCTAGAGAGAATCTAAGTTCAAGTCCAGATGTGTGTAGATCTAGATGAACAAATGTGGAAGGGTGCTACCACATGTCAATTGCAACACTATATCCTCGAGAAGACCTTAGTCTTCTCGAAGGTACAATTCTGCAGTTGGCATGTGCCAACATCTGTCAGAACTGCTTCATCATAAAGTACATACCCCTAGGAGATCATTAACACTAATTAATTTAGGATTAAGATTCAGATTACAAAAACCTTGCAAAACCCTAATTCCATCACTCCTTAAGTTCTTCATCCATATTTGATTGAATTAATATAAAAGAACTTCATTAACTCCTGATTGTTTTTTTATATTCATTAACTTTGGCATAACATGCAGTTATCCAAAAATAGGACAACAACCATCATAAGGTTAATTTAAAGTAACTTATCCATTCAAAGAAGGTGTAGCAACCACATAGGTTCAACTAGAGTAGACTTCATAGAAAATGAATTCTAAATGATTAACGATCAAAAACACCCTTCTTTCATTTTACATTCTTTTGAGAGAGGAAGAGTCTTCCTCTACATGATTAAGTGATAGGGTTTGTCATGCCCTTTTTATCTTTCACAATTTCTATAGTTTAATTGTATGTCCATTACACATTCCATAATTATACTATAATTGTTTCGATAGTTAACGAAATCTAATGCAACTTAGCAAGTTGTATCTTAGTAAGGGAGATTGAACTATTTCCCTCCTTCCAACTTAATAAATGATAACAAATATAGGTATACAAACATATATGAAGAATATCAACAAGATAGTATTCCAATTTCCTCAATAAAAGTACAAGAGAAATACACAACCATTTGAAGTATATCTCCAAACTTTTCAATTCATCATGATAAAAATACACAATTTACAAATCTATGCATTTCAGACATACTTCATGCCAATCAGCATTAAGATCATAACAAAATACAACTTTTCCTTTTTCAATACAACTCAAGAATGAATCTGAATTCACTACATAAGAGCCAGACTTTAAATCAGCCAACACATCATAAAATTTATTTCCTTCTTTTATCACTTACAAAGTCCATCTACAAAAATTGCTAGCATGGGTTATTTCATTAAACTGAGCATGATAAGCACTAAGCATTAAAACGAAGTGCATTAAACTAATTATTCCATTAAAACAACTCTGCTTTAATGAAACAATTATTGTAATCATACAAATAAGCATAAGTAATAACAACCCTAAAATAAGTACAAATAATAAATTAGAATTCACTTTTAAGAAAATATCATAATATAATCAACAACTACTGCATTATATCATATAAGTACTGTCCCAAAAAATTACTTATTTATATCAAACAAAAACTCTTGACATTTAATTATTCCATAATTCTTTCTGAATTTGAAATACATAATTAACTTTACTACATAAACAAAAAGAGTTACTTTCATAATCAAAGACCTTCTTGTCATTTTTACCAAGTTTCTAGAAATCATGTACAGACAAGTTCATTTCAGCATAGTACATATTTAGGATGAATCATCCAACAACTTAAATAAATAAGAGAATCATAATTTAGATGTGGTATCCTAATTCTAGGTTAAATAATATAACCTAGGTTATTAGATTAGGCTTCTTATCAATACTGGAAAAGTATTTACCAACATCAATGTTTCATTTCAAATAACTAAAACAATGTACAAATCTCATTAATCATAATTTAAGTAGAGAAGTAAATAGTAATCATTACTAATCAATTACATAATAAAAGTTATGCAACTGATTCATCTAAACCTATAACAAGTTTTTATATAAAGGAAGGAGAACGAACTGAATGGTACATAGTTTACAATTTATTTTGTCATTTGGTTAAACTGAATTCTCATATGCATCTTTAGAAAAGAAGAGTCAACATCCTACAACTTAAATAAATAAGAAGAAGAATCAATATAGACTATCCACAACTCACCATTCTTCTAAGAGATAGAAATCAGGTTCAGAAAGTATATAATTGATTACCTACATAATTGTATCAGTAAAGGAAACCAATAAAAAGATTCATCATTTAAGAGACAACAACCGTTAACAAGAATTTCAATCCAATCTGAGAAGGGAGAGAAATAAAATAGTCATCAAATCACTTGCAAACCTTATGAATTATTCAACATTATTGGAGATATTAGTCAGTGATCTGAAACCATATGTTCCATAAACAAAGTAAGAATTACAAGATGATTATTTCTTACTCGTATCCATCTAGGGAAGGATCATATTTACTATTGAGTGCATAGAGAGGAGTCCATCAGAAAACAATTTCCTAATGATGCATGACTCAGCCATTCAAAAATAGTTAGACAAGAAATGATTACATTTTCCTTTCTACAGGATAGGCTCACTGTACACGCCCGAATCGACAAGATAATTGATTCCATACAAAATAGCCAAGATCAAGAAAGATCAAATGGGAATGGTTTGGTTTTTCCCTATACCAAAAATGACAGTCCCAAAAGTTTCTTAAACATTCAACTATTCCCATGAACTCTCCATAGTCAACTAGCAACAAGTTAAGTTTAAACAACCACAAAGAAGTTTCCAGTTCTGGAGAGTGAGTTCTCATTACCTCATCCAAGATCAAAAGGGCAGAGAGCCGAACTCAAGAATTCAAACAGGCCTAGGAAGGTAAACACCCTAACAACTTGGAGAGAGAGAGTCGATCTACAGAGTAGTTCAAGAAAATAGAACTTCAACCATTGAACAAAACTTAACTTCCCAAAATTTAAAGGAAACTTCAATAGAAAGGATCCAAACCGAGAACTTATTCACCACTATTTTAACAATTGAATTCCAAATCCCTTTTTAAAACCCGAAGTCCATTCAAAAGTTTTGATAGAGAATACAAAAACCCAACAAAATTTTTAAAGTCAAACGGTGTTTCTATATTCCTCACGAATTCGAACTGTAGCAATGATTCCAATTACAATAACTTACACAACTCCATCAAAATATAAAGTTCGAGGCAAAGAAGTTCACTTCGGATAAATGGTAATTATTCCTTCCAAATTTAACCAAAGTTAAAGTACAAAACACAACACTTCCAAATACTTCAAATACCCATTACCGATTGCTTTCAAACCAGTTCGAGTTCATATTGAAGAACAAAGTATACAATATAGTCCCGAAACAGAAATACTATATCTTCACAAAACAAGATACAATTTTTAAAAGGATATTCACCTATCTTTCAAAACAATCAAAGACATTCAGTTTAAATAACATAGGTTACTCGAATCAGAGGGAAACAAGATATCCTTAACATGTTTTCACACAAGTTTGAGTTCTTGGAATACGTTAAATATATATCCATATAGACCGAAAGAGAAATAATACAACTTTTCAAACTCAAAGATGCATCAAAGAGAAGTATCCCTTTTATTTTCCAATTTCTAAAGAGACTTCTAGTTTGAAACTCAAACCAAAAACCATTTACTCAAGCTCTTTTTCGAGCAGACAGTCTAGAATGCATGTTTTAATCAAAACACTAAAGTCTCGAAAGTTCTATATGCATTTCACCATTAAACTTACTCAGAGAGAAAACATCCAAAACCAACATTATCATGCAAAGGTTTCCATAACCAAAAGAATAGAGATTCTTTCCATATGAAGCAAGTAACCAAACAAAAACAGAAACCCTTTTATCTCCTGAGAGCAGAGTTATTTTAATGAAACATTTAGAGAAAATAAATAAATCTTAATGGGTAGAGCCTATCATGCCTGATAGTGCTACGCCAATTTGAAGAAGACTTCATTTGAGATTTCAACAATTCTTCTTCCAAGCAAGATCAACAACTAAAAATCTCTTTCCCCAATGCCTCATATACTTCCCTTGAATTGAAAATAGACCAGGGAAACCAAAAATAGCCATAAAGTGAAGATCAAACTGCTGGTTCGAAGAACTAGATAGCTCCATGCAGAGAAAAAATCGCAAAGCATGCAAGACCAAACAACCCCCAACGAATCCTCCTGCATGGTTTCTAAGATGGTTTGCTTGCAAAAACCAAGACTCATTAATGCCATTTAATCTCAAATTCCTTCATGTCTCTCCTTACCACTTCCATCCAAAATTAGCAAAGCCCATTTGAACTTCTCGCATGCATCACTAAAATTAGTGATGAATCCATTGTAGCTTCCTCCAAATTCCATGCCCTTACCTAATTTGGTAGTACACTACCCCATTAATTTCCAAAAATCAAATCACACTAATATCTTAGGAACCCTCACCTAGCTTCCCACTTTCCTTACGACCCTTAGGTTCCCTCTTCATATTTCAATAGTTTAGGATATATACCATTAGCTTAGGATAAGACCTTATGCTAGTTTTAAAGTATTAACCTTAAGTTATAAACATGGAAATAGGTAAATCGCCATCTTAGGTTAGATCATAATTCATAACCAAATAGTATTAGGTTAGAAATAACCTAACATCACCTTAGGTTATTTCCCCTTATTCCAACATAGTACAAACAACTTAGGCTAGGATGCCATCCCAAAAAAATAGACATAGGTAGTAGATAGGTATAATTACCTTAGTTTAGAATCCCGCTAGGATAGATCTCATAGGTCTAGGACTTAGTTTTTATTTTTAATTTTTTTTTGAAAATAGTCTTGACGTAGGCCTCTTTTCACTTAACAATTTTTTAATTTATTTTTGAAAATAGTCTTGAGGTAGGCCTCTTTTCACTTAACACCCTTATGCGTCTTATAGAGATCAATCAAGAATACCTAAGCACAAAACATACAACAGAATGCAGGCACAATCTTACAAGATAATAAAGAAGTTGTAAACATACAAGAGTTCAATCTGTTATGTCTCACAACCTTTGAATGTTAATTTACCATTCAGACAGGTAAGGAGATTTAAAACATACCTTAGATCAATGGAATTGATCCAAGGATGAGTCAGTTAATAGAGATAAGTTTGCAACCATCATTACCAGATGTGAAAATAGATTCTTTGCAAACAACAACATTTTAGTCTAATGAATCCAAGAGCAGAAATGACTTAACCATGGCAAGCATGATCTTCAACAATCAAAGGAACACACCTCATCAAGAAAATCACATGTCAACGCTTGTAATGCAAAAGAGGAATATAACAGTTTTTCAAAGGTGTTACACACTTTCGTGTGGTACATCTTCACACCCAAGCTATAACCTTCTAGCATGCCTTCCTACCTTCTAGCCATAGACTTCTCTTTAGCGTGCCTCCATGCACCCGAGTACCTCGCCACTACACCTTCCTTGGTAGTTCCCATGGCCCCTTCTTACCTCACGTTATAACTTTTTTCTTCATTCATCTCCACCTATGGTCCTCATTTCCAAAAGTAATTTTTTTCAATTCTCCAACTTGAATAACACCTGTAGCAGTTTGTTCCTTTCATGTGTACTTATTTTCAATAGTCCTATACCTAGATATTAATAACCACCCCACACTAATGGTATGTGCAATCCTCTCTGTTCATAAAAATTCTCTAAATAGTAATTAGATTTTGGTGTGTAAACACACTTATTACACAAAAACACCAACTAAATTGACAAAGCATAGTGACGAAGAAGGAAATACATTAAGGAAATGCATAATTGAAAACCTAATCTAAATGACAATACTTCCTTATCAAAAACACCAAGAAGACTTATTTATAGTAGGGATTCAGCCTACTCCCGTTGAAGTATCTAGGTAACCATATTCCATCAAGTTCCTCTAATTGACAAGCACATTTTTCAAGTATAAGAGTGAAAACATACGGCCGTAAATAATGTACCTTGATTTTTCCTAGATGGCACAAAAATTAGAATCATAAAGGAGCACCATTTATCCAATCTCAAAAATTTTATCCCTGATGTGCTTGTCATGTCATACTTTCTTCTTGGCCTTTTATTTTTTTGACTCCAACATGTTATGACTCATCTCTCATCTAGCTTGATTAACTTTTCAATCTATTCTTCTAATTCTTTCTCATCAGCTAGACCTCTAGCATGTGCAATACACAAATATGGTAACATGAATTCCATAGGAAGAATTGCTTCTACACCAAACACTAACTGAAATGGTGTGGATTTTTTCAACCTTTTATATGTTGTCTAATATTCCCAAAGTATTGTAGATACTTTATCATCTCAATCCTTTCTACCAACATCACATATTTTTGTCAATGTCTAGCTCAAAATTTTGTTCAAAGCCTCATCAGTTCCTTTAGCCTAAGGATGATAAGGTGTAGTCTTATGGTGTGAAATCATGAATTCATTTAATAAAATTATAATTATCTCAATAAGAAAATGTGTGCCCTTATCATTGGTCGACTTAATGGACATCCATACCTAATAATAATATTTTCTCATAGAAACCTGGCTACTGTATCTATTATACAATCCTTTGTAGGTGCTACTTCTACCCACCTTATCACATAATATGTACAAGTAATGATATAGTGCACTCCAGTCTTATGTGAAACTAGTGAAATAGGACCCACAAAATCAATATCCCATTTCTCAAATGGTTCTGCACTAGTAATCGGTCTTAAATGCATTTCATATCATTGAAATAGTTTCCTAGATGTTTAACGGTGGTCACAAGCCTTGGAATATTCTTTACAATCTTTATACGTGGTCTCCTACCATAATCCGGTGAGTGGAATTTTACAAGCAATGACATCACGTATATAGTGGCCACTTGTAATACCACCATGAGCTTCCTCCATTATATCTGTGTGCTCATGTTCCAGTACACAATGACACAATACTTCATCCTGACCTAACTTGTAGAGGTCACCACTAATCAACATATAGGGTGCCTTGTGTATAGAAATTTGTTTCTTCTACAAGGATTCATTCCTTCTCGGTGCCATACCTATTCTTAGAAAGAAAAAAATATCCTCTAATTCCAATGGTGCTCATTGTAACTAGTATAAATGTGCATCGGGCATGGTATTGTCGAGTGGCCCGTGCTTTTTCTCCTGACTGTATTTTGGATAAATGGTTTGGTCCAGAATTACTTTTCCCTAGTTTGACCATAAATGTGAAATCAAATTCTTGAAATAAGAGTACCCATTTGCATATGCACCCTTGTAAAATGGGCTTGTTTACCAAATAATTCAATGTCATGTGATCTATATAAAAGACAAATGGTGTAGCTAGTAGGTATTATCTGAATTTATGTAGCACATAGATCATTGACAAAGCTTCATGCTCTATAGTTGTGTAATTATATTTTGCAGGAGTCAACTTTATACTAAAAACAGATAGGATGATCTATAATACCTTCTCCAGGATGAGCCAATACTGTGCCAATGGCCATGCAGAGGCATCCACATGTACATGAAATGGTTGGTCCCATGAAGGAAAACATAAAATAGGTGTGGTAGTAATTTGCTCCTTTAATGTTTCGAATGTGTGCTACTACAATTCTCCCCAAAGTAGAATGTAAATTTTCCATTCAATTAACTCCTCCAAAGGTGTGGTAAACTTGGCATATCCCTTAATGAATTTTCTACAAGTACCCCATGTGACCCAATAATCTATGCACCTCACTTTGGTGATAGGCTCTTTCATGCCTATAAGGATTTGTAACCTTATTGGATCAAACAACAAACCTTCCTTGTAGATTATGTGTCCTAATAGTATTCCAAATGGTGTAGAAAATATGCACTTTTTGATGTTCAAATATATACTCAAGCTGTCTACATATTTCAAACATTAAGCTTAAATGTTCTGTCATCTAAATAAACCTACAAGAAGTTGTGAATAAAGTCCTTGAATGCTTGAACAACTATGCATGAAAATACAACAGGCACATTTTTCAGATCGAAAGGAATCACCGTATAGGTGAATCTAACCCATTCAAAGCAAAGTAAAATTAGTCTTTTCCGATACTCTTGGAAATACTAACCTTATGACACCTAGAGAACCCATCTATAAATGAATATATTTCATTCCCTACCACGCCTTCTAGTATTTCCTTAGTGAATGGTGGAGGAAAGGGATCCGTTACACATGAAACATTTAGCTTCCCGTAGTCCACACAAATCCTAATCTGACAATTCTTCTTGATACCCTCTTTAATATTTATTATCATCTCCCTTGATGATTAATTCATGCCTTTGAGCTTGTGGTACCCCTAAGGGAATAAGTCCTAATAATCCCATAGTAACTCTATCATATTTTCCACTTCAGATTCTGATCAATAGTCTCCAATTATGGCCTCCTTAGGCTCAGTGTCTGATCTAATATTCACTTTCTTTGTCTTAAAAGGTTCATGATAGGTGCGCGTGGTCTTATCTACACCTGTCTAACACCTCACACCTACCCATTGAATTGTTTACATCCATATTTTCTACTTCTTTGTCATCAATTAAGTAGACCATTTTCCCTTTTTATTTCTAAAGGCAAGCACACTTCAAGTAGTGTGGCATCGACCTTTGTTTCTTCAAAAAATTCACTCTTGAGTTTCCTTCATCTAATAACTCTTGAAGAGTTCTTCATCCTTGGCACTAAATCCCATAGTTAAGCATTTTATGACTTTTAATGCTTCTTCCATTGGAGTCTTGGTAGAGAAGAAGTCAAACATTTGAGTCATTCTTGTAATTAAATGTTGACAATTTCGATCTCTATAGATTTTTGCGTACACATACCAAGCACGCGTGTAGCCTTGTAAAGTGGAATAAAACTTGTGCACCTAGAGAGAGGGTGGTAAAGCTTCTGCCCTCTATTCGAGTCTCTCACATTGCCAAATGTGGTCTTTGAATAGTTTGATTACCATGTTAAATATATATTTGAGTAGGTGCATTACTCCTAAAGAACCTAGTGGTAAGAGCAATCCTAATTTCATTCCATTCTACAAGATTATCCTTGTCAGGCCACCGACAAAGCATGTTGTTTTCCCATATAGGGTATATGCTAGAATATTCCTTCTCTCCAACTGGTCTCCTTCTCTAGTGTAATGAGGCACCGAGTTGTTACCTATTCTCCTGATATAATGTGTCTATGCAATCCTTAGAAAATATACACTTTACTTCGCACCCCACCAATTCATAAGTTCTATGAGCCAAGTTATCAAAAGAAAGTACTATCAGCGATAGACTATCCATCCTCCCATTGAATGATTCCTTCTTTACATGGCTCGAGCACCTATGGATCCGGATGAAGTTTACATGATGTCGTCTAGAATTCACCAATACATGTCGGGCACGATGGCATGTCACTCACCTATACCGAGTGCTCACCTAAAGCACGCAAAGGTACCAAGACCCTCTTTAGGGTTATTATTATGAGGATGTTAGCATGATGAAGGCTTTAAGAATTTAGATTTATGACTAATATATTTCTCTACAGTGCATGTTCAAACCTAGAGTTAGAGAATAACAGACTTAAAAGATAACCATGATGAAATCAAGCATGCAATACTGAACTATAACCATGATAACACCTTGATTCAGTCCATAATATCCATTATATTAAATGCAGTAATACATAGAAGCTTCCTTACAATAAACGTAGTATACACTCATGCACGTAACAGATTTATCAGCATAATCTCACTATAACCTAGTTCTCATACCTATATCTATGCTCTCTCTCTACTGCATAGTTTTCTACATATTTATAAGGGTGGGGAATTTCCCTTCATCGCTTATCTAAACCCAAAATAGGTCACATACTATTATTAGCCACGTAGTGTTACAAAAATAACCACACATGCAGGTGCGCTAACAATAGACTACTTTTAATTAATTGATAGCAATAGATCTATTCATGACATGTGTCCATGTAAAGTGATTTGTAGTTGATCCTCCAAGAATATCCAATGTGTGTCGCATAATTCTTTGACCGGTTTGTGTGCTCTGCATATTATCTCCAAAAATAGATCCTCATCATAAAAATGGCTAAATCCTAAACCTATTTTTGTTCTTCACACGTGATCCTTTTCGATACTTCCACACCTTTGAATGTGCTCTACTCTCCCATGCAAACCTTTTATATGTCCTTCGATAAGTTCTGAGTATGACTAATCAACATTACCCCACACTAGTTACATTTCCATGCCGACAATGGTTGTCTCCAAAATGAATCAAAGAATATGAAATAGAAAAATAGAAATAATTCGATGAATAAAAGAATTTCTTTACCCTACAGTATCTTCTTGCTTCAACCTGAATAATCAATTTGGGATATTCTTATTTTATTTCCAACTCTAAGGTCTACCAATCATTGATCACAACCTCTTCCTTCTCTAGAATATCCACTGCAATTGACTCTAATTCATCCCTTGCAATCTCTCCCTTCTCATTCTGCAAGACCAACACAATGTTGGACATGATAATCATTCTCCCTTCCAACAAGTCCATCTTTTGAGTGATGAGTTTCCAAGCTCATCCAACCTTTCATTGTGTGGTTCTTGAGCTACTGTAAGGGCCTCATGCTTCTTCTTAACAAGTGCTAATTGTTTTGCATGGCCTAATGTATTATATTTCATGGCCTTTAGGACCTAATTATCTTCCAAAATGGTCCTTGTCCATACAATGAATTTTGGCGTTGTACAAATATTCAACACTTGATCTGCCTTATTTAGTTCCTCCTACAATCTATGAAGTAACCCCTCATATGATCAAACTTCGCATCATTGAAGCCTTTTCTGCTCTCCGCTTCAGTGCTGGATCCTTTGGTTCTTGCATGCATAGAGGTTTATCTTTAAGCACTAATTCCACCAATGTACTTACATAATGTATTGCTGAAGGAAACATCTTGGGTACATTTGGCTCTAAGTGTGGCTTAGCTTTCATAACATTGTCCCCAATCTCCTCTATCATGCTAATAAACATAACATTATTCTTTTGTGCCAAGTCTCTTTCCTTATTTAGGTGCACTATTTCATCATCCTTATTCTTGATCTCCTCCCTTAGCACCCTAATTGTGGCAGATTTATCCATATTCCATCATGCCACATCTATTGAGACTTTCTCTAAAGCACCGATTACTTTTTCACCTGAATTAGCAAAGTAGGATTTATTGTTATGTGCCTAGCCCGAGGTGTATTTTTCAACCTCCTTGATACGCATGACTCCTCACACACATCAAATTCTGGTTCTTCCATGCATATGTGCATCGACCATGAAAATTGCTTCCTTGTGCACACGGTTGCCATATATTCATCCATAAACTCCTAGCCATATAAATCATTTTGTGTCATTGTTCTCTAGAAACAAGTGTAGATAATTTTACCTATGTCCTTGGTATAGCCCATGGCTAGTGGATTATATTACCCACTTTTTCTTCTTGATCTAGGCTACTTACGAACTTGGGATTCAAGATTTAGAACTTGTGTTGCTATATATCTGCGTAGTCTCGGTTCTGTCTTATTTGCCACCTCTTCTCCCTCTTCTCCATCCTTCATTTCTTTGTATTTTTGTTCTTCCATGTTCTCTAGAGGTGTAGAAGAATTGGGTGTGCTTTCCTTATAATCTTCCACTTCCTCATTCAACTTTAATTTCCTTCTTATTTTCTTAGTCATCTCCTTCTGTGGAGAGAGTCGAGGTGATATGCACACTATTTACGGAGTAGCATCTTGGGTCCTTGTTCTCTCGAATACTCTCTTAAAATGATGATTTCCTTAGAATGATTCCAAGTCCTAATCATATCCTTCTTGTGGCTGAGGCAGTGTAGTCACATGATCAACTTATTCCTTATTTAAAGGCTATCTTCTACCTCTATGTTCCAAACCACCACTAACTTCATGCTCTTATTCTTCATCATATACCTGAATTATTTCTATGGCCTTAGGTGTTGGAACATTTTCCATTATATTCTTACCTTTTGGTATCACTGGGAGTGCGAACACATTCCCCACATACTTAGTGTTTTCTAGCTTGGGTTTGAGTTCTAGGTACACAAGAACTACTCTGGTGTCCCCAACTACCAATCTTACATGCTTCATACTTATAATATCTGAAATAATCCTCTCAATGTAGGAATTCCACCATAGATATACATATTTATTTCTCTCGAGTGTGGTAGTCACAATCTACCTTATCTAAATTGAATGCTAGGTGAAACACATCTAAAAAATGGTGAAATGATGTTTGGAAATACCTTGTTGTGAAGGCATATAGAATTTTGCACCATGTGCTCTAAGTGTCTTCCTTCATTGCAAAAATTGTGTGATGAAAAAGTGTTGGTAGACCATAAGTTGAACTACCTTACCCACCACCGAAGGAAAATTCTTGGGTATGTGCCACTCTTCTTTGAATGCCACATGGAGTCTATTATACCACATATATGCCCTCTACTTGAACAATCCACTCATTAATCCATCACACAAGTACTTTCTAAATCTTTCCACAGGTGACTTGTGTTTCGTGGGGTACTCCCAAATCTTCTCCTTTAGACAATCAGGAACCCCAATCTCCATAAAAAATAAAGATAATAACACAGCACTAAAACTTATTCTATCACCTGTCTGCTCTTATTCAATGATTGTCTTTGCTATGTGATCTCCAATATTATAGACCACTCCTTGAGACATCTTATTTGTGATGTGCAACCACATTATGTTTACCTATGACCACCTTCCTTGGTCATTCAACTTTGTTACACAACGTGCAACTACCTTCACTACTAGGTACTTTTTCAATTTGTCAATATCCATGCTACATGGACCTTTAGTTTACCCCAAATATTTTCTTATCTCCAAGATTGTCACCTTATCGGTTAAATCACTATCCAGATCAACCCCGAGGCCCTTAGTCATGTCACTTTGTTGAAATTAAAGTAGCTGTTATTCTTACCCTCCATCTAGCAAAGTAGAAGAATTCCTCATGGAATCTTCTCATCAACCACGATACAATGGTTCATACTTTCAAAAATATGGCAACTCATATAGCTGGTAGACTCCATTCTTCTTCAGCAACTTCTCACCTATGTCATCGTACACTAGTATATCCTCTCGTCATATGCTTATTCATTTTCATTCTCAGCAACACATTGAGCTCATTCTTATTATTGATGTTTGATGGTTGTAATCATTTATTTTACATTGGTAGATATGGGAATCCCATTCTTATCCCATAATCACACCCTCTGGATACTGCATTTCTGAGAAATTACTCTCGGGAGCAATTTCTTCTTCCACTTCAACCTTCTTATTCCCTTTATCTCCTACTACGGGTGCTTTCTTTGGTGTCATTTAAAAATATCTCTTTTCTTCCCTTTGTAATCAAGCAAGTTAAAAAAATAGCTTAAATCACCATGACATAGCAGAAATCACATGCCCTAGCTTGTTTATAACATGTTTTCTTCACTCGGAACATAAGCTTCTCCTGTGCACAACCTATCTCTTCACATCTGGTTTCACACTCTTCACACCTCAACATGATTTCTCATCTTGTTCACACTTAACCCTTTTCAAATTATCTCAATTGTAATGGTAAAAATGAACTCACATCCTGTCCTTATATAGAATTTCAAAATTTAGTGCATTTATTGCTCCACCTACCAACAATCCTCTCATTAATCGACCATTTTCATTCTTTCCATGTGGTACATCTTCACACCCAAGCTATAACCTTCTAGCACATCCTTCTACCTTTTGGCTGTAGAATTCTCTTCAACACACTTCCATACACATGAGTACCTCATTAGTGTACTTTCCACTAGTAGTCTTCCCAGCCTCTTCTTACCTCGCATTATACTTGTTTCTTCATTCCTCTCTATATATGGTCCTTGTGTCTTGAAGAAATATTTTTTTTTTTTCAATTCTCTAACCTTTAATAGCACCTGTAGATGGTTCCTTTCATGTGTACTTATTTCCATCAGTCTTGTACCTAGATATCAACAACCTATCCCACACTAAGAGTATGCGCAATCCTTTATGCATAAAATTTCTTCAAATAGTAATTATATTTGGGCGTGTAAATGCACTTATTACATAAATACACCAACTAAACTGACAAAGCAAAATGAAAAAGAAAGAAACACAAAGAAAGGAACATATAATTGAAAACTTAATCTAAATAACAACACTTACCTATTACAAACACCAAGAAGACTTATTTATAGTAGGGCTTCACCTACTCTAGTTGAAGTAACTAGGGTAACCATATTCTATCAAGTGTCTCTAACTAACAAGATCTTGATTCAAGTATGTGAGTGATAACATACAGCCCCAAAAAAGGTACCTTGAGTTTTCTGGATGGTGCAAAAACTTAGAATCATAAAGGAGTACCATCTCTCCTATTTCAAGCTTTTTATCCACGATGTCCCCTGTCATGCCATGCTTTGGGCCCATCCTTCTCTTGTTTTTGACTCCAACATGCTATGAATCATTGCTCATACAACGTGATTAACTTTTCAATCCATTTTTCTAATACTTGGTCATCAATAAGACCTCCAACATGCACAATACGCAAAGAAGGTAACATAAATTCCATAGGAAGAACTACTTCTACACCAAACACTCACTGAAATGGTGTTGCTTTTTTCAACCTTTTATATGTTGTTTGATATGCCCAAAGTACTATAGATACTTTATCATCCCAATCCTTTCTTCCAACATCATAGATTTTTGTCAATGTCTAGCTCAAAATTTTGTTGAAAGCCTCACCAGTCCCATTTTACTAAGGATGATAGGGTGTAGTCTTATGGTGTGTAATCATTGTAGACACCAAATTTGTGTCTTACGACCCCTTGTGACCCGCATCTCATTTCACAACCTAACCTCACCACCTAAACCTTACACAATTATTTATTAATTATCTTATAATTAATAAATCCACATCGCCTTACCTGCCACCTCATTTTGCCACCTCATAATGACCTAGTCTTAACCCTAAACTAACCTAATTAAGACCTACAACTCAGTCCAATTCCACACCCATGACTAATGAACCCTCTCTCGCACCCAAAACCAACCTTCTAGTCACTTGACCAAGCCTGCAACCAATCCCTCGGAAGAAAAGGAGGGAAAGCTGGCTATTTTACCAAAAATAGCCCGCTTTGACCTAACCGATACCGGTTCCTACTCGACCGCCATCGGTTGCGTAACCGCCACCAGTTCCCTGTAAATGACCACTTCCAACCAAAAACAAAGGATCAGATTTTCATTTGATCGAGAGAAAGAGAAATCATCGAAAGGATCCGGATTTGCTTGGCTGAGCAGAGACAAGTGAAGAAACAGGAAGAGTTTGCAGAGAAGGACATCAAGCCCAAGACTGCAACTGAATAACCAGAGCCCAGTAACACTCATCCGAGCATCAGAAGAGGAGATAACTCATCTTGGATTGTCAGATCATCCAACTTGGGTCCTGTCTTCATCATCACAGTCCTGAAACCTGCATCTGCATCAGGGATGAGTAAGTAGTGTTTTATATGTTTCTAAGCACCATTTTCTTGAGCCTGTTGATTAATAGTAATCATAAGTTTATTCCTAGATCTACTACCAGCAACATACTGCACTTAACCTTCACCCATACATCCTGATATTGCCCAGAAGGCCATTTTATCACACTCTGAGTCTTCCCTATCCTCTCATCATTCCCCTTAGCCATCCCCCAATCTTAATAACCCCACAATCACCTTGTAACCAACCTCTATCCAGAAGCACTTAGATTGCTGACCCTACCGGTATCGTTTATCCCCTACAGCGGTTCTCTAACCGTGGTCGGTTATCCAGTGACCGGCGTCGGTCACTGTGACTTATACCCCAAAACCTTATTCCCGCCTATTTGCCACCTAACAACCTCAGATCCAGTCTGGTTTATCCCTCTAACTCAACCTGGATGTATCAACGACCAGTAACCGAACCAACAACGTGACGCTTTATTATTGATAGTTTAGCTCCTATTGCTTTGTAACGAGATACCTAAATCGAGATTTTGTAATAGCTCTCTTTATTATCATTTGTGTTAAATCGTATTAAAAGGGGAACTGACCACCTTCGAAAGGAAGTTTTATATTTCCTGGGCCTAAGGCAGATCCCTCATTTATTGTCTAATTAAAATCTGGTGGTCTTGTATTCTTACTTGCAGGTAGTCCTTCCAAGACAAAAAGGAGTTCTTCGCAGTCGATCTGATCTTTCTCTACGGCATGCACACACCATCTCAACATTCAACATGTATTCCTCCTAGCCCTAACCCTTATCTGTTTCTCAAAGGAATGATAGGATAGAAGCAAGTCTATTCTGCAGAGCTGAAACCATTCCGTGTGAAACATTTTGGCACGCCGGTGGGACCCATTTCGGGTTTCTGTTTCTCTTGCTTGTTTTTGTTTTAGGAAGCATACTTGTTGTTGCTGTTTTTGTTATATTTAGTAAAGAATTTGTCTTGCTTTCCTAGTTTCGCATTAGTGAAAGTCATCTTATTTGCTTCATTGAATATCATTTTCAATTTGGGTTTAAAACACGTGCATTACATTCTTGCTTGTTGTTTTCAATTCTAGTGAACATAGACTAAGTAACAGGTCATACACGTGGGGGTGATTTCCACGGTATTGACAGGAAATTAATCTTACTTTCACTACACAACACATACCAAATCACTTCATAATTAACACAACAACTCAAAACATCCCCCCTTTTCTGCGGTATTCCTCCGCCCGATTGAGGTAACCTTATAAGCCAAAACAAACTTGACATTTCCCCTAAGTCTTTTGTTTAGGATTGACATCATTCCGCATCTAAAGGCATAAGCCCACAATAATTAAAATTAACCCTAGGGTTAGTCTCTGGATTTGCGTGTGCATCTTGCTTGTTTTCAGTTCTATTTTCTCTGTTATACACTGTCTTCTGTGATTACCTTAGAACAATTTGATAAATGCACTGAGCGTTGTTAACAATCAAATCAGCAGCTTCTTATATTTTCTTATACCAGTCTTATTACACCGACATCGGTTAACTGACCGACGTCGGCTATAGTCTAACCGACATCGGTTATCAGACCGATATCGGTTACTGTCTTTTACAGTTCCTGACAAACCAGCAACCTACCAATTTCACCATTCTGAGTCTGTTTCTATTCTTGATAGATTGAAACCCTACTGTGTACTCCTGTCCATGGTTGTTATCACTCGAAAGCAAGCCGCCGCCATGGTTTCACATGCTTGCTCTGTGCCTTTGCCTGAATCACCCCCTTCACATTCTGTGGGGAATCCTACGGACACCAGCGAGGTTCCTAAAATTCCTGTGGGAGATAAAGAATTTGCCAAATTTCTGGATGCTAATCCTAGCGCTGTACAATACTATTTGTCTCATGCCCTTGACCGTACACCCAACGGTCAACTCCTTGTTGGCATGCCTATTAGTATAGCTTCTCATTTAGCCCCTTCTCCACTGATAACTCTGCTTTGCCTACGTATTCTTAGTCCCATCGCTACCTCAAAGCAACTTGAGGGTCCATACGACATGATTGGCTTTCCTTTGGTTAATCTTGGGCCCAACATGTCATTACCGCCAACTACTCCTACCTCGTCTCTCTTGCAGACTGTTCCATTCATGACTTTCTCTCTGCCACCTATCCACATGAGCTCTCCTTCTCAAGCTCCGCCCACCTTTTCATTTCCACACACATATCCAGTAACCTCAACAACTTATATAGGACATCCCTATTCGGTTGCCTCAACACATTCGTCCTCCATACCTTATCAACATTTAACCCCACCATTGTCTAGCGGTGGCCCTTGGCCCAATTTGCCTCCGTTTACCACAACCACACCATCATCTCATCCAACTTCTAATTTAATTAAACAAATGATGGACAAAATGCAAAATTTGGAGGCTTCTGTTTCAGGAAGTCGTAGCACCTTGACATACGAGCAAGTTTGTCGGGAGCCTATCCACCCTTCAGTCCCCCTTCATTCATATCCTCCTCAATGGGAATTACCAAAGTTTACCCGTTTTAACAGTAAGGAGGACCCTCAACAACACTTGCGATCATTTAGACATGCCTACTATCTGATTGCTCACGACGACGCTTTACTACTCCGCACCTTTCCCATGTCCTTATCAGGACCTGCCTTGGAGTGGTACAATTGCTTTAACCAAAGCACTCAATCTTCTCTTTTAACCAGCTAGCCCAATATTTCTTAGATCATTTCTCCATTAACATTGCCAAGAAAGTATCTATCACCGACCTCTATGCCATCCGACAATTTGAAGACGAATCTATCGCAGATTTCATTGGACGATGGCGGGGCCTTATCAACCAACTTACGTATGCCTTGCCTCAGACCGAACTTATCGAACTGTTTACGCAGGCTTGCGCTAAGCACATCTCTCCTACCCTCCAAATTCAAACTTTCCATACATTTGACGAGGCCTTTACTATGGCTCGAAAACTAGAGATTCGAGCCTTAGAGGAAGAGAAATTGCGGTTGCGCAACAAAAACCCCACTTTCGAACCCAAGATTCCACCAACAAACCTAACACCACCAATCCTCACCCATCGACTGCTTCGAAATCAAAAGGGGCCGTGCACACGGTGATGGTCAAATCCCAACCACCATCTAATACCCCACCAAAAACCACCTATAAGTATAAAGCAGAGCCCATCAACTACACTCCCTTGGGAGAAACATATGGTGTGATATTGGAAAAATTTCTCAAAGCAGGAGCCATTACCTTACCTCCTGTTAAACCTCATTCTGGGTTCGATTCCACTCGCGCCATACCTTCTGGTGTACAAATAAAATGATTTCAGTAACTTCCACCACATGAAGGGACACGGTCATGAGAAGCTGTAAGATGTTGAAAAACATAGTGCAGGAAATGGTTCATGCGGGGGATATAGCCCTCGATAATCCTAACGCCCCTGCTAACCGAAATTTGAAAATATTCAACAAACCATTCCCGAATCATTCTTCTAATAGTAATCTAAACCAAGATATCTTAGCCGAGGAGAGTGTTCATGAGATCCATGCAGTCTTCGATTCCCAGCCAAAGACCTCTATCGAACAAATTCTGAATCAAACCTCTTCACTAACGCAGGAAACCGAACCCCCTTCCTCGCCATCAAGACAAACTGAAATCCTTGCCGTTCCTTTACCCATCAAGGAATTAAGCGCCAGAGTTCCCTTCTCACAAATGAGCCTTCTTACACCACATCCTTGCAAGACTGTGAGTGGATGTTATCTAATTTATCTATTTCCCAAACGTCTCCTTCTACCATTCTTGCTGCACAAGAGGAAGGCTCGCCACTTCTTTTGTCATCCTTAGACGAGAAACCTCTTGAACCAACATCACCACATTCTTTAAACATGACAGATCCTCTCAAACACGTCCTCCTACCTATTAGTCCTTCATCACCTAAATCTTTTCAGCAACCGATTGACCTCTTAACGCCCATTAATACAGTGCCTCATATACCCCTTGTATCACACCCACAGTGGACCGGAATCACAACCCACCTTTCTTCCATACAAGAGTTCCTATTCACACGTGAGGAATGTCATTCCCCAGAAGATAGACAGGTCCTATGGGAACGTTTGAGTACGCATATTCTACTCAAATGAAAATGACCGATCCTGATGCCTCTACCATATACCTGAAGCATTTACAGAAGCTTAAAATGCCTATGTCCTCATCTTCACCCCCTCATCTCTACCAAATACCTCATCCACTTCTATTAACCTAACCAAATCTTCCCTATGCTTGGGACCTCACCCATACCTAGTCTAACACACCCACCTAAGCGGCTTGATTTATCTAAAAATAAAGCCGTCCATCCCATTAGGAGATAGACTCAATCTCCTCAATCTATGCCGTTAACACAACTAAAACCCTCATCGTCACACCTACCTTCCATATTGGGACCCCATCCCTCTACCTTACATCAATATATCATACCTCCTGTGTTTTCTTTAAAGCAACCTACGCCTTCTGCACCCATACAGAAATCCAAGGGTATAACAACACCGTCACCCCGCGTATCCTGTCCACCTATCAACCATAAACAAATTCCACCATCAAAAGATTTGTTTTCTGTCACTCCTATTTCTCCGTGGTTGTTTTCTGATACCACATCATCTGTGGCCTCATCATCCAACCAGCTAAACATAGCTTCTACATCAAAGAAACCACGGTTAGTTAAAACCCATTATCAAAACTCCTTGGCTAAACCACCCCCCATACAAACCAACCACACCACGTCGTCACCAGAATCGACCCAGTCAATAGCCTCATTTTCCTCTGACTTTGACCCACTCAAAGGGTCTTATGCCAAAATCCTTGCTATGTTGGTAGAGAATGCGACCATTTCCCTACCCCCACTTAGACCTTATGATCCATCTAAACCTCGACCTATAGGTTACGATGAGTCTAAAATCTGCGCTTACCACCGCACACCAGGACATGACGTAGAGGGATGCAAAGCATTGAAAGCCATACTTCGTCCATCACCTCTCTCAGATAGAAAAGTTAAGAAAGATAACTTCCGAAGAGAGAGACCTTTAGCTTCAATTCCCTCTCCTATACCACCTGTCCCCGCCTCACCAAGATCTATCATTATTATAGCCCCACCTCTCGAAAACCATGACCTATCCCTACCATCTTCCTCTCGTATTCACGAGATCAATATGATTAGTGTTGTTACTCGAGAGGGCAGAAAAACAATGGGAAAGTGAAAGAAAACACACTGCGGCATCTCTTTCTCCGTCAAACATCCGATTGCACCACCACCTAAAGTGGTTATTCGAACCCGCCTATCCTGTCTCTAATGGCATTGCCCACCGAACTATGATCAAACAGCTTCACCAATCGCCTGTAAAAATGACATTGTATGATCTCATTCAGACTTCTGAATCTCATCGACAAGCTCTCGTTGAAATCCTTCAAGGGATAGAGGTTTTACCTAATGAAACCTTGCCTATTACCTCTATTCTAACACCCAATCACGTTGCTTCGCTCACCAAACAATCTATCTCCCCAACCACTTCTGTCTCTGTATAGCAAGCCGCTGCTGTCAGTTTCTCCGAAGATGAAATTATTGACTTCGGTGCCGAAGATCCTGACCCTGCTCTTTTCATCTCAGCGTACGTTCGGGATATTCGGGTACGTCATGTTATGATTGATGGGGGCGCTAGCCTAAACATCATCTCTTCAAAAGCCTTCCAACAAATGAATATCCCTTCTAGTTGCATGTGTGCCAACCCCATCATGTTGCGATCATTCAATGATGCTATTACTTCTACTTTAGGCACCGTGATCCTTAACATTCGTGTAGGACCACGTACTTTACCCAAACTCTTCTATGTCCTTGAGGGAGAGTTCCAATATAATATGTTGTTAGGCCGCCCTTGGATCTGGGCTATGGGATGCGTTCCCTCCACCTTACATAGATGCATAAAATTTGAGTACGAGGGGAAGTCCTACACCGTAAAAGCTGATCCTCCCCCCTTCAAAACTTGCAATATGTTGTATCGCCCTAATGATGTGCTGGTACCAGTCAAGACACCCATTCATCCAACCCAGCCATCTACTTCCGATGCACCTACACCTTCAACCAATGAAACCGCCATTACAAATATTACTTCCTTTCCTTGCAGATAACATCCCAACCTCGACCCCTTAGTAGATGTTTTTCAATGCCTTACTGTTGGGAGTACCGCCTATATAACGTTAGCTCTTTCCATACCCCGCAGGAATACGGACAATTACATGCACATCCCACCTACGACCGTCGCGTGGGGGAGGTAATCTCTTACGGACCGCCCCATTGCCACACCAACCTAACGTATGGGGGTGTTGACGCATCCTCCATTACCCCTGAACCTCCTCTTGGTGTGGTTCCCTTCTAGTCTAATTTTCAATACTTGACAAATCGTCGTTTCGCCCTCACCTTCTTGACTCACTGTGCTTGGAAAGGCTTTGGTTTTGGTCTTTATGAACAAGGCCGACATACACTCATTCCCGTGACTACATGCAAACACAATGATCGCAGTGGTCTCGGTTTTCCTGAAACACCTACACCGGAGAAACCTCGTGTCAGTTGTATCCTGGAAGATGATGACATCACCCCCACCAAGCCATCATCACCCACTTTGCCATCATCACCCTGAGTCGATAGACCACGAATCTATCCTCCTAACTTTTTTTTTTTTTTCATAAATGCTATCTTCATAGGTCCTCTCACTTATCAATGCGATCTTGGGACCCATCTTCTCTTCCCCTTCGTATCCGGACATGATCGAGGAGGATTCCCTTCGATTAATGTTGTTGAGTGCCGGGATGACGATTCCATCCTCACTTACCTTGAGTACGGACGACTCCTATATTCAACGCGCCTCACCATCTCGAAACATAAACCATGTTGAATGAGTCGACTATAGAAATCAACATCCACACCGAGGAGGATCCTCACGTTGTGAAGATCGAGACAATCCCTTAGAACATCATAACAATCCGCCTTTACTACCTTTCTCCGTACCCGCAACCAAGCTTTTGCTTGGTCCTACGCTGACATGCCAGGAATTGATCCTACCATTGCTGTCCATAACATCACCCTAAACCCCGATTCCAAACCAGTCAAACAAAAACTGAGAAAAATGCATCCACGCATTGCCCTCTTGGTCAAAGAAGAGCTTCAACGACTTCTTTCTGTTTCCTTCATCTTGCCTATTGACTATACTCAATGGATTTCTAACATCGTACCTGTCACTAAAGTGATGAGGGGACTTCGGATATGCGGATTTCCGAGACCTTAACCTCGCTTGCCCCAAGGATGACTTCTCCCTCCCAAGTATTGATCAACTTGTTGATTTTATCGCAGCCATGAAATGCTTTCTCTCATGGATGGATTTTCGGGATACAATCAAATTTTGGTAGCCCCGGTCGATCAACATAAAACTTCCTTCATAACTCCTTGGGGAACCTTCTGTTATCGTGTCATGCCATTTGGCCTTAAGAATGCTGGTGCGACCTATCAGCGGGCTATGACTTACATTTTTCATGACATTATGCACACTATCCTTGAGGATTATGTCGATGATCTTCTTGGCAAATCTAAACATCGCAGTGAACTTCTTGGCTTTATCATCTCTTTATGTGGCATTGAGGTCGATCCATCTAAAGTAAAAGCTATCCTAGAAATGCCCCCACCTAAAAACCTCAAACAATTGCGTAGTTTGCAGGGTAAACTTCAATCCATCTGGCATTTCATCTCCCAACTCTCGGATCGATGTCAACCTTTCCATCACCTTCTTAAAAAGGAAATTTCCTTTCAATGGAGTGATGAGTGTCACCAAGCCTTTGAAGCTCTCAAATCCTATCTCTTGCAGCCACCTGTGCTTATTCCACCGTAGGATGATCGCCCTTTCTACCTTTACCTTTCTGCCACTGACCATACTATAGGAGCCATGCTCGCACATCAGGACTCGGCACGTCGAGAACAAGCCATTTATTATATAATTCGTACTCTTGTGGATTACGAGACTAGGTATACACATGTAGAAAAATTGTGCCTAGCCCTATCATTCGTAGCCACCAAACTCGACATTACCGCTTTGAATCACAAAACTTTTGTCATCACCAACACGGACCCCATTCATTATATGTATGCCAAACCACATCTAAAACAACGCATCACCCGATGGCTTATGCTCCTCGCTGACCTCGACCTTGAGTTTGTACAACAGAAGTCAATCAAAGGACAAACTATTGCGGACCAACTTGCGGAGGCCCCTTTACCTGGGGAACAATTCACCAATTTTAATTTCCTCGACGAACTCATCGCCACTCTTTCACTCAGGGAAGATTCGTATCAAATGACCCTCTTCTTCGATGGATCTAAATGCCAGTGCAGCGGATGAGCTGGCATTGTTCTCATTCCTCTTGATGCTGAACCTATGCCTCTTTCATTCCGGCTCGATTTCCCCTGCACTAATAATACAGCAGAATATGAGGCCCTTATTTTGGGTCTCCAGGTTGCATTACACTTAGGTGTCAAATCCATTAATATTTTTGGCGACTCTCAATTGGTAGTCAATAAAGTTATGGGCATCTACCAATGTAAGAATGAGGAACTTCAAAAGTATAAACATTACGTGGATTCACTTTTGACCTCATTTACTTGTTATTCTATCCAGACCATTCCCCGCTCCACTAACAAATTTGCGGATACTATGGCTTGCTTAGCCTCGCAAATTCCTACCTCACCAAATGACTCGACATATTCATCTTGGTCCAACAACTTTTGCCCCATCCTACTCATTTGAGTTGTTTGTATGATAAATAATGTGTCTGCTAATTTGCAGGATACCTGGTACCACTAATTTCACGACTACCTTACAACCTCTGTTCTCCCACCTGACCTTACTAGTAACGGAAAACGTGCTTTTCTTAAAAGTGTTTCTCATTATGTCATCATGGGGGGACTCCTTTATAAACATGGCTTTGATGACATCCTTCTTCGATGTCTAACCGGCGCGGAGGTCACCTATACCATCCAACAAGTCCATGACGGCATTTGTGGTGGACATTTTAGTGGCCTTGCCATGGCCAAACGAATCCTTCGCCTAGGTTATTATTGGCCTACTCTTAATAACAATGCTACGAATATGTTAAGCGTTGTGTTATGTTTCAACAACATGCCAACCTTCAACATACTCCTAGCCATCCGCTCTGAGTCACGAGATCTTTGGCCTTTCTCACAATGGGGTTTAGACCTTATTGGTGAGATTCACCCGCCTTCTTCACAACGTCACCGTTGGATAATCACAGCAACCGAATATTACACAAAATGGGTGGAGGCCATTCCACTCATTTCAATCAAAAAAGAAAAAAATGTCGAATTCGTTAACCATCACATTATCTGTCATTTTGGTATTCCTCATCGCCTAATAACAGATAATGGTAAATATTTTAAAAATAAGTTGTTACAAGACCTTTGTGACAAATTTGGTATCAAACTTAGTTTCTCATCACCTTACTATCCATGCAGGCCAATGGTCAAGCTGAATCTTCTAATAAAACCCTAACCAAAATCCTCATGAAAGTTGTCAATGAGTCGGAAGAAACTGGCATGATCACATTCCCTTTGCCCTTTGGGCTTATCGTACTAGCATTCGTACCTCCACTAATGCCACACCATTTTCTTTGGTATATGGTACCGAGGCTGTCTTGCCTCTCGAAATACAAATACCCTCCCTCAGAATATCTCTCCAGGATATTCTCACCAACGATGATTTCCACCAAGAGCGGTTAGCCCAATTAGAGCTTCTTGACGAGCGTCGTCTTACGGCTCTTGATCACCTGCAAATCTACCAAAAACGCCTCAAGCGTGCTTATGATAAACGACTTCATGAGCGTACTTTTAAGGTTGGTGATCTTGTCCTCAAAGAGAATCAACATGTAACCAAACTAGAAAAGAGTAAACATGGAAAATTTGCTCCTAATTGGATTGGGCCTTACATTATCACTCACACTTATGGATCAGGCACTTATCATTTAGCTTCACTTAATGGTAAACCTGAGCCTGAGCCCCTTAATGCCTTGCATCTTCGACCATTCTACTGTTGAAATTAGTGTTATATCACTTCTTATCTACCTTACGCTCGTCCCTTGAGCTCATTTACCACCGCATACACTTTGTTTCTTACATCTCAAAATCAAATCAAGCTCACATGGTTTGATTATCACCTCCCCTTAAAATATGTCTTCCCCTTTTTAGTCTAGTCCATGACTTCAAAGTATCAAAATAACACATTCTTAATTAAAACACTTATGGGATTTTCTTGAGTCAAACTTCCTACAAAAACTAGATGCTTTATGCCCAACGGACATCTGGACCTCTAAATTATACAATAGATTGCTCCTTGAAGGACAATTTATATGCCAAACTATTGCTACTTATTATATATAGATTGCTCCCCGAAGGACAGATTTATACATAAACACTGCATCTGCTCTTATAAATAGATTGCTCCTTGAAGGACAGCTATACACAGATCGACCTTTATCGAAGCTTCTCACATTGATCACTTCGTGAAGACCTCAAGAACAACAAAATACATATCCCATGTAGACTTCCCGCATCGATCGTCTATATCCAAGCAAAATAAAATAAAAATAAAAGCAGTATTTCAAAACACTTTTGAGTCATGGACTTGTCTATTTAGGTTTGATTCTCTTTTGTCAGAATAATCATCTTATAATAAGTTCTCTCGCACCCTCGCCCACATCAACCACTTCACCTCACCATTTTTAAATCAACAAAACTCAAGGGACGTGACGTATATCCGATATATTGTGATTATACCACTCTTTTCACCTATCGACTTCTTGCCTATGCAAGGTACCTAGGGATTCAAGCTCATCCTACATTAATATGTGGTTTGTTTAGCTCTTCTCAATTACGGGACACTCTTGCCTCTTTTTCTCGGCTCTAGGATTGTGTGTTGACCTTAATCAGGACATGATTCCCTACTACTTGGGAATGCTAACTTTCGCTTTACCCTACCAACACGGCAACAACATTACCCTACGAACATCCAATTTTTACCAACCAACAAAGTTGCCTAACCACAACCAAATTGCTCGAATTCACCTCTCCCGATCCTAAGGGAGAACTACATCGGTCTGAGGCCCTTCCTTGCTTTGTGCAATGGGATATGTAGGTAGAACTTAGGAGACATGGGGTCTCCCAAGGTTAGTTCGACCATCCCCTACCTTACCCTATCATGTGTTGTAAATATAAATATTTTTTGTGTGTTGTTTATTTGCCAAACATTCATCTTTATCCTTTTTCAAACAAAACAAAAATAACATTCAAACACAACCATTCTTATTATTATCTTCACTCGGAACCACATACATCTTTAGTTTTATTTTTAGATGTTAAACAAATACATCTTCTCTATCATCGACTCGCAGGTCGGCATCTTTATTTATTCTTATATTCCTATGAAATTCACTTAGATCCTTGCACCTCCTCCCGAATCAGGTGGTGATCGTGATCGTCGATGCCCCTCAGCTGGCCTCTCCATCCTCAAAGGTGCCACTGCCATTGGTTCCTCCCATTGATCCACCAACATCTCCTGTAACATACGAATACGTCCTCTCGCATGGAGGAACCTTGCCTCCAGTCTCTCCACTCGTAACTGTGAAGCCTCTAACAATCCCATTGTCTCATTCACCTGTGTTTGAAGCTGGCGAGCCAAATCCTGCAGACAATCTCTCTCCACTGTAATCACAGCTATGTCAGGGCACTCACGTGCACCTCGCAGCTGCTTACTCACCATACTCTATACGCCTCTGTCATTCCCGCATCCATAACCCTACGATCGGCTGCTATCTCTTCTGGCCCTTCTGGAGGTGTCGGCTGGGGAGGTGAGAATGCTGCCTCGGCGTCAATCCTCATGTATGGTCTATATGTCATAGGAATATCCTGAACAAACCCAAATTTTCGCCGCACGCGATCTAGAGGAATCCTCTCATACTCACCCGGCCTATGCCCTGCGATCCACCTCAATCGCTCTACACCCCTCAACTCCTCGGCTATGTGCTCTTTCTGTCACCATATAGTTCTGTCTGACCTCCAACAAATATCCGCAATTGTCACCATCTCCCATACCTGTCTATAATACTCGATGTCATCTATCATGGCTTGGGATCTCGCTTCTTCTGCATGCTCGGACCCATCGTCCGAATCCCAACATTTGCACTCCGCCTCTCCCGACTCAATGGGTCGGCCTATTGATGCACACAAACAATATGCTCATAGGCCCAACAATGTAATAAGTACGAACAATCCAGTGTCGTCTGTGTTTTCGCTTGCATGCCCATAAACCCCTATATAACTCTGCGAGATATGCGGGTGCCCATGCGAATGTCACGCTCATTTCTATCATTTCCCAAATAACACTCATCAATGCTTTGGGAAATCGTCCACCTTCTGCCCTCGGCAATGCATAATACCCCACCGCTATCATTAATAGCACGGCCAACCTTGTTTCCTCAGGGTGTGTTGCATACATTGTACCATACGTAAATGATAAACCTCGTTGTGTCAAATCTCATGCGGTGACCCAAATTTGGAATTATCATTTTGCTCGCTTGTGGTAAGCGGCGCTGATACACTATTTTTCCTATCATTGGGAGTCTCAAAATACGGAACACATCTTCCAAAGTCACTTGTCATCTCCCTGTTGGCGGATAGAAGGTATTTTTTTGGATTCCATCGCTCAATCAACTCTCCTGCAACATAACATGGTTACGCGCGACCCTTGAATAATAGCAAATTCCACTTAACCCCAACCGATTTATCAATGCCCATTCAAATGGTGTTACATCCGCTCGATTCGTGACAACAACGCTAACACAAGATCATTCATCCTTAACCTTGCTTCTACTGCATACATCAAAAGCGACCTAATTATTCAAAAGAAAAAAATCTCTATGGGTTTTTTCTCAAAATCTGGAAACCCTTACAGTGACCGATACCGGTTATGCATAACCGATACCGGTTTGCTAACCGATACCGGTTACTTCCAAACGATACCGGTCACTGTTAAAAATATACCTACCCTACTTAAAACATACACCTACGATAATTATTTTGCCCGTTTACTCCTATTTATACCTAAAAACATACATGCCCACCCTGTTTACCTACCCCGTAGCACTCATACCATCCCCAACCCTTGCCTATCACCTTTTTTTTTCTCATCTTTACCCACTTACACTTCTTTCATCCTATTTACAACACATGCAAGAATCAAATTACAACCAAATAGTTTACCTCTCGGGATGCAGCAGCTTGGGGCGGAACATGTCTTCCCCCTCGTCCCTGCCTGCTGGATGCTTCTCCTCGTTCAGCCATGTTCACCACCCTCTTCAAATATAACTTGTCTTTCTGCCTTCTGAATCTCAGCCCATGCTCACTTCACCTGTCTCTTTCCTCCTTATCACTCAAATTCTTTCATGCAATTACCTGTAGCAGTTGTCAAACAGCGTCGCATTCGCATATTTAACTTGTTGCATGACTCTAAAAATAAGAATGCTAAAAATAAGAACTTAAGTTGCCAACCCAGCAGTTCTATTTTTAGGAAAATAATTCTTGCATAACCGATATCGGTCATATATCTACCGACATCGGTTACATAACCGATATCGGTCATGTCCCTCTGTTGCTTAAACCTAAGCCTTTTTTTCATTTTTGCAAATTTTTGTGGCGCCCGTCCCTTTTTCCTGCATGAACAACACCATTATCCATATTTTTCATTAAATCCATATCTCATCACAATTTCATCAACATCATCTATCTATCTTACAAAAACAACCAAGCCATCAACAAACGATATCAAAAACCATCAATCTAACACCATTTGAATCCAAATCAACAGCTACATACATTCAATTTCACAAAACCAGCGACAAAACATACAACATTTCATAATACAACATGTCAACTAAACTCATCATTTATATATACATACATACATCCCATCAACAAAAGACATCAACATCATTAATATATAACACCATGTAAATCAAACTCATCATACATTAAATATCACAAACCATTTTCAAAACACTTAACACATTTTTACGCACAACATGTGGGTCAAATCATCATATCTATATATATACAAAGTTTCAAATATACAATGTGACCTACATCGGGGCCTCTGTGATCTCATAATACAACAAAGCCGGCACGCAAGCCGCAATAACTGTAAATAATCTCGACTCGGCTCGCAAGGCGGTCTCTCATATCAAAAACATACTCGGCTCGCAGGTTGGTATCCACTATATAACCGTACTCGGCTCATGAGGCAGTATATACAATAAATGAGTGAATGAATAAATGAATACATAATATCTAGGCACATGAGCCTCTATAAACATAGCTAGTTCGCAGACCGGTGCCCATATCAATGAACCAATACAAAACTATGCGGGGACCCTCGGCTATCTCCACCGCCCTCTGCTGTCTGCTTGTTGGTCCACTGTCTTGCCTCTTGCCTCCTGCACATCACGAGACCCACCGTGGTGTGTTTGTACCTCCTAAGATCTCGGCTCGAGAGGTCTCTCGCTCTATGTGCCGCATATGGCTGATAATTAGCCCAGGTACCATCAAGAATATCTCGATAGCATTCGGGCCTCGCTCTAGCCTCCATATAGTGATCTCGAGCCACCGTAGGTCTTTGGGGTTGGTCCCCGACTCTTACTACTAGTGCCCCCTCGTGCTCGTGTCTTTGTGCCACTTGGTGGTGCCTATGGGCGTGGTGGTACTGTACTGTTTGTGCGGTACTGCTTTGGTGGTCTTTCGCCTGCTTGTGGTCGTACTTATACTACTGAGCTCGTGCACTGTACTGCACTGTACACGAGCACTGTGCTAGCTACCCCTATAAGACACCTATCTGTGCCTGTGTGGCAAGTGCCCTGTAATAACTATACTCGCCCTCACGAGCTGGTCCTCTTTGCTCTCACACGGCCGCATAAGTGCAGGTTGTGGGCGTCTTATCCTTGCGCAGCTCTCTCTCCGGCCCACCAAACCAAAAATGCTCCTGTGTAACCGGCATCATCTATGGTATCATTTCCGGCCTCAAGCAATCACGGGTCCACGGGGGCGTGGTGCGGGCGGTGGAGCCTCTACATCATCCCTCCGGTACTAAGGGAAGCGAGGTGGCTCATCCTGTTGTAGCCCCATCTGCCTGGGTACCCTCTCCAGGGGTATCCTCTCATACTCTCCCGGCCTCCGTCCCGCTATCTAGAATGTATACTGGATCCACTGCAACTGTGCTTGGGCTCCTCCATGCGGGTGATGACCTCTATAAGGTCTCCATACAATATCTAATGTTGTCAAGCCCTCTAACATATGTCTATAATAAGTGACGTCCCGCCCAAAGCTTGCTCGTGGTGGCCCACGACCCCAACCACCTCTGAAAGCCATATCTATAGATGACCTATGGCCCTGGCTGCTAGGGCAGCCCTACTGGTCTAATGCATATGATATGCTCATATGCCCAACAGTGTAGTAAAAATGTCGAGCAAATCCCGAATCGCCTCATACGGCGATAGCCCACAGCTCTCGGTATAACTGCACCAGGTATATTGGTGCCCAAGCATAACATGTGTGCTCCTCCACCATCTCATGTAGCACCCCCATAAGCGCCGTGGAAAGCGGCCTCCCTCTGAGTCTGGGAGGGTGAAGCAGGTGATCCCGATCATCATCAATACGGTAAGCCGTGTCTCATGGTGGTGGGCTCGGTACATATCCCCATACGTGATACTCACGTTTGTGATATGTCGATGGTAAGCAGCTGCATCCCGAATACGTGTAGGATCTTTGTCCATGGATGTCTCGGTGTCAACCTAAAGATAGCCTCTCCATCAATCGGTAATCGAAGGATGCGATACACATCCTCAATGTGATGGTCATCTCTCGGTCGAGAGATGGAACACATTGGTCACCGGATCCCATCTCTCGATGAGGCGACCATCAAACTATGATCCCCTGTCGATCACTCATGCCGATGGACTCCGCCGAGTCCCACCTCGTGCATGATACCCCCTGCACTACGGACACGTGTGGCCGCATCCATCTCAATAAGCGGGGCATCCTGTCCCACATCGTCAGCTGCTGACGTGCCTGCAAAACCAACTCACTACATTAGCCCTACTCTCTATCACAACATCTACTTATCCCCTCTATACCCCTTTCCCCCCGACCACACCCCGACTCTCTAACAAACCCCTCTTCCCACCTATATTCTACAATATCCCCCAACATCTTCACACCCAACACACCAACCCCAATCATAAACAACACCACACAACCCAACACGCCATCCCCAACAAGAACTTAACATCCAAAACCACCACAAAACGACGCAACAAAATAGAAAATCCTGCCTAGGGACCGGTACCGGTCACCCTTAACCGACCCCGGTCCCCTTTCCACCGACGCCGGTCCACTCCCGACCGACACCGGTCACCAACAAACCCGACCTACCCAAGAATTTCGTGACCGATGCCGGTCGCTTAGCGACCGACATCGGTCACTGGAAAATTCCCGAGCCGAACCCGATGCGGCCCCCCAAAATCCTTTTTTGCCTATTTATACCTATTTACCCACCCAAACACCCTAAAAATCTACCCACCCAGCCGCCTTGGCCTATTTAACCTATCTACCCTCTCCCTTTTTCAAATAACTTCCATTTATTAATTATTTTATCAAATCTAGCATTTACCCAAAACCCAAATAGAGCATATATCGATCCAATCCACAAGTGATGAGGGTTTCGAACCTACCGGTACGACGACACGTCATCGTGGTGGGATGGGTGGTGGTGGTCCAGCCCCTCCTGCTCCTCCTGGCTGTGCCATAGCTCCACCTCTCCTCTGCTGGGTCCTCCACCAATCAACGGCTGCCTCCTACTCACTTGGGCCCACTAATCACTCACTTCTCCACTCAAATAGCGCCACTTCAACCAACAAACACTCCAATCTCAACACTCCACCTCAGACAACTCCAATCGATTTTCAAATTGACCAATGTGACAATGACCGGCCGTATTTTTATTTTTATAGGTTTTTGACCTATAACCGATATCGATTTTATTGTGCCCTAAGGAACCGGTATCGGTCATCTAACTGATATCGGTCATACACAATCGATATCAGTTTTATCTCACCTCTACCCCAATTTTGCCCCTTATTTACTAAAAGCCCTTTCTACCAACATCGCCTATATCCACCTTCATTGTGACCCTTTGTTAACCCATTTGGCCGAGCCAAGGCCGTAACCAACAATTTGGCCCGACCAAGGGTCAGAACCAACCCATTTGGCCCGACCCAAGGCCGTAACCAACCCATTTGGCCCGACCCAAGGCCGTAACCAACTAATTTGGCCCGACCCACGGCCCATGCAACCAACCCATTTGGCCCGACCAAGGCCGTAACCTACCATTTGGCCCGACCCACGGCGCAACCAACCCATTTGGCTTTGACCAAGTCGTAACCTACCATTTGGCCCGACCACGGCCGCATGACCAACCCATTTGGCTCGACCCAAGGCCGTACCCTACCATTTGGCCCGACCCGAGGCCGCGACCAACCCATTTGGCCCGACCAGGGCCGTAACCTACCATTTGGCCCGACCCACGCCGCGCAACCAACCCATTTGGCCTGACCTAAGGCCGCACCCAACCATTTGGCCGACCTAAGGCGCCAATTAAATACCATACCCACAATCAACATTTTATTTTATCCATCCATCATGTGTAGCTGTTTGTTCAATTGAGCTCACTGTTTGTGTTTTAGCATGATTAGGGTCCTTGACTTGATCGGTCGACCAACTTTTCCTAGACCAAGACCGTGACGTTTATCTCAACCAAACCAACCATTTAGTACTTGCCAAACATGCCTAAACGTTCTGTACCTTACCCGTTATATCCCTGGAGCTACTTCCTATGCCTTGGATACCGAGGATTATATCACCCTTGTTTGGATAAACTATCGACCTTTGCTATGAATTTCTTGTTTGCTCTTCAAATCATATACCTGGTCGCACTCTTACCGCATTTCAACGCGTGCGTCGCTTCCTTGGACCTACCCCACCCTCTTACCGTTATCTCAACACCATTTACCCTTTATCAACCCTATCCTGCTTTCACACTACCTCAATCTGTGATAGATTTGAGGGGGATTACCTATACCCTTAACAGGGGTAACCACTTCTTATTATTGTCCGTGCAGCTTACTGAGAACAAACTACACGACAATAAGGGGCTAATGTAGACACCAAATTTGTGTCTTACGACCCCTTGTGACCCGCATCTCATTTCACAACCTAACCTCACCACCTAAACCTTACACAATTATTTATTAATTATCTTATAATTAATAAATCCACATCGCCTTACCTACCACCTCATTTTGCCACCTCATCATGACCTAGTCTTAACCCTAAACTAACCTAATTAAGACCTATAACTCGGTCCAATTCCACACCCATGACTAATGACCCCTCTCTCGCACCCAAAACCGACCTTCTAGTCACTTGACCAAGCCCACAACCAATCCCTCGGAAGAAAAGGAGGGAAAGCTGGCTATTTTACCAAAAATAGCCCGCTTTGACCTAACCGATACCGGTTCCTACTCGACCGCCGTCGGTTGCGTAACCGCCACCGGTTCCCTGTAAATGACCACTTCCAACCAAAAACAAAGGATCAGATTTTCATTTGATCGAGAGAAAGAGAAATCATCGAAAGGATCCGGATTTGCTTGGCCGAGCAGAGACAAGTGAAGAAAGCTGGAAGAGTTTGCAGAGAAGGACATCAAGCCCAAGGCGCAGAATGAATAACCAGAGCCGGTAACACTCATCCGAGCATCGAAGAGGAGATAACTCATCTTGGATTGTCGAGATCATCTAACTTGGGTCTGTCTTCATCATCACGATCCTGAAACACTGCATCTACATCAGGGACGAGTAAGTAGTGTTTTATATGTTTCTAAGCACCATTTTCTTGAGCCTGTTGATTAATAGTAATCATAAGTTTATTCCTAGATCTACTACCAGCAACATACTACACTTAACCTTCACCCATACATCCTGATATTGCCCAGAAGGCCATTTTATCACACTCTGAGTCTTCCCTATCCTCTCATCATTCCCCTCAGCCATCCCCCAATCTTAATAACCCCACAATCACCTTGTAACCAACCTCTATCCAGAAGCACTTAGATTGTTGACCCTACCGGTATCGTTTATCCCCTACCGGCGGCGGTTCTCTAACCGTGGTCGGTTATCCAGTGACCGGCATCGGTCACTGTGACTTATACCCCAAAACCTTATTCCCGCCTATTTGCCACCTAACAACCTCAGATCCAGTCTGGTTTATCCCTCTAACTCAACCTGGATGTATCAACGACCAGTAACCGAACCAACAACGTGACACTTTATTATTGATAGTTTAGCTCCTATTGCTTTGTAACGAGATACCTAAATCGAGATTTTGCAATAGCTCTCTTTATTATCATTTGTGTTAAATCGTATTAAAAGGGGAACTGACCACCTTCGAAAGGAAGTTTTATATTTCTGGGCCTAAGGCGAGATCCCTCATTTATTGTCTAATTAAAATCTGGTGGTCTTGTATTCTTACTTGCAGGTAGTCCTTCCAAGATAAAAAGGAGTTCTTTGCGGTCGATCTGATCTTTCTCTACGGCACACGCACACCATCTCAACATTCAACAGGTATTCCTCCTAGCCCTAACCCTTATCTCTTGTTTCTCAAAGGAATGATATGATAGAAGCAAGTCTATTCTGCAGAGCCGAAACCATTCCGTGTGAAACAATCATGAATTCATCCAATAAAATTTTTATTATCTCATTAAGAAACTATGTGACCCTATCATCTTTGTACAACTTAAAGGACATCCATACCTTATAATAATATTTTCCCAAAGAAACCTAACTATTGTAGCTATTATACAATCCTTCGTAGGCGTTGTTTATACCCAACTTGTGAGATAGTCTATGTAAGTTATGATGTAGTGTGATCCAATTTTACGTGTAGTTGGTGAAATAGGACCCAAAAGTCTATAAACCATTTCTCAAACGGCTCTGCACTAGTAATAGGTCTCGGACACATTTCATCTCATTGATCCAGTTTCCAAAGACGTTGAAAATGATCACAATATTTACAAAATTCCTTACAATATTTATAGAAGGTATCCCACCATAATCCAGTGAGTAGAATCTTGCACGCAGTGCATCACCTACATAGTGGCCACTTACTATACCACCATGAGATTCTTCCATAATATTCATGCACTCATGTTCTAATACACAATGATGCGAGTACTTAATCTCGACTAATTTATACAAATCACTACTAATTAACATATAGGGGGATGTGTGTATAGCAAGTTGTTTCTTCTCCAAGGATTTCATTCCTTCTTGTGTCATAAATGTTCATAGAAAGACAAAAATGTCCTATAGTTCTGATGGCGCTCGTTGTAACCTATATAAATGTGCATCTAACATGGTATCTTATGAAGGCTGTGCTTCTTCTCCTAATTGTATTATAGATAGATGGTTTGGTCAGAATTATTTTCCCTAGTTTTACCACAAGTGTGAAATCAAATTCTGAAATAATAGTACCCATCTACATATTCACCCTTATAGAACGGGATTATTTACCAAATATTTCAATGGTATGTGATCGTATAAAAGATGAATGGTGTAGCTAGTAGGTATTGGTGGAATTTATGTAGCACATAGATCATTGAAAAAGCTTCACGCTCTGTAGTTTTGTAATTTTGTTCATATGGAGTCATCTTTCTACTAACAAAATAGATAGGATGATCTATAATACCTTCTCTAGGTGAGCCAAAACCACACCACTTACCATGCCATAGGCATCAACATCTACATGAAATGGTTAGTCCCATGAAAGAAAATGTAGAATGGGAATAGTAGTAAGTTTCTCCTTTAATGTCTCAAAAATGTGTGTTGCTACGGTTCTCCCCAATAGAACGTGTGTTTCCCTTTCATTAACTCCTCCAAGCCGGTGTGACAACTTTGGCATATCCTTTGATAAAATTTCTGTAATATCTTGGATGACCCAAAAATCCATGAAATTCACTCTAAGCTGGTAGGATCTCTTAGGCCTATAATGTTGTAACCTTGGTTTGGATCAACCAATAGATCTTCCTTGCAGATTATGTGTCTTAACGGTATTCCAAATGATGTAGCAAATATGTAATTCTTGATTTTCAAAGATATACTCAAATGTCTACATATTTCAAAAATTATGTACTGATTGTCACAATGATTGTTAACTAATATATACACCATCCAATAGTCTAAATAGACTGTAAGAAGTCGTGAATAAATTCCTTGAATGCTTGAACAACTATGTGCAAAAATACAACAAGCACATTTTTTAGACCAAAAGGCATTACAGTATAGGTGAAGCTACCCCATTCAGTAGTAAATGTAGTCTTTTCTTGATCCTCTTGGGAAATTCAAACCTGATGATACCTAGAGAACCCATCTATAAACAAATAGATTTCACACCCTACAACACCTTCTAGTATTTCCTCAGTGAATGGCATAGGAAAGGGATCAGTCACACATGTAACATTTAGCTCCCTGTAGTCCACACAAATCCTAATCCATCCATCCTTCTTGATATTGATCACCATTGGACTAACCCATTCGAATCATCAAGGGGCTTGATAATTCCAGACTTCAACATTTTGTCAATCTCTTCTTTGACCTTTTTGCGCAAGTTGGGGTTCATCTGTAGGGTCTCTTTCTAACTGTACATGCACCCTCTTTAAGCTTTATCTTCATTTCCCCTAATGATTCATGTACACCTTGAAGTTTATGGTACCCCTAAGGAATAATCCACGATAATCCCTTAGCAACTATATGATTTTTTCCACTTTAGATCGACCAATAGTCCCCAATTATAGCTTCATTTGGCTCAAGTATATGATCCAATATTCACCTTCTTTATCTTCATAGGTTCATGATAAGTGTGCGTGGTCATATATGCATTGTCAATACCTCACACCTACTGTTGAATGGTTTACATTCAGATCTTCTACTTCTTCATCATCCACTAAGTAGACCATTTTTCCTTTTTGTTTCTCAAGGAAAGCTTGTTGAAATCTTGTGGAATCGACCTCTGTTTCTTCAACAAGACGTGCTCCCGATTTTCCTTCATCCGATAAATCCTGAAGGATTTCTTTAGCCTTGGCACTATCTCCCATAGTTAAGCACTTTATGACTTTTAATGCTTCTTCCACCAGAGGATTTGTAGATAATAAGTCAATTGTTTGGGCCATTCCTTCAATTAAATCCTACCAATTTCTAGTCTCTCTATGGAATTCTACATATACATACCAAGCAATTGCACATCATTGTAAAGTGAAATAAAACTTGTGCACCCACTAGAGAAGGTGGTAAAGCTTCCTACCCTTCTATCTAGAGTCTCTCACACTTCTGAATGTGGTGCTAAATAAGTTGATTACCATGATAAGTGAATTGTTGAGTAGGTGCATTACTCCCGAAGAACCTAGTGGTAAGAGTAATTCTAATGCCATTCCATCCTACAAGATTATCCTTGTGGGCCACCCACTAGCATGCTGCTGTCCTACATAGTGTATATGCTAGCATATTTCTTCTTTCTAGTGGGTTTATCCACTATTCCTCCATGGCGTGCTAGAATACCATAAGATCTCCTTCTCTAGTTTAACAAGGTACTAAGTTGTTACTTATCCTCCTAACATAACATGGTTTGTTGCCTCTAGGAAATATGCTCTTTACTTTGTGCCCTACTAAATCATAACTACTATGAGCCCAATTTTCACAAGAAACACTTGTAGTATCACTAATGGAATTCGTGAATCATCCCACTTTGAATTATTCCTTCTTTAGTTAGCTTAAGAATCTCTAGATCTCGGATTGCATGTACATAAATCCTATTCGGATGTTATTTACTTAAGGGCTCAACATAGGGCGTAGATTTTCCATCTGTTAAAGGGATAATAAATATTTCCTCCTTTTTTCAAAACTGATATAACCCTTGTTGAACCGAAGGTCAACATTATTTGCATAACACCAAGGACACCCCAATAAAGTTGGGAAGCTATCTCGAATCTTCTAACACTAAAACCTCAAAGTCTCTAGTGAACTTGGCTCATTGTATGGTAATGGATGCATCTTTCAAAACTCTAATAAGAATGGCCTTAGTCGATTAGCCAATAACAATACATTAAAGGATGGCTCTTGATGGAGGTCTTCCCATTTGTACCCATACATCTAAAGTAAGAACATTAAATTTTGTGCTTGTATAAATCAGTATATTACTGAATAGCCACCCATCCACAACAACATTCAAAGTGATTTCCTTTTCATAATCTAGGCTATGAGGAGGAAGATTTGTATGCAGGATTTGCTATCCAATCTTAGCACTTCCACGCGGAGTGTTTCCTTTTAACCAATTCCCTTATAGTGGAATTATATGTTCCCGAAACAACAATTTACACACTTCTCTCAAGTCATCTATATCATTTTGGTCTGTCTCTGATTCTTTCTTTTATTCCATCTTCCATGATTTATCTTTTAAGTACTCTATCTCACCGTGAAGATTCCTGAGAACTTCCATGGTTTCCTGGTAAACCTCCTTCTGATGGGTAGGATCTGGTTACTATGCATATAGAACCTCCTCCTTAGTAATGGTAGGATTCTGCTCTATTTCTTCTCTACCATGTACCGCCTTAGGGCTGGTTGTGATCTTCACTTGTAATGCCTCATACTTAGCCTCGAACTTAGGCATCCACTAATTTTCAACAACATGTTGTATCCTAACCATCCTGCACCTTTGTTTTCTTGTTTATGCTACTTAAAAATATGCTCATATAAGTTTGGGAACTCCTCATAGCTATGGTTCTTTCCACAAAAATAACATGTAATATTCGAGGAAATTCACACTTGTAGTGGTTAGGAGATCCACATGTATAACATGTTCCATAAGGGAAATCAATTCTTCCACCACCACGGCCTTGTACTCTAAATCCACCTCGATATCCTTGACCTCTACCATGATTGCCTTCAAAACAACCTTCATTCTAATCATAGCGCGCTTGATTATGATCCTAGTCCTGATGCTCATTCTTTCGTTTAGAGTTATTTGAAACTCTTGTCTTTCATACACCAATATCTATAACATCATGGATCTGACCAATCATCTATAAATATTTCATGTCATGAGTCATGGACTTAAAGATTTTATAGTAGATTGAAATGTTATTCCTTATTACACGTTGTAATAATGGGTAATAGATAAGATCATGGTTTAAATGGCATATCTCACAATCTAAAAGAAATGAGCATCTTGATGTGCGAGGAAAACTATCATTTGTGTGAGCTTTTACTTCACAATCTATGCAATAAATCCTTCTGCTTGTCTCATGTGCTGAATTTTCGATATTTTCTCTAACTATTTTTCCACACTGCTATTTCTACTTCTAAAAATAGGCTCACCCCAGTATCTATGCTTCCAAATGCCTCAGTGCATAAGGCTGCTTCAAGTGCTTTGTGCGGATCAGTGTATGTCTTATGCGATAATTCCCTCCTAAAAGGGGTGATCAAGCACCCAACAAACCATTGTGCATGTTGGCTTCCATGTATGTCATAAGAAAGCTTAGATAGTAGTGTTTTAAAACAAACATCATACTCTATGACACTTTCAGTGGTGCCTTGCTTAATATCCTTGAGTGCACTTATACACTTCTACTCAAACTCAAGGATGTGAAACTCTTTAAGGAATGCATCTTTTAAAGCTACATAGTCTATGCAAGTCTGATCAATGTCAAAAAATTTGTACCAGCTATGTGCACGCCCTTGTAACATAGTAGAAATTTTTGTTTCCTATGCTCAGAAGACGTGATTCCTTTTGTGCACCAAATTATTTCACACATATGCACATCTTTAGCAACATCTTCTATTCCCCTATACTCTGGAAGACAAAGAGACATCTCCATGTAAATATTTTGAGGTTGGTGTGGACCTTTCCCACCTAATCCAGAACCTTCTATGTTTCCTTTTCCTAAAGAACCACTAGATCTGCTAGAACTAGAGCTACCTATGCCTCCTGATCCCAAACCTATAGGCTGGGTTATGACTAGAAGATGTACCTCCCTATGTCCCATCTGTAAAATTGAACTATACCCTGACAGGTTTACAAAGTGTTACTACTCCTAGAAGTTGGTCCAAAAGTCGGCATGCTGTATTCTGCGCTGATGATACACCTAAAAAGGTACTCCTATATAACAACAAATTCATTTACACTGCAATCATTTTTCCTCTTATAAGATTCTCTCTTACTCTCTTAATGCTTGAATTATCTTATTGATTATTTGTTATATAAGATCTTGGAAAGCCAAGCACAAGGAAAAGGTTGCGAAGTGGCTTCAGAGATGCACACTGTGGCCGGGTTGTCTCGGATTTGTTGCACTTTACGTGAGGCCGTGAGGCATCCCTATCATGATTTCCTAGATGGGAGAGTTTCGATGCTCTAGCTCCATGTCTCCTTCATGAGCCCCAAAACTTCATGAGCCATCTCTCTCCTCAATTTCATATGCTCTGTAATGTCTCACTAATTCTATCCCTCCCTCTCCTGCTCCTCATTATACTTAATACACCTTTCATCTCTATGCCTTTCTACCACTAGGTCTTCCATCCTTCACCAAACTTGCCCCTGCCCCGTGCATGGTGGGTTTTAGTTAGCCATCATTTTACTCTCAAAAATCAAAGTTACCTTTAGGATCTTGATCACTAGTGAAATTCCTTGTAGGTAAGTTCACCTTGGATATCATAAAAACTAAAATTTAGCTACCTCTGGGCATGAATACGTGGAAATTGAGTACTACAAGATGTAACTATTCAAAACACCATAGAACCACATGTCCACAACATGAGTCCAAATTAGATCAACATCATAAAGGGCCTGAAATTATTCCTATATCTAGAAAAGTGTGTGATACCCCCAATTCCACTTAGATGTATAAGCAATCAGCCACTCATACAATTATCCTAGAAAGATAGCAAGTAATCTCTCATATAAATTTGTCATACTCATTCTGTTTCCACCCTCATGCGTGCATTAAACTCAAATCTAGTGATAAAACAACGTGCGTATTCTTCTTCCAGATTGTGTATCCACTCCTCAAAACTTGCTAAGGTCAACCGATATGTCTTCATCATGAACCATCTTGAAAATAAATGAAAAACAGTCCTAGAAATGGAACTAATGATGCATCCTAGAATTCACCAATATAAGCCCGAGATGTACTCACACATCACTGAACCTTGACTAAGCACTCACGAAGCATGTAAAGCTACGGTGCCCATCTTTAGGGTTGCTTTATTGTAGGATGTTAGAATGATGAAGGCTTTAAGCATTCAGATCTATGACTAATATATTACTCTACAAAGTGCATGTTGAGACATAGAGTTCTAGAATAATGAGACTTAAAAGACAACCATGATGAAATCAAACATGCAATACTAAAATATAGCCACAATAACACCTTGATTCAGTCCATAATATCCATTATATTAAATGTAATAATACATGAAGCTTCCTTATAACAAAAATAGGATACACTCATGCGCGTAATGATTTGGCAACATAATCTCACTATAACAAAGTTCTCATACCTATATCTATGCTCTCTCTCTCTCTCTCTCTCTCTCTTGCACATTTTTCTACATATTTATAAGGGTGGGGACTTACCCTTAACCGTTTATATAAATCCAAAATAGGTCGCATGCTATTATTAGCCATGCACCATTACAAAAATAGCCACGAGATGTAGGTGCACTAACAATAGACTAATTTTAGTTAATTGTGAGTAGTATATCTATTCTGGCCTATGTCCATGTAAAGCACCTCATAGCTGATCCTCCAAGAATAGCCAATGTGTGTCATGCAAGTATTTGACTGGTTTGTGTGCTCCACACGCTATCTCCAAAAATAGATCCTCATCGTAAAAATGGCTAAGTCTCAAACATGTTTATGTTCTTTATGCACGATCATTTTCTAATACTTCCACGCCTTTTAATGCACTCTTCTCTCCCATGCAAACCTTCTATATGTCCTTCGATAAGTTCCATAGTCGAATGATGAATAGTACATAAATCCTATTCGGTCTTCTTCACTCAAGGGCTTAACATAGGACAACAATTTTCCATCTGTTAATGGGATAATGACCATTTCCTCCTTGTTTCAAAACTGATATGACCCTTGTTGAATGAAGATCAAAATTATTTGCATAGCACCAAGGACACCCCAATAGAGCGGGAATTTATCGACTCGGCTAGTGCTAAAACCTCAAAATCTCCGGTAGAAATTCACTCCTTGTATGGTAATGGATGCATATTTTAAAACTCGATGGGAGTGGCCTTAGTTTGATTAGCCATGAAAAATACATTAGAGGATGGTTGCAATGGAGGTCTCCCCATTTGTACCCATGCATATAAGGTAATAACATTGACTTTCGTGCTTGTATCAATCAATATATTACTCAATAGCCACCCATCCAAAACAACATTTAGAGTGATTTCCTTGTCATAATCTAGGTTATGAGGGGGAAGATTCACATGTATTATCTACCATCCAGGTCTCGAACTTAAGCATGATTGTTTCCCTTTAACCAATTCCCTAATAGTGGAATGATATTCTCCGAGCGCAACATTTTTCACACTTCTCTCAAGTCATCCATTTTGATTTGGATAATCTCTTATGATTTATTTTTCTCTATCTTCCGTCATTGTTCCTTTAAATACTATATTTCACCACGAAGATTCTGAGTACCTCCACGGTTTCTGATAAACCTCTTTTGATGGGTAGGATCTAGGTACCATGCATGTAGAACCTCCTCCTTAGTGATGGTAGGCTTCTACCTGCAATGCTTCTCTAAAGCACGTGCCACCTCGGCGCGGGTAGTGATCCTTACTTGTAATGCCTCAGATTTTGGTTCTAACTTGGGCATCCACTAATTTTCCACAGCGCATTGTATCCTAACCATCCCTACATCTTTGTTTTCTTGTTTATGTTGTTTACTAAGATGCTCATAAAATTTCGGGAATTCCTCATAACTATAATTCTTTCCTTAGAAAGAACATGTAATATTCTCGAGTACATTCACACTTGTAGTGATCGGGATATCCACATGTATAACATGTCGCATGAGGGAACTTTCTTCATCTCGCTACCACAACCTCATCCTCTATATCCACCACGGTATCCTCATCCTCTCGCCATGACCACCTTCAAAATTCCCTTCATTCCAATCATAGCATGCCTGATTATGATCCCAATATTGATGCTTGTTCTTGCCTTTAGATTTATCTAAAAATCCTTTTTATCGTGCACCAATATCTATAGCATCCTAGATCTAACAAATCAGCAAGTAGTCTTCATGTCATGAGTCATGGACCTGTAAATTTTGTAGTAGCATGAAACATTCATCCTTATCATGTGTTGCAGTAATGGGCAGTGACTAACATCATGATTTAAATGGCATATCTCACGGTCTAACAATACTGAGCGATTGATCTGCAAGGAAAGCTATACTTTGTGTGACCTTCCACTTCCCAATATATGCACCAAATCCTTGTGCGTGTCTCATGTGCTAAATTTTGTGATAGTTTCTCTAACTAGTTTTCCATAGCTACGATCTGTGCTTCTAAAATGGGCTCACCCTAGTGTCTATACTTCCAACTACCTCGGTGTGTAAAGTTGCTTCAAGTGATTTGCATGGATCAATGTATGTCTTATGTGATAGTGCCCTTCTAAATAGTGTAATATGGCCTCTAATGAACCATTGTTCATCTTTGGCTTGTATGAATAACATAAGACAACTTAGATAACAATGTTTTAAAATGGGCATCGTACTCTCGACACTTTCAAAGTAGTTCCTTGCTTAATATCCTTGAGTGCACTTATATTCTTTTGTTCAAAATTAGGGATGTGAAATTATTTAAGGAATGCATCTTTTAAAGTTATATAGTCTACACAAGTCGATAAGGGTAAAACTTTCTATACCAACTCTGTGTGTTCCCTTGTAACATAGTAGCAAATTGACTTTCCCTACGCTCAAAATTCATGATTCCTTTTGCATGCCATAGTATTTCACATGTGTATATGTTCAGAAGCATCCTCTATGCCCCTATACTCTGGGAGACAAAGAGACATCTCCATATAAATATTCTGGGGTTGGTGTGGACCTTTCCCACCTGATCTAGAACCTCTTGTGTTTCCTGTGCTTTGAAAACCACCAGATCCACTAGAGTTAGAGACACCTATACCTCCTAATCCCAAACTTGTAGTTGGGGTTAGACCGAGAGGATGTACCTCCCTGTGTCCCAATAGTAGGTATGAACTTGTACCTTGATGGTCTATGAATTGTTACTAATCCCGAAGAGAGTCCAAATATCTATGCACCTGAATTCTATGAAGATGACACACCCAAAAAAGGTAATCCCATAAAACAAAAATCCTTTTACACTATCATCGTTGTGCTTCTTATATTACTCACTCTTGCCCTTCCACTCCTTGAATTAACTTGCGACTATTTGTTTTATTGGGTCTTGGAAGACCAAACACAAGAGAAAAGTTTCTAGGTGGATTCGAGATGCACACCCATGGCCCGGGATGTCTTTGCTGATGTGCTTACGTGTGAGGCCTAGGAGGGTTCTCTGTCATGCTTTCCCAAATGGGGGAGTTCCTGAGGCTCGGGTTTCATGTCTTCTATGTGAACTTCAACTCCTTCCCAAACTATATTTCTCCACAATGCCATTCACTCTGTAACCTCCCATTACTTCTCTACCTCCCTCTCGTGTGCCTCATTATACTTAAGCCACCTTTCCTCTCTCTACGTCTTTGGCACTAGGTCTTCCATCTTTCACCAAAATGCTCATGCCCTGCGCGTGGTGGGGTTTAGTTAGCCATCAATTTATTCTCCAAGTTAAGGGTTACCATCAGAATCTTGATAGCCATTGGAATTCCTTTCAGGTAAGTTCCCCTTGGATATCATAAAAACTAGAATTCAGCTACCTCTGGGCACAAATAAGTGGAAATTGAGTACTCTAAGATATAACTATTCAAAACACCATAGAACCACATATCCACAGTGCGAGTCCAAATCAGATCAACATCATAAAGGGTTTGAAATTATTCTTGCGTATAGAAAAGTGTGTGATACCTATAATTCCATTTAGATGCATAAGTAATCAGCCACTTATACAATTATACTAGAAAGATAGTGAAGAAGCTCTCATATAAACTATCATATAGATTTTGTTCCACCCATATGCATGTATTAAACTCAGATCTAGTGTTGAACCTCTATGTGTATTATTCTTCCAGGTCATGTATCCACTCCTCAACACTTTCTAGGGTCAACCGATATTTCTTCATTGTGAATCATCCGAAAACAACATTAAAAGAGGTCCCGACAGAACCAATGATCTGACCTAGAATTTACTAGTAAAATCCCAAACACGCCGACACATCACTCAACCTAGGACCGAGTGCTCACCCAAAGCATGCAAAGGTACCAGCCCCTCTTTAGAGTTATTGTAGAATGTTAGCATGATGAATACTTACAACATTCAGATCCATAACTAATATAACATTCTACAGAACATATTCATATCTAGATCTAGAGAATAACAAACTGAAAAGATAACCATGATGAAATCAAGCATGCAAGAACTAGTTATACTTTGGATTTGATACTCTTATTCAGCCAATACACTCCATTACATTAAAAATGATAAGTACACATAAACTTATTACAATATATAATACCATAGTTTATGTGCACATCAAAATTAATAGCATAACATGACAATAACCTAGTCATTATGTCCTATCTCTGTATATATCTCATACTACATAGTTCACTACATATTTATAAGGGTGGGGAATTTCTCTTCGCTACTTATCTAATCCCAAAATAAGTTACATGCTATTATTATCCACGTGTCATTTACAATAATATCCACACATGCAAGTTTTCTAACAATAGAATTCTTCTAGTTAATTGTCAATTACTAAATCTATCCTTGGCATGTATCCATGCAAAGTGCTTCCTAGCTAACAATCCAAAAATAGCCAATGCATGTGGCACAAATCTCTAGCTGGTTTGTGTGTTCGGCATGCTATCTCCAAAAATAGCTCATCATCGTGTGGCCGATAAGTCTAAAATTTGTCTCTATCCTCAACACATGATTCCTTCCCGATCCTCCCACGCTATTGAATTTGCTTACTCTTCCATGTGAACCTTCTATATTCCCTTCACTAAGTACCATATTTTCTTGTGAACACATCCTTATGCGGTGTAGGCCAAGTAATTAGTTGATGTCAACACTTTTTGTGTTGTTATTTTTACAGAAAAATGTCCTCTGCATGGTTCACTATGATACAATTTGAGGACGTCATATATTTCCTCATCATATATGCATCTCCTCATAACATTATCCTACCCTATGTGGAATATGAAACCATCTATCCAAGAAAAATTCACACTTTTCTCAACAATATATTTATTTTCAGAGTATAGATAGTGTGGAGGTGTCTTACCTGAGACCAAATAATTAGCTATATCAAGTATACCATGGTGTTCATCGGGAAAGATTCATCCACTACTTTATATTCAATATTATTCTCCATTCTTGAGAGAAAGTCAATAACAACATTGTCTTTACCAGGCTTATCCATAATTGTAACATCAAATTCTTGTAGGAGTAAAAATCATCGATTATTCTCGCTTTACATCTAGTTTTGAAAAGATATTTAATGACAACATGGTTAGTGTGGATAAATACTAGATAGCCTATGATGTAGTGTCTAAAATTTTTAATGGCGTACACAACCACCAAAAATCCTTCTCCATGATTGTATAGTTGAGCTCAACATGCTATAGGTTCTTACTAACATAATAGATTGCATAATTTAGGATCCCATATTTTTGTCTTAGAACAAATCCAATGGCATGATCTCGAGGCATCGGTTTCATGTGAAATGGAAAAATCCAATTTGGTCCTCTTAACACAGGTGCAAAAGTTAACATTTATTTCAAGGTCTAGAATGTAGCTTCACATTTCTCAATCCACACAAAGGCAACATATTTTCCCAATAAGACAAAAAATGGTGCTACAATTCTACTAAAATATTGAATGAATCTTCGGTAATACCCAACATGACCTAAGAATCTCCTCACATATTTTTGTTTCTTAGGTGTTGGTAGATTTATAATCACAGATATTTTTGATGGATCTACCTAAATTCTAGTAGATGATAGATAGTGTCCCAACACTATTCCTTTAGACATCATCATGTAGCATTTTTCATTGCTTAAGGAAAGGTTATGCTCCTTGCATCTCTTAAGAAAATTTTATAGGTTATTCATTTATTAATCAAAATTACTTCCATGGAATGTAAAATAATCCATATATACCTCCATGTAATCATTGGTTAGATCTAAGAAGATGATAAGAACTGCTCTCTAAAATATGGTAGGTACATTGCACAAAAAAAGGGAAGAAAAAAGTATGCAAACATTCCCCATGGACATATGGATGTGGTCTTATCCGGGCCTCTAGTGTAATCTATATTTGGTTGTAGCTATTATAGCCTTCCACAAAATAAAAATACTTCTTACCAATAAGAGTTTCGAGTACTTGATCAATGAAAGGAAGCAAAAAATGATCCTTATTTTTTTTTGTATTCATCTCTCTATAGTCCATACAGAATCTCCATTTTCCATTCTTTTAGGTATAATAACAAGAGGTGACACCAATTAACTGTCTAAAATTGGATATATGAATCCAACATCCAATAGTTTCTTTAATTCTTCTTTCAATATATCCCTCACTGTTGGGTTCACTATTGTTTGTTTCTTTCTTATTAGATTGCAGCTATATTTGATGTATATCTTATGGGTACATAGCTTATGATGGATTCCATGCATTTCTCCATATTCCCATGAAAATCTTGTCTTGTACTTTTAAGAACAACTAACAACTGCTCTTGCTTCATGCTCAACATTTTGTTCACATTAAGTTGCTTTCCGGTGTATTTTCCACTTTCTTAGAAAGATCATTCATGGAGAATTTACTTTTACTTACAAAACTCAATATAAAATCATGTGGAAGAATATGGTGTAGGATGCATTCTTACTGGAACATTCATAGTACTCTACTATAGTAAGATTTGATTCTCAGGACAACTTATGCATCATAATTTTCCATCTTCTTCTTCATTCTTACCATAATTATTTTGTAGGATGTTAGAAAGAACAACATCCTCTTCTTGTCCCTCAATTATGCATGAATTATCCAACATCATGAGCTGTTAAACTGAGATCTTATGTTCTTCTGGTTCTTCCACCTAAATGGTTTGGTATTCTTCATTGAATGGTTATGCAAGGGGTAAAGCATAATATTTTTAGTGTCACTTCCATTAGAGATGATCATATTACCAGATCTACATCCTATGAATGCATCAACAATTGCTAACCATGGTCTTCCTAGGATGATAGGATATCCTCCCAAACTTACTTTTGGTTGAAGAACAATAAAATCAGTAGGGTATTCCCAAGAGTCTACCATTATTACTACATCCACCAAGAATCCTTAAGGCTTAACTATTTGATTTGTCTACAATATGTGAAGATTGTGGTTGTTGGTCTTAACCCCTCCAATTTTAAATCATCCATGATTTTTTTCGTCATTACATTTATTGTTTTTTTCATTATTGGTAAATAGTATTAAAGGGACTATACCCTGTTACATAAAGGGCTTACCAGCCTAATAATACTATGAAGATTCAAAAAAAAAGGATCAAAATCCAGATATAACAATAGTGTTTCCAAAAGTAGCCAAGAGTAGGTTATAACTAGAAACATAAAAGGACACAGACCGAAAAAAACCACAAAAAAACAACATCACAACAAAAAGATTGCAAAAGAACAACATCTATAATGAATCCTGCTAGCCCAAGTGAGTCTATTTCTTGGATGCTCTTTCAATTCTAGACTAGATCATCTGCAGTAAGGTAAACAATGCCAGAGTGGTTGTGTATGTTGATTCCGAAGTGTCCAGCTGTGAAATGGTCATACTCCTCTCTTTCTCATTCCCCCAAATAGTTACAGGGATCCCACTTAGCATAGCAATGATTTGAACTTGCTGCTCTAAAAATTCACTTATGGCTTTAAAGATAGCCATGTTGTGATCATGTCTATCTTTAGCTCTCCCCAGTCTGGTATCTAGAGAGTTCAACTTCTTATATATATCAGTAAACTGATCCTTTCCATTGTCATTCTCTTCATCAAACTTTCTTTTCCCTTTCTACTTCTCCATACGCTGAAGGTCCTTCTTCATCTATTTCATCTCTTTCTCCGGGCTTCCAATCTATTAGGCACTTGAGACTCCTCCTGATGCAGGGCCTTTTCAATACCAGCATTGCTGATATGAAGCAAGTTTTTCATTACATTTATTGTTGCCCATAAGTCAATCGAGTGTTTTTAATCAATGTACCATTGATTGTAAAATTTACTAAAGGGTTTCCTAGATCTATATATTAGGGAAGAACTTATTTCCCCAATATAATTTAAGCTAATTGTTCAATGACTGCATAGTAGATGGATCTCTCCTCTTTATGTATGGTTTCTTTATGTATATATATTTAACCAATTTGTTATAGATGGGTACATCCTTGATAGTTTGAACTAATGTAATTTTGACACAGATGTCTTTTAACTAGTTAACAAAATCAGAATCGGAGTTCGATTTGAGTTCATTCTTCTTCTCTTATAACCTTTCAGGAAATTGTGGCTCATTATCCTATATTTTACCTTTCTTTATAAATTTGCGTAGGTTGTTGCGGATCATCCTACAACATATTCTTAAATTTTTGTGGGTCATCATATAACATATATGGTTCCTCTAGAATTTTAATAATGGTGGGTCCAGCTATGGGGAGGAAGTGCTCTTCTTGAGTGAAGATGGATATTGTTGATATCAACATAATAGGTAGGGTATTGAGTTGGTTCAATGGAATAGGCTGGCTAAAAAAATTTATTGTTAGGATTAGGCATTGGTTGAGAATATATTTGTGTAGATTTTAGTTGGGATCCTTTTTGGGGGATTGGCATTTGAGCTTGTTGATACTAATAATGAGGTTGTAGATAAGCTTGTTGGAAATTAGGAGCTAGGTTATTCCAATGGTTTCCTCCTCTCTAGGGTTGTTTCCATAATTGAGGAGTTTGTTTCCATTCTTTTTACGATTGGCCTTGGAATTGAGGTTTCCACCATTTTTATATTGTTTAGGATATGGGGCCCATCCTTTAGGGTTAGCCCAAAATGGGGGCTACATATACGAATTATTAGACCAATTTTGAAATGAGTGCATAGGGTCTTGTGTCATACCTCCTTACCTCGGTGGCCATGGTTTTGTTTGAGAAACATAGAAAACCTTACCATCCTATGTCTCCAAAATCTTGAAATCAGGTTAATCCTCCCTTTCTTGAAAAATGTAGGCCAATTATCTATATCTACAATTAGTTTTGTTCCTTCGCATGCATGGAAATACTCTTTGAGTGTCACTTATGCATCTTCCTTTTTATTTTTGGCATGTAGAGAATCTAATTTATCAGCCATATTATTGAAAATATCATGTTTCATGTTTTTGAACATGATAACAATCTCTGACTTAGATATGTTCTCCATTGTTTTGGTATCTAATCCACCTCTTGATCTTACATTTATCACCCTAGTCATAATAACTCTTGAGTAATTTTTACTGAGGCTTCATGATTTGTTCAAAATTAGCTTTTGAAATATTCCCTACTCCTATCACATCCAAAGAATCCATGTCCTCCTCACTAATTCCCTTTAAAAGAGTAATTTGAGTGACTTAAGTGGTATTTCGGTAGTGTGTCTTGACTTTTGAATGTAGAAAAGAAACCTTTCCAAATAGTCTTGTAATGGTTCATCCTCTTTTTGTGTCATGCTATATATTTCATCACCTCCTTTGCTACTTGGTCTAAAATAATCCTAGTACTTCTAAAGGAGTTTCACCTTCATTTGTGCCCATGTGGTTACAACATTTCTTACCAATCCATGAATCATCTTAAGGATAAATTCTTGAGTGTAGCAGGGAATAACTTCAAGTTATGTGCATCAATAGTATAATCATAGCTTCTACATAGAACATCAAACTTAAGCAGATTGGTGTCTGGGTCTTCTACTTTAGATCCATCAAAGTTAGGAAAGGATGAGGGAGATATTCTTCATATTAGTAGTTGCATTGTTGACAGATGATGGGGAACGTGAAGATGGTTGCACCATTTCAAACATTTTTATTTACTTCTTCGTTATCCAAAGCTATCCAGGAAGGTGATTGAGCCTTCACTTAAAGGATTGTCTTCAAAAGCAAACATAGTACGTATTTTTATTCTTCATAATATTTAGAGGTAAATGAAGATATTTCTACTACTTGTGGATGAGGTAAAAATATACCATGGGAATCCCTTGGATGGTACATGCATTAACTAATCCACTCATTCAAAAAAATTAGTAGGGGTTTAATTTGAGGTGAATTCTTAAATCTGTAATACTTATAAGAAATGAAAAACCCTTTTCAAAAAAACTCATAAATTGGTAGTATCCTAGAAACAATTCTAAAAATGGTGGTGCACATTAACTCACTTTAATTAGTATGTTATTAATTAATCCAAATTCAATTAATTATCATACCTATAACATTCCCATTTTAAGAATTTAGAAACAAGGAATTTTTTTACATAATTTTCTCTATTCCAAATCATAATTTAGAACACACATTCCAATTGCAAACTATCTCATAACAGAAAACCATATGCAGCTATAATGACTTGGTGAAACATTGATCTCTCATTTCATGACTCGGCACAAAACCGATCTCTCATGTTATTCAATAATGTGTATACAAAATATACTTAGTTCCTTTACCCTATTAGGGGTACTCAAGTATTCTATTTAAGAGCCTATCTAAATACCTAGTGTTGATATTCATCTGAAAATCCACTTCTTAAAATAGGTGACATAGGACAATGCAACTAGCAACTTGCAATAATTTGGATAAATATTTACACATGTTTATATTCCTAGATGACATACTCATCAAACAAAATAATTCATTCACCACACTTGATATGTTATCTAGATTGGTCTTCACTGACCTCTGTTAATCCACTCGATTCAAAGTATAACCCTAGATAGGGTTAACAACATGACCTAGTGTGGAGGACTGCTCACAGTGACTAAAGGTACATAGATATCCTCAATTTAATTACATATATTGGGTGTGTCTAGTTATCCTAAGTCAATGTGATTAGACCCCAAAACTAGATCATGCCCTATCCCGCATGCGAGAAAAATGAGATCCAGTCAAGAACTTATGTTAGTCTAGCTAAACAAACTCTAAGGGGTATTAAGACATGTCAACTACAACATAGTATCCTTGTAATGACTCCTATAGTTACGAAGGTACTTCATTACAGTTGGCATGTGTTAACATCCAACTGAGTTTCCTCTTCTGGATGAACATAACTTAGATTGAAAGTTAATGTTATATTAAACACTTCATTACAAATTAATTACGACATATTTACTGATTAAATTAGGTTCTTTAACCTAAAGGGTTATAAGTTATAACTGCATATGTGGTAGGTATGCAGATAAAATATGCTTCCTAACCTATTTATTTTCATGCTTTAGTTTATCATTTAACCGATACAACTTGCAACAAAAGGGACATAAAGGCACTTTTAGTTATAAAGGTGAATGAGCTAATTAATTTTCAATTTAAGATTAAGGAAATCTGCATAAGGAAGCACACATGCATCCATTCACCCTTATGTTCATTATCATTCAAGCAAGTTCATAACTTAAATCTTAATGTATGCCCTCAAGGGAATTTCCCCTTTTCCTATGTCATGGGCTAGTGCCCATTAATGAAAATAAAATTCATATGTTCCATATATAGTCAAATTGCATAATGTAAAATTATAATCATGGTTTAATACACATACATCCATGTAATTTAATTACAATCCTTTTTGTAATGATAGAGTATCATAAGATTGTTAACATTATAAGTTGCATCTCTCCTAGAGAAACTAATTTGACTAACAACTCAGATTCCTACCCCAACCATTCCATATTATTTAAGTATGTTAACTACCCTCCTTTATTAGAGTAATACATATCATTTCAGCCCAATACATGCCAAGAAAGTATTACAACAAGTATTAATAGAATCACACATCTTTTATTCATCAAGGAGGAGTTATACATTCACTAAGTCCAAACATTTCAGATATCACAAAATGTCAAAAACAACAACACCTAATCATTTCTCATTACAACTTTATTTTCCATCAAGTACATCTCAAGTAATGAAGCCATTTTTCATCATAATAAAGATTCAGTCTCTTTAATAAAAAAAATGTAACTTTAATAAGTCTTTATCCTTTCATATTTTATGAATTCCATCTGTAAAATTGTTAGCATGGGTCAGTTCATTGAACTAAGCATGATAAAAAATAAATCATTAAAATAATGTGCTTTTAGTTAACTGTTTCATAAAAAGAACTTTGTTGTTATGAAACAGTCCTAAAAACAAAATCATAAAGGATCAACTAGAAAGAGTACAATCCCAGATAAAGAGAGAGATAAAAGAGATATATTTCAAATCAAAAGAAAATTTAGGTCATGCAATCTAACAACCTATATTTCCATCATAAATTCCTTTTATCATAAATAATTTAAAAACAACAAGTTAAGAAGAATTATCATTTCATCTAGAACCTTACTATTACTTTCATGTAATCCATTTAAGTTTCCTCTACTAAACCTATTTAATAGAAGAAGATAAAATACCTAAAACTATCTTTTAGGAATAACTCAACAATTGAACATTCATAAACATTACTTTCCATATAATCATCTCATTATCACAAATTCATCCTAAAGTCTAATATGTCATCAATCATAAATAAGATCATAAGAATAAGTAAGGATAATCCAAATCATCATAACAATTAATGTGACCCTGATTGAAGCATCCTAATGCTCAAGCTCAGAATTAGGAACCAATTCAAGTTAGAAGTCAAAGACAACCTAAATCAGACCTCATCTAAAATGTAAGGTTGCTTCTAACAAGAAAAAAAGCTAACATTCAAATCCCAAACAAGATACACCATTGTTAACATTACCTAAAAGAGCAAATTGGTTAAGTTCAGAACTTATACAAGACTTAATACTCCTTCCAAGTATTTTCAAAAATTCTACTTTGCTTCTCTAAGAACATTACTACACTTAGTCCTATCACATGGTCAAGAAGTGACATAACCATAACAGACTAGAGGAGGGACAACAACTTCACCAAGTGCAATATCTTATTTGAAAGAATAAAGAGAGAGTATGTGGGAGATTGTAGTCTTCTTAACTCTTTAGAATAAAAGTAAACATTAAAACCAAGAAAACTATATTGACAAAGGACCCAAACCAAAATCAACATATGATTTACACACAAAATTTTATGAGACCAAAAAGAAGGAAGAAAGAGAAACATATAACCATTACCCTATTGTAATTTAATGGAGATGGGTTTGATAGACTCGATTCCCACCAGGATAAACAAGTAATCCATTTCCTAAAAATCCCAGAGAAGAAAGGGAAGGTAGAATAATAGGGTTAGTCTGAAATAGACTTCCAATAAACTCAAAACCTTAAAAGGAACACAAGTAAGCATTCCAACATTACCCAAATAAGATAAAGTGTTCAAAAACCATACAGAACATTTTCCTCTATCCCAAAAGACTTGGTACCAAGTTCATAGGCCCAAGGGATTTAGGAAACATGCCAAGACAATAAACAATAGAACAAAGTCAACAAAAATTGATATGAAGTCCTGTGCATCTACAATAAACAAGAAAATAACTAACCGATACCCAAAAGGGTTTCCTGACTTAACACGAAGTGATTAATTCTTTGATAACTTTAATTCCCTAAAGAATGGAAATAGAATAATGTTTCCCACATACATTTCTCAATAATCATACTTTCATGCAACAAATTATTTTTCCCGTGAGGTCTACACAAGATTTCCTTCGCAGTTCTTTTAACAACAATAGAAAGAGGTCATGCAAGTCCAAATAGCCATACTAACGTTTAACATGTAATTCCTATAATAAATTTATCCTCCATCAAGAAAAATGATGGTCAAAAAGTCTGAAATAGGAAAGAAATACCCACAACCACCAGAATAACAAAATCTTAGACAACAATAAGATTTCAGATGAGTTCTCCAGTTTGGAGCCTTCCATCAATGACAAAAAGAAAACATTTAAGCAAGAGTCATAAAATCAAACTACCCAAAATAATCATGCAAGATCTTAAGAAACAGTCAAGATATCCAAACAAGTTCCCTATCTGAAGTTTTTTTCCGATGGAGATTATACAAGATCATTTAGAACAAGATCCTCATATTTAAGCAAACCAAGTTACCTACAAGGTTAGAGAAAATTTTAACTATGATCACCTACAAATCATGATTTTTTTTTCAAACCTCGCAGAGAAGATTAATAAAAAGCTAGCTAAAAAGAAGTATGAAAACCACATACCCAGAACACACTTTCCATTTTCAAAAAAATTGATAATGCTTTCTGAAAAATAACACAATATTAAGAAGCAAAAGAAATCTATTCATAAGAATAAAACCAAATTATTAATTAAGACTAGAGTTGTTTTTATGAGCATTTAAGTAAAAGAATAAAACTTAATGGATAGGGCCTATCATGCCTGATATCTCTCCACCTTCTTTTTTTCATAGAAAATCTCCAAGAAGAGATTCAATTCTTCCTTCAAAATGCCAACAACCCTATAAACTTCCTCCTCTTCCTTATAGATTCTCAGTGCCAACTTCTTCATTCAATGCCATGTAAGGCAGGAGAGTTCATGCACAGATAAATTTCATGAAAGAATCAAACTGGAGGTTTGAAGAACCAAAAAAATCACATGCAGATCTCAAGCTCAAAAACCAAATGAACAAACAAAACCAAACCCCTCTTTCTTCTTCCTAGGTGTTTTTCCAACTTGAAAATATTAAATGTGAAGTAGGATTGTCAGTCCTCCCAATTTTCCCACCACTAGCCACCTCTATTTTTGGTGAAGACTAAGTTCAAATTTACATGCATCCAAAACTTGGTGAGATGCTAACTCATTCCCCCAAGTTTTCCTTATGCCCTTGCAAAATTTAGTAGTTAAAAAGAGATAAGGACTCATTAAATTCATCATAAATTCCTAGGATTTTCTACCACCAAATTCCCCCCCATGTCATTCCATAGGCCCCTTTTAGGTTATCCACACATTAGGTTAGGTTCAACATTAGTTTAGGAACCAACATAGGTCCTTAGGTATAATTATTTAGTCTTAGGTCCATTTAACATCCAAAATAACAAATGAACTTAGTAACTTAGGTTAGGTTACTCTTTTTAGGCTAAGGTTCCTAATTTAAGGAACATAGTGTAAATAGGTTCCAAGTTCCTTATTAAAAATTACATCTTACCTAAATAGAAAAGAGGAACAGATTATTACCCAAATTCAGATACAAAGTAGAGATCCAAGAAGATCGGATCATTCATGGGCTTTTGCACATTCAAGGTCTAGAAGCCTTTCATCTATCCAAATTGGACATTATGACAACAAGGTTTGAAAATTAGAAGCATACCTTGGATCAATGAAATTGATCCAAGGTAATGTTGTTTTGAATCCCAAGAATTATGAAAAATGAAACTCAATTTCTCAATCCCAAGAAGTGAATTATTCTGCATAAAAAGAGATGGATTACTTCATTTTAAATTAAGAAAAACATGACATAATGTACCTATTTCAAAAGATAACATATTACCTACTGAAAACATGATTTCATAGGTCATAAGAGTACATCGTCTTAAGACAAAATCACCTATCAACATTTGAACCTTCCATAACAGAAGTCATCATAGATACCAATCATGCTAGAGGTGTTACATACCTCCCTCCTAAAAATAATCATCATCTCGATGATTAACTTAGTCCAAAATTTCAAACAAGAAATATAATCCTAATTATAGTTCTTTCATCCATAAGTTCACAACAAGAACAAGATTTGAGAATTCCAAATTTTCCATAATTTATTCAACATTAAAATAGTTATTTCCATGCTAATGAATTTAGTACCTGCCCAAAACTAGCAGATTTATTGATAAAATAAGAACAAAATCTTTAAGTATTATCAATCAACAAAATCAATTCTGTTCAAATAAATGCGGAAAAGTAATTTTCATGTCCTCGAGGTTTTCCCATGTTGCACTTTCTTCATTAAACTGGTCCCATTGGACCTTGCATTGACTAATTTCATGATTTCTTAAGTGCATCTAGTGAGTTTCCAACACTCTAATGGGTTTAACCATGATTATTCCTAGGTCTTGGACCTGCAAGGAATTACAAATGAATACTTGTGATAAATCTAAAACATATTTCTTAAGTAAAGAAATATGGAAAACATCATGCATTCATGATAAATTAGGTGGTAAAGCTAAACGATAAGCTATAAGATTAATTACTTCAACAATTTTAAAGGGTCCCACATAATGAGGTGATAATTTGGTAGCCTTGCCAAAGGTTATAGAACTCTTTTTGGCTTAACCCACAAAAAGAACTTTTCACCAAGTTCAAATTTATTATCAACCCTTTTTAGATCAGCTTAACTATTTTTCCTATCTTGCTTCTTTCAAACATTCACGAATCATTTTAACTTGTTGTTCCATTTTAGTAAGGATTTTAGGTCCAATTAACTCTTTGTCTTCTATGTTATCCTAGCTAACTAGAGTTTTGCATTTCCTTCCATATAATGCTTCGAAAGGTGCCATTTTCAAAGAGGCGTGGTATGTGTTATTATAAGAAAATTCAACTAATGGAAGGTAATCTTCCCATTTGTACTATTGATCCATGTAATACATTCATAACATATCTTCCAAAACTTGATTAACTCTTTCAATTTTCCCATTTGTTTTTGGATGGTATGTTGAACTAAAATTTAGTTTAGTTCCTAAGGCTGCATTAAGCGTTTTCCAAAATCTAGATGTCATTCTAGGGTCTCTATCTGATATGATCAATTCAGGTACTCCATGCAATCTAAAAATTTCATACAAAAATCTTTTTCTAAAACAAGGGAATCATCCTTAAGATTACCAACAATAAAATGTGTTACCTTTGTTAGTTTATTAACAACTAAAATAACATCATGCTTATTTCTTAACATTGGCAATCCTTGAAAAAATCCATGCTAATTACCTACCATTTATATTATGGTATGATACGAGGGTAAAATAAACTAGCTGGATGCATATGTTCAACCTTAACATGCTGACATTCTAAATAGTGTGTCACAAAATCAATTACATCCTTTTTCATCCCTTTCCAAAATATATTGTTGTTTTAAATCGGTAAAATTTTCATAATACCGGTATGTCTTTAATAATGTGAATCATGAAATTCATTTAAAAACTTCATTCTTAACTCATTTTCCAAAGGTATATACACTCGATTATCATATCTCAAGATTCGTTGTCATCGAAGTGAAAAAAATTATATCTTGAGTCATCTGGATACACAAGCAAGTGTTATGTTTTATTTGCTGAAAATATGAATCAGATTCCATAATGTCGTTTACTTCATCCTTAAACTGAGTTCTCAAAGTTATAAATGCATAAATATGTTTCCTACTACTTAGTGCATCTGTCACTTTGTTTTCTTTTTCTCTTATGTAATTTATGCAAAAATCATATTGTGATATAAAATCTAATCACCTTGACTATCTTGCATTTAGGTTTGGTTGAGTGAAAATATACTTTAGCCACCCAAGACGGTTAGTTTTTAATTCAAAATGTATCCCTAAAATATAATTCCTTCATACTTGAAGTGCATGTACAATGGAAAAATCTCTAGGTCATGGGGAGCATAATTCAATCCATATAACTTGAGATTTCTACTCTCATGTGCTATAACATGGTCATTTTGTAACAAAATACCTCCAAGTCCTTCCCGAAGCATATGTTACTACAGTAAAGTCTCCATTTAGATCAGGTATAACCAAAATAGGTGTAGATGTTAATTGATCCTTAAGAGTTTTAAATGTAGATTCACATTTTCACTCCACTCAAATTTCTTATCTTTCTTTTGTAATGAATTTATTGGTGCAGTGACCTTTGAAAAGTCCTTAACAAATTTTCTATAATAACCAACAAGACCCATGAAGCTTCTGACTTCATGTACATTATTAGGTGTAGGCCAGTTAGTTATTACAATAATCTTTGATGGATCAACAACTATTCCATCTTTACTTATGACATGTCCTAGATAGTGCACTTTTGTCTCATAGAAAGAACATTTGGAAAACTTACCATACAATCTTCTTTTTCTTAAGATTTCAAGAACTATCTTCAAATGCTCATAATTCTCATCAATGCTTTTAGAATATATGAGAATATCATCCAAGAATACAAGTACAAATTTTTCCAATTCAAGTGCATTTGTCAAATTGAAAGGTAAAAATGTGAATTCATAATGCCCACATACCTTGTCCTAAAGTCTATTTTATGAATATTTTCGTATTCTATTCTTAACTAATGATACCCAAATCAAATATATATCTTATAAGATATCTTGATGCAACATGCATCGATCAAATAGATCATCAATTCTAGGAATTGGATATAACTAATTTTGATTGTTTCTTTGTTTAACATCCTATAATCAATACACAATCTAAGTGTTCCATAATTCATTTTCACAAAAATTATTGGTGCTCCTAAAGGCAAGACACTCAGTATTATCAAACCTTTAGACAATAGTTCTCGTAATTGTACCTTAAGCTTTACCATTTCAATAGTATTCTTTCAATACGATTGCCTTGGAAATAGGTTCATTCGACTTGATCTCAATTGTGAAATCAAAATCTTGTTTGGGCAGAAGACCGGGTAGTTCTTCCGAAAACACATCACTGAAATTTCATAACAATGGATATTTTTCCAAGAAATAAGTATCCCCTTTAGTTGTTTTAGAAATTTTTACTGGATACAAGGTGTAGCCTTTGTTTTTGGCCTTTTTAAGTTGTATAGTTGAGAATTTTCTAACTGGAATCTCATGTTTTATCCCCCGGATGTCTACTATTTTCTATTTATCATCAAGACAACTAATATGTTTTTCAAAATAATCAACTTTTTATTTATGTTTGGCAAGCCAGTTAACACCTATTATTACATCATAAGACCCCAAAGGAGAAATGTAAAGATCAAATTCAGTGGAAAATGGGTAAATCTAGGACTGATCCAAAAGAAAATTACTAATTGTGTGAACAAAAATATTTCCATTATGTAAAACCAAAGATTTATCCATTTTCCAGATTTTATTTTTATTTTTGAAGCTAATTTAGTAGAAATAAAGCATTTAGTAGCTCCAATATCAAAAAGTATAGTAACATGTATACCAAATAACTTACCTAGAACTTCTATAGGCGTAACTTACTTTTCAACTTGTTTATCAGCTACTGCAACATGTATCTTATGTTGTTGATTGTTGTCATCCTATTTAGAGGGAACTAATTTACATAATGATCTTTTCCACAATTGTAGCAGCCTCCTACAGGTCCTCGCTTAGGCTCAAATTTATTTCCATCCTTAAAATTGTTGTTCTGTCCTCCATAGGACTTTGTCCATTATTATTGTTCTTAACGAAATTGTTTTAAACATTTGTAGTAGGTTTATTTGTTGTTGTTTTCTTGTTATTATCAGCAAAAAAATTATTTTTAGTACCAAACTTATTCCATGCCCCCTTTTTGGGTGCAAGAGATGATGAAGAATTAGGAGTTTTCTTTCTAATTTCATCCTTATGGGCAGAGATTGATTTTATTTTTATTCCTTCCTAATGGATTTTTCTACAATGCCTTCCATGGTGGTTTGTATGTGAACATCTAATTTACCCCCTATGATAGGATTTAATCCCATAATGACTGAACTTCTAGTTATTTTAATACTAAGGCATGTAATTGAGAAGTTTAGTGAACCTTTCTAAGTCTGCATTACGAGTTAACTTTTCCTGAGTTAAGTTTTGAAATTATGTCATCTTCTGATCATAATAAAGTTGTGGGATCCATCATTTCCTAAAATATTTTTTAAATTGATCCCATGTGATACTTGATTCATCAATATTCAATTCATCCTTGCGGTTATCCCACCAAGAAGATGCCTTGTGGGAAAGATGATAAGCTGCCCATACTACTTTTGTTTCCTCTAAAAAATTCCTTATTGCAAATTACTTCTTCATTTCACTAATCTTGTTCTCATCTCCATCCCCTAATGTGGTGCCATCAAACTTAGGTGGAATTATCCTTTTTATATCGTTTGTGAGTTTAGTTGTTAACCTTGCCTTTTTATTTTCAGGTTGATTATGTACATTAGCATTAACATTTGCAAAATTTTTATTATCAACTCTTAGATTCCCAATATTGAAATTATCCACAAGAGGTGGTTATTACCAACATCTTCTTCCTCCTTATTACCCATTACTTTTTGTTCATGTACAACCAAATAGTCTCTTGTGTCCAACATGGAAGGAAGGATCTTGTCAATTGTTTGGGGAATATTTGTCTCTCCCACTGGTGGTGCGTTGTTTGTAGCATCTCCCCTTGTTTTAACCATTATTTTTTTACAAGAAAAATAAAGATTTATCAAATTTATGGACTCAATAGGTCCAAGAGATATAATCTTCAGCTCGATACCAAGATGTAACATTCCCATTTTAAGACTTTAGAAATAAGGATTTTTTTACATAATGTTCTCGATCTAATTCATAATTTAGAACACACATTATAATTCCAAAATATCTCATAACAGAAAACTATATGCAGTTGTAATGACTCGGTGAAACACCGATCTCTCATGTTATTCAGTAATGTGTATATGAAGTATACTTAGTTCCTTTACCCTATTAGGGGTACTCAAGTGTTCTATTTAAGAGCCTATCTGAATATTTGTTATCAATATTCATATGAAATCATGCTTCTTAAACTAGGTGACATAGGACAATGCAACAAGAACTTGTGATACTTTGGCCAAAGATTTACACATGTTTATCATGTTTGTATTCCTAGATGAAATACTCATCAAATGGAATAAGTACTTCACCACACTTGATTTGTTATCTAGATTGGTCTTCACTGACCTCTATCAGTCCACTCAATTTAAAGTATAACCCTAGACAAGGTTAGCAACATGCCCTAGTGTGGAGGACTTCTCACGATGACTAAGGGTACATAGACATACTCAATCAACTTACGTCGATTAGGTGTGTCTAGTTATCCTAAGTCAACGTGAGTCAACCCCAACACTAGATCATGTCCCTATCCCTACATAGGGTAGAACTGAGATCCAGTCAAGAACTTATGTTAGTCTAGTTGAAAAACTCGAGGGGTATTGAGACATGTCAACTGCAACATAGTATCCTCGTAATAACTCTTGTAGTTACGAAGGTACTTCATTGTAGCTAGCGTGTGTCAACATCCAACTGAGTTTCCTCTTCTGGATGAACATAACTTAGATTGAAAGTTAATGTTATATTAAAAACTTCATTACAGATTAATTACGACATCTTTACTGATTCAATTAGGTTATTTAACCTAAAGGGTTACAAGTTATAACTGCATCCATGGTAGGTATGCAGATAAAATATGCTTCCTAACCTATTTATTTTCATGCTTTAGTTTATCATTTAATCGATACAACTTACAATAGAAAGGGACATAAAGGCACTTTTAGTTATAAAGGTGAATGAGCTAATTAATTTTCTAGTTTAAGATTAAGGAAATCTACATAAGGAAGCACACATGCATCCATTCACCCTTATGTTCATTATCAATCAAGAAAGGTCATAACTTAAATATTAATGTATACCCTCAATGGAGTTTCCCCCTTTTCTTATATCATGGGATAATGCCCATTAATGAAAATATAATTCATATGTTCCATATATATTGAAATTGTGTAATGTAAAATTATAATCATGGTATATTACACATACATCCTGAATTTAATTACAATCCTTTTTGTAATGACAGAGTATCATAAGATTGTCAAAATTATAAGTTACATCCCTCTAACAACTCATATTCCTACCCCAACCATTCCATATTATTTAAGTATATTAACTACCCTCTTTTATTAGAGTAATAAATATCATTTGAGCCCTATACATGCCAAGAAAGTATTACAAAAATATTAACAGAATCACAAATCTTTTATTCATCAAGAAAGAGTTATACATTCACTAAGTCCAAACATTTCAGATGTCACAAAATGTGAAAACAAAAACACCTAATCATTTCTCATTACAACTTTCTTTTCCATCAAGTACATCTCAGTAATGAAGAAATTTTCATCATAATAAAATATTCAGTCTCTTTAATAAAATAAATGTAACTTTCTATAAGTCTTTCTTTTTTCATCTTTTACGAAGTCCATCTACAAAATTGTTAGCATGGGTCAGTTCATTGAACTAAGAATGATAAGCACTAAATCATTAAAATGATGTGCTTTTAGCTAATTGTTTCATAAAAAGAACTCTGTTGTTATGAAATAGTCCTGAAAACAAAATCAGAAAGGCTCAACCAAAAAGAGTACAATCCTAGATAAGAGAGAGAGAGAGAAAAGAGATATATTTCAAATCAAAATCAAAGTTAGGTCATGCAATCTAACAACCTTAAATTTCCATCATAAATTCCTTTTATCATACAGAATTTAAACAACAAGTTAAGAAGAATTATCATTTCATCTGAACCTTACCATTACTTTCATGTAATCCATTTAAGTTTCTTCACTCAGTTAAACCTATTTAACAGAAGAAGATAAAATACCTAAAACTATCTTTTAGGCATAACTCAATAGTTGAACATTGATAAACATTACTTTCCATCTAATCATCTCATTATCACAAATTCATCCTAAAGTCTAAGATGTCATCAATCATAAATAAGATCATAAGAATAAGTAAGGATAATCCAAATCATCATAAAAATTAATGTAACCCTGATTGAAGCATCCTAATGCTTAGGCTCATAATTAGGAACCAATTCAAGTTAGAATTCAAAGACAATCTAAATCAAACCTCATCTAAAATGTAAGGTTGCTTCTAACAAGAAAAAAAGCTAACATTCAAATCCCAAACAAGATACACCATTGTTAACATTACCTAAAAGTGCAGATTGGTTAAGTTCAGAACTTATACAAGACTCAATAATCCTTCCAAGAATTTTCAAAACTTCATCTCTTCTTCCCTAAGAACATTACTACACTTAGTCCTATCACATGGTTAAGAAGTGACATAACCATAAAAAACCAGAGGAGGGACAAAAACTTCACCAAGTACAATATCCTATTTGAAAGAATAAAGAGAGAGTATGTGGGAGATTGCAGTCTTCTTAACTCTTTATAATAAAAGTAAACATTAAATAACCAAGAAAATTGTATTGACAAAGGAGATCACATATGACCCACACCAAAATCCAATCAAAGATTCACCCAGGTCTCAAATTGTATGAGCACCAAAAGTCCAAGAGAAAAAGAAGGAACATAGAGAAACATCTAACCATTACCCTATTGTAATTTCAGAAGACAGATTTGATAGACTCGATTCCAACCATGGTATATAAGTAATCCATTTCCCAAAAATACTAGAGAAGAAAGGGAAGGTAGAACAGTAGGGTTATTCTGAAACAGACTTCCAACAAACTCAAAACCCTTAAAAGGAACACAAGTAAGCATTCCAACATTACCCAAATAAGAGCAAGTGTTCAAAAACCATACAAAACATTTTCCTCTATCCCAAAAGACCTGGTACCAAGTTCATAGACCCAAGGGATTTAGGAAACATGCCAAGATAATAAACAACAAAATAAAGTTGACAAAAACTTATATGAAGTCCTGCGCATCTACAATAAATGAGAAAAAATAACTGACATGCAAAAGGGTTTCCTAACTTAACATGAAGTGATTAATTATTTGATAAATTTAAGTCCCTGAAGAATGGAAATAGAATAAAATTTCCCACATACATATCTCAACAATCAGACTTTCATGCAGCAAATTATTTTTCCCATGAGGTCTATAAAAGGTTTCCTTCATAGTTCTTTTAACAACTGAAAGAGGTCATGCAAGTACAAATAACCATACTAATGTTTAACATGAAATTTCAATAATAAATTTATCCTCCATCAAGAAAAATGATTGTCAAAAAGTCTAAAATAGGAAAGAAATACCTGCAACCACCAAAACAACATTAGATAGTAATAAGATTTGAGAGGAGTTCTCCGGTTTTATTCTTTCATCAATGACAAAAAGGAAACATTTAAACAAGAGTCATAGAATAAAACTACTCAAAAGGATCATGCAAAATATTAAGAAACAACTAAGATATCCAAACAAGTTCCCTATCTGATATTTTTCGACGGAGATTATACAAGATCATTTAGAACAAGATCCTCATATTTAAGCAAACCAAGTTACCTACAAGGTCAAAGAAACTTTTAACTAGGATCACCTATAAATCATGACTTTTTTTCAAACCTCAGTAGGAAGATTAAATAAAAATATAGCTACGAAGTATGAAAACCACATACCTAACATACTTTCCATTTTTCAAACAAAATCGATAATGCATTGAAAAAAACACAATATCAAGAAGTAAAAGAAATCTATTCATAAGAACAAAACCAGATTATTCCTTAAGAGAAGAGTTGTTTTTATGAGCATTTAAGTAAAAGCATAAAAATTAATGTATAGCATCTATCATGCCTAATAGTACTCCACCTTCTATGTTTCTCAGAAAATCTCAAGAAAAGCTTCAATTCTTCCTTCAAAACACCAAAAACCTCTAAACTTCCTCCTTCTCTTCCTTATAGCTTCTCAGTGCCAAATTCTTCTTTCAACGCCAATCAAGATAGGAGAGTTCATGCACAGATAACTGTCATGTAAGAATCAAACTAGAGGTTCAAATAAACAAAACAATCACATGCAGAGTTCAAGCTCAAAAAAATTGAACAAACAAAATAAAACCCCTCTTTCTTCTTCCTAGGAGGTTTTTTCCAGCTTCAAAAATACTAAATGTGAAGTAGGATTGTCAGTCCTCCCAATTTTCCCACCACTTCCACCTCTATTTCTAACGAAGACTAAGTTCGAATTTACATGCATCCAAAACTTGGTGGAGATGTTAGCTCATTCCCCCAAGTTTCCTTATTCCATTGCCAAATTTGGTAGTTAAAAAGAGATAAGGACTCATTAACTTCATCATAAATTCCTAGGATTCGCTACTAGCAACTTCCCCTCAATGTCATTCCATAGGCCCCTTTTAGGTTAGCCACACATTAGGTTAGGTTCAACATTAGTTTAGGAACCAACATAGGTCCTTAGGTATAAGTCTTTAGTCTTAGGTCCATTTAACATCCAAAATAACAAATGAACTTAGTAACTTAGGTTAGGTTACTCTTTTTAGGCTAAGGTTCCTAATTTAAGGAACATAGTGTAAAAAGGTTCCAAGTTCCTTATTGAAAAATTGCATCTTACCTATATAGGAAAGAGGAACCAAATTGTTACCCAAATTCAGATATGAAGCAGAGAGCCAAGAAGATCATATTGTTCATGGCCTTCCCACATTCAAGGTCTAAAAGCCTTTTATCTATCCAAATTGGAAATTATGACAACAAGGTTTGAAAATTAGAAGCATACCTTGGATTAATGAAATTGATCCAAGGTAATGTTATTTTGAATCCCCAAGAATTATGAAAATTGAAACTCAATTTATCAATCCCAAGTAGTGAATTATTCTGCATAAAAAGAGATGGATTGCTTCATTTTAAATTAAGAAAAAACATGACAGAATGTACCTATTTCAGCAAATAACATATTACCTACTGCAAACATGATTTTATAGGTCATAAGAGTAGACCATCTTAAGACAAAATCACATGTCAACGTTTGAACCTTCCATAACGAAGTAATAATAGATACCAATCAAGCTAGAGGTGTTACAAGACTTAGGGATGTAAAATTAAAATATTTCCAGTGTTGTATGCATAATTACAGATGTTGGGAGGTATAAGGGAAAAATTTATGTCACTACAATTAAGAAATATAATGCTAGAAATGAACTAGTTTAAGACTAGAAATGAATGCTATGGCTATCATCAAAGAATGTAAAAGACATTTAATAAATAAATAATAAGATCCTACAAATATAATCTAATCATGTAAGAAAATATAACAAGAAATAAAAGGAGAGGGTTAGTATACCACAAGTGGGCCCTACCTTGGGTGTTAATCCCTCCTAAGGCATGTGTCACCAATAATCTAACAGAACTCATATTTTATCTAATAATATGAAGATAAAAAATGGAACGTACAACCAAATCTATACCTATGGATCGATCCCTTTCCTACAACCTTAACATTCTTTTTTATATTATTCCCTTTAGAAGAGACATGAAGAGACTGCCTCATTACTAACAATTACAATTTGATTAAGTACAAGATCATAAACAAGCAATCCAAGATTCTCATGCATGCAATAGAACTGTTAAAAGGTGTCCTCATATAATGACATAACTTAACAAACTGATCAATTTAAACAACCAGTTATCAAATTAAATCAACTAGTTCCTTGTTGGAGTTGTAGAGCATAATTAGGTGATGACGTTGAATCTTCTTTGTGTTCTCATAACTTCTCCTTTAGAAACATGTGAAAAATCAGGTGAAGTGTCCATGTTACTCAATATTTCAAGAACTATGGTATTATATATGCGTGTGACCTCCCTTGGCTATAGGTGTTTTTTATGGACGAGTCTTAGTTTTTGTATGTCGGTTATTTACGAAGAGTCCTTTTACATTGTGAATAAGTTTTTTGGCTAGATGTTAGTGGATATACATAAAAATATTTAGAAATCAAGGCTGATATTTATTCAAATCATTATTTTATCATCACATTGCATTTAGAATAATAAATGCATCCATAATCCACAAAATAAAATAAACTTAGTAATAATCATATTAACTAATATAAGTGCCATAAGTTCAAGATATAACAAATATGTTCAACAAAGATATTGGAAACATAAGTTTAAGGGGTACACATGGATAAACAAAATACAACAGATGAGGCATTTTAAATAGTAAATAAATGGGCTCATAACCTAAAACTGATTTAAAGCATTAAATAAGCATTTTTATTTTTCCACACTTTTTCCTACTTTCTTCTTTGTCAGTCGTAACCTTACGGTGTCTTTCGGTGTGCTACTACTTCACATGTTGTAGTTATATTTACATGCACTCTACTATGCTGAAACCCATACAATCCTTTTACTCATGTGGTTTCTAATTTTGATCGAGTTCCTCTTTAAGCACCATCATCATAAGCACCAACGATACCTTCTTTCTTTTGTTATAAATACCGGCTCGTATCCATAGACTACCCCGATTCGACCTTCTCTTATGCATACCTATGAACCAATTATAAGGTATGTACCAACATCCAAGATTTCTTGTTCAATAATCTTACGCTTCTACCCCATACTAAAATTATGCGCGGTCCTATATGCATCAACTCAATAGATAATAATCGAGATCATATGCATAAATGCTCTTATTACAATAAAGAAAAGTAAAAACATAAAAGGAAATATAATATAAGTGGAATTACTGCCTTATTATAAACAAAAATAAGATTATTTATAGTAGGGATTCAACCTACTCCCATTTAAGTAACTAGGAAACATGGTGTCGTCTAGTGCTTACAATTGACATGAACCTAAGTTAAGTGTCTTGGTTACTAAAAAGGGTACCCACCAAAGTGCACCATCAACTTCCCTGGGTGGTGCACAAAATTAAAGTCATACCGAATTACCATCTTACCAATTACAAAATACTTACTCTTGATGTTCCTATCATGAAAATATTTCTCTCATGCCTTTCCCGTATTTTGGATCCAATACACAATGGTGCACTAATCATCTCATTACATCAATTTCTTAATGTGCTCTTCCATATAATTTCATTAGATAATCCACTTATACACAAAATACATAGGGATGCTAATAAACATTACACAGTAAAACGAGCCTCTATGCCAAACATCGGTTGAAAGGGTGTGGCCTTGTTCAACTATTTATATGTTGTTCTATATTCCCAAAGAATAGCCGATACCTTGTCATCCTAATCCTTTCTTCCAATGTCACATATTTTTGCTAGCATTTTTCCTAATATCTTGTTGAAAGGTTCAATGGTGTCATTTTATTGAGGGTGATAAGGATTAGTCTTATGGTGTGCCACCATAAACTCTTCCAATAAAATTTTGATTTCTTCATTCAAGAAATGAGTTCCTCTATCACTTATCAAGCTCAAAAGGCATCCATACCTACTAATAATATTCTCCCAACATAACATCGATGTTGTAGCTTTTGTGAAATATTATTTAGGCATAACCTCTACCCACTGGTTAAGTAGTCAATACATGTGATGATGTAGCACACCCCTTTCGCGTGTAGGCGGTGTAATAGGTCATAAAATATCAACATCCCACTTCTTTAAAGGTTTTGCACTTGCTATAGGTCACAAATACATTTCATATCTACTTCTAGTTTTTCCAAGTTGCTAATAATGATCACATACTTTAACGTAAGCAATATTACCATTATACAATTTATCCCACCATAGGTTAGCAAGAAGGATCTTACACGTAGTCGCATCTCCCGCATAATTACCTCTTGCAAAACCTCTATGAGCTTCCTCAATAAGTCCTTCATGCTCATGTTCAAGAACACACTTGAACAAGACCTTGTTGTGGCCCATTCTATACAAGTCTCCTCAAATGAGTTAGTATAATATTGCTTGTCTAGAAAGTTACTTCTTTTCCAATGTTTTCATCCATTCTAGCTTAAGTCCAAGGTAAAAAATATTGCTATTTCCTCTAAATTACTCAAGCATGTGATTCAACCCGAACAAATTTGAATTATGCATAATGTCTTCAATACTCTATGAGTACTCTCTAGAATTAATACTTGATAAATGGTTAGGTCCCAGATTACTCTTGCCTAGATTTACAACAAATAAAATCAAATTCCTTGAAAAGAAGTATCCATTGGAAGATACACCCTTGCAAAACAAGTTTGTTGAATAAGTACTTCAATTCCATATGATCTATATAAAATATGAATGGGGTGACCAAAAAGTACCGTCAAAATTTATGGAGCTCTTAGATCATGGAAAATACCTTGTGCTCTGTTGTAGTATAATTCTACTCTATTGGAGTCAAATTCCTACTTGTAAAGCATATGGGATGATCCACATTACACTATCTTGGTTGTGTCAAGAATTTGCTAATAACCATCCTAGAAGTATCACCATGTACATGGAAAGGTTTTCTCCATAAAGAGAAGTGCAAGATTGGTGTAGTGGTAAGCTTCTCCTTAAATGTTTCGAACACCTTTTGTTACGCATTGATCCAATAAAAATTTTCTTTGGCCTTGAGAAAATTATATAGGGGCGTAAAAATATTTACATATCCCTTGATAAAGTTTCTATAATAACTAGTATGCCCCAAAAATATATGCACCTCACTTTGATTGGTAGGATCCTCTAATCCTAAAATCATTGCAATATTAGCTGGATCTATGAAAAATCCATCCTTACAAATGATGTGCCCAAAAAAATTTCCAAAGGGTGTAGCAAATATTAATTTTTTGATATTAAGGGAGGTACTTAACTACCTACATCTCTCAAACATAAGCCTTAGATTATCACAATGATACTTAACCAACCCATAGCCAATATAATCATCTAGATAAACCTGTAAGAACTTGTGGATGAAGTCATTAAAATACTTGACCACTATGTGTGAGAATACTACTGGTAGATTATTCAATCCAAATGGCATTACAATATATGAAAAACTTCCCCATTCAGTGGAAAAGGTTGTCTTCTCTTGATCCTCATGTGTAATGTGCACTGTTGATAACTAGAGAACCCATAAGTGAAATGTTAGATTTCATGCCCCGCAACAATGTGTAAACCAACATATTCCTTCTGTATCCTTCATTCTTTCAATGGTTCTCCTTGGCATGTGAGAATGAATAGGGATTCTTCTCATTAGTGTACCTTGGTAACTCGAGTTGCGCCCAAATGCCTAGCCATGTGAAATATGATAATCTTGGTGAATCTCTTCTTCATCTTGTTCTTGACCATCTCATACATGTGATAGGCCCAATTATCACAAGAAACACCGGTGGTTTCAATTCTTGAACACATATCTTCCTACTTAAGTAAAACCTTCCTTAAATTGATCTACATTCTCAGGGTCATGTAGTGTGCACACATAAATTCTATTTAGTTCTTCTTCCCTCACTATCTCAATGTAAGGTACAACCTTCACCTCATCTAGGGGTATGACCACGTGCTCATCCTTTTTCTCAAAACTGAAATATCTCTTGTTGAATCATAGGTTGGAATCATTTGCATAACACCAAGTTAATCCAAGTAATGCTTTGGAGAGTTGTCTACCTCAACAAGTTCTAATAATTCAAAGTCCCCTATAAACCTAGCTCCTTGAATGGTAATTGATGCATCCTTCAACACTCTAATAGGAATAGACCTTGTCTTATTTTCCATATACAAAAATTGGAAGATTCTTGTAAAGGTGGCCTTCCCATATGATTCAATGCATTGAAATTCAGAACATTCACTTCAACACTTGTGTCAATCAGACTATTACTCACTAGCCAAACGTCAATCACTACATCCAATGTGATTTATTTATCTATGGTGGTAAATTTCATGTAGGATTTGAAGCTAGAACTCAAATCCTACATGTGATACCTTATCATACAACCATTATCCTAGTAGAGGTATGATATTATCTTGCCAAAAATATTTCACATCTCCTTGAAATCATCTACATCCTTATGTGGGAGCTCACTATTCTTTACGCATTCCTTTTCATGCACCCGATCCTTCAAGCACTAGATCTCACCCTACGAGATCTTTAATTATCCCCATTATCTCTTAATAGACCTCCTTCTATTGAGAAACATATGAATATTTTCCATACATAACATCTTCTCTCCTAATGAGTGATTTTTATTTAAGAGACTCACACACACACATGCTGCTTTTACATGTGTAATAACCAACATATGCCATAACTTAGGACCGGACATCTTATTTGGTGTCCATTGTTTAGTATTTTTGCTCTGTACCTTAATAATCCCCATGCCTTTTTATTCTTATTATTATTACACACATTATCACAAAGATCAAGGCAATACTTGACCTTATGCTACTTTCCACAATACACACATACCTGATTTTGGGGAAACTCACATAGGTAATGATCTGGGGACCCACATGTGTAGAAATTATTGTGCATAAATGTTCCTCTACCACCACAACCTCTGCTCCTATATCCACCATGGAACCCACCTTCATTACTACACCCTTTAGTCGGATGAGCTTCATGTACTTGAGAACTACTTTCCACAATATTCTACCACACAATCCAGTCTCGCATAGCTCATTAATTTGTTTTATAAACCAGAAATATTTAATATCATGGGTATGTGCATTACAGATATTCTTTATATTTGCGCACTGTAAGAGAGGGAAATTCTAGACATTATGATTCTTGTGGAAAATATCATAAGATTTTAACAAAGTGTGTGTATGTTCCTAAGTGAGAAACTATCCTTTGTATGTACCTTTACATCAAAATCACTACACCATAACCCACTTTGCACATATCGCGCGTTGAATTAGTAGAAAGATTCTTTAACTTCTTATCAATAGTGGCTATTTGTGCCTCCATAAAAGGAATTATTCTAGTATCTGCACTCCCAACATTTTTAACATGCAGAGACACTTCCAAAGACTCATGCACATTAGTATATGTCTTGTGTGACAAATCCTTTTGAAACAGAGTCAACAATGCTCCAACGAATCACTGTGCATGTTGGCTTTGATGAATATCATAAGATATTTTTGACAAGAGTGTCTTAAACGATGCATCATACTCCCTCAAAATTTTAGATAAACCCTTCATAATGTCCTTAAGTGCAATCGATATTCTATTGCTCAAATTATAGAATGTGGATTCTTCCAAAAAGACAATGCACAAAGCATCATAATCCACCCCAGTTTGGTGTGGATCATACTTTCTATACCAACTATGTGCATGTTGTTGAAGTGTGGTGGAAAATTGACTCACCTTTCTATCAGGGGTTGTAATCCCCTTATCTCTCCATAGAAATTCACACTTGTGTACATGCTCAATAACATCCTCCACACCTATTTATTATGGCGATTGAAGAGTCATATCAAACAAGACTTAAGGAATTTACTACTACGGTTGTCGAGGTAGTATCTCCTAAGGCCTATTAAATTGTGGTTGTTGGGGGCCTTGCCTTGGGTTAGGACCAAACCTAGATCCTGAGCATCCAACAATATTTTCTCTGCATGGTGGCTATCCTAAACCTTTTGAGCTCCCCGCTATAACCTACGGGCATGTTTATGAACTTCTTTGTGTCCTAGTTATTGTGCTAAACCGACACCCACTGTCTCGTGCTATAAAAACCTAAAATATAACTTCAAACAATATGCATGCTAACACTCTATCCCGATGATGTACATGTAAAAATCCTCCAAAATTACTTCCAAATACCGGTGTGCACTGTTGTGCGGCCATATACGTGTTCCTAATCGATGAATTTATTGAGATAAAAATAGAGTATGCCTATATGTATTTCCTTCCCAATGTGGTTTTCCTACCAACTCACCTTCACTATGATGCTCTTTAACAACTACCTTTGGATCTGGAACACCTTGCGCGGGGGCTAGGTAGGCGGGATGGGTCGGATGTATGCCCGTGATCCTCATTATCTCCTCTTATGTGATCTTATTATAAGTGGATGGGTTATCTCTACTATGCTTTCCAAATGTCAAGAGGACATGATACTTCAGCTCCTTGTCTTCCATTCTGCTCTCATCACTTCCGATCATCATTATTATCGATAGTAGCACCGTGTTAACTTCCCTCCGTTGTTCTTCATTATAATTGAGCCATATCTCTTCTCTCTACCTTTATTCCACTAGGGAAAACACCATCCTTCTTAACACCTGATCCTACCCCTATGTGTAGTGAGGATTTAGCTAGCTATAGGTAATATCTCTAGTCCTAGTTCTATCATCAGGATCTTGATCACTAAGGGTATCATGTGCAAATAGGATCCTCCTGGGCTAATGCGAGAAAATTGAACTCTACTTCCTCGAGCACAAATACATCAAGATTGATAATATAAAGTATATTTTCATAGTACACATTCCCACCAATGATCCACATCTCTAGTCCATGTCTCAGTCAAATCAAAGAGAGTATGATAGTCTTCCTACATCAAAATCTATTCCTTGGTCAAAAAAATTGTTTGATACGTAAGATGCCAGCCAAAGGTACAACTATAATGGGAAGAAGCTGAAGAATGTATCACAAAATTATTCATAAATTTTATCATCCACCCACTTTCTCACATTAAAATCAGGTCCAATGTTATATCTTTATACAAATGCATCTTGGTCGTCTTCTACCTAGCTTTCAATACTCTCCAAAGATAATCAATATGTCATCTTCAGAAAACATCTTGGTAGAAAAATTAAAAAGAGTTCTCGAAAACGGAACCAAAATTTAGTATATTGTTTACCCACTCAATATCTATGCACATTGGTTCTTCATCTAGATAGAAATGAATGGTCACCTGAAACACATGTAGCCACTAGGTTCATGTTTTGCTTTGTTTTTCATAAGGCTAACATGCATAGTCATCATAGTCATAACCAATACATTCATTTATGCATAATAATCATCATAACATGGAAATTGGAAAAACATATTATAAGGGAAACATGATTAATCCAAGTAAATAATCACAAGGTTCAATTGTCAAACACCATCTTTAGATACATCAATTGCTCTTATCCAACCATAATTATCCATTACAAGCCAAATACAATTACATAGTATGAAATATGAACACATAATCATTCATTACACTATTGTTATAGAAAATGGACATGCCCACTTAGACTTAAAAACATAGCCTATACTGAAGCTATTATTACATAAAGTAAATCACACAATCATCGTCATTATCATCCCTAAACAAAGAATCACATCACATATTTATAGGGGTGGGGATTTTTCATTTACCACTCATGCAATTTCCTAATAATAGGCATGTGTATAAAATAACATTTATGATTTTAAAATAATAGATCATCGTAAATATAACATTCTTTAATTCCTATTTTTAGCTTGACCCATGTGTGTGATTTATCCTACTCTACATGTTCTTTCTTTTCCTTTCTTGGCCACTAAGTCTTTGTGTTTTTTCCTATTTTTGGATCTTTACTTGAGTGTCACTCCAACTATGATTTTCTATTTTTATACTTTCCAAAGAATTTGGATAAGTACTTGCTCTTATGTGTAACCCCATGTGCCAACATGCTTTCCCAATGTATGCGCCCCTTGCACACTACTTTATTATTTGCACGCATGTAACCTACACGTAGCTTCTTTGATTTCTTGGACACTTAGTAAATTTATTCAACCAACAATAAAAATGGTGATAGGATTAATTAATTAATCTGAATAATGGGGTATGAATGTAATAAGGTCCATAATGTGAATATTTAATAATTTGAGATCACATGTAAGCGATAGGAATGATTAGGAGATTTGGAGGAATGATATCATAAAATGTCATTAAAGGTTGTAAAATAGCAAAATATTTCAAAAGTGGTAAAAATTATTTAAAATGGTCATAATGTACTGTTAAGTAATTACATGGTGATTTTAGAGGTTTAGAATGTGTAATAAGACAATTTAGGTGTCTACATCATCCATTTGCAAGTAATTGTGCCTATGATCCACTTTGACCTCATGTGAATGAGTTTCATATGAAACTCAAGATCCTATATATCACTTGGATGTTCTTTGAAAATATCCAAAGCTTCGTCACTCATCACCATATAAGGCTTGTAATTTTTTAACATATAAGATACTAGCTCTAGGATCCTCAAGTTTCAACAAGAAGTACTTAACCTTTAGCTCAGGTTCCAATATTTTTTCTCTCTTCTCACAAGTATCATAACACATGACCAATTGAGTTGAATTATACCTCCAATATCCCTAAAAAAATTTCTCCTTAGCAGCATCATGTATGTTGTTGGAATATCAGCCATGTGGATAGTTATTTTTATCTTCTTCTTCAAATTGGTACCTAGGGAAACTTGAACATCTACAATTTTGCCAACTAAAGGGGATTTTTGGTTTCCATGGAGTCACATTTTCATGTCATTTTATAAAGGGTCAACCCAAGGAAATTATTTAAGGAGCTAGAGTTATAATCCAATTGTTAGGTAAAACATAGTTTACCTAATTTAATTATGCATTTACCTTAGTTAATTATTAATTAGTGGTAAGTTGTTATCAACCATCTATTTTTGTAATTGAGAATAGTATTCCCTTACAAACCTTTTGTCTTTATTGTATTTTTTATATGGTTATACTATTTAAAACCATATATTCACAATTATATGTGCACATGGTTATATATTGTTGCACTTTGTTGGAACATATTGTTTGTTTTAACTTCATTTGTACAATTCCTATAAGAATTGTAATACTTCATTGTAAGTTTGATTTGATTGAAAATCAATACAATTATTAGGATTTTGTCCCTATTCATCATTTTACATTTGATACCAGAATAGGTTGAAGCTCCTGGCTAGGTTAGAGAGAGGTTGTAGAGGAAGAAAAATCTTAGAGAAGAAATCTGCATCATAGGAGAGCCAATGCTAGCTCTAGTAGCTTACCAGAACTCCCTGCAGTCCCACAACCTCTTGCCATACTCAAGGTAAAATATTTTTTTTTCTTTGGTGCCCTCTCGCACCACTAAAATTCTCTTCCTAGAAGCTAATCATACTCGTGGATTAAAAAAATTCCCCATTAGGGGTTTCTCACCTAAAGTTAGTTGTCTATCTTTTTCTCTACATAGTCTACGATAAAATAGCATCCTAAAAACATTTGGAGGTCTCGAGTGTCATAGGTAGAGTGGTAGCCCCCACCACCGAGATCTCCACAGAGCTCTTGGCTGAGCTATATCTACATTTGGGAAAGTTACATTGTAACATTGTGAAAAGCGAGCTATTTGAATGGAATCCCATCGAGCCATCCAAGATCTGCGTAGAAAGGAAATTTTTAGAAATATGAGAGTCTTTTACACACAAGTATGGGCGTACGGGGAAAATCATGTCATTTTATTGTGTACCAAGTCTTTTGAGCCCCACATGGATATGCTATATACCTAAATAGATCCAACCATCCAAGAAACAAAGCAGTGACTGAACCCACCTCCATCGATGAGCCCACCCACAAATTGATTTCCCTATGAACGAATATCTCTCGTGAGACAACCTCTATTCGTGAGCCCATATGGAAATGTTTGAGCTATTTTAAACTGGTTGAGTCACATTACATGCCTGAAGTGAGTTCGATCCTCCTTTTCCAACACCAATGATCCATTCAAGCTCCTTCCCACCCTACAAACTACACAAAAACATACAAAGTAGGTCAAACAATAAACAATATGTTGACATAAATAATGGAAGCAATATTTATCAAAAATGTGGAGAAACAAAATAGAGGTGGCATACACATATTTACAAAGAAATATCTGTTTTCATGGTAAAAACCTAAATTTTTAGTGTCCATGTGGACTCCATGCTCTTGCCACATTTCCTTGTTAAAAATGTTAGTCTTGTTTTAAAATTATTTAAATATGTTTTGATTCATTTGATATTCCAAGCGCACAAGGTGCCAAGTTTGATAGGAAAAAATCCTTTGGGGGAGTGGTGCATGGTTCGACCCCCACAAGAAAGATTTTTTTAATTAAAAAATTGAATTTGGTGGCCCATTTAGTGCATACCTCCACATATAGCAGCAAGATCATCCTCGAAAACTACTAGTCCCAAACTAAAACAATCACTATTTTTAGTGGAGGAAAACCTATTTTAGGGAAAAAAACTTTCTCTCATTTTTCTCAATTTTTCATCCTGAGCATTTTTTTCCAAAGAAGGGGACATTAAAAATTGAATTTTGATCTATTTTGTGTGGTTTTTCACATAGAGTGTTGTATTGAGATCTAGAGGCCACTAGGGCCTTGCAAAATAAATATTTTTTTACCTATTATTCAATTTTTTCAAATTTTGGATATAATTACATATTGCGAGTAGTGTATCATACTAATTTACTGAGTTGCCATATTAAACCATAAACCATTGTAATTGTTGTAAAACTCACACATATTTATACTCAAAAATATTAAAATTGGTTCTATATCACTCATGAGATATTTTATCTCATTCACAACGTTCGAGTATATAATGTGCCTCTCGAGAAGCGCTTACGGGTAAAGTCGTCGTGACTACTACTACACTTAACGCCTAATATAGCTGCAATAATGTTGTTTGGACATCAAACATTTAAATTCATGAGGAGTAATAAGGACACAATGCACACACTTTGGTCCCTCTCATCCATCTATGAACGATTTCTTGACTTAAATTTGGACTGAGAAATTATCTGAGTATATAGCAAAGTTACGCATGTGTATGAGGTTATTTCTTTGATCTGGTGTCAATAATCACACAGACGCCTTTCAGTATTATCTTTATACCACGTATTAGATTATTTCATGTATCTTTCAAATACCTCTAGGTATATAGAAAGGGCGAGCTTCTTCCACGTATCAATAGGTATATCGAAGGGCAAGTATATAGAAAGGTTCGGTACATCGGAACAATGATATATAGATTGGGAGACCATATACCTGGAGTGATAAGAGCCTTACCCTTTTTCAGTTGATTCTATAAAATGGGCACCAATACCCCCAAATTATTTCTTCCAGATTCATAACTACTCAAAGGAAATAACTATGCAACATGGAAGACAAAAATAAAGACACAACTTGAGTTTGAAGAGATATGTACTGTTGTGAATGGTACTATAACCAGATCAACAACTAATACAAGACAATAGAAACAGTTTGATAGATATGATTAGTAGGCAAAGCTAATTAACTTGTTTGGATTTTCGATGACGTGCAACCCCACATTTGAGATGCCAAAATAGCCAAATAAGCATGGGGTAAGTTGAGCACAATGTATGAGGCCAAAAAAAAGAATGGCATACTAAATTTGCAAATTCGATTACACACATTGAATTTTAAACACAATGAAAAATAGAAGTGTTCTTGACAAGAGTTGTAAAGTTGAGGGCTTCGGTTCTATCCCTAGGATAAGTGGTCCCTGATGAAGCTCTCATTCCAATTTTTTTGAGATCCCTCCCTCCTTCATACTAAATTTTTTAACAACATTAAACTTATTAGGTACGACGGTGAGTTTTGAAAATATGGTAAACCTACTACAATAAAAGGAAGTATTCTATAATAAAGATGATGAAGAGGAGAAAGAAATTTCTTCTCGTTAGAAATGGAAAGGAAAAGGAAAAGGTAAACCTCATTCCTATCGAAAGTCCCAAAATCAATATCAGAAGGGGACAAACAACCAAAGATGAAATATCCTATCTACAAAAGACGACATGAGTTGAAATATTGTTATTATAATACTCATAAGAAAGGTTCATCAAGCAACTCGGACCTCAAAATCAACAATCTTATAAGGGAAATTCTAACTATAATCAAGGGTAGAAGAAGGGGAACTGGAAAAGAAAACCCCATCAGTAAGGAAATATTGTTCAGAAAGAAGAACAGTTAGACATTGAATAATTCTTGTACATTACTTGATCAAGTGAACCCTCCACATCATCTATTTATTTCTAGTTTGTTGATTTGGGAGCCAATCAACACATGACTGACCAAAGAGACTAGTTTACTTCAATGAGGGACACACCTTCAAAAATCATGTTTCATTGGATGATTATTCTTTGTACAAAGTACATGGGATTGGGAACATTTCTCTACCCCTTGGTTCATGCAACTGTAGATTATTAGATGTACTATATGTCCCTAGGTTGACAAAGAATCTGTTATCATCCAGTCAACTCCTAGATCACAACTTTAAAATTGAATTTAATAGTCATTCCAACAAGAAAATGTGTTTAATTTGAGACAAATCATGAGGCTCAAAAATAGTTACAAAATCCTCCAATGTGGGATGCATGTTCCAGCTTGATTTTGTCCATAGAAATGATCAGAACTTATGGCTAAGAACTCTACCTCTACACAGTTTTGACATTAGAGACTTGGTCATATTAGTTTCAAGTATCTTGAGACACTTTGCTAACACAATATGGTAAAAGGATTACCATCTCTCCAGAAGGATATAGACAAGTGTCCTCACTGCCTAGTAGGCAAACAACACAGAGCTTCATTCCAGAAGAGTAATTATCGAGCTCATGGTAAGCTTGATCTAGTTCATACCGATATTTTTAGTTTGATGCAATCGAGTCATTCTAGATTTCAGTACTTCATGCTTTGTGTTGATGACTATTCAAGAAAAATGTGAATTTTTTTGTCTTCGCAAGAAAAGTGAATCTTTTGAAAACTTTAATAATTTCAAAGTGACTATTGAGAATAAAGTCTGGTCATCAAATCAGAACTCTCCACTCATATTGGGGGAATAAACCAATGATGAGTTCAAATCCTACCTATAAACTCATGGGATTCATCGATATATTCATCCTCCAAAAACACCACAACAGAGAATGGTGTTGTTGAGAGAAGGAATTGTACTCTCATGGAAATGATGTGATGCATGATTTATGATTCGTACTAGTGAGGACATTATGGGCTGAATAAGTAAATACAATAATGTATTTGTTGAAAAAGTGCCCACAATTACTCTTTATGGAGTAACACCACATAAAGAATGGTCAAAGAGGAAACCATCTATTGCACACCTCAAAGTATTTGGGTGCAAAGAAAGTAAGCACATACCCAAGTAGAACAAAAATAAATTGGATATGAAATCACATAAACTCATCTTCATTAGGTAAAATGAAAAGAGTATTGGGTATAGATTGATGGATCCAAATACTAGGAAATTTTACACTAGCGAGAGATGTGGAGTTTTTTTAGAAGAAGGAAGCATATTCTCCTCCTCTAGACTCACCTGATTTAGATTTTTCACTAGTTGTAAAAATAGAAGTTGATGTTCTTGAAGATGATGAAATTTATGATGGGGATGATGGTGATGATCAGATAGAACCACGACCCATAAGAGTAGTTTAGTGTATACCTAAGTGGTATACTATCATGCTACGAGATGTAAGAATGGATGCTCTACCATATACATCCACCACTGGAACACAAACTCACAGTAAATCAAGAGAAGAAGTAAAATTTTCTTTGATGAGTAGAGTTATTGAATCTAATGAGCCCTCTACAGTCCAGGAATCCCTACAATTAAAAACTTAGAAAGATGCCAAGGATCTTTGAATACAACTTAGTGATGAAAAACAAAACTTGGCAGCTTGTCGATCTTCCACCAATAAAGAAACCCATTGGATGCAGATGGATATTAAAAACAAAGTACAAATTAGATGGGACCATAGAAAAGTTCAAATCAAGACTAGTAGAAAATACGTACGCACAAAAAAGAAGGTATTGACTATGAGGAGAAATTTTCTCCCACAAGGTGGATCAAAACGATCTGGATGATATTTTCTCTAGCTACACAATTTAGTTTGAAATTCCATCATATGGATGTAAAAACTGCCTTTCTAAACAAATATTTACAAGAGGAATTCTACATTACTCAACCTAAGGGATATGTTGTACTTGGTCAAGAAGGGAAGGTATGTAGACTTAGAAAATCTTTATATGGCCTTAAATAGGCACCTTGGGCTTGGTACATCAAAATTGATTAACATATCGTACAACATGGATTTATTAGAAATGCATATGCCCAATATCTACCTCAAAAATCAAGGGGGTAGATTGTGATCATCGTTGTCTTTGTTGATGATCTAGTCATCACGACATTCAATGAAGATGATCGATGCAATGAAGAAAGATCATAATCGATCATTCAAAATGACAAATCTTGGGTTGATGCATTATTGTCTTGGATTGGAAGTATGGAAAAAATAGAATCACATATTTGTTTCTCAGTTAAATTATACTAAGAAAATGCTCGATAAATTCAAGATGATGGATTGTACACCTATTTCTACACATATGGAGAAAAATTATAGTTATCTCATTTAGATCCATCTCCCCCGCAGTAAATATAACTCTCTATCGGTAGTTAATTGGGGGTCTAATTTACTTGACCTACACTAGATGAGATATCACTTTACAAAGTGAGATATCTACCTAGGTTTATATAGGAACCCAAAGTTTGTCATTGGAAGGAAACAAGGTGAATCTTGAGATATCTCAAGGGAATAGTGGATCTTGGTCTAGAATATAAGAAGAATTATTATCTCTTCTTGTTTGGATATTCAGTTCATATCATGCAGCCAAAATTGATGATAGAAAATCCACTTCATGGTTTGTGTTCTTTATGGGATTTGGACCAATATCATGGGGAAGTAAGAAAAAACACTTTGTTTCTCACTCTTCCATAAAAGCCGAGTATTGTTCTATAGGTGAAGCTTTCTATGAAGTGATATGGCTATGTCGCATACTTGAAGGACTTGGAATACCATAGGATAAACCAACCACCTTGTATGTTGATAATGAATGTGTTCTCAAAATTGTTTGCAATCCATTTTTTCATGAAATAATAAAGCAAATTGAGGTACAGGTACATTTCATATGTGAGCATGTCTTGAAACACAATATACAACTTTAGTTTTTCCAACAACTAAAACATGAGAAGATATCTTCACAAAGTCACTTTAACGTGACAAGTTCGAGTTTTTCAGATAGTTCATCTCCTCATCCCTTGAGGAAATGCAAAATTAAGGGGGGGAATGTTAGGTAAAACTTAGTTTACCTAAGTTAATTATGCATTTACCTTAGTTAATTATTAATTAGTGGTAAGTTGTTATTAACCATTTATTGTTTGTAATTGGGAATAGTATTCTCATACAAGTCTTTTTTCTTTATTGTATTTTTTATATGGTTATATTGTTTAAAACCATATATTTACAATTATATGTGCACAAGATTGTATATTGTTGCACTATTGCAACATCTGTTTGTTTCTACTTGGATGTATAATTCCTATAAGAATTGTAGCACTTCATTATAAGTTTGATTTGATTGAACATCAATACAATTACCAAGATTCCGTCCATGTTCATCATTTTACATTTTGTACTAGAGCAGTTGAATCTCTTAGGTAGGTTGGAGAGAGTTTGTAGAGGAAGAAAAATCTTGGAGAAGAAATTTACATCACGGAGAGAGCAGTCATACCTCCAGTAGCTTCTTAGAACTCCTTGTAGTCCCTGACCTCTCTGCCATACTCTAGGTAAAATCAAATCAATTTTTTTACCTTGGTGCTCTCTGCTCTAAGAAAAATTGCTTCCTAGAAGCTAATCATATTCGTGGATTTAAACAAAAATTCCCCATTAGGGGTTTCTTAGCTAAAATTAGTTGTCTATCTTTTTCTCTACATAGTCTCTGCTAAAATAACATCCTACAAAAATTAGGAGGTCCGAGTGTCATAGGTATAACTAGTATCAACCCACCACCAGGCTCTCCACGGATCTCCTAGACGAGCTCTATCTCCATTTTGGTAAATTATAATGTGACATTGTTCAAAGAAATCTATTTGAATGGACTCCCATCGAGCCACCAAAGCTCTATGTTAAAAGGTGAGTTTTGGAAATCGAGATTCTTTTGCACACAAGCATTGGGCGTAAAGGCCAAATCATGTCATTTTATTATGTACCAAATCTTTTGAGCCTCACATGGGAACACCTTGCACCTGCATCGATCCAACCATCTTAAAAACCATCTGAGAAACAAAGCAGTGGTGGAACCCATATCCATTAATGAGCCCACCCACACACCATGTTCCCCTACGAATGAAGATATTTACGAGCCAACCTATATTTCCGAGCCTATAGGGAAAGGTGTGAACTGTTTTGGACTAGCCAAGTTACATTACACAACTAAGATAAGTGCAGTATTCCTTTTCCAATGCCAACAATCCATTCAAGATCCTTCCCACTCATCATTTTACACCAATTGTTGATTTTGTATCCACCCATGAAAAGGAAAACATAGAATGACTCAAATCTTTGAGAGGTGGATATGGATGAAGCCATGGAATTTTTGGAATTTAGGATCTTATGAGTAGGTTTAATACCATTTTTGGATTTATTGAAAATACTATATATATCCTCTTTGATGAATATGGCTAACCTTTTAAGTTGATCTCGGGTTCGTTTGTAAGGATTTTACCTAAAAAAATTAGATCTTGGACCTTTCTTCATGGTTAATAATGTCAAAGGTTATAAAAGAGGTAGGATTGGAAGATTCAACATATGAATAAGCTTGGGAATTGGTTTGTATGATTCTAGTTTTTAAAATAATCAAAATGGAAGAAGGGGATGGATAAATGACCTCATTCTCTCGGAGAATTTTCATTGATTTGATATGGTAGAGGTGTGCATCTATGAATGACGATTGATATTTTTTCAGAACATATTTTTGTTTTTCTTTATCCTTAACTTACTATAATTCCTTCTTTTGATTTTGACTATTGTGAAGACAACCAAGATTAATTTTTTTGTTCCCATCATCACCATTACAATCTCCACCGCCTATTTTTTATTCCAAATACCCATTATAGGAGTTTTATCTAGTTCTTCAGTCTAAAGTTTTGAAAAAGTAAAAAAATTATATATTGTATACCTCTCAAACTTAAAATGAAACATAGATAGGAAGAACCACATGATGAGGAGTTTGAACTATCAATTATTGTTAAGGTACTAGCAAGTGGTTGTGGTTATTGTTATTATGGTTTCTAAAGTTTCTTTTTGATGTGTCCTTATATAAATCAATTAGTACATTTGTAAGTACTTACTTATTTAAGGCAAGGATTTAATTTTCCAAATTATAAAACATAGGCTTTGTAGTACATTGATTTAATATTTGATTTTTGTTCTTTTTATGATCCATTTTTTATATTTCTATTCAAAATTATATCATCTTCAAATTATATGACCAATGAATGGGCCATATATAAGTGTTCAATTTTGATATTTTTACGATAAAGCTAAATCTAGGAGTTGAGAATTGATTAAGAAGCACCATTTACTTGTTCTTTGGGTATGGATTCTTAAGGTGTTATATGAACATTTTTTAAAATTTGGCACCAAATTCCCTCATATTTTCATGCCCATGTTTCTTAATTTGAGTTAAGCGGCCTAGGAGAGCATAAACATAATCTACCAATTAAAAATGTCCTTTAAACTTTGTCTTTGTGGTAGCCTAGTTAGTGATGGAATGAGCCAGTAGATGATAAAACCATTTATTGTTAATGTCTTTTAGTGTTTCCATGAAAAATCTAATAAATAAATATTCATGTTCATCACCCAAAACCCCACATGTAAAAAATAAGGTTGTAACATTTTCATATTAGTGTTATTTTTCACCACCTCTATATTTTGGAAAAAAATACTCAAACCAATTGGAATTTCATGTAAAAGTCTAGCTAGGGCCAATGACCCCATGGCTGGTCCTAATGGTATTGATTTCATCATTAGAAATAAGTATAAGTATAATAATTAAGTGATTTACTACTACAAGTAACTCTTCTTATTTTTCATTACAAAAATTAGAGAACCAAAAAATGATTGGAAGAAAGAACTATGACTCTTCACATTCCGGACATTCCTTATAGGGTACATGTGAAGTATAAATGTTCCCAGAAAAGTCGTGAAAATTTGTTAGGAAACTATTTTTTCACATGAAAAATATAGTATTTTTCTAGTAACATGTGGGAGAATTACCTCCTTTATTGTGAGGAGGCATCATTTAATGAAATTCAGAATGAAGAAGAGAGCATATGTATAATTTTCACACTATCTTTTAGGGGTGGGATTTTACTCTTAGGAAAGGAATATAAGCTAAAAGGAATAAAGAATTCAGAGAGAAATACAAAAATAAAGGAATAATTTAATTTCAAATAAGTAAATGTAAAGCCTATTTTGGTTTGCAGAAGATCATTTTATATAAGCAACACTTATTATAAGGATTCTACATGCATGAAAGTAATGAAAAAGGATAAACAGATGACATAAGAACACATGTTATTGTTAAATACTTTTGACACAAAGTTTAATAAATCTCTTTTTATTATTTACTCAAATGAACACAAAGTCTCATACTCTTTCTTCTTATACAAGATTTTGTATAAAAATGATAGGAAACACAAATTCTATAAAATAATTCCTCCAAGTCTTTAACAATTTAAATCCATTTAAGAAATGATGAAATGGTATTTTACAATATCCTATACAACTCAAAGTCTCTCCACATATCTCTATAGAAATATTGTCTCAAAGTCTCACAAAGTATCCTCTCTAAGTAAAAACCTCTAGTTGGAAAAACTTCCTTATAATAATTTGAATACAAATAGTTATAGGAAAATATTTCTTATTTTATGGTTACACGCATGGAACAAAAAGTCAAGTTTTATAATAATAAAAACTTGTACTTTAATAAAGTCTATTTACACATGTTGGGAGACAAATCCAAGTTTTCAAAGGATTTTGTAAATTGATAAAGTCAAATTGTATCTTCCAAAAATGGAATGTACAATATTACAATGATAACAAAACAAGATATTGGAATTGCACATTCACCTTAACCAAAGTTGTTGTAAAATATTGAATGTTCTTGATCAAATGTTTCCTTCAAGTATATGATCTTCTAGATTGGTTCAGTTCCCCAAACAATTATATTTTTATTTTTAGTTATAGGAGTGGTGTTCGGGGGAAGCCAACCCAAGTGGGGTCAAGAGGAAAATCCCTAAAATATATGAAAAATTTAAGCTTCTCATGACATTTAAAAAACCTTGATTTAATTCATCTTCACACACAAAAAAATCCGTTTGGGATTCAAGTTTGGGGTAAATTTTACAAGATAAAAATATCTATTGTAGGACAAACAACATGCTTAAACACCTTAGTGGGGTTTTTATTTTCCTTTTTCATGTCAAAAATATACCATAGTTTATGATATAATTTTGAATTGCATATTCAAGGCAAAAGTATAAAAATAATAAGTTGAGGTTTTGACATGTACTTACAATGAAATTTTTTGATTAAGAAAAGTCATGGTTTTGAGTTCAAGAAACATGTTTTCATCTAGCATGAAAATTATAAATTTACAAAAAAATTACAAAAGTTCAATCAACACTAGATGCAAGAGTATTTTGGGAAATGGAGGTTTGGATGTAATTTGCATGCAAATTACAAACATGCACTAAAAGTTTGAAAGTTTGATTAACACTAAGAAGTGATTTTTGGGATCCGTTGTTTTGGGAAAATTTTGTAAGTAGATTATGAATGTGCTTAAGAAGTCTAGAAATCTTATCGACACTGAATTTTATTCCATAATTAGCCAATTTGCTTAAATTTAGTTGATTCAACCCAATTTCCTTGGTAGACTAATTTTTTTTCCTAAGTTCAAAATTTGGGACAACCCAATCTATTTCCATTTACGATATGATACATTGTTACCAAAAAATTCATATTTAAAGCATATTTGATGTAAAAATAAACCTAAATAAGTCCATAATATTTTTATAATTATATCACTTTACATTTTTACATATATCACGTGGAAAGTATAACAAGTCTCCCAATTGATCGTATTTTAGATCTTAAGACCAAGATACTTATGTTATTCCACCACCTCCAAATTGATTTTATTTTTTATTTTCATGATGAAAAGATCATGAATTTGGTTTTTTTGGTATTCACACAAATCCCAAGCTCTTTGAAAAATAAATTCTATGACCTTTAAGTATTCTCTCAAATTTAGTATTATTTTTTTCATTATAATGAGATCATTGACATATATGAGTAACTTTATTACATATCTAGCTAATTATCCCCCCAACCAACTTCATTTATCAATTTGTAAATTTAACTTCAGTATATCCCAAATAATTTAGGGCATAGAAAATAACCTTACTTGATATCAATATTTCTTCTAGAACCTTTTGGGAATCCTTTACTTGTTTTGATTTTGGCTTGGACTTGATCCTAAAACCTATGTAATGTTGCTTTATACTTATATGTAAATATAAAATCCTCCATCCTACACTAATTGTTTTTTCTAGGAACCATGTTAAATGCTTTTACTAAGTAAATAAATAAAAAATATCTACCTTGATTATACCAAATATTTTCTATCAAGTTCCTAAGAGTAACACAATGACTGATCGTGGAGTTCTTAAATATGAAACCTTCCTTTATTTTCACTCTTTTACTCTCTTCTTCGCCTAAGCTAATAATAATTTGATCTACCATAATCCAAAATAGATTTATGATAAGTGCATTAATCATTATAGCATGGTATTTTGAAGATTTATTAACATATTGTAAACACCTAAATTTGATAATTTAGCATGTGATTATGTTAGTATTGACTTAATCCCTTTAATCATGTGTTGTCCACCTATTCCAATCTTAATTGTTATATTCTAGTCCATCCTTACTCTTATTATGATACTTTATCTCTTCTTATGCTACTCAATCACTTATATAAATGTTCATATAGTCACAAAAATAAATTACTCCTAATTATGATGCACAAAGATTCATAGCACCATCCCTCACTTTGTTGGAATTAAACCATTCAATAGGAAAAAAATTGTCAAATGGTTTGATCTTGGTAAGAATGGTATCATCTTAGGCTCAAAAATTAATTTTCTATTTTTAAATATATTTTATGGGTCAAAATCACCACTATAGGTTGACCTTAATGCACAATTATATCTAGAAAACCCTATATAAGCATGTCTAAGACACTCATTTACTCACCTAATAATGAAATTTCATTTCAAGTGATCCTCAAGTAAAAATCACTTAGAAGGAAAGAAAATTCCTCTTAATATGTCTATAGTAATAACAAACATTAGGAGAAGCCCCGGATAGGTCTGAAGCACTCTAAACTAGGTCAAGATTAAAACTTACCAAATAAATACCCCACAAAGATAAGTCAATACAAAGTAATTGTAAAGTGTTAAAAAAATTCAAAAATAGTTACCTTTATGTAGTATTTTGTTGATTTTTGTTAGGCCTCTTCATATTAGTTCTAATGTAGCTGAAGTAATGATTATGCTTCAACCCAACTATTAACTTTTTGTAGGGGTTTTATCATAGATTACTGTTCTAGGTCAAGGTGGTTGATTTAGAGGGCTTAAAACATGATTAAAACCTAAAATTTCTTAGTAAGCCATACACCAATCATTCACAGAGGCGCTAGAAGTTACAAACTCTCATTTATAACCTATAAAAAACCATTCAATAGTCAATCTAATGAAAAATGGATTCATCCATGTGCATAGTGTAGTTCCAAAATTAGAGACAAAATTTTCATAATATTTCCATGCATTTAATCCTCGTTTCATACCCAAATCATCTCCAGAATAGTCAAAAACATAATTACACCCATCTTATTATGTTTTACTATATTTAATATGTACCCTAATTGAATTCACCTTCTTAATATCATTTTACATTAACTATTAGATTTGAATGTTGTAGCATTTATTTATTAATTGATTGCACATAAGTTTCTAATATCTCTATTATAAGTAGGGTAAATCATCTAGTGAACCTACTTATTAATCCAATCATTAACCTATTTGTTTTAGGCGACCTTATTCCAAATAAGGTCTTTACACACAACCCTAATCATCTTTAGGGTTGTTCTCCATTTTTCTTTAGATATACATTTATCATTTCTCTTTTCTAATAATTTTATGGCCACCTCTAATGAACCTTCCCAAGGGGGATTTTCTCATGATGATTCTTATGCTCATACCAAAATATTTGATACTATTTTTGAATATGAATTTATATAATGTATAAGTCTTAATCCTCAACATATTGACATCCTCCTTTATATAGCCATAAATGAGTAGAAATGTTTGGCGCATCTAAAATACCTATAAATTATACTCTAAAATCTACTATTGATTTGTACCCTCTTTATACATAGATTATTTCAACATACACTCCTAATATGGGGCATATATTTTCCCCCTTAAATAAGTTACAATACATATCCCATTTTCTACTATTATCTCCACATCTCTTATACGTATTCATGGGCCCTTGCATTTTCCCTATATTATAGGTTCCCTCAAGCATCTCATTCATGATTTATAGACTAAGGTGTTGCAATTAGAAAGAGTTATGTCTATATATTCTCATATTATGGATTCTAAGTAATTACTTGATAATCCACTTTAACACGACATCAAATCTTGTCCTTTACTCTCAAATTTTGTGTCTCATATGCTTCCTATTTATAAGTATTAAGGTCATTTCAACAAGAACCTTTAATCCTTTCGTGTTTTTTTTTATATTATGCTTATAATGATAAAATTATGATTAATATTTTCTCTATAAGTCTTAAGGATCATAATTTACAATGTTTTTATGAATTACCTATCTAATCTATGAGGGATTTTAATCCATTGGATAATCAATTTCTTACACACTTTAATATCAATAGTGTTGATAAGGTTTCCTATACTCAAAGGGATTAAACACAACAAGGATCTAATGGACCAATTAGTGATTATATCTTCTAATACATGATTATGATTATAATAATGACAAATATCCTTATGGACAAAGTGAACTTAGTGATCTATTTACTTAGAGTATCCTATATACCTTGCAATAATATATCATGTTTGAAACATTTCAATCCTTTAATGAGTTATGTCATGGAATTTAAAATAAAGATAGGTCAATCTACTTGTATTTAATAAACTTCAATATGAGTCTACTCCACACAATGTATCTACATATAAATTCCAACATAAATCTAAATATAATGGAAAAACCAATGATAATAATTTTAAAACTAAAATAAGTAATATATAAACCAAAAATCTCCAATTACAACCTTATCCTCGAAGACAATTCACATGGTTTCCTTCCCCAATACATGAGATCTTATGAAATTCACTTGAATGTAACTTTATCTCTCTCCCTTCACCTATTAAGGTTGATATGAGAAAGTCTCAAGATGAATAATTTTATTCTAATGTCTATTCCGATTACTATAGATGTATTAAAAACTCTACTAACAAATGTTATAAGCTTCAAAAATAAATTTTATTAGGGGTGAATATTTTTGAAGGGACTATACCCTATTACAAAAATACCACAAGCCGGATAGAGCAGAAAAAAATAGTCCATAGTTTTTAAGGGACTATAAACTATTACAAGAAGACTCAATAGCCATATAGTGCAGCAAAAGCATCAAAAAGGATTAGAATCTAGGATATGCATGAGGAAAAAATTTATATGAATGTTATTCATATGAATTACAACATTTCTATTGAATTCAAGTTTACTCTAGTGCAATTTAAACCTCAAGTCAACCAAAACCCTAAGATCAAGATATTTAGTGAATTGCTTCCTACTCATCAAACTTCTAAATTTAAGTTCCACCTAGAGGTTCATCTTACATATAAGAAAAAATATCCTTTGGATACATAAAATCATCCACTCAATTCTCTCATTGGTACAATTACTTCTTCTTTACCTCATATTCCTCTCATTACATATGATGATAATGACATACTTAATGATGATGGTATTTCTCATGTAATTTATATTTGAGAATTATTTAATGAATAACATATCCAAAATGTATTGGTTAATATAATTTCTAAATACAACATGTGAAATCTCACACTACTTACTTTGTTGGGCTACACAATTGAGGAACATATACAATTCAATGTATAATTTTTTAATTCATTGATTTGAAACATTGTTCTCCTTATTATACTTGGATATGTCGGTGAAATAATATGTTGAAGTGCATATTATTGGTTTTAACTAGTGGTCATGGGGATAATCTCCTCCTTCTTGGGTATAAGGAGGCTCACATTTATTGAATGTAAATTAACTAGGAATATGGGGTGTATGTTAAGTTAAGGATCACACATGACTACTCCAATAAAAATATGGAAAATTTCTTGTACAGTGTACAAGGGAGGAATTTTCTTTGAAGATAGGTAAAGAGGGGATGGGAAAATAGAGAGAGGGGGTTAATGTTGTGAGTAGACTTACATATTTCACATACATTAGCCATAGTAGGTCCACATTCAATAGGAAGAAATCAACCATGTAAATAATAACAAGACTAATAAATCAAAGACACAAAGTTCTATAAATTCATCAATCAAAGACACAATTTTTTTCTTGGTTGTATACTATTACAATTCTTGAAAAGTTGGGGAGTAGATAGGATGGAGGAACATAAACAAGGATATAGAAGAAATGTATCTTTATTTCTTATAGTATTAGTGATACAAATCCCAAAAACTAACAAAAATAAAAATTTCCAACCCTTTGGAATGGATAAGACATTCCAATTTATAGCTTTAAAAATTTCTTTTCATCTCCCCTACATGACTTTGCATATCACCATCATGTGACTTTTAAAATTCCCTAGGAATGAAAATAAGTCCTTTTCTTATTTTTTAAAATGGAATTTTAAATGTAACATTAAGTCACTTAAGTGAATAAGATGACAAAGTGAAAAATACATTCCAAATGAATAAAATGTTAGAGAGAGAGGGAAGGGGAGAAATAAGAAGAGAGAGAGACATGAAATACAAAGATGGGAAATATTCTTATTGATGAAAAACCTTCTTCAAACTGATCCTTGAAGAAATGATTCATGAATGAGATTATTTGTATTTTAACCTCTTGTTGACTTGAAGTACTAGGATTGCAACTTCCTCATTTTGGTGAGATGTGAACAAATTCTAAGGAATTAAATGAGTGTTTAGAAACACTTTTGTGAGACTTGAACCAATATGGAAACATGATGATCCTCTTTGAACACAAGGTTGGAGTTAGAACGTGGAGATAACCACCTTGCTCTTTTGGATTAAAAATTCACCTTTGTGACACAAATGTTTCCCTTTTGAATGGAATAAAATTCAGGATGCCCAAACACTTTCTTGCTCATATCATCCTCATTAAAAAAGGTCTTCTCCTCCAAATAGAAGGATTTATCCCTAAATGATTTCTTTTCATCGAACTCTCATTAAAAAAACATTGTGGTTACAATATCCTTCTTCTATGAGATGCGGGAACAATCTAAAACATTAAGTAAGTGCTCAAAAACACTATTGTGATACTTGCACTAAGTGGACCTATGATGACTTCTTAATCCTGAAAACATGATGGTATTCGGTACCTTGGTAGTATGCAATTCAAGTGATAATATTTTAAAAACTAGTTCATTCGGACATGTTCTTTTCCATGATATGATTCACATAGTGTTCCTCCTCTTGGAAAGATATTTGAACACAAGGTCAGAGTTGGAACATGGTGATCATCACCTTCCTCCTCATGACTTCTTGGAGCTTCACAATTCACCTTAGTGACAAATATATCTCCTTCTTGGATGGAATAAACCTCAAGAGACCAAAGTACCTTCTTATTCACTTGTTCCTTATTGAAAATGTATTATGCTAAAAATGAGGAAAGAAGAAACTCCACATTCACCATCATACTCATCAAACACATTCCCATGCTAGATCCTAAGAAGATGATTGAGAATTGGGGCTTACATTTACAAACCCTATTTGATATCACTTTCCTTTCATGGTCTACATCATTTAAACATGATGACCCCATTCTATGATTTCTAGGATGGATTGAAACACACAGTCTTGGAATTCACCTCGAGATTAAGTTTTGAGAGTTTGTGAGGGATTTCTTTCTTATTTGAACCATAAGAAAATTTCCCATCCTTGAAGTTTTGGAAAAAATTAATAAGATAAGTGGAATGTGAATTTAAATAAGTAATGTGAGCTTGATTTTGATACTTTCCATTTTCGGAAGGTCCTGATTAGGATGGATATTTTAGTAAGTTTTCACAATTTTCACTTTTTGATGGTTTTTGCTTATTTGGAGTACATAGATGCTAAGATTTCCATTGTTTTATAAAATTAATATATTTATACATATGAGGAATTTTAAAACTTACTATTTTTAGGTGGAGTTATTCTCGGGTGTTGAATAATGAAAATGGTCTCAAAATTTTAGGTTTTGTCTCAAGACCTCCTGCTCTAATTTTTGAGTATTTTTATTATGTAGAACTATGTGTATATATTAAAAGAAAACTCCCTAGGATGAAATTTATTTTATATGTTATAAATTGTATAGATAATCAATAGAAATTCTCTTATATTCAACTTAAATGCTTTTTGGAAGGAGTGCAATGATAAAATTTGGTGGTAATCGGGTGCACAAATAAGGAGTTATGAGTAGTTCTCATGTTTGGAAGATGGATTTCTATAATAAATTTAGCACAAGAACTAAAATCACATCACCTTAAATGTATTAAAATTAATAAGTATTTGAGAGGAGGATTTAGTAATTTTCATTTGAAAATTTCAACTTATCACTTAACTCGACAAATTAACCATGGTTAGAAAAGAGTTACACCCTAAAACATAGGGTACACGAGGTGTAAGTAGGACATAATAGGAAAATGAGTGCACTTTTCACTTGATGGTGACAAGTGGTAGCTTCTAGTTTAGTGTGAGTCGGATGTGGGGGATGAAAATACTGTCATGGTGCTTAGACGTAGTTTTTCATGTGATCAAGGGCTGAGTGGAAGGATGGAGAGTGCAATTTCATTTTTCCCATGCAAAATTTTATACTAGTTCAATGTAAGGGGACACCATTAGCTTGAAAATGGTCAATGGGGGGTATGTTCATGAGGTGGGGAAATGGAGTTAAGTTACTTGCAAGATGACATGTTTTTAGGTGCAAAAGATGTGTTGGGAAAGTTGTGAGAGGAAGGTATTCATGGGGGAGTGTGATTTTGTGTCCCCTAGTCCATTTAAACCTTGGGGACAATGTGAGAGGACAACATGGGTGAAAAAATTCACCACGGGTATCATCTCATGAGAAGGGGACACGTGAAATGAAAGTTATGAGTTACAAGTTGTGAGACATGAGCCAACATGGGGAGCACATGGGGAGTTTGGAATCCCCATTTCACCTTAGGGAAAATCCAAGGGGAAAGAATATGATAAGAAATGTGCCAAGGGGTCTTCTTATCATGGTAAGGAGACACCATCACTTAAATCCTTATATGCTCCTCCTAACACACTAAGTTGTGTTTTAATAGACAAAAACTCTTGAAATTATGGGGGAGTGTAATTTGGTGTCCCTCATGTCCCTTTTAAACCTTGAGGAAAATGTGAGGGTAGAAAACGGGTGAAAGAGTGTGCTCAAGCATTTTGGAATGTTGATGTCATCAAATCCAACTCCATTTTTGACACTGAGAGTGCTTTTTCTTTTCGAGAACATAAAAGGGTGTTTAGGCGTAAAACATATATATATATTTCAACTCCAAATAACATGTTGAGATCATGCCTACCATTATAGAGCCAATTCTACCTAAAATTTTATTTTTAGGGTATATTCCATTCTTGACTCAAAAGGGTAGTTCAGAGTGTCCTAGATTATCACAAAAGATTTTTAAGTATTAGAAAAAAGTGATGTGTCCATCATGTGGAGGGTTCCAAGATATTTCTGTTGATTATTTTTTTCCTCCCAACTCATCCAATAAATCCCATAATCATTTAGACAAGTTATCTTTCACCGTTGGAGCCTTCATTCCTTGTGCCCAAAATGACCCTTTCTTGATTTCTTGATATGTGGCATAAATTTCTTCCACAAATTTTCCCTAAAATACCTTATATAAAATCATTGTTATATTTTACAACTCCCATATGTCTTGATTCTTGACTTCAGAGGGTATTCACTAGTTGCAAAATGGCAAAAATGGCCCTTTTTAGGCGTTCGAGGATAGTTGTTTCGCTTTAAGATCTTATTAACTTCTTCAATCACCTTAGGAATGCATTCCTACACATGAAACACACTTGAAAATCATGTTATCATGTTCTTCTTATCCAAAATGAGGATGCCAATTTTTATGCTAGCTAGAGGAAGGGTTTACAGTGATTGGGAGAGGAATTTTCAAGTGGGGACTTAGTTGTCATGGCCAAAAATTTCAGTTTGTATTCTAAAATTTTACAATGAAAACATCTAGCTCTAACTCGGGGACATTAGACCGTAAGGGTGAATGGAGAACCTTAGAAATCTTATGGTTAAGTAGACCAGTTCCTTGACAATTGGGAAATAGAGTCATTCCTTCACCAACTAATAAAAGAAACAACAAAAACAAGGAAAAAATGAAAAAAAAACACCAAATGGAAAGGGAAACACAAAAAAAGAGAAAAATATGCTACACGAGAGGGAAAGTTACATAGGTAAGAGAATAATATATAATATTTTTACACACCTAAAAATGGGCTGAGAAAAATAGGTACCATCACGGAATAGTGAAGTGAATTCGTACCACTTCTAAAGATAAAAAATAACCAGTTGGTCATGCCACACTCTCATGATGTCTCTACATGGTTTCATAAGAAGAAGGGAAACCAAATTCCCATCCTCATATTGATATTGCATGAAAAACAAATTTTTTTCCAATGACTAATTCATTACTTATTTAAAAAAATTCTCTATAGTCTCCATTTGATATCATGACCATAAGAAGTCATTCTTCCACATTTTCAAAAAATATATACTTTCAACATGAATGTATTTATCATCCTTTTGTAAAACTTGCAGAGCATGTATTCATTTATATAATTAGTAGGGATTCTAGAAGTGATGAGAACAAGTTGACTCTCTCCCCATTCACAAGCTTCTTCTAGCTTCTCATTCATTTGTTGTTCTAAATGATCCATTTACGTATACATTTGTTGTTCTAAATGATCCATTTACGTACATACTAATTATTCCATGGTATGGAAAGAATCAAATGATGCATCCTCCTCATGAAGAGAGAAAATAAAATGTCAAAATATTGGAGTTGTAACATGGGAATAGTCATTTATTCCATCCTGAACATCTCTTATATAGGGTTCTCTTCTTTACTGGGAAAGAGAAAACTACATACTCACAATTATGATTGCTATCACACTCTCTTCAAATATTTCATGTGTATTCAATCATCAATAAATGTTTTGAGAGGAAAATTGAATTCTTCCACTTTCTCTATTTCACTATTGGCCATCCATGCATCAAATGAAGATCCAAAATTAAAAATAAATCATTGATAATTACCTCAAAATCACTCTCCTGAAGAAATTGTGGTGGGAAGAGGATTCATCTATGAATGTCTTCATGTTCAGTGGAAATCTTAGAAAACATTGGATCATATATTATGAGACAAGAATTCTCATCTCCCATGCACATTGCTTCTCCAAGGGATTGTGCTTCAAGCCAAAGTGCAACTATGGATGGGGACTCAAAGTCTATGCTCCTTTCATTATCCACCAAGATGTTGAGCTTACCTTCATTAGGATCTTTTGAAATAGAAAAATTGTGAGTGGAACCAAAATATCTCCTTGGGATAAAAATTTCATAGCATAGATACTCATTGGAATTCACCTCCAAAAGGAAGTTATCCTCCTGAATACAAAGTGCTTCAAGATACTCATACTTATATTATGATATGATTTAAAGATTTATTTTAGGGTAAGGAATTCCTTATGTAACCCTCAATTATTTTTATAGTAATCCTATTTCAAGGAGGTCATTTCCTCATCTCCATAAGATAGGAAATCATCAAAAGGGATGGAAACAAATGGCAATGTTTTAAGTTTTCCAAACAACAATGTGGAGTCCAAAACATCACATTCAGGAGGTTCTTCTTCTAAAAGAATTTTCTATTCTCTTAGCTCATTTGAAGATTCATTCTCATGCCATCCATCCTCATGTTCTTGTATCATTGCATATCTCTTTTGCATCCTTCTCATCAAACTCTTAGAATCTCGATTATCAATAGGTGGAATCCCCATTTTATGTGTCCTCTAACAACACTCCTATTCAACTACATCCAAAAGGATTTTACAGTAGTATCATCTGATGTAAAAATTCCATCCATTCTATATATCCTTTCTAGAAATTTTGTAGGAGCATTAATGAATTCTTTTCCTTTTGCTGTTTCTAGATTTCTAGTTGAAATGAAATACCACTTTCTTGTGTGTCGGGATCCACACTTTTGTAAGAGCTGATCCAAAATGATGGATGATGTAAAAGTTGGATTTTTTTATGGTCATCTTATTCTTCATTTTTGTTTTCACAAACTAATGTTTAAAACCTATCATGAAACTTCATCATCCTAATGTGGGAAATTAATGTGACATGGATCCATTCGTTAATAGAGTCACTTTTTAACTTTAAATTATATATATATTTATTTTGAATATATATATATATATATGGATTTTAGAGAACTTTATAGGGTGCACAAGGGCATATATTTTCCATCCGAGTCACCAAAAACTATTGGTGAAATATTTTTTTGTATGTATGATTATTTGTTTTCACCAACTATCACAGAGCTAAGCTCTTGATTCTTAGGAATAAGGAGGCTCCCATTTATTGAATGTAAACTAATTAGAACTATGGGGTGGCCGTTAGGCTAGGGATCACACAAGAATACTCCACTAAACATGTGGAAAAGTTCTTGTACAATGTATAAGGGAGGAATTTTATTTTAAGAAAGGTAAAGAGGAGATAGGGAAATAGAGAGAGAGAATTAATGTTGTCACTAGACTTGGATATTTCACATACACTATCCGAGTAGGTCTACATTCAATAAAAAGTAATGAACCATGTAAGAAATAACAAGACTAATAAATCAAAGACACAAAGTTTTATGAATTCATCAATCAAATACATAAAGTTATTTCTTAGTTGTACAAGATTACAATGCTTGCAAATTCGGAGAGTAGAGAGGATGGAAGAACACAAACAAAGAGATAAAAGAAATACATATATATTTTTGCATTAGTAGTGATACAAATCCCAAAAATAACACCAAATGACAATTTTAAACCCTTTGGAATGGAGAATCCATTCCAATTTATAACTTAAAGAGTTTCTTTTCATCTCCACCCCACATGAATTTTCATCTCACCACCATGCAACTTTTCAAATTCCATAGGAATGAAACTAAGTCCTTTTCTTATTTCTAAAAGGGAATTTTATAATGAAACATTAAGTCACTTAATTAAATAAGACAAAAAGTGAAAACTACATAATATAATGTTAGAGAGAAAGGGAATGGAAGAGAGAAGTGAAACACTGGAGACGTGAAAGATCCTTGTTGACAAAAACTACTTTGAATGGATCCTTGAAGAAATGCTTCATGAATGAGATTCTTTTTCTTTTAATGTCACGTTGACTTTAAGTACTAACATTACAAATTCATCCTTCAAGTGACATGTATACACGTTATAATGTATTAAATGAGTGTTTAGAAACACTACTACTACACTTGCATTGATATGGAAACATGATGATCCTATTTGAAGACAAGGTTGAAGTTAGAACATGGAGATCACCACCTTGCTATTATTGGCTTCAAAATTCACCTCCATGACACAAATTTTTCCATTTTTAATGGAATAAACTTTATGATTCCCAGACACCTTCTTGCTCATTTTCTCCTTATTAAAAAAGGTCTTCTTTTACAAATAGAAGGATTTATCCTTGAATGAGATACTTTGCTTCTAACCTCTTGTTAGATTGAAACATTGTGATTACAATATCCTTCTTTTATGAGATACGGGAACACTCCAAAGAATTGAATAAGTGTTCAAAAAAATTATTATGAGACTTACACTGAGTGAACTGTGATGACTTTTTGATCCTGCAAACATGATGGTCTTGGGTACCTTGGTAGCCTATGGTTTAAGTGAAAATATTTTACACACTAATTCAGTTAGAAATATTATTTTCCATGATTTGATTAACATAATGTCCCTCCTCTTGGAAAGAGATGTGAATGAAATGTAGGAATTGGAACATGTTGATCATCACCCTCCTCTTAGTGACTTCTTGGAGCTTCAAAATTCACCTTATCAACAAAGATATATCCTTATCAGATAGAGTCAACCTCAAGAGACCCAATTACCATCTTGTTCATCTATTACTTGTTAAAAAAATCTCCTACTACAAACAAGTGAAGAAGAAAATCCACATTCACCATCATACTCATCAAGAACACTCCTAAAGACATAAAATCATGCACTTGGGTACATTTATAGGTTTTAAACACACACTAGTATTCATATGATTCCTAAGAAAGAAAACTAGTAATTGACAATTTTCTTTGACCTCTTGTCTTTGTTTATTTATTTCTATTTGGTATTACATACCCCATAACCTATTCAATAGTTTACTTATTTATCTTTTATGTCTCCAGACACCAACATCTAGCCAGGATAGGAGAACCTATGTGCTCATGTCCCCTCTGGGTGCCCTTGACCCTTTTCCACATTACTCACTTCTTTTGGGTTTCTTTTATCTTTCTCGGTATCTTTTTCACTTATGGATTGGCCTTCTAGTTATCATTTACAAAATTCAAATAAGGGAATCATATAAATATATAGTTATACATTCAAATCAAGGACTAAGCTCTAAAAATATACTATCATTAGCTAAGGTTGCATCTAAAGGCATTTCAATAGCATCAAAGAATCCATATAGCTCTCATTCAAGGGAAAAAGGGATGAATTTTTATGCATACAATTTTGTTAATGGCGAATCACAGCACCCCTGAGTGTCCGCAACTCGATGGGTTGAGACTCTCAGTCCAATTGCATAACATGGAGCTTTTCCCAAGTGTGGGACCTTGCGAAATCAGAAAATCTCTCCGGATGAAGGTCGGTTCCTATTCCTCTGTTCAAATACACACGTAAAAATGCAGAGGGTTTACTCAAAAACCTAATCTAACTTTCCAAGGAGACAGGGTAAGAAAATGCATAAAAATAAACCTAAACTAACAAAGGTGATGCACCAAGGAATGAAGAACACCTATCTTGCCAATAAACACAAACCATTAAAATGCAATGCAAGATCATGCACAGATAACCAAAATTGTAGTGAAAGATTAGGAGGATGAAAATAAACATAGAGAGGGTTGAGAATCATCCACAGACATGCATTATCTACTCCAAAGATTGATACAATACACTACAAAATGCTAAGAGGCAACGCTACATTACAATTTTAAATGAGAGGTTTGAACTCCACAAACTCACCGCCAAAGAGAAGAAGGGAGGGGCAAAACAAGAATGTCCAACCTCTAGAAAGAAGCCCTTACAATTTATAGGAATAATGAGAGAGAAAAGAGAGAAATTCCAAATCTACCCCAACCACCTCCAGTTTCATTTTATTTATCTCATTATGGTGGTAGGTGAGAACCTTAGCAAACCCAAAAAATGGTGAACTGTATTTTGCATTTTAAGAAATTTTTATCACCCAATTAAAGATATCTAGTTGTAGTTGGATAGAGGACCTTGTAATATTTCTGAAAAGTCCAACCTTGCATGAATCTGAGCTCCCTGTGAAAAGTTATGGCCATCTAAATATCTGCGCCAGGGTTTGCTTCCTGTGAGCGCTCAAAATGTTGCACCTCTTGAAAATTACATGTCGACACTCTTTTGCCTGCACCTTAGCACATCCTTTTTTGTGTCGACATCCTTTGCTATGCACCCTTAACCTACGCCTTGGTGCATTTATTTTCATGTCGACACTCTTTTTCCTACACCTTTAACCTATGCCTTGGCGCATCCTTTTTCGTGTCGACATCCTTTTTCCGTTCCCCCTTAACTGCGCGCCTTGGCACATCCATTTTCATGTCAAAACTATTTTGCCTACGCCTTGGCGCATCCTTTTTCATGTTGACATCCTTTTGCCATGTGCCCTTAACCCTCGCCTTGGCACATCCATTTTCGTGTCGACATCCTTTGCTATGCACCCTTAACATGTGCCTTGGCACATCCATTTTCATGTCAACATCCTTTGCTATCTACCCTTAACTTGTGCCTTAGCACATCCTTTTTCATGTCAACATCCTTTACTATGCGCCCTTAACCTGCACCTTGGTGCATCCTTTTTCGTGTCGACATCCTTTGTTGTCTGCGCCCTTTACCGTTGTTTTTCCCATATCTACGAGGGGGAAGGTATATACAACAACTTCATAGGATGGAAAGTTCATTTTATCATCCACACATTTACTTACATTTTCTACATTTAGCTATTTATTTCTATTCAAAGTGCATCTTACACAAGAGCTTTATAGGGCACGATTCTACACACACAAATAACTAAATGGATTCGAGATGTAGTGCATCGTCAGTCACAAGTTCACTCTATCGGTGGTGTTGAGGTCATTCGACTCCCCATTTGCATCTTTTTATTTTTATGATTTGATTTGTTTTGGGGTTTTATAGGAGGTCATTTATTTTTTATGTTATAGGTGAATTCTCTATGACATAGTGTGACATACAAGTGACTAAAAATGAAGGATAGTAAAACTTGTGTGACACAAAAAAATTAGTTTCGAGTATTTTCACAGTCATAGGAACCTCTGAAGGTCTTTGGTGCCTAAGTACCCCTTCCCCAGTCTAGGTTCTGTCATCCAATTTATTCTGAAAATTCCACATTTTTTAGGTTCATTTATGATAGATTCCTCCTCCTGTTCAATAGTTTTCCATTCCAAAGCATACTTGAGATTTAATTACGAAATCAACTAATTATTCTATCTCTCTCTTACAACTAGGGTTTAATTTTTATCTAGCATTTTTCTTAGGCCATATCTATATTTTATTACTTATTTATCATATGTTATTCTACAATTAATGTTTTACAAATTTCAATATTTGTTAAATCATTTCGTGAACCCAAATTTGAACCCTTTTGGATCTTAAATTTTTTTCTTTCATGGCTTAGAAATATCAAGTCCTCTTGATTCAATTAATTCAATGCACCCATCTTGAAAATATTCTTTCCAAACATATGTACAATATTTTCCTCCCTATAGATATACCACCTACTCAAGTCAATGTTATCTTTGATTGTCTTTCTTATGAATTTCTTGGTTCTAATTCCAATAAATCTATTTTCAAATCCATTCAAGATCTTCATTATTTATTTCATGATAAATTTTAGGCTATGGGATCCATAGTTAAATCTCTATAATTTGAAATCTAACTCCTTAAAGACACTTCTTAGGTTCATGCTCATTTTTATTCTACATTACATCCTCATTCTATGTCATCTACATGTTCTCATATTAGTGAACCCCAAGTCTTGTCACTACCCACGTGCCACTAAAATTTGATCTCAATACTCGGTAAAAAAATATTCTTCCACAACTCCTCACTTATAAATTGATTAACTTGACTTCTACTAATTTTTATCTTCTATATTGACTTGCAAAATATCAAGGTAATCCATATTGCAATTATCATCGAATCAATAGACATAGTGAAAATGATTTCTTTTCTCTACACCAAAATATTGGATACCTTAAATGTTATGGTCTTATCTCATTTGTTAAAAATAATGATACCTATTCATCTTCAATGAATGCATCTCATTGGGTTCATAAATTTGATTCATCCATGTCTAATGAGCATCATGTTATCACTTGTAATGATTCATCTTCCATTACTCAAGTGACACCTATAAAATCCACTCAAAATAAGTAGATGCCTCTCAAAATCATTCTCACTCCTCTTAGGTCATCTACAACATTACCAAGTCAAACTACACAACCAAATCTTAAGAGCTCTCCACCCTCTTCTCCTATCAAGTCTTATGTAGAGCCATCAGTCCCACATAAGCTCTAACCAAATACTTTTTTAAAGAAACTAATCCTTTTACTGATGGCCAAGACACATTTCAAACTCTACCACCATTACATGGTCCTATTATTGCTTCTTCTTACCATTTTTTTGGCTCTCTCTCTCTCTCTTATCATGATGTAGATAATGCTCTCCCATAATGACATGATACCTCTCATGTCACCACATATATATCCATTATTAACACACTTAGGGGCATCAAACTTACTCTCCCCTCTCTCTAGCATTGTCAAGTGTCTCACATTTATACTATTTCACTTCATTATTTGCATATATTATTTTGCATGCATCTTACACATCTTGATAAAATTGTATTGTCATCACCCTATAAAAAACTCTTGTGCTACAGTTGGAACTTGAATATTGAGGGCATACTACACATTTCACACTTGGCACATTCACAAAACTTCTCTTTGGAATCACATTTTGACACAACACATTACCTGATGATGCACTCTAGCTCCACAGTTCATAATCAGCTATTGAGGGGATAAATTTGAAATGAAACTCACCACATTCACACTCTTCATGTTATATGATTTTTTGATCTATCTATCTAGTGTACATTTCAAAACATTTTGGGATGACACACTCTTGTTCTATGGTTCATTCTTGACTACAAAGGGGGTATTTATAAATGTACCTCATCTCATGCACATTCATACAAATTTTCTTGGGGCACACTACTCCTATTGCACTCACTTTACATTGCATTCCATCTCACTCATTCACAACATACTGCATATCTTGGTTACACATTGTTCTTGTTTTCTTATAATCACATGTACACTTTGTTTACAATGTTAGATGGATCAATCATATGTCATTATTTTATATATATACACATGCGTGTTCACTTACTCTCTAGTTGTGAATGTAGCCTTTACATATTTATTTTTATGTATTATGGATGCTTAGCGTTGTACCTCTTACTAGTCCCACCGAGGTTGCTTTGGGCATATACTTTTGTACACACTATAGGTGTTATTGTTTAATTATTTACTATTTCATATTCTTACTAGCAAACTACTCTATATCAGACCATACAATATTTAATACACTTTATATCTTTCTAACATGCTAATAGGTGCAACATTTACTTTGCAGGAGCTATTTTTAACATGGTTGTATGATACTTTACTTGATACTATTTTCCATCATTTTCCATTATATGCCATTATTTATGAGATTTTACCTATTTCTTGTTTGTTCATTTCTTATATAATTTTGGTTGTTTAACCATGATTGTCTTGTGACATTATGAGCAATGTCCCATGTTTGCAACTTGTTTTTCATAGTCTACTTTTTCTTCTTACTTACTATATTACACATTATCTTCTATTTGTGTATTTTTCTTGTTTACACTAACATATGTTTCTAGCCACTTTGTTTGCATGTTCCTTGGTTTCTACCAAGCACATTCCCTCCCCTATAGGGCATCATTTTTAGATCAACGTCTGGTTCTCCTTTTGGCCACATCCTCCTAGTGACATCCCAAACCCTAAATGAGGGGGCATACATTGGGTGAAAAATAACCCCATATAACAACTTAAAGTTACAGTTTATACATGCACAATATAGAATCAACATAGGATATAGTTACAAAAATGACCTAGAATATGACTTGGGTCCTTAACATGACACATCACTAGTGCCTAGTAGAAGACAACAGCTTCTTGATGCTTGTGTCCTCTTTTAGGTACATATGTCCAGGGGCACACACAATCAATTTCTCAAATCAACAAAATTCACATAAGCCTTTAGATTAGTTTGTGATATCATACACAATCCTATGAAAAGCAGAGTATAGTTTCTCCTATATTTAGTTCAATTAGTAAAATTAAGAACAAATAAGGGACAACAAGAATAAAATAGGAACACACCATCTATAATAGTGTTTATTGCGCAAAGTCATGGAAGGAGATTAACACTATTCTTCTCTCCCCAATACTTGTTCTTTGGTATGATATCACCCAAAAATCTCACACTTGGCATGAGATCACCTAAAAACTTGCACATGGCGTTATTTTTCCCAAAAATCACTCTTGGTGTGAGATCTCCCAAAAACTCATTCTACACAACATTTTTAGAACACTTTTCTATTGTTTTACACTCTTCTACACATCAAGTGAGACTTTCCTTTTACACACTTTTGCATACATGTACATACTTATGCACATTTTTCTATGATTTATCATATACAAGACTTTGAATACATTCTTTCTCTTATTTTTGTAGGTCCATCCTTATAAACGAGTAGCAAGCAACAAGCACAACAATAGGTGTAACATGGTACAATGCATAAGCTTCACCCTTAGGGCCACTTTCTCTTTCTTATATTTCTCTTTGCATTACAAGCATTGGCATGTGATTTTCTTGAATGAGGTGTGTTTCCTTGATTGTTGAAAATCATGCTTGTTATGGATAAATCATTTCTACTCTTGGATTCATTGGACTGAAATGTTATGTCTTTCAGGAATCCATTTTCACTTCTTGTTGATAAGCTACAATCATATTTTTAGAGTTACAAACTTATCTCTTTTTACTGACTCATCCTTGGATCAATTTCAGTGATCCAAGGAATGTTTTAAATATTCTTAATAGAATGAATGGTACACTGACATTCATTGGTTAAGAGACATAATGGACTGAACTTGTGTTTGTTGCAAATTCTTTATTATCTTGAAAGATCGTGCCTACATTCTATTGTGTGTTGTTCTCGTCTCTTATTGATTGACCCTTGCAGGGCGCTTAATGGCATTAAGGGAAATAGAAACATGCTTTAGGATTATTGAGAAAGAGAGAATATAAATGTGTCCTATAACTAATAAGGTTTATCCTAATGGGATTCAAGACTTAGGTACTTTTCCTAACTCTTTCTACACCACTCTACGTGGGATGACATCCTAACCTAAGTTGTTAATACTAAGTTAGTATGTAGGGAAATAACCTAAGGGATGCTAAGTTATTTCTAACCTATTGTCTATACTATTTGGTTAAGCTATATCCTAATCTAAGGTGGCAATCTATTTATTTGAAGGTTATACTTATACATTAACCTAAGATCTAACCTAAGCAAATTGTATCTATCCTAAACTAATGGGGTATGAAAGGGAACCTATGGGTCGATTGGTGAGTGGGAGCTAGTTGGTGGTTCCTAAAATTTTAATGAGATGTGATTTTGATTTAATAGGGTAGAGTACTACTAGACTTGGTAATTACATGAAAATTTAGTGGAACCTACGTGGAGGCATCACTAAGTTTGGAAATGCATGTTGAAGTTCAATTTGGTCTCACTAACTTTGGATGGCAGTGGCAAGGAGAGATAGGTAGGAATATGCAATTTAATGTCATTAATTCACCTTGGTTTTGGTGAGCAAACCATCTTGGAAGGAATATTGGTGGAATTGTTGGGGGTTGTTTGGTTTTGCATGCTTCATGATTTTTTCTCTGCATGGAGTTATCGATTCTTTGAACCAGCGGTGTAATCTTCACTTTGTGGCTATTTTTTATTTCTCTTATCTATTTTTTAATTCGAGGAAGTATATGAGGCATTTTAGAAATAGATTATTGTTGGTTGATCTTACTTGGAGAAGAAGAGGTGTTGGAAACTCAACTAGAAGTCTCCTTCAAATTGGTAGAGGCACTATCAGGCATGATAGGCTCTACCCATTAAGATTTCTTGCTTTCTTCTAAATGATTCATTAAAACAACTTTGTTCACTTGATATATATTTTTGCATGATGTGTTTGGTTGTTTACTTGCATGTTTTCATGAAATATATGTGGTTTATGGAATGAGAATCCATTGTTGTTAATAGTAGCTTTGGGAACTTTCTCTTTACTAGTTATACTGTGGTATTCATGTGAATTTTATATTTATAGCTCGTAACTTGTATTTAAAGCTCTGTAGCTTGTATTCTAAGCTCTGTAACTTGCATTCGAGACTAGTATCGATTGAACTAGCTTTGTTTCTTGTATGGTTCTGAATCTCTATTTTAGTCTTATGTTTCATTGAGCTTATAGTGGAGCTTCATGGTTTTTCTAAGCTTGTGTTGAAGCTTCATGATTTTGTTTGAGCTTTTAATGGGACTTCGTGTTGTTCTGGATTGAGCTAGAACTTGGTGTAGTTCTTAACTTTTGGTTGAATCTTCATATTCAACACTGTACTCTTATTCAGTTCTTGCAAATGCTGAACTTACTATTGAGTTGTTGAGCTTGGTTCTGTACTTACGCTCTAAACTGGAGTTTTATTCTTCTTTATGGAATTGGAAATGCTTGAAACCGTAATAGAGAAATGGTGTTTATTCTGAGCTTGTATTTAGGGCCTTGGGTTTTGTTATAGGCTCATATTTGATCTTGTGTTTTTAAGAGCGCAGAGTTAGAGTCTTATAGGGTTATGAAATTATGTTCAAATCTTGTATTTGTCACTTTGTACTGGTATTCCATTATTAAGGGTTTTGAACTTGTCTTGGAATTGACGTGTCGATTATTTACTTGTATTATCGATTATTATTAAGGGGTTTTGTTGGTATTTAAGGATTTTAGAAGATTTAATCTCATTTAATATTGTCTTCTAGAAGGGGGTCTTATGAGTTTTGTTTTGGTTGGAAGTAGACCATGTAACTTCTTTTGAGATCTCCTCTGTTTTGATTCTTGAGAGGGAATGGTTGTATCACTACGTCTTTTAGGCTACATTATGTTCTCGAACTTGACAGGGTGTGTGAATTAGGAGTGTATCCTATTCATCTCTGCCCTGAGAAAACCCATGTCTTGTGGAAAGCTTGATTGTTTTGTTCATAGAAACAAATGGACTAGAACTATGTCTGTTGTGGGTTTGGTTTATTTTTAGTTCGTTTGGAACAGTCATATCAGTTGTAGAGGTTTATGGAATGTATTATTTACTTCCTTTTTGTCATTGATGTTGAACAAATTCTTACCTATCATAAGATTTTAACTGGAACTCGAGAGGCTTGTGGTGATTTTGTTCAGTTGAGTTGGAAGAATTTTGGGACAATGCTTGTCTTAAATGAATTATTTATTTTTCTTACTCTCTTATGATCTTTCATCTGATTCATGGGTTTTAATAGAATGTTGAATATAAAACCTAGTTTCTGAGTGTAGTATGAAGGGATACAAAGTATCACTATTCTAAATGCTTGGTAATATTGTTCTTCTTTGGGTTCGTGAGTGGTATTGACCCTTATCTATCTTGCATTGTTTGCATATTTCTATTCCTTGTTGGGTTCTTTGAATGAATCTCCGAGGGTTTTAGACAGAGAAATGAATATGATCTCTTGGAGATAGTATACTGTCTTGAGATAGTACTATGAATTTCATTTTGAGATTTGAATTTGAACTTGAGCTTGGAGAATGGAAATAGGTAATCAATTTGTAAGTTGGTAGTGTGCATTCTTTGACTGTACATTTAGTTTTGAGTTCTCTTTTGGGAACTAGCTAAAGAATTTCTAAGTTTGTATTAGATAAGGGATTTCATTTCATAGTATAAATGAAATGAAATATGGATTGGGTCTTTTCTATTTGAGATCCTTTTTCTATTGACTGTATAAGTTCATTAACTGAACTTCTCTTTAATTGATTCTCTTCTGAGATGGGAACTTCTTGTGGATTGGTTAAGAGATTTATTTTGCTTGAGTATAGCTTGGATTTGTGGATAGTCTGGTTTCAGACCTTTGAAATATAAACTACTAACATATAGAAGTTAGTAAGACTTTCAGTTAGACTATTTTAATCTACTTGGATTGAATTGGGATTCTTGTTTAGATGTTGCCTCTTTATTTATGGACTCCTTATATTGATATCTTTGGACTGAGGCAGTGTTGTGTGTTCTAAACCTGATTCTATCCTTCAGATGAATTGTGTATGAGGAATAGGTATGTATTGATTCTCTTCTTTTGTTTATATGGAAAGATGAAGCATACTAATTTGAGCTATCGTTGTAACTAACTTCTTTTGCTGCTTTAAAAAGATAAATGTGTATTTCTATAATGGGATGACAAGACTTGTAGACTATTTTAAAGTAATTAATAAGATCAATTAAATCTTGTGATATAATTCTGATGTTGCAGATTATATTAAGTTCTTTTCTTAAAATTAAATTCATACTCTTTTATGGTACTTATTTTCTGGATGTTATTACTTATGATTGTTTGTATGATGTATATTAATTGTTTCATTAAAGTAGAGTTGTTTAATGAAATAATTAGTGGAATGCACTTTACTTTAATGCTTAGTGGTAATCATGCTTAGTCCATTAAAGCTGACTGTCTAGCAATTTTGCGAGATGGACATCGTAAGTGATAAAAGAAGATAAGAACTTTCATGATGTATTAGATTATTTAATTCTAGATCTTGTGTAAAGAGTTTGAATTATTCTTGAGTTGTATTGGAAAAGAAAAGTGATGTTCTTTTAAGATCTTATTTATGATTGACATGCAGAATGTTTGAATTACATAGTCTTGTAAATGTATATTTTAAATCATGAATTGAAAGGTTTGTGTTGGACTTCAATTTGTGAAGTGAAATATTTGTACTTATATGCCAGAAATAATAGTGATATCTTTTTGGGATTCTTTATATCTGTTTATATACTATTGTTGTTATCAGATATTGAGTAGGATTAAGGAGATAGTATAATCTCCCCTATTATAATGCACTAGTTAAATTACAAAATATGTCATTCTTTAACTACACAACTATAGTTTAATAATGAAATATGTTTGGGGCATACAATTAATCTATATGTGTAATAAATGCTAAAAAGGTTATGTTGAACCTAACATTTAACCATGTAGAGGAAGACTCTTCCTCTCCCAAAGAACGAAAGATAAGATGATTAGTGGTTATGATCCGTAATCTTTATAAATTTGATTATAAAGTAAACACTAGCTGAATCTAGGTGGATGTCACACTGATTTGGACAGCTAAGTTGCATTAGGAATTAAACATTGATGTTTGTTGTCCTATTTTGGGATAACTACTTGTTATGCCACGTTAATGAACAATAATGAAAACATGGTTTAATGAAGTTCTCCATACCTAATCAGGATAAGTATGGGTAAAGAACTTAATGAATGTTGGAATTAGGGTTAGGCATGGTTGCTGTAATCTGAATCTTAATCTAATTTAATTATGATTAATGACCACTAAGGGGGTATGTACATCTTGATGAATTAGTTATAATGGATTTTGGCACATGCCAGTGTCAGAAGATGTACCCATGAGAAGTCACGGGACTTTTCAAGGACATAGTGTTGTAGTGTTGTAGTTGATATGTAGCAACACCCTTCCATATTTGTTCGTCTAGATTTACGCACATATGGACTTGAACTTAGTTTCTCTCTAGGTCTAGTTAGTAGCATGTTTAGGATAGGTAGTAGCTTTCATTGACTCAGGGTACCTCAGCACATCTGGTTAACTTAGGATAATCGAGTATGCCCATATACCTAAGTCATCATGAGTGTCTTCCTATAATAAATTATGTTTCTAACCTAAACTAGGGTTAAACCTTGGGTAAGTGGACTGACGATGACGATAGTCGGTAAAGACCATTATAGATAAAAGAAGAGTGTTGGGAAGGATGTATTCCAGAATGATGAGTATGTCATCTAGGAATAGTAACATGAATAGTATGTTGAAAATATTTGGCCAAAGTATCACAAGTTGCTGGTTGCATTGTCCTATGTCACCTAGTTTAAAGCAATGTGATGTCAGATGAATATTGGTAACAAATATTCAGATAGGTTCTTTAAATAGATCACTCAGTACGAAATAGGGTAGGAGAACCAAGTATACGTAGTATACATAAAGTATTCTATACTTAAAGTTAACATGAGAGATCGGTTGGTAACCGAGTCATGGAATGAGAGATCGGTAGTATACCGATTCATTACAGTTGTATATGGTTATCTGTTATGAGATTGATTGGCATGGAATGTGTGTTCTAAATGATGTTTTATTTAGAACAAAGAACATTATGTTTTTAAAAAAAAATCCTTGTTTCTAAAGTCTTAAAATGGGAATGTTACATTATAGGTCCATCCTTACAAAAAGTAGCAACAACAAGCACAACAATAGGTATAACATGGTACAATGCATAAGCTTCACCCTTAGGGCCACTTTCTCTTTCCTAGTTTCCACACTTCACTTTTTATGTCATTCCACGCTTCACTCATCTCCTAGGAACACATTTTTCCACATGCTCTACATGGTTATCAGATACACATCTCTTATCTATTTTATGTTATCTCGGTATTCACTCAACAACATAAAGTGAGGTAAAATTTAGAAAAAAATTCATGCACTTGCGTACATTTCTAGGTCCCGAAAACACACTAACATTGGATGATTCCTAAGCAAGAAAACTAGTAATTGATGATTGTCTTTGTCCTCTTGAATTTTTTTCTTTCTTTTTATTTGGTCTTACATACCCCATATCCCAGTCGGTATTTTACTTATTTATCTTTTATGGCTTCAGACACCCTCCAAGATGAGATAGAAGCACCTGTGTTCCCATGTTCCCTCCGGATGCCTTTGACCCTTTTCCACCTTACTCTCTTATTTTTGGCCTCTTTTATCTTTTGGTATCTTTTCCACTTATGGGTCGACCTTCCAGTTGTCAATTAAAAATCAAACAAGGTAATCATATAAATACATAGTAATGTGTTCAAAATCGGGGACCAAGCTCTAAGCATCTACTATCATCACCTAAGGATGTATCCAAATGCATTTCAAGAGCATCAAAGCTTCCATCTAGATATAATTCAAGGGACAAGAGAATGAATTTTTATACATAAAATTCATAAGAGGAGAAGTTAATTTTATCATACACACATCTACTTACATTTGTTACATTTAGCTATTTCTTGTTATTCAATGCATGTTGCACAAAATCTTCCTAGGGCATGATTCTACACACATGTACACTAGAACTACATGGAGTATGAGATGTAGTGCGGTGCTCGATCGTAAGTTCACTCCATCTGGTGACATCTAGGTCATTTTGACTCCCCATTTGCATCTTTTTATTTTTAGGATTTGATGTGTTTTGGGGTTCGCAAGTTACATAAAAATTATATTGACATAGCGCGACATATAGGCGACTAACAATGAAGGCTGGTGACACTTATGTGACACAAAAAAATCAGTTTCGAGTATTTTTTGTAGTCAGAGGAACCTATAAAAGGTCTTTGTAACTTAGGCACCCCTGCTCTAATCCAAGCACCCTGGTCTAGCTAATTCTTGAAATTCCACAATTTTTCGGGTTTGGTTGTGACATATTCCTACTCATGTCAAACAATTTTCCATTCTAGCATACTTCAATATTTAATTAAGAAATCAACTTAGTCTTCTATCCTATCTCTTTAATATAGGGTTTCAATTTTATCTAGCTTATTACTTAGGTCAAATTTGTATTTTATTTCTTATTTATCATATGTTATTCAGTAACTAGGGTTTTACAAATTTCAATATTTGTTAAATCAATTCCATGCCGAGATCCTAAAAATATGATTGGAAATTGGCCCTCACCTTATATAACCTATTTGACATCACCTTCCTTTCATGGTATTCATCATTTAAATATGAATACCTCATTCTATGACTCGCAAGGATAGATTAAAACACACATTTTTAGAATTCACCTCAAGACTAAGTTATTAATAGTCGTGATGGATTTATTTCTTATTTAAACCATAAGAAAATTTTATATCCTTGAAATTGTGGTAAAAAATATGAGATGAGTGGAATGTGAGTTGATACAAGTGATTTGAGCTTGATTGTGAGAATTTCCATTTTGGCAACTCCTAACTAGGATGGTTATTTTTAGTAAGTCTTCACCATTTTTCCTTTTTGATGGTTTTTACTTATTTAGAGTACACAAATGCTGAGAGTTATATTTTTATAAAAATAATATATTTAGACATATGTGGACTTGTAAAATTACCATATTTAGGTGGAGTTCTTAAGGTGTTAGATTGTAACAAAATTGGTCTCAAAAGTTTAGGTTTTGTCTCATGACCTTTTACTCCAGTTTTGGAGGATTTGAATTTACCATAACTCCGTATATATGAAAAGAAAACTTTAGGGTATGAAAATTTCTTGTGGATATTGTAAATTTTATACATAATCAATAGTAGTGCTCTTATAGTCAGCTTAAAGGATTTTTTGGATGGAGTGCACTAATAAAATTTAGTGGAAATCAGTGCATGGATAATGAAGTATGAGGAATTCTCATTTTTGAAGTATGGATGTCTGGAATAAATTTAGCAAAGTATAACTGGTAAAAAAAGTTTTGGATGTAAAATCTTAGAATCTTAAAAGTTTTAAAATGAATAAGTGTTTGAGAGGAGGAATTAATAATATTCATTTTAAAATTTCAACTTATCACTTAATCCGACAACTTAACCATGGTTAGAAGAGGGTTTTCATATATTTGTACCCTAAAATATAGGGTGTAAGAGGTGAAAGGGGGATATAAGGGGAAAATAAGTTCACTTTACACTAGTTGGTGAGAAGTGGTAGCTTCTAGTTTAGTGTGAATGAGGTGTAGGGAGATGAAAATAGCTTCTTGGGGCTTAAAAGTGGTTTTTCATGTGAACATGGGCTAAGTGGAAGGATGGAGAGTTCACTTTCATTTCACCCATGTCCCATTTTCTACTTGTGCACTCTAAGGGACACCATTAGCTTGAAAATGGTCTATGGGGTCTATTAATGAGGCAGATATGTGGAGTTAAGTGATTTACAAGTTTACATGTCCGTAGGTGTAAAAGATGTTTTGGGAAAATTATGAGATGAATGGATTCATGGGGGATCATTTTTTCTTATCTCTTATGTCCCTTTGAACTTTGGGGAAAATGTGAATGGGAAACATGGGTGAGAAAATGCACCATGTTTCTCAGCTCATGAGAAGGGGAGAAGTGAAATGCAAGTTGTGAGGTGCTCTAGGTGTAAAACTTGTGAGTTGCAAGTTCTGAGAAGTGATCCAACATAGGGGAGCACACTTTGGTTTACCCTTGTACCCTTTTCACCTTAGGAAAATCCAATGGGAAATAATATGCTAATAAATGTTGTAATATTTCTTCTTATCATGGGAAGGGGACTCCATTACTTAACTCATTATATGCTCTGCCTAACACACTAAGTTGTGTTTTTAGTGACAAAACCTCTTGAAAATATGGGGGATCACACTTTGGTGTCCCTCATGTCCCATTTTCACCTTGGGAAAAATGTGAGGGGAAAGAAAGGGTGAAAGAGTGTGCTCAATACTTTTTGGAATGTTGATGTCATTTGCAACCTCCATTTTAGGACACTAAGAGTGAATTTTCTTCCTCAGGAGCATGGAAGGGTATTTTTGGTCAAACCTTATATTATTTTGAATCCAAATCAAAATTTGTGATTATTGCATCCATTAGCAAGATCCAATTTTATCAGTAATTTGATTTTTAGGGCATGTTCCATTCTTGACTTGAAAGGGCAATTATAGTGTCATGGATTATCTTAGAAGATTGTTAAATATTGGAAAAAAAATTGATGTTTCTATCATGTGCAAGGATCTTAGATATTTTTATTGACTATTTTTTGCCTCCCAAATCCTCCAAGAATTCCTATAATCATTTGGATAACTTAGCTTTCACTGTTGCATCCTTCATTCCTCGTATCCAAAATGATCTCGTCTTTCTTACTTGACTTGCAACATCAATTTATTCCAAAATTTTCCCTTGAATGCCTTGTATAACTTCATTTATTTTTTATATAACTCCCACATGTCTTGAGTCTTCCTTATTAGCTTCCAAAGGGTATCCACCGGTTGCAAAATGATAAAAAAATGTCCCTTTCTAAACCTTTGAAGATAGTTATTCAGCTTCAAATCTCATTAACTTCTTCATCCACCTTAGTAATACATCCCTACACATGAAAAAAACTTGAAAATCATGTTAGCATGTTCCTCTTATCTAAAATGAGGATGAAAATGTCAGCATGATGGTTAGAGGAAGGGTTTACTGGATGGGAGAAGAATTTTCAAGTGGGGGTTTGGTTGTCATGGCCAAAATTTAATATTTTCATTGTAAATATTTAGCATGACAACAAGAACAAATAATATAGCCACACTGTTTTTAGTTATAAATATTCTTAGGAAAACTAATATGGCTTTAGGATACCCTTATAATCATAAGCTTATGGATATTCATTTTATTCTTCATCAATTTGTTAAATACATTTATTGCAATCAAGTTGTTCTATCTCAGGTATCCATTATGAATTTAATTTACCAACTATCAACAAAAATATGTTGAGACTAGAATCTACTAGTAACATAAACTAGTTATGATGTGTAAGATTGAATAACAATAATCTATTGTAGGGGCTATAGGAGGTGATGGAAGATTAGTCATCAATTTTTTTATTTCCATGTTTTTAGTTTGGTGCGGTATTGAAAACAAAATAGATGTATATTCATGTTTTCATATGTAATAAGCGATAAATTATGATATAATCCCATAATGTAAAAATATAGTGGAGAACAAAAATCATAGTGTATTATAACATCATGATACTTGAACAGGATGAATAAATGTGTGTCCCTATTCATACCTAAGTTAGTGGTTATCATGTGAAACCCATTTTATTCTCTCTCATAAGAACTATGCAAGGAGTATTTCTCCAAAGGTGTTGGTGAGGGTATATTAATCTCAAATAGGGTTATCATATTTTTTTATTAAAGGTAAAACAAGGTTGAGGGGACCCTACCCCTTATAAGTCAAATATCCATATGAGCATATGATTCAATACAAAGTAGTCCAAAAAATATAACATATAAAACGATAAAACCATTCAGGCTCCATCCCGAGCATTAAAACAAGTAAAAACATAGAAGAAACAACAACTAAATAAGACTACCAACAAAAATAATAACATAATAAAATAAAATATAGTAATAACAACCACCCCCACAAATATTAATTTTTGGCTTTTTCAAGACCATCAAGTACTTTTTCCCATTATTTAGCTAGAGATTCAATGTTAGTTCCCAATGAATGCCGAGATCACACCCGTCGGCTTTCATCTTTCTCTTCTTGGAGTTTCCTTGATCATCCACTATCTCCGTATGCATTTTCTAGTTGACCCAAGGTCTAGAGATGCTGCAAAGTATATTTCAATTTGACCACACTCCATTTCATGTACCTATTTAAAATAGGTATAATGTGATCAACCTCGTTAGTGAGGTAACTACGTTGGCTTTCAACAACTCAATCTCCCTCCATTTAAAAAAAAATCTTCAACCTGCACCTGCATCTTATGCCACTAATTAAATAAAAACTACAAAAGATTTTGGTGAGCCTCATATCACCCTTTAGATCTTTGATATTGAAATACATCTTAGCTAGATGGTTTTCACCTTTCACCCAACCCACATGTTTCATAGCATTAAACTATTTTTCCACTTGAATATTAACAGGATCATGATTTTCCTGTTTACTTGATTCCCCTATTGTTTTGATGGAATGACTAGGAGACTTCTTAGATTTAAACTCAATAAGATTATAAGTTGCATCCTTGTCCTCCCTCGACACTTCATCTTCCTGCATATTCAAGTCATCACTGAAGTCCTCTTCATCCGAGTCTAAATCATCAGTATCAGCATAACCTTCCAATGCTATCTCAAGGGAACTTGTTTTATCAACATCAAGAGCGTCTCTTTTGACAAGGGTGAGGATGAAGCCTTGATGGATAGGGACAACAAATCTGTTATTTTTAAACTGGGTTATGGAGGCATTCAGGGAGTGAAACAGGAAGTATGGGAAACTGAAGCTATGACCATGACATGAATGGTTAAGCATAGGCATATGATAGGAATAAATGTAATTATGAGGCCCCCAAGAGTGAGAAATTGAATTAGGGTAAAAGCCACCTCATCATAAGGCCTAGGAAGAGTAGAATGTAAATAACCAACAAAGTGAGGGATAAATTTTTCATTACCTTTGAGAAACAATTTAATTTCATTTGTGGCCTCCTTCTTGTCTTTATAAACATCCATTCCAATAGTAGGCACTCCCATCACTTTTGCATCTAATTCCACATTGATATCAATATGGATTCCTTTCATTTCCACAACAACCCCTTTTTAGTAGTTTTCCATGCTCTGGAGAAATCTTTACTAATATTTTCATAGTGGCCTTCAAAATTTTCTAGGAATGGTTATCATAAATTGGTAGTAATGTTTAGGAGATGGTTTGATTAGCTCAGAAATGGTACCTAGCTTAGGAGGTTTAAGAGTTTTGTGGTTGGATCCCAATATTCCAAGATGGTTGATGAAATAATCACTTGGACTTAGAGAATTTTTGTCTAAATTTTATTTGAAGGGAATAAGGCCTCAAGTTGGATTATAATATTATTTTTTTCCACAATTATATGGTATTAGTTTTGCTAAGCACATGATAGATGATGTTGTTAGGGTTGTTGAGAGAAGATATAAAAACCATTGGCCTTATTGGTTTTGGGTGTTCGATGTTGTTAGAAATGGTATAAGAGGAAATATATGACATCAAAATAGATAATTCAAGATTAATTATGGAATTAATCTGCTTGGGATTTTGAGAATTTCTATTTTGTGAAGATGGCTATAAAAAAGTATGACCTATAGAATAGGCATGGATAGTCTAATAAGCCTAGTAATTAGGAGTAAATAATGAGGTGTTGATATCCACAATCCCATGTTTCATTCCATTCATGTTGAACACACTCTTAAGAAGATCTATTTTAAGATTTTAAGTAATTTCCATGGTGTTGGTGGAAGAATAATCATTCCACTTATCATTGTTAGGATAAATGTCTTCCTCAATATTAGAATGACCATGTTAGGCATCAATATATACTTTAATATGTTCATTGAATTTATTTATGACATTGTGATGGTCATGTATTTCTATGAAGTCATGAGATACTATTACTTCCTAAAGTCTCTTATGATCCATATCTTCATGATAAAATTTAACACCAAGAAAAAAATATGTAAGTAAAAGTGTGGAGAGATTTAACAATTTCATGTGAATGTCCCTTATTGGAATGCCACCAACAAAATTTTTATCATCGAACCATGGGGAGCAGGACAAGAGATATTTATAGTTGTTTGATAAGGCCTATGAAGATAATGTAAAAGCTATTTTATGGAGAGGGGTTGATGACCATATACATTAGAGGAAGAATAAAATGGGGTAGTTTTCTCAAATAGGTTTAGAAGAGGTTTAATTGATACTATGAATAGTTTTATCAAAGGTAATGCTAGTATTATGAATGTATAAAACTCCATTTATTGTTATGATTATGATGTTTCATGTTAGACCCTTGGAAAAAACAAAGGATAAACGGCGTGAGGGGATTTGATGTGTGATATTTAGGTGTGAAAGAACACATGAAAGTAAGATAGATAGCATGTGAAGGATCGTGCCTGAAAAATTGTATTCCATACTTAGCCACATTTTGAGCCACATGAAAGATTGGAAAGATAGAAAGTTGGATTAGCGAATAAGAAAAGGCTTGAAGACTTAGAGACTAAGCAAAGACTATTTTTGGACAAGTGGAAGATTAAGCATCAAACAAAGCCTAGGATATTAATAGGACTAGATCTACAAGTTATATTAGAAGATAATATATTATTAGTGAGCTTGCATTCTCTTTTAGTTGGACATAACGCACACATGGATATTCTTAACACGTAGCCTATTTTGAGGATGTATAGGTAGTAAAGGGAAAGTCCACACTCCTATATATATATGTATTGATTTGCACAGTTTAAGGGATATTATCCATGAATTCTTATAAGGTTATGATGTTGGTTGATGGGCACGCGTGACCTATGATGATACTTTTATGTATGTATTCAACTTCTCTATTTTACTGATTGATTAATAAAATGAATCTATGTCGTTGGATAATGGTCATTGACATATTTTTTTGGATTTTATATAGTACATCTGATCTTGGTTTTGTTTACTTCATTCTTACATATGGTTGTGATCTAGATATGTTTATTCTTTAATTTTTAATGGTTATTATGGATTTGGATTATATGTGTGTTTATCATTCTAACTCCTTGACAAAGCTGCCATAAAAGAGGGACCTAGTACCCTTGTGCTCTTTGGGTGAGCACTCGAGTTCTAGGTGAGTGATGTGCCAGTGTGCCTTGGGATGTTTTGAGGTTTCATTAGAATGCAAAGGTTTATCTATGCTTGAGATTTAGGTTTAGGTTGAGGTTTCCTCACTTTCGATTCTTAAATGTTTTCATAAAAAATATTACCTCTTCTCCTACTCTATGACATCCTATAGAGTGTTAAGAGAAAAAGGACTTAACCTTGTATTGAAGGAAAGGTTATAGAGTGATAAGTGGAGAGTGTTGTTATTAAATTTATGTTTGGTTTTGGTATAGAGAGTCTTCCTTAGTTTGATGAAGGATTCAAATTTCTCATTATCACCTTGTTTATAATTGATGAAGATATTCGAGGTAATTTTTGGGTAGATCCCAAGAATGGGATTGTTTGAGTAATAGATTTACTAACCTGTAAATTTAAATGATGGATTTGGGAGGGATATAATAGTCAATAAAAATCATCACATGTAAGGGTATTCACTAAGATCTTGGTAGTTTCATAGGATTTATCTTCAATTCATTCCTTGTAGACATTTCTCAAGGATTTAATGTTAAGTATAGGGCTAGTAGATCTTTCATAAGCAAGGGAAGAGGTGATACCTACGATATCTATAATGGCTATACAAGGATCCAACTTTTACCTTTGAATAGACTAAAGAACCTTTTTGGTTATGAGAAATTACATAATTAGGTACCCTTTATGATATACGAGAAGAGGTGGTGGAGGACATTAATTATGCATACCCCATTAAATTTTTAAGGTATATTATGAAAGAGATATATCCTCACATGCATTTTAAAGAAATTGGTTACCAATAATAACTTTTAGAGATCCATTTGGTTAATGAGTTGAAATATAAGATTAGTAGGATCATTAGAAGGAGGATTTTATAAGAATTTTAGTTAGCATTTTTAGGTTTATTTGTGTTAGCACCTACTAAATGAGAATGATTAATAATAGATAATTTACTCTAAGTGGATTTTTACGCATCCATATTTGCCATAACAACTTCAAGAGGTTGATTGTAAATTTTAGGTAAGTTGGGGTTAATTTTTACATAGCAGAAACATAAATTTATTTTGTTTTGTTTTCTTCCTCTTGCTCAATATATTATTCTTGGATTATAGTGTTGGTATTGGATTGATTATTCGTTATATTATTTTTCTTTTAGCCTATTTATTTGGCATTGGGTTGTCCATACTACAATTGTAATGGAAGGGAGTAGGCTTAAGGGATGAATCTCAAATTTGTGAATCGTAACTTTGTTAAGAGTTTCTATCATCAAAGAGATGATTCATGTTGAAGTGTTTTAGGAAATATTTAGGAAAAATAAAGGTGAATTAATTAAAATATAGAGTAAGGTTCATGCCGGAGTTCACTAGAGGGCATGTAAATAAAGAATGGCCAAATTAATATCTTCTTTGTCTCTCTCTACAATAGGTAACATAAAATACGATAATGATAGGGGCCATAATAAATATTCACAACTTGAGGTTATAAGTTATTAAAGATCAAAAAATAGGAAGATTATATTCCACACTCAAAAGGAGATATTGGGTTCCAAATCCTAAATCTAGGATAGGGTAGAAAGTGTGTCTAACTATCTCCTAATGGTAATTTGACAAGAATAAGGTCATCATTAGGCTATAATAATATTTTAATAAGTTAATGATACTTATCATATGTTTGTAATTATAGGGTATAAATATTAATAGGATTTATGATCCAAAATAGGGATTTCAAGGCAAGTGTCGATAGATAAAGAATATGTTACCCTATTCTAATATTTGATTGAACACATAAAACAAACATCCAAATATGAAATTAAATAAATGAAAATAAATTTTAGAGATACTCACCTAAATGATGAAACCCTTGGCACATTAAATTCCCATTCAAGTCAATAAACCTTATGAGAGAGAGTTGACGTGGGTGAAGAAACTTAAATTTGGTAAGTTATCATTTGAAAATGAAATGTTTGGATATTCTCCCTTGCTAAGAAAAATATTCACATTTTAAGTCCAATTAGTAAATATCTCTAGATCTTTCATGAATTTCTCTTCTTTACACTCTTCTCTATCATAAAAAAATGAAATATTAATCAATCATTGCAATAAATCATCCTTGAGCCTCATTCTAGAAATTTCTATTTTGTATCACATGCTTCCTCCCTATTTGTATAATTTTGTCGGGATGTGTTATATGGCCTTGGATGAATTCTATGGTCCTACATATACTTATTTTCCAACTTTTATTTCTATTTAAATATCTTTATAACATCATTTCATCTTCTTAAAGTCGATTTATCATAATATTTCACCCACAAAAGGCTATATAGGAAAAATATCACTTTATAAATCACACGACACTCTTACAATATTATACTATATATATATCACTCCAAAATCACTCAAAGTTAAGCTAAATATACCTAAATTAATTAAATCTTTTATAATAACCACTACTTAAGGTATGAAACACTCAATTAAGTAAAATATTCTAGCTTCATCCATTTATAAGCATGCAAAGGTCATCAAACCATGTCTTAACAAGACTAAATTAACTCAAAGCATTGTCAAAGAGTTTTGAGGACAAAGGGTTAGGTTACAGAACACTACTATCACGATGGGGGAATTTTTTATAATATACTTATCTCACTACCTTTGTGTCAAAGGACTCAAGGAGCTCATAGAGGGTTGAATTAGATAAAATTCACACTTGCATATGTACTTTGGAGAACTACATGAGGCTTATTAATACATGAGAGGATTTAACACAATAGTTGGATTGGTTTGGTGTGCTAAACCACCAAGGGTAATTAATACTTACCACACACATGATTTTTACTTTTTTATCTAATTATTTGATGAAGGGTATTACAGATGTCTAGGGTGTAGACTTTTTATAGGTGATTGAAGTTTGTATCAAGGATGTGTGAAAAAGAGTGATATATAAAGAATAAAATTTATAGGAAATTAAATAACTCATGAAGTTTTAGGAACTAATTTTATAATGTTCCAATCTGTATAAATCAAATCGGGAATGTCTAATTCTAGGGCTAGATGGTATAATAGTGTTATGATCTTGCACCATCTCAGTTTCTAGTTCTAGTAATGATAGTGAAACATCTATAGTTTCTAATATACCTTTTACACACATTTACACCTCAAAATATCCTCATATTTGACATGTATATCTAATAATTCAACTTCTCTTATGTATTTGAGATATTGTTTGATTGTTTATTATTGTTTTAAGTATTAATATGTTATTCTTATTATGTAGGGTTAAATATTGATTAATTAGACCAAATTAATTTCTTTTAAATCATCAATATATCATATATTATTTTGTCATTTCCATAACATAACTTAATTAGGTTGTAAACATTACGGGACCAAAAATGAATAGGAGAATACCTAAGAAAACCTCTAGTTGAACACTTTAAAGAGCCCAAATGTTGGGCATACATTTGTAATTATAGATCATATGCTTGAATATATTAACTACCTAATGATCCACATGTAAAATCAAAATAAGACAAGTATGACCAACTTTAAGACCTCCAAGTCTTTAAGGGAAGATTGGAAAGTGCAAAACACCAAATGAGTTATGATGATTTGGGTGAATGAGTGCTCAATGTTGAGTATAAATATAAAAATGATGGGAATTTAGAGTTTAAACTAGTAAATGGTATCTAACATAGCCAATGCCATTAGATATGAAAAATTAATCACCTGATAATATCAACCATGTTTAATATTAGTAGTGGGAAAAACTACTCACTTAACACTATTAACCATGGTCAATAATGTCAACTATGGAAAATAAAAAATCATGGGGATATCAAAATAATAGAGGGAAACTTAGAAGTGCTAAAAAGGGTAAAATGAGAAAAGTCTGTGTGTGTTAAAAATATATATAACACTAAATATAAGAGGATGGTTTAAGGTAATGTCATAGGTGGGTTGTAAAAGATGACTTTAGAGGTATGAATACATGTAGAGTGTGATATATTCAGGATGCACATCAAATATCTCTCGTAAACACAACTTTTAACAAGCCAATGAAACTAGTGAAGTATAAACAATGATTTTTATTACTCCCTACTACTGATATTGTCCTTGAGGACACCATTATGGGGAAGTAAATGTGCTAATTATGCTTGTGAATAATAAAAGTTAGTGAATTTAAAAGTAGGATTATACACATACAATGATAACCATGATTATAATATTAGTTTATTATTCCCTTATGTTTGAGATAATAGTAAAATAAAACCTTTAGATGGTCCTCTTCACACTAATATAATTCTCACTAACCAAAAATTATATATAATTCATGTTGAGACTAAAATGTGTGCACCTATGATAGATCATGAAGTTGAAGAGAGCTTGGGCATCTAAATGGGAACATGTGAATGTTTCCAAGGTGTGGGACCTTGGATCATATGTATGGACTTATATAGAAGGAAATATTTCTTCACCAACAACCTAATGTTATCACTACTCTAAAAACTAATCTACTAACTTGTTAGGGAAAAGGGAAGGAGGAAAGATTGAAATAAAAAACCATGGTGATGCACCAAATAGAAATGGATCCCTCTCCCTGAGACAAATACAAAGAGGACAAATACATTGAAAAAGGGAAAATTATAGCCCCAATCATCCTTACATTTGATTTAGACTCTTACTCCTTACAAAATTAACATAGTGAGATAGAACTTGGTAATTATAACCCACAAAAACATTAAATGATAGAAAAAGAATCAAAATGACCAGATTATAAGATAAAGGGAAGAAAAAAACCATAATGAACATCATATTAAAGGTTTTAAGTATGCATGGTCTATTATAACCATTAGGAAGGAAATGATTTTATTGCACAAGATTACATAAGAGGTCTATAGTAAGAATGTTTGGCCTCCCAATTAGTGAGTACCATTTGATCCAAGAGAGGAAACTTGTACAATAGGGTTTAGCTAACTATATGGAAGAGAAGGATAGAAGAGAGAGGTAAGGGTGTTTTTTCGATAATTTGCATACGTATGAGAAAAATAGATAGGGTAAGGGTGAGGAGAAATACCTATAAATGAAGGTGGGAGATAGAGTGCACATGTTTTGATTTCTGATCCAAAGTGTTGATTAGGAGAACTTCCTTTTTCTAGGAGGAACTACCTCTGAATATAAAACAATACCACAAGAGGAATATTAAACAATATATGCCAGTAGACTACCTAGCGTGTGCTAGATCCGGGAAGTGTGATACTTCCTAGATGGTTATCAATCCACTGTTTAATACAATTCAATGCAAGAAATAATGTAAATAAACAACATCCTATTGTAGTTGATATGATTTAGGTACCTCATTCAAATACAATAAGAAAATTTAATCTAATGGGTAAGGTTATGATCATATCTAGAGGTGGGGTAGGTAGCCAAGGTGACTAGGATAGGTCAGGATCAGGTTTTGGGTGATTTGGTTTATTTGGGTGAATGTTATGAGGTTGTTGTTATAGGAATAATTACTAGATACAGAGATCGACGTTAGTTTGATATGACCGATGTCGGTTGAGAGGAAATCGATGATGGTTTAGGTTAGCTGGCATTGGTAGGGTCGAGCTGCTGGAAATTCAATAAAATTTGGTTTTGGTGATTCTGTGTGATTACACAAAGAATGGGAGAATGAGGATTAGGTCGTAAAGATGCTGAGAATTCTGAGAGATGTCTGGGGTCAGGTATAGAGAGTTGGGAGGTTATAGGTGGTTAGGTGGAGGGATTGACAAGAAGGTGGGAGGTGATGAGATGCAAAGGAGACTAGGACTCTCAAACAGAGATAAAGAAACTAATCTAAATAAGTATGGAAAGATGTAGATCCAAATGCACTTACTTGTACTTATAGACTGGTGGTTGGATGAGGGTGATGATTGATTTATGAAACTAGTGGTCAATGCCATAGCAATGCTTCCAAGAATTTTACTATGAATGCTTAACCTTCAGATAAGTCTTGGTGTTGGTTTATAATGTCTAAATGTACAAGAGGGCTCTAGTGCATGCTTACATGTAGATATCTCTTCTCCAAAACTTGAATAATCCTTCTAACCTCCAAAACAAGGTTACCAAAGTAAATATATGGTAACTGATAATAGTAGGATAACCAACATCGGTTTCGGGTTGAACGATGTTGGTTATGGTGGAAAATCCTAGGTTTCCAAAATAATAGATCTTGGCTATCTTTTGACTAGTTCTTTCCATTGGTGTAGATCCAAAATGGTATTTTCCATGTAAGTAAGTATGCATGTGGTTAGAGGAATAATAGGTATCTATTGTTAGGGTTATACTAAGTCTCAGTTAGTTATGGTAAGTAGAGATTGAGTCCTAGTTAAAAGGAAACATGCTAAGAATAGGTCTATGATGAGGTGTTTAGGTGATGTGGTGGGGTGAGGTGTCTAGGTGAGGTGGAAATTAATTTAATTAAGGTATTTATTAATGAATATTATGAGAATGGGCATTAATTTAATCATATCTAATTAAATTAATATACATGTGGGGTAAAGGGGGAGTGTGACCCAAATTTGGTGTCTACATTTTGACCCTTTTTTCATGTAGCTTGTATTGTTAAGCGATGCTAACAAAAATAGGAAGTGATTTCCCCATGTGTGGGTAAGAGCGGGGTTACCCTAAGTGTGGGTGAAGTTGATCCCCTCAAACAAGGAATTGATGAGGTGTTTTACGAAATCAAGTGAGTGGTTTGATAAATGTGTATTTGGATGAAGTGAAGGTAGGTGGGGAAGGGTATGAGTACAATGGGAAAAGATGATGGTCAACATTGGTAATAGGTAATAGGCTAGGGTCAAATAGGATAATGGGTAATGGAAATAAAATATATGCACATGTATAGATTGCATCATGGTACCGAGGTTTAAGAGATTGCAAAATATACATTATCCAAAATCGATAGGTTTATCCAAACAAGAGTGAAGTGATTTAGGTATCCAAGGCATAGGATATGGTCCGAAAACACAATGTAGGTCAGGTGTAGGAACATTTAGGTATGTTCTAGTACACCAAAGGTTTGGTTAGGATAAATGGCACAGAAATAGGAAAGGTATAGTTGTTAATCGAAAACAACATAGGTAACAACATCGCAAGGTATAGCGAGTACACAAGGTCAATGGTCACACCAAGTAGGTCAGGTCTAGATAAATAGGTCATGGCATAGGTAAGGCCAAGGTATAGGTAAAATAACAAATCTTGAGACACAACTAAGGAAATTTAGGGGTAGTTTGGGCTTGTAGGTAGGTTTCAATAAGTGTGGGTGAGGTCAAAGGGTATCAGAAATGATGAGATTGGACCAAAATGGGAAAAATAGGGTAAAACTGATGATAGTAGTGGTAACCAATGCCGATTATAAAGTAACCGATGTTAGTTTATTATGACTTATGTTGGTCAAGTTAGGGAAGGGTTAATAAAAAGAAAAATCCATATTTTACAGATTCATTTTAACTTGTTTTCATTTGTGAAAATGACAGAGCGGTAGTGCCATCATGGAAAGAGACATGAAGAGGTGGAGAGTTGAGTTGGTGAGCCTCGTAGTGGGTGATTGGCATTTGGTAGGTGGGTCCATGAGATTGATTGGGGCTAGTTGGTTGGTTGTGAGGTGAGGAGTGGATTTGGTGATGGCGGAGGTGGGAGAGGGTTCGGGTGGACCACCGACACACGGTGGCTAGACATCCCACCATGTCGACAGATACCGAGATGAGGTAGGATTCAATCCTCTTCTATCATTTGGTTGAAAATGATGTTTTAAATTAGTTTGGGTAAAAAAGGGGGTTTGAGGGAAAATGAATTTGCATTTGTAGGTTAAACTGAATGAAATGAGGGGGAGGTCCTAAATAGTGTAAATATGGGTGGGAATGAAGGTAGGGTAGGTTTTGGTAGGGTAGATTAGGTATTTTAGAATTTTTGTAAGAAAAATTTTGATAGGTGGGGATGGGGGTTTTTATTTTTAGGGTGTGATAGAGACCGAGGACATCGTTGGCCTTGGCAGAATTGGTTAAATCTAAGATAACCAACACTCGTGAAATTGAAGTGATGTCGGTCAAGGAAAATCGATGATGGTTTAAGTCAATCAAAGTGTCGGTTAGGGATGAGGAGAAATGAGGATAAGGGAAGGGTAGGGGAAGGAAAGTGGTCAAGGGAGGGCTAAGGGAAGGAAAGTGGTTAAGGGAGGTCTAAGGGAAGGTTTATGTAGGGAAAAGATGGGAAAAGTGGTGTTTGGGTGATTGTGGGGAGTGGCTAGTAAAATAAGGGAGAATAGGTGTAACAAGACACTAGGAAAAAGGGGTAGTCAGTAGGATTGTGATTTGGGTAGGGTGGATTAGGGAAATAGTTATGTCATGTAATTGGTGTTTTGGGTAAAAGGTATGTTGGGTATGGTTAAGCATGAATAATGTTGTGGTTTTTTGGATACAAGCTAAGGACCAACTGTGGATGAGGGACAGAGTACCGCCTGCATTGCTAGCTTGATACGGTCGAGTATGACCACAAAGGAGTGGAGGAACATGATGCACATTGGCCGATTGGGATTTGATGCTACAGGGGGTATAGTTTGAGATTAGAGCTTGATGGTCACACTCATTAATAGATGGGATTCAGTGACCAATACATTTCACCTACCAATGGGTGAGATCATTGTAACCCCGAAGGATGTATATAGGATCCTAGGGCTACTTGTAGTGGGAGATAATTTTTATTCTATTTCATTAGAGGCATCGAGAGGCATCATAGGAGATGATAGTGGTGGTGTTTAGAGAGGAAATAATGGAGTTGAGATACCATAGTGTGATCTTGAGCTATGGGGACATGTACATGGCCCATCCTCAAGAGATGAGGTTAGTTGTCCTGATCATGAAGGCAGTGTATTGATTTATGTTGCCAAATGTGGAGGGTGGGATATTCCCATGAGCACTGATGGGGGTTATCCATGACATGATGGAGGATAGGACCTATTTTCTTGGGCACCAGCATTTTTGTGTAGTTATACAGAGATTTGTGGGCTTATGGGAGGCTATGGAGGTTTAGTTTGTGTTGTACATTTCTTCTTCACTACTGGGAATACGAGCACATTGTATGTGTGTGTCTAGTTTGTTTTCCCCAACCTGATGCATTCAATGTAGGCTTGGTCTGAGTTGGTTACAGGTGTTGGGTACCTATTAGGGGAGAGTGTAGGGTTGCTAGGGATGCACATGATGTAGCATATTACAAGCATTCATTAGAGGGATTATCAAGGGTTGACATCATTTCGAGGCCATATGTTTTCTTCCCTTTGTATAGACACATGACTATGGAGTTGGATGAGATATAACTTATCAGATGGATAGATAGATGACGTGCTGGTAAGCATGAGATGATTCCCATTAATAGGGTTAAATGATAGTTTGGGCTACCTCAAGACATGCCTTTGCCATTTCCACAATACAAGAGAGATGACATGGAGAGGCCTATGCCTTTACCACATCCGATGGTGCTAACAAGGCGAGGATAAGCAAGTAGTGGATCGACGGATTGATGATGTCAAGGTTTCTTACAGATATAGGTAGTGGTGGAAAACACAACTATGGGTAGAACCATCGAGGCGGGGTATCCTAACCTAGCCAATATTATCGTTCAATGGGACACCCTATAGGGGTAGGTGGCCACCCTTTTGACATAGCTAGGAGTATTACAGGGGTATCTTACGAGGTTCAGAGGAAAATTTTTCCACATTACAAGCATAGGTGGTAGCCTTGCAAGGCGGAGTTGAACATGGATAGGTTCCCACACAATGTAAGGATGGTAATGGGGGATAGGTAGCTGCCTTATAGGAGTAGGTAATAGGTCTGCGGGGTTAGTTGGACACTTCACGAGGCTCAGATTATGGCCCTACAAGCCCAAGTCACAACAGAGGAACCCTCTCAGGCCTAAGGACATGGTCCCATATTATAGCCAATAGCAGGACATGGTCGCATAGTATAGGGAGGAGGGCAGAGTTCACAGGGATAGGGGATGAGGCCATCATTAGCAGGATAGAGCTTTCATGTTACTACGAGACCTATGGCACCACCATAGATAGTGTCAATGGCGAGATTCAGGGATGCCCTAAATGAATTTAGATACTACTAGGATCACTTCACAACTTCCGGGATAGATGTTCCCTCCTAAGAAGAGTACATGGCACAACAGGGATTGAGCAAGAGGATGTGATCTAGCATGCATAATGTAAATAATACAGGGGATGACAAACCTAGAGATAGGATCGTGGTGAGGCCACTAGTTGTTGGAGCCCGACGAGCCGTAGGCCGAGAAGAGGCAATACCTAGACCCATAGAGGGTGGAGAGATGCCAATAGAGTGTCGAGATAGATAGAGAGGAAAAGACAGATGAGATGGACATGAACATCGGATGGGATAATGATTGATGTCTCTATATATCATCATTTTTTTATTTTTTGATATATACTAGCTGCGTATGTCGATGATAGTGAGGATGTACCGAGAGATACTTGTATTAGTTTTTATCATCTTATATTTGATGGATACATAGAATTTTATTTATATATGGTGAGATTGATGGTTATGGATAATGTACTTATGTTTTGAAAGTTCTATTGTTATTTGTGTATGGATGGAAATTAGGTGAATTAGGCATGGTAGAATCAAGCAAGTTTAGGCATGGTAAAGTCAGTGGTTTGGGCATGACGGAGTTAGGTCATTTAGGCATGGTTAAGCTAGGTCATGCTCATACATGGTGGATTTAGGTCATTTAGGCATGGTTAAGTTAGGTCGTGCTCATACATGGTGGATTCAGTCGGTTTAGGCATGGTTGAGTTAGGTCATTTAGGCATGGTTGAGTTATGTCATGTAGGCATAGTGGAGTTAGGTCATTTAGGCATGGTTGAGTTAGGTCATGTTTAGGCATGGTGGAGTCAGTCATTTAGGCATGGTTGAATTAGGCCATTCATGCATGGTTGAGTTAGGTGATGTAGGCATGGTGGAGTCTTGTTTTTAATTTTTATTTAATTTCCATGTTATTGGTAACATGTGAAATAAATGATGAATTATATGTATGTTATGGTACAAATTTCAAAAATCTTTGATATCATGGAAATGTTAAGTGATTGATTGGATGTTTTTATGATGTGATAACATGGTAGATATGTGTGTGTGGTAATTTTCCAAGTGTTATAAAAAATGGAAATTAATTATGGTAGAATGTTAATAGAAAAATCATGTGGGAGAAAATGTGTCGGGGTAAGAGTGGCTGAGGTAACCTCCAAGGGCCCCATGCCCTCGAAGTGCATCCTACATAGCCTCGATGAAAAGGGGCCTTAGGCCAATGTAGTTCTCCCATAAGCTAGGGAAGAATATGATGAGGTAGAGGAATGGGTTGGTAGGTTTTAGGCATGATTAAGTCTAGGTCATAGGCATGGTTGAGTCTCGGGTGAAAGTGGAGATCTTTAAAATGTAGATATAGATGATTTGGACCTATATAGGATAATCAATAATTAATGGAGAAGTTGAATGGTAAAAGGTGACAAAAGGAACCACCTTATTGATGAGAACCATAACGATTCTTCCATACCGAGGTTGGCTTATAAACGTAAGACCTAAAGGTGTTTCTGATGGACTATTCTAAGGGTGAAGAAATTCACATGATCACGAAATGTTGTGTTTGCATCAAGTACCTTGAGAAGATACAAAATTAGGGTGAAAATGAAATGAGGTGAAAATGGGTGGTTATAGTGTAACTTAGTGTACGATAACATGTTTACCTCGGAAAGAAACCCATGATAAAAAAATAGGTAAGTCCATGACAAAAAAATATCATTTTAATTTTTTATTTTTTTATAGTGATCGATGTGGGAAGTATATGTGGGATGAGTATATTATCTCCTTAAGGTATTCATGAGGATGATCAATGTAGGAAGCTTCTGAATATTTTATTGTGTTTTTAATGACTCTATATAGTTGTCTTTCTAGGGAGCTTGATCTATTTATAGTGGAGAGATAGAGAGAAGATATGTCCCTTTTGAGGGAGTCATCTCATTGCTGGAAGTTTGAATTTAGGAGTTGAATCCCATTTTGTTTTTAGATGTTTAAGTCATGGACAAGACTATAGAGGAAGATTAGGTTCTTGTTTTGAAGACAAAACCATAGCACACAAAGGTTAACTATGAAAGAGAGGGTTTCAATTGATGAATGACCATGGGATTCCATATTTGAAAAAGAAGAAAATTATCCATGAGAATCATGCCATGAGTAGAGCCATAGTACTCATATTGAAGATAAGGATAAAAGGTGATGGGTAATCACATGATTCTTGTTTATTCATTGATCCTCAAAATAGCTAACATGGAAAGTGAATGGCGCTCAAGGGATGAGCGATCAATAGACAAAAGTTGATATAGGAATCGATTTCAACAATAAAATGGTCTAAGATGCAAGGAATTGAGGAGTTTAGATTTGGGTTTATCTTCTAGTGAAGACAAATGACAAGCACTTGATCCATAGGTATGAGTAATGATATAGGGTCGAAGCCAATTAGGAGCAAATTTTCCCCATTTAGTTTTATCCTCTTCAGTTACATGTTGATTTTACTTGAAGACGAGCTCATTGACCTGGAAGGTTCATTCCTGGACACATTTATCATAGGCACATTTTATACATATTTGGTAGATTTGGAGATGATCATGAGAATTGAAACAAATTTCATCTAAGAACTCAAGTTATGTTAAACTATCCTAGCAAAATTCATCATCATTGAGCATGTCTTGTAGTGAGAGGAAGAGAGATGGAATTTGGACTTCTAGAGGCAAGATAGCCTTGGTACATTAGACGAGAGAGAAAGGTGTAGCTGTATTCAAAGTGTGAATACTAGTGTGGTAAGCCCACAAGGAAAAATGAAGTTGCATATGCCAATCCTTCCTAGTATCATCAACTACTTTCATATCAATTTTTTTCAAGGTTTTATTGGTTGTTTTTACTTGGCCATTTTTTTATGGGTAGTAAGGTGAAGATAAATTGAGTTGAATGCCAAAAGAGTCACAAAGCTTTCCTAGGGTTTTGTTTTTGAATTTCTTTCCATTATCAGTGATGAGGTGGTAAGGGACACAAAAGTGACAAATGATGTCATGCTTGATGAATTCACAACTTTTCTCAGCTTTTGTAGAAATGAGGAGAATGGCTTCTACCCATTTTATGTAGTATTTAGCAGTGGTTATAATCCATTGATGTCATTGTGAAGAATGGGGATTGATCTCTCCAACAAGATCCAAACCCCATTGGTAGAAAGCCTAAAGGTCTCGGGTGACCTGTAAGGCATGAATAAGTGTGTGATGAAGATTAGCATGTTATTGGAATTTCACACAACATTTAAAATAGTCACAATGATTAGAGTTAAGGGTTTGCCAATAATAGCCTAGGTGAAGGATGTGCTTAGCTATATCTAGGCCACTGAAGTGACCTCCAAAAATTCCATCATGAACTTCCTTGATGGTGTAGGGAATTTTAGAACTTGTAAGGCATCATAAGAGGCTATCGTTAAAGCTATATTTATAAAGAAGACTGCCCATGATAACATAGTGAGAGAAACCTTTAAGAAAGGAACATTGTCCATTATGAGTAAGATTAGGAGGTAGAATGGAAAGGGAAAGGTAATCTACAAACTACTTATAACAAAGGTCACATGGGTTAGGTGAAACGGTTCCGATGGAGTTGACCTCTTGAGATAAATAAGAGGGTAATTGCAACCTTTGTATTGTGACAAGGATTTTGGAGTCAGAAGGTGAAGCGGGTATCTGAGAATCTAGGCAGGCCATGGTATCCAAAAATTTATTAGTAGAATGTGGGGTGGTTTGAAGTTCATAACGGTCAAAGGTAGTCAAAAGTATGTCAACATGATGCTTGTAATTTTGGAGTATTTCATTATGACACTAGTATATAACATTGAATTGGTTTACAACCAGTTGGGAATCACCAAATATATTAATTGATTTAACATCTAGGGCGATGGCGGTTTGAAGGCCTAATACGAGTGCTTCATATTTAGCGATGTTGTTAATGCAATAAAAATCTAGTTTGAAAGATAAAGACATAGGTTCACCATCAAGAGGAATGAGGATAACACATGCACCACCTCCACACTGACATTTGGAACCATCAAATAATAAGGTCATCTAGTAAGTGGTATCATCCAAAGAGAGGGTAGTAATGGATTCGTCTAGAAAATCGAAGTTAGAGGGTTGATCTCCAGAAAGAGGTGCATCTACTAGTTGGTCAACGATGGTTTGGCCCTTGATAGATTTTTGGTGGATGAATTTGAGGTCAAGGTCTGCAAGAACCATGATCTAACCCGGTAGCACGTTGATCTTTGGTAGGGTTTGGCATACATGTAATGTAAGGGATCAGTGTTAGTGATGAAAAAGGTTTTGTGGTTGAGTAGGTAATGACAAAGTTTAGTGGCGAAAAAAATAAGGCTAAGAAAAGTTTTTCAACATGGGTGTACCTAGTTTCATAGTCCAAAAGGGTACAACTTATGTAATAAACCACTTGCTTCTGTGTTTCTCATCGTGATGAGTGAGTATGGCACCTAAGGAATGATCAGTAGTAGAAATGTATAGGTAAAAGGGTTGGTCATATTTAGGGGGAATGAGAACTGGTGGTTAAAGAAGGTATTATTTTAAGGTGTCAAAGGATTTATGGAATTCATCATCCCATTTGAAGGAGATTTCCTTTTTAAGGAGATGATGAAATGGTTGAAAGCGGTCAAAAAGTTACCAAATAAACTGATGAATAGATTATAACTTACCTTGTAAACTTTGAAGTTGATGGAGATTAGTATGCGGAGGAATTTCAAGAGTAACATTTACTTTGGTAGGATCAAATTCTATTCCATGCAAAGAATCGATGAAACTAAGGAGATTTCTTGAAATCACCATAAAGACACACTTCTTAGGTTGAAGGTGAACAAAATACTTGATGAGGCGGTCAAATATGACCTTAAGGATTGTCGGTGTTCGTCCCGATGTTAGGATTTGGAGAAAAGGGCATCTACGTAATCTTCCAATATGTGATTCATTATGTCATGGAAGATATAAGTCATGGCTTACTAATATGTAGTACCGGTGTTTTTAAGGCCAAAAGGCATGACGCGATAGTATAAGGTTCCCCAAGGAGTGATGAAGGAATTTTTGTGTTGGTCTTCTAGAGTGAGTAATATTTGATTATAACCTAATAAATCATCTATGAGTGAGAGAATCTCATAGATGATGGTGAGATAAACTAGTTGGTCAATGCCTAGTAGAGGAAAGTCAACTTTTGGATAGGAAAGGTTGAGGTTGGAGAAATCCATACAAATGCGGAGTCCCCTATCACTTTTGTGATAGGAATGATATTAGAAATCCATTCGGGATAATCAATGGGTAGGATGAAGGAAACCAGGAGAAGGTGCTAAAGTTCTTCTTTGACAAGAAGGTCAATGTAACGATAATTTTTTTGTAGCTTCTATTTTATGGGTTTAGCATTAAGAATGGTTATGATATTATGGACCATAATTTTTGGGTCAATACCAGGCATATCAACATAGGATGAAGAAAAATCATTGCTATAGTCCCAGAGGAAAGAAGTAAAATCTTCTTGTTTAACAACATCTAAAGATTGGCCTATATTTAAGATGTGTTTGTTGTCCTAAGTGTTAATTTTTATTTTGATAGTCGATTCATTCAACATGGTTTGCATCTAAGAAGGTAATGACTGGTGAATATAAGAATCTTCCATACCAAGGTAGGTGAGGATGGACTCATCATCTTGACATTGAACAAAATTAATAGAAGGTGTATCGTCATCGATCATGTCAGGATACATGAAGGGAAAAGAAGAAGGATCCTCGCCATTGCATTGATAAGTTAGAGATCATAGGAAATCATGTTCATGAAATAAAAGTTAAGAGGAATAGATTCGGGATCTATGGGTGTATGGGTGAAGATGGTGACATTGGTAAATGTGGTGGAGAAGGTTTGTCATCCTCAAAGAGGTCGATGTAGGTATTCTTGGAAGATGGTGTGACAAAGCTAATGCCATTATGATCTTTGTGTTTATGGGTGGTACATAGAATGATGGTATGATGACCTTGTTCGTAAAAACCGAAAGCCAAAGCCTTTCCATGCACAATGGTGAAGGAAAGTGTGGGTGAAGTGGTAGTTAGTGAGATATTAGAGGTCAGATGAAAATGATCATGTTTGGGATGGAGGTTTAAGTGAATAGGTGGTAGTATCAAGTCCCCATACGTTAAGTTAGTGTGAAGGTGGGGAGGACCATAAGGGAAAACCTCTCCTATGTGATAGTCATAACGAGGGTACTAGCACATGTTTCTATACTCTTGTGGAGTGAGGAATATGTTGATACTATAGAGGTGGTACTCCCCTAGAGTGAGGCATTGAAAAACACCTTCTAAGGGATCAATAGTAGATATGTGGGTAGTGGGGATAGAAAAATCACTAGACGAATGGGCAGGAGGAGAATCAGTTGATTGGGAAGTAGATGGACCACTTGCAAAGGATGCGGAAGCGATAGGAATAGAAGAGTTAGGTGTGGTAGAGATGGAAAAAGCATTGATGGATGGGGTTGTAGGTAAAGGAGAAGTGGGGTAGTGGCAGATGCCTTAACTGGTATAAGGAAATCATTAGGTCGATACAACATGTTACAAGTTTTGAAAGGTGATGGGTCAGCTGGGATGGTATAGTTATGCCCTTCATGCTCAAATTTTACACAATGGTGTAAAGTTGAAGGAACATAGCCCATGACATCAATCAAATGTTGGCCAAGTAACGTGAGTTATATTGGAAATCTCCCTATAAGATGTAGAATAATTATGGGATAGTGTGAGGGCTGACATGAACATGGAGAATAATGGTGCAGGGTGGAGGTGATGACATCATTGAATGAGCGCATCATAATCGGGTCATTATGTATACAATTTGAAGGGATGTGCATTTGATTATACACGTGGGAGGAGATGATGTTGATCTTATTGCCACCATCGATCATAATGTATCGTACACGTATATTATCGATATATATGGAGATGAAAATGGTGGGATTAGGGTAGTCTAACTAGAGAGGTAAAATATCCTCATTAGACAAACTAAGGGTGGCTACTTGATGAGAGGGTGTGGGGGTAGAAGGAGAAGATTTTTTTAAGCAAGGCCATGTGGTGAGGGGTGATAATAGAGGCCACTGGTGTGGGGTCATTGGGTAAAATTTTGATGGATTGCAAAACCTCCATAAGGGCTTGTCTATGAGATTCAAAAGTTTGGACAAGGTCGTACAAAGACATCTTTAGAGGGGATTGATGTAATTATTTTATCATTGTACAATGGGTGACACCATCAGAAATAGGGTATCTGCTCCTTCAAATGGTGATTTTGAGTGTGGGTGTAGATGGTATATTGGGCACAAGATTGGTTGATGGGATAGTTTCTTTTTCTTTTCCTTTTTCCTTCTCAAGCGCGGTGGAAACTTATACCATGTTAATTTGAGGGATGGTGGTAGATGGAGAAGGTGTGGCATGAGTAGTGTAACAACATGATGGAAAAACCTAATGGGGGAAGAGGTAGATGTGATGAGGAAGAAGTCATTTTGATAGGCATTATCAGGTTCAATTTGGTTGCGAAACACCTTTGGATAGATTGTGGAGTTATCTTCAGGAAACATTTGCATTTGAGTCAAAAAGGGGAGCTCAAGACATCCCCAGAGCATGGAATTATCAATGTAATCCAAACAATCAGCCAACTATGAAAATGGCACTTCTCTATGAGGATATGTAGTTTGTTTGGTGGCAATCCCCGTAAAATATTTCTATGATACAGGGAATCTAGTAGCCTCGAGACTCTATGGGTAAAAGAGTTGAGATCAAGTAAACAGGATCTTGGGATCTTTGAGGAGAATTCTCCCCAATAGGTAGTGGTGTTTAGAAGAATCTCCCATGGGTAGGAGAGATGGTAGGTGGGGTGAGGTATACTTCTCCTTTGGTGGAGGAGAAGGTGATGAAAATTCTCCTATGTATGAGAGAGTTAATACTATTGAATTTTCGATAGGTTGTGAGGTAGACAATGAAATGGTATCAACAAAAATCATGGATTCCCGTGGGTGAGCGGGGAGATGAAGGGGAATCCTCTAAAGGTTAAGGAGTGAAAGAGGTATAGTCCTCCATGGGTAGAGGATCTTGTGCCATAATTTCCTCAATAGATGAAATATGTGGAATTTGAGGAATGGCGAGTCACAATATCAAAAACTACATGGACTTCATGGACATTGTTGTCACTAGTTGAAGGTTTGCTATTTTGATTAGATGATGGTTTATGGTTAGGGAATGGTTTCTTAAAAATGTACTAATTTTTATTTGCTAGCGCATTCAGCTGTCCACGACTAGGTATCCATTATCTATCATCTCCTAGACAATGTTCTTAAAAGTTATGCAATTATCGTCATTATGGCCTTTGATGCGATGATAATTATAATAGTCATGTTCCTTATACCATGCAGGCATAGGAAAAGTGGGATCAAAAACAGTATCGGGTTTTATGGGGGAAGTGTAATGGGTCCAACTTTAAGAGGCTTTTCCAAGGCGAAGAATAGCGCTCTCAATTGAAGTGTACTTCGTTGTTCCCACCAAAACTAAAAAGTCCGAGAAAGGGAAATATTAGAAGAAGGTTTGTCTTGATTAGAGGGATGAGATGGACCCACTTTGAGAACTACTACATTGGTATATCCTTTGGCTTTTGAATAATTATTTTGGGGTTTTGAAGATGAAGAAGAATCATTTGGTTTGAACAAGGATTTGTTATTTCATAATTAGATTTTCTTTTCTTCAATGGCACAAATTTCCAGCTTTCATGTCATGGTGAATTCTTCATCAAAGGTATGGAAGGTTTGTACCTACAGAGTTGGTGAGATGTGTCTAGAAAAATCTCTAGTGAACAACTCAATAAGTTCAACTTGAGGTAATTGGAACGTCAATTGGTTGATAAGACTTTGCCAATGAGCAACGAAATCTGCGATAGATTCATCATCATATTGTGGTGTCAAATATAAGTCGGTCATGGTGACTTTTTGACTACATTAATCAAGAAGTGGTCCAGGAATGCTATAACCACTTGGTTAAAGGAGTAGATGGAATGTCTAGGTAAACTGTTCTACCAATCTAAGGCAGATTCTATTAGGGGCATGGGGAATGTTTGTAAGAGTAAAGCTTCATCATTGGAAATTAGGTAGCACCCATGTTTGAATGACTGCAAGTGCTGTTGTGGGCCCTCTTTACTGTTGAAACAGTTGAACTTGGGAATTTTTCAATGTAAAATGTATGGGAAAATAGGAATGGATAGATGAATAGGCTCATTACATATTTCTTCATAGGTCAAGGAGTTACGAGAGCCAGAAACTAATGCTTCTAATTTTTTCATCTTTTCCATCATCATCCGAATGAGGTCACTTTGGTGGGTTGTGAGGAATGGGCACCTCCTATAGTCAAGGGAGGTTGATGATGGGTGTATGATGTGGATGGCATCCCAATACATGAGGGTGCCGAATATAAAAATTGTGAAGGGGGGATAGATATAGGTGGAATATACTCCGAATAAGTGACAGACGATATTGGGGTTACTCGTGATGTGAGTAATTAGGTGGGGTGGTTGAAACAAGTCTCATGGTAATGGGTGGTAGAGACTGAGGGATGGAAATAACTAGGTTTTGGAACGGGGTGTGGGTTTTCAACACTAGAGGTGGTTTTGATGCAACTAGTATATACGAGGAAAAGGGGGTAGATGGGGCCATGTTCAAAGTGGTTGGTGAAGGAACAGTTGACACCACAGGTGCAATAAATATCATTGGGGCAGTAATTATGGAAGAGGTGGGACCTAATTGAGAGACCATAGGGGGTAATGTGGATGAGAGCAAAGTGTCGAGATAGTCATAGCTAATGTAGAAGTAGGTGCAAGGGCATGAGGAATAAATACATGCATGTCATATATTATTTTTCCTAAGGAGTCTTGGGTAGATGAGTGGGAATGATAGTATTGTAATGTCATATATTAAATGTTTCACCAATAAGTTGCATATGTATGAGCAAAATAGATAGGGTAAGGGTGAGGAGGAATACCTCTTAATGAATTTGGAAGGTAGAGTGTGCATATTTTGATTTCCCGATCCAGTCGATTACAAGAACTTCCTTTTTCTAGGAGGAACTACCTATAAATATAAAATAAGACCACAATAAGAATATTAAACAATATATGTCAGTGGACTGCCTAGCATGTGCTAGATCTGGGAAGTGTGATACTTCCTAGATGGTTGTCAATCCACTGTTTAATACAATTCAATGCAAGAAATAACATAAATAAACAACATCCTACTATATTTGATATGATTTAGGTACCTCATTCAAATAAAATAAGAAAAATTAATCTAATGGGTAAGGTTATGATCAGATCTGGAGGTGGGGTAGGTAGCCAAGGTGACTGGGATAGGTCAGGATCAGGTTTTGGGTGATTTGGTTTATTTGGGTGAATGTTATGAGGTTGTTTTTATAGCAAGTATTACAAATATAGAGACTTACATCAGTCTTGAATGGATATCTTGGTTGAGAGGAAACCAATGAAGGTTTAGGTTAATCGGTGTCAGTAGGGTTAGGATGATAGAAAATCAATAAAGTTTGGTTTTGGTGATTCTCTATGATTGCACAAAGAATGGGAGAATGAGGATTAGGTTGCCAAAGATGCGAGAATTCTCAGAGATGTCTGGGGTCAGGTATAGAGAGTTGGGAGGTTGTAGGTGGTTAGGTGGAGGGATTGACAGGAAGGTGGGAGGTGATGAGATGCAAAGGATACTGGGACTCTCAAACAGAGATAAATAAATTGATCTAAATAAGTATGGAAAGATGTAGATCTGAATGCACTTACTTGTACTTGCAGATTGGTGGTTGGATGAGGGTGATGATTGATCTGTGAAACTAGTGGTCAGTTCCATGACAGCGCTTCCTGAAACATTTCCATGAATGCTTAACCTTCATATAAGTCTTGGTGCTGGTTCAGAATGTCTGGATGTACAAGAGGGCTCTGGTGCATGCTTGCATGTAGATCTCTCTTCTCTAAAACATGAATAATTCTTCAAACCTCTGGAACAAGGTTACCAAAGTGAATATATGGTAACTAACAATGGTTTAGGTTGCTAAAACAACATATCTTGGCTATCCTTTTACCAGTTCTTCCCATTGGTGCAGATCCAAAATGATATTTTCCATGTAAGTAAGTGTGCATGCGGTTAGAGGAAGAATAGGCATCTAGTGTTATGGTTAGACTAAGTCTCGGTTAGTTAAAAGGAAACATGCTAATAATAGGTCTATGATGATGTGTTTAGGTGATGTGGTGGGGTGAGGTGTCTAGGTGAGGTGTGAATTAATTTTATTAAGGTATTTATTAATTAATATTGTGAGAATGGGAATTAATTTAATCTTAGATAATTAAATTAATATACATGTGGGGTAAAGGGGAGTGTGACCCAAATTTGGTGTCTATAAAGGGAATAAAAGATGCTTGAAAATATCTCTTTTTGCTATGTTTATCCTTTCGAAAAAGATTGTAGATGTCTACAAGGTTCTTCAATTGAAATTATCCACCCAAGAACACTCTTTAGCACACTCTAAGGGATCTTTGTAAGTGATAATGATGATACTAGAATCATATCTTGAGAGAAATTTTTCCATAAACCCTACCAAAACACTTGTGGAAAGAAAAATGATTTGATTCATGTTTATTGGATTCCAAAAATTGCAAAGTATGAGAATATAATTATTATAGGATTGATCCCGAGAAAAAACCAATTCAATCTCATGAGATCATAAGATTACGGTGAAGATTAGGATGTCAATATCTTGAAAAAGGTCACAATTCAACCTTTTAGACCATTGTAAAAGGTCATATTTTTCTTAACAACTTGTTCAAGTATTATAGCTAATTTTTTTGGGTCTACAAGGCTTACTCAACCCAAATAATTTTTATGAAACATCAATATGAATTATGACAATCAACAAGTGATTTGGGTTCCATTAGATTGAGAAACTAGCTAAAAGTAGCTAAAAATTGTGTCATAAATTTCTAGTTAGCTACTCCATCTTCACAAAAACTATTCTTGAAGTGAATCCCTCTTCAATACCTTTATGATGGTACCACATATAGGTATAATTTAGGTCTCTATTAAAAATATACAAGTAAAAAAACTAGAGAAATTTCATGTCGACATGTGATGTCCCCTGAAATCTTTTTATATTGAGGAAAACTATCAAATTTAAGCTCATTGGACTTGTAATATATAGAATAGTATATCCCATGGATCTTCTTCATCTTTCCTCTAAGTCACATGTCTCTCATCGGCATCTCGTGGTCATGAGGAGTGAAGAAATATGGATTTAATCTTCAAGGTAGTTCTAATTAATCGATGCTTTCCACTTGTTGTCCATTAATGGCACAAAGGTGGAAGAGCTCCTTGAGAAATGAATATATTTTGATGATCCCCACCCATCCCTTATTTGGTACATTTTTATCATTGGATGTATGTACTATTTAGGAAATGAGATTACAAATTTGAAAGGGTGCATAGAGTGATGCCCACTATGTATCCCTTGATACACTTGTTTGTAAGTGATTCTTTTTAGAGTTAAGTTATTTAACCAAGGCCAAGAACTGTCCTTATGTACAATCAATTCTATGTGTTTCTCAAACAATTTTCAGACATCAAATCTTTATGAGAGCTTAGGGATGAGGGAAACTTTGAAAACTGTCGGATGTGAGAACACCAATTGAAGCCACTTGTCACTTATTGGTATGAGGTAGAAAAATGAGTAATTAAAACATTTAGAGGAATTTTATAATTGGCATGTGTCTCATTTTAGATATATTAAAATTTACGAGCCATCTTCAGTTATAAATAAAAAGCATTGAATGTTTTTTCCTTTCTTCAAGCCAAAACACAATATGTTGACTAATTATTTCTTGATTTTTCATATATATACTTAGAGCTGGCTTATGCAAGAAATTTTGATAAGTTTGAACATAAGGGGATCCTTGAAATACCTTTTTAATAGCATTACAATCCTTCAAGTTTAGACTATATAACTAGTTCCCAATAAATGAAGTGTGAGGTTCATTAGAGAAACTTTTTTAGCAAAGCACATGGGTCATCTACCTTCTAGATGGATTGAATAGCATTCATTTATATCCATTGGACATGCAGTATGCCCTATAAGTTTGAATTTTTTTATTTTCTTTTAATTTTTTCCCAAAACACTACAAGAAAACATTAGAATTATGCATAAAACCTTTAAATGAAAATGCCCTAAAAATATAATTTTTAGTGTTTTGAGCACTTGGATCTAAACTCTACTTGGGAGAGAAAAACCATCACAAGATGAAGCTTAAGTATTCTAAATTTTTAAACTCAAACCTCTTCTAAATCATAATAATCCAACCTTTTAAATCTCTAAAGATCTCACCCTTCTTTGAAACTTCCATAAAAACATATAAATCTATATCTTGTCATGGAAATATGAAGAAATATTATGAACAAGCTCAAGAGAGTGACTCTTAAAAAATACTTAAAAAAAAAAATTCATACATGTTTCAAATGAAACATACAAAGCGTAAAAATAACTTATTTTGTTAAAATCACACCTACACTACTCCTTAACTAACCAATTTAAAATAACTATAAAAATACCATAAACTGGTTGTGAGAAGTAACTTTCCCTTTTGATGAACCTAGGATGTGAGAGAAGATATAAATTGATCATGGAAATTGATGAGAGTGAAAACATGGTCTACAAGTTATCCTCCAAATTGTCATCTTCGAAGAAAAAGATACCTTTATTCATTGTTCTCAGTAGAAAGCATGAAATAATTAATGATAGTTTTCAAATCTTCCTCGTGCTTTGAAGTGAACATGAATAGTAAAAACTATGATCCGGATCTCATCTGGATAATTAATTGATTGGACACCCAACAATCACAAATAAAATAATGTATTTTTGGCCTACCCATCTTCCTTACATTTAAATCCATGATTAGAGCTATTAGATACACATTCATTATCTTTTCCAAAGTTACACAACTCAAGAACTTCTTCATTTCCTTTTAACTTAAATAAATCCATGATATCTTCCCAATTAGGATCTACAAGTGAAGGAAAATTATGATCATTACTTGAATCTCCAATGGAAAGCATGAAACTCTCAAAGTCATCAAGAATGAATTAAATATCATCTTTCTACCCCTCGTATGAAGGATATAAAATACCAACTTCATCCTCGTCTATTTTTGGTCTCATCTAAACAAAACTAGAGTCATATAACATTTATTTAACTTCCTTAAGTTCATATGAATTTTAAATATAAATAATCTCCTTATTAGGTTTAGATGGAGGATTTAATGGATCTTTTAGTCCTTCATCTTCAATTATGGCTGTAATATCAAAATATACCACATATCCTTCATTATTTAGACTGAAAGATCATCCTATTATCCAATGAAAGCCATGAAGTTCTCCATAATATGTTCCTAAAATTTCAGCTTTTTCCTCTTATCCTCATCCTAAAATAGAGAGTGTATTAGCTCAATATCTTCCTCCTTATCCTCTTGGTGTGAATTAAAATATTGATAATCATATTCAACTCTAATAGAAAGTAAAATTTTCTCAACGATACTTTGAAACTCTTCCTCATCCAAGGCTTCAAGATCATAGTATAAATCCCCCTTTTGACTGTGTCTAATTATAATGATCATCCTCTTTGTTTTATTCAAGGGGTGACTATCACTTAGCTCTTTAGGTAGAGTTTGTTTAATCTCATCTTCTCCATTTTCTTCCTCCCAATCTTAAAAATGATCCTCTAATATGACCAAATGGCTAGGAAGTAAGGGTTTCTTAGAAAGTTTCACATTTTCTTCTTCATTCACAAATTTAATCTCACAATATAACCCTTCTCATTCACTATTTATATCTAACTGTACCTTGGAATGCTTATAAATACATCCTTAAAGGATGTTAGTAAGATTTTTTTCATTTTTGTCTAACTTATCACTATTGGTGTCAAACACCTCTTTCTCTTCCTCATGCTCAAAATCCTCATATTTAACTATATATTAATCATTATAACCATCACATATCTCTTGAAATACATTATCTATGGCTTCATTCTTAATTTTATATTCATGTCAATATGAAATAACTATTTCTTGATTTTTCAATAATGATTCTTAGCTAAAAAGGGTATGGTGCACTTGTAAGAGGTTTACTTCTACATATCTTCTTATGAGGATATTTCTAAATCTCAAAATCCTCGGCCCCTTCCTTCAAATAATGCATGATTTTTTGTCTAGTTTCCAAATTTTTAGGTTTCTTCTCCAAAGGTATTGTCATCTTTTCATTCTCTAAAGGATGAGGATCATCCTTATTTATAGCCACAAGTTCATATCCAAGTTTAAGCACGGTTGGCCAAATAGTTGGCCATTTAAATATCCCAAGATGTAAATCATCATGAATTGAAATTGGTTCTTCATGAAGATCTTGGTAACTAGGCAATACTCTTTGGTAAGGGTGAGAGAGTGATGGAAAATTGATGCATTTTAATAGGTGGATCTAAGAGATGGAAAAATGCATACACATTAGGTTGATAAGGATACAAGGATTCAAATGAATGAGTAGGAACACTATGTGATTTTGGTAAAGGGTTATCCCATGGACATGGTTCCTTAAAAATAGGTGGTTTAGCATTCATTTTTTCAACCGACTCTATAATTTTCTTTAGGTTATTCTCCATGACTTGCACCTTTTGTTAAGGGCTATAACAACTTAGTAAATTCTCGCCCCATGATAAATTTTCTTTAATACCAAGTTTTCTAGCTCCCATATTGTCAATTAGATCTTGTGTTCTCCTCATTATTCTCTCCATGAATCAAATATATAATTACAAACTAGGATCATGGATGAATCTACCTTCATAATGTACACAACCATGCTCTTGAAATTCAGCATAGTTGGTAGTGTAGACACCTAATTTTGACCACATAATTGTAATACTAAAATTACACAAATTGTATTATTTACCATCATTTCATTATAATTAGTGATTTTTCACTAATTAGATAACATTCACCTTCATCTTGTTCAATTGACAACACTTTTTTAATTAACTAGCCTCATCCCCAATTTTGGATGCCAATTAACATCACTTAATTAGTTATAATCCTAGTTTAATTAATTAATTAACCATTATTAGCTAATTAAGCTTTCAATCTTGTATCTAATCAATAAACCTTCTTATTGGTTAAATCCCCCTCTCAAACACTTTGAATTCTACTAATATCCCCGTAAATCATATCTAAATGGATTTTATAAGGTTAACTTGTCATATTAATTAATCCTAGTTGATTAATTAAGCCTTCCCAAAATCCTATGAGTTGATAATATCTAATTAATCCCTTCTAATCATACTTACCCCTTTCTAATATTACATCTAGTTTATCCCACATTCACTAGGTTGCAAGCTTCTCCCAAATTAAAAATATATATAATAAACCTAGTACCTTCATACCAATCTACACCTTTGAAACCTTTAGTACACCATGTCCTTGAAAAACATTATACTTGAGAAGATAATTTCATGTCATTGGAAGGCTTGTTAAATCTCCCCCTTTTCTATTTGCCAAAGATTAGTAAGAGAAGAATACAAAATGGCAATTAAGCCATACTTGATTAGGTATCTTACTCTTTCTTGAGAAATATGTGATTGTGTATGGTCTACATTCAACTCATTTAAGGAAGTACCTATAATCAAAAGCACATTAAAATATCAAAAGGAGGCTTTTACTTAGTATAGATTAATATTTTTTGGTTTAACTAACTTCCCTTTTCACTTTATCATGATGTATTTTCTTGAATTTAACTAAATTAGGATCTACTTAGCATTAGGTTATTTCAATTAGCCTAGTTTAAATTTTTAGCATGCATACATATGGCACACCTGGTGGGATACTCCTTTGTCTCATGCACATTCATTTATTATCTTAGTTTAAAGGTTCATTTTTCCATTTTACATGTAAATTCATTCAATTCATTGAAATTTATTTATTTTTGAGCATGTATGTTATTTTTGGTAGTGTCGAGTCTTCTTTTTAGGTATAAAGGAGGCAAAGTATCTTGCTAAAATTCAATTTTGATGGGAAAATTTTGAACTTTTTGTTGTTTTAGGTCATTTTTGACATTTTTTTGTGGAGGTACAGGTTAAGTGTGTTTCCATGACTGTAGGTGTGTTTCCATGACTATACGTGTGTTTCCATGACTATACATGTGTTTCCATGATTGTAGGTGTGTTTATATGACTATAAGTGCATTTTCACGACTTTAAGTGCATTTATATGACTATAGGATAATTTCCATGACTGTAAGTGCATTTTTGTGACCATAGGTACATTTCCATGATTTGTAGGTGTATTTTTGTGAATGTAGGTGTGTCTCCATAACCTATCTTTTAAAGGCCATAAATTTTGATCCCGAGCTCAAAAAGAATATTTTTTGTGTGAGAAAGGTCTTGAGATGAATTATCCAATGAACATATAAATTTGGGATTAAACCTTACATAAAATTTAATTTTTCCTTTCTCCTAAAACTTGTCATTTTCTTTTCATGTTAGATTCATTTTTCTACTCCAAACTAATAAATATTGTATGTAGGTTTATGTAGTCTTTATTTTCCCACTCAATTTCCTAGGCGCACTAGAAATTGACTCGAGATAGATTTGAGCGCTCACCCAAAAAAACACAAAGCTACCAAGTCCCTCTTTGTTATTGTCTTGCCAAGGTGTTAGCATGCATGTTCATAATAACCATAATCAAAGTGTATATTCCATCATAATAACCAGATCCATGAGCTCAATTTGGAAACACACAATAAATAAAGTATAAGGGTTCAGATAACAATCAAGATCAAATTTACCATACAAGTATCATGAATAGAGACATCAATAACCAATATCCATCCATAAAGATCCATTATATTATCTCATCACAAAACAATAGCTGAATATATCAAAATACTCTCATAGAATCATGCGAGACAATTTTATACCACCAACATAAATCTATCATACATATGGTGATACAAAAACTACGAAAACAAATACATATATAGGGGTGGGGACATGCCCTTCACCACCCATGCATTCTCAAATTATCATGCATGCTCAAAATAGCCATGCACATGTACAAAAGCAACTAGGTTGTATGCAAGTGAGCCTAATAATAGATTAAACCTAAAGATAAGCTTTGTTCTAATCCTATTATTAGCTCGACCTCTACATGTCTCTTGATCTCTTCGTGCATGTGCTCTATAAAAAAATTACATTCCTTTGTACGCAAGTCTTCATGCCTCAATCTATTCTTGGAAAATTATTTGGATACCACTCCTCATTCTTTGTCTATTTTTAGACCTTATCACCAAAATTAGCTAAGTGTTGAACATATTTTTCCTAGGAATGAAACCCTATGTGCTACATGTTCTAACTTCCATGTGTACCTTCAAACTTATTCAACACACATCCCTAACTCTTGCATGTCACTTATACTTAGCATAATTCTATTATGCAACATTACCCCACACTAAATATATTATCATACACAACAATTCTTTAATCAATATTGTCACCAAAAATGATGTATAACTAATAGGATAAATGAATAATTCAATGCCCAAAATGAAATCATACCCCAAAAATTCACTCAGGGCTACAGTAGGTTGGAAGATTTATAGAATCTTAGCCTCTATCTCACTCATCACCTTCTTCCATTCATCCAGTTCTGTCATAGATTTCCTAAGCACTGCCGTCTACAATCCCTGATACTTGGTCAAGTACCAACTCTTCAGTCTTGTGCTTGAGTTCCTAAATGACTATTGTTAGCTTTGTGCATACCCCTCCATCACATCTATCTTTTCAAGCACCATATTTTGAAATTGTGCTACCTAGTTATCCAAGTTTTCATTTTTAATTTTAATCAATACCTTATGTTTTTATTCCTCGCCAAATCTAGGGTGTGCTAAGCCTTATTAGTAGGCATATTATCTTGAATGGTTATGAGCACTACTTATTTTTCCACCAACCTGCATAGAAATTATATCCTCATAAATTTTGCACCTATTGAAAGCCATATCAACTTTTGCATTGGCTTCCTTGAGCTTAGTGAACAAATCTTTAAGCTTGGTGATATTGGTTTTAACAAAGAATTTATTTTTCGCTTTCTCCTTTGCGAGTTTATTCTTCCATGTGCCATTTTCTCTTTATTATTTCCAGGATCATACCTACCAAGTATTCCAAGTATTCCATTTCATTTTTTTAATCACATCAAGATTGGTTTATTAGGGCAGGGTATTATCCCAAAATCTATTTCACTAAGCCACCAACCCTATCATATACCGCCATTGTTCTCTTTTACTCCCTTTGCAGAACTTTCTTCAAAAAAATCTTCTTTGTTCTCTTTCCATTTTTTATCAAGAACTAATGTCTTCACCATGGAGATTGCATCCAAGTTCCTTTGTTCTACCTCCATGACCATTTTATTTAAGGTGTTGCATGCTTATTCATCAGTCAAATGATTTGGATCTATCACCTTATACTTCTTCCCTAGTCCCTTCAACAACGTTATATTCTCGATGGAGTGCATGCTTACCTCAAATTATGAATCCTCTACGTGTGATTATGTATACTCCAACTTAACATTTTCTTAATGCACAACACCCCTCCATTCGATCCCATGCATGTAACTTCCATGTCTCCACTTTGTGCTTTGAAATCATGCCCGTAATAACTTTTTAGGGTCATCAACATAATACATATGGGGCGATCGGGTTGTCAATGTTTCCTCTATGCCTTCCTTTTTTTTCTTTCCTTCTTAAGGGTAGGAGTCCTTGTACTTGTGCCCACTCTTGTGCATGTCTCTTCCTTGATGAAAAAAACATCACTAGCTCCTTTCTTCATATTCTCCTTCCCAAAGCACAAGTGTCTTCCTTGTAGACTTCTTAGTCTCTTCTTCTTCTTTATAGGTATCTTATGCTTCTCTTTGGAATTTTCCCTCTCTAACTATTATATAAATTCTTATTCTAATTATTCATAAAGTTGCTCCTCTCTTCTCCAAATATGATTATTCACTTGTCTTTATACTAGATACAACCATGGATTTTTGGTTCTTAACTTTCTTATACTTTACACTCCCCTATTGTGAGATCCCTATACCACTACTATTTCAGATAGTATAATACATATTCTTTTGTGAGTAGTCTAGATTCCATTCACCTTCATCTACTTCTTCTTTTATAAGGTCCTCCTCATGCATCCTCTTCACTAGTGGTACCACTTTCCTTTCAGGATATGGAAACAAGGAATATGTAACATCCATCTCAATCCCTCCTTGATTTTTAGGCCTCAACTATACAAATAATCTATAAATCATGCCTCTCATGGTGACAATGAGCTAGGGATGAAATTCCACATATCGAGGTTCCAATATCTCTAAGTATGAGGGCTTCAAATCATACCTATATGTTGCATGTAAAGTTTGAAAACCCCAGTAGACCTTGTCTAGATCAAAGATCAACCTTTGCACATCCATTACTCTGTTTATTGAATAATTGAGGTACCATGTAGTGAAAGAAAATGAAAACTTACACCAGGGGCCCATCTCCCCATTTATCATTCTAAATCATGCAAGGTTGTAATGCTGCATCACTACAAATTTCATTATTTTAATAACTTCATTGGGTAGTTCATGTGGAATGTACCATTCATTCTCAAATGCCCCTCTCAACCTGTCATAACACTTGTCCATACGTGCCTTATAAGTACTTGTAATTATTCCATCACAAGTATATCCTATGAATTGTACTGCAAGAGATTTATTCATAGGTAGGTAAACCCATATGTGCATAAACACTAATAAGAGGAAGATATATCCCCAAGTTATCTTTGCACCTTCATCATTTTGTACCCACACCTCTTCTATAATCCCATTTGCAACAAATTGTGTGATGTTATAATGTGACCTATTTTCGATTCTATGTGCCACATAGAGAAATCATTTGTTGATGTTTGTCCATTGTTTAGAGGCACCCAATTTGTAACTCACTAGTCTATTTGTAAACCTAGTCATCGAGATCATTTAAATCTGTAATCTCCATTTCCCGACCATCCTTCTCATAGATAAATGTTTTGGTTAGTTCATATATCTTTTCATTAGAGTAAATATCTAAACACATATCTTCACTGTACTCCAAAAGGCCTATAACAGGATCAATCAATTCTACCATGATCCTCGTTATTTTTCCTATAATGTAGAATAAATATTCATGTACCCTTGACATAAACCATTGGTATAAGTGTGCATGCTTCATGAAAAAGGGAAGATCATACAACTAAAAAAATATGGTCTTCTCCAGGTCATCTCATCATAGATTCATCTATCAGAGGGTTTCCTTTTTCATCTATCCCTAGAAGAACCTTTCTCTAAGTATGCCTTTAGGATCTTCTCATGCTCATTATTTCTATGATTATATTCATTTATCTTTCACTTTGGGAGCTTAGACCTCCATATCTCCACCCTATGCACCAAGTGGATACTACATTTCTGAATAAATATCCTCTAAGGGTTCCTCTTCTATTACCTCCACACTTTTTTTCTTGATATTTCTTCATTTTGGTGTCATATATGTGAGAATTTTGTGTGCGTTAGGTTCTCTACAACACAATGTTCTCCTATACTAGAGCGTTGTGAACCCTAACTTATTAATTCACATGAAAACCCTTCTTCTTGTGCCCTGCTACTAGTTCCAACTTACCTCTACATAAGGATCTACATGCAGCTTCTCGCATTGATCTAGTTTTCACTTCACCTCATTCCTTCTCACACAATGATGCTCAGTAGCTTCTTCACTCAAATTTTTATTCAAAAGCAAGGTAGAAAAATGACTACCCCATTACCCTTATTTATACTTTTTCATTAACCCACATTGTCCCTTTGATGCACACTTTTAAGTCATCTTTTTTTTTCTATATTTTTCTTACTTCCGTGAATTCCTTCCACATGTTGTAGTCATAACCTTCCAACACACTTTACCACTTCACATGACCATAGACCTCCTCTACTCACCTACCTGTGTTGAAGTACATAACCACTACGCCATATCCAAAGTAGCTTCTTATGCCACTTTCTACCTCATGTTACACTACACGATCATTTTTCCCACATGGTCTTTAATTAGAGAAATTTTCTTTAGAGCACCCTTATTCATAGCACTTTTATACGCTTTTCTCTTGTTTCATACTTTTAGGAGATACCTTCAGATGAGCCAACCTGTATCAAGATGGAAGCCAATATTTCCATTATTTCCACTTTATCCCCCCACACTAAAATTATGTGTGGTCCTCTACACATTCAATAAAAGGATAGTAATCGAATCTGGTGTGCAAGTGCACTTATTACAAAAACATTGAACTAAATTGATAAAGCATAACAAAATTAAAGGAAACATATTAAAGGAAATGAATTAAAGGGAAATATAATCTAAGTGGTGATACTACCTTTTTACAAACATCGAGAAGCCTTATTTATAGTAGGGATTCATCCTACTCCCATTGAAGTAACCAAGAAATAAGTGCCATCCAATGCATGCATATGAAAAGCATTCGATTCAATATATTTATTACAATAAGAGGTCCCAACAATTGATATTTCAACTTCCTCGAGTGGCGCATAAACTTTGATTCATACAGAAGAACCATCTTTCCCACTTCAAATTTTTTATTTTGTATATCCCTATTGTGTCAGGTATTCTATCTCACTTTTTCTATCTTTTGTCTCTCCATGAAAATAACACACCTCTCATCTAACTACATCATTTTTTCTATGTGCTCCTCAACAAAATTCTCATCATCTAACCCTCCTGCGTGCGCAATACGTAGGGATGGAAACATGAACTCCACAAGTAATAAAACATTTGTGCCAAACACCAATTGAAAGGTGGTGGCCTTATTTAACCTCTTGTATGTAGTATGATATGCCCAAACTATAACAACTACTTTATCATCCCATTCTATCCTTCTAACATCATAGACATTTATCAGTATGTATCCTAGAATCTTGTTGAAAGCTTTAGCAGTACCATTGGCCTTTAGGTGATAGGGTGTTATCTTATGGTGTGATACCATAAACTCAACCAAGATAATTTTGATGGTATTATTCAAGAATTGAGTTCCCCTATCACTTATTAAACTCAATGGACATCCATATCCGTCGATAATGTTCTCCCATAAAACAATCTTCTTCTTGTCATTTTTGTGCAATACTTGGTAAGTGTTTCTTTTTCCCACCTTATCGAGATAGTTTATACAAGTTATCATGTAGCGTGCTTTAGTACTATGCATGGGTGGGGAAATAGGACCTACAAATTCAATCTCCCATTTCTCAAAAGGTTCAATAATTACAATAGGCCATAAATTCATTTCATCTCTAGATCCAAACTTACTAAGGCATTGAAAATGGTCACATGCGTTAACATATTCTTTAGTATCCTTGTATAAAGTGTTCCACTAGAGGCCAGCCATTAGAATCTTACACGTGGCAAAGCATCACATACATAATGACCTCCTACAATTCCACCATGAGCTTCTTCCATAATACCTTCACGCTCATGCTCCATAACACACTTGCATAAAAATTCATCACAAACTAATTTTTACAAATATCCATGTATTAAGCGATAAGGTGCCACACGTATTGCAATTTTTTTCTTCTCTAAGGTATTCATACCCTCAGGTTCCTATCCTGTGCATAGAAAGACTACAATATCCACTAGTCTAGTGGATGCGTGGTTCAATCTAAAGAGATGTGCATCTACCATTGTGTCCTTAATGTTCTACGCATCCTCACCAAAATTAATTCTTAACAAATGGCCTAGCCCTGAATTAATTTTCCTGGTTTGAAAATAACTATAAACTGAATTCCTTAAAGAGTAGTATCCACCCGCAAATACACCCTTGAAAAACAAGTTTGTTGACCAAATACTTAAGTGCCATATGATCTGTAAAGAACATAAATGGATTTTCCAATAAGTATTTTCTAAACTTTTACATTGCGTAGATCATGGAAAATCCTCATGATTAATGGTTACTTAATTTTGTTAAGATGGTGTCAACTTCCTACTTATAAAACAAATAGGGTGGTATACAATTCCTTCACCGGGTTGTGCTAACATGATGCCAATTTCTATTCTAGAAGCATCAACATGAACATTAAAGGGCTTATCCCAAGAAGGAAAGTGAAAAATAGTAGTAGTAATCCTCTCCTTCAAGGTTTCAAATTCCTCCTACTACGTATCATCCCATTAGAATTTTCCTTTTGACTTCAATAAATCCTCTAAAGGTGTTTCATTATTTACATACCTTTTAACGAATTTCCTGTAATACCTTATATGTTAGGGAAATCCATGCATTTAACTTTGATTATTAGGCTCCTCTAAACCCAATATCACAATGACCTTGGTTGGGTGCACTAATAAACCTTCTTTACAAAAAATATACCCAATTAAAGTGCCAAAGGTGTTATAAAGATACATTTATTAATCTTTAGAAAGATTCTCAACTTCCGCACCTCTCAAACATAAGCCTCAAATTTTCACAACAATCCTTAACCAAACCATACATTGTCCAATCATCTAGATATACCTATAAATAATTATGGATGAAGTCCTAAAATATTGTAAAACAATGCGCGAGAACACATATGGCACATTTTTCAATCCAAAGGGCATTACTATGTATGAAAAACTCCTATACTCAAGTAGTGAAATTTGTCTTTTCTTGATCTTATTTTTCTATGTGCACTTGATGATAACCTGAAAACCCATATGTAAAAGAGTAGATATTTTCCCTACAACTCCTTCAAGGATATCCTCTATGAATGGGGTTGGAAAAGGATCAATAACACATGAAGCATTTAACTCTCTATAGTCCACACAAATCCTTATCCGCCCATCCTTTTTAATATTGATCACCATGGGACTAACCCATTCTAATTCCTCAATGGGCTCAATGATACCAAACTTGATCATTTTATCAATTTCTTCCTTTACCTTAACATGTAAATTAGGATTCATCCTGTAAGGCCTCTTCCTAATTGGGTGCACACATTCTTTAAGTTTTATTCTCATCTCTCCTAAAGAAGGGTGTACCCCTTTTAACTCATGATAGCCCTATGGAAACAAGTCATAAAATTCATGTAGGCATTCAACAATCTTATCCACTTTTCGCTTCAACCAGTAATCACCAATAATGGCCTCTTTAACATCTCGCATCATTCCAATATTAACCTTCTTTGTTTTCATAGGCTCATAATACACACACACCTTTTCATATCCTCTATCCATCACCTCACACGTACCTTATGTGTGGTTAACATACAAGTTATTATCATAATCATCATCATCATTTATCATGCACACTAATTTACCCTTTTCATTTTCTTCCTAAGAATGAACCATTTCTTCTTCTTCAGTCTATTCAAGGTCAAGGTGCTCCTTTAAATCCAACTCTCCAAACACATCTAATAGGAGTTCCTCATCCATTGTGTTATCTACCAAAGTAAGGAAGTTAATGATATGTAGTGCTTCATTGACCAGGGGTTTAGTACAAAAGTAATCAAAAGTATGGATAATACCTGAGGTCATCTCTTCCCAATTAATTTTTTTTGTTAATTATACATGGGCATACCATGGACACATATAGCATAGCCGCCTAGGGTTGTGTAGAACTTATGTACCTAGAGTGATGGTGGTAAGGCCTCCTACCCTCTATCTAAAGTATCTCACATTCCTAGATGTGGTGCAAAGGAGGGAAATTTCCATGAAATTTTCATATTTGAGAAGGTACATTGCTCCTTAGAAACCTAGTAGAAAAGGTGATTCTCACTTCTCTCCATTTTAATAATTTATCTCTCTTTCTATTCCAGTCAATGTGCTCTTTCTATCCCGTGTAGAGTATAAACCAACATATTTATTCTATCTCCTTCATTATTCCACTGGGATTACATGGAGCACATAAATACATCATGGTTCCCCTCACTAGTGTATCAAGGTACGTAGTTATAACTTAATTTCCTAACCATGTGCATCTAATCATCATGCAAGTAAATATGTTCTTAACCTATTTCCCTAATAATTCATACATTCCATGTGTCCAGATTATCAAAATAAATATTGGTGGTGTCACTAACTAACTGAACATCATCTCATTGTATCACTCCTTCCTTAGATGGATTGGTTACCTCAGGGTCTCTGATCGTGCATATGTATATCCTGTTCAAGTATTCTTCACTCAAAGGCTCAACATATAGAGAAGCCTTTGTATTTACCAAGGGTATAATGATGCGCTCTTCTTTTTTCTCAAAGCTAATGTACCCCTTGTTGAAGTGTAAATCTGCATTATTCACATAACACCAGGGGGGCCTAAGTAAATTTGAAAAACTATTTACTTCAACTAATTCCAACACTTCAAAGTGCCTATTAAACTTGGATCACTAAATTGTAATAGTTACATCCTTTAACAATCCAAGTGGCATGGATCTAGTTCTATTTTCCATATATAATATATTCAAAGAGGGATGCAATGGTGGTCTTCCCATCTGATCCCATGCATCCAACATGATTACATTAACTTACGTACCTATATTTATTAGAATGTTTCTTAGAATCCATCCATTTATGTCTACATTCAATATAATATCCTTATTATACTCATGATTATGGGGAGGAAGATTGACATGAAATATATGACTTTCACACTTGTTACCTAGACCCGTTAATTTTTCTCTTGACCACTCTTCTTATAAGGGTACTATGTTATCCTAGTGAAAAATTTAACATACCTCCTTCAAGTCATCTACGTCATTCTAAGGGATTTCAACCTTATTTTATCATTCCATCATGCGTGCATGATCCTTCAAACTCTGAATCTCTCCTTGTAGATCTCGATAACATATATAGTCTCCTGGTAAACCTCCTTCGATCTGCAACATCAAGGTACTTTACATTTATCACTTCCTGTTTTGTTATAGTTTTTTGTACTTAAGAGGTTCACGATGGAATGTAGCTTCAATGCGTGTGGTAACTAATATGGGTTGTAATTTATAATTAAGTCTAGCCTTAGGAATTCATTGATCTCCATCTACACACTATATATTAATCATAGTTGTTCCCTTGTCTTTCTTATGTTGCTTGCTCATATGCTCATATAAGTAAGAACATTATTCAAATATGTGTTTCTTTCCACACCATGAGCTAACCACGTTATGAGGTAATTTTCACTAATAAAGATAAGAAGATCCACACGTATAACAAGTTCCTCTAGGAAATCCTCCTCTTCCACCACCATGACCTCTACTTCTATATCCACCACGGAAGCCTCTATTGTTGTTATCTTGATTATTATTACCTTCATTATGTTATTCTCCTTGTTCCTTATATCCACCGCTACACTATTTTAGCGCACACCGTTTTAATGGATTCATGGATATGGTCAATCACTCTACATTCAACAGTGTCATGAGTGTGAGTCTTACAAATATTATAGTACATAAACACATTCTTCTATATGTCGCACTACAAAAGATGACATTTACTTGCATCATGGTCAAAATGATAAATCTCATAATCCAACAACATGATGCACACCAACTTACGAGGACACTTATTTTTGGTAAGTCCTTTAACCTTGCAATATGCACACCATATTTCACTACGCATCTCATGAGCTGAATTAATAGAGAGATTATTCACTTATTTCTCCATAGCTATAATCTACGCCTCTAAAAATGGGCTCACTCTAGTATCCACACTCCCAACTTCCTCAAGGTGTCAAGTTTCCTCTAAAGCGGTGCATAGATCAACATAGTTCTTATGAGATAACGACCTTCTAAATAGAGTCAAAAATCCACAAAAAACCATTATGCATGTTGACTAGGGTGTATGTCATAAGATAAATTTGATAACAAATCTATAAAATACATGTCATATTCCCAAACGCTTTCTAATAAGACCTTATTAATGTCATTAAACACGCTGATAATTTTCTATTTGAACACTAGAAATGTAGAGCACAAAGAATCATAATCTACCAAGTCTGATGCGGGTCATAATTTTTATACCACTTTACACGCGCCCTTTAATAATAGTATCAAACTTACTTTCTTTTCTATCTAAAGCATTGATTCCTTTAGCACATCATAGTAACTCATAATTATGCACATGCTTTGTGGAATCTTCAATACCTCTATATTATAGTAAGTGGAGGAAATATCGAATAATTTTTTTGAGGTTGTTGTGGGGTTACTAGGGATGTGTTCCATGTCCCCCAAATCTAGAACTAGAACCACATCCAAGTATTTCCTCCACCACAGAGCCCCTTGATCCATTTGATCCCGATCCACCTAATCCTCCAAAGAATAGCCTTTGGACCAATGGAAGTAATACCTTGAGTCCCAATAGTAGTAATAAAATAAACTCCCACAATATGTGAAATTGTAGTACTTATAGATGTGTTCTTAATGTCTTTGTGTGCCCACACTCTGTCACGATCACGTCTTTATAAAATATTTCTCCAATCATGCCTCTAAATAACAAAGATGATGTCTTTATTACCAAAGATGAATGCGTTTCTGATGTAGTTTTGTATTCAAAGGAAAATTATATCTAGTTAAAGCTACTAGATTACCTATACTCTCCTAATGATTAATGATTACTTGGGAACTAGAACACTAGGCATAAGGGAAATGTCGCTAGGTGGGATTAGATGTGTGTTGAAATTCATCAATATTTCCTCCTCTAATGGGCTCTCATCAATAGCCAAAGGGGGTTATCTACTTCACTTTCCTAATTTGGGGAGAGCGATGCTTTGGATCCATGTCTTCCACGTGAGCCTTAAATCCTTCTTGAGAAATCATCATGTGCAACTCCATAGACTCCTTAATACCATGTTGCTTCACCAATTCCCTCTCCAGGTGCTTCATTGTACTTAATCCAATTTTCTTCTCTCTTCCTTCCTACCACAAGGTCCACCATATTTCACCACAATTTCTCCTACCCTTGTAGGTGGTGGCATGTTTAGCTTTCCATAGGTAGGTTCTCTAAAATCAACACCACCATCAAGATATTAATTGAACAAGGAGTAGCGTGAATGTAAGATCCTTTGGAATCACACAAAAATTCAAACTCAATGATTTCTAGGCAAGGATACGTAAACAAAACATACTCCAAAGTATAATTGTACACAACACCAGCCCAAAAATGATCTACAACATGCATCAAGGCTAATGTAACACCTTGGACTATAGTTACTTCCTCCTGTTCATACAAGTGTTGATATGTGATTTCTTTTAAAAGGATGTGTTCCCTTGATTGAGAAGTCATGTTTGATATGTCTTTTGTATCTTCTTTGCAAATAGTAGATCTTTGGTAGTCGGAATATGATTGGACTCTTTTATTTCTTTCATTTTACACACGAGTTTAATCCTCCTCTTCTACCACCATGACCTCTACTTCTATATCCACCACGGAAGCCTCTATTGTTGTTATCTCGATTATTATTACCTTCATTATGTTATTCTCCTTGTTCCTTATATCCACTTGCTACATTATTTTAGCACACACCATTTTCAATGGATTCATGGATATGGTCAATCACTCTACATTCAACGGTGTCATGAGTGTGAGTCTTACAAATCTTACAGTACATAGACACATTCTTCTATATGTCGCACTACAAAAGATGACATTTACTTGCATCATGGTCCAAATGAAAAATCTCATAATCCAACAACATGAGCACACCAACTTACGAGGACACTTATTTTTGGTAAGTCCTTTAACCTTGCAATATGCACACCATATTTCACTACGCATCTCATGAGCTGAATTAATAGAGAGATTATTCACTTATTTCTCCATAGCTATAATCTACGCCTCTAAAAATGGGCTCACTTTAGTTTCCACACTCCCAACTTCCTCAAGGTGTCAAGTTTCCTCTAAAGCGGTGCATAGATCAACATAGTTCTTATGAGATAATGACCTTCTAAATAGAGTCAAAAATCCACAAAAACCATTATGCATGATGACTAGGGTGTATGTCATAAGATAAATTTGATAACAAATCTATAAAATACATGTCATATTCCCAAACGCTTTCTAATAAGACCTTATTAATGTCATTAAACACGCTGATAATTTTCTATTTGAACACTAGAAATGTAGAGCACAAAGAATCATAATCTACCAAGTCTGATGCGGGTCATAATTTTTATACCACTTTACACGCGCCCTTTAATAATAGTATCAAACTTACTTTATTTTCTATCTAAAGCATTGATTCCTTTAGCACATCATAGTAACTCATAATTATGCACATGCTTTGTGGAATCTTCAATACCTCTATATTATAGTAAGTGGAGGAAATATCGAATAATTTTTTTGAGGTTGTTGTGGGGTTACTAGGGATGTGTTCCATGTCCCCCAAATCTAGAACTAGAACCACATCCAGATTTCCTCCACCACCGAGCCCTTGATCCATTTGATCCCGATCCACCTAATCCTCCAAAGCCCAATGGGCCTTTGGACCAATGGAAGTAATACCTTGAGTCCCAATAGTAGTAATAAAATAAACTCCCACAATATGTGAAATTGTAGTACTTATAGATGTGTTCTTAATGTCTTTGTGTGCCCACACTCTGTCCTGATCACGTGCTATAAAATATTTCTCCAATCATGCCTCTAAATAACAAAGATGATGTCTTTATTACCAAAGATGAATGCGTTTCCTGATGTAGTTTTGTATTCAAAGGAAAATTATATCTAGTTAAAGCTACTAGATTACCTATACTCTCCTAATGATTAATGATTACTTCAGGAACTAGAACACTAGGCATAAGGGAAATGTCGCTAGGTGGGATTAGATGTGTGTTGAAATTCATCAATATTTCCTCCTCTAATGGGCTCTCATCAATAGCCAAAGGGGGTTATCTACTTCACTTTCCTAATTTGGGGAGAGCCTGATGCTTTGGATCCATGTCTTCCACGTGAGCCTTAAATCCTTCTTGAGAAATCATCATGTGCAACTCCATAGACTCCTTAATACCATGTTGCTTCACCAATTCCCTCTCCGGTGCTTCATTGTACTTAATCCAATTTTCTTCTCTCTTCCTTCCTACCACAAGGTCCACCATATTTCACCACAATTTCTCCTACCCTTGTAGGTGGTGGCATGTTTAGCTTTCCATAGGTAGGTTCTCTAAAATCAACACCACCATCAAGATATTAATTGAACAAGGAGTAGCGTGAATGTAAGATCCTTTGGAATCACACAAAAATTCAAACTCAATGATTTCTAGGCAAGGATACGTAAACACAACATACTCCAAAGTATAATTGTACACAACACCAGCCCAAAAATGATCTACAACATGCATCCAAGGCTAATGTAACACCTTGGACTATAGTTACTTCCTCCTGTTCATACAAGTGTTGATATGTGATTTCTTTTAAAAGGATGTGTTCCCTTGATTGAGAAGTCATGCTTGATATGTCTTGTATCTTCTTTGCAAATAGTAGATCTTTGGTAGTCGGAATATGATTGGACTCTTTTATTTCTTTCATTTTACACCTGAGTTTAATCCTCCTCTTCTACCACCATGACCTCTACTTCTATATCCACCACGGAAGCCTCTATTGTTGTTATCTCGATTATTATTACCTTCATTATGTTATTCTCCTTGTTCCTTATATCCACCGCTACACTATTTTAGCGCACACCGAGTTTTAATGGATTCATGGATATGGTCAATCACTCTACATTCAACAAAGGTGTCATGAGTGTGAGTCTTACAAATATTATAGTACATAAACACATTCTTCTATATGTCGCACTACAAAAGATGACATTTACTTGCATCATGGTCAAAATGATAAATCTCATAATCCAACAACATGACGCACACCAACTTACGAGGACACTTATTTTTGGTAAGTCCTTTAACCTTGCAATATGCACACCATATTTCACTACGCATCTCATGAGCTGAATTAATAGAGAGATTATTCACTTATTTCTCCATAGCTATAATCTACGCCTCTAAAAAGGGGCTCACTCTAGTTTCCACACTCCCAACTTCCTCAAGGTGTCAAGTTTCCTCTAAAGCGGTGCATAGATCAACATAGTTCTTATGAGATAACGACCTTCTAAATAGAGTCAAAAATCCACAAAAAACCATTATGCATGATGACTAGGGTGTATGTCATAAGATAAATTTGATAACAAATCTATAAAATACATGTCATATTCCCAAACGCTTTCTAATAAGACCTTATTAATGTCATTAAACACGCTGATAATTTTCTATTTGAACACTAGAAATGTAGAGCACAAAGAATCATAATCTACCAAGTCCTGATGCGGGTCATAATTTTTATACCACTTTACACGCGCCCTTTAATAATAGTATCAAACTTACTTTCTTTTCTATCTAAAGCATTGATTCCTTTAGCACATCATAGTAACTCATAATTATGCACATGCTTTGTGGAATCTTCAATACCTCTATATTATAGTAAGTGGAGGGAAATATCAGAATAATTTTTTTGAGGTTGTTGTGGGGTTACTAGGGATGTGTTCCATGTCCCCAAATCTAGAACTAGAACCACATCCAAGATTTCCTCCACCACCACGAGCCCCTTGATCCATTTGATCCCGATCCACCTAATCCTCCAGCAATGGGCCTTTGGACCAATGGAAGTAATACCTTGAGTCCCAATAGTAGTAATAAAATAAACTCCCACAATATGTGAAATTGTAGTACTTATAGATGTGTTCTTAATGTCTTTGTGTGCCCACACTGTCCCGATCACGTCTTTATAAAATATTTCTCCAATCATGCCTCTAAATAACAAAGATGATGTCTTTATTACCAAAGATGAATGTGTTTCTGATGTAGTTTTGTATTCAAAGGAAAATTATATCTAGTTAAAGCTACTAGATTACCTATACTCTCCTAATGATTAATGATTACTTCAGAACTAGAACACTAGGCATAAGGAAATGTCGCTAGGTGGGATTAGATGTGTGTTGAAATTCATCAATATTTCCTCCTCTAATGGGCTCTCATCAATAGCCAAAGGGGTTATCTACTTCACTTTCCTAATTTGGGAGAGCACGATGCTTTGGATCCATGTCTTCCACGTGAGCCTTAAATCCTTCTTGAGAAATCATCATGTGCAACTCCATAGACTCCTTAATACCATGTTGCTTCACCAATTCCCTCTCGGTGCTTCATTGTACTTAATCCAATTTTCTTCTCTCTTCCTTCCTACCACAAGGTCCACCATATTTCACCACAATTTCTCCTACCCTTGTAGGTGGTGGCATGTTTAGCTTTCCATAGGTAGGTTCTCTAAAATCAACACCACCATCAAGATATTAATTGAACAAGGAGTAGCGTGAATGTAAGATCCTTTGGAATCACACAAAAATTCAAACTCAATGATTTCTAGGCAAGGATACGTAAACACAACATACTCCAAAGTATAATTGTACACAACACCAGCCCAAAAATGATCTACAACATGCATCCAAGGCTAATGTAACACCTTGGACTATAGTTACTTCCTCCTGTTCATACAAGTGTTGATATGTGATTTCTTTTAAAAGGATGTGTTCCCTTGATTGAGAAGTCATGCTTGATATATCTTGTATCTTCTTTGCAAATAGTAGATCTTTGGTGAGTCGGAATATGATTGGACTCTTTTATTTCTTTCATTTTACACCGAGTTTAATCGATCTTGGAATGAATTATGGAGTTATCCATCTATAAGACCAAGCCTTGGATCGAGTGGTATTGATCCAAGTGGTTCTTTAAGCTTATTCGTGATGAATTAAAAATTATAGACCTTAAGCGAGGTTGCGAGTGCGGATGCATTGAATAAGCTAGTCCGGAGTATAACTCAGGTTGATCATGTTAAATGAACTGGTGCCCGATATCGTGATATATCTGGAAGGTCTTGATCGTGGACCAGGTAATAATTCAGTTACATAAAATTCTATAGCCTATTGGCAGTACAGGAGTGAACCCTGTTCGTGAATGTATGTTGAAGGTTCTTTTTCTGAGCATTTGAAATATTAGACCTAACTGGATTTGTTAAGGTTAGTAACCTAAAACTAAACCTAACCTAGGGGTTAGATTAGTGTTAATCTAACCTAGACCTAGGCTAAGAGCTAATGTTCTAAGTTAGTATCTATGTGCTAAGAGGTTAGACTAGGTGTTATCCTAAATCCTAACCTAAGTTACTAACCTAACTATTGAACAAGGAAGAAGGGGACCTATGGAAGGGTGTGAACCATGGGCGGCAGTTTCTATGTCATTAAATGCATGGATAAGCATGAGGGACAGGTAATTTGGTGGAGGTTTTTAAAACGGCTAACTTGAGCCGACGTGGCAGGTCACCAAAGTTGGAAATGGTCTTTGATGTGCATCTGTCCATCGCCAACTATGGCGGTCGGTGGCAATGGAAATTTAGCGGGAAATTTGGAGTAAATGTCATTTATGAACTCGGTCTTCGAGCTCGGGTTTCACGGGAAGGCATGCAAAATGGAAAGTTAATGGTTTGTTTGGTTTTCAAGTGCTCAGTTTTCCCTCTGTTTGATCTTGGTTCTTCGCTTTTGATCTTCTTGGAGTTATATGACAAGTATGAGCGTAACTAGCTCTTTTCTGGAAAGGAAAATTTATAAGTCATGGTAATAGAAAATTTTTGTTGGTGGATCTAACTTGGAAAAGGAGGAGAATGTTCGAGCTCTTTCAAAGTCTGCTTGAAATTTTAAGCACATAACTTGGGCATGTTAGGCCCTAACCTTTAAAAATCTTGCTCTCTTTCAAATGATTTCATTAGAACAACTCTGTTTAGATGATTTTTGGAATTAGATGGTTTTTATGGTAGCTTGGGGTGATTTTGTTACTGTATCTTCTTGCTGGTTCGATTTTTCAATTAAAACCTTGATGGGTGTATTTTATTTTTCGAACTGTTGCAATATTTCATGGTGTTTTGCATTCCGGCTTTAATTTGTGAAATATATGCAAGAATGTATGTTGGGCCTGCTCTGTGAGAGCCCATGAATTGTTCTCTTGATGGGTACAGACTACTGTTGATACTTGTTGTTAATGCTTACTGTTGATGCTTGTTGTTGATACTCGTTGGAAAGGATACTGATGGACTTTTTGTTCAGTTTGATTGGACTTCTTTGTAAGTTCTGTCGAGGTTATTAAGGTAGTGGTTACTGAATCTTGTTGGGTTTCGCTATGTTATTTAGGTTTTGTTGAATGGATAACTGGTTGTGTTTCAGTAGTTATTGCAACCCTTTAGAAGTTGTTTCTCCCTCCCTTACGTTGAAAATTACGGGATTGAACTCGGTGATAGTTTGCATTATAATTATTTATTGTATTCAAAATGACTCTATGGAGTACATTGGATGATTCGTATATTATGGACCTCTGTTGAAGCTATATATCCTTGAATGTTGGTAATTTGATTTTGTCAGAGTCTTAAAGGAGTAACAGGTAATACGACCTCTGTTAATTTGTAATGAATTTCTGGTACAGACTCTTTGGGTGTACTTTTACGTTTCCCATCTGTGAAAGCTTGAGTGAAAAATATTGAAGAGGCTCAGTTTGGATTCCTTGTTACGAAATCAGTATTTAGCTTTTGTGTAAGCCTGATTTTGAATGGTTACCATTGTTGGCACCGTTGGAATCATTAACTATTATTTATCTTGTATACTGTTGTTCGGATTCAGTTGAATCCTTGATAGGTAGCTATAGTATCTGCCTCTATTTAAGCTGATTGGTACACTTGTTGTTTTTGGCACTGTTGGGTTCCTTGAGTATAGATAGATATCATGTATCTTGGCTCTGTGAAAGTGGGTCGTGAATACCATACTTCAAATTCTGAATGCGTCCAGATGTGAATACGGTATATTATGTTTCCTTTCTGATTATTCCAGTTAGATGAGGCTGTGCATGTTGCGGGAATGTTGTAAGATTATCTCTGCATAGTCTTAGGGAAACATCAATTGCTTAATGTCAAGAAGTCTATTGTTGACTGCGATAAAATAGAAGTTCTCGATTTCGACCTTGGGTCTAAAAGCCTTACAGTGATTAGAAAGGACTAGAATGGGCTGTAGGTTGATGTAAGGGATTGTTGGCATGTTACGTCTTCTGTCGCATGGATATCAATTCTTGAGTTTAATTGAACTTAGGAGTTGTCGACTGCACCTCAACGAGGTAATGGCGTGTGTGGTATCTTCTTGTTTGTCGCTTCGTGTGGGAGGTCATGCAGAGTCTGTTTGGTAGATAGTCATCACTGTTTGGCGTGAGAGCTACTGTACTGTAGTTTATTATATTTTAAACTTAAACAAAACAGTGGTGCTTTTGGTGGTCTCGTCTGATTTATTCGCATGTGTTTAAGGTGAATGCTTTGCTCTTGGAAAGACGGTACAGTCATGAGCTAGTTCTGAGGGAAATATGTATGATCGTTTATTTCTCTTCTGTTGTAAAGTATATGTTGATATATATATTTTTATCTAACTGTTGGAACTATTTTAACTACTGCTGAAATCATGGGTTGTTATGATATTCATTTTACTATGATGAATGTAATGATCTGTCTGATGTTTGTTGTCCTGGGGATTCAGATGGATAGTTGTCTCAGATACTTTCATTCTTCTTGATCCCTAATATTTTGATGAAATATGTTTACTTGTTGGGTGAATTGATCTCATTTAAACAGGGTGTTTAATGAAAACAATTGATGGATTGCAATTGTTTTAAGAGTTAGTGCTTATCATGCTCAGTTCATCGAACTGACCCATGTTGACAATTTTTGCAAATGGATGCCGTAAGTGGTAAAAGCATGCAGATCTGATAGGATGATCAGATTGTTTAATTTGATTTTAAGTTGAAATACAGCTTGATTTTCTAAATGTACTACATGTGGAAAGATGTTCTTTTTCCGTAGAGTATTGTATCAAGTATGCTAAATGTATAAAATGTATTTGATTAGTTCTGAAAGGAATGGAAATTGATATTTGTTACTTATGTGTTTGTATTCTTATCTTGATAGTTTGACCTTCTTCGGTTCAAATATCTGGAGAGCATTGTTATTATTGTATAATTTGGAGACTTTTGTGATTATCAATGTAAGCTTGCAAGAATATGTGACTGAATACTTATGATTGTTTAGCAATTCTAGTATGTTCTATCTAAAGCTAAATTGAAATATAGATCACTGTCTTTTGGAAGCTAGGGTTAAAATAAACCTAAGCAGAACGCTAAACAAGTTGAATTAAATTATTAATCCCTAGTCTTGATTAAGCCAGGACAACATTTAATTGGATTCTTAATCATTATATCTTGATACTTATAAGTACGATATAAATTCAGTAATGAGAACTGAAATAAACCAAAAAGGGGTTCTGTTGGCAATCACATGTGAAGATTATGGGTTATTGTCCAATTTCGTTGATTTAGAATTATGTATATTCTATGAACTCCTTGATGGAACCTTAGTCTTAATAACTTCTCTGTGTAAAGGGTTTTATTAAGAAAGGTCATTCTAAGGTGAGGAACCCAGGGATTGGGAAAGGCTAACCTTAGGGGAACGTCTTTTAATATAATTTAACTCAGCGTATGTAACACTTTTTAATAAGTAGATCTTTTCGAGGTGGATTTAAAGGTTGACGGCACAAGTCAACTGCAGGGTTGTACCTCCGAGAAGGTTAGGATCTTCTCGAAGATACAACAATGCAGGTGTCTTGTGACGACACCCTTTGCATTGATCGATAAGATTTACACCTTGAACTCGAACAAGTTACTCTGGGACTGATTAGGAATGTGGTCACGTTTTTAGGATGCCTAGGAGATTCGAGGTATCTTGACACCTTTGGTTTTACTAGGGTTAAACCAGTATGTCATCGTATCCCTAGTCCTCGTGGGCATCCATATAACATTATCACCTTACTAATCTATTTTCGAGTGAATAATTTGGGATACGAGGGACTGACAGAAGTCAGTATAAGACGTTCTATATAACTTAGGAATGGGGTGTAGGACGTATTCCAGATTGATGAGTATGCCGTTAAGGAATATGAGACATAAGCAGTATGTTTCAAATCTTTGGCCAAAGTATCGCAAGCTGCTGATTGTGTTGTCCTAATTCACCTCGTGTAAGGGATGAAATGCCGATGAATAATGGTAACAATTATTCAGATAGGTTCCTTGGATAGAGCATTCTGAATCCCAGAATAGGGAAGAGAACCGCAAGAGTAGAGTGTTAAATAAAACGCCAACTCTTATTACTCATGAATAGATCGGTAGATCACCAAGTCATGGAATGAATAGATCGGAGGTACTCACGAGTCATTACAAAGTGGCATATGGTTTTCTGTTATAAGAATGGATATTTGATTTGTGAGTTCTAAATTATGTATTTAGAAATAGTAAGTATTTATCCAAAAAAAAATTCACTTATTCTAATGTATAAAATGAGGATGTTACATCTTGGTATCAGAGCTGAAGGTTGTAGCTCTTGGGCCTATTGTGTCCATAATCTGATAAAACTTGAATTTTCTTGTAACAGAAAATGGTTAGAACAAGGGGGAACGTTGCGAATAATGCTCCACCTGAAGGAGGAGTGGCAACAACCCAAAAACTTGATGAGATCCTTGCTGCCCTGTTGGACACAAGAGATCGTTTAGCTGTACTTGAACAGCAGGTGATGGGAAATGAGGAGGATGAAGAAGCTGATAATAACAATCAGCAACCTCCTGAGGACAACCCCAATATGGGTGTTGATGTTAATGCTGGAAATGCACCTGTCCAACTAGAAAATAAAAAGGCCAGGTTGGCAGCAGAACTCACTAATGATATAAAAAGGATAAGCCCACCTAAGTACGATGGCACCACATTAGGAGATGGAGCTGAGAACTAGCTCAGTGAAATGGAGAAGTACTTTGCAATAAGGAACTTCTCAGAGGAAACCAAAGCTATTTGGGGAGCCTATCAGCTTTCCCACGAAGCATCTTTGTGGTGGGATAGCCGTAAAGCTGAACTAAACATTGATGAGACCAACGTTACTTGGGATCAATTTAAAGGCTATTTTAGGCAACGTTGGCTGCCACAACTTTTCTATGATCAGAAAATGACAGAATTTCAGAACTTAGCTCAAGGGAAGCTAACGGTAACTAAATACTAGGAGCGGTTTACAAAACTCCTCAAGTATGTACCATAGTATCAAACTGACGAGAAGTTCAGAATACGGAAATTCATCATGGGATTGAATCCGTGATAGGGGGAGAGGTCGATGTTCACAGTCCAACCACTATGGAAGGAGTTGTTGAAAAGGCCATAAGGCAAGAACAAAAATTAAAGGCTATTTCTGCTCATAAAGAGGAAGTGCGGAAGAAGACTGCAAACCCTTCTTCAACCTCTCTTGCACCCAAAAAGGGACCATGGAAAAAGTTTGGAAACAAAAGTAAGTTTCTAGGGGATAATAGTAAGAAAGCAGTGGCAACTAAGCCTACTGGAAATGTAAGGGATAATTTTCCTAAAAATTATAACAATGGGCAGAAGCCCTATGGAGGACAACGTGACAATTACAAACTGGAGGCAATTTTGAGCCTAAAAAGGGACCTGTAGGAGGCTGCTACAATTGTGGCAAAGATCACTACACAAATCGGTGCCCTTTGAAGAAGGATGATGGTAATCAGCAGCATAAGATACATGCTGCAGTAGCAGACAAACAAGCTGAAAAACAAGTGACACCTATAGAAGTTCCGGGTAAGTTATTTGGCATACCTGTCACTATTATTTTTGATACAGGAGCTACTGAATGTTTCATTTCTAATAAAATTGCTTCTAAACTTAAAAGAAAAGCTGGAAAAATGGATAAATCTTGGACTGTATAGTATGGTAATAACTCTGTTCATACAGTGAGTATGTGTCTTTTTGGGGCAGTCCTTGACTTACCTAATTTCTCCATGGAAGTTGACCTCTATGTTACACCTTTGGGATCGTATGACATTGTCATCGGTGTCAATTGGTTAGCTGACCATAAAGCAAAGGTAGATTGCTATGAAAAGAACATAAAATGTTTAGATGATCAGCTGGAAACAACAGAGATTCAAGGTGTGAAACGGGAAATTTCAGTTAGAAAATGTCACTATGCGACTTAAAAAGGCTAAAAATAAAGGATGCCGTTTATGCAAAGTAAAGATATCTGAATTTTCAGAAGAAGATGATGTTTTCATGAAACAATTTCCTCTATTACAAAGTTTCGAGGATGTTTTCCGAGGAATTACGAGTTTACCATTAAGAGAGAATTTGACTTCACCATCGAAGTCAAACCAGGAACAGAACCTATTTCCAAAGCACCTTATCGGATGACTACTACAGAGTTAGTTGAGCTTAAGGCATAGTTGCAAGAGCTTTTGTCTAAAGGTTTGATTAGGCCAAGTGTTTCACCTTGGGGAGCACCCGTAATATTTGTGAAAAAGAAGGATGGAACACTAAGGCTGTGTATTGATTATCGGATGTTGAACAAAGCAACAATCAAGAACAGATATCCACTTCCAAGGATCGACGATCTATTTGATCAGATGCGTGGAGCAGCGGTTTATTCAAAGATAGATCTTCGATGTGGGTATCATCAGTTAAGGATTAGAGAAGAAGATATTCATAAAACAGCTTTCCGAACAAGGTACAAACATTATGAATTCACGGTTCTACCCTTTGGATTAACTAATGCACCCGCAGCCTTTATGAACTTAATGAACAATATTTTTCAAGAATATCTGGACAAGTTTGTACTTGTATTCTTGGATGATATTATCATTTATTATAAAAGCGTTGAGGATCACAATGAGCATTTGAAGATAGTTTTGGGAATTTTGAGAAAAATAAAGTTGTATGGTAAGTTATCCAAATGTTCTTTCTTTGATTCAGAAGTTCACTATTTGGGTCATGTCATAAGTAAAGAAGGAATTGCTGTAGATCCTTCAAAAATAGTGGCAATAACTGAGTGGCCTGCACCAAAGAATGTGCACGAAGTAAGAAGCTTCATGGGTCTTGTTGGTTACTATAGAAAATTTGTTAAGGATTTTTCTAAAGTAGCAGCACCAATAACTTCATTGCAAAAGAAGGATAAGAAATTCATATGGAATGATAAGTGCGAAGTGGCTTTCAAAAGTATGAAAGACCAGTTGACTTCTGCACCTATATTAGCTATACCAGACCCTAATGGGAGTTTTACTGTTGTAACGGATGCTTCTGGGGAAGGCCTTGGAGGTGTTTTGCTTCAAAATGATCAAGTCATAGCATATGAAAGTAGAAAACTTAAATTACATGAGCTGAATTATGCCCCTCATGATTTGGAACTTGCTGCCATTGTTCATGCACTTCAAGTCTAGAGACACTACTTACTTGGGAAACCTTTTGAGTTGAAAATTGATCACTTAGGACTAAAATATATTTTTACTCAGCCTAACCTGAATGCCAGATAGAGAAGGTGGTTAGAATTTTTATCACAATATGATTTTGATATTAGCTATATCAAAGGGAAGGAGAATAGAGTAGTTGATGCTCTAAGTCGTAGGAGGCACATTTCTACTCTTATAACATTAAGAACTCAGTTTAAAGATGAGGTAAAAAGTGCCTCAGAATCAGATGCATACTTTCAACAAGTAAAAGCAGCGCTTGCTACAGAACCAAAGGATATAAGGTATAAAGGTTTTCATTTGGATAATGAAGGAATCTTGCGTTATGAAAACAGGGTATACGTACCTATGCTGAATGATTTGAGGAAGAAGTTGTTAGTTGAATTTCATAATTCGCCTTTCTCTGGACACCGAGAATCACAAAAATGCTTGCTGATTTGAAACAACAATACTTTTGGAAAGGTATGAAAAAGGATGTCATTGATTTTGTGACTCATTGTTTGGAATGTCAGCGGGTTAAGGCAGAACATATGCACCCTGCTGGACTGTTATATCCTCATAGCATACCGCAGTACAAATGGCAAGTAATAACCATGGACTTTGTACAAGGGTTACCCATGTCCAGGAACAAACATGATGTTATCCTGGTAGTTGTAGATAAACTAACTAAGGTAGCTCATTTCATCGCTGGAAATCTAAAGGATGATTCACCAGTGCTGGCCAAAAGATTCGTACACGAAATTTTCAGATTACATGGTGTACCAAAATTGATTATATCTGACAGGGATCCAAGAATGACGTCAAGATTTTGGCAAACGCTTAATGCAGCTCTTGGAATGAAACTAAACTTTAGTTCTGCATATCATCCGGAAACGGATGGACAAACTGAGAGGGTAAATCAAGTGTTGGAGGACATGTTGCGAATGTATTGCATGGATCAACAGTATAAATGGGAAGAGTATCTTCCATTAGTTGAGTTCACATACAACAACACTTATCACTCATCTCTTAAAATGGCACCATTTGAAGCACTTTATGGAAGAAAGTGCAGAACTCCTGTTAGCTGGGATAGTGTTGAGGATAGAGTGGTAATTGGACCAGAGATTCTCACAGAAATGGAACAGCAAGTTAAGCTGATTCGTGAATGATTAAAGGAAGCAGCGGATAGACAGAAGAGCTATGCTGACCTTAAGCGGGTTGATCGAAGGTTTGAGCTTGGTGAGAAGGTTTTTCTTCATGTTAAACCCAGAAAGAGTTCTATAACTTTTGGCAAGGCTGCCAAGTTGTCACCTCGATTCATGGGACCTTTCGAAATTGTCGAAATAATCAATCCTGTAGCTTATCGTTTAGCATTACCACCTGCTTTATCTCACATGCATGATGTTTTCCATATTTCTTTGCTTAAGAAATACGTTTCAAATCTGTCACATGTTTTAAATTGGAATTCCTTGTAGGTCCAAGACCCAGGAATAATCGTTGTTAAACCCACACGAGTGCTGGAAACTCGCCAATTGCATTTGAGAAATCATGAAATACAGTAATGTAAGGTCCAGTGGGACCAGTTTAATGAAGAAAGTGCAACTTGGGAAAATTTGGAAGAGATGAAGATTGCTTTTCCTTCTCTTTTTCAACAGAATGAAATCTGTTGACAAAACATTTCTTTTATGAACTTATATTTTTTTAAGTTTATATGAAAGCCAGATGGAGGCAAACATTATTCAGGCTGAATAAAATGTGTTGTGACATTGATTTCTGGAACTATTCAAGTTGGAAAATAGTCGCATTGTTTTGTGAACTAATAAATTGGTTGACCTGAAGGTTAATCAAATATGTAATCATCGGGACGATGAATCTTTTAGGAGGGAAGCATGTAACACCTTGGACTGTAGTTACTTCCTCCTGAGCATACAAGTGTTGATATGTGATTTCTTTTGAAAGGATGTGTTCCCTTGATTGAGAAGTCATGCTTGATATGTACTGTATCTTCTTTGCAAATTACAGATCTTTGACTGAGTTGGAATATGATTGGACTCTTTTATTTCTTTCATTTTACACCTGAGTTTAATCTGATCTTGGAATGAATTATGGAGTTATCCATCTATAAGACCAAGCCTTGGATCAGTGGTATTGATCCAAGTGGTGCTTTAAGCTTATTCGTGATGAATTAAAATTATAGACCTTAAGCAGGTTGCAAGGTCTGGATGCATTGAATAAGCTAGTCCGGAGTATAACTCAGGTTGATCATGTTAAATGAACTGGTGCCCGATATCGTGATATATCTGGAAGGTCTTGATCGTGGACCAGGTAATAATTCAGTTACATAAAATTCTATAGCCTATTGGCAGTACAGGAGTGAACCCTGTTCGTGAATGTATGTTGAAGGTTCTTTTTCTGAGCATTTGAAATATTAGACCTAACTGGATTTGTTAAGGTTAGTAACCTAAAACTAAACCTAACCTAGGGGTTAGATTAGTGTTAATCTAACCTAGACCTAGGCTAAGAGCTAATGTTCTAAGTTAGTATCTATGCGCTAAGAGGTTAGACTAGGTGTTATCCTAAATCCTAACCTAAGTTACTAACCTAACTATTGAACAAGGAAGAAGGGGACCTATGGAAGGGTGCGAACCATGGGCGGCAGTTTCTATGTCATTAAATGCATGGATAAGCATGAGGGACAGGTAATTTGGTGGAGGTTTTTAAAATGGCTAACTTGAGCCGACGTGGCAGGTCGCCAAAGTTGGAAATGGTCTTTGATGTGCATTGTCCATCGCCAACTATGGCGGTCGGTGGCAATGGAAATTTAGCGGGAAATTTGGAGTAAATGTCATTTATGAACTCGGTCTTCGAGCTCGGGTTTCACGGGAAGGCATGCAAAATGGAAAGTTAATGGTTTGTTTGGTTTTTCAAGCGCTCGGTTTTCCCTCTGTTTGATCACTGGTTCTTCGCACCAGTCTTCTTGGAGTTGCATGGCAAGTATGAGCGTAACTAGCTCTTTTCTCTGGCAAGGAAAATTTATAAGTCATGGTAATAGCAAAATTTTGTTGGTGGATCTAACTTGGAAAAGGAGGAGAAGGTTCGAGCTCTTTCAGTGGTCTGCTTCGAAATTTTAAGCAAATAACCAGGCATGTTAGGCCCTAACCTTTAAAAATCTTGCTCTCTTTCAAATGATTTCATTAGAACAACTCTGTTCAGATGATTTTTGGAATTAGATGGTTTTTATGGTAGCTTGGGGTGATTTTGTTACTGTATCTTCTTGCTGGTTCGATTTTTCAATTAAAACCTTGATGGGTGTATTTTATTTTTCAAACTGTTGCAATATTTCATGGTGTTTTGCATTCCGGCTTTAATTTGTGAAATATATGCAAGAATGTATGTTGGGCCTGCTCTGTGAGAGCCCATGAATTGTTCTCTTGATGGGTACAGACTACTGTTGATACTTGTTGTTAATGCTTACTGTTGATGCTTGTTATTGATACTTATTGGAAAGGATCGATGGACTTTTTGTTGGTTTCATTGGACTTCTTTGTAAGTTCTGTCGAGGTTATTAAGGTAGTGGTTACTGAATCTTGTTGGGTTTTGCTATGTTATTTAGGTTTTGTTGAATGGATAACTGGCTGTGTTTCAGTAGTTATTGCGACCCTTTAGAAGTTGTTTCTCCCTCCCTTGCGTTGCAAATTATGGGATTGAACTCGGTGATATTTTGCATTATAATTATTTATTGTATTCAAAACGACTCTATGGAGTACATTGGATGATTCGTATATTATGGACCTCTGTTGAAGCTATATATCTTTGAATGTTGGTAATTTGATTTTGTCGAGTCTTAAAGGAGTAATAAGTAATACGACCTCTGTTAATTTGTAATGAATTTCTGGTACAGACTCTTTGGGTGTACTTTTATGTTTCCCATCTATGAAAGCTTGAGTGAAAAATATTGAAGAGGCTCAGTTTGGATTCCTTGTTACGAAATCGTATTAGTTGAATCCTTGATTTTGAAGGTAGCTATAGTGGAATCATTAACTATTATTTATCTATTTGGAATTGAATCCTTGATAGGTAGTATAGCCTCTATTTAAGCCTGATTGGTACACTTGTTGTTTTTGGCACTGTTGGGTTCCTTGAGTATAGATAGATATCATGTATCTTGGCTCTGTGAAAGTGGGTCGTGAATACCATACTTCAAATTCTGAATGCGTCCAGATGTGAATACGGTATATTATGTTTCCTTTCTGATTATTCCAGTTAGATGAGGCTGTGCATGTTGCGGGAATGTTGTAAGATTATCTCTGCATAGTCTTAGGGAAACATCAATTGCTTAATGTCAAGAAGTCCATTGTTGACTGTGATAAAATAGAAGTTCTTTGATTTCGACCTTGGGTCGAAAAGCCTTACAGTGTTTAGTAAGGACTAGAATGGGCTGTAGGTTGATGTAAGGGATTGTTGGCGTGTTACATCTTCTGTCGCATGGATATCAATTCTTGAGTTTAATTGAACTTAGGAGTTGTCGACTGCACCTCAACAGGAAATGGCTGTGATTATCTTCTTGTTTGTCGCTTCATGTGGGAGGTCATGCAGAGTCTGTTTGGTAGATAGTCATCACTGTTTGGCGTGAGAGCTACTGTACTGTAGTTTATTATATTTTAAACTTAAACAAAACAGTGGTGCTTTTGGTGGTCTCATCTGATTTATTCACATGTGTTTAAGGTGAATGCTTTGCTCTTGGAAAGATGGTACAGTCATGAGCTAGTTCTGAGGGAAATATGTATGATTCGTTTATTTCTCCTCTGTTGTAAAGTATATGTTGATATATATTTTTATCTAACTGTTGGAACTGTTTTAACTATCATGCTGATATCATGGGTTGTTATGATATTCATTTTACTATGATGAATGTAATGATCATCGATGTTTGATGTCCGGGATTCAGATGGATAGTTGTCTCAGATACTTTCGTTCTTCTTGATCCCTAATATTTTGATGAAATATGTTTACTTGTTGGGTGAATTGATCTCATTTAAACAGGGTGTTTAATGAAAACAATTGATGGATTGCAATTGTTTTAAGAGTTAGTGCTTATCATGCTCAGTTCATCGAACTGACCCATGTTGACAATTTTTGTAGATGGATGCCGTAAGTGGTAAAAGCACGTAGATCTGATAGGATGATCAGATTGTTTAATTTGATTTTAAGTTGAAATACAACTTGATTTTCTAAATGTACTACATGTGGAAAGATGTTCTTTTTCCGTAGAGTATTGTATCAAGTATGTTGAATGCATAAAATGTATTTGATTAGTTCTGAAAGGAATGGAAATTGATATTTGTTACTTATGTGTTTGTATTCTTATCTTGATAGTTTGACCTTCTTCGGTTCAAATATCTGGAGAGCATTGTTATTATTGTATAATTTGGAGACTTTTGTGATTATCAATGTAAGCTTGCAAGAATATGTGACTGAATACTTATGATTGTTTAGCAATTCTAGTATGTTCTATCTAAAGCTAAATTGAAATATAGATCACTTTGTCTTATTGGAAACTAGGGTTAAAATAAACCTAAGCAGAACGCTAAACAAGCTGAATTAAATTATTAATCCCTAGTCTTGATTAAGCCAGGACAACATTTAATTGGATTCTTAATCATTATATCTTGATACTTATAAGTACGATATAAATTCAGTAATGAGAACTGAAATAAACCAAAAAGGGGTTCTGTTGGCAATCACATGTGAAGATTATGGGTTATTGTCCAATTTTGTTGATTTAGAATTATGTATATTCTATGAACTCCTTGATGGAACCTTAGTCTTAATAACTTCTTTGTGTAAAGGGTTTTATTAAGAAAGGTCATTCTAAGGTGAGGAACCCAGGGATTGGGAAAGGCTAACCTTAGGGGAACGTCTTTTAATATAATTTAACTCAGCATATGTAACACTTTTTAATAAGTAGATCTTTTCGAGGTGGATTTAAAGGTTGACGGCACAAGTCAACTGTAGGGTTGTACCTCCGAGAAGGTTAGGATCTTCTCGAAGATACAACAATGCAGGTGTCTTGTGACGACACCCTTTGCATTGATCGATAAGATTTACACCTTGAACTCGAACAAGTTACTCTGGGACCGATTAGGAATGTGGTCACGTTATAAGGCTGCCTAGGAGATTCGGGGTATCTTGACACACTGGTTTAACTAGGGTTGAACCAGTATGTCATCGTATCCCTAGTCCTCGTGGGCATCCATATAACGTTATCACCTTACTAATCCGTTTCCGAGTGAATAATTTGGGATAGGAGGGACTGACAGAAGTCAGTATAAGACGTTCTATATAACTTAGGAATGGGGTGTAGGACGTATTCTAGATTGACGAGTATGCCATTAAGGAATACGAGACATAAGCAGTATGTTTCAAATCTTTGGCCAAAGTATCGCAAGCTGCTGATTGCGTTGTCCTAATTCACCTAGTCTAAGGGATGAGATGCCGATGAATAATGGTAACAATTATTCAGATAGGTTCCTTGGACAGAGCATTCTGAATCCCAGAATAGGGAAGAGAACCGCAAGAGTGGAGTGTTAAATAAAAACACCAACTCTTATTACTCATGAATAGATCGGTAGATTACCGAGTCATGGAATGAATAGATCGGAGGTACTCCGAGTCATTACAGTGGCATATGGTTTTCTGTTATAAGAATGGTTATTTGATTTGTGAGTTCTAAATTATGTATTTAGAACCAGGAAGCATTTATCAAAAAAAAAAAAAAATTGACTTGTTCTAATGTATAAAATGAGGATGTTACATCTTGGTATCAGAGCTGAAGGTTGCAGCTCTTGGGCCTATTGTGTCCATAATCTGATAAAACCTGAATTTTCTTGTAACAGAAAATGGTTAGAACAAGGGGGAACGTTGCGAATAATGCTCCACCTGAAGGAGGAGCAGCAACAACCCAAAAACTTGATGAGATCCTTGCTGCCCTGTTGGACACAAGAGATCGTTTAGTTGTACTTGAACAGCAGGTGATGGGAAATGAGGAGGATGAAGAAGCTGATAATAACAATCAGCAACCTCCTGAGGACAACCCCAATATGGGTGTTGACGTTAATGTTGTAAATGCACTGTCAACCGAGAAAATAAAAAGGCCAGGTTGGCAACAGAACTCACTAATCATATAAAAAGGATAATCCCACCTAAGTACGATGGCACCACATTAGGAGATGGAGCTGAGAACTAGCTCAGCGAAATGGAGAAGTAATTTGCAATAAGGAACTTCTCAGAAGAAACCAAAGCTATTTGGGGAGCCTATCAGCTTTCCCACGAAGCATCTTCGTGGTGGGATAACCGTAAAGATGAACTAAACATTGATGAGACCAACGTTACTTGGGATCAATTTAAAGGCTATTTTAGGCAACGTTGGCTGCCACAACTTTTCTATGATCAGAAAATGAAAGAATTTCAGAACTTAGCTCAAGGGAAGCTAACGGTGAATCGAATCTCGGGAGTGATTTACAAAACTCCTCAAGTATGTACCGCAGTATCAAACTGACGAGAAGTTCAGAATACGGAAATTCATCATGGGATTGAATCCCGTGATAGGGGGAGAGGTCGATGTTCACAGTCCAACCACTATGGAAGGAGTTGTTGAAAAGGCCATAAGGCAAGAATAGAAATTAAAGGCTATTTCTGCTCATAAAGAGGAAGTGCGGAAGAAGACTGCAAACCCTTCTTCAACCTCTCTTGCACCCAAAAAGGGACCATGGAAAAAGTTTGGAAACAAAAGTAAGTTTCCAGGGGATAATAGTAAGAAAGCAGTGGCAACTAAGCCTACTGGAAATGTAAGGGATAATTTTGCTAAAAATTATAACAATGGGCAGAAGCCCTATGGAGGACAACGTGACAATTACAAGACTGGAGGCAATTTTGAGCCTAAAAAGGGACCTGTAGGAGGCTGCTACAATTGTGGCAAAGATCACTACACAAATCAGTGCCCTTTGAAGAAGGATGATGGTAATCGCAAACATAAGATACATCTGCAAAGAGCAGCACAAACAAGTGAAAAACAAGTGACACCTATAGAAGTTCCGGGTAAGTTATTTGGCATACCTATCACTATTCTTTTTGATACAGGAGCTACTGAATGTTTCATTTCTAATAAACTTGCTTCTAAACTTAAGAGAAAAGCTGGAAAAATGGATAAATCTTGGACTATACAGTATGGTAATAACTCTGTTCATACAGTGAGTATGTGTCTTTTTGGGGCAGTCCTTGACTTACCTAATTTCTCCATGGAAGTTGACCTCTATGTTACACCTTTGGGATCGTATGACATTGTCATCGGTGTCAATTGGTTAGCTGACCATAAAGCAAAGGTAGATTGCTATGAAAAGAACATAAAATGTTTAGATGATCAGCTGGAAACAACAGAGATTCAAGGTGTGAAACGGGAAATTTCAGTTAGAAAATTGTCAGCTATGCAGCTTAAAAAGGCTAAAAATAAAGGATGCACCCTTTATGCAGTAAAGATATCTGAATTTTCAGAAGAAGATGATGATTTCATGAAACAATTTCCTCTATTACAAAGTTTCAGGGATGTTTTTCCTGAGGAATTACCAGGGTTACCACCCAAGAGAGAATTTGACTTCACCATCGAAATCAAACCAGGAACAGAACCTATTTCCAAAGCACCTTATCGGATGACTACTACAGAGTTAGTTGAGCTTAAGGCACAGTTGCAAGAGATTTTGTCTAAAGGTTTGATTAGGCCAAGTGTTTCACCTTGGGGAGCGCCCGTAATATTTGTAAAAAAGAAGGATGGAACACTAAGGCTGTGTATTGATTATCGGATGTTGAACAAAGCAACAATCAAGAACAGATATCCACTTCCAAGGATCGACGATCTATTTGATCAGATGTGTGGAGCAGCGGTTTATTCTAAGATAGATCTTCGATCTGGGTATCATCAGTTAAGGATTAGAGAAGAAGATATTCATAAAATAGCTTTCCGAACAAGGTACAAACATTATGAATTCACGGTTCTACCCTTTGGATTAACTAATGCACCCGCAGCCTTTATGAACTTAATGAACAATATTTTTCAAGAATATCTGGACAATTTTGTACTTGTATGCTTGGATGATATTATCATTTATTCTAAAAGCGTTGAGGAGCACAATGAGCATTTGAAGATAGTTTTGGGAATTTTGAGAAAAATAAAGTTGTATGGTAAGTTATCCAAATGTTCTTTCTTTGATTCAGAAGTTCACTATTTGGGTCATGTCATAAGTAAAGAAGGAATTGTTGTAGATCCTTCAAAAATAGTGGCAATAACTAAGTGGCCTGCACCAAAGAATGTGCACGAAGTAAGAAGCTTCATGGGTCTTGCTGGTTACTATAGAAAATTTGTTAAGGATTTTTCTAAAGTAGCTGCACCAATAACTTCATTGCAAAAGAAGGATAAGAAATTCATATGGAATGATAAGTGCGAAGCGGCTTTCAAAAGTCTGAAAGACCAGTTGACTTCTGCACCTATATTAGCTGTACCAGACCTTAATGGGAGTTTTACTTGTTGTAATGAGATGCTTCGGGTAAGGCCTTGGAGGTGTTTTGCTTCAAAATGATCAAGTCATAGCATATGAAAGTAGAAAACTTAAATTACATGAGCTGAATTATGCCCCTCATGATTTGGAACTTGCTGCCATTGTTCATGCACTTCAAGTCTGGAGACACTACTTACTTGGTAAACCTTTTGAGTTGAAAACTGATCACTTAGGACTGAAATATATTTTTACTCAGCCTAACCTGAATGCCAGACAGAGAAGGTGGTTAGAATTTTTATCACAATATGATTTTGATATTAGCTATATCAAAGGGAAGGAGAATAGAGTAGCTGATGCTCTAAGTCATAGGAGGCACATTTCTACTCTTATAACATTAAGAACTTAGTTTAAAGATGAGGTAAAAAGTGCCTCAGAATCAGATGCATACTTTCAGCAAGTAAAAGCAGCGCTTGCTGCAGAACCAAAGGATATAAGGTATAAAGGTTTTCATTTGGATAATGAAGGAATCTTGCGTTATGAAAACAGGGTATACGTACCTATGCTGAATGATTTGAGGAAGAAGTTGTTAGTTGAATTTCATAATTTGCCTTTCTCTGGACACCCGGGAATCACAAAAATGCTTGCTGATTTGAAACAGCAATACTTTTGGAAAGGTATGAAAAAGGATTTCATTGATTTTGTGACTCGTTGTTTGGATTGTCAACGGTTAAGGTAGAACATATGCACTCTGTTGGACTATTATATCCTCATAGCATACCCTTGATAAAAATGGCAAATAATAACCATGGACTTTGTACAAGGGTTACCCATGTCCAGAACAAACATGATGTTATCCGGTAGTTGTAGATAAACTAACTAAGGTAGCTCATTTCATCGCTGGAAATTTAAAGGATGATTCACTAGTGCTGGCCAAAAGATTCGTACACAAAATTTTTAGATTACATGGTGTACCAGAATTGATTATATCTGACAGGGATCCAAGAATGACGTCAAGATTTTGGCAAACGCTTAACGCAGCTCTTGGAACGAAACTAAACTTCAGTTCTGCATATCATCCGAAAAATGGATGGACAAACTGAGAGGGTAAATCAAGTGTTGGAGGACATGTTGTGAATGTATTGCATGGATCAACAGTATAAATGGGAAGAGTATCTTCCATTAGTTGAGTTCGCATACAACAACACTTATCACTCATCTCTTAAAATGGCACCATTTGAAGCACTTTATGGAAGAAAGTGCAGAACTCCTATTAGTTGGGATAGTGTTGAGGATAGAGTGGTAATTGGACCAGAGATTCTCATAGAAATGGAACAGCAAGTTAAGTGGATTCGTGAATGATTAAAGGAAGCATCGGATAGACAGAAGAGCTATGCTGACCTTAAGCGGGTTAACCGAAGTTTTGAACTTGGTGAGAAGGTTTTTCTTCGTGTTAAACCCAGAAAGAGTTCTATAACTTTTGGCAAGGCTACCAAGTTGTCACCTAGATTCGTGGGACCTTTGAAATTGTCAAAATAATCAATCCCGTAGCTTATCATTTAGCATTACCACCTACTTTATCTCACATGCATGATGTTTTCCATATTTCTTTTCTTAAGAAATACGTTTGAAGCTTGTCACATGTTTTGAATTAGAATTCCTTGCAGGTCCAAGACCCGGGAATAGTCATGGTTAAACCAACACGAGTGCTGAAACTCACCAATTGCATTTGAGAAATCATGAAATACAGCAATGTAAGGTCCAGTGGGACCAGTTTAACGAAGAAAGTGCAACTTGGGAAAATTTGGAAGAGATGAAGATTGCTTTTCCTTCTCTTTTTCAACAGAATGAAATCTGTTGACAAAACATTTCTTTTATGAACTTTTTTTTTTTAAGTTTATATGAAAGCCAGATGGAGGAAAACATTATTCAGGCTGAATAAAATGTGTTGTGACATTGATTTCTGGAACTATTCAAGTTGGAAAATAGTCGCATTGTTTTGTGAACTAATAAATTGGTTGACCTGAAGGTTAATCAAATATGTAATCATCGGGACGATGAATCTTTTAGGAGGGAAGCATGTAACACCTTGGACTGTAGTTACTTCCTCCTGAGCATACAAGTGTTGATATGTGATTTCTTTTGAAAGGATGTGTTCCCTTGATTGAGAAGTCATGCTTGATATGTACTGTATCTTCTTTGCAAATTGCAGATCTTTGACTGAGTCGGAATATGATTGGACTCTTTTATTTCTTTCATTTTACACCTGAGTTTAATCTGATCTTGGAATGAATTATGGAGTTATCCATCTATAAGACCAAGCCTTGGATCAGTGGTATTGATCCAAGTGGTGCTTTAAGCTTATTCGTGATGAATTAAAATTATAGACCTTAAGCAGGTTGTAAGGTCTGGATGCATTGAATAAGCTAGTCCGAGTATAACTCGAGTTGATCATGTTAAATGAATCGTGGTGCCACGATATCGTGATATATTTGGAAGGTCTTCATCATGGACCGAGGTAATAATTGATTACATAAAATTCTATAGCCTATTGGCGAGACAGAGTGAACCTGTTCGTGAATGTATGTCGAAGGTTCGTTTTCGAGCATTTGAAATATTAGACCTAATCTGGATTGGTTAAGGTTAGTAACCTAAAACTAAACCTAACCTAGGGGTTAGATTAGTGTTAATCTAACCTAGACCTAGGCTAAGAGCTAATGTTCTAAGTTAGGATCTATGTGCTAAGAGGTTAGACTAGGTGTTATCCTAAATCCTAACCTAAGTTACTAACCTAACTATTGAACAAGGAAGAAGGTGAACTATAGAAGGGTACGAACCATGGGCGGTAGTTTCTATGTCATTAAATGCATGGATAAGCATGAGGGACAGGTAGTTTCAAAATTTTAAGCAAATAACCAGGCATGTTAGGCCCTAACCTTTAAAAATCTTGCTCTCTTTCAAATGATTTCATTAGAACAACTCTGTTCAGATGATTTTTGGAATTAGATGGTTTTTATGGTAGCTTGGGGTGATTTTGTTACTGTATCTTCTTGCTGGTTCGATTTTTCAATTAAAACCTTGATGGGTGTATTTTATTTTTCGAACTGTTGCAATATTTCATGGTGTTTTGCATTCCGGCTTTAATTTGCGAAATATATGCAAGAATGTATACTAGGCCTGCTCTGTGAGAGCCCATGAATTGTTCTCTTGATGGGTACAGGTTACTGTTGATACTTGTTGTTAATGCTTACTGTTGATGCTTGTTGTTGATACTCGTTGGAAAGGATACTGATGGACTTTTTGTTCAGTTTGATTGGACTTCTTTGTAAGTTCTGTCGAGGTTATTAAGGTAGTGGTTACTGAATCTTGTTGGGTTTCGCTATGTTATTTAGGTTTTGTTGAATGGATAACTGGCTGTGTTTCAGTAGTTATTGTGACCCTATAGAAGTTGTTTCTCCCTCCCTTGCGTTGCAAATTACGGGATTGAACTCGGTGATAGTTTGCATTATAATTATTTATTGTATTCAAAACGACTCTATGGAGTACATTGGATGATTCGTATATTATGGACCTCTGTTGAAGCTATATATCTTTGAATGTTGGTAATTTGATTTTGTCGAGTCTTGAAGGAGTAACAGGTAATACGACCTCTGTTAATTTGTAATGAATTTCTGGTACAGACTCTTTGGGTGTACTTTTACGTTTCCCATCTGTGAAAGCTTGAGCGAAAAATGAAGAGGCTCAGTTTGGATTCCTTGTTACGAAATCAGTATTTAGCTTTTGTGTAAGCCTGATTTTGAATGGTTACCATTGTTGGCACCGTTGGAATCATTAACTATTATTTATCTTGTATACTGTTGTTCGGATTCAGTTGAATCCTTGATAGGTAACTATAGTATCTGCCTCTATTTAAGCTGATTGGTACACTTGTTGTTTTTGGCACTATTGGGTTCCTTGAGTATAGATAGATATCATGTATCTTGGCTCTGTGAAAGTGGGTCGTGAATACCATACTTCAAATTCTGAATGCGTCCAGATGTGAATACGGTATATTATGTTTCCTTTCGATTATTCGATTAGATGAGGCTATGCATGTTGCGGGAATGTTGTAAGATTATCTCTCGCATAGTCTTAGGGAAACATCAATTGCTTAATGTCAAGAAGTCCATTGTTGACTGTGATAAAATAGAAGTTCTTTGATTTCGACCTTGGGTCGAAAATCCTTACAGTGTTTAGTAAGGACTAGAATGGGCTGTAGGTTGATGTAAGGGATTGTTGGCGTGTTACGTCTTCTTGTCGCATGGATATCAATTCTTGAGTTTAATTGAACTTAGGAGTTGTCGACTGCACCTCAACAGGCAATGGCTGTGATTATCTTCTTGTTTGTCGCTTCGTGTGGGAGGTCATGCAGAGTCTGTTTGGTAGATAGTCATCACTGTTTGGCGTGAGAGCTACTGTACTGTAGTTTATTATATTTTAAACTTAAACAAAACAGTGGTGCTTTTGGTGGTCTCGTCTGATTTATTCGCATGTGTTTAAGGTGAATGCTTTGCTCTTGGAAAGATGCAGTCATGAGCTAGTTCTGAGGGAAATATGTATGATCGTTTATTTCTCTTCTGTTGTAAAGTATATGTTGATATATATTTTTATCTAACTGTTGGAACTGTTTTAACTACTGCTGGAATCATGGGTTGTTATGATATTCATTTTACTATGATGAATGTAATGATCTATCTGATGTTTGCTGTCCTGGGGATTCAGATGGATAGTTGTCTCAGATACTTTCGTTCTTCTTGATCCCTAATATTTTGATGAAATATGTTTACTTGTTGGGTGAATTGATCTCATTTAAACAGGGTGTTTAATGAAAACAATTGATGGATTGCAATTGTTTTAAGAGTTAGTGCTTATCATGCTCAGTTCATCAAACTGACCCATGTTGACAATTTTTGCAGATGGATGCCGTAAGTGGTAAAACCACGTAGATCTGATAGGATGATCAGATTGTTTAATTTTATTTTAAGTTGAAATACAGCTTGATTTTCTAAATGTACTACATGTGGAAAGATGTTCTTTTTCCGTAGAGTATTGTATCAAGTATGCTGAATGCATAAAATGTATTTGATTAGTTCTGAAAGGAATGGAAATTGATATTTGTTACTTATGTGTTTGTATTCTTATCTTGATAGTTTGACCTTCTTCGGTTCAAATATCTTGAGAGCATTGTTATTATTGTATAATTTGGAGACTTTTGTGATTATCAATGTAAGCTTGCAAGAATATGTGACTGAATACTTATGATTGTTTAGCAATTCTAGTATGTTCTATCTAAAGCTAAATTGAAATATAGATCACTGTCTTACTGGAAACTAGGGTTAAAATAAACCTAAGCAGAATGCTAAACAAGCTGAATTAAATTATTAATCCCTAGTCTTGATTAAGCCAGGACAACATTTAATTGGATTCTTAATCATTATATCTTGATACTTATAAGTACGATATAAATTCAGTAATGAGAACTGAAATAAACCAAAAAGGGGTTCTGTTGGCAATCACATGTGAAGATTATGGGTTATTGTCCAATTTCGTTGATTTAGAATTATGTATATTCTATGAACTCCTTGATGGAACCTTAGTCTTAATAACGTCTCTGTGTAAAGGGTTTTATTAAGAAAGGTCATTCTAAGGTGAGGAACCCAGGGATTGGGAAAGGCTAACCTTAGGGGAACGTCTTTTAATATAATTTAACTCAGCGTATGTAACACTTTTTAATAAGTAGATATTTTCGAGGCAGATTCAAAGGTTGATGACACAAGTCAGCTCGGGGTTGTACCTCCGAGAAGGTTAGGATCTTCTCAAAGATACAATAATGCAGGTGTCTTGTGACGACACCCTTTGCATTGATCGATAAGATTTACACCTTGAACTCGAACAAGTTACTCTGGGACCGATTAGGAATGTGGTCACGTTATAAGGCTGCCTAGGAGATTCGGGGTATCTTGACACACTGGTTTAACTAGGGTTGAACCAGTATGTCATCGTATCCCTAGTCCTCGTGGGCATCCATATAACGTTATCACCTTACTAATCCGTTTCCGAGTGAATAATTTGGGATAGGAGGGACCGATGTGAAGTCAGTATAAGATGTTCTATATAACTTAGGAATGGGGTGTAGAACGTATTCTAGATTGATGAGTATGTTAAGGAATACGAGACATAAGCAGTATGTTTCAAATCTTTGGCCAAAGTATCGCAAGCTGTTGATTGCGTTGTCCTAATTCACCTAGTCTAAGGGATGAGATGCCGATGAATAATGGTAACAATTATTCAGATAGGTTCCTTGGACAGAGCATTCTGAATCCCAGAATAGGGAAGAGAACCGCAAGAGTGGAGTGTTAAATAAAAATGCCAACTCTTATTACTCATGAATAGATCGGTAGATTACCGAGTCATGGAATGAATAGATCGGAGGTACTCCGAGTCATTACAGCGGCATATGGTTTTCTGTTATAAGAATGGTTATTTGATTTGTGAGTTCTAAATTATGTATTTAGAACCAGTAAGCATTTATCAAAATAAAATAAAAAATCACTTGTTCTAATGTATAAAATGAGGATGTTACAGCTAATCTATATCAAATAAAGTCTACTAATATTCTTGCGTCCAAATCCTTGATCTATAACTCCATATTTTCTTTGATGCATATGCGGACAACATAATTCTATATTAAAACAAAAAAATAACATTTCATAGAGCTCATGATATAGATTATCTTCCACCCACTTGCGCATATTGAAATTAGGTCTAGAACCATATCTTCACGCAAATTGATCTTGTCTTTCGATTACCCATTCTTTAAATGATGTAAGAGCTAATCGATATGCCATCATCATGGAACATCATGGAAAACAATTTAAAAAGAGGTCCCAAAAATGGAACCAAAATGTATTCTTTATTTTCCAACTCACTTTCCTAAGCACACTAACAGTTCACTCAAATATATTTGAGCACTTGCCTAAAGTGTGCAAAGCTACCAAGTCCCTATTTCTTAATGTCTTTACGAGGTGTTAACATGCATGTTCATAATAACCATAATCAAAGTGTATATTCCATCATATTAACCATATCGATGAGATCAATTTTGAAAAAACACAATAAAGAACGTATAAGGGTTGGATAACAATCAAGATCATATTTACCATACAAGTATCACGAATAGAGACATCAATAACTAATATCCATCCACAAAGATCCATTATATTAGCTCATCACAAAATAGTAGCTGAATACATCACAATACTCTCATAGAATCATGAGTGCAATTTTATACCAATGAGGTAACTCTATCATACATACAGGATGATACCAAAACTATGCAAATAAATACATATACATGGAGGGGACTTTCCCTTCACGCCCATGCATTCTCAAATTATCATGCATGCTCAAAATAGTCATGTGCATGTACAAAAGAAACTAGGCCGTATACAAGTGAGCTTATTAATAGATTAAACCTAAAGATAAGCTTTGTTCTAATCCTATTACTAGTTCGACCTCTGCATGTATTTTGATCTCTTCATGCATGTGCTCTATCCAAAATAGAAATTCCTTTATTAGCAAGTCTTCATGCCTCACTCTATTCTTAGAAAATTTCTTGGATACCATTCATTTTCATTACTATCTATTTTTATCCCATGGCTCCAAAATTGGCTAAGTTCCAGAATGTCTTCTTCCTAGGCATGAACCCTTGTGCTCTTCCCTGTTCTAACTTCTACAAAAACATTCACTTATGTCTCATGTACGTCCCTAACTCTTGTGTGCCACTTATACTTAGCACAATTCTACGGTGCAATAATTTCCATATTCACTTATTGAAGAATTTTTTTCTCAAAATAGTGCTAAAATTTGAAATATTTGTTAAAATATCCATTTGGTTTATTTGGTCAAAGCCATGCATTCATTTCTCTTGTGCTCTTGAGAAACCTTGTGAATCATAAATGACCATGATCATTGGTGTTTTTATAACATTGTGGATTGTATGGAAAATTATTAATCATCGTGTGTAGGACCATTGCAAAATTGGGGGAATATATTACCAAAGGTCAAATAAAAAAATTAGTAACAATTTGCATATAGGTTCCTTGGTCAAAAATAAATCACACTTTTCTAAAATTAGATAATATGAACATAACACATTACCATTACATGTTCAGATAAGGGTAAAACCCATTTTCTTTAACTGTGGGAAGTGATTGGGATTAATACCTGAAACTCATTGTGAGGAGTACCACAAGAACCCCAAAGTAGTTGGTACATTAAGGGAACCGACCAATGAAACAGGTAGAGCCCACATTTCCTACTTGACTAGTATTACCCATGAGGAATGCCAAATATTATACATGATAATAGAACCATTCATATATATTGCAAGGTATCAAAAAATCAATCAAATTAAACAATGGCCAACCAAACCATGTTTGACTCCCAACTACTTTAATGAGCTTTATTCCCATCATGATCATTTCTCTCTTGTTTTCAAGCATTAATAGACCTCTTGTATCACCCCATTGACACTCGAGGGGAATCATCCATATTTCTCTTTTTTTCTTATACCTATACAAAATATTATTTTCTACTATCTTTGAAGTGGCATTGCTTTGCAATACACCACATAAAAGAGGGGGAATGTAGATACTTAATTTTGATCATACAATTTTAATGCTAAAATTACACTAATTTTCTTCTTTATCATCATTTCATTATAATTAGTGATTTTCTACTAATTAGCTAACATTTCCCTTCGTCTTTGTCAATCAACAAAACATTGTTAATTAAATAGCCTCGTTCCCCATCCTGCATGCCAATTAACGTCACTTCATTAGTTATGATCCTAATTTAATTAATTAATTAACCATTTTTAGTTAATCAAGATTTCAGTATTTTATGTAATCAATAAAAAAATTTCTTTGTTAAATACCCTCTAAAACCCTTAAAACTATACTAATCTCCCCTAAAGCGTAACATTCCCATTTTAAGACTTTAGAAACAAGGGAAATTTTTATTTTTTGAAACACAATGTTCTCTGTTCTAAATAAAACATCATGTAGAACACACATTCCATGCCAATCAATCTCATAACAGATAACCATATGTAGATGTAATGACTCGGTATACTACCGATCCCTCATTCCATGACTCAATTACCAACCGATCTCTCATGTTAACTTAAAGTATATAATAATTTATGTATACTATGTATACTTGGTTTCCTACCCTATTCCGGTACTAAGTGATCTATTTAAAGAACCTATCTAAATATTTGTTACCAATATTCATCTGACATCACGTTGCTTTAAACTAGGTGACATAAGAAAACACAACCAACAACTTGCAATAATTTGGCCAAATATTTTCAACATATTGTTCATGTTACTATTCATAGATGACATACTCGTCATTCCAGAATACATTGTTCACCTCACTCTTCTATTATCTAGAATGGTCTTTATTTACTACCATCAGTCCACTTGCCCAAGGTTTGAACCTAGCCCCGATTATCATCATAGTTTGTTATAAGAAGATGCTCACGATGACTTAGGGTATATGGGAATACTTGGTTGACCTAGGTCATCGAATGTGCCAAGGTACCTTGAGTCATTGAAAGCTACTACCTATCCTAAACATGCTATCAACTTGACCTAGAGAGAAACTAAGTTCAAGTATAGATTTGCATAGATATAAATGAAAAATACGGAAGGGTGTTGCCACATGTCAACTACAACATCTTTGTATCCATGAGAAGTCCTGAGACTTCTCGAGGGTATAGTTACGTAGTTGGCATGTGCCAACATCGTTAAACTGATTCATCAAGATGTACCTACCCCCTTAGTGTTCATTAATCATAATCACTATTGGATTAAGATTCAGATTACAGCAACCATGCCTAACCCTAATTCCATCATTTATTAAGTTCTTTACCCATAACTAGCCTGATTAGATATGAAGAACTTCATTAATTCAAGTTTGCATTGTTGTTCATTAACGTGGCATAACAAATAGTTATCCCAAAAACAGGAAAGCAAACATCAACATTTAATTCCTAATGCAACCTAGCTATCCAAATCAAGTGTGACATCCACCTAGATTCAGCTAGTGTTTACTTTATAAATGAAGTTATAAAGATTAAAGATCATAACCACTATTCCTTTTATCTTTCATTCTTGAGAGAGGAAGAGCCTTCCTCTACATGGTTAGATGTTAGGTTTAACATAAACTTTTTATCATTCATTACTCATATAGTATAATTGTATGTCCCAATCATAATTCATTATTAAACTATAGTTGTGTAGTTAGAAAACAACATCTTTTTCAATTTAACAAGTTCATTATAATAAGGGAGATTATACTATCTCCTTAATCCAACTTATTATCTTATAACAACAATAGTATACTATAGATATAAATAATACCACCAAGATATCACTAGTATTTTTGCCATACAAGTACAAATGAATTTAGACCACAAATTACAGGACAACTCAAAACCATTCAATTCATGATGATAAATATACATTTATAAGACTATGCATTTCGGACATTCTACATGTCAATGAGAATTAAGATCTTAAAAGAACATCTCTTTTCTTTTCCAATACAACTCAAGAATGATTTGAAATCCTTTACATAAGATCCAGAATTAAGTAAACCAATGCATCATAAAAGTTTTTGGCCTTCTTTTATCACTTACGATGTCCATCTACAAAAATTGGTAGTACGGGTCAGTTTAATGAACTAAGCATGATAAGCACTAAGCATTAAAGTGAAGTGCATTTCAATAATTGTTCCATTAAAACAACTCTTCTTTAATGAAATAATTAATATATCATACAAATAATCATAAGTAATAACATCTAGAAAAGAAGTACAATGAAAGAGTTTGAATTCACATTTAAGAAAAGAGCATAAGATAGTATGCAACATCTACATTATATCATAAGATTTAATTGATCCTATCAATTACCTTACAAAAATACACAAGTCTTGTCATCCAATTGTTTCATAGTTATATAAGAATAAAAATACACATTTATCTTTACTAAGCAGAAAAATAAGTTAATTATGACATAAATCATGTTAAGATGCTTCATCTTTCCATATCGCGCAAAAGAAGAAGAATCAATACATAGTTATTCCCCATACACTAATCATCGAAAGATAGAAATAGGTTTAGAACACACAAACTACCTCAATTCAAAGATAATTATAAAAGGATTCAACATTATAGGAAAAACATCTAACAAGAATCCCAAATCAATCCAAGTAGGGGTAGAGAGTCAAAACAGTCCTCTTGCAAGTCTAAACTAACTTCCACATGCTAGAAGATATAATTCAAAAATATGAAACCAAATGTTCCACAACCAAAGCTAGACTCACATAGAATTAATCTCTTATCTAGTCCATCCAAGAAGGATTCAAAATAAGACAGAGTAAAAGAGACAACCTTCCAATATCAATCCCAATGGAGTATGACTCAATTAAGACAAGCATCGGCCTAAGCATGTTATTATTTTCTTTCCAATAGATCGAATCAGATAACTTCCTTCCACATCATGACAACCAATGACTTACACAAAGTAGACCATACTGATACACAATAAATTTCCATCTCAAAATAGAATCGAATACATAAAATTTCAATCAAATGAACTTATCAAACAATAGTAAAAAGAGATCTCTATTATAAAAGGGTGAATCAATAATTTATTTCATTTATACCACTAAATGAATTCCCAATTCTATTTCAAATTTAGAAGTTCTGTAACTAGTTCCCAAGAGAGAACACAAAACCAAACTTGCAACTAAATAAAAGCACACTTCTAATTTCCTTTACCAATCTTACCAACTAGTTTACCTATTCCCATTCATCAAACACAAGTTTGAATTCAATTATCAGAATGAAGTACACAATACAGTCCCAAAAATAGTATATTGTCCCCAAGAGAACATATTCCTTTCTCTTTTAGAAACCCAGAGATTCATTCAATGAATCCAACAAGGAATAGAATTTCACAAACAGTATAAGATATACAAGATTCAATACAGTATGAGATACAATATTCTCAACTTCTAGGTCCTACATGACTTTAAATAATAGAGACATAAAGTACGTGGTCATCGTGAAGACAAAATCAGTGAGACAACCCCGAACCAGAGATGATAAATCCTATCAACAAGATTCAGCATGGGAGAGTAATCAACTCTTCTTTCTCTAAAAACTAGAAGTCTATTTAAGAGGATCAGAAGGTAAGTAAGAAAACCCAATATATGTTTAAGACAAGTAATGTCCCAAACTTACCTCCAATCATGATTGAAATAGAATTCACAACAAGGAATCTCAAGCTCCATTTAAAAATATTATGATAAGGAAGGTATTTGTTTCAAACATCTATTACAAGAAGGAGAGTAAATATTGCATTTCCATAAGCCTCTAAACTATTAACGACTGTTCCAAATGAACTATAAATCATCCAAACCCATAACAAGATGTAGTTCCAGTCCATTAATCCCTCAAACAAAACAGTCAAGCTTTCCACAAGATGTGGGATTTCTCAAAGAAGAGGAGGAGAGAGTATCCTCCATACTTACATGCCCTTACCAGTTCAAGAACATGGTACAGTCTAAAAGACAAAAGTACTACAACCATTCCCACTCATGAAGTTGCATGGAGAAGATCTCAAAAGAGATTACAAAACAACTAAAACCAAAACTAATCTCTCAAGTCTCTTTTGAGTAGACAGTTCCCAAAATGAGTTCAAGCATTTTCAAATCCTGAATATGAATAAAACTTCTAACTCGAGTACAATCTGAGAACAAAACTCATCAAATCGACTATAATTTTAGAATACGCAAGTACTAAATATAAGTACAAAGTGTTAAATATGAGGATTCAAACAAAAGTTCAGAACTACATAAAGCTCTAACAAAGATAAAAAAAAACATGAAGCCCCAATACAAGCTCATAACAAACATGAATCCCCAATACAAGTTTTAATGAAACACCAGGCTCCAATAAAAATTTAGAACAAAATACAAGGCAATGAATGCCCGTTCAGTCAACACCAACCTCGAATACAAGTTTTAGAATGAAATACAAAGCTTCAAACACAAGTTTCACATGCATGTCACCATTAAACTAGCACAGAGAAAGTTTCCCAAAAGCTAACATTACTATGCAATGGATTTTCGTCCCAAAATCATAGAGATTTCATAAAAACATGCAAGTAATTAACCAAAAAAATCATGCAAATAATTATCTCATGAGAGTAGAGTTGTTTTAATGAATCACTTAGAAGAAAGCAAGAAATCTTAATGGATAGAGCCTATCATGCTTGATAGTGCTTCTGTAAATTTGAAGGAGACTTCTAGCCAAGCTTCCCACTATTTTTCTTCTCCATGAAAGATCAACAACAACAAAACTCTCCTTAAAATGCCTCATATACATTCCTATGATAAAAATACACCAGAGAAACCAAAAATAGCCATGAAGTAGAAGTCTAACTGCTGGTTCAAAGAACCGAGATAGATCCTTCGAGAGAAAATTCGCGAGACATGCAAAACCAAACAACCTCCCACAAATCTGCCTCCCTTGTTTCCAAGATGATTTACACACAAAAACCAAGGTCCATAAATGTCATTACTCCCAAATCTCCCACTTATCTCTCCTTACCACCACCTCCCAAAACTGGTGAATGCCATTTCTAAATTAATATACAATTCCATATTTAGTGAAGCCTCCACATAAGCCCCCACTAAAGTTAACTAGCCTTTGCCAAAACTGGTAGTACCTCATGCATTAAACCCAATCAAATCACTTAAATTTTATTGGAACCATCACCTTAGTGCCATGCAACCCTTAGGTTCCTTTTTAATAGTTTAGGCTAGATTTCCCCAATACTTAGGTTAGTCTAACTATAATTACCTTAGGTCTTAAACATTTCCATAGGTAATTTCCAACTTAGGTTAGATTAAATTCACAACCATTAGTATTAGGCATTAGGTTAAAATATTCTAGTATCACCTTAGCAATTTTCTCCTTATTCATTAGCACAAGAGCTTAGGTTAGGACATCATCCCGACAAAATAGAATAAGAAGCTTAGGTTAGACTAAAACCCAAATATGTAGACATAGAAAAGAATTAGGTTATCTTACCTAGTTTTGGATACTATTAGGATAGTCCTTTAGTTTTAGGATTCTAATCCTCTTCATAGTCATTAAGAAGACTATATTTCATTTACGCCTTAATGTCCTATAGAGATCAATCCCAAAGACCCAAGAAAAACCATACAACCAAATGAAGCCACGTTCAAACAAGACCAAATAATTTGTAAAATGCAAAGGTTCAGTCTACTATGTCTCTCAACTAATGAATGTCAATCTACCATTCATTCCATTAATAATATGTTAAAAGATTCCTTCGATCATTGAAATTGATCCAAGGATGAGTCAGTAAAAGAGATAAGTTTGCAACTCTCAAAATCAGATTGCAACTTATCAATAAGAAGTGAAAATGGATTCTTGCAAGCCATATCATTCCATTCTAAATAATCCAAGAGAAGAAATAATTTATCCATAACAAGCATGATTTTCAACAATCAAGGGAACACACCTCATTCAAGAAATCACATGCCAACGCTTGTAATGCAAAAGAGAAATATAACAGTTTGTCCAAGGTGTTACATAAACCATATCCAAATGGATTCTATAAGATTAACTTGGCCTATTAATTAACCCTAGTTGATTAATTAAACATTACCAAACTCCCATGAGTTTCTAATCTCTAATTAATATCTTCTAATCACACTCGCCCCTTTCTAATCCTACATTCACTTTATCCCACATTCACTAGGTTGCAAGCTTCTCCAAAATTATAAAGCTATATAAGAAACCTAGTCCCTTCTTACTAATATACACCTTTGAAACCTTTAGTACACCATTTCCTTGATAGACATTGTATTTGAGAAGAGAATTTAATGTTATTAGAAGGATTGTTAAATCTCCCCCCTTTCTATTTGCTAAAGAGTAGTAAGAGAAGAATAAAAATGACGACCAAGACATACTTGATGAGATCTCTTCCTTTTTCTTGAGAAATAATTGATCGTGTAAGGTCTGTGTTCAACTCATTTAAGGAAGTACTGTAATTTGAAGCACATCCAAATATCAAAAGGATACTTACACTTAGTATAGATTCCTATTTTGGGGTTTAACTAACTTTCTTTTTCTATTTATCATGATGTATTTGCTTGAATTCAACTAAGTTAGGATCTACCTAGTGTTAGGTTCTTTTCATTAGCTTATTTTAAATTTTTAGGTCACATACACGTAGCCATATGAATTATAATATGTATGTCTATCAAAATATGGCTCATATATCTAGTTTTCATGGAGACTTGGAGTGAATGAATATGGAGGGGGATGAATTTGTTGTTACACATATGAATTATAATGAGGTGAGGAAAGAACCATGAATGCACAATGTCGAGAGAAAAATGGGATGGATGGAAATGATATAAAAATGAGATAAATGGGTCCTTAAGACTAATGGAATCACTACGTACTTAAAATAGGGTTCAAAAACAAATGAGCTAAGAACACACCAAATATTAGATATAAAATAAATAAATCATGGATTCTTGTACGTAAGGTATAACAAAAAACTCAAGAATAACACATGTTATTTTATAATGGAACATTCACCACAAACGGGAACCATATCCAAAAAAATCTGAGTAAAACAATGTCCCATTCGGCGTGCCAAAAATTGTTGATCTTTGAAATGTGTGTACCATTGTTAGATCACCAAATTGAAGATAAATTGGTAATATCAACAACACCATGGGAATGTCCCTAAGGTGTGGGAACTTGGATCCTTGGGATAGAACTATGGATATGGGAAACTTCCTTCACCAACTACCTAATGTTATCATTACTCTAATAACTAATGTCTTGAATTTCCAAGGAAAAGGGAAGGAAGAAAACATGAAAAACATAAAAAGTGGTGAAACACAAAATAGAAAGGGGTCACTCTCTTTGAGATGAAGAATGAGAGGAAAAAAATTGTAAAAAGGGAAGAATTGAGCCAGAATCAACCTTGAATTTAATTTAAACTCTTATTCCTTGCATAATTAACACATTGAGATAGAACTTTGCAAGTATAACCCATACAAAATAGTAAATGATAGAATAAAAAGGAAAGATGACAAGAATAGAGGATAAAGGGAAGAAAATAGCTACAATTAACATCATATTAATGCCAAAAGTATGCATAATTTGTTATGACCTTTAGAAATACGAGTAAGTGTATTGCACAAACTTAAATCAAATCTCAAAACTAACTATATAGAATATAATGAGAGAAGAGAGGGAGACAAGGGCATAAAAAGATGCTTCAAAATATCTCTTTTCCCCAAATTTATTCTTTCCATATAGTTTCTAAAGGTTTATAAATTAAAATGATCCACCCAAGCCCACTCTTTGGCATATTTCAAGGGATCTCTACAAGTGATAATGATTATTATAGTCTCCTTTACCTCTATTATCCTCTAATATTTATTTTAACCCAAAATGGGTTGTCTTATCACCCAAGTGATAGGAGTTCACCGAAGTGTGCGTGGGCACCAAGCCCCTCCTTTATGTGATCCTTGTGAGAATTCTCTACCATTAATGGAGGAAAGGTTTATAGAACAAGAACGTGTGCATTTAATGTAAAATATAAGTAGTGAATCTAGTTCTAAGAATAAATGCTCTATGAGATAAACATAAGAATCACAAAAACATAATGGAGGATGGGTTGTAAGGGAAAAAACATATGCATTCACTTAAGAAAAATATTTACAGACTACTAGATTTAGACAGATGTACCATCAATGGAAATAAACATTGTATTAAGAAAAAGAAACTAGATCTGATTCATAACAACATGAAAAGCAGACTAAGGAGTAGTTCATGTAGACACACATATACAAAAAAATCTCCATATATTGATGAAATCCATTTACGGTATCTATATTACATCGAACAGGTCATATTTTACCATAAACATCATGAAATAACGATCGAACCCTACAAACTACTCTAAAAAGGGATCCTAGCTATGTTTTCCAAATACAACCCTTATTCGGACTCCGAGCGCATAATTATATATTCCTAGTAACAACCTCTTTGCAACACTTTGTTGCCTCTCTACCTATCTATTTATTTCAAACCCAAGCACTACTTTAAATATAATCTGGATCCACCATCATAGTCTCTCCCATGAGAAAATTACATGCCAAGTGGAAGTGTGGTACTCCATGATCAATTGAGTGCTTATGCCTACTACAAAAGCTTAAACTAACTATAATGATCCTCTTGAGAATATTCCTTGTGTGGAACATTCTTTTCTTAACTTGCGGGGGCTCTAGGATATGACATTAGACATTCATCATGCCTACTCGGTCTTCACACATTTTCCTGTAATTCCACATTCGAAATGCAGCGAATTCCCAAACCCTATTCTTATTTTGCATGCCAACCGATTCTCTTGTGTGCCTTTCCTTGAGCCCCTTCTTACTTTCATGATTTAGGTACACACACTCCTTTTGCCTTAGGACTTAGTCAATTTATGGCCCAACATTACCCCACACTACGCATGTTATCCATCCCTGGAAACACTTTTCTCTTTCACCAAATAATAAAGAGTGGGAAAAATGAAATAATTTGCAATTGAATAAAGAATGAAAGAATAGAGGGATCTTGTTACTACTGCATGAGGAGTGGGAAGTATTTCTTCACATATGCTTCAATTTTATCCCAAGCATCTACCTCACCCTATGCATGTTGAAGTAAATCACCCACCAATGTGTTAATTTTGTCAAAAATTAGCTTATATCCCTTAGCCTTCAATGTAATTATGATGTTTTCCATCTACTTGCTAAGTTCACCTAGCGTGTACATCCTATGAGTGACTTGGGGTATAATTCCTTAAATTTATTATTAATTTAAACCCTCAAGGTTTTGATCACCTCTGAATTATTCTCAATCTCTACCAAGATTTTATCTCGATCTACCCTATTGCCCTTGTTTTTCTCTTAAAACTCCTTCAGATCTGCCTCATGGGTAGTAACCAATAATCTTGTTACTCTATCTCTATTGATAGTTTTCATACACAACTCCAGCCATTTGAACTATGATCATCACGAGGAAAGGATCTCAGTACTTGAGTTATTGTCTCCCAATATTTAAATTTTCTTATTTTTTCTAGCACTCCATCACCTCTTTTATCAACTCCAATGCAAGTGATTTCCTCTCCATGGTGAGTATGTGCATCAAGTCCTCTAATATGTGCATGGTTGACTCATACTTCTACTCGGGAGGGGCTAGTGCTGGGTGCTTTAAGATAATGTCATTTGAATCACCTCTACATTCTTATATACTTTGTGCACCTTTGCCTTTTCATCCCTCAACTCACACCTTAACTACACATTGATTAATTCCTCGTGCTTTATTTCTCTATCCCTCTTAATGATATCTACATTATTTTCCCAAGCTCATCCTCTAAGACTCTTATTCTATCATTTCTACTTGAAAAGTATTTCTTCCACTTCTACCGATACTTTATTGAGCGCGTTGTAGAATTGTTCATCAGGAAGATGTTGGGCTTTCAAAATAGGGTTTATTCCTTGGAATATGGTGTATTCATTAATGCATCGAGTATTAACCTCGAACTCAAGCTCATCAACATGGGACTCAAAACCTTGGATAGAATTTTCCTTGTGCGTGGTATGCACCATCTTAATCAAAAGAAGACCAAGTGAGGATTTTTTTTTGGGCAATGTTCTTTGGAAATGTACGTGTAGTACCTTGCTTTGATCATTGATGTAATTGATGGCTTGTTCTTGCACCACTACACCCCCCTTTCCACCTATGCACACTTCCTTGGGGAAACTTACTACCAGGATGGGATCTCCATCCATGCTTCCATATTATTTCCCTACACCCGTGATCTCTTATTCTTCCTTTAGCACTCCATTGGCGTTGTGTTCCACCTCATGTTGTACTAACTGTTGTTTAATACCCACCACCTCCTTCTCTACTATTTCATCTATTTTTAACATGGTTGGGGTTGGGTCTTTTGAGCATGCATGTATACTTCGTCACTCCCTACTTTGTTATGGGCACTCTGCCCATCCCCATTCTTCTCTTCATCATGTTTGGGGTATATTGTGAATAGGAGGACTCTTACCTTCATCATTCTCTTCATTCTCTTCCTCAGAGTCATCACCCTTCATTCTCTTTGTCCCCTTAAAGTCCAAGATTTGTACCACTTTCTGTTTCTTCTTCACTAGTGACTCCTCTAACATAGGGGAATCTTATTTTTCTAGTAACTCTTCCTTCTCGGGTGATTCCTTTTCCATGGAATTCTTCTTATGAGTGTAAGTTATTGTGCCTACTCTAGATTATTGTGCCCCCATAATATGAACCATAAACACACTCGATGCCTTTTCAACCATAGTCTCTTCTCATTCCCTCTTCTTTATTACAACTTTCTTCCTCTCGGTGGGGTCTTCTGGGATAGATACATCATCCTCAACATAAATTCCCTTTTTTAATTTGGGCCTTAGATGTACATACACCCTTGTTTCCATTCTCCCTGTAACAAGAAATGTCACCAGTTTCAACATATGTATGTCATAAGAGACATACTTATTGCCATAAGCACACTTCTTGGGATACACCAATGTTTGGATCAGCTTGTAGTAATCACGATTTACTACACTTAGATAATATCTAAGTTTCTTCGCCTCCTTAGATCAATTGACTATGCTATGAAAGTATTGCGCTGTGAAAGAGAAGGGAAAATTACACCAAGGGCTCTTGGTGCCATCAGTCAAAGTAAACATGCCGATACAAAAGTGTTGATACACAAAAAAATCAACCTCTCCATCCACCAATACCAAAAATTGTTCAAGAATTCTCCACTCTTCCCCAAATGCATCACACATTCATTTTTACCACTTCTCCAAGTGCACTTTATGAGCAAACATCATCGTATCACAAGTGTAGGTTTCAAATCTTATACTAGGGGATGGTTTTCATCCAGTCCTCCCAAACATATTTATCCAGCCCATCGGGCACTCCAATTTCTGAAAACACAATGGTGAGAAGGACATTACCATACATAATCTTTTCTTTATCACGCGTGATGTCTATGATATCCTCTACGATAAAGGTTGAAAGGTTGTAGATTGTTCCCTCTGAGATCTTGTGGTAAACATTCAACCAAATCTTATTTACCTATTTTTTCCTTTCTTTCTGTTTAAATTTATTACAAGTACACGACCATCCTCATGACGGTCAGTGATAGCGGAAATATCAAAATAGTGTGAACCCTTCTTGTACTCCTATGCTGGAATGGTCTTCTTGATTGCCTCCTTGTCACACAAGTCATCATCTAGTGGATATCCTTTGTATATGGAAATCAAATGAGGAGTTATGTGCATTATCTATCCTATGAAATAAAATTGATCCTCATGCATGCTCAAAATTATCCATTGGTATAACCTTTTGGGCTTGTTGAAATAGGGAAGCTCATAAAGCTGCATAAGTCCAACCTTCTCTAACTTGGTTTGCACCTTGTTGTCATACATAGTTTTTCCATCTTGTGTCCTCCTTCCCATCGGGTGAACCAAATATAGTTTTATTTCTTTTTCATTAATGCTTTTTCAATGGTTATAATCACTTGCAACTATCTTGTGTATGTGAGATACCCATTCCTTCCCTAATCAACACGCCATATGGGTACTACATCTCCGCGTACCACTCTTCATTAAAACTGGTTGAAATGGTTGGTTTTTCTTTTCCCTTTCCTTTTCCCTTCTTTGGTGAAACATTAGATCCCTTCCTTGGTTTCATTTATCTTCTCGTCGGACCTTTGAAACTCCTTCCTTGCATTCATTTTCACCGATTGCTCAAACCCTCAACTTTACTCTGTGAAATCTCTAAATCATGTGCCATAGCTATATAAACACTAACTGGAAATTATTCCTTCCACAATATGGTGTAACACTTGTATGAATCCTCCAAGCACACTTCTCCACCCAAACCCATGTACTCCCTTTCCAATATGGTTTACAAATCCATTGAATCCTCTACTACACATGTAAATCTCCACAAATTTTCATCATAACAATGCCCTAGTTTGCAAGAGATTCTTAACACAAATGTAAGACTATTAAAAAAACACAAGGTAAAAGAATAACTCACTCCCGAACATCTATTTATAGTGTTTTTTTCCCACACAAAATTTGATTCCACCTACCAATGTACAAACTAAATAAAGTCATATTTTTCCAATGACATCCCTTCGCACGTTTTGTCCAGCACTTTTCCTTTGTGCACAAAATCATGTGAAAATGTTTGTAACCTTCTAGTGCACAAGAATTATTTGACCATAGACTAACTTGCATGCATTCCCCATACCAAAATATGTCAACCTGTGTGTTATTTACCAATTTTTGCCTTCACCTACGATGTTGCTCCTACACTTTTTTCCCTTGTATGTGGTTTCCTCAAATCCTTTTGACAACATTTTTTATCATGAATACTTTTTTTATACACCTTCCTCCATCGCATGTGCCTTTGACTTCACAACCGGGCCACCGTCTAATATTTCTCTCAACACTTACTACAACAACCCATATGTTTATGGTGTAGAATCCTAGTTGACCTTCAGAGCCAATCCTTTTCCAAAGTTATCTTTTTCACTCCATCCCACACTAAATAGATGTGTGGTCATTTGTGCATAAAAACCCTTTAGAAATTAATAGGTTACTAGAACACACATGTGTCAAAAACAAACCAAACAAAATACAAAGCAAGGCAACGAAAAGGGAAACACAAAGAAAGGAAAATGCATTAAGGGAAATCCTAAGCTAAATGGAAATACTACCTTATTTAAAAACACAATGAAGACTTATTTATAGTAGGGCTTCAGCCTACTCCCGTTAAAGTAACTGGGAAATATTGTTCCATCAAGTGCCTCTAATTGGAAATCACCTAAATTAAGTATGCAAGTGATAATGTATGGCGCCAACCAATGCGGTTTGAGTTTCCTAGGATAACATAAAAACTTAGAATCATATAGGACTATCTTCCCAACCTCAAACTTTTTAATCTTTATTTTCCTAGCATGCCACCCCTTCTTCCTATATTTTTCTATTTGTTCATCAGCCAACCCTCTTTCACACATAATATGTGAGATGGAAACATAAATTCCACAGGTAGAACTACCTCTTTGCAAACACCAATTGAAATGGTGTGGCCTTATTTAATCACTTATAAGTTATGTGATATGACCATAACACAATAGAGACTTTTTCATCCCAATCCTTTCTCCCAACATCACAAATCTTGGTCAACATGAGGCTTAATGTCTTTTTAAATGCCTTAGTAATTCCATTAGCTTGAGGGTAATAGGGCATATTTTTATGATGCACCACCATGAACTCGCTAACAAGATTCAAGCAGTCTCATATAAGAAATGCATACCCCTATCACTCGTTAAGCTCAACAGATGTCCATATCTACTAATTATATTCTCCCACAAGAATATATCTATTGTCATGACCATGAAATCCTTTGTAGGTGCCACATTTTCCCACCGTATAAGACATTCTATGTATGTAATGATATACAATGAACCCGTCGTTCATGTGATTGGGGAAATAGGGCCTACAAAGTCAATTTCCCACTTCTCGAATTAATTTTAACTTACAAAATGTATTAATGGCATTTCATCTCTTCTCCCTGGTTTACCAAGGCATTAGCAATGGTCATAGGATTTTCAATACTTGATACAATCCTTGTAAACCATTTCCCACCAAAGGAAGGCTAAAAGGATCTTGCACACTATCACATTACCTGTAAAATTCCCTCCTGTAACTCCACCATGATCCTCTTCCATGATTGCAACACACTCATCCTCGGCATGCACTAACGTAAAACCTCATCAAATACTAGCTTGTATAAGTCTCCACCAATCAACATATATGGCGTAACACGTATAGCTAACTATTTCCTCTCTAATTCCTTCATCCTTTCTCGTGTCATACCCATCCATATGAACAAAGAAATTTCTTCCAAGTTAGAGGGTGTGTGATGTAACTGAATAGATGTGCATCGACATCCTATCCTAAATGCTCTGTGCTTCCTCACCTGAAGTAATCCTTGACAAATGATCAAGTCATAGATTACTCTTCCCTAGTTTCACCACAGCCGTAAACTCAAATAGATGGAACAATAGTACCCAACAACATATGCATCCTTGAAAAATGAGCTTATTCACCAAGTATTTTAATGACATGTGGTCTCAGTATAGAAAATAAAAGGAGTTCTTTAGTAAATATTGCTTAAATTTGTATAGCACGTAGATCAGAGAGAATGCCTCACACTATGTGGTGGTATAATTCTATTCTACTGGGGTCAACTTTCTACTAGAAAAAAACAAGGGATGGTCAACAATTCCCTCTCTAGGTTGTGCTAAGACTTCCCCAATCACCATCCTAGATGCATAAACATGCACATGAAAAGGCTTATCCCAAGAAGGAAAGTGCAAAATGGGCGTGGTGGTAATATTTTCTTTCAATGTGTCAAATGCTACATGTTGCATCTCTCCCCAATAGAACTTACTTTTATCTTTCAATAGCTCTTCCGGGGCATGTAAATCTAAGCATACCCCTTGATGAATTTCCTATAGTACCATGTATTCCCTAAGAACCCACACACCACATTTTTACTAGTAGTCTCCTCTAATCCCACTATAACAACAAATTTTGCGAGGTCTACCAATACTCCTTTCTTAGAGATAATGTGCCCCAACAACGTGCCAAAAGGAGTAGTAAAGATACACTTCTTAATGTTATGAGAGATAATAAACTACCCGCATATTTCAAACATCAACCATAGATTTTCACAATGGTCTTTTACTAATCCTGAAAGCGTCAAGTCATCCAGGTAGACTTGAAGAAACTTGTGAATGAAGTCTTGAAACTATTGAACCAAAATAAATGAAAACACAATAGGCACATTCTTTAGTCCAAAATACATTACCGTATAGAAAAAACTTCCCCATGTAGTGATGAAATTTATCTTCTCTTTTTCTTCCTTTGCAATTCAAAGTTTATGATATCCCAAAAACCCATATGTAAATGAATAGATCTCACACCCAACCACTCCTTCCAGGATCTCCTTAGTGAATGGGGTCGGGAAAGGATCAATTATGCATATTGTATTCAAATCCCTAAATTAAACACAAATCCTCATCCTCCCATCATTTTTATATTAATCACCATCGGGCTTACCCATTCAGATTCTTAAACGACTTCTATGATCCTAGATTCTATCATCTTATCAATCTCCTCCTTAACTTTGATGTGTAGATTCAGATTCTTCCTATAAGGATTCTCTTGAATCGGGCACGCACCATCCTTTAACTTGATTCCGATTTCTCCCGGTGAGGGTGGACTCCTCTAAGTTCATGGTACCCATGCATAAACAAATCCTAAAAATCATGCAGAAGCTCAATAATCTTTGAGACCTCCTAGTTTTTGGTAGTCCACAAAAATAACTTCCTTTATTTCCTCCTCCATACTAATGTTAACCTTATTTATCTTCAATGGCTTGTGGTAAACACGTGCTTTCTATCGTGTTATCTAACACTTTGCACATAGATTTTGTATGGCTAACACCCAAGTTCTCTACCTCTTCATCTTTTATCAGGTAGAACAAATTTCCTTTCTCTTTCTCCAGGAAAGCACACTCAAGATATATTTCCTCTGATTCTTCCTCCATGAAGCATGCCCCCAACTCGGTTCATGTAACATCTATAGTCCTATCCTCCACCATGGAACTATCTCCCAAGGTAAGGAACTTGACTACTTATAATGCCTCATTCATTAAAGACTTAGTACTTTGATATTAAAATGTTTGAACAAGATCTACCATCAACTCCTACCAGTTTCTTGTCTAACGTAACATATTTGAATGAATATACCATGCATGCGTGCAGCCATGTAAGGTGGAATATAACTTATGCACTCATAAGGAAGGATGTAAGTATTTTGTACCTTGCATCCAAGTCTTCTCACACTCCTAAACATGGCATGCAACAGATCCCTTCCCATCATAGTCACAAATTTGAGATGGCGCATTTCTTCATAGAAACCTAATATAGAGTGCGATTCTCACTTTGTGCCACTCTAGAATATTATCTCGATGTGTTGTCCACCAACGTGATTTTTCCCACATAAAGTATAGGTAAGAATATTCTCTCTCTCCACTTGAAACTTACACTAGGTCTCCATTTTGTGCAAAAAAGACATCATGGTTGGATTCCCCGTGTACCATGGAAACTACCTTCCTCCCAAGTTCCTAACCGAGCACATTCTAATAAATAGAGTCTCGGTATCCTTTATATTCCTTCCAACAAAATTATATGTCCCATGCACCTGATTGTCTCAAGAAATTCTGGTTGTATCACTTATGGACTATGCATCATCCCATTGAATGACCCCTTCCTTTGATGGATGAATGAACTCTAGGTCTCTAATGGTGTGCACATATATCTTTTTGAATTATTCTTCACCCAATTTCTCCACATATACGCAAACCATCCATCAGTTAGTGGAATGATCACGCACTCTTCCTTGTTCTCAAAATTGATGTAACCCTTATTGAAATGCAAATCAACATTGTTTGCATAGCAATAAGGATGCCTAAGTAACCCTAGGAAACTATCATCCTTAGCAAGATCTAGGACCTCAAAGTCTCCAGTAAAATTTTCCCCTTGAATAGTAATGGATGTATCTTTCAACACCCCTAGAGGCATGGCATTTTTCCTATTATCCATGTACAACACATTCAAAGATGGATGCAATGGGGCCTCCCCATTTGATTCCATGCATATAGAGTAAGTACATTGACCTTTGTGCGCATGTAAATCAATATATTTCTCAAGAGCCACCCATTAACAACTACATTTAGTGCAATCTCCTTTTCATAATAAATGTTATGAGGATGTATTTTAGCATGTAGAATTTTTCTCTTGCGCTCTCTTCTAGAGTGAAGTACCTTTTAACTTAGCCATTATACCAATATATTAATAATTTATCCTACCTCAACATGTGACATACTTCCCTAACCTCATCCATATCCTGTTGAGGAACCTCGGTGCTCTTCTTTGATCCAATTGGTGTGATTTCTCCTTGGACACTAGATATCTCCTTATAAACTCCTAATCACCTCCTTGGTTTCTTGGTATACTTCCTTATGGTGGGTAGGATCAGGATATTTCCCATGTATCACTTATTCTCTTGTAATAAGAGGCCTTTACTTTGGTTCCTCTCGGTGGGTATAGCTTGACACATGTAGTGACCAAAACAAGCTCTAGCTTAGAGTTAAACACTACCCTCGGCATCCATTATGGGTCATTCCTCTTTACACTCACCATCCTTGTGCCTTTTTCCTTCTTTTGATTCTTGCTCATGTGGTCATAAATTTTTTTGAATTCTTCATTCATGTGCTTCTTCCAGCACCATGAACATTGCACCAAATTAGGGTTCTCATGGTTGTAGAGTTTAGTTGATCCATAACTCCCCCATGGAAATTCACTTCTTCCTCCATGACTATTATGACCTCTAAAGCCTCCACGAAAACATCTTCCTCAACCTCATCTATTCGTGCACCCTTCATAATGATGATCCTTGGCCTTAGAACTTCTCCTAATGCTGGTCTAGCACACACTGAGATAAATGATGTCAAGGATCGGTGTACCAATCGATAGTCCTTTGTATCATGAGTAGTGGATATACAAATATTACAATAACAAGACACGTTCTTATGGATTACACATTGCAACAATGGGAATGTACTTTTATCATGATCTCTATGATAGATTTCAAAATATACTAACACATTGTGTAGCATCTTTCAAGGAAAATTATCCTTTATGTTTCCTTCTACCTCACAATCCATGCACCATAGTCCACTATGAGTCTCATGATCTGATTTTGCAGATAATTTCTCAAGATTCTTTGTCATGGAAATGATATGTTCTTCTAAAAATGGACTAACTCGGTTTCAATGCTTCCCACTTCCCCCTTTGCCTCACATGGATATATAAAGGTCTTATGTAAAAATTTCCACAGAACGGTGTGATCAATCCTCGACGAACCACTAAGCATGTTGTGAAGGATGAATGTCATAAGACAACTTAGATATGAGAGTTTTGAAATGAGTGTCATAATCCCACACACTCTTCACCATACCTTGTTGGATATCCTTCAACATGTTGATGTTTTCATATTCAAACTTAGGAATGTGAAACTATGCCAAGAAGTGATTGTGAAATGTAGTATAATCCACTACCAATTGATGGAGGTCATACTTCTGGTACCAGCTATGTATGTGCCCTTTCAATGTAGTTACAAACTAACTTCCTTTCTATTCAAGTAGTAAATCCCTTTGCATTACATAAAAATCACATTTGTGCACATGCTCTGTAGTGTCTTCCACACCCTTGTAATCAAGTAAGTGGAGAGACATCTCATAAAACACCTATTGATGGTGTTGTGGACCTTGCCCACCAGATCCAGGACCTTGATTCCCTCCCATGTTACCTCCACCACTAGATCCACTAGATTCGCTAGCTCCTATTCCTTCAAATCCACTGATCCTCCTCCCATAGCAGGAAAGGGCCCTAAATTAGTTTCACCTTACATTCCCACCATTGTGTTAAACTACATGTCAACAGTCTGTGATATCAAACCACTCCAAGATGTGTTTCCCAGACCATTCCTAGATGCGATACCAAAAACTTGTTAACCCACACCTTTCCCAAATGGTGTGCTAGAAAAAATACCTCCAAATACTAGAAATGTTTGTGCACCCATAGATGTAGTGAATTAAAAATTATATCTACTAGGTGTTTCTCGACTACCAATAACAATACCAACTAGATTATCAAAACTTATCTCAGGAACTGGAAAACTAAGTGCAAGGGTCTCAGTAGCCATGTGGGTTAACATGAATTCCTAAACCTATCCTCCTTTATTCATATTATGAGCTCTTTAGAAGATGAGAGGGTTTCTCTTTCGTGCATTAAAAGATGGGGTAGCTTAGAATTCTCATATTCAATGTCCTCCGCATGAACCTCAAATCCTTCCTATAATGTTTTCCTCCATAAGTCTATCACTCCTACAACTTCACATTATCTCACCAACTCCCTTTCTCATGCTTCATTATACTTGAGCCACATCTCTTCCCTCTCCATTTCTACCGTAAGGTCCACCATCCTTCGCCACACTAGCTTCCACACCTGCGCTTAGTGGGAAGTTATCCAGCCATAGGAATTGCCTCCATACTTAGAGTTATGATTAGGATCTTAATTTATAATGACATAATACAAAAAAATATCCTCTTAGCTCCCACAAGAACTCAAACTCAGCAATCTCTCGGGGAAAAATAGGTAGAAATAATGTATTCTAGAGTGTAGCTAGTCAATACTCCACTCTACCAATGATTAAAAACACAAGTCCAGGTTAGATCAGCATCATGCAGCCTATGATATTCTTCTTGGGTCTAAACATGAGGTCTATAGTACCGAATCTTCCTCGATGCATATGCTAATAGCCATTCATACAAATCTACTAGGAAACAAAAAAATAATGTCTCATAGATCTCATAATACAAGTTCACCTCCACCCATTTATGTACATCAAACTCGGGTCTAGTGTTGAACCTATGATTAAACTCATCCTCTATGCTTTTAAGCTAGGTCACAATGTTTTCCAAAGTTATATGCTCTGTCATCATGCATCATTCTCGCAACAGCTTCAAAAGAGGTCTTGGCAACATAACCAAAATGTAGTCTCGTTTACCTCTATCCTCTAATATTTATTTTAACCCCATGCACATCGGTCTATCACCCAAGTGTTAGGTGATCACTTGAGGTACATGTGGGTTATGATCCCCCTCCTTTATGTGAAACTTGTGATAATTTTCCATAATTAATGGAGGAAATATTTACATAACAAGAATAATACATTTAATCTAATATAGAAGTAGTGAATCTAGTTCTAAGCAAAAATGCACTATGAGATAAACATAAGCATCACAAAAACATAATGGAGGATGGGTTGCAAGGGTAGAAACATATGCATTTTATTAAGAATAGAAATTAAAACTACTAGATTCACACACGGGTATACCATCGGTGGAAACAAACATTGTATTAAGCAAAAGAAACTAGATCTATTTCATAACAACATGAGAACACACTAGGGTTTAGTCCATAGACACAAATATACAAAAAAAGCTCCATATATTGATTAAATCCATTTACAGTAGCCATACTACATTGATTGGGGTCATCTCTAACCATAAGCATCATGAAATAACATTCCAACCCTACGAACTACTTTGAATAGAAATCCTAACTATTCTCTCTCATTACAACCTTTTTTAAGACCTAAGCGCATATATATATGCCTAGTAATAGCATATTTGTAGAACTTTGTTGCCTCTCTAACTCTCTATTTATTTTAAACCCAAGCACTCCTTTAAATATAATTTGGATCCACTTCCATAGGCTTTCCCATGAGCAGATCACATGTCGGGTAAAACTATGGTCCTCCATGATCGATCGAGTTCTTATGCCATCTTGCAAATGCTTCCACTAACTATAATGATCCTCCTAGAATATTCCCTATGTGGAATATTATTTTCTTCACTTGTAAGGCTCCAAGTTGGCACCTTATCCATTCATCACACCTAATCAGGCCTTCACATTGTTTTCTGTGACACTTTGCCTTCGAAATGCGGCCAAGTCCCCAAACCCTCTTTTGATTTCACATGCCAACCATTTCTCTTACGCACATTTCCTTGAGTGCCTTTTTACTTTATTTCCTTACATGTGTGATCTCCTTCTACTTTGGGAATTATTCTTTTTAGGGCCCATTAATTATACTAGACCATGAATCATTACTAGAAATATTTTTCCATAAACCTTATCAAAACCCTTATGGAAGGTAAACCAATTTGATTCATGTTTATTGGACCCCTCCACTTGCAAAAGATGAGAATATTTTTATTTAGGGATTTATCCTTGAGAATACACCAATTCAACCCCATGAGATTGATATTAAAGTGAATATTAGGCTACCAATTGGCTGAAAACTTAGTGATTTTACCTTTAATACCATTGTAACAGTCATATTTTACTTATCAATTTGTTCAATTCTTCTAATTACATTTTGGAAAGTCTCCCAGGAAATTTAGCTTGAAGGATTCTTATGGAAAATATCAAAATGACTTAAGAGCATGAATGAGTGATATGAGCACCATTAGATTGATAAAACTAGATGAAACCAACTCAATATTCTATCATGAAGTTATCTCAGTTCCCCTTACCTTTATGATGGTACCACATGTGGGTCGAATAAATGTCTATATTAATCGATATAATAAAAACTAGAGCCCTTTATTTCTACCATGCATGACATACCGATCTCTTTTTATTGATCCAAACTTTCAAATTTAAACTATCAAACTTGTATTGTATTGAATCCTAGATCCCATGAATATCTCACATGCATCTACCAATCTGTATGTCTCTCATCAATGTCTTAGGGTTGTGAGTGTAGACACCAAAATCTGAGTACGTAATTTTACTACTAAAATTACATTGTTTATCATCCTTCCCGTCATTTCGTTATAGTTAGTGATTTCTTGCTAATTAGCTAACATTCCACTTCATTTCGGTCAATTAACAACAATTCATTAATTAACTAGCCTTTTCTTCATTTACGGATGTCAATTAATGACATTTAGTTAGTTATAATCCTCTTTTAATCAATTGATTAACTATTATTAATTAATTAATCCTTTTTAATATAGTTTTTAATCAATAAACCTTCTTATTGGTTAAATCCCCCCTTTAAATCCTTTGAATTCTATCAATTCCCTTCTAAATCACCTCCAAATGGCTTCTTAAGTTTATCTTGGCCTATTGATTAATCATAGTTGATTAATTAAATTCTCTCTAACTCCCATGAGTTGCTAATCACTAATTAATTCCTTCTAATCATGTTTATCCATTTCTAATTCTACTTTATCTTTATCCCACATTATCTAGGTTTCTAGCTTCTCCTAAATTGGAAAGCTATATAAATAACTTAGTACCTTCCTTCTAATCTTATTCCACACATACTAGTGTTATTATATGGACATGATAAGAGAATTTGTACTTTTAAAAGCTTATTGATCTAGCATCCATTCACCCAAGTCAAAAAGAGTACTAAAGGAAGAACCATACATGAAAATTGAGTCATATTGGTGAGATCCTTTCTTCTTCATGGAGATATCCTTCCTTTGATCACTCATAATCATGATTGGTTCAACAAAAGGAGAAACTACAATTTAGAAAGCCCATAAAAATAACAAGGGATGGATTAGTGTTTCAAGTTTAATTTGGATGCATTGATTAGATTTTTCCCTTACATAGCTTTATCATGATGTTTATGTTGAATTAGCTTAGTTATAAGAACTACTTGGTGTTAGTTTCTAGTTGTTAACTTAGCGTACTTTTACATGCATACATATGACACACCCCTTGAGACACTCCTCTATCTCATGTGCATTTCTCAAATTATTGTAGTTAAGTTTCAGTTTTTCCTTCTAACCTATATTTTTCACATGTTGATCTAACTTTAATTTCTTAAATTATTTTTTTGAGTTTGCGTATGTGTTGAGTGTTCCTTATAGATGTAAAGGAGGTAAAGTTCTTCCAAAATTGAAGATCATTAGCAACAAATTGAGCATTTTAGACATCTTTAGTCATTTTCCTATGGTTATGAAGAGACATATGCTCCATGTGCTAGCATTGACCCTCTTTGCATCTGCATTGATGTTGTGAATTAGAATTTCCCCTCCGTGTTATAACATTGATCCCTCTGTATTAGTCTTGTTGTATGTGCGCTAGTGTTGCTTTTCTATGTGTTAGTGTATCTACTATCGAACTATAGTTATCTAGAAATGTGCTACTATTTTCCTATTTTTTTCCTCTGCAGAAATGCATTAATGTTGACTATCTCGCATGCTAGTGTAGTTCTTCTTTGCACTACAATTTTTTTAAATGCACTACCATTGAACTATTTTCTTCTCTGTGAAAGTACACTACCTTTTTCCTCTGTTTGTTATCATTATATGTCTACATGGTAGTGTAGATACTCTTTGCGCTATAGTTTACCTTATTCCTTAGCATTATTCATCTATGTGATAGTGTTGATCCTTTGTGCGCTATCATTCTATGTGAATTTTTGGGCTCAAATTTCAAAGTTTCTAGAATTTAAATTTTGGGTTTTTCTCGCTATTTTGCAGGTTTTGTTTTGAAATCATTTTTCTAACACATTTAAATGCTTTAATGAATTTTGTTTTTCCATTTCACTTGAGTTATATCAAATATTTTTTATGATCTTTTCTTAGACCTTTTGGTGGCCTTGAGAATTAAAAGAAACTTTGGTCTTCTTTTCTAACAGTTGTGTTACTTGGAAATTTCATCATTTAAAATTGTGTAAGGGAATTAATCTTGTAAATAATTTAATTGATTTTTTTATTTAAGTCTTTCCATTTATCTAGTTGGATCAATCATTGTGTATGCTCTTCTCTTACATCTTTGGATGATCATGAGAATCAAAAGAAACATTGGTCCTCTTCATATGGGAAACTACTAAATATTTTTGCGCATTACCTTACACTCATCAAATAATAAATAGAAACAAACACTAATAAAATTTTGTGTAGGTTTCAATGGTGTGATAAAACAAATTTTTAATCAAAGATAAAAAAACACACCATTTTATTCAAAACATTGTATTTACAGGTTTGGATAAGTGTTAAAACCTATCTACTTTAAACCGTGGGAAGTATCTTGGCATAAGACATAAAACTCATTATGAGGATTACCACAGGAACCATAAAGTAGAAAAAACTTTTAGGGACTTTTTGAAAAAAATATGAAGTGCCCCACTACCCACTTGACTAGAAAAACCCGTGAGGAATGCTTCAAGTTATTTGTATGAGGCCTCTTTCACTAACTTGATTGTGGGGTAATGGTACTTCATCTAGGAGTTATATGTACCAAAGTGTTCCTCTTTTATAAAAGTATTGGAGAGTGTTGAGAAAAAAATCCTAGGTAGCCATCTGGCATTGGGGCCATCTTGAATTTATCTAATCGTGTTTCAAAGAGCCTTCACAAAGAAAAATATTCCTTAGAGTCAAAACCTTGTTAGTCGAATAAGGGGAGAGTTTATTGATTTTTTTGCCATGTGTTATTCATCACAAAAATTACAAAAAACAAAATTTTCCTAGTTTTTGCCTTGTTATCAAATAAGAATTTTTTTCTAAAGTTATGCCATGTATTTTTATCACCACTTGTACTATCTCCCTTGTTATATTGTTCACATTATTGGTCAAAAGAAAACAAGATGAAGTGATGCAAATATTTTTTCCATCACTTTTGTACCCACTTACATCACTCCTTATTGTGACATTGATGTAAGTGTTGAAAGTGTGTTGGTATGTAATCATATTGTTAAAGCCTTGTCTTGAAATTCTTATTGAGATGCCTCATTGTGGAAGCTTATCCTATCTTGATTACCCTTTGTAACGTTACGATGCTCACATTATATCACTACATTTTTTATGCTTACATATTATTTTCTTGAAATTGATATAAGTGTCCGAATTATATTGTTACGCTTCTCACATTGTGTCAACTCGTTGATATACTTAGACCTCATTTTTGTTCAAACATTGACTTAAGTTTTGGAAGGTGTTGTAGTTATGCTTCTCACATTGTATCAATCCCATTTTGATAGTAACATATTGTTTTTCCTAAAACTTGATTAAAGTATCCAAAGTGTATTGTTACATTGCTCACATTTGTAGCCTCCATTTTCAAAACTTAGACTTTGTTTGTATTAAATTGGTATAGAGTATATACCTTATATTATTACGCTGGTCAAATAACTTCAACCCCCTTTTAATACGTAAATATTGTTTGACTAAAACTTGATTTAAATATTGAAATTTTCTTTTCATCTTATCGAAAACAACCTTTGAGACAAATTTTTAGACATAGGGAGTATGATCTTTCATGGTTGATCCTGTTTAGGAAATTCCTACTAATTTTTCCTTGGCACAAATTTTTTCATACATTCTCAGTATCCCTTTAGGAAATTCTTTGTGACATTTTTAGATATTACCCTACTTGATTTTGTTTAGGTTATTTGTAGTACTTGTACAAATTTGTAAAACCTTAGAAAAATATTTCCTATCATTTCATGCCTCCTTTTACCATAATAATATGTTAGAGTAGGTATTTATCTTAGCTCATATTCACCTAGGTGCTTTATTTACCTTTATTGTATTTATCCTCACCCACTTATGTGTCCGGATATCTATTTTATTTTATTTAGATATTAGGGGTTAACTCCATCGCCCTTTCATTTTATTTGTGTGATGAAGGAAAGATCATTTTATTTTGTTTTAGTGGTAACTAAAATAAATAACAGACCATAAAATTGAAAATCTTGTATCTTTTGATTGGTAACATAGTTTTGAGTGCCATTTTTTGTAAAAGTGATTGTTTTTGGTGTTATTTCCATTGGAAATATTAATTTTGAGGATCAAAATATAATTATAAAGTGCCATATTGTAACACAAACTCATTATAAAGTTTCTAAATCTGGGGGATCTCTTATTGCATTGCTTGGGGTCTTGTTGCATTGTTTGGTTCTTGTATTTATTTTAGTGATTTTTTGAGAATGGTTTCTTTATCTACTTATGCATTAGATCATGTCAAGCCATTAATAACACATAATTACCACACATGGAAATCAAGAATGGAAACAATAGTTAAGAAAAAAATTATTATGGGCTTTACTTTCTTCGAAAAACAAATCTTCACTAGAGAATATGAGAAATATTAGTACCGGTGTAAATTTGATAAGTGTGTGGGTTTGATAGGAACTTATGTAAGTGATGTATTTTGTTTCATTTGGAAAAATGTGACTCTCATTTCAAAATATGGGAGAATTTGGAATATTTTTGTAGTAAGGTGGATCATATGAGAGCCATGTAAATTGAAATTGAGATCACCTCTCTTAAACCTGAATATTTTCCCACAATTATAGACTATCGTACCAAGTTCAAGCACTTGTTGACCTAAAACCAACCTCATAATGACTTGACCAAGCCCCATGACTAATCCCTCGGGAGAAAAGGAGGGAAAGTTGGCTATTTTACTAAAAATAGCCCACTTTGACCTGACCGATACCGGTTCCTACTCGACCGCCGTCGGTTACGTAACCGCCATCGGTTCCCTGTAAATGACCGCTCCCAACCAAAAACAAGGGTTGGATTTTCATTTGATCTAGAGGAGAAGTCATTGGAAGGATCTGGAATTTACTTGGCTGAGCAGAGACAAGTGAAGGAAAGAGAGGAGTTTGCAGAGAAGGACATCAAGCCCAAGACTGCAACTGAATAACCAGAGCCCAGTGACACTCATCCAAGCATCAGGAGAGGAGATAGCTCATCTTGGATTGTCAGACCATCCTACCTGAACCCTGCCTTCATCATCACAGTCCTTGAACCTGCATTTTTCATCAGGAACTAGTAAGTAAGTCTTATACGTTCTTTTAATAATATTTCTTGGATTTCTGAATCACAGTAATTACAAGTCTACTCCCAGAATCCACTACCCGGTAACACCCCCCATCTAACTATCATTCCTCTACCCCTACACTACCCCAAGAACAGCTCCCATACCCTCTGAGCCTTCTCTATCACCCCGTTACCCATCCCCAATCATTTACTAGCCTTATAAACACCATAGTCATCTTATAGCCAACCTTTTACCAAACCCCTTAAATCACTACCCCTACCGATATCGGTTATCATCAACCGGCACCGGTGACACTGACCGGCGTCGGTCACCGTGATTCAAAACCAAGACCAGCCTTTTCTCTATTGTTCTAACAAGGTAAACAAATTGTAATTGGACAATAGCTTATTTGTTAGAATTTGTGTTAATTCATATTAGCAGGGGTGACCACCTTCGAAAGGAAGTCTCATATTTCCTGGGCCCAAGGCAGTTCCCTCACTTATCATCTAATTAAAATCTGGTGGTCTTGTATTCTTACTTGCAGGTAGTCCTTCCAAGACAAAAAGGAGTTCTTCGCAGTCGATCTGATCTTTCTTTATGGTACGCGCACACCCTCTCGACATTCAACAGGTATTCCTCCTAGCCCTAACCCTTATCTGTTTCTCAAAGGAATGAAAGGATAGAAGCAACTCTATTCCAAAAGCTGAAACATTCTATGTGAAACATTTTGGCACGCCCGGTGGGACCCATTTCGGGTTTCTTTCTTTCTTGCTTGCTTTCATATAGGGAGCATACTTGCTGTTTTCTTCTCCTAAAAATTTCACACGATATTTTCTTATATTTGGTAAAAGAATTTGTCTTGCTTTCCCAGCTTTGCATTAGTGAAAGTCATCTTCTTTGCTTCATCGAATATCATTTTCGATTTGGGTTTAAAACACGTGCATTACATTCTTGCTTGTTGTTTTCAATTCTAGTGAACGTAGATTAAGTAACAGGTCATACACGTGGGGGTGATTTCCATGGTATTGACAGGAAATTAATCTTACTTTCACTGCACAACACATACCGAATCACTTCATAATTAACACAACAACTCAAAACATCCCCCCTTTTCCGTGGTATTCCTCCGCCCGATTGAGGTAACCTTATAAGCCAAAACAAACTTGACATTTCCCCTAAGTCTTTTGTTTAGGATTGACATCATTCTGCGTCTAAAGGCATAAGCCCACAATAATTAAAACTAATCCTAGGGTTAGTCTCTGGATTTGCGTGTACATCTTGCTTGTTTTTAGCTCTGTTTCTCTATCCTATACTAACAGTGATCACTTCAGAATAGTTTGATAGATGTACTAAGTATTGTTAAAAACTCAAATCAGCAGCTTCTTATAGTTTCTTATACCAGTCCTATTATACCGACATCGGTTATTTGACGAGCACGCCGGATTCTGATCTAACCGACATCGGTTAGAGACCGATATCGGTTCTTGTCTTTTCTGATCCACGACAAACCAGCTGACCTACCAATTTCACCATTACGAGGTTGTTTTACATTTCTGATAGATTGAAACCCTCTCATGTACTCTTGTCCATGGTTGTTATCACTCGGAAGCAAGCCGCCGCCATGGTTTCACATACCTGCTCTGTGCCTTTGCCTGAATCACCCCCTTCACATTCTATGGGGAACCCTACGGACACCAGTGAGGTTCCTAAAATCCTGTAGGAGATAAGGAATTTGCAAAAATTTTTGGCGCTAATCCTAGCTTTGTCTGATATTATTTGTCTCATGCCCCTGACCGTCGCTTAGATGGTTGACTCCTTGTTGGCATGCCTATTAGTATAGCTGCTCATTTAGCTCCTTCTGCTGATAACTCGCTTTGCCTTTGCATCCTTAGCCCCGTCTCCCGATCCAGCGGCCCGAGGGGGTTCATACGGCACAGATTGGCTTTCCTTTGGTTAATCTTGGGCCCCACATATCATTACACTTGCCATTGCTCCTACCTCGTCTCTCTCTTGCGGATTTGCTCCTTTCATGACTTGCTCTCTGCCACCTATCCATGAGCTTTCCTTCTCAAGCTCTGCCCACCTTTTCATTTCCACACACGTATCCGGTGACCTCAACATCTTATATAGGACATCCCTATTTGGTCACCTCAACACATTCGTCCTCCATACCTTATCAACATTTAACCCCACCATTGTCTAGTGGTGGCCCTTGGCCCAATCTGCCTCCGTTTACCGCAACCGCACCATCATCTCATCCAACTACTGATTTAATCAAACAAATGATGGACAAAATGCAAAATCTGGAGGCTTCTGTTTCAGGAAGTCGTAGCACCCTGACATACGAGCAAGTTTGTCGGGAGCCTATCCACCCTTCTGTCCCCCTTCATTCATATCCTCCTCAATGGGAATTACCAAAATTTACTCGTTTTAATAGTAAGGAGGATCCTCAACAACACTTGCGCTCATTTAGACATGCTACCTTTATCTAATTGCTCATGACGATGCCTTACTACTCCGCACCTTTCCCATGTCCTTATCGGGACTGCCTTGGAGTGGTACGGTGCTTTAACCTTGACACTCAATCTTCTCTTTTAACCAACTAGCCCAATCTTTCTTGGATCATTTCTCCATTAACATTGCGAGAAAGTATCTATCACCGACCTCTATGCCATCAAACAATTTGAAGATGAATCTATCATGATTTCGTTGGACGATGGCGGGGCCTTATCAACCAACTTACATATGCCTTGCCTCGGGCCGAACTTATCGAACTTTTACGCGGGCTGCGCTAAGCATCTCTCCTACCCTCCAAATTCAAACTTTCCACACATTTGTGAGGCCTTTACTATGGCTCGAAAACTAGAGATTCGAGCCTTAGAGGAAGAGAAATTGCGGTTGCGCAACAAAAACCCCAATTTCCGAACCCAAGATTCCACCAACAAACCTAACACCACCAATCCTCACACATCATTGCTTGAAATCAAAAGGAGTTGTGCGCGGTGATGGTCAAATCCCAACCACCATCAATACCCGCCAAAACCACCTATAAGTATAAAGCGGAGCCCATCAACTACACTCCCTTGGGAGAAACTTATGGTGTGATATTGGAAAAATTGCTTAAAGCAGGAGCCATTACCTTACCTCCTGTTAAACCTCACTCCGGGTTTGATTCCACCCGTGCCATACCTTCTTGAGTACAAAGAAAATGACACGTAACTTCCACCGCGTGAAGGGACACGGTCATGAAAAGCGCAAGATGTTGAAAAACATCGTGCGAGGAAATGGTTGATGTAGGAGATATAGCCCTCGATAATCCTAACGCTCCTGCTAACCGAAATTTGAAAATTTTCAACAAACCGTTCCCGAATCACTCTTCTAACAGTAACATAAACCAAGATATCTTAGCGAGGAGAGTGTTCATGAGATCCATGCCGTCTTCGACTCCCAGCCAAAAGCCTCTATCGAAAAATTCTGAATCAAGCCTCTTCACTAACGTGGGAACCCGAACCCCCTTCATCACCATCAAGACAAGACGAAATCCTTGCCGTTCCTTTACCCATCGAGGAATTAACCACCCAGAGGTCTCTTCTCACAGATGAGCCTTCTTACACCACATCCTTGCAAGACTGTGAGCGGATGTTATCTAACTTATCTATTTCCCAAACATCTCCTTCTACCATTCTTGTTGTACAAGAGGAAGGCTCGCCACTTCTTTTGTCATCCTTAGATGAGAAACCTCTTGCACCAACATCACCAAATTCTTTAATTATGACGGATCCTCTCAAACATGCCCTCCTACCTATTAGTTCTTCATCGCCTAAATCTTTTCAGTGACCGGTTGACCTCTTAACGCCCATTGATACAGTGCCTCATCTACCCCCTGTATCACACCCACAGTGGACCGGAATCACAACCCACCTTTCTTCCATACAAAAGTTCCTATTTACACGTGAGGATTGTCATCCCTCAGAAGATAGACGAGTCCTATGGGAACGTTTGAGTACCCCATATTCTACTCAAATGCAGATGACTGATCCCGACGCCTCTACCATATACCCGAAGTGTTTACAGAGGCTTGAAATGCCTATGTCCTCATCTTCACCCCCCTCATCTCTACCAAATACCTCATCCACCTCTATTAGCCTAACCAAATCTTCCCCTACGCTTGGGACCTCACCAATACCCAGTCTAACACACCCACCTAAGTGGCTAGATTTATCTAAAAATAAAGTCGTCCATCCACCTAGGAGACAAACCCAATCTCCTCAAGTTCAATCTATGCCTCGGTCACAACTAAAACCATCGTCGTCACACCTACCTTCCATATTGGGACCTCATCCCTCCACCTTGCATCAATATATCATACCTCCTGCGTTTTCTTTAAAACGACCTCGCCTCTACGCACCCATACGAGAGATCGAGGGTATATCAACACCATCATCCCGCGTATCCTGTCCGCCTATCAACCCTAAACAAATTCCATCATCAAAAGATTTGTTTGTTGTCACTCCTATTGCTCCATGGTTGTTTTCTGATACCACATCATCGGTGGCCTCATCATCTAACCAGCTAAACATAGCTTCTGTGCCAAAGAAGCCACGTTTAGTTAAAACCCATTATCAAAATCCCTTGGCTAAACCACCACCCATACAAATCAACCATACCCCGTCATTACCAAAAACTACCCAGTCAATAGCTTCATCTTCCTCTGACTTTGACCCACTCAAAGGGTCTTACGCCAAAATCCTTGCTATATTGGTGGAGAATGCGACCATTTCCCTACCCCCACTTAGACCTTATGATCCATCTAAACCTCGACCTATAGGTTATGATGAGTCTAAAATCTGCGCTTACCACCGCACACCAGGACATGATGTAGAGGGATGCAAAGCGTTGAAAGCCATACTTCATCAGTCACCTCTCTCAGACAGAAAGGTTAAACAAGACAACTTACGAAGGGAGAAACCTTTAGCTTCAATCTCCTCTCCTATACCACCTGTCCTCGCTTCACCAAGATCTATCATTATTACAACCCCACCTCTCGAAGACCATGACTTATCCCTACCATCCTCCTCCTCTCGTGTTCATGAGATCAACATGATTAGTGTTGCCACTCGAGGGCAGAAAAACAACGAGAAAGCTAAAGGAAGCACACCTGCGGCCTCTCTTTCTCCGTCCGCCATCCTGATCGCACCACCACCTAAAGTGGTTATTCGTGGACACCGCCCCCGTCTCTAATGGAGTTGCCCACCGTACCATGATCAAACAACTTCACCGATCACTGTAAAAATGACCATACGATCTCATTCAAACTTGAATCTCATCGACAAGCTCTCGTTGACATCCTCGAGGATAGAGGTCTTACCTAATGAAACCTTACCTGTTACCTCCATTCTAACACCCGATCACGTTGCTTCGCTCACCCAAACAACCTATCTCCCCAACCACTTTTTGTCTCTGTACAATGCAAAGCCATTCTTTGTCGGTTTCTCGAAGATGAAATTGTTGACTTTGGTGCGAGAAGATCGACCCTGCTCTTTTCATCTCGGCTTATGTCGGGACATTCGGGTGCGTCGTGTTATGATTGATGGGGGGCTAGTCTAAACATCATCTCTTGAAAGCCTTCCAACAAATGAATATCCCTTCTATTTGCATGTGTGTGCTGACCCCATTATGTTGCGGTCATTGATGATCTTATTACTTCTACCTTAGGTACCGTGATCCTTAACATTCGTGTAGGGCCACGCACTTTACCGAACTCTTCTATGTCCTTGAGGAGAGTTCGATACAATATGTTGTTAGGCCGCCCTTGGATCCGGGCTATGGGATGCGTTCCCTCCACCTTACATAGATGCATAAAATTTGAGTACGAGGGAAGTCCTACACCAGTAAAAGCTGATCCTCCCCCTTGAAAACTGCAATATGTTATATCGCCCTAATGATGTGCTTGTACCGGTCAAGACACCCATTCATCAACCCTTGACCATCCACTTGACCACACCTCTACCATCCACTTCACCACACCACCACCTTGACCAGTGAAACCCCATGCAAATACCACTTCCTTTCCATGAGACAACATCCCAACCTCGGACCCCTTAGTAGATGTTTTTGCCTTATGCCTTCTGTTTGGGGAGTACCACCTATATAACGTTAGTTCTTTCCATACCCCACGGGAGTACGGACGAGTTACATGCGCATCCTACCTACGGCCGTCGCGTGGGGAGGTAATCTCTTACGGACCACCTAATTGCCACACCAACCTAACGTATGGGGGTGTCGCGCATCCTCCGTTACCCCTGAACCTCCTCTTGGTGTGGTTCCCTTCGATCGATTTTCAATACACGACAAATCGTCGTTTTACCCTCACCTTCTTGACTCGTTGTGCTTGGAAAGGCTTTGGTTTTGGTCTTTATGAACAAGGCCGACATACAATAATTCCCGTAACTACACGCAAGCACAATGATCGTAGTGGTCTCGGATTTCCTGAAACACTTACACCGAAAGAACCTCGTGTCAGTTGTATTCTGGAAGATGATGACGTCACCCCTACCAAACCATCATCACCCATTCTGCCATCGTCACCCACAGAGTCGATAGACCCTGAATCTATCCCTCCTACCTTTTTTTTTCATAAATGCTATCTTCCTAGGTCCTCTCACTTATCAACGCGATAGTGAGGACCCATCTTCTCTTCCCCTTCTGTATCCAGACATGATCGAAGAGGATTCACCTTCAATTAATGTTGTTGAGTGCAGGATGACGACTCCATCCTCACTTACCTTGGTGCGGATGACTCCTATATTCAACGCGCCTTACCTTCTGAAACTCAAACCATGTTGAATGAGTCGACTATAGAAATCAACATCCACACAGAGGAGGATCCTCACATTGTGAAGATCGGACAATCCCTTAACACATCAGAACAAGCCGCCTTTACTACCTTTCTCCGTACCCACAACCAAGCTTTCGCTTGGTCCTACGGTTGACATGCAGGAATTGATCGACATTCTTTGTCCATAACATTACCCTAAAACCCGATTCCAAACCAGTCAAATAGAAACTGAGAAAAATGCATCCACGCATTGCCCTCTTGGTCAAAGAAGAGCTTCAATGACTCCTTTCTGTTTCCTTCATCTTGCCTATTGACTATCCTCAATGGATTTCTAACATCGTACTGTCACTAAAGCGATGGGGGGACTTCGGATATGCACGGATTTCCGAGACCTTAACCTCGCTTGCCCCAAGGATGACTTCCCCCTCCCAAGTATTGATCAACTTGTTGATCTCACTGTGAGCCATGAATGCTCTTTCTCTCATGGATGGCTTTTCGGGATCTGATCAAATTTTGGTAGCCCGGCCGATCAACATAAAACTACCTTCATAACTCCTTGGGAACCTTACATTATCGTGTCATGCCGTTTGGCCTTAAGAATCTTTGGTGCGACCTATCGGTGGGCTATGACTTACATTTTCATGACATTATGCACACTATCCTTGAGGATTATGTCGATGATCTTCTTGGAAAATCTAAACATCGCGGTGAACATCTCGATGTTTTAACCATTATTTTCGATGCTTTGTTACAATATTCTATCATCTTGACCAAAGAAATGTGTCTTTGGTGTCCTTTGAGGAAAACTTCTTGGTTTTATCGTCTCTTTGCATGGCATTGAGGTCGATCCATCTAAAGTCAAAGCTATCCTAGAAATGCCCCCCCAAAAACCTCAAACAATTGCGTAGTTTGCAAGGTAAACTTCAATCTATCCGGCGTTTCATTTCCCAACTCTCGGATCGATGTCAACCTTTCCATCACCTTCTTAAAAAGGACATTGCCTTTGATGGGCGAAGAGTGTCACCAAGCCTTTGAAGCTCTCAAAGCCTATCTCTTGCAGACCACCCGTGCTTATCCCACCTCGGGATGATCGCCCTTTCTACCTTTACCTTTACACTTGCCCTTTGACCATGCTTTATAGGAGCCATGCTCACACATCGGGACTCGGCACATCGAGAACAAGCCGTTTATTATATAAGTCGTACTCTCGTGGATTACGAGACTAGGTATACACATGTAGAAAAATTGTGCCTAGCCCTATCATTCGTAGCCACCAAACTCTGACACTACCTCCTGAATCACAAAACTTTTGTCATCACCAACGTGGACCCCATTCATTATATGTATGCCAAACCACATCTAAACCAATGCATCACCCGATGGCTTATGCTCCTCGCTGACCTCGACCTTGAATTTATACACCAGAAGTCAATCAAAGGACAAACTATTGCGAGACCAACTCGCGGAGGCCCCTTTACAGGGAACAATTTACCAATTTTAATTTCCCGACGAACTCATCGCTACTCTTTCACTCGGGGAGGAGTCGTATCGATGACCCTCTTCTTGATGGATCAAATGCCAGCGTGCGGTGGAGGAGCGGCGTTGTTCTCATTCCTCTTGATCTTTGAGCCGATGCCTCTTTCATTCGGCTCGATTTCCCTGCACTAATAATACTGGCGGAATACGAGGCCCTTGTTTTGGGTCTCGGGTTGCGTTACACTTAGGTGTCAAATCTATCAACATTTTTGGTGACTCTCAATTGGTAGTTAACCAAGTTATGGGCATCTACCAATGTAAAAATGAGGAACTTCAAAAGTACAAACACTACGTAGATTCACTTTTGACCTTATTTACTCATTATTCTATCAAACCATTCCCGCTCCACTAACAAATTTGCGGATACTATGGCTTGCTTAGCCTCACAAATTCTGCCTCACCCAGTGACTCGACATATTCGTCTTGGTCAACACTCTTTGCCCCATCTTACTCGGCCCGGTTGTTTGTATGATAAATAATGTAATCTGCTAATTTCAGGATACAGTATCACCAATTTCACGACTACCTTACTGACCTCTGTTCTCACGACCTAAGAGTACCGGAAAACGTGCTTTTCTTAAAAGTGTTTCTCGTTATGTCGTCATGGGGGACTCCTTTATAAATGTGGCTTTGATGGCATCCTCCTTCGATGTCTAACCGGCGCGGAGGTCACCTATACCATCAACAAGTCCATGGCGGTATTTGTGGTGGACATTTTAGTGGCTGGTGGTGGCAAACGGATCCTTCGCCTAGGCTATTATTGGCCTACTCTTAATAACTATTGCTACTACGAATATGTTAAGCGTTGTGTTATGTGTCGACAACATGCCAACCTTGACATACTCCTAGCCATCCGCTCTACAGGTCGCACGAGATCTTTGGCCTTTCTCACATGATGGGGTTTAGACCTTATTGGTGAGATTCATCCCGCCCTCTTCGCAGCGTCACCGATGGATAATCACACAACCGAATATTACACAAAATGGGTGGAGGCCATTCCACTCATTTCAACCAAAAAAAAAAAAATCGTCGAATTCGTTAATCATCACATTATCATCGTTTTGGTGTTCCTCATCGCACGATAACGAGATAATGGTAAATCTTTCAAAAATAAGTTGTTCTGAAGACCTTTGTGACAACTTTGGTATCAAACTTAGTTTCTCATCACCTTACTATCCACGAGGCCAATGGTGGGGTTGAATCTTCTAATAAAACCCTAACCAAAATCCTCATGAAAGTTGTTAATGATTACGGAAGAAATTGGCATGATCATATCCCCTTTGCCCTTTGGGCTTATCGTACTAGCATTCGTACCTCCACTAATGCCACACCATTTTCTTTGGTATATGGTGAGAAATTTGTCTTGCCTCTCGAAATACAAATACCCTCCCTCAGAATATCTCTTGAGGATATTCTCACCTGCGATGATTTCCGCCAAGCGGTTAGCCCAATTAGAGCTTCTTGTGGCGTCGTCTTACGGCTCTTGACCACCTTCAAATCTATCAAAAATGCATCAAGCGTGCTTATGATAAGCGACTTCATGAGCGTACCTTTAAGGTTGGTGATCTTGTCCTCAAAGAGAATCAACATGTAACCAAACTAGAAAAGAGCAAACGTGGAAAATTTGCTCCTAATTGGATTGGGCCTTACATTATCACTCACACTTATGGATCAGGCACTTATCATTTAACTTAAGCTTAATGGTAAACTTTGAGCACAGAGCCCCTTAATGCCTTGCATCTTTGACCATTCTATTGTTGAATTTAGTGTTATATCACTTCTTATCTACCTTGCGCTCGTCCCTTGAGCTCATTTACCACCGCATACACTTTGTTTCCTACATCTCAAAATCAAATCAAGCTCACATGGTTTGATTATCACCTCCCCTTAAAGATGCCTTCCCCTTTTTAGTCTAGTCCATGACTTCAAAGTATCAAAATGACACATTCTTAATTAAACACTTATGGGATTTTCTTGAGTCAAACTTCCTACAAAACTAGATGCTTTATGCCCAACGGACATCTAGACCTCTAAATTATACATAGATTGCTCCCTCGAAGGACAGCTATATGCCAAACTATTGCTGCTATTATATATAGACTGCTCCCCCGAAGGACAGCTATACACAAACGCCGCATCTGCTACTATAAATAGACTGCTCCCGTGAAGGACAGCTATACACAGTCAGCCTTTATCAGAAGCTTCTCACATTGATCCGCTTCGTGAAGACCTCAAGAACAAAAAATATATATCCCATGTAGACTTCCCGCATCGATCAGTCTATGTCCAAAAACATAAAAAGTAGTATTCAAAAGCACTTTTGAGTCATGGACTTGTCTATTTAGGTTTGGTCCTCTTTCGTCAGAATAATCACCTTGTAACAAGCTCTCAGCACCCTCGCCCATATCTACCACCTCACCTCACCATTTTCAAAGCAACAAAACTCAAGGGACGTGACGTAATACCCGATATATTGTGATTATACAACTCTTTTCACCTATCGACTTCTCGTCTATGCAAGGTACCTAGGGGTTCAAGCTCATTCTATGTTATTATGTGGTTTGTTTAGCTCTTCTCAACTACGGGACACTTTTGCCTCTTTTGCTCGACTCTAGGATTGTGTGTTGACCTTAATCAGGATACGGTTCCCTACCACTTGGGTAGGCTAACTTTCGCTTCACCTATACCTATACCAACATCGCCGATACCTTACCAACACCAACAACATTACCCTATCAGCGTCAAATTCTTATCAAACAACACATTGCCTAACTCTGACCAAATGCACTGAATTCACCTCTCTCCTGGTCCTAAGGGAGAACTACATCGATCTGAGGCCCCTCCTTGCTTTGTGCGATGGGCTATGTAGGCAGCACTTAGGAGACATGGGGTCTCCCAAGGTTAGCTCGACCATCCCCCCTACCATGTGTTGTAAATATAAATATTTTTGTGTATTTCTATTTTGACAACATTCATCTTTATCCTTTTTCAAAACAAACCAAAACAACATTCAAAACACAACCACTCTTAGTATTATCATCCCTCAAAACAACATACATATTTAGTTTTAGATGTTAAACAAATACATCTTCTCTATCATCGACTCGCAGGTCGGCATCCTTATTTATTCTTATACTCCTATGAAATTCACTTAGACCCTTGCGCCTCCTCCCGAATCCGGTGGTGATCGTGATCGTCGACGCCCCTCACTTGGCCTTTCCATCCTCAAAGGTGCCACTTCTTATTGGTTCCTCCCAGCTGATCCATGCCAACATCTCCTGTAACATACGAATACGTCCTCTCACGTGGAGGAATCTTGCCTCTAGTCTCTCTACTCGTAACTGTGAAACCTCTAATAATCCCGTTGTCTCATTCACCTGTGTTTGAAGCTGGTGAACCAAATCCTCATGAGATGATCTCTCTCGCTTTGTAATCACGGCTATGTCGGGGTGCTCACGTGCACCTCGCGGCTCTCTTACCCACCATACTCTATAGGCCTCTGTCGTTCCGCATCCATTACCCTACGATCGGCTCTTTATCTCTTGGCCCTTACGGAGGTGTCGCCGGGGAGGTGAGAATCTTTGCCTCGGCGTCAATCCTCATGTATGGTCTATATGTCATAGGTATATCTGAGCAGAACCCAAATTTGTCACCGCACGCGATCTAGAGGAATCCTCTCGTACTCACCGGCACTGTGCCCTGCGATCCACCTCAAGCGCTCTACACCCCTCAACTCCTCGGCTATGTTCTCTGTCACCATGTAGTTCGTAAGGCCTCAACAAATATCCACAATCGTCACCATCTCCCATACTGTCTATAATACTCAATGTCATCTATCACGGCACTGGGATCTCGCCTCTTGTTTGCATGCTGGACCCATCGTCGAATCGAATCCCGACCTCTGCACTCCTGTCTCTCCCGGCTCGATGGGTCGGCCTATTAGGCGCACACAAACTATGTGCTCATAGGCCCAACAATGTAATAAGTATGAACAATCCAGTGTCGTCTTGTGTTTTCACCTGCAGGCCCATAAACCCCTGTATAACTCTGCCAGATATGCGGGTGCCCATGCGAAAGTCACGCTCATTTCTATCATTTCCCAAATAACACTCATCAATGCTTTTGGAAATCTTCCGCCATCCGCCCTCGGTAATGCATAATACCCCACCGCTATCATTAATACTACTGCATGACCTTGTTGCCTCGGGGTGTCTTTGCATACATTATACCATAAGTGAATGTTAAACCTCGTTTGTGTCAAATCTCGTGCGTATGGACCAAATCTTTGTTGTTATCGCTCCCCCCCGTGCTTGCTAGGCAATGCACGATATCTTGGTCTTCTGTGGTAATTGGGAGTCTCAAAATACGGAACACATCTTCAGCGTCACTTTGTCATCTCCCTGTTGGCGGATAGAAGGTATTCTTTTACGGATTCCATCTCTCGATCAGCGCTGCTGACATAGCATGGTTACGTGCGATTCGTGAATAATAGCGAATTCCACTTAACCCCAAGCGATTTATCAATGCCCATTCATTTGGTGTTACATCCGCTCGGATTAAGTGACAACAACGTTTGCGCATGAGTATCATTCATCCTTAACCCACCTGCTTCCGCTGCGTACATCAACCACGACACATAATTATTGATAAAACAAATCTCCACGGTTTTTTCTCACATTTGGAAACTCCTACGATGGCGGTATCGGTTATAGATAACCGATACCGGTTTACTCTAATCCGGTTATCTCTAAGCGATACCGGTCCTTTGTATCAAAAATATACACCTGGCTTAAAAACATACACCTACGGTAATTATTTTTGCCCGTTTACTCCTATCTATACCTAACAACATACGTGAACACACCAACTTACCTACCCCATAGCACTCACCTCATCCCAAACCCTTGCCTATCACCTTTTCTTTCTCATCTTTACCCACTTACTCTCTCTCATCCTATTCATAAAAACATGCACGAGAATCAAATTACTGACCAAAGCAGTTTACCTCTTGGGATGCGGCGACTTGAGGTGGAACCTGTCTTCCCTCTCGTCTCTGCCTGCTGGATGCTTCTCCTCGTTCAGCCATGTTCACCACCCTCTTCAAATATAACTTGTCTTTCTACCTTCTGAATCTCAGCCCACACTCACTTCACCTGTCTCTTTCCTCCTTATCACTCAATTCTTTCATGCAATTACCTGTCTCAGTCATCAAACAGCGTCGCATTCGCGTATTTAACTTGTTGCATGCTTCTAAAAATAAGAACTTAAGTTGCCAACCAAGCGGTTCTATTTTTAGGAAATATAATTTTGGAATAACCGATATCGGTTGCATAACCGCTATCGGTCATATAGCTACCGACATCGGTTACATAACCGATATCGGTCATGTGCCCCGTTTTGCTTAAACCTAGGCCGTTTCTTCATTTTTGCAAATTTTTGTGGCGCCCGCCTCTTTTTCTGCATGCAACACCACACCATTACCAATATTTGTCATCAAAATCACATCAATATATTATCGCTATTTCATCAACATCATCTATCTACAATAAAACAAACCATCGAAAAAACACATACAACATTTCATATACACCATGTAGATCAAACTCATCATACATTAAATAAAACAAACCATCGACAAAACACATACAACATTTCATATACACCATGTAGATCAAACTCATCATACATTAAATTTCACAAACCATCGAAAAAACACATACAACATTTCATATACACCATGTGGGTCAAAATCATCATATATATATATCAAAGGTTTCAAATATACTGACTTTGCCTGCATAGGGGCCCTCTGTGATCTCATAATAATACAAAGCGGCACGCGAGGCGCGATAAGCTGTCAAAATCTCGGCTCGGCTCATGAGGCGGTCTCTCATATCAAAAATATACTCGGCTCGCGAGGCCGGTATCACTTCTCTGACCCGTACGCTCATGAGGCGGTATATACAACAAGATGAATAAATGAATGAATGAATCATATGTGGGCACGAGGCCTCTATATACATAACCGGTTCGAGGACCGGTGCCTATATCAATGTACTGAAAAAAAACACCTATCTCCGCTCCGGGGATGTCTCAACTCTCCCCACCGCCCTCAGCTCCTCTCCCTGCGGGTCAGCTTTGGCTCCCGCCTCCTCCCCTGTCATGACCCACCGGTTGTCAGCTTTGCACCCCACAGGATCTCGACTCAGAGGTCTCGGCTCTGTGTGCCGCATATGGGCGATAGTCGGCCCGGTACCATCAAGGACATCCTGATAATACCAGGGCCTCCGCTCTCGCCTCCATATAGCGGGCCCGTGCCACCATAGCTATTGGGGCTGGTCCCCGACTCCTAATAACAATGGCCCCTGTCCTACCGGTACACCACCTGTTTGTGCTGTGTGGTTGTGCAATGCGGTGTGGTGTACGTAGTGTGCTGTGTGCTGTGTGGTATGTGTGCACATGTGCACTGTGTGGTGTTGTTGTGTGTACTTTGTGTGTGGTGGTGCTTTGTGGTGTGTGCATGGTGTGCACATGTACATGTGCTGCTGCTATGCTGGGCTAGCTGCCCCTGTAAGACACCTATCGTGCTGTGTGTAGTGACAAGCTGCCCCTATAACAATTACACTTTGTCCCTGTCCCAGGCTGGTGGTCCCTCTCTGCTTATAATGACCAGCTAAGTCAGTTTGTGGGTTGTGCTCTCCTCATTGCTCTCTCCCCTGCCCACCATACCAAAAATGATCTGTGCGGTGGCGTCATCCACGGTATCATCTCGCCGGCCTCTCTCTTTACCCAATCGGGTCCACGGGGGTGTGGTGCGGGTAGTGGGGCCTCTACATCCTCCCTCGGTACTGAGGGAAGGGAGGTGGCTCATCCTATCGTAGCCCCAACTGCCGTCGTACCCTCTCAGGGGTATCGCTCATACTCTCCGGCCTCCGTCTGTTATATCAGAAAGTAGTATCTTTGGATCCAGTAGCGCAGCTGTGATCGGGCTCCTCCTCGGGGTGATGACCTCTGTAAGGCCTCATCATACAATATCAATGCGGTCATGCCCTCTAGCAAATGACGGTAGTAAGCTACATCCCGTCCGGTGAGCACCGCTCGTGGTGGCCCACGACCCCTGACCACCTCGAAAACCATATCTGTATATCACTGTGGCCACATTGCTTTGGGGCAGCCCTCTCAGTCGAATACATATGATGTGCTCATATGCCCATGAGTGTAACAAAAATGTGGAACAAATCCGAATCGCCTCATCGGCGATAGCCCCACTGACTCTCTGTATAGGCTGCACCGGGTATCTTGGTGCCCAAGCATAGCACGTATGCTCCTCCACCATCTCGTGTAGCACCCCCCATCAGCGCACGTGGAAAGCGGCCTCCCCTACGAGTCGGGAGGGTGAAGCATGTGATGCTATCATCATCGACACACGTGAAAGCCGTGTCTCATGTCGGTGGGCGCGATACATGTCCCCATAGGCAATGCTCACGTTGTGATAAGTCAATAGCGTGGTTGCATCCCCAAATACCTGTAGAATGCTGTCCATAGCTGTCTCTGCATCTACCTGGAATACTGCCTCTCCTACGATCGGCAGTCTCAGGATGCGATATACATCCTCTAAGGTAATAGTCATCTCTCCAGTCGGGAGATGGAACACATTGGTCACCGGATCCCATCTCTCGATGAGGGCAACCATAAGACTATGATCCCTATCTATAGCCCTATATCATTTGGACTCGCATGAGTCCCACCTCGCGCATAATGGCCCCTTGTGCTGCGGACACGTGTGGCCGCATCCGTCTCAAGCAGTGGGGGCATCCTATCCGCATAGTCGGCTGCTTTGCGTGTGCTGCACAAATAACCCACTTCATTAGACCTACCCTTTCAAACAATGACTACTTTAACCTTCTATACCCCCTTTTAACCACCCGACCACACCCCAGGACTCTATAACACACACCTACCCACCTATTTTACCCTAAAAACATTTACGATATCCCCTTTCCTTATTTAGCCCCCTACCGATCACTCGGCTCTACTCTCACCATTTACCTATGCCCCTACCAATTTAACACCTCCCCATTCATACCCACCACCTAATCTATCCTAACCACACCAACCATTTCCCCCACCCATCACCCCTCCTATCGACCTCTCCCCCTTCCCTCTTCACCCCCAAAACACAAAACCAACAATAAACACAACACCACTAACAACAAACACCCACAACACCCAAAACACAAATGACCCAAATCACTAATAACAAAACACCCAAAAAACCAACCCAAAATAAAACTAAGGACCGGTGCGGTCACCCATGACCGCCACCGGTCCCCTCCCAACATCTCTCCCATGCATGCGGTCGACATCGGCCGACACCGGTTAACTAAAAAACCACCTTACCCGAAGAATTCGTGACCGATGCCGGTCGCTTAGCGACCGACATCGGTCCTTTAAAAAAATCACGAGCCGAACCCGGACGCGGCCCCTGACCTCATTTTTGCCTATTACCCACTTTTTACCCAATGAAAAACCCTAAAAACCTACCCACCCTGCCGCCTTGGCCTATTTAACCCATCTATCCTCTCCATTTTTCAAATAACTTCAATTTATTCATTATTTTATCAAAACATTGGATTCCTACCCAAAACCCAAATCTAGCTTAAAAACATTAAATTCACACAATGAGAGGTTTCGAACCTACCGGTACGACGACACGTCGTCGTGGTGGGATAGGTGGTGGTGGTCCAGCTGGTCCAGCACCTCCTGCTCCTCTGGCTGTGCCATGGCTCTAAAACTCCTCTGTTGGGTCCCCCACCAATCAAATGTTGCCTCCTACTCGCTCGGGCCTACCAACCACTCACTTCTCCACTCAAATAGTGCCACCTCAGCTGACAAATTCAACAATTTCACTAATACACCTCAGACAACTAAAATTGGTTTTCAAATTGACAATATGACAATGACAGGCCGTTTTTTCTTTTTATAGGTTTTGACCTATAACCGATATCGGTTATATAATGCCCCCTAAAACCGGTATCGGTCATATAAGCGATCCGGTCATAGAGAATCGATATCGGTTTAATCCCACCTTTCCCCAATTTCTACCCTTATTTACTAATCGCCCTTTCTCACCACATCGCCTATATCCGCCTTTTTGAAAACCCTTTGTTGACTTCATTGGCCCACTTCGGCCGTAACCATGACCAATAATTTGGCCGACCAAGGCCGTAATTGACCATTTGGCCCATTTGCCGAAGGCGTAACCAACCATTTGGCCCGACCAGGCCGTAACCAACCATTTGGCCCGACCCAGGAGGCGTAACCAACCATTTGGCCCGACCGAGGCCGTAACCAACCATTTGGCCCGACCGGCGGCATGACCAACCATTTGGCCCGACCCGAGGCCGACCATTTGGCGACCGACCATTTGGCCCGACCCGAGGCCATGACCAACCATTTGGCCGACCCAAGGCCGTAACCAACCATTTGGCCCGACCCAAGGCCGTAACCAACCATTTGGCCCGACCCAAGGCTGTAACCAACCATTTGGCCCGACCCAAGGCCGCAAACAACCAATCAGGCCCGACCCATGGCCCTCACTCATCAATCGGCCCGACCCAAGGCCGCACCACTCAAATACCTCACCCAAAACCAACAAATTACAATTTTATCCACCCAACATGTAGCTTTTTGTTGATCGAGCTCACTGTTGTTCGTGTTTTAGCATGATTAGGGTACTTGACTTGATCGGTCGACCAACTTTGCCTAGACCAAGACCGCATGCGTTTATCTCAACCAAACCAACCATTTGAGTGTCTTGCCGAACATGCCTAAACGTTCTGTACCTTACCCGTTATATCCTGGAACTACTTCCTATGCCTTGGATACGGGATTATATCACCCTTGTTTGGATAAACTATCGACCTTTGCACTATGAATTTGCTTGTTTGCTCTTGAATCATGTACCACTGTCGCATTACTCTTTGCATTTCAACGTGCGTATGCTTCCTTGGACCTACCCCACCATCTTACCATCATCTCAACACCATTTACCCTTTATCGACCCTATCCCACGATTTCACGTTATCTCAATCTGTGATAGATTTGAGGGGGATTACCTATACCCTTAACATGGGTAACCACTTCTTATTATTGTCATGCGGCTTTACAGAGACAAGCTACACGACAACAAGGGCTAATGTAGACACCAAATTTGTGTCTTACGACCCCCTGTGCCCGCATCTCATTTTGCAACCTAACCTAACCTCATCACCTAAACCTTACACAATTATTTATTAATTACCTTATAATTAATAAATCCACATCGCCATACCTGCCACCTCATTTCACCACCTCATCATGACCTAGTCTAACCCTAAACTAACCTAATTAAGACCTATAACTTGGTCTACATCCACACCCATGACTAATTACTCCTCACCCGCACCTAAAACCAACCTCATAATGACTTGACCAAGCCCATAACTAATCCCTTGGGAGAAAAGGAGGGAAAGTTGGCTATTTTACTAAAAATAGCCCACTTTGACTTTGGCCGATGCGGTTCTACTCGACCCGCCCGTCGGTTACGTAACCGCCATCGGTTCCCTGTAAATGACCACTCCCAACCAAAAACAAGGGTTGGATTTTCATTTGATCTAAAGGAGAAGTCATTGGAAGGATCGGAATTTACTTGGTGAGCGAGAGACAAGTGAAGGAAAGAGAGGAGTTTGCGAGAGAAGGACATCAAGCCCCAAGCTGTTGATGAATAACAGAGCCGGTGACACTCATCCAAGCATCGGGAGAGGAGATAGCTCATCTCGGATTGTCGAGACCATCCTACGAACCACCTGCCTTCGTCATCACGGTCCTTGAACCTGCATTTTCATCGGGAACTAGTAAGTAAGTCTTATACGTTCTTTTAATAATATTTCTTGGATTTACGAATCACGGTAATTACAAGTCTACTCCCAGAATCCACTACGGTAACACCCCCATCTAACTATCATTCCTCTACCCCTACTTTGCCCCGAGAACAGCTCCCATACCCTTGAGCCTTCTCTATCACCTCATTACCCATCCCCGATCATTTACTAGCCTTATAAACACCATAGTCATCTTATAGCCAACCTTTTACCAAACCCCTTAAATCACTACCCCCTACGATATCGGTTATCATCAAGCAAACACCGGTGACAACGACCGGCGTCGGTCACCGTGATTCAAAACCAAGACCAGCCTTTTCTCTATTGTTCTAACAAGGTAAACAAATTGTAATTGGACAATAGCTTATTTGTTAAATTTGTGTTAATTCATATTAGCGAGAGGCTGACCACCTTGAAAGGAAGTCTCATATTTCCTGGGCCCAAGGCGAGTTCCCTCACTTATCATCTAATTAAAATCTGGTGGTCTAGACAAAAGTTACTATGAGGAAAGTGTGTTGAATTTATTCTATCTAAGTTGAGAGGACCATTCCAAATTTTTACTTATGCACACCCTCTCAAAATGAATTAGTTGCATCTAATCTTAAGGGCAAGGAAAACCAAAAATTAAAACCAAATCTACCCCTTCTCGATCTCAAATTATCCTAAACCCAAAGTAAACAACTCAAAACCCAAGGAGTCTTCTAAATCCAAGAATAAGTCTAGCTTTTCATTCCCTTTTTGTGTGGGTATTGGTCATGAAAAACATAGTTGTTATAATAGAATGTAATCCTTAGAGGATGTAGTCAATAAACAAAAATTTCTATCTCCACTCTACCTCCTTCTAATCAGCATGACAAAGAACTTAATGTTGTTAGGAGATCTCGAGTCACCTCTTGCAGATAGTTGAGTTATATATTATGGTTCTTTTCATCACATGAATTCTTCCATGGAGTCTTTTCTTTTCTCTAGGTTTGAGTTCTACTTCCAAAATTGAGGTTGGAGATTATTCATTTCTTTCTATTGAGTGAAAAGTTCATAAATACCTTGATGGTGGCAGCATCGAAAATGCACTTTATGTTACTAACATCACCACAAAATTTCTTTACGTATATCAAATTTGTCATTTTGGTCAAGGAAAAATAGTGAATTCTACACCACATGGGGCTAAATTATGAACTTTTTTAGCCTAATCCACTTGTTGCTCAAGGTATTGTTGATCATATTTCTAGACTATATCACTTTTAGGGTTTTGATTATAATTTATCTATACTGAGACATGATTGGTTTCTCATGCATATTCAAAGACTAAGCTTTGGCATGAGAGATTCGGATATCTTAATTATATATATTTGAAGGAGTTAAACACTCATGGTATGGTAGATGGTCTTTTTAGAGTTTCTTATCTTGAGGGAATTTTTCATGGCTGTGAATTAGGGAAACAACACTAAGATCCTTTTCCTAAGAATTTTTCTAAGAGAGCTTATTCACCACTTGAGCTTGTGCATAGTGACTTGATGGTTTTCCTACCCCCTCTTTAAATGGATCTAAGTATGCAATTATGTTTATTGATAATTTCTCGAGGAGTAATTCAGTTTATTTTCTCAATTACAAAAGTGATCTTTTTCACACTTCAAAGTAATCAAGGCTTTAGTCAAGAAACAATCTTCTAGTTGCATAAATAACCTTCATAATGATAATAGGGGGAGTACTTCAGCAATGATTTTTCTGACTTTTTGGAAACTTAAGGCATTATTCACCATAATCTTGTTCCTCATACTCCAAAAAAAATGGATTAGTAGAATGGAATAATAGAACTCTGAAGGAAATGGATAACTGTATGATGCATCCTAGAGATTTACCTCCTATCTACTAGGAATAAGTAGTTAATTGTGCTAACTACATTTAGAATCACACACAACATATAGAAATTGATCATTTGACTCTAGAGGAATCTTGGTCCAACACTAAGTGAGATTACTCATTTTTTTGAGTATTTGGGAGCCATGCTTGGGCCTTTGTGCCAAAGAAGAAAAGGAAATCCTTTAATAAGAAGATAAAACCCTTGATCTTTGTAGGGTATTGTGAGAGCATGAGATATTATTGCCTTTTAGATCCACGATACTCATGATGTTATTTTTCAAAAACACGTTCAAAGTATGATGAGCATTTCACTCCTCATGATTAATCATCTTCTTCTTTTCCTCCTTCTTCTTCATCTCATCTTGGGGATCCTTTTTTTTATGAGGTTGATGAAGAGGATATAGATTCCATTGAGGATCTTATTCCCTTTGATGTTTTCACTTTGTACCTAAGTTAGCTTGTACTATAGTCTCGAGGAAACACCTTTCATACAAGATCTTCAACCCAAAAGGGATCATCACACACATTCTAAAGGTTATACAATTTTTGCCAAGAATTTTATGAGGATCCACAATATTTTTCAAAGGCTCATGGGGTACATGAGTGGGATGATGCGATGGCAGCCAAGTAGTCTTCTTTGATGAAGAATCATACTTGGGATTTGGTCTCTCTTCCTAAAGGAAAAAATATGGTTAGGTGTAAGTGGGTATACCAAAAAAATATGCAGGTGATGGGTCCATTGACAAGTATAAGACTCATCTTGTTGCCAAGGGTTTTTCACAATTTGAAGGTATTGATTACTCGAGAATTTTGCACCTATTGCCAAGATGGATTCTATATGCCTTGTACTTGTTATTTCTACATCACGGGGGTGGCACTGTATACTAGATGTATGTGAAGAGTTCTTTATTAGATGGAGATTTACAAGAGGAAATATGTATGGAGAAACCAACTAGATTTTTTCATGATTCTTATCTTGTTTTTAGGCTCGAAGGTCTCTCTATGGTCTAAAATAATCACCTTAGGCTTGGTATGAGAAGATGGATTATTTTCTTCTATCTACTGGTTTTGTTCGTTGCCACTCTAATCATAAAGTTTATGTCCAACATGTTGGTGAGGATATTGTGATATTTGTTTTGTATTTTGATGATCTGTTACTTACTAACAAATCTTCTTCCCACATTCAGACTATTTAGAGGGTTCTTTCTATAAAGTCGACATGACAAATCTTGGGTTATTACATTATTTCCTTGGATTACATATTTCTTAGATAGATTCAAGGATTCATTTGATTCAACAAAAGTACACCCATGATCTTCTTCAATTCGTTGATATGGCTAATTGTAAGCCAAGTCCATCTCCTTTTCAGTTTGGTGTTACTCTTACTTCCACATGTACTACTCCACTTTTTGATCCTACATTATATAGGAAGTTAGTTTGAAGTCTCATGTACTTGACACATACTCACCCTGATATTTAATTTTAAGTGGGGATTGTGCCTCATTTTTAACATTCTCCTCATAGTAGTCACTAAGAAAGCGCTAAAAGGTTTTGGTGTTATTTGTAGGACACTTCCCACTTTAGCGTACACTACACTAGGAGTTCTACTCAGTTGGTTGGATATATAGATTCAGATTGGGAAGGTTCTATTGATGAAAAGCATTCCACTTCTAGCTATCCTTTTTTTCTTGGTTCTTCTCCAGTTGATTAGGCGTGTAAAAAGCAAAATACATGGTAGAGTACAAGGAAATAGTTTCAATGATTCAACACATTATTTGGATTTGATAGTTATTGACAGAGTTTGGATTCTCACAAGATTTCTTGACTATAATTTGGTGTGATAACCAAAGTTCAATTCACATTGTTCATAACCCATATGAGCACCAGTAGACCAAGAATATTGAGATAAACATCCACTTCATTTTTCATCACATTCGGGATGGTGTTCTTTTCTTAGAGTATATTCCAACTCAACAGCAGGTTTTGGACATCTTTACGAAGCCTTTTACATCACCTCACTGCCTTGAGTTGTGTGACATGCTTGGGGTTTCGAAATTTATTCTTGGGGGTGTTCATGAGAACATCTTCCTTATTCTTATTCTTCTTCCTCCTTCTTTTTCCTTATATCAGTATTCTTTCCTTATTTTGGTTCGATATTTCTTCATGGATATATTGTACATGATTAATTTATTAGGCCTAGTTTTCAGAACTCATATTGTGGATATTCCACTTTTATTTTGTGCCCGTATCTTCACTTGAGGAAATTTTGTTAGAGTAAATATTGACCTTAGCTGATGTTAACCTAGGTACTTAATTTAACTTTATTATATTTATCCTCACCTACTTATGTGTGTGGATATTTATTTTATTTTATTTAGATATTAGGGGATATTATCTATTTTTAGGTATATTTCTTTCCTTGATCGATGGTATTGATTAGATCATTGATGTCTAGCTCTTTCCTAAATATATGGTCTTGACTAGTTCTTTGATGACTAGTTCTTTCCTTGATTTATGGCTTGATCTATGACCATGACTGGTTCTTAGATTATTATTCATTTCCTATATAAGCAAGGCTCATTCTCATTATATTTCATTAATTTAAATAATAATATATGATATTGTTGCTCATTTGTTTGCATTGTGAAAGGTTTTATGCAGAGCTATTTTGGAGAATTACTTTCATCTTATTGATCAAGGTGTTTTATTAGCATCGAGTTCTTGTATTGGTACAATATAGTTATTGTTCCTTTTAGAAGAAGATATGATTGAAAATAGTGGAGATGAGGAAACAACTCATTGAGATAACTATGATTTTTATCGGACCCTATAGAAAAATTCCTTTAACAAAATAGAGATAAATTTCTCACATGAGTTGTAGAATTAGGGGCTAGATTACCACCTGAATTTGACCATAATCTTCTTACAAACATGGTTCATAGAGAAGAATAAGAATAATGCCCCCTTTTCTCTATTGATGACATAATAAACCTTGGAAATGCTTATACTTCCAATCAAGGAAATAACAATGAAAATAAAAATAAAAATAGTGGCTATCACTTACCACCCCTTAGAATTAATCATGAAGCTAGAATGGAGGATGGATCTCATTAAAAACCTCCTTCACATGAGAACCCCATAAGGATGAGATCACTATTCAATAAAAATTATAATCCCTTAGTCATCAAATGAAAAATTTAGCTTCCCATGTCCATAGAGACACGAGTAGAGCTACATGTAATGAGAAACCTAAGGACACGTACGGTGAGATTTACACTAAAAATCATGGGGGTGAGACATCAAAATATAACCACATGGATATACCATCCACACCTTCATGTGGTAAGATATTTGATCAAGAGTGATAATCTATGAAAAATTCCCTTACATGTATGCAATAAAATAATGTTGGGCATAATCAAAATATCAATTTGAAGAAATGTGTCCCTATCCTTTTGATTGAGAAATGTTGCATACACCCTTTCCTCCTAGCTTTGACTGCCCTAAATTTGACAAATATAGGGGTAAAGGTGATCTACGTGATCATGTAAAATACTTCTTCATGGCTTGCTAGGAAGTTGCATATAATGATAACTATCTTATTCACTTATTCCCACCAGTCTTGGAGGAAAATCACTTGAGTGGTTTCTTTATATTCCTAAAGGGTATATTTTTACATTTGTAGAGTTACATGAGAATTTTTGCATCACTTTTCATTCAATATGGAAAGTGACATCACTATGTTAGACTTATGTAATGTCAAACAATGTAATAATGAAAACATTTTTGGTTTCCTACAATGATGGTGAGGGTAGCTAATCACTTCCCTTTCTCTATCCTAGAGAAACATCTTGTTAGTGTATTTTTATCAAAATTACATCCTAAAATATCCTTTCACTTGAAAATGCATTGTGTGAGCACTTATGAGGAATTCATTGAGAAAGGAAGCCAATTTGAGGAGTTACTATCTAAAGGGACTTAAAAATCATTTCAAAGATATAATCATGAGTCCAAACCTACAGACAAACCCAAATTATTTAATAAAAACAAGAACATCATAGGGGATGGAATCATGAATTCAAAATGTGTTCAAGTGGAATAGAATATTGCTCCTTTAAAACTTTCCAAAGGACTGGTTGCACATGAAAATAAATGTCTAATGTTCACTCCCATTACAGATTCTTTTTCATCAATCCTGAAAACAATTAGATGTAGTGAACATGGTTAAGTTCCCTAATATTACACCCTTTGTTGATGATGCACCAAAACTGTCATGGTACAAAGACCATGAATATTGTGAATATCATCGTGTTAAAGGCCATACCACAGATAAATGTTTGAAGTTAAAACACTTCATTCAAGACCTCATAAATAGTGGATATGTTGAAATGGATTCTCTTGAACCCAAAAAAACCTCTAACAAATAGTTGGGAATCTATAAAGATCCATTCCCTAAGCATAAATAGGAAGATAAAAATTCATATCAAGACCAATCATCCCAAAATAAAAATGATAATCATGTTGTTGTTGAAGCAACTCATCCTTTTATTCCCTTAATGGTTTTGTTCACCCTAATATTGAGCATGTGAATACTATTAAGATCAAGATACAAGAGTGTGTTGTGGCAACACAACGTGCTTGTCTTATTATTCCAGAACCCCCTCTTGCTACCACTCTAGATATTCATTATGATCTTATCGAGCAGCTAGACAAGACTATTGCCAAGATTTATATATTGGATCTTCTTAAGATATCCAACGTTCATAAGGAAATCCTTTATAAAACTCTTGATGGGTTAGGAGTTTCAAAATATATTGATCCATCATACTTCTAAGCCTTGGTTGTGTAACTTGATCCTTCTGAAAATATTACCTTTAGCTAACATGAGGTTTGAATGGATGATTATATGCACAATCTCCCTTTGTACATTGAAGTGATCGTTACTTGCAAAAATATTAAAAGGGTGCTTGTGGAAAATGGACATGGAATGAATATTGTTACCTTGAATCTAATCACACAATTGCGACGTACTAACATATAATTGGAGCCTAATGTAATCACCATTAAGGCTTATGATAATGCAAAGTGATAGTCAGCTGGAATAATAAATTTTCCTATGGAAGTTGGGACAACTATTAATGATACCGGTTCCATGTCCTAGACTTAGAACTACCCTATAATATGCTCCTTAGTCACCCATGGATTCATGCCATGAAATCGTGCCCTCAACTTTCCATCAATGTATCAAAATGTACCATGAAGGAAAAAATATACCATTCTTGGGGACCCACAACCCTTTGCACATTGCAAAGCATTATCTAGTTATTTCCCCACTGCATATGAATTTCCTTCTATTGAAATAGCTATTCAGATTCAATCTAAGGCCCTCACCTCCCACATTGATCTGATACACTACACCCACATGAAAGTGGTGCTTCTACGTCTATTTCCCCATTTTCTACATGGGACATTAAAGTCCTTCCTATGATCGGAGAATAAAAATTCCAATAGAACCTCCTAGGCTCCTTATTTCCAATAATTCCCTATCACTTAAAACACATGGTAGGCCCAGTTATCAACCTCAATAGTCCCATGAACATTGTAGCATGGACACTTTCCTTCCTGGTGGCTTTTTGGAATATGAGAAAATTCTTAACACTTCTACATCCTAGTCTCGTAATGATATGATGGCTTCCTATTATCAAGATCCTAAATATGCCATCCCTAACAAGATGATGTATGTTATGGGTTACCAAGGATATGGATGTGGTGTAGATGAATAGGGTGTGCAGGAACCTCTTCCAACACCACATGAAAATATGGAAAGATATGGTATTGGTATTCGACCATATGGGTCCCATCCTCCTGAAGTTAAAGACACCTCTATTGAATGTGACAATAGTTCTTCTAGTGATGATAATGAAAAAAATTTACCTATGTAGTCTTTACATAGATGTTACCTCCACGAGCCTATTTCCTAACATGTAAGTTTTCACCTTATCCGTTCTACTCCCAAATTAAGTCTTGTTCACCCATATATTGTAAAATGAGACCAAAAAAACACATAATTATATATTTATTCCATAATGATGAAGGAATTGGTGAATTTATGGATCTACATGATGATATTCCTATTAGTGACCATAAAAAGGGATTCTCTATCAACCTTGGATGCATACACGGATTTTAGGGAGGAGGTAGAGTTTTGTGGTTAGAAAAATAAAAATAAAATGAGGGAAAAATAAATTCTATAAAGCCTCGTCAAAAGAATAAATATAACTCCCATAGTGAAAACCTCTTTGAGACACTATCAAACAAACAAATAAAAAATCAAAGGATATAAAAATTGTCCATCCTATGGGTGAAAATCTCATTGATATGCCCTTAGAAAAATATCTAAATCTCCCCCTTAATCCTACATATATGGAAGATGAATCAAAATTTCTTATAGAGGATACTATTTATGTTAATATTAGAACCAAAGATGATCCTATGATGGTTAAGATGGGAGCTTCTATCTAAGCGCAAGAACAATTTATTCTTTTCATGCTCCCTCAAGAATTCTCAGATGTATTTTCTTGGTCATAAGGAGACATGCCTGACATGGACCCTTCTATAGTAGTTCATAACTTAGTGATGCATGAATATGCTAAAGAAATAAAAACAATTACACAAAATGCATCCTCGCATGGCTCTTTTAGTCAAGGAGGAGCTAGAAAAATTGTTAGCGCAAAGTATGGCTCATAAGACCTATTGACTACTTAGAATGGATTTCTAACATAGTACATGTTTAAAATAATCCCATTGGTATCAAAATTTGCATGGATTTTAGAGACATTAACAAAGCATGTCCAAAAGATGATTTTCCTCTTCCCAACATTGACATGATTGTTGATTCAACCACTAGATATGAAATTCTATCTCTTATGGATGGATTTTCAGGTTATAATCAAATCAATATTACAAAAGAGGATCAACATAAGACTTATTTCACTACCCCTTAGGGTAATTTATGTTACCAATTCATGCCTTTCAGCCTCAAGAATGTAGACACAACTTATCAAAGAGCCATGACTATCATCTTCCATGACATGCTGCATGATATTATGGAAGACTATGTTGATGATATCTTGGGTAAGTCCAAGACTAGAGTAGAACATTCAAAGATCCACTAACATATATTTTAATTTTTAAGAGATTGTAAAGTCAAACTCAACCCAAAGAAGTGTGTCTTTGGTGTGATTTCAGGAAATCTACTAGGATTCATCATTTCTAAAAGAGGAATTGAAGTGGACCTAGAAAATGTCACGACTATTACAGAAATTCCTCCTCCCAAGAACCTCGAAGCTACATAGATTGCGGGGTAAAATCCAAGCTATCCACATATTCATCTCCCAACTTGCATAGATAAATGCCATTCATTTACACCTTCTCAAGAAATATGTTGATTTTCATTGGGGTCCTAAATTCCAACAAACATCCACCTTACTCGAGGATTATTTGGCTAAACTAATTTTCTTATGCCACCTACCCCAAGTAAACCCCTTCTACTATATATATCAGCCACTCAATTTTCTATCTCATGCACTTTTAGATCAATATGATTTGAATCAAAAAGAAAAATATGTCTATTATCTTAGTGATACATTGATCTTTTATGAGCTAAATTATCAACAACCACTATTTTTCGTTCCAAAACATTTGTCACTACCTTCTAAATAAAAAAACCAAGCTAATATCTAGATTTTATCCAATCAAGTATCTTTTATCTAAATTCACACTTACTAAAAGGATGGTGAATTGGATTATCTTGTTGAGTGAATTTGATCATCGAGTATGTCAACAAAAAATCAATCAAGGGAAAAGTGCTTGCAGATCAAATAGTGAAGCCCATTTACACGGAATTGAACCATTAATTTTGGATCTTTAAGACACTTCGTGATATATATTGAGGAATATGTTACATGGAAGATGTATTTTTATGGTTAATTTACCTTTAATGACTCACGAGCGGGTGTTTTTCTTATCACCCCTACGGGTGATTTGATTCCTTGAGATTTCAAACTTGTCATACCAATAATATAGCTGAGTATGAAGCCCTTATTATAGGATTAAAATTCACTATATGATGGAATATAATATAGCTCAAGGTCATAGGTGACTCTCAACTGATCATTAAACAAGTCACCGATGAGTATAAGGTCAAGAATGAGAAGCTTTTCCTATACAAATGAATAATCAATACTTTAAAAGATTTATTTACATAAATAACCTTTCAATAGGTATAAAGAGAACAGAACCATTTAGTGGATGCCATGGATACAATTAGATATTTTTTTTGTATTCCACCAAGGAACAATGACATGCCATTCTTTTTGGATCATTTGACCATACCTCCATATGACATGCTAGAATCATATTTGATATGTGAAGTTATTGGTCCCTTTTCCCCTGGTAATTTGATATATTTAACTACTTACAAGATGGAACCTTCCCTCCCAATGTCACCCATTCCAAGAATTGAAACCTCATCAAACACATAGCCCGCTATACATACTTGGGGAAACCTCTATCAAAGATTTGTGCTGGGAATATGTTGGACTATCTAAATTTAGAAGAAAATTCCCTTTACAATAAAATAGTTGCATGAAAACATTTGTCGGGCCATACAAGTGGAATGGTCCTTATAAAAAACTCTTGAGAGTAGGCTAATATTGACCTACTATGGAAATGGATTGCTTTTAGTATGTAAGAAAATGTATGTTATGTCAAAAACATGGAAACCTGATCCATGCTCCATCGTAATCTTTGTAACCTATCATGACACCTTAATCATTCTCAAAGTGGGGACTTGATCTCATAAGGAAGCTCATGCCAACTTCCTGTGATGGCCATAATAACATTATAACTACTACTGATTGCTTTATAAAATGGGTAGAGTTTGATCCTATAACTTTTTTTACTCATGTAAAAACTTCCAAATTAATCATGAATCATACCATCTTTGCTTTATGCCATCACTTCTAAAATTGTATCTAACAATGGTAAATATTTCAAGAATAAAAAAGTAAAGGAACTGTGCCAATGTGTTGGAAAGAAATTTTTGGGTGGATAAACTTGTGGATTTATTGCCAATGCTTTGGGAATCTAAGTTCCTCTACTTAATTGGTGCAATTGTCGTATATACATGTGCGATTAAAGGTGGATTTTCCTAGTGGCCTTGTCATCGAGGGGATGCAACGGGGGGCACCAAGTGACCGTGAGGAAAAGCTAACAATTTATTACTAGAGAGAACTTTGTTTGTAAAGTGGGAAAGGGGAGTGAGAAATGAGATAGGAGAACTAATGTTGTAGGTAGAAAATCAGATTCTGCACACACTAGTTAGAAATTTCAACACATGCATTTATGAGAAGAAACAACTTTGCAAATAGTAACAAGACCAATTATAATTTATGATCACAAAGAATCAATAAAATCCTCATCCAAAAAAGGATAGAAAATCCTTATTCTTGTATTGATTGCTTAAAAAAGTTGTAAATAGTGTGGGAATGGAGGAAAAATTGTGAGGGGGAAATGGAAGAAAATGGCTATCTCCTTTGTTCTCTCAAAGTAAAATACACTCTTGAGTTTAAAAAATCAATCACAAACCCTTTGAAATGGGAATGGATTTACAATTTATAGAATGGGATGTGACTCATCATTTACCCCCTAATACCTTTTCATATGTCCTCACACACCTTAACTTTTCAACTTCAAGAAACTTGTAAGTCCCTTTTTATAACATAAAGGTGACTTATTACATTAGGAACATTAAGACATATGAAAAAGTGCAACCCCAACGTAAAATTAGAACATTGAGAAGAGAGATAAATTTGGGGGTATGAAGAGAAGAGAGAGAAGAAGAAGAAGAGAAGATGTTTCCCTTGATGAATTTTGATGATCCTCATTGATGGAGGACTCCAATGAAATGAAATTTTGAATATTCAAACTCATGTGAAAATCCTACAAATTGGCTCATAGATGATTTGGAATGAGTGTTTAAAAACATTTTTGAATGGTTCTTCTAATGATCGCAACATCCACCCCGCACAAGATACTCATGTAATTGGAGTCATGAAGTGAGTGTCGGAGACTTTGTTGAATTATCTAAGACAAGTCTTGAATTCCCTATGAGCAATGCCCATAGATGATCCCAAAAGATGGTGTTGACCTGAATGATCATCCTCTATATCCCATTGTTCCAAAAATACCCCTTGAGTATGAATTACCATTAATAACAGGTACCCACATAGGAGACTTAATATTTATAGTAAGAGGTGATTCGTGCTTCTTCTTGACCATCTTGATGTGATGAAATTATTCATTCAATCTGTACACACCACGTTCACCTCATTTGCTTCTTGAGGATTTATTATTGTAAGTAAGCACCCATATAGAGAGATTACTATTTTTAGTAAGTGGTATTTTTCACTATTTTATGCTTTGAACACTCATTTTGACTTCTTGGTGACCTTTGGTGCACATTGCCTTTGCCAGAGCTGTTGCAGTCACTTTTGATGAAGATTTTCTTAAGATAGCAGGCTTGTGTAGGAAATCTTAATATTTTTGGAAAGTGGATTTCTAGTGCTTGGTTTGTGATGAAAATTATTTTTTGGGCTCAGTTCATCATCACAATCATGTCATCGAATTTCACATAATTTTTCCCACTAGAATTCTTGAAATAAACTTTAAAAATTTCACCACATAGTGGCTTCTAGCATGGAACTACCATGGCAGCCATTAATGGAGCTCAAAATTTGTAGGTCTTATTTTTTTCCCCATTCACAATGAAAAAAATCCATTGTAATAGGTTTTTAATTTGGAGGTTGTGCATAATTTTTTAGCTTGTTTCCATTTCGTATTGATCGGAAATCGACAAATGTGATTCGGTGCACAAAATGGGGATTTTGTTCAAACAAATGTTTTAGGGATTCATTTGACCTCCCATTTGTTTCATCTTGATTGTATTGAAAATGGTGGAAGTTTTAAAAATATGAAACCTCAATCTGACTTGTATTTTGCAAGATATGAAGATTTTTGGATTAGGTGACTTTGTGGTTATCTAGCAAAAATAGTTGTTTTTCTTCATTTCTCTTCCATTCTTCATTTTTTTGGCCCATTTTTTTCTCGATACATATGATTTTTCATGGAGTGGTAGATTTTTTGGCCATGGTGGAGCTGGTTCAGAGAAACAATGGTGGATCAGGTGTCTGGAAAAGCATGAACAGAGCTATGGTAAGGTGTGAAGTGGTGAAGAATAAATGGGGGAGAAAATTGCTAAGTGTTGGATTTAAATCATTCAAAAACTGTACAGTAAGGGTGGGGAATTTTTTTTCATGTATAATGTACCTCACCTCAAAGGGACATTGGGGAAATAAAATTACATGGTGATCAATGTGATGACACATGGTGGAGATCTGGCGGTGAAGAATGAACACATGAAAGACACCTGGGGGCTAGAAATTCACTCTTGAAGAGGTCAAATGAGTGACCATGAGTCTCCTTAGGGGCTGGGAACATTTTTCCATGTCTAATATTTCTCAAATAATAAGAACATGAGGGACATAAAATTCCACAGGCTGCTCCAGGTGATGACATGTGGCAGAGATCCAATAGTGAAGTCTTTAAGCTCCCGCAAGCACCTAGGGGCTGAACTGGGGATCTTGAAGGACACATGAGGGTCTAGAGGTCTTATTGGGGATAGGAAATATTTTCTAAGTTTGATTTCCCTAGCCTTGAGGGACATGAGGAAAAAAAATGCCTCCAATCTCCTGGAGCTGACACGTGTCCTTCTAAAATTTGACTAACTCCCAAACTTGCTCTAAGAAGACAACTTGAAACAATGATAACTTGAGCTCCCGATGGACTTTTTTATTAGATTTTATATGATATTGACTATAAATTTCCTTATAAATGCAATGGTGGGGGTATTAGGTATTAATTACTAAATTTTATCCTTGTAAAATGATGTTTTTGACTTGGTACTCCACTGCGTATGAGAAAAAATACTTTTAGACCCATTGCGCCAAAGTGTTGTGAAAAAATTATTTCACTATATTATAGGTATTGGAATTCCATTTCTGAAAATGTTTTATTTTTCTCATAAATCCATATGGAACTCCCAAAACCACCTTTGTAAGCTCAGTAGTTGTTTTGGCATGTGCACTGTCTATGCTTGTGAACCTTGATTTTGATCAAACTACTCCAAACTCTCCAAATCTTCCCTAAATATTCAAAAATTACTTCCATGATGTTTCTAAGCCTTCAATTCAACTTCATGTTGGATTTTTATCCTTTGTTACAATTGAGGGGATTGCTTAAGTCTTGGGAAGGCCAGTGATAGCCCTTCCCAATGCTACCCAAAGATAGCATTTTTCAAGAACTCCTAAAATCACCTAGGGGATTGACCTAAATTTTCTAATTCAACTACGGGGATGTGTTGACATCAACTAGGAGGTGATTGGAACTAGCAAGCTAGACTGTGGTGCCTTGGAAGGGTAAAACATGAAAAATTTAAACACGGGGTATATCATTTGTCATGCTTGGAAATTAACAATTTCCTTGTTGCACATTTACATGAAAATAGTTGGATCTATCTTGGGGACATGACATGGACTAAGCACAATGAAGACATGACATGGAGAATCCATAATCTCAACTTTAGACCATATAATCCATTGACCAGTTCCTTATCCATTGGGCCTCTGTGGATTCATGTACAACTTACAACAAGAGAGAGAGAGAGAGAGAAGAAGGAAAACACACACACACACACACAAAAAGTGAGGGAATGAAACACACAACACACATAAAAAGGAAATAACACACACAACAAAAATGGAAACACACCTAGAAATCACCTATGGTACAAAGTGGGGGACAACCCACTTTCATTGAAGCACTTTTAATTCCTTAAAAGTTACCCCCGAGTGGGAAACACTGAGTGATGTTGTTCTTGTGAAGCCATTGACTGGTTCCAGAAAATAGCCTCCTTTTCTTAAATGTTTATGAAAGCTAGGTGCTTCCATGATTATCTATGTACTTGGTAGGATTGAGTCTACCTGAGCTTTATGATGCTCATGCCTTCGCTTAGAAATTCCATTTCCTTCATTCCCTTTGAAATTAGTTTCATAGTGTCAGTTGCATTATGTGTTTATCCACATAGCTGATTCTTCATTGAGCATGTCATCACTTCCCTAAAGATGATTTTCATTCAAATTTCTTGAATATTATGAGTTACTTTCTTTCCCAGATATATGCTTACTAACATTTTCTCCATGAGAAACCTTATATTCATCCTTTATCTCTACTCTATCATTAGGTGTTTGAAGATTGAATGGAGGATTAGAAGTAACCTCATTTGTATTGTATGGTCATGGCATGAGTTAAGAGATCAACAATCAACTGGGGTATTCTCGCAACTTCTATTGCATCCAATAGTTCTTACACAAAGATATCCTTTGTCACTTCCTACAGCTCATCTTTGGATGCCTTAAAATAATCTTTATTTTGCAGCTAAATGAGAATAGCTAAAGGGATTACTTCATCATATTTGGAATCATTGAATTCTATCACTCCTTCATCAATAGTAGTTTCAGCTTCAAAGGCCTCAAAACTCCTTTCTTCAATTCCTTCATCATGGAAAGAGTCTTCCTCCTCAAATGGGGAAGAAAACACCTCGATTTCATCGTTGTGACTATCAACCATTGGCTCAGGGGGAATAATATTTCTCATCTTACTTTATTTCATCATGGCCAACCTTCACACTGATTAAATATTTCAAATCAGATTCATTTTTGTCTTGTAGATTCATGGCTTGGATCAGGAGTTTGAGACTGAGGTCAAGATCTTCTGCGGCTCTAAGCAGTTCTTGTATAGATAGTTCTTTCAAAACTTTCGTGGGCTCATCATAAGATGGTGTTATCCCTCCATGAATGACATGGCCAACATCATCTTCATCTCTAAATGGGAATGAAAACACCTTTATTTCATTGTGGATAAGGACACAATCTGATTTTTCCATTTGAGATTCGCCAAGAACCTTTTCCTCTTATTCATGGTTTACATCATATGGTAATTCAGGGCTGACCTCTTGTAACTCAAATCTCCTCAATACTTTTTCAAGATCCATAACTCTTTGGGAAGGCATGTATGACCCTATCAAGATGGGAATATCCTCTTCCTCCTCATTTTTCACAAAGTGATTCAATCACCTCATATCTTGGTACAAGATATCAGTTCCTAGAATTTCAGATTTTCATACTGTGTACCTCATCTTATTCTCTGGAAGAAATTTTTCCATGTCTCCCTTAACTATAATGGTTGTAAAATAATAGTTCATCTGGATGTTACCTCCCAACTACTAAAATAAACCCCTTCTTAGCAACATTCCAAATTAAGCTATAATGTATGCTACTAAAATCATCACTTTGAAACTTTATTGTCTAGAAATCTGGTGAGAGCCAAATGTGCATATTTGAGCTTCCCTAAAAATGGGACATATTTTAACTCCAAGGGGTAAAAAGAGCCACCATATGGAGTCATGGTGAGTTTGAGAGCCTTGGTGACATTTATAGGCATTACATTTTTAGAGGCACCATAATCTATTATACAGTTGTTCAATATATATTCTCCAACTAGAAGGGAGATATAGAAAGGTTGAACCTTATCAGTCTTAGATGCACTCAAAGAAAGCATGTTCTATGAGGGAGGTGTAGGTGGGTTTGGTAGTATCCCTTTAGAATTAGGAGATACATCATTGGGTGTTAAACTACCACTCCTGATGTATTAAACAAACCTCTCAAATTATTCGAGGTGATTCCGCAGATATTTACTTTTAGTAACATATACCTTGGCTCTATTTACATATTCTATGAAGTCAAAGGGAACATAGGTGGACAAGGGAAATGAAGGGACTGATTTTGGAGTTGGTCTATTTTTGGAAGCAGGGTTTTATGCTTGGGGAATGGAGGGTATTTTGAATGGTACACTAGGAAAATTTTAAGCGCTAGTTTTTATAGGACTATATTTATATTTATAATTTAAAGAGGCATCAGAAGACTTACTTAGAATTGCAGGAACCTTTTTGCTTGCTATAGGATCAAGATTCAACAATGCGGACTTCATGGAGGGTGGGAGAGAAGATCCTTGATGAGTATTTTATTATTTGGAGTCGCCATAGGAGGATATCCAGTCTTATTTTCTTTGTAGTAGTGGAGGGAGATGCTCTTTTCTCATATTGAGAATGAGTGAATACCACACATGATAAGTTGGGTGCATTTTCATTATCATCCTCATCACCTCCAGAATACTCATAGAATCTGATTTATGTATCATTCTAAATTTCATCAACTTCTAGAAAATCACCACCTTTACTTTCTTGTTCAAGATCATCATCATTTTCTTCAATCCTACAACTTTCATTGATAGGTGGGGCCTCCAAGGAAATCCTTGATGTGTTCCTCCAATTTGATTTGTGTTGTTTCTTTGAGAAGATACTCATTCAAATAATTCCCTCTTCAAAGATTCCATCTCATTTGCCAATTTTTGCAGCAATGGATTAGTTCTCTCATCTCCAGGACATTGGGCCTTTCCCTTTGATGGATTATTTATCTTCCCTGATAAGATGATACCATCATCAAATTTGATTGCCATACTTTGTGATTTTGCAATATTCCTTGGTTTAACTCTTCGTAGGAAAAATCCTACCTCCTATGATTGATAATTGATGAAGAATCTCTTGATATTTTTTTAGATGGTGAATCTTCTTCTGGTATCCTATGAAGCAACCATTCGAAACAAGATAGTAAGTCTCTCATAGTTTCACTTTCTCCTTTCTTAATTTGAGCCAACTACACCGGGATGTTCGACCTTCTTCAGTTGATTTAAATCTCTCCTCAAAGGAATTTTTGATGTCATTACAACCAATGATTGATTGGGTGGGTAGGAGGTAGAACCATTCTGTTGCTTTTTCTAAGACAGATTCAACAAAAAATCTCACAGCAACATCTTCATGGTTGACTCCAATAATCCCACATGATGTGGTAAAGTGGCAATGTGTTCTTGAGGTATCTATGTGCCATCTCTTTTAAACTTTGGAAATTTCTTGCATTAAACTATTGGTAAATCATGAAGATGTGGTTCAAGATGGAGAAGGCCTGTAATTATTCCCCATGGAATAATGGGTTGAGGTATTTATTCTTCATCCACCATTATTTTCATTTCAACTTTTACTTAAGTAAATTCTTCTTCAAATTCTAGCAATGAATTTTTTCGTAATAGGATTATGAAAATAAATTGTAGGATACAAAATCTCACTTGCAAGAATCAACATCGTGTCTTCTAGTAATGGACTTCCATCAACTCCAATTTTTATTTTTAAATATTTCTTTTTCTTTTTAATTTTTAGATGTTGCGGTTGTATTTTGTGTGTAGATGCGGCTAAATCTTCCCCACATTATGTGCCAAAAACTATTGGTGAGAAAATTTATTGTGTGGAAAAACTTATGGATTTATTGCCAACGCTTTGGGAATCTAAGTCCCTCTACTTAACCAGTTCAACTGTCATATATGCATGCATGAGTAAAGGTGGATTTTTCCAGTGGCCTTGTGGTAGGGGATCTAATAGGGGCACTACACGACCCCGTAGAAAAGCTAGAAATTTCTTTAAAGAGAGGAATTTATCTATAAATTGGGAAAGGGGAGTGAGAAATGAGATAGGAGAACTAATGTTGCAGGTAGAGAATCATATTCCTACACACACTAGTTAGAAATTTCAACATATGCATTTATGAGAAGAAACAACTCTACAAATAGCAACAAGACTGATTATAATTTATGATCACAAAGTATCAATAAATACCTTAGTCAAGAAAGGCTAGAAACTCCTTGTATTGATTTCTTAAAAAAATTGTACATAATATGGGAATGGAGGAAAACCTGTGAGGGGGGAAATGGAAGAAAATGGCTATCTCCTATGTTCTCTCAAAGTATAATACACTCTTGAGTTTACAAAATCAATCACCAACCCTTTGAAATGGGAATGGCTTTAAAATTTATAGAATGATAGGTGACTCATAATCTAACCCTCAATACCTTTTAATATGTCTTCGCACAACTTTAAACTTTTCAACTTCCTAGGAAACTTGCAAGTCCATTTTTATAACATAAAGGTGACTTATTACATTAGGAACATTAAGACATGAAAAAGTGCAAAACCAACGCAAAATTAGAACATTGAGAAGAGCGATAAAGTTGGGGGTATGAAGAAAAGAGAGAGAGAAGAAGAAGAGAAGATGTTTCCCCTAATGAATTCTGATGATCCTCATTGATGGAAGACTCTAATGCAATGAAACTTTGAATCTTCAAACTTGTGTGAAAATCCTTCAAATTGGCTCATAGATGCTTTGGAATGAGTGTTTAAAAACAATGTTGAATGTTTCTACCGATGACCATAACTTTCACCCTGCACAGGATACTCATGTAACTCAAGCCATGAAGTGAGTGTCGGGACACACTTTTGAATTGTATGAGATGAGTCTCGAATTCCCTATGAGAAATACCCATGGATGATCCCAAATTATGGTGTTAACCTGAATGGTCATTCCTCTATGTCCCATTGTTCCAAAACTTCCCCTTGAGTATGAATTACCATTAATAGTGAGTACCCATATGGGAGACTTACTATTTATAGTAAGATGTGATTCTTGCTTCTTCTTGACCATCTTGATGTGATGAAATTATTCATTCAATCGTGTGCACACTACCTTCTCCTTTGCCACTTCTAGGGACTTAATATTGTTAGTAAGCACCAATAAAGAGAGCTTGTTATTTTTAGTAAGTGGTCATTTTCACTATTTTATGCTCTGAACACTCATTTTGACTTCCTGGTGACCTTCGGTGCACACTTTGGCTTCTCCACAACTATTGCGGTCATTTTTGAGGAAGATTCACCAAAGATAGAAGGCCTATGCGGGAAAGCTTACTTTTTTAGAAAGTTACTTTCTGCTGCTCGGTTTGTGATGAATTTTTTTTTTTGGATTCTTCTTGTTGTCCCAATCATGTCCTCTCGAATTTCACATAATTTTTCCCAATAGAATGCCTGGAAATAAAATTAAAAATTTTCACCTAGTAGTGGCTTCGAGCACGAAGTTGCCATGGCGGCCATTAATGGAGCTCAAACTTGAAGGGCTATTTTTTGTCTCCATTTGTGATGAAAATAACTCCATTGTGATATGTTTTTCATTTCAAGTCTATGTGCAAGTTTTTAGCTCATTTCCATTTCTGGATTGATGGGAAATCAGATAAATGTGAATTGGTGCACGAAATAGGGATTTCATTGGAAAAAATGTTGTAGGTAACCATTTGACCTCCCATTTATTGCATCTTGATCGTCATGAAAATTTGAAACAATGAAAATATGTACCTCAATTTGATTTTTATTTTACAAGATATGAATATTTTTCAGTTAGGTGACTTTGTGGTTATTTGGTGAAAAATCTTTATTTTTCTTCATTTCTCTATCGTTCTTCATTTTTTTGACCCAATTTTTCTCTAAGATCTATGAATTTTCATGGATTGGAGGATTTTTGTCCATGGTGGAGCTGATTTGGAGCAAAAAAGGTGGAATGGGTGTCTAGACAAGTATGAACATAGCTATGGCAAGGTGTGAAGATGTGAAGAAGAAATGGGGGCAAAATGGCTAAATGACAGATTCAAATTATTCAAAAAATGTACAGCAAGGGTGGGGTGATTTTTTCATGTTTTATGTCCCTCACATCAAAGCTACATGAGGGACATCAAATTCCATGGTGAATAAGGTGATGAAATGTGGCAGAGATCCGATGGTGAAGAATGAAGGATAGGCATGACACCTAGAGGCTAGAAATTTGCTCTTAAAGAAGTCACATGAGTGACTAGGAGTCTCCTTAGGGGCTGGTCACAGTTTTACATGTCTTATGTACCTCACCTCAAAGGTACATGAGGGACATAAAATTCCATAGTGCTCTAGGTGACAACATGTGGTAGAGATCTGAAGATGAAGGCTTTAAGCTCCCACAAGCACCTGGGGGTTGAGCGGCAATCTTGTAGGTCACATGAGGGTCCAAAGGTCTTATGGGTGCTAGGTGAATTTTTCCATGTCTGATGTCCTTGACCTTGGGGGATGTGAGGGACACAAAATCTCATCAGGTTCCTAGACTTGATATGTGTCCTTCTAAAATTTGACTAACTCCCAAACTTGCTCCAAGAAGACAACTTGAAACAGTGATAAATTTCACTACCAATGGTTTGTTTTGATGAATTTTTATATGATATTAAATGGAAAAGGTATTATAAATATAATGGTAGTGGTATTAGGTCTTGATTCCTCAAATGTATCCCTAAAAATCATATTTGGTATTTGGTACTCCACTTGTGTATGAGAAAAACTACTTGTAGACCCATTGCACTAAAGTGTTGTGAAAAAAATAATTTCACCATATTATAGGTATTGGAATTCCCTATCCTAATTTTTTTTTTCTCCTAACTCAATCTAGATCTCTCGAAATCACCTTTGAAATCTCAGTAGCTATTTTGGCCTTAGCACTACCTAGGTTTGTGAACCTTGATTTTGATCAAACTGCTCCAAACTCTCCAAATCTTCCCTGAATATTCCAAAATCACTTACATGATGTTTGTAAGCCTTCAATTCAACTTCATGTTGGATTTGGATCCTCGATTTTGATCTAGGGGTTGCTCCAGTCCTAGGAAGGTCAGTGATAGCCCTTCCCAACACTACCTAGAGATAACATTTTTCAAGAACTCTTAAAATCACCAATGGGGATTGACTGAATTTCCTAATTCACTTAGGGGGATGTGTTAACATCAATTGGGAGGTCATGAAAACCGACTAGGTAGACTGGAGTTCCTCGAAGGGTAAAAACACAAAAAATTGGCATAGGGGTATAGTTTTCATGCTTGGAAATTGACAATTTCCTTGTTGCATATTTGCATGACAACAACTGGCTCTAGCTTGGGGACATGACATGGACTAAGCACAGTGAAGACATGACATGGAGAATCTATAATCTCAACTTTAGACCATATAATCCATAACCAGTGCCTTATCCATTGATCCATGCATATTCATGTACAACTTACAACAAGAGAGAGAGAGAGAGCGAAGAAGGAAACACACACACACCAAAAATGATGGAAGGAAACACACAACACACACAAAAATAAAAAATCAAAAACAACGAAAGGGAAACACACCTAAAAAATCACCTATGGTAAAAGGAAGGGGACAACCCACTTTCACCGAAATAGTTTCCATTCCTTAAAATTTACCCCCTAGTGGGAAACACTAAGAGATGTTTTTCTACGAAGCCATTAACTCGGTTCTAGAAAGTAGCCTCCTTTCCTTAACTATTTATGAAATGTAGGTGCTTCCATGATTGTCTGTGTACTTGGTAGGAGTGATTCTATGTGATATTTTTGATTCTCGGGACTTCACTTAGAAACTCCATTTCCTTCATTCCTTTGGAGATCAGTTTCTTAGTGTCAGTCACATTCCATGTTTATCCACAGATGATTCTTCATTGATCATCTCATCACTACCCCAAATTTGATTTTCATTAAAATTTATTGAATATTCTGAGCTACATTCTTTCCCATATCTATGATCATTGACATCTTCTCCGTGAGAAACCTTAGATTCATCCTTTATCTCTACTCTATTATGAGGTGCTTGAAGATTAAATGGAGGATGAGAAGTAACCTCATACTTGTCTTGTATGGCCATGGAATGAGTTAAGAGATCAAGAATCACTTCACATCTTCCAAAACTTCTACTTCATCCAATAGTTAATGCATAAAGATCTCCTTTGTTACGTCCTGAAGCTCATCTTTGGAAGCCTTCAAAGAATATTTATTTTACAACTCAAGGAAACTATTTGGAGGGATTAATTCATCATCTTGGGAATGACTACATTCCATCACTCCTTCATCAAGAGGAGATTCAGCTTAAAATGCCTCAAAAATCCTTGCTTCAATTCCTTCATCATGGAAAGAATATTCCTCTTCAAATGGAAAAGAAAATACCTCAATTTCATCGGTACATTTGTCAACCATTGGCTCAAGATTAAAGCTTCACATTGATTCAAGATTTAAAATCATATGTGTGCTTATCTTGTAGATTCATGGCTTGCATCGGGAGTTCGAGACTCGGGCTCGAGATCTTTTGTTTCTTCTATGGCTCTAAGAAATTATTGTATGAGATAGTTCTTTCAAACCTTTTACAAGCTTATCACAAGTTTTTCTTGTCCCTCCATGAATGAAATGGCTGAGATCATCTTCATCTCCAAATGGGAATAAAAATAACTTTATTTCATCATGGATAAGTACAAAAAATAATTTTTCCACTTGAGATTCACCAAGAAAATTTTCCTTTTTTATGGTTTGAGTCTTCCATTAATTCAGCATTTCCTTATTGTAATTTGAATCTCCTCAATGCCTCTTCAAGATCCATTACTCTTTGGGAAGGCATGCTGGGTGTAGTCATTTTTCATGTACCCCTAGTACAATTTTGTAATCCCATGCACATTGGCCTATCACCTAGTGGGCATTAGGAACTCACCTGAGGCACGCGCAGGTGCCGAGCCCCTCCCTCATGTGAGCATTGTGAGAAAATCTTGCCATTGTTATAGGATTAATTTTAGAAAAGTAGATATTCATGTAAAAGAACAATATGAGTTACCATATCCTTATACCCATGCATGAAAATGAGAGAAATAACACAACATGGATTATGAAGAACATATCTAATTTATAATATGAATAAATGACACTAGGTTTTACACCCATGAACAAGATATTCAGAACACACACACACACACACACACACACACACACACACACACACACACACACACATCAAGAGTGCTAAGTAACCACATTACATTCAAAATGCCATGACAGATCAAACACAATGAATTCTAGGGATCCATACTAGACAATATATGTTAAAACAAATATCTAACTCATATATCGGGAGTCCTACCTATGCTCTTATTATTACATGAGTTTTACAGACCCATCCCTTAGAAATGATGACCTTCTTGCAACTCCCTAATGGAAAACCCAACCCTAGGGAATCTTAATACTTTTTGCAGAGCTTTGACTTCCCCATGCTATATGTCTATCCACATATGTTTCAACTCATTTCTCCTTTTTCTTTGCTTCTAAGCCTCTCTCTTTATAGCTTCAACACCCACCGCCAAGCCTTCCTTCAGGAGTAGATTGCATGCCAAGTTTCCATATGGTCCTTCATTGGTGAATTATTATCTTGTTGCAAACCTTCCACTCTCTATAATGATGTCTTCTAAGAATATTCCATGCATGGAATATTATTTTCTTGACCTCCAAGCTTCCAGGATGACACCTTATCCACTCAACACACCTAGTCGGGTCACATTTTTCCTCAAGTGCCTCCATAATGTTGAATATGGCTAAGTCCTTAGATCCTATGTACTATCTCCCCACGTGCGCCCTGGTCTCTCCTAAACCCTTCTTAAACATCTTTTTCACGTTCACTTATCCTCGTGCGCCATTCTTCTTCTTATCGGGTCTTGTGTGCTTACGCACCCTCTGGTACTTAGCCAATATTTTGAGGCCCAACATCACCCCACACTAAGCTTGTTCTCCATCCTCAAAAACATCCTTCTTTTTCAAAGAATAAAGAATGGTGTGATCCAAAAAAATTGTATGGAGGATGAAAGAATGGAAGAAATGAAAGAATTAAAAAATATATGTTATTGCTGCAAGAGGAGTGGGAACTCCTTCCTCATTGTTGCCTCAATATTCTCCTAGGAATCCACTTCACCCTATGCCTGCTAGAGTAGGTCACCCACTAGAGTGCTCACCTCTTCAAAGATAAATTCATCCCCATTAGCATTCAATGTATATACAATCCCTTTTAGCTATTTGCTAAGGTCATCCAACACATCCATTCTATGAGTGACCGAGGGTACAATTCCTTAAGTCGATTTTTAACCGAACCTCACAAGGTTTTAATTGCTTCCATATTATTCTCAACTTTGGATAGGATCTTATCCCGCTCCACCCTATTTCCCTTATTATTCTCCTAGAATTATTTTAGATCCACCTCATGTGTACCAACTAGTATGTTTACTACCCTATCTCTGTCAGCATAGTTATCATATACAACATCAACCATTTGTGTGATGGTATTAATAGTGGTAAGGAACTTGGAGAAATAATTGAATGTATTCCCAATTTTCTACTTCTCTTCCTCCTTCTAGCATGTCAATTCCTTATCTAGTGATGTTAGTGTGAGCAACCACCTTTCCATGGTAAGGATACAGTTACGTATTTCAATCATTACAAAGTCAAATCATATGTTTTCTTAGAGGGGTCAGGTCTAGATGCTTAAAGATAATGGCATCTGTAATCATTTCAATCTTCTTGTAGACATCACACACTTTTTCCTTCTCTTCCCTTAGCTTGCACCTTAACTATGTACCGATCAAATCTTCCGCTTTAGATCCTTGCTCTTCTAAGAAATTTCTTCATTCTTCTTCTCCAACTCCTCCTCTAGAAACCTTACCTTTTCATTCCTTCTTGAAGAGTCTTTCCTCAACTTACATAGATAACTTATTGAGTGTGTTGTAGAATTTCTCATCGGATAATTATTGAGCATTTATTAGGGGGTTCACTGCCTTGGTCTCTAGTATTTTCATTAGTGCCCCTTTTCTTACCTTAAACTCATGCTCAATCAACATGGGACTCAAGATATCTTCTTCCTTGTTCATGGGTACACACATTCTTCTTCTAATGAAGACCATGCAAGGATTTGGTCTATAGGCATGGTAATTTTGAAGCACATGTATAGTGCCTTGTTTGGATCATTGATATAACTCATTCCCTACTCATGCGCCACTACCACAACTTTTCCCCCGTGCGCACTGGCTTAGGAAAGCTTACCTTCAGCTGATGTCTCCACCCATGCTTCCATATTATTTTCCCATACTTTCCTCCTCTATCTCCTTGAGCACTTTCAGCGTTGTACTCTACCTCCTATTCCACCAAATCCTTTATTATTCATGTTACTCCCTTTTTGTGACATCTTATATCTTTTCCTTGGTGAGGCTTGGGGTCCTTTGATATTTTGTGTTCACTTATTAACTCTCCCCTTTTCCTTGAGCACCTTCTTCTTCCCCATAATTTTCTTCATTTCCTTCATTTGAGTCATGTACATCATACACAGGATGGTCCTCGGGATCTTCACTCTTGTCATAATCCTTTTCTCCTTTGTAGGATTCTAGGATCTTTGTTTCTTTTGAGTCCACCTTCTTCATCACTTTTCACTTCTTCCTAACTTGTGACTCCAGTATAGGAGATTCTTCCTTCTCATCTTCTTTAGCATGCAAATCCTTCCTTGGTGACTCTTCTTCCACAAGGGTCTCTTCTTTTCTGAAGCACTGTTCCTCGTGTGTATTTTATTTTTCCTAAATGAGGGACTTCTTCCTCTATGCATATGTGCTTGGCCTCATGCCCGACTCCATACGCCGAAATATTGTGCTATTTGTACACTTGGGGCCTTCTTCTTTGGTGCCTTCTCTCTCTCCCTCCTCCTTAGCATGGCCTTCTTCCTCATGATAGGGTCTTATGGGATGGAGACATAATCATCCACTTAGGTGCCCTTTCTCATACTTAGGCTTGAAACGTGTATACCCTCATTGTATTTCTTCTAGCAATTGGAAACATCACAGTTTTTATCATGTGCACCTCATGGGAGACATACTTCTAGACATGAGCATAGTTCTTTGGGTATACTAGCTTTCTACATAGTTCGTAGTGGTCTTGGTCCACCTCGCCGAGGTGAACCTTAGTAGTTTGGCCTCCTTGAAGTTGATTGACCCCGCTTGGAAATATTAAGTAGTGAAAGAGAAGGGTAATTTACACCATGGGCTCTTGGTCCCATATATCAAGGAGAAATTGCTAATGTAGAAATGCTAGTATACAACAAACTTGGATTCTCGTTGTACTAGCACTTGTAATTTTTTAGGTATCCTCCACTCAGCCCTAAACACAACCCATTTTCTTATACCATTTCTCTAGGTGAGCGTTGTGGGCGGCCATCATGGTGTCACAAATATATTTCTCAAATAATTTCTCCGAGGAGGGGTTCTCATCTAGGTACTCCCATCTAACCTTTTTTGGTCCATTAGGCACTCCAATTTATGAAAACATGATGGTAAGGAGGAAATTACCAAACATGATCTTCTCCCTATCACGCATGGCACTAATGATTTCCTCCACTATGAATGTTGAGAGGTTGTAGATGGTTCGTTCTTGAAACATTCCCATTTTAAGACTTTAGAATCAAGAGAATTTTTTTAATAATGTTCACTATTCTAAATAAACCAATATTTAGAACAAACATTCCATGCTAATCAAATTCAATGGATGAACATATGCGGTTGTAACAAATCGCTGATTCATAGATCTATTCATTCCATAACTCATTAAGCTACCGATCTATTTATGTTATCTTATGTATTGAATACATATTGTATACTTCGTATACTTTTTCATCCTACCCTACAAGTGTATCGAGTCATCTATTTAAAGAACATATCTAAATATCTATTACCAATATTCATCGATATTGTGTTGTTTTAAACTTGGTGACATAGACAACACAACAAGAAGTTTGCAATACTTTGGCCAAATATTTACAACATACTGTGTATATCACTATTCCTAGATATCATACTCATCATATTGGAATACATCCTTCACCTCACACCCCAATTATCATGATTGGTCTTTATTGACTACTGTCAGTCCACTTGTTCTAGGTTTATCCCTAGCCTTGGATAGAAATATAACCTATTATATGAAGACGCTCATAAAGGCTTAGGGTAGATGGGAATACTCATTTGACCTAAGTCATCCAAATGTGCCAACATCCCTTGAGCCTTTCAAAGCTAATTCCTATCCTAAATATGTTCCTATACAGATCTAGAGAGAACCTAGGTTCAAGTCTGAGTTCTAGATGATCAATGTGGAAGGGTGATGCCACATGTCAACTACAACACCTGTATTCTTGAGAGGACCCAATCCTTCTCGAAAGTATAGCCCTACAATTGGCGTGTGCCAAAATCCTACGAAACTTCCTCATCGAGATCTACATACCCCTATAAATAAAGCAATATTTAGAATGTTCACTATTCTAAATAAACCAATATTTAGAACATGCACATTCCATGCCAATCAAATTCAATGGATAAACATATGCAGCTGTAATGACTCGGTGATTCACCGATCTATTCATTCCATAACTCGGTAAGCTACCGATCTATTTATGTTATCTTATGTATTGAATACATATTGTATACTTCATATACTTTTCATCCTACCCTACACCAAGTACTGAGTGATCTATTTAAAGAACATATCTGAATATCTATTACCAATATTCATCTGATATCATGTTGTTTTAAACTTGGTGACATAGGACAACACAACCAGCATTTTGATACTTTGGCCAAAGATTTATAACATACTGTGTATGTCACTATTCCTAGATGACATACTCATCATATTGGAATACGTCCTTCACCTCCTCACCTCTATTATCATGATTGGTCTTTACTGACTACCGTCAGTCCACTTGTTCTAGGTTTTACCCTAGCCCTAGATAGAAACATAACCTATTATAGGAAGATGCTCACAAAGGCTTAGGGTAGATGGGCATACTCATTTGACCTAAGTCATCCGAATGTGCCAAACGTACCTGAGCCTTTGGAAGCTAATTCCTATCCTAAATATGCTCCTATCCAGACCTAGAGAGAAACTAGGTTCAAGTCCGAGTTCCAGATGTGTGTAGATCTAGATGATCAATGTGGAAGGGTGATGCCACATGTCAACTACAATGTTGTATTCTCGAGAAGACCCAAGCCTTCTCGAAAGTATAGCCCTGCAGTTGGTGTGTGCCAACATCCTACAGAAACTACCTCATCGAGATGTACATACCCCAAGGAGATTGTTAATACATTGTTAGTTTGGATTATTTCTTGATTACAATAACCCTTCCAAACCCTAATCCAACACTCAATAAGTTCTTCCTAAATTTTCTTCATTTAGCCCACTAAGAACTTCTATATTTCATGGTCACTTTTAATATTTGATCACATAGTTAAACGCCAATTAACCGTAATCGTGTACAATGTTATAATATGTCTTATTTTAAAAAGTACAATAACTTTTTAGAAAATTTCAACACTAGAATATATCCAATATAAAGTAGACTTCATACAAAATGAAGTCTAATAAATTGTAGTCATATTTGCAAACCTTTTTGGTTTATATTCCATTAAGAAAGAGAAAGAGTCTTTCTCTACATGTTAAGTGTTAGGGTTTATCCTACCCAATGTCCACATTTTCTTAATGTATGTTCATCACACATGTTACATTACTATGTTATATAGTTTAGATAATCGAATATCATATTCTGCAACTTAACAAGCTGCATCAAAGGGAATTGAACTAAATCCCTTTATCCAACTTATTAAAAGATAACCAATTAACATATAAATAATATGAAGAATATCAACAAGATAGAATCCATCTCTTCCATACAAGTACAAAATAATTTACACAACCAATACAGGTAAACTCTCAACTTTCAATTTATCTTTATAACTTATACATTTACAAGACTTATGCATTTAGGTATACTACATAACAACATCTTCATTAAAAAAGAATACTACTTTTCCTTTTTCAATACAATCTCAAGAATGAATCAGAATTCTTCACAAGGAATCAAATTTAAATCAGCCAATGCATCATATAATTTTTTCCTTCTTTTATCACTTACGAAGTCCATCTGCAAAAATTTGCTAGCATGGGTCAGTTCAATGAACTGAGCATGATAAGCACTAAGCCTTAAAATGAAGTGCATTCCAATAATTGTTCCATTAAAACAACTCTTGCTTTAATGAGACAATTATTACATCATAAATATCAATATAAGCAATAGCAAATGGAAAAGAAGTACATTTAACCAATTGAATTCACTTCCAAGAGAAGAACAAAATATAATCCACTATATCTACCTTACAAAATTTAAGTTTAATTGATCCTATCAATTATCCTTAAGCAAACAACAGATCATATCATCTCATTGTTCCCAATTCTATCATAATAGAATACAACATTTATCTTTGCTTTAACCAAAAGAAGGGTTTAAAGCATGGTTCTCATTAGGATGATTCATCTAACTCCTAAGAAAAAGAAAAAGAAGAACCATTACAAACTATGCCCAAACACAAGACATCGAAAAAATAAAATAGATTCATAACATGAATTAACTGGTTTCATTTAAAGGACAACTACCTTAAAATTCAACATTTAAGATATTCATCATAACAAGAATCCCATTTCAATCCAAGAAGGAATAGAGAATCAAACAAGTCTACCTGCAAGTCTAAATCTACTTCCACATGTTAGAAGTTAACATTTAAAGATCTGAAACCAACGTTCACAAATCAAAGTAGACTCATACAGAGTTAATCTACTCGAGTCCATCCAAGGAGGATCCATAAAAAGATAGAGTGCAAGAGACAAAACTTACTCATCTCAAACCAAACAAAGCAAAAGCCTTGTCAAACAAACAGTCTACCAAACAAGCTTACATTTTCTGTTCAACAAAACCGAATCATCTAATCTCTTCCTACATCATTTCTACAATGATTTGAACAAGGAAGACCAAACAACTCATAAAGAAATCTCCATTTCATAAGAGAATCAAAATAGAAAAGTTCAACCAATGAACTTATCCCAACAATAGAAAGAAAGGGATCTTAATTAGAAAATGATCCAATCAATAATTCATTTTATTGTACTAACAAATGAATTTCCACTTTTAATTCAAACATAGAAATTCATAAGCTAGTTCCCAGAAGAGAGAACAAAATCGACTCACAGTAAGAAGAAAGCACACTGCCATTTTCCTTACAATTCTTTACCTTCAATAAACATGAGTTTCAATTCTAATCTCATGAATGAAATACACATAACAATCCTAAAAACAACATTTTGTTCTAAAGGAATCACATTCCTTTCTTTTACAAAGACACAAGGTTTATTTACTATATCCAACAAGAGATAGAAAAAAAACAAACCGATCAGTAAGCTAAACATGTTAGAAGTATCAATGAACTCAAAGACTGAAATCCCATTGTCAGGTTTCAATATTGCATTACAAAAGAGTAATTAGTTCTCGATTCAATAAGTACTATAATACAAAAACAATCTAAACAGAGACAAAGTAATCCCACCATAACAATTCAGAGCACTAAAGTAAATAACTCTTCTTTTAAATGAAACCCAGAGCTTATTTTAAAAGATCTGAAGACGGGTTTCCAAAAAATAGAGGGGAAAAGAATACCCCGATAAAATGCCATTTCCATCTCAGAAAAGATGAAACAGTTCTCAGAAAAGAATTACCAAATCCATTCATCAAACAAAGATGTTTTCAGTTAAGATCTCAAAGAGTTTACCCAACAACTCAGCCAACTATTCTCCCAGTTTTCTTTGAGCAATAGTTCAACAAAAGAGTTATAAGTTTTTAAACTTTTAATACAAGTAAAACCCAACTCAAAAAATACTAGAACAAAAAGTCGAAACGAAGTCTCAACAAAAGTTCAGAACTACACAAGTATTTAAATACGAGGGAAGTATAAAATATGATCTTCCAATAATAGTTTAGAGCTACACGAGTCTCTAATCACAGGTTCAGGGCAACATGAAGTTCCCATTCTAGTTTATATTTTAAACAAGAAGCCCTAATACTAGCTCAAAATGAAACATGAGCTTCAAACAAGAGTTCATAACTATACAAGTAACAAAATACGAGTGCGGTGTAAAACACGAACCTTCAATAATAGTTCAGAGAAACACAAGTAATAAAATATGAGTACAGAGCCATATACGAACTTTGAACAATAGTCCAGAGCTACCTAAGATTCCAAACACTGGTTCAAGAACAACAAGAAGCTCCAACACAAGTTCATATCAAAACATGAAGCCCAAATACAAGCTCAAATGGAACTCAAGGTTCCCATAAAGTTTAGAATTCACATATTGCAATGAAGGTCAGTTCCAACACAACAACCTCGAATACAAATTTAGAAATGGAAATAGAGCTACTAAAACAAGCTTCGCATGCATGTTTCATTATTAAACTATCATAAAGAAAGTTTCCAAAACCAACATTATTTTTTCCATGGATTCATATCCAAGATAATAAGAGATTATAAAACCCAACAAGCAAGTAACCAGATAAAACATGCAAGCCAAGAATCTCAAAAGAGCAAGACTTGTTTTAATGAAACATTTAGAAGAAAGCAAGAGATCTTAAAGATTAGAGCCTATCATGCCTATCATCATGCCCGATAGTGCTTCGCCAAATCGAAGGAGAGACTCTCATCTGAGCTCACAACCTCTTCTCACTTCTCCTCTTCTCCACGAAAGATCAAACAACCATATTCTTTTTCCACAATGCCTCTTATACATCCCATGAACTGAAAATAGGTCTAAGACTTCAAAAATAGCCATTAAGTGTAGTTCAATCTGCTGGTTTGAAAAAAACCAGAGAGCATGCAGAGAAAAAATCATGAACATGCAAAGTGAAACAACCCTAGACAAACCCACTTGCATGCCTTCCAAGATGGTTTGTGCATGAAAACCGAAAACAATAAGTTTCATTAATTCCAATTTTCCCACCTATCCTTCCCAACCACCTTCCAAGTCTGGTGAATGCCAAATCAAAATTAACATGAAATTCCATTTTAGTGACACTTCCACATAAGCCTCCGCCAAGTCAACTAGCCCCTGCCAAAACTAGCAAGTACCCTATGCATTCAAAACCTTATCAATAACATAAATGCCATAGGAACCATCACCCTTAATGCATGTGACCACCTAATTCCCCTTTCATACCCATTAGTTTAGGATAGATCAAATTGCTTAGGTTAGACCTTAGGTAGTTTATAATATATACCTTAGGATATAACCCTAACAACAAATTTCCACCATAGGTCTTAACACATAGCCTTAGGTAGTTTCCACATAGGTTAGATTAATTCACAACATAATAGTTTTAGGCATTAGGTTAGATCATCATAAAACCTTATAGTATTAGGTTCTAGGTTAATTTTAATAGCCTAGTAACCTTTCCATATCCTTTAGCATAGAGCTTAGGTTAGGATGCCAATCAACCAACAAAGTAGAATAGGAAGCTTTAGGTTAGAATAAGAATTCTATTAAGTGACATAGCTTAGGTAGAAAATATTCTTACCTAGCTTAGGATTCCATAGGATAGTCCTTTTTAGGATCCCGAATCCTTCCTATGTGTGTGAAACAGTTGTATTTTTGTGTTCATCAACAATGTCCTGCCATGATCGATCTCCAAGGACCCAAGCACAACATACAACTGAATGGAAATACGTTCACACAAAAATCAAAGAACTTGTAACAACAAAGTTCAGTCAATATGTCTCTTAATTCATGGAATGTCAATTTACCATTCATTCATAGAGTAAGATTTAAAACATTCCTTGGATCACTGAAATTGATCCAAGGATGAGTCAGATTAATAGATAAGTTTACAACTCTTAAACCAGATTGCAATTCATCTAAAAGAAGTGAAAAATGGATTCAAGGAAGCCATTCCAATTCAGTCAAAGGATCTTAAGAACAAAAATGATTTATCCATATCAAGCATGATCTCCATCAATCAAAAGAACATATCTTTATAAGGAAAATCACATGTCAACACTTGAAATGCAAAGGAGGAAAATAACAATTGTCAAGGGTGTTACATGCTTCCCTCCTAAAAGAATCATCATCCCGATGATTACCTCTTTTAACAATTTACACCAAGGACAATCAATTCATTCACTTCTCTTATCCTAAGTCAAATATATCAAAACCTTATAGTTCCAGAAATCAGCATTAAATAGTTGTTTATTCAAATCAAATAAATATCTACCCAAAACTGGCATACTTATTGTCATATAAAGATAAAATCATAAATTTTTATCAATCAACAGAATCAATTCTATTCAAATAGATATGGAAAAGTAGTTTTCATATCCTCTAGATTTTCCCAAGTTGCACTCTCTTCGTTAAACTGGTCCCACTGGACCTTACATTGACTTATTTCTCGATTTTCTCAAATGCAAATTGGTGAGTTTCAAGCACTCGTATGGGTTTAACCATGATTATTCCTGGGTCTGGACCTGCAAGGAATTCCAATTTAACACATGTGATAAATCTGAAACATATTTCTTAAGCAAAGAAATATGGAAAACATCATGCATTCGTGACAAAGCAAGGAGGTAATGCTAAACGATAAGCTACTAGGGTTGATTACTTCAACTATCTCAAAAGGTCCCACATAATGAGGTGATAACTTGGCAGCCTTGCCAAAAGTTATAGAACTCTTTTTTGGTTTAACCCGAAGAAAGACTTTCTCACCAAGTTCAAATTTCCTATCAACCCTCTTCAAGTCAAGCGTAACTCTTTTCCTATCTGCTTGCTTCTTTCAAGCATTCATGAATCAATTTAACTTGTTGTTCCATTTCAGTAAGAATTTCAGGTCCAATTACCTCTCTATCTTCTATGTTATCCCAACTAACAGGGGTTCTACATTTTCTTCCGTATAATGCCTCGAAAGGTGCCATCTTAAGAGAAGCATGATATGTATTATTGTATGTGAATTCAACTAATGGAAGATACTCTTCCCACTTATATTATTGATCCATGCAATACATTCGTAACATATCTTCTAAAACTTGATTTACTCTTTCAGTCTGCCCATCTATTTCCGGATGATACACAAAACTGAAATTTAGCTTAGTTCCTAGAGCTGCATTAAGTGTTTGCCAAAATCTTGATGTCATTCTAGGATCTCTATCCGAAATGATTAACTCAGGTACTCCATGTAATCTGAAAATTTTGTGTACAAATCTTCTTGCCAAAATAGGAGAATCATCCTTCAGATTTCCAGCAATAAAATGTGCTACCTTTGTTAGTTTATCAACAACTACTAAGATAACATCATGCTTATTTCTCGACATAGGTAACCCTTGTACAAAATCCATGCTTATTACCTTGCCATTTGTACTGCGGTATGCTATGAGGATACAACAAACCGGCTGGGTGCATATGTTCCGCTTTAACACATTGACATTCAAGGCAATGTGTCACAAAATCAATAACATCCTTTTTCATTCCTTTCTAGAAATATTGTTGTTTTATATCAGCAAGCATCTTAGTAATGCCAGGGTGTCAGAAAAAGGTGAATTGTGAAATTTAGTTAACAATTTCTTTCTCAAATCATTAAGCAAAGGTACATAGACTCTGTTTTCAAATCGTAAGATTCCTTCTTTATCAAAGTGAAAACCTTTATACCTCGAATCATTAGAATCTGCAGCAAGTGCTACTTTTACTTGTTGAAAGTAAGAATCAGATTCCATAACACTTTTTACTTCATCCTTAAACTGAGTTCTAAGTGTTATAAGAGTAGAAATGTGCTTCCTATGACTTAGAGCATCAACCACTCTATTTTCTTTTCCTTTAATGTAACTTATGTCAAAATCATATTGAGACAAAAAACTCTAACCACCTTCGTTGTCTTGCATTCAGATTTGGCTGAGTAAAAATGTACTTCAGCCCAAGATGATCAATTTTCAACTCAAATGGTTTACCAAGCGTAGATAATGCCTCCAAACTTGAAGTGCATGAACAATGGAAACAAGCTCTAAATCATGTGGAGCATAATTCAACTCATGTAACTTAAGTTTTCTACTTTCGTATGCTATAACATGACCACTTTGTAACAAAATACCTCCTAGACCTTCACCGGATGCATCAATTACCACCATAAAATCTCCATTAGGATCTAGTACTACAAGAATAGGTGCTGAAGTTAACTATTCCTTCAAGGTTTTAAATGCAATTTCACATTTCTCACTCCAAACAAACTTTTTATCTTTCTTCTGTAAGGAAGTTATTGGTGCAACTATCTTAGAAAAGTCTTTTACAAATTTCCTATAGTAGCCAACAAGTCCCATGAAGCTTCTAACTTCATGTACATTCTTTGGTGTAGGCCATTCCATTATAGCTATAATTTTAGAAGGATCTACAACAATTCCATCCTTACTTATTACATGACCCAAATAGTGGACTTTTGTGTCATAAAAGAACATTTGGACAACTTACCAAACAACCATCTCTTTCTCAGAATTTCCAAAACTATTTTCAAATGCTCATGATGCTCCTCAATGCTTTTAGAATATATGAGAATGTCATCCAAGAATACGAGCACAAATTTTCCAAGTATTCTTGAAAGATATTATTCATTAAATTCATAAATGCCGCAGGTGCATTAGTTAATCCAAAAGGTAAAACCGTAAACTCATAATGTCCATACCTTGTTCTGAAAGTTGTTTTATGAATATCCTCATCCTTAATTCATAGTTGATGATATCCAGATCGAAGATCTATCTTGGAATATACCGATGCTCCATGCATCTGATCAAATAAATCATCAATCCTAGGGAGTGGATATCTATTCTTGATTGTTGCCTTGTTTAACATTCTGTAATCAATGCACAATCTAAGTGTTCCATCTTTCTTTTTCACAAAAATTATGGGTGCTCCCAAGGTGAAACACTTGGTCTAATCAAACCCTTAGACAAAAGTTCTTGCAATTGAGCCTTAAGCTCTACTAATTCTATAGTAGTCATTCGATACGGTGCTTTAGAAATAGGTTCAGTTCCAGGCTTGATCTCAATCATGAAATCAAATTCCCTTTTGGGTGGAAGACCTAGAAATTCTTCTAGAAATACATCACTGAAGTCTCATAACAATGGATATCATTCCATAATATCATTGCTTTTTTATTGATTCAATAATTTTTACTGCATATAAGGTACATCCTTTATTTTTGGCCTTTTTAAGTTGCATAGCTGATAGTTTTCTAACAGAAATCTCACGTTTCACACCCTGAATCTCTGTTGTTTTCTATAGGTCATCTAAACAACTAATGTGTTTTTCAAAATAGTCCACTTTAGCCTTATGTTTTGCTAACCAATTAACACCTATGATTACATCATAAGACCCTAAAGGTGCAACATAAAGATCAACCTCTGTGGAAAAGTTAGGTAAATCAAGGACTGCTCCAAAAAGACACATACTAACCATATGAACAACATTATTACCATACTGTACAGTCCATGTTTTATCCATGTTTCTAGCTTTTCTTTTTAATTTTGATGCTAATTTACTAGAAATAAAACATTTAGTAGCTCGGTATAAAAAAGAATAGTTATTGGTAAACCAAATAACTTACCCAAAACTTCTATGGGTGTGGCTATTTCTCAGCCTGCTTGTTAGCTACTACAGCAAGTGTGTATCTTGTGTTGATTGATTGCGTTCATCCTTCTTCAAAGGACATTGATTTGTGTAATGATCTTTTCCATAGTTATAACAGCCTCCTACAGGTCCCTTCCTAGGCTCAGTTTATTTCCAGCCTTAGAGTTATCATTCTGACCCCCATAGGACTTTTGTCCATTATTATTGTTCTTGGCAAAGTTGTTCGTGCATTACCAACAAACTTGTTTGTTGTTGCTTTCTTATTTGTATCAGATGAAAACTTACTTTTCATTCTAAATTTCTTCCATGGTCCTTTCTTGGGTGCAAGAGAGGATGAAGAGGAGTTGGGATTCTTCTTCCTTACTTCCTCCTTGTGAGTAGAAATTGCCTTTAATTTTTGTTCTGCCTTATGGATTTTTCAACAACCCCTTCCATCGTGGTTGGGTTGTGAACATCCACCTCTCCTCCTATAATGGGATTCAATCCCATGATGAATTTCCATATCCTGAACTTCTCATCAGTTTGGTACTGAGGCACATACTTAAGGAGTTTTGTAAATCACTCCCAATACTCAGTTATAATTAGCTTTCCTTGAGCTAAGTTCTGAAATTCAGTCATTTTCTGATCATAGTAAAGTTGTGGCAGCCATCGTTGCCTAAAGTAACCTTTAAATTGGTCCCATGTGATATTAGATTCATCAATGTTCAACTCAGCCTTGTGGTTGTCCCACCACGAAGATGCTTCATGTGAAAGTTGATATGCTCCCCATATCGCCTTTGTTTCTTCTGAGAAATTTCTTATTGCAAAGTATTTCTCCATTTCACTGAGCCAGTTCTCAGCCCCATCTCCTAATGTGGTGCCATCAAACTTGGGTGGACTTATCCTTTTTATGTCATTAGTGAGTTTCTACTGCTAGCCTAGCCTTTTTGTTCTCAAAGCTGAACATAGGTATGTTAACATTGTTATTATCAACACCCACATTGGCGTTGTCCCCTGGAGGTGGCTGATTATTGTTATCAACTTCTTCTTCCTCCTCATTACCCATTACTTGTTGTTCAAGCACAACCAAATGATCTCTTGTGTCCAACAGGGAAACAAGGATCTCATCAAGTTTTTTGGGTAGTTGCCACTCCTTCCTTAGGTGGAGGGTTATTTGCAATGTTTCCTCTTGTTCTCACCATTTTCTGTTACAAGAAAATTTAAGTTTCATCAGATTGTGGACACAATAGGTCCAAGAGCTGCAACCTTCAGCTCTGATACCAAGATGTAACATTCCCATTTTAAGACTTTAGAATCAAGAGAATTTTTTTTTTTTTATTTAATAATGTTCACTGTTCTAAATAAAGCAATATTTAGAACAAACATTCCATGCCAATCAAATTCAATGGATAAACATATGCAGTTGTAATGACTCGGTGATTCACCGATCTATTCATTCCATAACTCGGTAAGCTACCGATCTATTTATGTTATCTTATGTATTGAATACATATTGTATACTTCATATACTTTTTCATCCTACCCTACACCGGGTACTGAGTGATCTGTTTAAAGAACATATCTGAATATATATTACCAATATTCATCTGATATCACGTTGTTTTAAACTTGGTGACATAGGACAACGCAACCAGTAGTTTGTGATACTTTGGCCAAAGATTTATAACATATTGTGTATGTCACTATTCCTAGATGACATACTCATCATATTGGAATACGTCCTTCACCTCACACCTCAATTATCATGATTGGTCTTTATTGACTACCATCATCCACTTGTTCAAGTTTTACCCTAGCCCTAGATAGAAACATAACCTATTATAGGAAGATGCTCACAAAGGCTTAGGGTAGATGGGCATACTCATTTGACCTAAGTCATCCGAATGTGCCAACGTACTACCGAGCCTTTGGAAGCTAATTCCTATCCTAAATATGCTCCTATCTAGACCTAGAGAGAAACTAGGTTCAAGTTCGAGTTCCAGATGTGTGTAGATCTAGATGATCAATGTGGAAGGGTGATGCCACATGTCAACTACAATGTTGTATTCTCGAGAAGACCCAAGCCTTCTCGAAAGTACAGCCCTGTAGTTGGCGTGTGCCAACATCCTAAAAACTACCTCATCGAGATGTACATACCCCCAAGGAGATTGTTAATACATTGTTAGTTTGGATTAATTCTTGATTACAACAACCCTGCCAAACCCTAATCCAACACTCAATAAGTTCTTTCCTAAATTTTCTTCATTTAGCCCATTAAGAACTTCATTATTTTCATGGTCACTTTTAATATTTGATCACATAGTTAAACTGCCAATTAACCGTAACTGTACAACGTTATAATATGTCTTATTTAAAAAGTACAATAACTTTTTAGAAAAGTTCAACGCCAGAATATATCCAATATAAAGTAGACTTCATACAAAATGAAGTCTAATAAATTGTAGTCATATTTCCAAACCTTTTTGGTTTATGAGAAATTAAGAAAGAGAAAGAGTCTTTCTCTACATGTTAAGTGTTAGGGTTTATCCTACCCAATGTCCACATTTCTTAATGTATGTTCATCACACGTTACATTACTATGTTATATAGTTTAGATAATCGAATATCATATTCTGCAACTTAACAAGTTGCATCACAAGTAGGGAAATTGAACTAAATCCCTTTATCCAACTTATTAAAGATAACCAATTAACATATAAATAATATGAAGAATATCAACAAGATAGAATCCATCTCTTTCATACAAGTACAAAATAATTTACACAACCAATACAAGTAAACTCTCAACTTTCAATTTATCTTTATAACTTATACATTTACAAGACTTATGCATTTAGGTATACTGCATAACAACCATCTTCATTATAAAAGAATACTACTTTTCCTTTTTCAATACAATCTCAAGAATGAATCAAAATTCTTCACAAGGAATCAGACTTAAATCAGCCAATGCATCATATAAATTTTTGCCTTCTTTTATCACTTATGAAGTCCATCTGCAAAAATTGCTAGCATGGGTCAGTTCAATGAACTGAGCATGATAAGCACTAAGCCTTAAAATGAAGTGCATTCCAATAATTGTTCCATTAAAACAACTCTGCTTTAATGAGACAATTATTACATCATAAATATCAATATAAGCAATAGAAAATGGAAAATAAGTACATTTAACCAATTGAATTCACTTCCAAGAGAAGAACAAAATAAAATCCACTATATCTACCTTACAAAATTTAAGTTTAATTGATCCTATCAATTATCCTTAAGCAACCAACAGATCATATCATCTCATTGTTCCCAATTCTATCATAATAGAATACAACATTTATCTTTGCTTTAACCAAAAGAAGGGTTTAAAGCATGGTTCTCATTAGGATGATTCATCTAACTCCTAAGAAAAAGAAAAAAAATAAGAACCATTACAAACTATGCCTAAACACAAGGCATCCAAAAAATAGAAACAAATTCATAACATGAATTAATGGTTTCATTTAAAGGACAACTACCTTAAAATTCAACATTTAAGATATTCATCAGAACAGAATCCCATTTCAATCCAAGAAGGAATAGAGAATCAAACAGTCTACCTACAAGTCTAAATCTACTTCCACATGTTAGAAGTTAACATTTAAAGATCTGAAACCAACGTTCACAAATCAAAGTAGACTCATACAGGAGTTAATCTCTACTCGAGTCCATCCAAGGAGGATCCATAAAAAGATAGAGTGCAAGAGACAAAACTTACTCATCTCAAACCAAACAAAGCAAAGCCTTGTCAAACAAACAGTCTGCCAAACAAGCTTACATTTTTTGTTCAACAAAACCGAATCATCTAATCTCTTCCTACATCATTTCTACAAATGATTTGAACAAGGAAGACCAAACAACTCATAAAGAAATCTCCATTTCATAAGAGAATCAAAATAGAAAAGTTCAACCAATGAACTTATCCCAACAATAGAAAGAAAGGGATCTTAATTAGAAAATGATCCAATCAATAATTCATTTTATTGTACTAACAAATGAATTTCCGCTTTTAATTCAAACATAGAAATTCATAAGCTAGTTCCCAGAAGAGAGAACAAAATCGACTCACAGTAAGAAGAAAGCACACTGCCATTTTCCTTACAATTCTTTACCTTCAATAAACATGAGTTTCAATTCTAATCTCAGAATGAAATATGCATAACAGTCCTAAAAACAACATTTTGTTCTAAAGGAATCACATTCCTTTCTTTTACAAAGACACAAGGTTTATTTACTATATCCAACAAGAGATAGAAAAACAAACCGATCAAGTAAGCTAAACATGTTCAGAAGTATCAACGAACTCAAAGACTGAAATCCCATTGTCAAGTTTCAATATTGCATTACAAAAGAGTAATTAGTTCTTGATTCAATAAGTACTATAATACAAAAACAATCTGAACAGAGACAAAGTAATCCCACCATAACAATTCAGAGCACTAAAGTAAATAACTCTTCTTTTAAACAAAACCCAGAGCTTATTTTAAAAGATCTAAAGACGTGGGTTTCCACAAAATAGAGGGGAAAAGAATACCCCGATAAAATGCCATTGCCATCTCAGAAAAGATGAAATAGTTCTCAAAAAAGAATTACCAAATCCATTCATCAAACAAAGACGTTTTAGTTAAGATCTCAAAGAGTTTACCCAACAACTCAGTCAACTATTCTCCTAGTTTTCTTTGAGCAATAGTTCAACAAAAGAGTTATAAGTTTTTAAACTTTAATACAAGTAAAACCCAACTCAAAATACTAGAACAAAGTCGAACACAAAGTCTCAACAAAAGTTTAGAACTACACAAGTATTTAAATATGAGGGAAGTATAAAATACAATCTTCCAATAATAGTTTAGAGCTACACGAGTCTCTAATCACAAGGTTCAGGAAACACAAAGTTCCCATTCTAGTTTATATTTTAAACAAGAAGCCCTAATACCAGCTCAAAATGAAACATGAGCTTCAAACAAGAGTTCAAAACTATACAAGTAACAAAATATGAGTGCGGTGTAAAACATGAACTTCAATAATAGTTTAGAGAAACACAAGTAATAAAATATGAGTACAGAGCCATATACAAACTTCAAACAACAGTCCAGAGCTACCCAGATTCCAAACACTAGTTCATAACAACAAGAAGCTCCAACACAAGTTCATATCAAAACACGAAGCCCAAATACAAGCTCAAATGGAACTCAAGGTTCCATATAAGTTTAGAATCCACATATTGCAATGAAGGTCAGTTCCAACACAACAACCTCGAATACAAATTTTAGAAATGGAAAGCAGAGCTACTAAAACAAGCTTCACATGCATGTTTCATTATTAAACTAACACAAAGAAAGTTTCCAAACCAACATTATTTTTGCCATGGATTCATATCCAAGATAACAGAGATTATAAAACCCAGCAAGCAAGTAACCAGATAAAACATGCAAGCCAAGAATCTCAAAAGAGTAGACTTGTTTTAATGAAACATTTAGAAGAAAGCAAGAGATCTTAAAGATTAGAGCCTATCATGCCTGATAGTGCTTCTACCAAATCGAAGGAGACCTCCATCGAGCTCACAACTTCTCCTCTTCTCCACGAAAGATCAAACAACCATATTATTTTTCCACAATGCCTCTTATACATCCCACAAACCAAAAATAGGTCTAAGACTTCAAAAATAGCCATTAAGTGTAGTTCAATCTGCTGGTTTGAAAAACTAGAGAGCATGTAGAAAAATCATGAAACATGCAAAGTGAAACAACCCCAGACAAACCCACTTGCATGCCTTCCAAGATGGTTTGTGCATGAAAACCAAAAACAATAAGTTTCATTAATTCCAATTTTCCCACCTATCCTTCCTTGCCACCACCTTCCAAGTCTGGTGAATCCAAATCAAAATTAACATGAAATTCCATTTTAGTGACACTTCCACATAAGCCTCCGCCAAGTCAACTAGCCCCTGCCAAAACTGGCAGTACCCTATGCATTAAAAACCTTATCAATAACATAAATGCCATAGGAACCATCACCCTTAATGCATGCATGTGACCACCTAATTCCCCTTTCATACCCATTAGTTTAGGATAGATCAAATTGCTTAGGTTAGACCTTAGGTAGTTTATAATATATACCTTAGGATATAACCCTAACAACAAATTTCCACCATAGGTCTTAACACATAGCCTTAGGTAGTTTCCACATAGGTTAGATTAATTCACAACATAATAGTTTTAGGCATTAGGTTAGATCATCATAAAACCTTATAGTATTAGGTTCTAGGTTAATTTTAATAGCCTAGTAACCTTTCCATATCCTTTAGCACAGAGCTTAGGTTAGGATGCCAATCAACCAACAAAGTAGAATAGGAAGCTTTAGGTTAGAATAAGAATTCTATTAAGTGACATAGCTTAGGTAGAAAATATTCTTACCTAGCTTAGGATTCCATAGGATAGTCCTTTTTAGGATCCCGAATCCTTCCTATGCCATGAATAGGTTGTATTTTCATGTTCGTCAGCAATGTCCTGCCATGATCGATCTCCAAGGACCCAAGCACAACATACAACTGAATGGAAATACGTTCACACAAAAATCAAAGAACTTGTAACAACAAAGTTCAGTCAATATGTCTCTTAATTCATGGAATGTCAATTTACCATTCGTTCCACAGAGCAGATTTAAAACATTCCTTGGATCACTGAAATTGATCCAAGGATGAGTCAGATTAATAGATAAGTTTACAACTCTTAAACCAGATTGCAATTCATCTAAAAGAAGTGAAAAATGGATTCAAGGAAGCCATTCCATTTCAGTCTAATGATCTTAAGAGAAGAAAATATTTATCCATATCAAGCATGATCTCCATCAATCAAAAGAACACATCTTTAAAAGAAAATCACCTGTCAACACTTGAAATGCAAAGGAGGAATATAACAATTGCTTCATGCATGCATGACACTAGCCATTGTTAAAATTGCTCAGTTTACCAAAAGAGGGCAATTCATATAGTTGCAATAATCCAACCTTTTCAATTTTCACCTTGAATTCATCGTCATGGATGTGCATTCCATCTAGTGTCCTCTTGTCTCGTAGGTCTCACCATCTCCAACGTCATTTCTTTCTCTATGGTTCTCATTCAATGGTTGTAGTCACAACCATTTTCTACACATAAGAAACCCACTCTTTTCGAGCAAAGACATCATATGGGTATTACATCTTTGCATAAAAATCCTTATTGAAACTAGAGGAAACATCATGTTTCCCTTTTCCTTACCCTTATTTGGGGAAACCCTTCCCTTCTTTTGTGTCATCTTCTTTTCGGGTTACTAAAAACAAACTCTTCCTTGCTCCTCTTCCTTGCTCTACTCAAATATATGGCTTATTTTCATGAAAATCCCTTTAATCCCATGCCCTAGCTATAGAACCCTAACTTGGAAAATCCTTCCACAAGATGACGTACTCTCCGAAACCTTCTTCCCTATGCCCGTGTACTTCTTCCACTCTAGTTCACAAATCACACTAGTCACGCACTCAGATTTTCACAATTTTTCCTTTGCACAAATATTTTTGTGGATGCCCTAGTTTACAAGAGCTCTTCCCCAACCTTCTACTTATATATTTTTTCTCATCTCCCGCAATAAATGTTATGCCACCTACCAACGTACTTTTGCAATAAAGGAGGATTTTTCCACTAAAGCCCACCCTTAAGCGCTCTTGCCCCTATGCCCAATCGTGTGAAAATTCTCTATAACCTTATAGCACGAAAAAATCCTTACCGATCAAGATCCTCACGCATGTGGTTATAGAGCCGAAGGCACTTCTTTTTTCAACTTGATTTTTTCCCTTGCCTACCTCATGTTGTTCCTGGGCTTCTCATCCTTTGTACTGGTATTTGTAAATTTTTCCTGACACCAAACTCCTTATGTCCACCATTTCTATGCATTATTTTCACCACTACATGCTTTTTATCCTTTAATCTAGGCCATCATAACATAATTTCAACTACTTCACTCGACACAAAAATATGTGTGTGGTCCTTTGCACATACACAACCTTTTGAAAATAATAAGTGGCTATCAAAGACACAAGGCACATAAAACAACAACAAAAAGAAAGGAACAAGCAACAAGAAAGGGAAACACAAGGAAAAAAATGCATTAAGGGGAATCCTAAGCTAAATGGCAATATTGCCTTATTTATGAACATAAGGAAGACTTATTTATAGTAGGGCTTCATCCTACTCCCATTGAAATGGCCTGGTAACCATGTTCCATCCAATGCTTGTAACTAGCAAGTACCGAATAAAGGATTTATGAGATGATATACGGCCCTAACCAATGGACTTTCAATTTCCTAGGATGGCACAAAAATTTGGAGTCATAAAGTAAGACCATCTGTGTAACCTTGAATCATTTGTTTTTAAAATGATGATCATGCCATGCTTTTTGTCATGCCTTTTAGTATTCTAACTCCATCTAGTAAGTGATCACCTTTTTCTAGCTGCATTAACTTCTCCATGCACTCTTGAATTGCTTTTTCATTAGCTAACCCTCTTACACAAACAATACACAATGATGGTAGCATAAATTCAACTGGTAAAACAACCTCCACACCAAACACCAATTGAAATGGTGTGGCTTTGTTCAATCTCTTGTAGCTTTTCATATATGACCATAGAATAAATGATACCTTGTCATCCCAATCCTATCTTCCCACATCACAAAATTTTGTCAATGTGTGGCTCAGAATTTTTTTAAATGGCTTAGCAGTTCCATTAGCTTGTGGGTTAAATGGTGTAGTATTTTTATGGGCCACCATGAACTCGCCAATAAAATACTAAATTTCATTCAAAAAATGTGTACCCTTGTCACTAGTCAAGCTTAAAGGATCCATACTTGTTGATTATGTTATCCCATAAGAATCTAGTAGTTGTTGCCATTTTTCAATACCTTGTAGGCATTACCTCTACCCACCTTGTTAAGTAATCAAGACAAGTGACGATATAGTGAGAACCAGTCCTTCGTACAACTGGTGAAATTGGTCCTAAAAAATCAATTTCCCATTTTTCAAATGGTTCTCAAGATCGGCTATAAGATTCAGGGGAATCTCATCTCTTTTCCTAGCTTTCCAAGGCACTAGAAATGGTCACAATCCTTGTGAAATTCAATGTAACTATGGTAGATACTTTCCCACCAAATCCCCATGAGTAGAATCTTCTACGTTGTGGCATTCCCGCAAAGTGCCTTCCCGTAATCCCACCATGTGCTTCCTCCATGATTGCAATGTGCTCATGTTCTAACAAATATCAGCGAAAAATATCATCATGACCTAACTTGTATAAGTCTCCACCAATTAGCATGTAGGGTGTGGCATATATAGCTAACTATTTCCTTTCCAAAGTTTTCATTCCTTCTGGTGCCACACCCATTTTGAGAAACAAAAAAATATGTTCTATGTTAAGGGGTACTCATCATAGTCTAAATATTTGCGTGTCTGTCATAACATCCTCAATGCTCTACGCATCCTCCCCTGATTCAATCCTTGATAAATTGTCAAGCCCTGAGTTACTCTTTCCTGGTTTCACAACTATAAACTCAGATTATTGAAACAACAAGACCTACCAAATTATGCACCCTTAAAAAATGGGCTTGTTCACCAAGTACTTCAATGTCATGTGATCCGTGTAAAATATGAAGGGTTTTGCTAACAAATACTTCCTGAACTTATGCAGTGCGTAGATCATTGATAGTGTTTTGTGCTCAGTAGTAGGATAGTTATTTTTTGCTGGTGTCAACTTCCTACTAGAAAAACACAAGGGGTGGTCAACAATTCCTTCTCTAGGTTGTGCTAAAAATGATCCAATCACCCTCTCAAGCATTGACGTGTACATGGAATGGATTATCCCAAGAAGGAAAGTGTAATATGGGTGTAGTGATGAGCTTATCCTTCAATTTATTAATGCCTTCGGTTGCACCTCTCCCTAGTGAAATGTACTCTTGTGTTATAGTAACACCTCCAATGGCATGGTGATCTTGTCATACCCCTTAATAAATTTCTGGTAGTACCCCATATGCCCAAAGAATCCGGGTGTTGTGCTTTGGTGGTAGGCTCCTCCAATCTCACAATAATGGAAACTTTGGTGGGATCCATTAGAAATCCTTCCTTACATATGATATGCCCCAAAATGGTTCCAAATGGAGTAACGAAGAGAAACTTCTTGATGTTGAGGGATATACACAACTACCAACACCTTTCAAACATCAAACACAAATGATCGAATGGTCTTTCACTAGTCCATACACCATCAAGTAATAAAAGTAGACATGAAGGAATTTATGGATAAAATCCTGAAATTCTTGGACCACTATGCATGAAAATACAACAGGCACATTCTTCAGTCCAAAGGGCATAACCATATAGGAAAAACTTCCCCATTTAGTGGTGAAATTTTTCTTTTCTTGGTCTTATTTAGCAATTCTAACTTGATGGTATCCTGAGAATCCATCTGTGAAGGAATATATTTTGCACCCAGCCACTCCTTCCAAGATCTCCTCAAGAAAAGGGGTTAAAAAATATCAATTACACATACTACATTTAAGTCCCCAGTAGTCAACATAGATCCTTATCCTTCCATATTTTTTAATGCTGATGACTATAAGGGTTACCCATTCTTATTCCACCACAACTTCAATGATTCCTGAAGCAATCATCTTGTTTATTTCCTCCTTGAATTTGACATGAAAATTGATTCATTTGATAAGTACTCTTTCAAATTAGCGCACACCCTCCTTTAACTTGATTTTCATTTCCCCTAAGGAGTGGTGAATTCCTTTAAGCTCATGGTACCCATGTAGAAATAAGTCCTAAAACTCATGCAATAGATCAATGATCTTCGAAACCTCCTTCTTTGACCAATAGTCTCCAATAGTGGCCTCCTTAGGTTCTTCTGAACCAATGTTAACCTTATTTGTTTTGAGGGGCTCATGGTAGGTGCATGCTTTCTCATTAGCACTATCAATAACTTCACATGTACCTTCAATATGGTTAACATCCAAACTATCCATCTCTTCTCCATCTATCACATAGAGCATATTTCCTTTCTCTTTTTCCATGCATGCGCGCTCAAGTTACATCTCTTCTTAATCTTCCTCATCAAAATGTGGTTCCAAACAAGGTTCACCCAATATATCTAGTCTTATATCTTCTGCCATGACACTATCTCCTATCATTAGGTGCTTAACAACCTACAACGCCCTATCCACCGATGGTTTATTACTCCAATATTTGAAAGCTTAAAGGAGGTGTTTGTCAACTCTTGTCAATTTCATGCCCGAAAAGGACCTCGAGTGAATATACCATGTGTGTGTGTAAACTTGTAAGGTAGAGTACAACTTATGAACCCATAAAGAAGGTGGAAAGGCCTCTCGTGCCTTCCATCAATGTTTTCTCACATACTTGGATGTGAAATGAGGCGATTCCTTCCCATGGTAGTCTTGTATTGTAGTGGGTGCATTACTTTGGTAAAACCTGAAAAGAACATGATTCTCACTTTGTGCCACTCTAGAAGGATATCGTGATGTCTTTCCCACAAATGTGTTGTGGTCACAAACAAGTTATAGCTGAGAATATCTCTTCTTTCTATCTCATTTTTCCACTTTGAGCCTCTATTTCTCATAATAAATCATCGTGGTTGCCTCCCTAGAATAACTTGGTAATTTCTTCCCTCCCAAGTGCTTGACTAAGAGTGCCTTTGTAACTCTTGTAACAAATCCTCTTAATTGTCTCCCAATTAACTCATAAGTCTCATGTGCCTAACCTGTCATATTCCACACTAGTTGTATCACTCATGGACATATCATCTTCAAACTGAATAACTCCCCTCTAGGGTGAATCACCTTAGGGTTCCCGATAGAGTGCACATAGGTCCTATCAAGAACTTATTCTCACAATGGTTTAGTATAGGGTGTTGAATTCCCATCAATTAACGGGATAATGACCCATTCTTCCTTGTTTTCAAAAATTATGTAACCCTTATTAAATCATAGGTTAGCATTGTTCTTATAATACTAGGGGCACCAAGTAACATTGGAAAGTTGTCCGCCTTAGCTAGTGCTAAGACTTTGAATTCCCCATTGAACTTTTCCCCTTGGATAGTGATAAAAATCCTTCAAGACACCAATGGGCATTACCTATATCTTGTTAGCCATATACAACACATTCAAAGATCGGGTTTAATGGGGCCTTCCCATTTTATGCCATGTATCCAGAGTGAGGACATTGACTTCCGCACCCATGTCAATCATAATATTACTCAGAAGCCACCCATCCACAACATCATTCAAGGTAATCTACTTATCATATTCAAGACTATGGGGAGTAAGGTTAGCATGTAGACCCGTCTCTCGTACTGCTCCAAAGCATGTGGTACCTTCTCCCATAACCATTATCCCAATAAAGGAATGATATTATCTATCTTTAAAATTTTACATACTTCCCTTAACTCATAAAGATCCTTCTATGAAGCCTCCACATTCTTCCTTTTCTCTAACTTCCTTGACTATTCCTTTAGGCACTAGATCTCTCCTTATAGGCTATAAATTACATCCATGGTTTCTTGATACACCTCTTTTTGATGAGTAGGTCCGGATACTTCCTAGAACCACCTCTTCTCTTATAACCAATAGTTTCTTCCTTGGTATATCTCTTGTATGCACACCCTCATCTCGCATCAATACTAGTATAGGCTCTAGTTCTAACTTTTATGTTTAGATTGTTACTCTTGGCATCCATTATGAATTGGCCTTCTTCACGCTTACCATTCTGGTGCCTTTGTATTTTCGGTGCTACTAGCTCATATGTTAAAATAGCTCTAGAAAATCCTCATACTCATGTTTTTTTCCAAACTAAGAGCATTGTAACAAATCAGGTTATTCACACTTATAGTTCTCCATAGACCCACAATTTTAATAGGTTCCATGTGGGAACTCACTTCTCCCTCTCGTGGTTACCATGACCATGAAATCCTCCTCGAAACCTCTTCCATGTGCCCCTCCATCTGCATTCCCTTCATAGTGATGACCATCATCCTTAGAATTGTTTGTGAGGTTGGTCTGTCACACACCAATATCAATGGCATCATGTATCTGGTCAATCAATCTACAATCCTTGGTGTCATGAGTAGTAGAGGTGAAAATATTGCAATAACAAGACACATTTTTATGGATCGCGTGTTATAGCAATGGACATCTACTTACATCATGATCTCCATGGAAAATTTCATAGTCCATTGTCATGGTGTGTACTGATCTCATAGGAAACTGTCCTTTGTATTCCCCTCTACCTCACAATCCATGCACCATAGACCACTACGAGTCTCATGTACTGAGTTTTTAGATAGTTTCTCTAGCTACTTATCCATTTCAGAAATCTAGGCTTTAAGAAAATGGCTAACACTGGTATCAATGTTTACAACAGCCTTAGTGCACAGGGCAGCTTCTAAGGCCTCACACAGGTTTGTGAAATTCTTATGCGAAATTTCTCTTTAAAAGGTTTTATCAACCCTCCAACAAACCACTAAGCATGCTAAGAAGGATGAATATCATAAGATAATTTTGATAAGATAGTCTTGAAATGTGTGTCATACTCCCATAAACTTTCTGCCATACCTTGTTGAATCTCCTTCAGTACACTGATGCTCTTTGTTAAAAACTCAGGGATATGAAATTCAGCTAAGAAGGCATTTTGCAGTGTAGTGTGATCCACAAATTTTTGATGAGATTCATACTTTCGGTACCAAATATGTGCACATCCTTGTAATGTTGTTGCAAAATGACTTTCCTTCCACTTTGTAGTAGTGATCCCCTTTACATTCCATAGTAGCTCACACTTGTGTACATGCTCTGTAGCATCCTCAACACCTTTTAGTTTGGTAGATGTAAAGACATTTCAAAAAACACCTGCTAAGGTGTGTGAGGTCCTTGTCCACCTAACCTAGAACCTTGATTCCCTATGGTGTTGTCTCTGCCACCAGATCTAATAGATCCACCGGGTCTTGTTCCTCCTAATCCACCGATCCTCCAAATCTTCCAGTCCACCAAATCCACCTCTTGTAGCTAGTAATGGTCCTGAAGTGGTCGCGCCTAGTGTTTCCAAACTCCCATCGAACTGTGTGTTAACAATTTGTGATATTGCACCACTACTAGATGAGTGTCCCGCGCCGCTTCCATATGTGATACCCAAGCCTTGTGTACTCAAAATTTTCCCAAATGTCATTCTAGATAAATGATTATACAGCCATAGATGTACCAAATGAGAAATTATATCTCCTATGTGCAGATTCGTCACTCCCACCAATACCAACTATTTGGTAATACTTATCTCTTGATTTGGAAGAATAAGTTCCGTGGTTTGGTCACCAAGAAAATTCATATACCAGCCAATGGCTCTCCTTTCTCTAAGTGACGAACTCTCATTAGAAGCTGAAGGGGTCTCTCTTTCGCACTTGCCAAAATGGGGTAGCATAAACTACTCAGGACCCATGTCCTTTGTGTAAACCTCAATTCCTTCCCACAACATCGCCTCTATAAATCCATCACTTTTACAACCTCCCATTGTCTATCCAACTCCCTTTCATGAGCTTCACTATACTTCAGTCATCTCTCCTCCCTCTCCTTATTAGCCACAAGGTCCACCATATTCCTCCACCCTAGATCCCTTACCCAATGCTCAAGAAGATTATTTGGCCATAGGAAATACTTCCAAACTTAGTGTAATGATCAGAATCTTAATGTATAAGGAGATAACAAGAAAAAATGATCCTCTAAGCTCCCTTAAGAAATCAACTTAGTAACCTCGGGACAAGAATACAAATAAATAGTGTATTCCATGGTATAATTGGTTAGTACTCTCTTCCACCAATGATCAACAATACGCATCCAAGTTAGATCAGCATCCTATTGTCTTTGATACTCATCTTGGGTCCACATGTGAGGTCTATAGTACCATCTTGATCTAGATGCATACATTGAAATCCATTCATACAACTCCACCGGAAAATAGCAAAAGAAGCTCTCGTATAACTCATAATACGGGTGTTGTTCTACCCATTTACGTGCATCAAACTCGAGTCTAGTACTAAATCTCTGAAAAAACTCATCCTCTATGCTCTTAAACCATGATTTGACATTTTCCAAGGTTAAACACTTTATCATCATGCATCATTGTCACAAAACTTTGAAAATAGGTTCCGGAAATGGAACCAATATGTAGTCATTTTTCATGTACCTAGAGTACAATTTTCTAATCCCATATGCATCGTCCTATCACCCAGCGGGTGGTGGGTACTCACCAAAGGCATGCACAGTGATGAGAACCTCCTTTATGTGAAAATTGTGAGAAGATCATGCCATTTTTATAGGATTGATTGTATAAAAGTAGATATTCATGTAAAATCACAATATGAGTTGCCATATCCTTATACCCATGCATGAAAATGAGAGAAACAACACAACATGGATTATGAAGAACATATCTTATTTATAATATGAAGAAATGACACTAGGGTTTACACCCATGAACAAGATATTTAGAATAGATATATATATTGATCAAGAGTGCTAAGTAACCACATTACATTCAAAAGACCATGCCAAGTCGAACACGGTGAATGTTAGGGATCTGACCCATACAATATATGTTAAAACAAAGATCTAACTCATATATCAGGAGTCCTAGCTATGTCCCCTTATTACATGAGTTTTATAGACCCATCCCTTAGACATGATGACCTTCTTGTAACTCCCTAATGGAAAACCCCAACCCTAGGGCCTCTTAATACTTTTTGTAGAGCTTCGCCTTCCCCATGCTATATGTCTATCCACATATGTCTTCCCCTCCTTTCCCCTTTTATTTTCTTTCAATAATATCTCTTTATAGCTTCAGAACCCACCACCATGCCTTCCTTCAAGAGTAGATCGCATGCCAAGTGTCCATGCAGTCCTTCATTGGTGAACTTTTAATCTATGTGAACCCTCCACTCTCTGTAATGATGTCTTCTAAGAATATTCCATGCATGGAATATTCTTTTCTTGACCTCCAAGGTTCTAGGATGACACCTTATCTAATCAGCATGCCTATTCAGTCACGTTTTCCTCAAGTGCCTCCATAATGTTGAATATGGATAAGTCCTAAGATCATGCATATTATCTCCCTGCATGCGCCCTGGTCTCTCCTAAACCCTTCTTAAACCTATTTTTCCTGCACACTTCTCCCCACTCACCCTTATTCTTCATGGTCCCACGTGCTCATGCACCTTCTAGTACTTAGCCAATATTTTGAGGCCTAACATCGACTCTATCAAGATGGGAATATCCTCTTCCTCCTTGGTTGTCACAAAGTGATTCATCTATCACTTATCTTGGTAAAGGATATCAATTCTGGACTTCCATAATTTCACACTGTGTACCTCATCTTCTTCTCTGGAAATTTTTTTCCATGTCTCCCTTAATCTGGAATGGTTGCAAGAGACCAGTTCATCTAAATCTTACCTCCCAAATGCTGAAACAAACCCTTATTAGCAACATTTCAAATGAATTTGTAATGTCTACTTCCAAAATCATTGTTGAAACTTTATTTTCTAGAAATCTGGTGAGATCCACCTATGCATCTTTGACCTTCCCTACAATTGGGACTTATTTTGACTCCAGGGAGTAACAAGAGCCACTGGGTGGAGTCATGGTGAGTTTGAGAGCCTTGGCGACCTTTATAGGCATTACATTTTTAGAGGCACCAAAATCTATTATGTAGTTGTTCAATACATATTCTCCAACAAGAAGGGAGACATAGAAAGGTTCAACCTTATCAGTATTTGATGTACTCAAAGAAAGCATGTTCTGTGAGGGAGGTGTAGGTGGGTTTGGTAGTATCCCTTTAGAATTAGGAGCTACATCATTGGGTGTTAAAATACCACTCCTGATGTATTGAACAAACCTCTCGAATTGTTTGGGGTGAGTCCGTAGATATTTAGTTTTGTAATATGCACCTTGGCTCTGTTTGCATATTCTACAAAGTCAAAGGGAGCATAGGTGGACAAGGGAAATGAAGGGACTGATTTTGGAGTTGGGGTAGTTTTGGAAGCAGGGTTTGATTCTTAGGGAATGGAGGGTATTTTGAATGACATACTAGGAAATTTTGAAGCACTAGTTTTTATAGGAGTATATTTAGATTTAGAATTGGAAGAGGCATAAAAATATTTACTTGGAATTGTGGGATCCTTATTTCTTACTACAAGATAAGGATTCAATAATGCAAAATCCATGGAGGGTGGGAGCAGAGATCCTTGACTGATTATTTTATTTTTTGTAGTCGCCACTGGAGGATATTCAGTCTTCTTTTTCTTTACAGTAGTGGAGGGATATGCTCCTTTCTCATAATGAGAATGAGTGAATACCGCACATGAGAAACTGGGTGCATCTACATCATCATCCTCATCACCTATAGAATACTCATAGAATCTGATTTGTGTATCATAATGAAGTTCATCAACTTCTATAAAATCACCACCTCCAATTTCTTGTTCAAACCCATCTTCATTTTCTTGACTCCTACAACTTGCATTGATAGGTGGGGCTTCCAAGGAAATCCTTTGGCATGTTCCTACAATTTGATTTGTGTTATTTCTTTGAGAAGATACTCGTTCAAAGAATTCCCTCTTCAAAGATGCCATCTCATTTGCCAATTTTTGTAGCAATGTATTAGTTCTTTCATTTCAAGGATGTTGGGCCTTGTCCTTTAATGGATTCTTTATCTTCCTTGATAAGATGAGATCATCACTCGACTTCTATGGCCATCCTTTGTGCTTCTGCAATATTCCTTGGTTGAACTCTTCATAGGAAAAATCCTACTTACGGTGATTGAGAATTGATGAAGAATCTCTTTATATTATTTTTAGATAGAGAATATTCTTCCAAGTATCCTACAAAGAAACCATTTAAAATGAGCCAGAATCTCTCATAGTTTCACTTTATACTTTCTTCATTTGAGCCAAATGCACCAAGAGGTCTTGGCAGGTCTTGAGTTGATTTAAATCTATACTCGAAGGAAGTATTGATGTTATTACAACTAGTGATGGATCAGGAAGGCATGAGGTAGAAGAATTTTGCTAGTTTTTCTTAGAGAGATTCAATGAACAATATCACATCAACATCTTCATGTTCAACTCCAAGAATCCCACATGATGTGGTAAAAGTGGCAATGTGTTCTTTAGGTATCTGTGTGCCATCGCCTTTGAAATTTGGAAAGTTATTTCACAAACCTATTGGTAGATCGTGAAGAGGTGGTTCAAGAGTGAGCAGGCCTATATTTCTTCCCCATGGAATAATGGGTTGAGGTATTTTTGCTTCATTTTCCATTGTTTCTGCTCCAGCTTTTACTTCAGCAAATTCTTCTTCAAATTCTAGCACTGAATTTTTTTGCAATAGGAATATGAAAAGACATTGTGGGATACAAAAGGTCACTTGCAAGAATCAACATCGTGTATTTTAATAATGGACATCCATAAAATCCAATTTTTATTTTTTTATATTTCTTTTTTGAAAAAAAAAGGACTTTGTGGTCATATTCTAGGTGTAGATCTTTGCTAAATATGCCCCACGGTGGGCACCAAAAATGTTGTCGAGAAAATTTGTCCCGTGGAAAACTTGTGGATTTCTTGCCAATTCTTTGGGAATCTAAGTCCCTCTACTTAACTGGTGTAACTTTTGTATATGCATGCATGAGTAAAGGTGGATTTTCTTGGTGGCCTTGTGGCTAAGGATCCAACAGGAGCACTCCATTGACCCTGCGAAAAGCTAGAAATTTATTTCTAGAGAGGAATTTGTCTATAAAGTGGGAAAGGGGAGTGAGAAATGAGATAAGAGAACTAATGTTACAGGTAGAAAATTAGATTCTTGCACACACTAGTTAGAAATTTCAACACATGCATTTATGAGAAGAAACAACTCTGTAAATAGCAACAAGACCAATTAGAATTTATGATCACAAAGTATCAATAAATCCTATGCACACTACCTTTGCCTTGGCCACTTCTATGGAATTTTTATTTTTAGTAAGCACATATATAGAGAGATTACTATTTTTAGTAAGTGGTAGTTTTCACTATTTTCTCGCTCCGAACATTGATTTTGAATTCTTGGTGACCTTTGGTGCACATTGCCTTCGTGATAGCTGCTACGGTAACTTTTGATGAAGACTCACCAAAGATAGCAGACATGTTTAGGAAATCTTACTATTTTTGGAAAGTGGCTTTCTTGTTCTTGGTTTGTGATGGAACATATTTTTTTGGACTCGGCTAATCATTACGATCATTTCCTCCGAATTTCACATAAATTTTCCCACTAGAATTCTAGGAAATAAAATTGAAAATTTTCACCTAGAAATTGCTTGAGCACGATCAGTCTGTCATGGTGGCCATTAATGGAGCTTGAAATTTCTTGGTCTATTTTTTTGTCTCCATTCACAACTAAAACAACTCCATTGTAATAGTTTTTTCAATTGGATTATGTGTGCAAGTTTTTAGCTCATTTTCATTTCCATATTGATGGGAAATCCGACAAATGTGAGTTGGTGCACAAAACGGAAATTTTGTTGGAATAAATGTTTGAGGCACCATTTGACCTCCTATTTTTGTATCTTGATCATCTTGACTTTTTTCGAATTCTAAAAAATATGACACCTCAATCTAACTTGTATTTTGTAAGATATGAATATATTTTGAGTAGGTGACTTTGTGGTTATTTGTTGAAAAGTCTTCGTTTTTCTTCATTTCTCTGTTGTTCTTCATTTTTGACCAAATTTTTCTCTAAGACCTATGAATTTTCATGGAGTGGAGGATTTTTTTGCCATGGTGGATATGTTTTGGAGCAATAATGGTGGACTGGGTGTCTAGACAAGCATGAATAGAGCTATGGCAAGGTGTGAAGTTATGAAGAAGAAATGGGGGGGGGAATGGCTAAGTGCCAGATTTAAATTATTCAAAAAATGTAAAACAAGGGTGGGGAGAATTTTTTTCATGTTTGATGTCCCTCACCTAAAAGGGATGTGAGGGACATCAAATTTCATAGTGAGCAAGGTGATGACATGTGGCGAAATCGACGGTGAAGAATGAAGGCTTGACAAGCAACTTAGAGATGGAAATCCCTCAAGAGGTCGGATGAGTGAACAAGAGTATCCTTAGGGTATGAGAACATTTTTCCATGTATTATGTCCCTTACCTCAAATGAAATTTAGGGAAATTGAGTTCCACATTGCTCCAGTGATGACACATGGCAGATATTTGATGGTGAAGGATTTAATCTCCGCAAGCACACGGGGCTAAATAGGCAATCCGGGAGGTCGCATGAGGGTCCAAAGGTCTTATGTTGGCTAGGTGAATTTTTCCATGTCTGGACCTTTAGGTACATGAGGAACACAAAATCCCGCTAGGATTCTTGAGCTGACACATGTCCTTCAAAAATTTGACTAACTCCCGAACTTGCTCCAAGATGATAACTTGAAATGATAAGAACTTGGGCTTTAGATGGATTTTTTTGATGAAATATTATATGATAATTATTACAAATGGCATCTTAAATCTAATGGTGGGGGTTTTAGGTCTTGATTGCTAAATTTTTCCCTAAAAATTAGAGTTTTATTTGGTACTCCACTGTGTATGAGAAAAACTTCTTTCAAACCCTTTCCTCCAAAGTGTTGTGAAAAAAATAATTTCACCTTTGTATAGGTATTGGAACTATATTTTTATGATGTTTTATTCTCCTAACTCCATCTAGAGATCCCGGAATCACCTTCAGAAGCTCAACAATTGTTTTGGCTTGTGCGCTCTAGGCTTGTGAACCATGATTTTGATCAAACTACTCCAAACTCTCTAAATCTTCCTTGAATCTTCCAAAATTAATTCCATTATGTTTCTAAGCATTAAATTCACCTTCATGTTGTATTTTTCTCCTCTGTTCTGATCTAGGGGGTTGCTCCAATCCTTGGAAGGCTAGTGATAACCCTTCTCAAAACTACCTAAAGATAGCATTTTTCACGAACTCTTAAAATCACCTAGGGTGATTGACCTAAATTTCCTAATTCACCAAGGGGGATGTGTTAACATCAATTGGGAGGTCATCAAAACTTATTGGGTAGACTTGGGGTGTCTCAGAAGAGTAAAAAGTGAAAAATTTGGCAGAGGGATATAGTTTTCATGCTTAGAAATTGATAATTTCCTTGTTGCATATTTACATGACATCAAAATGATTCCAAATACTCCATAAATGGTCTACCCCCTATTACCCTAAAGGTAATGCAAAATCATAATCCTCAAGAAAGACTTTTGTTTATATCATGGAGAAAATGGTTAACAAAATTTGTCATTATTGACATCTTCGAGATCTATCCCGCCCTCTAGGCTTACGGAAATCTATCCAAACACCTATAGGTATGAATCCATATTCCCTTTTATTTGGAATCAAGGAAATTTTACCCCTTGACATTGATATTACTGTTACGGATATCCTTAAGAGATTATCGGATAAAGACAAAGACTATAGATTGGCTAGGCTAGTGAGTTGGAATTACTTGATGAAAGATGTCCGCATGAAATAGATCACCTTAAAGTGTATAATAACCTAGTGCAAAGGATCTACAAAAATGAATCATACCTCATGAATTTGAGGTAGGAGATATTTTCATTGAAGAGAATCAATTCAACACTACAAAATATCGTGATAATAAAGGTAATTTTGAACCTAACTGGTTAGGGCAATATGTGGTAGTGGAAAAATTTGGTTTAGGTGTCTATAAGCTTTCCTATCCTAATGGTGATGAAATTCAAGAATCCATGAATTCCAGACATCTCGAGTGTTTCTATGCCTAATCATGGAGACATATCAAAAAATCAAAAAAGTAAGAAAATAAAAAAATCAACAAAAAAGTAAACAAAAATAAATTCATCGAATTATGAAAACCACACAATTGTGGGACATTGGACAAATCATTTGGTGAAAACTAGTTTTTGGTACCGTAGGAGGATTCATTTTTCACAAGAATCTCACACCTAGGGCATGATTTCTTCTTCCTAAGCTATTCCTTCTCCTATATCTAATATCCTTTTGAGCCTATCCTTTATGGCCTTGATCTAGCTAATCCTACTCTTATACATATGTGTGGAGTTTTCCCTTGTACATTCCCATCTATCGTTGGGGGAATCCATGCATCTTTGTTTTCTTGTGTATAGTTTTGGAAAAAATTTAGAAAAACATAAAAAATCATATAGGTCTCACCAAAATAACCCAAAAACAATATAACATTGCCTTGTGAAAAACAAAAACATAGTATAAGCATTTGAAAATGTTCCAACAAAACAAAGTAGTGTTTTCTTTCTTGTTTGTTTGCACCTTTTTTTTTTGCTTTTTTTTACCATGTGTGTTGTCTTGCATGATTTTTATATTATTCTATTCTTTACTTGATTAGATTAATTTTGTTTTTAATCTATCATTTAGTTCACTAGATTAGTTCTTTGGTAAGGATCTAGACCCATTACAACAGAGTTATTAATATATTAGTTCATATATAACTTTGTTGTAAATTAATTCATGTCTATTCATATTGGATGTGTTTTACTTGTTTATTTTTGTACATTTTTGTGTCATTTAGCAGGGGAATATATTATATTTGATTAACTATTTTTTATGTTTGTGTTCTTTACTTGTAAATTGTGCGTTATCATTTCATTATCACACCTAACATCAAATAATCATATATCATAAATAAACACTAAACTACATCATCATAAAGTAAAATCAACATGTATGCTAAGATAACATTACATCACATCATATCATCAATGGGGCAATAGGGATTATTTTTATCTCCCTCATCATAAACCATAATAAAAACATGGGCTAACACAATATCTCATAAATAAAAATACAATATACATCAATGTACATCATCATATATATGTAAAAAATAATCGATGTCCATATCAAAATGTCTCTCAATACAATCAGATAAAAATAAGCCACCATGAGCATCAGTCAAATATGTGTGCCTTCATCTCAAGGCATATACAAAAACATACATATACATCGAGTCAAAAATGTGCCTTCATCTCGAGGCATATACCAAAAAAATACATGTATACAATAAATGGGTCAAACCTTAGTCGTAAGATAATCTTGGGTTTACCTATCCTATGACTAGGCAGGGGGCATATGAACCAATCGCATAAATATAGAGGGTCTATGTGATATCTATATGCTACTTGTAAGCTAACTATAGGAACAACCCCCCGAGTCTTTGGCACCATATCCCGATACAAACCCCTGTAATATTTGTCTTCTCTAGAATCTGCTACAAAATCATAAACCAAATCACTAGATCCTCCTTCCACTAATGCATGATGACGAACATCACACTCCCCTTGTAATACTAGCCATGTATACCTATAGTTATGTCCTCTCGAGAAAATAAATGTGTCCTCTATGTGGCAAGTTGATCTCACTAAGCTATCACCTCTTACAATTGTTGTCTCATAGTATCCTACTCTACAACCCTCCGCTCGACTATTTCGAATGGTCTACATTTTAATCAAAGAAACATCTCCTCGAAGCATGGCCATATCTATTTCTAACTATAGGGTAGAAACCGATGGCCCACCACTTCTTGGTGTAACCTAGAATCTAGACACTTGTATCTATGGCAGAGGCCCCTATGCGCAACTCCATCTACATCCCCTGTTTCCCTTGTGACTTGCACCAACTCTTGGACTACCTACTCTAGGAGGTGATGGTGGACCACATATAACTAGATGTGGCACTGCATTACGAATATTTGTTGTATAAATGGCTATTATACCATTACATGTAACCGCTTAATAATGGGAACTCTTGAATCACCGGTACATGTACTCTTCCCTATTCCCATCCCTAACCCTATGTTTGTGCATGTGCCTCTACCGCCTCAAACTCCTACTGGCCTAATATGGCCTTGCATCATATTTTCCCCCTAACCCATGCTATTGTTGTAGTTATACTCATTGTTATGGTTTCCTACGAAATGGTGATCTACCTTGGTAACACTTTGTCATGAACCATGCAAGATAATTGAAAGTGCTCAATGGATCCACTACCTATGTGTGTACATCCCATGCGTGGGCTTATCACACTCTAAAAACTATGGTGTGTTATACGTAATCTAACTTGGGGTCTGAAATTGAAATTATCTCATGCTACCTTTTCATACCATCTCTCATCACAAGGAATCCCATGAATTATGCCAAGTTGGTTCTATACACTGTAAACTTTATACCACTCCAATATGTGGCTATGAATTCCTTTAATGTAGTGATCAACCTCTATAATGTTAATCTTTGTCACATCAATTCATCACTGGTAGAATCGATATGGTCTCCATGTAACCATATGAATCTATAGTTCATTGAATGATTACTTGTAAAAAGTTATGTCTCCCAGGTGACCTCTAACTTTGATACCCAATGTCTCCCAACCTCAAAATGAGGGATCCTCTAGCTATCTAGATTGCAAGAAACCTAGGGGCATCTAATGGAAATGTGATCCCAAGGCCATATTTTAAGTAGGGTCATAGGACTCAAGCTCCTCATATGTCTATAAGAAATCAAATGTATATATCTATATAGGTGGGCCAAGATGGATCGACCCCATGTGAAGACAACCTGTTCATTAAACATGCTGCCAATATGATCAATCCAAGCTGAAAATGGGTCCCAGGACTTATCGACAACGGTATACATTGAAAAGAGCAATAAGGTATACAAGAAGGAATGTCATCCTCTTACTTTTGAAGCATCTATATAAATTCACTACCATCCCCTCTTAGGGTATGCCATCTCGATAGAATAAGTCCTAGATGTGTCCTTGGATCTAAAAAACATGACCATCATATACTAATAGGATTCTATGTATCAAAATCCACAATGTATGATAAACATTTTATAAGGTAATGGTCATCACTCCAAAGAGGTAGCCAAAAGTATAGGTCTCACGGTGTCATCGCTCTGCTAAGGATGTGAGCAAAGGGTGATCTAATATAATGTGTGGCAACTACACAATGTAAGATAAACTAGTCACCTCTAGTACTATAATCAATCCCCTATTCTCACGTTAAGTAAAGGTCATCTCAAATTCCTGTAGTCATCCGTGGTGCTCCTAAATGTCCAAGGTCTAGAATCTCTTCGTAGATCACCTAAAACACAAAATATTAACATCACTTCTTCATTTTTCATCTTCTAATCACTTTTTCAATGTTCTAATTTCTTCTAAAATTATTGTAAATAATTGGAAACCACACTAGCGCACTTCCTTTCATAGTAGCGCATCTTAGGGACACATTACTCGCATTTCATGTCAAAGCACATGGCTTTCACGCTAGCATGCTTCATGTCACTATAACACACTATATTTAGGCTAACACACAAGGCTAATGCTCATGCCCTTATTTTTAACGATAGCAAAAATCATTCATGCTACCACACCTTGGGGCTATGCCGCGGTGTGCACTATAATGTGTAGTAGTGTGAAAATTCAACTTTCTAATGGCTAAAAATTGTAATAAATGAGCTCAAAATCAAATATTTTTTCTTTATATACCATGACACCATCGTCTAGAGTTCAAATGTAATCTAGAATGCAATTGAAATGATGTTTCCATTTTGGTATGGGAGCCATCTCTCTAAAAAATTAGAGAAACAATATCACAAAGGGGTTGTTGGTGCTCCATTTAATCTCACCCCATTTGCTCTAAAAATTATTCAATCTACTGTGCTCTGTTGTATTTTCTATTTCCCCAAATGGATGCATGAAAGGTTTTCTCCATTTGTATGTTGTTGGAGATCCTTCTCCATGGTCATGGATCAAATTTGAGCCTTGTATCATTTCCAAATTCTTTGTCCTTAAAGAAAATTTCAATTATAGGCGCAAATGGTGATTTCCCTACATTTTATAGTTTAACAAGTGTGTTTTCCTCACAAATTACTTCTCAAAGATCTTCAACTACATGGTCTCTTTTGATTAGATGAGGCACGCTCGGGTCTGCTTTTATAACTTGTAACTTTTTACTATGTTTTCAAAAAGATAAATTTGGCCCCATAGCCCCATTGAGTTCTATTGGCCAATCAAATTTATAAAGGCAGAGTGAATTTCTCTTTCTTTCCCGAAGTTGTATACGTGTTCATTTTTAATTGGTTATAGCCTCAGCGGGTCTTATTGGTGAAATTTTCCACTTTGGTCGTATTTGTAAAACATACCAAATTGGCCCTACGGCCCCAATAGTTTCGATTCGTTATTCAAAGAAATATGAAGTGGCGGGAAAAAGTCTCACTTTGACCCCAAAGAAGGACATGTGGTAGTTTTTCATGTTACAAGTGGGAAGGCGGGTCAGTGGAACATTTTGAAGTTTTTTGCCTCTTTGTACAAGGGAGAAAAGTTATGAAATAACCCGCAACTCCGTTGGGGCCCACATCAAAAGTTACAAGCGGGAAGGCGGGTCGGCGGAGGAAAATTGGAAATTTTTCCTTTTTGTTAAAAAGGGTAAAATTACATAAATGAGTCGTGACTCCATGAAAGGCCCAAATTAAGCCATGTGTCGAGCTTGTATTTCAAAGGCGAAGGGGTGGGAAAAAATGTGAAAATTGCACATTTTCTCCAAAAGTCATAAAATGTAAAAGGAAACCCTAGGCCCACTTTGAATCATATTTTTCCACGTGGATGACTCTAATCTAAAGTTGATAAAGGGAAAAATAATGGTTGTTATGCATTGCATATGATTTTTCCACCATTTTTCTCTAAGACTTCTGGAGATGCGAATATGCATTGTTTTTCATCATTTTTTCATTAAATTCCTTGTCATTTTTTCTGCAAAGTGCAATTGAATGGATTTAGAGCTTAATTTGTGAGTCCAAGGAATGTAAAGGTTGATATTTTGAAGTTAGAATTTCTGCACTTGCAAAAATGAGAATTACTAGAGAAGTTGGATGCAAAGTAAATTTGTAGAGGAAAGAATGGGAAAATGATGAAATGATGGAGGCGCATGCACGAAGGATGAAAACATGCACCCAGTTAAAACATTTATGGAGATATTTGTAATGATTCACCTTTTTGAACAATAGGAAACTTTTTTTTGTAAACCTGTTAAACGTCATTTTCTTGAAATCATGATCAAACATGTAGCAAACAAAGGTTCCTTAAATATTATTTTCTTGTGGGGAAAGCTTTGATGTAAATCGAGTGTTATAAAAATCATTCTTTAGTCACGCAAATAGTCGGGGTTGAATTCTTATGATAAAATTTGAGAAATCTCATCTTCCGAGAGACCATCCGAGAAACCTATTAATCTCTTATGTTTCAGATTTGATCATGTCAAGATGGTTGCAAGTGTATAGCCATTGATAAGCTCGAGACTATTCAAGAAAAATTTCCTTCTAATAAATCTAATAGATCTCAAATTAATCTATGTTGATCTTGGGCAACATTGTGTCTCGATTTTATTTCATAATGTTTTTAAATGGTTCTCGATGTTCCCATTGTAATCTTGTGTTAAAATCCATTTGAATCACATAGGATCTCATCCCTATGATAGTTTAGTGGCATTTGCAATTTCATTATGAAAAGAACCTTCATTCAGTAATGAAATAAACAGCTTTAAAATCACTTTACTGTCATTTTATTGATAAATATTGTCTATAAGCCTTCGAGTGTATCTTAGGCATGAGGAACTAGGGGTATTTAATGTTTAATTGATTTTTTCACTCGAGCATTCTTGTTGAACTCTCAAAGATTGTGTGAAACCGTGTAAATCTAGGGCTTCATTGATGCACACCTTCTAGTTAAAGGAATATTTTAGCTATTATGAAGCATTTCTGTCATTTAGTTTTCCAATTTTTGTGAAGGTTCTCAAATATCTCGGTAAAATAAAGTTTATCCCTGCTTAATCTCCTACCAAAAATTATTCAAAAACAATGAATCCTACCCGAACTACCCTTGTTTTCCCCGTATGTCAAAAATGAATAAATTCTATTGCCAAAATATGTAGAAGCAATCAAGATTCCATAATGTCTTTAGTAACCTTAACCTTGTTTGGAAAATATCACCATTCTTTAGAAGTGACAACTAATGAGAGTTAAATTATGGTGCATTGATCATATTTTCTCAAGGTTTCCTATCAAATTTTTGCAAAGAAGGATATATTCCTTCTCCTTCACCAATAGAGGTTAAAAAATGGGTCCTCTCACCCTGGTTGAAAGGCATAACCTAAATTAGTGAGGATAGATCAAATTCTTTTGAAGGTGCTATCCATTTCTCTAACATCTAAGTGACAAAGAGCTAGCTGAATCACCTCCGCATCTAAAAAATGACATACATGATGATTTATCTGTCTCTAGGCTTCTTGTTAAATATGTGATGCTACTCAGCTTGCAAATGAGAATCAATTTGGATACCAACACCATATTGGCATCATTTTCGAGGACATGAAGGTGTGTGTAAAGTTTGAACACCATCAACAATGCATATAGACCATGGTAAATGCTTCTTACAAATTTTAAAGTGCAAATACATTGTTGAAACATCATCCTATGTCCATATTTGTAAGAATCGAGCAAAGTTACAAGTTCTGCATGTAATATTTCTAGTTTTTGTTGGTTTTTGCACTAAGTTTACATCATCAATGTTAAATACAGGTAAAGGAAGGTTAGATCTATGAATATTTACATGAATTTAGTGTTTACAAACATTTGAAAAATATGTTTTAGTGCATTTTCACAACTAAGGTGAAAATCCTTAGTGGCGACTCTGTGTTGAATTAATTTTTGATAAATGTCAGTGTCTTAACCTCTGTCAATTGAAATTTATCACTAATATTTGCAAATCTGGAAGGAAGAAGATCTTTCTTCATTAAATACCCTGCTAGAAGGTTGTTTCTAGAATTGGGAAATACAAATTCTGAAGGAAGAAGAATCTGGAAAGTTATTGGAGATCAGAAATCAAGAAAAGAGTTATCAATTGTGGAAACTGATCAGCCTATCATTGAATATTTCCATACTTCCTCAAGTGCTTCTGAATCAAGTAGTATTTTTGTAGATCAGAATTATCCATCTAGAGAGGGGCCTTCATTTGTATTTGAAAAGTTTACATCTCATTATGTCCCTGTGTTTTCCAAAGCTGATAGGATCTTCCAAGAAACATATTTTTTAGAGAACATTCATTTTGACAATTATACTCCTATGTTCTAAAGACCTATTATACCTCATTATTTTATTTCTCCTATAAGATCACCCCTCAAGGAAATATGGCCCAACCTCCACCTAGACCTCCATTTGTTGTTAACACTTTTGGACCTATAGATTTTAGAGGTATGGCTAGATATCCAAATGTAGTGCCACAAGATGTTAGAAATAGACTGCCTAAATTTCAAGGAAATAATGCTATTACTGGTGATCAACACTTAAATATTTTTGTTAATATGATGGAAGACTTTGAGATCAAACTTGAGGATGTGTACATAAAATTGTTTATTCATACTTTAGAGGAGGACGCAGGACCAGTAAAAATATTTTCCAGATAACTCCATTGATTCATGGATAGAAATAAAGAATGCTTTTAGATTACAAAGTATGGAGATAAAACAAATCCCAAGTTTCTTTTGTCTAAATTTGAAAATATTAAGAAGAATCCTAATGAATCTATTCATGACTTCAATACACAGTTCAATAAGACCCGAATAGGCTACCTATAATCCTAAGGCCAAGTGATGTTTCTTGTTTAATAAAATACTCTAATGCTTTTGATAAGAAGGATGCCTATTATTTGAGGGATAAGAACCCAACAACATTGAGGCAGGCCTTCACCATGGATTTGTAGATTGAAAACAATATCAAAGCAATTGGTAAGCCTCCTAAGAGGGAAGGTATCAAGTTGATCAATCTAGAGAAGCCTTAGTCAAGTAAGTCTATGGATCTAGAAGAGGTTGTGAAAACATTGGTTGAAGTTGTCAAAGAAATATCCTATAAAATGGCCAGAAGAGAAGGGGATTAGACAAGGTTCCCAAGGTTAGCACAAGCCACAAGGCCAAGAAATATTTGCAAATCATCCCAAAGCTGATCATAGATCAGATGACAGGGGTAAAGGTCCCATGGGATCGGGAAATAGAGAACCCTAACCCCGGGAAAATAGATTGGTGCCTGATGCTTTAGATACTAGAGTTACTACTGTGGAAGAGGTCCATGATATGGAGTGGTGTGATAGTTCTTGACCCATTCCCCATGCGATGAAGATAAATAAGTTGAGGAATTTGATGATGATGTATGCATGATAGATTGCTCTACAAGTTCACAAAGAGGGGGCAACTTCAATCGAGTTGATAAGTGCTAGAACTATTTCTAACTTCTAGGATTGTACTCACCAGGTATTACCCCTTCCTCCCTCTCATACTTTTGAAATAGATATGGCACAAGATTTTGAATTTCCTAATAATGATTTTGGATAATTAAGGGAATTAATGATTAAAAATTATGATGGAGGAATCCCTTCGAGGAAGATAGGTAGTTGTTAATGAATGTTGTGGTTTCCCAAGAAAAAGAATAAAACACTAGGAGTAAATTTGTCAAAGGGCGGGGCCTCGTGCCAAACCAAAACTCTAGTTCTCAACAATATCACAAAATAAACTCCTAAGAAAGATACATATGGAAAAGGCCTTATTTTCCCAAATAGAACTGGTATCCCTGCCCATGCTCAGATCGTGAAAAATCCTTTGTTGTCAGATGAGTTTGTCAATCTTCCTCCAAATGTTGCCTTGCCCAAATATGTTCCTTATGACATTGCCCAAGTCTTGAGTCAGATCAAGATTTTGTTCCAATTGTTGAGTTGCTTAGGATTCTTGAGCACAAGAAAAGGTCCTTTGAGTATTTAGGATTGAAAGAAGAAAATATTACCCAAGGTAGAAATGTAAACAATGTTGAGACTCCTCCTACCATTGTAGAGTTGGAAAAACCCCAAGTACTAGAAGAACTAGGTGAGCCACTTGAAGTATATTTGGGAACATCCTTGGTTGAGTCCCAGCTAAATGTAGATCCATTTTTCACTACTTTGATTATTAGGGACATGTTGTTACACAACTGTATGTTTGAATCTGGAGCATCATACAATGTTATGCCTCTTGAGGTCATGAATGAATCAGATATCAAAGTGACAATTTCTTATGGAAAGTGCACCGCCATAGATTCTAGAGAGGTACCAATGGTTGGATGTGTCAAGGGTTTGATAATGCAACTTGCAACCTACCCATGCAAGAAATTAAAAATATATGTTGTTATCATTTATTGCCCCGCTAGATGGGGAATGTTGTTATCAAGAAAATGGGCTGCTAGTGTGGGTGGGAGTGTGTAAATGGATATGCCTTTTTCCACTATACCTATTGAGGGAAGCCTTGTAAAGTTGTATGGTGAAAAGAAGATGCTACATCTCATTGAGGATCCCAATAATGCTTCCTATGAAGTGTTATACACTAAAATTGATGTTGATAACATTTTGGATTTGCTGATGGTAAGCAACACAAAATTGATCAATGCAAGTCTCTTAAACAAGTAGGTTCTCCTTGGACTTTGTTTTTGATGGAGTTTGCTATAAATTTGGAAATGGTGCTGGTATTGTTCGACATCTCTAGGAAGAGTTACTTTTTAATTTTAAACTCAACTTTGAGTGCACTAACAATATTGCAAAATATGAAGCACTATTATTGGGTTTAAGAATTGCTTGGAAATATGGTGTTAGAGACATCATTGTTAAAGGAGATTTAGAGCTAATTGTCAAGCACATTAGAAAACTATATGCAAAAAAAAATAAGAGAATGAAGTAGTATAAGCATGTAGTATGGGATTTCATTGAAATGTTTGACTCCTTCAACATAATACATCACGATAGGAAGTACAATACTCTAGCAGACAAATTGGCTGTATTGGGGTCCAGATTTGAAAATTGTATTGTATCCCCTATTATGAGTATAATATTGAGATATTAACTAGGCCATATGTTTTGAATAATGTTAAACACTAGAAAGTGTTCAAGACAACACCAGTGTAAAGGTTTTTATAGAACTAAGGAGAATTTTCTGATCAACATATAGATTGGGAGTCAATGGTTTATGTGGCTATTGATCAGAGAATACTTGTTAGAGAACACACAAGGAGTCCATGTGGGAGAGAAGGCCAAGATCAAGGGCATGTAGGGACATGAAGGACTTGTGTGTGGAATGAAACTTCAGCATTCGGACTTAGCTAATTTTGAGCATGATAACCTTTTTTAGAAGATGGCATGTGGAACACACCAACGATCCAGAGATGTGTGCACCATGCATTATATATCTTTGGAGGATCAGATCAAAGAGTTTTGCATGGAGACAAGATAAGAATAGGATTAACACTTCAGTTAACTATAAGAGGTCTATAGATAACACACTTGCATGTGTGGCTATGCTTGTGAACCATGGCTATTAATAGCATGCGGCCTATTTTTGGAATAGATAAGTGGTGAAGGGCAAGTCCCCACCCTATATATATGATGTGAGGTACATAGTGGTAATATATGAGTGTGATAGATGTATGGAGGTATAGAGATATACACATATGACTGAATTATTATATCAGACCCATACGCACATTGGTATAGATTAACATTATTGTAAGGAGCTTCTATGTTTATTAATAGATGGAAGATATTGGCTGAACCTAAGTGTCATTCCTATGTGGAATTGAGTAGTACATGTTATTGATTCAATCATGATTACTGTTTACAGACTTTTTCTCTCATAGATCTAAATGTAGCATACATTGTAGAATGATAGATTAGTTATGAATATATATGTTTCTTCCTTCATCACGCTAACATCCTACTACAACAACCCTAAAGAGGGACCTAGTACCTTTGCGTGCTTCGGGTGAGTGGTCAATCAAGGCTGAGTGATGTGTCAACATGACTAGGGTGTTATCTGGTAAATTCTAGGCTGCAACATTGGTTCCATTGCCAGGACCTCTTTTTCAATTGCTTTTAGGATGGTTCGTGATGAAGACATCTTTGGTTAACTCTAGCAAGTATTGAGGAATGGTACACGATCCGGAGGAAGAATATGCATGGTGGCTCAATTTTTGATCTAAGTTTAACGCACGCACTTAGGTAGAATAGAATCTATATGACATCTTACATGAGATATTTTTCACCATCTTTCCAATAAAACTAAACGAGTGGCTTATCGCTTATGCATCTCAAAGTGTAATTGGAGGTATCACACACTTTCCTAGACAAGGGAAGAATTTCAAGCCCTTTATGATGTTGATCGATCTACAATCACGTTGTGGATACGTGGTTTTGTGGTGTTCTAAATAGTTATATTATGGAACATTCAATTTTTATGTGATCTTTCCCAGAGGTAGCTGAATTCCAATTTTTGCGGTATCCAAGAGGAGCATATTTTTGAGGTATTTTACTGGTGATCAAGATCTTGATGGTAACTTTTAATCTGGAGAGTAAACTAATGGATAACTAAACTTCACCATGCGCGAGGGTAGGAACAGGTTTGGTGAAAGATGGAAGACCTAGCAGTAGAGAGGTAAAGAGAGGAAAGGCAGCTTAAGTATAATGAGGTGTGCGAGAGGGAGATAGAGAAGTAATGTTCTATTACAGAAAGTATGGTGTTGATGAGAGATATGGCACATGAGGGATTTATAGCTCACATAGAAGATGCAGAGCTAGAGCATCAAGAACTCCCCCATATTGGAAAACATGATATAGATCCCCCTTGGCCTCACACAGAAGTGCACCAATAGAGACTACCTAGACCACATGTGCACATCTTAATCCACCTAGTGACCTAGCCCTTTTGCTTGGTTTCCCAAAGATCTAGTTCAAAAAGTAACTAAGCAACCTAACTTGGGAAGTATGAGTAAGTCAAGGAGAAAGTACATCGATAGCAAGACAGATGACTTTAATGATATTTGGAGGAACATCCTTAGGCACATCATCTACACAGAATGTGAGTGCGCAGAATGTTGGATTCACCACTAGAAGTGGAACTACCTCCTAGACTGTAGGGGTCCAGTATAGTACTACTGTTGGAACATAGGGGAGTACATCTATAGGTCCTATTCCCACTATAGGTAGAGGATCAGGAGGTATAGGTGGTTCTAGTTCGTGGATCTGGTGCAATTGGAGGAAGAGGGAACACATGAGGTTCTAGATTAGGTGGTCAAGGTCCGTAACAACCGCATAATATTTATATGCATGTCTCTTCATCTTCCAGAGTATAGAGGTATAGAGGATGTTGTTGAACATGTGCATATGCGTGAAATCTTGTGGAATGCTAAAGGGATCATGACTACCGAGCATAAGGCAAGTTAATTTCCTACTAAATTACAGGGACATGCACACACCTAGTATAGGAAGTTTGACCTTGATCAAACTTATGTGGATTATGTAGCATTGAAAGATGATTTCTTGAAATATTTCTATATCCCTAAGTTTAAGCAGAAGAGTATAAGTACACTAAAGGATATCAAGCAAGGCACTACTAAGAGTGTATGTGTGTAAGATGCTCATTCTAAGACACTTCTATCTAATATATCTTATGATATTCATGCTAGCCAAGTATGTACAATGGCTCATTGGAGGATTGATTACACCATTTAGAAGGACCCTGTAATATAAGACATACACTAATCCATGCAAAGTATCGGGAAGCAAAGCTTGGCATGCCGAGGTAGTTAGGAGCATTAACACTGGCATTAGTCCATTCTTAGAGGCATAGATTGTAGCTATGGAAAAGTAGTTATAGAAGCTATCAATAAATTCAGCCCATGAAACACACTTAGGAATTTGGTGTACAGATAGTGAAGTGGAAGGTCACACCAAGGATATTTTCCCTCGCAGATCTATATGCTCATTACTGTTGGATTGTGAGATCTATCATTTGAATCATGATGCTAGTCACTATCCTTTGTTACAGCATGTGATAAGGAAGAATGTATCCTAATTTTGTAATATTTGTAGGTCCATGACCCATGATATTGAGGATTGTCGATTGATTGGTCAGATCCAGGATGCTATAGACATTGGGGTATGATAGACAAGTGTAACAGATAATTCTAAGGGTAAGAATAAACACCATGATCAGGATCATAATCAAATATGCTATGACATGAATGAAGGGCATTTTAAAGGAGGTTATGGAAGGGGACGTGGATATCAGGGTGGATATGGAGGATGAGGCCGTGGTGGAGGAAGAGGTGATTTCCCTTGTGGAACATGTTATACATGTGGATCTCCTAACCACTATAGGCATGAATGTCCTCAAAATATTGCATGTTCTTTCTGCAGGAAGAACCATAGCTATGAAGAGTTCCCAGACTTATATGAGCATCTGAGTAAGTAGCATAAGTAAGAAAACAAAGGTGTCAAGATGGTTAGAATCTAGCGTGCGGTAGAAGATCAGTGGATGCCCAAGATAGTAGAAGGACCTGAGGCATTGATAGTGAATATTACTACACACGCTGAAGTGACACGCGTAAGAGAAATATTACACCAAAAGCCTATGATCATCAAGGAGGATGTTTTACATGTAAGGTACCCAAATCCTTCTCATCAGAAGGAAGTTTACTAGGATACCATGGAAGTTCTAAGGAATATTCAAGGTGAGATATAGTACTTAAAGGAGTAGAAGAAAGCATCAAAGATAGTCCAAACTGATATCGACGATCTGTGAGAAGTGTGCAAAATGTTATTCTAGGAGAACATTATCCCACTATTAGGAAGTTAGTCAATGGGGAACACTCCATGCACAAGTCATTAGACCGGACGGTAGATCTTGCATGCAAATATTCCCCCGATAGCATTGAATATAAAAAGGAAATTAATCTAAATGCTATTGTGGATGGGTGGTGTGGAGCAGCATATTGATTGATACAAAGGAAGTAAATGTTCTTACATTAGTTGCATGGGTACAAATGGGGAGGCCTCCATTACATCCATCATTTAATGTGTTGTTTATGGAAAACCAGACTAAGGCCACTCCTATAGGTGTTTTTAAGGATGCATCTATAACCATACAAGGGTCCAAGTTCACTAGGGATTTTGAGGTATTGGCACTTGCGAGAAGAAGACAATTTTTCATCCTTGCTTGGACACCCTTGGTGTTATGCTAGTAATCTTGACTTAAGATTCAATAAGGGGTATATCATGTTTGAGAACAAGGAGGAAAGGGTTGTGATATTTTTGATAGATGGGAATTCTACACCAAATATTGAGCCTTTAAGTGAGGATAACTTAAACCAAATTTATGTACGTGTAAAATATACTCCTTTACGAGATGGGTTTTCTGGGTATCATCAGGTTAGGATTGCTTAGGAGGATCAAGAAATGAAAACATTTACTACCGAATGGGATAGTGTTTCCTATACTCGATGCCTTTTAGATTGAAAAATGTACCTCTTTGTATTCTCATGCATAGTTGTTCGAGACATTAAAATATTTTACGCACAACTTCTTATAAGTCTACCTAGATGATTGGATAGTATATGGGCTTGTGAAAGATCATTGTGACAATATACGCTTAATGTTTGAATAGTGTAGACAATTGAGCATTTCTTTAAACATCAAGAAGTGCATATTTGCTACACTATTTGGAAAACTGTTAGGACATATAATCTACAAGGAAGGTTTGCTTATTGATGCAGCTAAGGTTGCAGTCATTTTATGCTCAGAAGCGCTTACTTGTCAAAGCGAGGTGTGTGGATTTTTAGGTCATACAAGATATTATAGAAAATTCATCAAAGGGTATGCCAAAATTGCTGCACCCTTGGAAGATTTACTGAAGGGGAAAGGTACATTTTATTGAGGAGAACCATAATAGCACGCGTTTGAGATATTAAAAGAGAAACTTACTACCATGCCCTTTCTACACTTTCCCTCAAGGGATAAACAGTTTCATGTAGATGTGGACACCTCGGCATGACTATTGGCACCTTTGTGTTAGCTCAACATGGAGAAGGTATTGTCCATCATCCAATTTGTTTTGCTAGTAGGAAGATGACTCATGTTGAATAGAATTATACAACTATAGAGCACGAACCTTTGTCCATGATCTATGCATTGCACAAGTTTTGACAAGACTTGTTAGTAAGACCATTTGTGTATTATACTGAGATCACATGGCATTGAAGTACTTGGTAAACAAGACCATCTTACATGGGAACATATGCAGATGGGTACTCCTATTTCAAGAGTTTGATATCACAGTTATGGTGAAGCTAAGTTAAAGTAATTCTAGACCAAACCATTTATCCGAATCAACTAAAGAGAGTAAGCATAGACAATTAAAGAAACCATGCTAGATGCATAGTTATATAGGTTATAACATGTGCCATCAGAATTAGAATACATTGTTTTCTTTCTACGGACTAGTATAACACCAAAAAAAATGAAGGCATTAGAAAATAAAAACTTTCTATACAGTGGCACTATTTATGTTAATCAGTGGTGACCTCTACAAGTTAGGTAGAGATGAAGTATTGCATCGTTGTGTATTAGAGCATGAGCACAAGGATATTATGGAATAATATCATGGTGGTATTGCAAGAGGCCATTATGTAGGTGATGCGACTACCAGAAGATCCTACTTTCTAGATTATGGTGGGAGACATTGTATAAATATTGTGAAGAATATTGTAAGAAATATGATCATTGTCACCGCATAGGAAAACTAGGGAAAAGAGATGAGATGCCTTTGAGACCAATTACTAGTTACGAACCATTTGAGCAATGGGCCATTGAATTTGTAGGACCTATTTCACCAGTCACACGTAGGAATGGATCACACTATATCATTACTTGCATAGAATATCTCACATGGTGGGAAAAAGTAGCACCTTCAAAGGATTGTACAACTGCTACAACAAAGCTAGGTTTATATGGGAGAATGTTATTACAAGATATGGATGTCCTTTAAGCTTGACAAGTGATAGGGGTACACACTTTTTGAATGATACAATCAAGATCTTATTAGATGAGTTTATGGTTGCACACCATAAAACTACACCCTACCATCCTTAGGAAAATGGAAGGCTGAGGCTTTCAAAAATATTTTGAGCCAAACTTTGACAAAAATTTGTGATTTTGGAAGAAAGGATTGGGATGAAAAAGTCTCAGCTATTCTTTGGGCATATAGAATAACTTACAAATGATTGAACAAAGCCACACCATTTCAGCTGGTGTTTGGTGCAGAAGCCATTCTCCCTATATAATTTATGTTACCTTCTTTGTGCATTGCGTGCACTAGAGCTATAGCTGATGAACATGATTTAGAATAGTAAATCGAGAAGATGATTCAATTTGGATGAGAAATGAGCCATAGCACGATGGAGTGAAAAGTAGGAAAAGGCCAGGAAGAAGGCATGACATTGCAGAAATATAAGGGATAAGAAGTTTGAGATTGGAAAAATGGTGCTTCTTTATGACTCTAAGTTCTTGTTCCATCCAGGAAAGCTCAAAGTACATTGGTTGGGGACGTATGTCATCACTTACATACTTAAATTTGGTGCTTTCTAGTTAGAAGCACTTGATGGAACACAAATACCTAGTTACTTTAACGGGAGTAGGATAAAGCCCTACTATAAATAAGACTTCTTGTTGTTTTTAATAAGGAAGTATTGCCATTTAGATTAGGTTTCCTTTATGTATTTCCTTTAGTGTCACTATGCTTTGTCAATTTAGTTGTTATTCTTGTGTAAAACTCACTTGCGCGCATGAAGCTAATTACTATGTGCATAATGTTTATGTGCGAGAGGATTGCACATGAATTTATATGGGGTGGTTGTAGTTATCCAAGTAAAAGATCATGGGAATTGAAAGGTGAAAGGAATAAGCTTATATAGGTGTGTTTTAAGTAAAAATAGGATTACTTCTCAAAAGTGACCAAGGATGGAGATGAATGAAAGCATAGTATAATGTGAGGTAAGCAAAGGCCATGATAACTACCAGGAAAAGGTACAGTGATGAGGTGCCTAGGTGTAAGGGTGCATGTTGAAGAGAATTCTATGACCAGAGGGTAGGAAGGTGTGCTAGAAGGTTATAGCTAGGGTGTAAAGATGTACTACATAGAATGAATGAATTTGGTCAGCTAATGAGAGGATATTTGGCAGGTGAAGGAGCAATAAATGCATCAAAAATTGAGAAACATTATACAAGGATGGGATGCAGATTCATTTTTACCATTGCTACTAAGAGAATTTGAGGAAAGAGCTAATTGTAAAGAGCTGAGTGATCAGATTAAGGTGTGAAGGGTGTGAAACCAAGCATGATAAACATATATTTTCAAAAAGAAGCTTGCGTCCCCATTGGTGAAGGGTTTGAGTGAAGGAAGGAGGAAGAGAGGAGTTAGTGCATGAAGTTCCACCTACGACACAATTGAATCAAGTTAGGGTTTGATTCACAAAGTTACAAAGTTAAAGAGGAGACATTTGTAAAGGAAAAATGGCACCCAAGAAGGCATCTATAGCAGTAGAAAAAGGAAAGAAGAAGGTGGTCGTCAAGGAAGAAGAGATGGCACCCAAAAGTGACTTTTCAAAAATGCAATATCCAGAAGGATTCATTGTTGGCTAGGAGTGGGATTCACCCATCAGAAAGAGAAAAGTGAGTGAATACAATCACAGGACCATAGAGAATAAGAAGGATCTCAATTCCTTACTCATTGCTTGAACGAACACGCATACGGCGAATGACATGCCAATTTATGATGATGCATGTAAGAAGCTTATGAAGAGAATTGGGGTCTACCAATTATATGAGCTTCCATATTTTAGGAAGTATGAGCCCTTATATCAGTGGCTCATGAGTGAGTGCACAAGGACTTCTTCTACTTTATAGGACATAAATTTAGAATCTCATATGCACTTTTCTCATTAGTTATAGGTTTGAAGGCCACATAAGATGACATAAAGAATGATCTCATAGACAGAGTTTTGATCTTAAATACTAGATAGGAGTTGGGATACCGAAGGGTCCACGTAGTATGGATATAAAAAAATTGAAGAAGCTGTCGGTTGTGCAAGTAGTAGCACACATTTTTACAAAGTTAAATGATCGGGAGTGACGATCACGAGGTAAATACTATGTTCTTATACATTGCGCGTAAGATTTTAGAAGGAGAAATATACAATATTGCAAGATATATTATAGAACAAATACTCAAGGAAGCACACACAGGAGGGAAGATCAGGTTTGGGGTTGTTCTCTACTATTACTAGTATTCATGGAAACTAAAGTACCGAGATGGGTGAAGGAAAAAGTATGGGAATACCTCATGGAGAATAAGTCACCAGATGAAAGGTTCAACAAGTATTTATGTAAAGGGGCCATGACAGATGATGTAAAGGAAAGGGTAGAGAAATGGTATGACAGGATCCACATGGCATTTGGAGAAGAGTGGCACATCCCAAAGGACCTACCATCAGTAGGAGGGAAACAAGTCCAGTTTGTTGTATATCAGCATTTCTACATCACACACTTTCTAATGAAATATGGATTCTAGAGCCCTTGGAGTAAATTACCTTACACATTCACTACAAGGTATTTCCAAGCATCTATTCATAGATCTACAGACATGCACCGACTAGTATTCAATGCAGATAAGGTAGAATGTGACTACCACACGTTGAGAAAGAAGTATGTGTACCTTGGAAGAAGTTCCTTCATTGAGAGGATCATTTTATAGGTGTTGAATATTAAGCCAATAAGTCTAGTTATAGTAGATGTAGGGGCATAATTAGTGTATCTTCAGCTGAAGCCAAAGATGGAGAATAACAAGTATGTGGTAGGTGATTTCGCACTTCCATCACCACCAAAGGGAAATCATATAATGGAGAACATCCGAGCATTTAATCCCATAGATCTAGTTGAAGTGGATGATGAGGAGGAGCACGAAGATATTGGTGGTTTGGAGCATATAGGTAGGAAACATCCTATAAATAAGGGTGACGTTGAACACGCCATTACACCACCTCAGCCACAAGAGCGGGATGATGAGGACTTGGATGTAGTCCAAGGGGAGCACAGATTTAAGAGGGTGTTTAAAAGAATAAGGACCCAAGGTGCTACTCTAACCAAGGTGCATAGATCACCCAAAATCTCTCCACGTAAAGAGGAAACTAAAGTTAAATGAGGAGGTGAAAGAGTCAAAGGAAATTATGCCTAATTCTCCCACACTTCCATAGAACATAGAAGAACAGGTGATGAATCAAAGGGAAGAGAAGAAGATGAGAAGGGACTAGAGGAGATAACTGTCGAGAATGTTTAGGACATGGAGACACAAGTCCCAAATTTGGAAGCTAAAGTCCCTAGGCAGCAACGGTCTAGAATAACAAGTGGAAAGCACATTCCACCTGCCATTGGTTTCTGAGAGGACATAAGTAAAATTGTCTATTCCCGCTTACAGAGCACGACAACACAAAAGGATTTATTCGGATGGGAGCTAATGGATGAGGAAATGGTGACTGTGTGCACTTGAAAGCAACTATCATGGTCAATGCACACCCATATGGATGAGCTTGAATTTGATGTATGTGAATAATCATGCATTTACAAATGGATGAAGAAGGTGCCCCAAGCTAGACACATGACAATAAATCCTACTGTCATGTTAGATGAGTAGGTTAGCAATGCATTGGTGAAGGTTTCTATTGAAGTGGCTAGAAGAAACATGGACAAAGCTACAACAATCAGAGCATTGCGCGAGGAGCTGAAGACAAAGGATGTGGAGATAGTGTGATAACATAAGAGAGGGACTTCGCATGAAAGAAGAATGAAGTATTTATCAGCATCACAGAGGAGATTGGGGACAATTTCATCAGAGTAAGGACACACTTGGAGGCCAAGGTACCACAAACATTTCCTTCAGTGATACACTATGTGGGAAATTTGGTGGACTTGGTACTTGAAGATGAACCTCTATGCATGAAAATGCCAAGGAAGTCAGAGCAAGATGCGAATGAGAGAAATCCTCAGTGATGCAAAATATTACATCTTATGAAGGGATGTTGCAAGCATTACAAGAAGTATTGAAGAAAGAAGACTAGGATTTAAATATCTTCACAGCTCCAGAGGTGCTTATCAGCATAAAAACCCTAGAAGAAAACAATGAGGTCTAGAAAGTAATGAAGGATGAGACATTGGGCCACGTAGAAAGATTTTCAATAGTTAAGCAGGAGCGTGAGGCCTAGGTAGTAGCACAAGAGCCGTACAAGACTTGGCTGGAAGAGCTTGGGAAGCTAATTGTGTAGAATATGGATATTTTAGAATGAAGAATGACATCAATGTCCAACATTGTGTTGGTTATTTTGAATGAAAAGGGAGAGATTGTGAGGGATGAGTTAGAATCCATTGTTGTGGACCTAGAAAAACAAGACAATCACTCATTGAATGAAAGGTTTTAGATGCCGAAATAAAGGAGTTTCCAAAATTGATACTTCAAACTGATACAGAGGAGGCTATCTCATAATCTCATAAAAATTCTTTATTTGTATACATTCTGTCATTCTTATTCTTTCCATTATTCTATTCTTTACTTCGATTTTTGGAGGAATACCCATTGTCGGGATGATAATGAGATTAGTGTGGGGTAATGTAGATTAGAGAATACTTGTTAGAGAAAACACAAGGAGCCCATGGGAGAGAAGGCTAGGATCAAGAGCACGGAGGGATAGGAAGTGCCCTTGCGTGGAAGGAAAGTTCAACATTCAGGACTTATCCGATTTTGAGCATGACAACCTATTTTTAGAAGATGGCGTATGGAACACACCAATAATGGAGAGACATGTACACCATGCATTCTCTATCTTTGGAGGATCAGATCGAATTATTTTTCATGGAGATGAGCTAAGAATAATATTTATAGTTTAGTTAACTGTAAGAGGTCTATATATAGCACACTTGCATATGTGGCTATGCCTGTGAACGATGTGTGCCTATTAATAGCATGTGGCCTATTTCTAGAATAGATAAGCGGTGAAGGGCAAGTCCCCACCCTATATATATGATGTGAGGTACATAGTGGTAATATATGAGTGTGATGGATGTATGAAGGTATAGAGATATACGCATATGATGAATCAGACGTATAGACCCATATGCGCATTGGTATAGATTAACATTATTGTAAGGAGCTTATGTGTTATTAATAGATGGAAGATATTGGCTGAACCTAAGTGTCATTCCTATGTGGAATTGAGTAGTACATGTTATTGATTCAATCATGATTATTGTTTAGATATTTTTCTGTCATAGATCTAAATGTAGCATACATTGTAGGATGATAGATTAGTTATGAATATATATGTTTCTTCCTTCATCATGCTAACATCCTGCTACAACAACCCTAAAGAGGGACCTGGTACCTTTGTGTGCTTCGGGTGAGCACTCGGTCAAGGATGAGTGATGTTCCAGCGTGACTAGGGTGCCATCTAGTAGATTCTAGGCTACAATAGCGGTTGATGGAAATGAGACTTTATTTGACAAAGAAATTATTCAGTTGAAGACTAATACTATTCCCAGAGGTTTAGTAACATTTCAATCAAAATTTGATAATGTTGATTTCATTGTCAACACACACATGTTAGCCTTGAGGGATGTTAAAGAGAACGGTGCAGGAATGAAGAATAAACCACATAAGATCCGGCTAGATAGAAATATGAGAAAGGAATAAAAGTAGTCATTTGTCCAATTGTTGAAGAAATACTAGGATTGCTTAACATGGTCTTATTATGAAATAAAATCATACAAAGATGATATTTTCCATCACAAACTTGCCTTAGAAGCTTCTACCAAGCCTTTTAGGTAGAAACAAAGGCCAATCAATCCACTCCTTACCTTGAATATGCAAGAAGAATTGAAAAAGTTTAGGGATGGAGGAATCATACATCCCATAAGGTACTCATCATGGGTTGCAAACTTGGCACTGTCGGAAAGAATAACGAAGATATAAGGTTGTGTGTGGACTTTAGAAACTTGAATAGAGCATCAATGAAGTATAACTACCCTCTACCAAATATGGACAATATGTTACAATTGGTTACTGGTTTGGAATTGTTATCCACCTTAGATGGTTTTTCTAGATATAACAAAGTAGTTGTGAAGGAATCAGAGTGAATCAAGACTACCTTTACCACCCCTTAGGGAACATATATATATGTCGAATTCCTTTTGGTCTAGTGAATATTAGAGCCACTTTCTAAAGAGCAATGGATGTAGCTTTCTCTAGCTATATTAATGATTTCATTCATGTATATCAAGATGATGTGATTGTTTTCTCCTGAAAAAGGAGTGAACACTTGCAACACTTAGAAAAAATATTGTTAAGATGTAAGGAGTATGGTATTTCACTAAATCCCTACAAGTTCCATTTTGGAGTTTAGAAAGAAAATATTCTTGGACACATTGTGTCAAAGGAATGGGTCGTGATTGATCTTGAAAGGGTAGAAGCCATCAAAAAATCCATATTCAAAGAACCAAGAAGGGAATTCAATCATTTTTTGGGCAGATTAATTTTATTAGGAGATTCATGTCTAACTTTTCCGAACTAACTATCCCAATCACGAGCATGCTAAAGAAATATCAAAGTATCAAATGGGAAGAAGTATCTATTCAAGATTTTCATGGGATCAAATAAGAATTAAATAATGCCTCTATTTTAGCAGCTCCATATTATAGGAAGGCTTTCCAAATGTTTTATTTTTCTTCAGAAAGTACGATTGCATTTGTGTTGTTGTAGAAGGATGATGAGGGAGCTGAAAAACCAATTGCCTTTTTCAGTAAGGCATTACAATGAGCTGAGATAAAGTATACTATCATGGAGAAGTAGGCATTTTCTTTGGTAAAAGCAATAAAGGTCTTCAGACCATATATTTTGAGTTCCAAATTCCTTTCATATGTTCCCCACACCATGGTGAAAGATATCCTATCGGAAATGGAGGTTTCAAGCAAGAGATGCTGATGGGTAAAAAAATTGCAAGAGTATGATATGGACATCCAAACAACAAAATTGGTTAGAGGTTTGGGAATGGAAAAACTTATGGCAGAGAGAAATCTGTAGACAGTTGAGGTAAATGAAGTTGAAGAAGAAAGACTGAATTTCCTTGCAAAACTAATAAATTATGAATGGTATAAGGACATCATTTTTTATCTCAAACATCTATAGTGCCATGAACATTTGAGCAAGAATAAAAAAAGAGAACTTAAGTTAGTTTCCCAAAAATATTTCATTACTAATTTTGGGTTATCTTGGAAGAACCCCAAGGGAGTTCTCTTAAGATGCATTACGAAGATGAAGCCCCTAAAATAATTGCTGACCTCCATGGAGAAATTTGTGGGGGCATTTTAATTCCTTTGGAAGAGTCATAACTCATAAAATCTTAAGGGTTGGTTATTGGTGACCAACTCTTTTCAAAGATGCAACGCTATTGGTAAGAAAATGTGAAATTTGCCAACACTTTTATGGAAGAATGAAAGTTGTAGGCTCCCTTCCTTTGTATCCTATATCAATTGAAGGCCCATTTAGGAAATGGGGAATGGACTTCATTGGTAAGATTTCAGATCCTTTAAGTGCTGCCATAAGTGGATTTTAGTAGCCATTGATTACTTCACCAAGTGGGTGGAGGCAATCCCCACTAAGAAATAAACTCACCAAATTGTCATGGATTTCATTTTGAATCATATCATTTTTAGGTTTTGAGTGCCTGCTAAGATAATTGTTGATAATGCCATGATCTTCTAGGCTAAACCTTTGGTGGCCATGTGCCATGAATATGGGATCAATTTGACATATGCTTCCAATTATAATCCCTAAGGAAATGGACAAGTAGAGTCTAGCAATAAAAAATTGTTGAAGATAATTACAAGGACTTTGGAGTTGATCAAAAGAAGTGGGGTGAGTATTTGAAGTTTGTTGTTTAAGCTGATCGAATCAATGTTAAATGAACTACTGGAAAAATCCCATTTGAGTTGGTGTATGGAACTCAAGCTCTGTTGCCCCTATATATGCAATTGTCTTCATTTCAATTTCTTCAACAACTAGAATATCAAGAGGTTAGTCCCTATAATGCTCACATCAATCAGATTGTTGAGTTAGATAAAGAAAGAAGGGCATCCCATTAGAGGCATGTAAAATTTAGAGAGAAATTGAAGAATTTTTTTGATAAGAAGGTGACTCCAAGAGCTTTCAGTGTGGGATATCTTGTGCTATTGTGGGATAGTAGGAACGAGGATAAGGGAAAATATTGAAATTTTGATGCTTGTGGATGGGCTATTATTTAATTGACATTTGAATTGGTGAACATACATTCTTCTTAAAATACCTAGATGGGGAATTGCTTGAATTATATGTTAAAATGACAGGAATTTGCAACATTTCCTTGATTTATTTCTCATAATTGAGGTATGCACCATTGTATAGTGTAAAGTCTTGGGTTTTTTGTTCTATTTTTGCATTTTGTTTGTTTTGGTTTGCCTTGGTCCTCTACGGTCATTTTTGTTGGTTTCTTAGTTTTTTCCTAGAAGGGTTGGATCGTGACTTCATTGCCCAATGGTTTATTTTTGGAACTTGGTATATTGTTCTTTTAGCACTCGCAAGGAGTTCCCATCACCGAGTTGGAGTTAATGTTGGTGCTTAATTTAATCTCGCCCCATTTTCTCTAAAAATTCTTCAATCTACGGGCTCTGTCATATTTTCTATTTCCCGAATGGATGTGTGAAAATTTTTCTTCATTTGTATGTTGTTGAAGATCCTTCTCCATGGTCGTGGATCACATTTGGGCCTTGTATCATTTCCAAATTCTTTTTCCTTAAAGAAAAATTCAATTCTAGGTGTAAATGGTGATTTCCTTATATTTTACGGTTTGATGGGCATGTTTTCGTCGTCAAATTGTATCTTAACATATTCAGCTATGTGGTCTCTTTTGATTGGATGAGGCACATTGGGTCTATTTTATAACTTTTGCATTTTTTCTATGTTTTCAACAAGATCAATTTGGCCCCATGACCCGTTGAGTTACGATTAAGTGGTCAAATTTATAAAGGCAGAGTGAATTTCTCTATTTTTCCCTGAAGGTGTATATGTGTTGATTTTTAATTTGTTGCATCCCGACAAGTCTTTTTGGTGAAATTTTCCACTTTTGTCACATTTTTAAAAATACCAAATTGGCCCCGCAATCCGATAGTCTCTAATTGGCTATTCAGCAAATATGAAGCGGTAGGGAAAAGTCTTACTTTGACCCCGAAGAAGGACACATGGTAGTTTTTCATGTTACAAGTGGGAAGGTGGGTCAGTGGAACATTTTGAAGTTTTTTGCCTCTTTGTATGAGGGAGAAAAGTTATGAATGCATTTTGACAGAGGAAATTGGAAATTTTGCATTTTTGTTAAAAAGGGTAAATTTGTAAAAATGAGTGCGACTCCATCAAAGGCCCATATTAAGCCACGATCGAGCCTTTATTTCAAAGGTGGAGGGGTGCAATAAAATGTGAAAATTGTGCATTTTCTCCAAAATTCATGAAATGCAAAAGGTAACCCTAGGCCCACTTTGAATCAGATTTTTCCACGTGGATGGCTCTAATATAAAGTTGAGAAAGAGTAGAATCAACGGTTGTTGTGCATTACATCTGGTTTTACTGCCATTTTTTCTCCAAGACTCCTAAAGATTCGAATATGCATTGATTTTCATTATTTTTTGATGAAATTCCTTTTCGTTTTTGTCTACAAAGTGTAATTGAATGGATTTAGAGATTAATTTGTGAGTCCAAGGAATGTAAAGGTTGATATTTTGAAGTTGGAATTGCTCGAGGCACTTGCAAAAATGTGAATTACCAGAGAAGCTAGATGTAGAGAAAATTTATAGAGGAAAGAATGGGAAAAGGATGAAATGATGGAGGTTACATGCACAAAGGATGAAAACGTGCTCCTAGTTAAAACAATAATGGAGATATTTGCAATGATTCACCTTTTTGAACAATTGGAAACTTTTTGTTACAAACTTGTTAAATGTCATTTTCTAGAAATCATGATCAAACATGTAACAAACAAAGGTTCCTCGAATATTCTTTTCTTTGGGGGAAAGATTGGATGTAAATTGAGTGTTATAAAAAGCATGCTTTAGTCATGTAAACGGCCGAGGTTGAATTCTTACAAGAAAATTTGATAAATCCCATCTTCTTGAGAGACCATTTGAGAAACTTGTTAATCTCTTGTGTTTTAGATTTGATCACGTCAAGATGGTTGCCAAGTGTGCAACCATTGCCAAGCTCTGAGACTATTCAAGAAACTTTCCCCTACTGGTAAATCTAATAGATCTTGAATTAATCTATGTTGATCTTGGGTAAAATTGTGTATGATTTTATTTCATAATTTTTCAAATGGTTACGATGTTCCCATTGTAATATTTTGTTAAAATCCCTCCGAATCACATAGGATATCATACCAGGATAGTTTATTGGAATTTGTAATTTTATTATGAGAAGATCCTTCATCTTGTAATGAAATAAACAATATAAAATCACTTTACTTTGTCATTTTGTTGATATAGATTGTCTGTAAGCCTTTGAGTGTATCTTAGGCGTGAGGAACTAGGTGTCTTTAATGTTTAATTGAGTCTCGTAGCTCAAGCCTTCATGTTGAAATCTCAAATATTTTCTGAAACCATGTAAATATGTGCCGCCATTAATGCACACCTTCTAGTTGAAGGAATATTTTAGCTATTTTAAAGCATTCTGTCATTTAGTTTTCCAATTTTTGTGAAGGTTCTCAAATATCTCGACAAAATCAAGTTTACCCTACTTAATCTCCCACCAAAAATTATTCAAAAACAATGAATCCTACCCGAACTATCCTTTTTTCCCCGTATGTCAACAAATGAATAAATTCTACTACTAAAATATGCAGAAGCAATCAAGATTCCATAATGTCTTTAGTAACCTTAACCTTGTTTATAAAATATCACCATTCTTTAGAAGTGATGACTCTTGAGATTTAAATTTTGGTGCATTGATCATATTTTCTTAAGGTTTCCTTTCAAATTTTTTAAAAGAATGATATCTTCATTCTCCTTCACTAACAGAGGTTAAAGAATGGGTCCTCTCACCCCTGGTTAAAAACACAACCTAAAGTAGTGAGGATAGATCAAATCATTTTGAAGGTGCTATCCATTTCTCCAACATCCGAGTGATAAAGAGACAACTTAATCACCCCCAGCTATAAAATGATAGACATGATGATTTATCTGTCTCTAGGCTTCTTGTTAAATCTGTGATGTTTCTCAGCTTTCAAAGGAGAATCAATTTGGATACCAACAAAGGTAATATGGTATATTAGCTCAAATGGGTCGTGATGGATTTTACCCCTGCTATTTATACCCTACCGACCTTAATTCTTCATTTTTATTCCCTAACATTATTATTTTTCCCTCTCGCCACGTAGCGGCATTCTCATTGCAATGATTTATTTGTATAAATAATCATTTTCATTGTCGTTTTCATCTCACTAGGGCATGTTCTTGCTTCCTGGTGAATTTTTTTCTCCATGAGGCACATTATTTTCTCTTGATGACCTAGTTAGTGTACCACACACACTTTCATTCTTCTATGTAACATTTCTTCCCTAAATCCAAAAAAAAATGGTAAAATTTCAAAAATCCAAAAATTAGTAAGAATTTCACAAATTAAAAAAATGGTAAAATTTTCAAAAATCCAAAAATTTGTTAACACAACATTCACACATCCTACACATTCACAAGACACAATGTCCTCAAACATCAAAAAAATATTGTATAATAAATGTTTCTTTAGGTGCTCGTCTATTCAACATATGGATCATATTCATCTTCCCTCATTAAAAAAGATGGTTTTTTAATACATTTATATTCCCTTACACATTGTTTCTTGTGGCAATTTTATAGTGCATGATTTTTTTTTCATGGGACTTATATGTCCTTTGTTTATTCACCTTGCATGTATCCTTTCTTGGGGTGTCATTTTAAACCTTGTAGTATGATTCAAACATTTGCGAATTGAAGATGGATAAAAAAACATTGGTACAATTGTCTTGAATGTTTTTTGTTTGAGTATGTTTTTTATGCTTGTTTATTTGTTGGTATGCTTGTTTAGTTTATCGTAATGCATTACTTTATGTATTCTTCCTTGAGTCATTCCTTTAGCAAAGTGAAAAATATTGTTATTATGGATTTTCATGTCATTTTACAATTTTTTTGCATGATTATATCAAATAAAAAGTTCCTCCTTGGCTAGATGGTTTTTCGATTACGTTGCGATCTTCCGATACTCCATGTATTTTCTATTTTCATTCTATATAACTTTCTATAAATCATTTTTCAAATTTTATCAATTCTAACAATGGCCAACTAGGCCTAGTTTGAATCCCTTTCATTGCTATCACCACTTTCTTCCACAACACCTGGGGCAATAGGGATTATATTTATCCCCCTTCCCCCTTGTTTCTTCCATCCATTGAAACAAAAGATTTAATTTCCAAATACTCATTTTGAACAATGGCCAACCAAGATCATTTTGAATATTTATTTTGCTTCTTTTTAATAGTTAATCGACCTCTTCTATCACCCCATAGAAACTTGAGGGGGAATCCTTCATTCTACTAATTTTTGTCTACTCCTTTGCAATTTAATTTTTGGTAATTGTCTACTATCTTTCAAGTGGCCTCATTTACGTTAAACCACACCAAAGAGGGAAAATGTAGACACCTAAATCGACTACTCAATTTTACTTGCTAAAATTACATTGTTTATCATCCTTCTTTTCATTTCATTATAATTAGTGATTCCTTGATCATTAGCTAACATTCCCCTTCATTTCGGTCAATTAACGAAACTTCATTAATTAACTATCCTTTTCTTCATTATGGCTGCCAATTAATGACATTTCATTAGTTATAATCCTATTTTAATCAATTAATTAGCTATTATTAGTTAATTAAGCATTTTTAATGTCATATTTAATCAATAAACATTCTTATTGGTTAAAGCCCCTTTAAAATGCTCTAAATTTTATGAATTCCATTCTAAATCACCTCCAAATGGCTTCTTAAGCTTATCTTATTCTATTAATTAATCCTAGTTAATTAATTAAGTCCTCTTCAACTCTCATGAGTTGCTAATCACTAATTAATTCCTTATAATCATGTTTATCCCTTTCTAATTATACTTTATATTTGTCCCACATTCTCTAGGTTTCTAGCTTCTCCCAAATTGGAAAGCTATATAAAAAACCTAGTACCTTCCTTCAAATCTTACACCACACATACTAGTTTTATTATATGCACATGATAAGAGAATTTATACTTTGAAAATATTATTGATCTATCATCCATTCCCCCTACTTGAAAATATTAGTAAATGAAGAGCCATACCTGGCAATTAATCCATATTAGTGAGATCCTTGCCTCTTCACGGAGATAACCTTCCTTTTATCACTTGTAATCATGATCGGTTCAACAAAATCAGAAACTATAATTTTGAAAACCCATAAAAAATAACAAGGGATGGCTTAACATTTCAAGTTTAGTTTGGGTGCATTGATTAAATTATTCCCTTACATATCTTTATCATGATGTTTATGTTGAATTATCTTAGTTATAAGAACTATTGGTCTTAGTTTCTAGTTCTTAACTTAGCTCGCTTTTACATGCATACAAAGTGAGGAGTGAATAAGAAATGTTGGAAATTTTGAGGGATTCATATTTAACCAATGCCTTCAATTATGAAAAAGGAGTATGGAGCTCCCTAAGACATGAAGATGCACTGATGAGTGCCATATGTCCCTTATATACAAAATTTTTATCATCAAACCTTTGTGAATTATAAGAAATGGGCTTGCAAGTGTGAAAGGATGCATAGATCCAACTACCATGTGTCCCTCAATACACAAGTTTACAATCAATTATTCATAGAGTTGAGTGATTTAAACAAGTTCAAGGATAAGTTTTCTTTCTAATCACTTTTATATGTCTCTAAAGTAATTTTTAGACATTGAAACTTTAGGAGACCTTGGGGTGAGAGGGAAAAATTTGAATACCATAGGATTTGGGAACATCGATGGAAGCCACTTATCACTCATTGGTCTAAGGAAACAAAATGACTTTGTCAAATGTTTAGAGGATTCTGCTACTTAAAAAGTGTCACATTTTATCTTGATTAAAATTGAAAGGTGTACTCATTTGTAATCCCTTCTCAAAGAACAAGGAATCCCATGCACGTCGACCTATCACCCGGTGCGCGTTGGGTGCTCACTTGAGGCAGAAGCAGACTGAGTCTCTCCTTTATGTGAGTTGTGTGAGAATACGTTATTTACGATAGAAACTTAAGTGAATGGATTGGATGGGAACCATACATTCATCTTAGAGCTCAGAACGGATTCTAGACCAATGTATTCATTCATATAAGGAAAGCATTATAGAACATAGATATGAACCATAATAAAAAAGAAATGCATAGGGGTTTACACCCATTTATATGAAATAAACATAGAACCATGTAGTAGAAATGGAACCATACATATACTCATATTTAAGCAGGTTGATAACCATATTACAATAACTCAGGAAATCACAGATTCATATGGTAATCCAGATCAATATCATGAATCAGATCTGGACTTAGGCCCTTCATAGTACCAAGAAAAATGTTTCAAAACCCATCCCCTTAGTACAACATATTCCTACAGATCCTCTAATCCTAACTTATGGATCTCTCATAATATTCCTACATGGCTTCACCCCTTCCTTTCTATATATATTTTCCTCTAGTGGGTGCTTGTATTTATAGCCTTTTCCAACATCTTCAAGCCTTCACGGGAGTTGTAGATCCATTTCCAAGTGTCCAAGGTGGTCCTCCATGGGAGCATGCTTCTTCAAGCTTGAGCTCTCCACTCTTTGCAATGATGGCCTTCTAGAATCTTCCATCACAAGGTATATTCCTTCCGTGGGCACCAAGTTACAAGGTTGACACCTTATCCATTTTGCATGCACAATCGGGTCATGCTTTTCTCATGTTCTCGTATGTTACACCAAATATGGCTATCTCCCAAAAAAATTCTCTATCTTGCACACTTTCTCCTTTCTCTCTCATCTTCAAATATGCCTTGCGTGCCCATGCACCTTCTCGTACATTTGGCCAATATTTTAGGGGCCCGACATCACCCCACACTATGCCTATTCTCCATCTGTGGGAACATTTCTTCAAAGAATAAAGAATGATTTTTCTTGATTAGCATGGGGAAAGAATAGAGGAATGAAGAATTTTATGGAAGAAAGAAACACCTTGTCTTCTTATCTCGGAGACTTCGTAACACCTTGAACAAACTATTATATTTCTCTTTGCATTACAACCATTGGCATGTGATTTTATTGAATGAGGTGTGTTTCCTTGATTGTTGAAAATAAAGCTTGTTATGGATAAATCATGTATGCTCTTGGATTATTTAGAATGAAATGATATGGCTTGCAAGAATCCACTTTCACTTCTTATTAATAAGCTACAATCTAGTTTTGAGAGTTGTAAACTTATCTCTTGTACTAACTCATCCTTGGATCAATTTCAGTGATCCAAGGAATGTTTTAAATCTCTTAACGGAATGAATGCTAAATTGATAATCATTGGTTATGAGACATAGTGGATTGAACTTTTATTTTTACAAATTCTTTGGGCTTGAGTGATCGTGTCTTCATTCGGTTGTAAGTTTGTTCTTGGGTCTCTGGGATTGATCTCCGCAGGACATTATTGGCGTAAACAAAATATAGTCATCTTATGACTATGAAGGGGATCAGGATCCTAAAACTTAAGGATAATCCTAACGGTATCCTAAGCTAGGTAAGAACACCTAATTCCTATCTACGCCTATTCAATTGGGTAGTAATCTAACCTAAGATTCTTATTCTATTATGTTGGGGGTGACCTAACCTAAGCTCTTGTGCTAAATGAATAAGGGAAGGGGAGATTACTATGATGATACTATACTATGTTAACCTAATGCCTAATACTAAGGGTTGTGAATTTGATATAACCTAAGGTGGTATTATCTATGGCAATGTTTATAAACCTAAGGAAATTATTTAGGAAATGATTTTTGACTAACCTAAGTTTTGGGAAATCTAACCTAAATTATTTGAAAGGGGCCTAAGGTCGCATGGCACTATGGTGACTTTTTTAATGGATTTTATTTGATTTGATTAGATTTAAATGAAGGGAAGTACCACCAGTTTGGAAAGGGCTAGTTAAATTTTAGTGGGGCTTACATGGAGGCTTTGCTAAGTATGGAATTGCATGTTGATTTGGAATTGGTACTCGCTAGTTTTGGGAGGTGGTGGCAAGGAGAGATAAGTGGGAGAATTAGGAGTTATGGCATTAATGAATCTCATTTTTTGTGTGCAAACCATCTTAGAAACATGAGAGGTGGGTTTGTGAGAGGTTGTTTGGTTTTGCATGCCTCATGAATTTTTCTCTACATGGAGCTATCTGGTTCTTTGAACCGACAATGATTCGACTTATTTTTCTTCTTAGCTATTTTTTGGGTTCTCTATTCTACTTTTGATCAAGGGAATGTATAAGAGGAATTAGGAGAATAATTATTTGGTTTTTGATCTTTCGTGGAGAGGAAAAAGGGTTGGAAAAGAGCTGGAAGTCTCCTTCGAATTGGCAGAGGCACTATCAGGCATGATAGGCTCTACCCATTAAGATTTCTTGCTTTCTTCTAAATGATTCATTAAAACAATTCTGCTCACTTGAGATATATTTTTGCATGATGTGTCTAGTTATTTACTTGCATGTTTTCATGAAATATCTGTGGTTTTTGGAATGTAAATCCATTGCTAGTAATGGTAGTTTTTGGGAAACTTTCTCTGTGCTAGTTTAATGGTGATATTCATGTGAACTTGTTTTTGGAAGCTCTATAACTTGTATTTGAGGCTAGTGTTGACTGAACTGGCATTCATTGTCATATGTTTCATTCTGAACTATCATTTAGAGCCTGTGTTTGTTGAATTTGTAGTAGATCTTCTTGGTTGTTCTAAACTGGCATTTGTTGATCATATGGTTTTGAATCTGTTTTAGTATTTTGTTTGAGCTTGCAATGGAGCTTCGTGGTTGTTCTAAGCTTGTGTTGAAGCTTTGTGATTTGTTATAAGATTTTAATGGAACTTCATGTTTGTTCTGAGATGTGTTGGAACTTGGTGTAGTTCTGAAATTTTGGTTGAATCTTCATATTCGACACTGTACTCAAATTTAGTTCTTGCGAATGTTGAACTTGTAGTCGAGTTGTTGAGTTTTTTTCTATACATATACTCTGAGCTGAAGTTTTATTCTTATTTGAGGAATTGAAAATACTTGACTCATATTTGATCTTGTGTTTGTCTAGAGCTGTGTTAGAGCCTTGTGGAGTTCTAAACTTATGTTCAAAGCTCATATTTGACATTGTACAGGTATTCCATTATTGTGTGTTTTGAACTTGTGTTGGAATCAACATGTTTGATTCTTTACTTGTATTGCAAGCTGGGTTTTGTTGGTATTTTGGTTTTGAAAATCTTTAACCTCATTTATGACTATCTGCTTGAGGGGGTCTTGAGAGTTTTGTTTTGGTCAGAAGTAGACCGGGTAACCTCTTTTTGAGATCTCCTCTATTTAGCTTCTTGAGAGGGAATGGTTGTATTACATCTGTCTTTTAGACTGTACTGTGTTCTTGAACTTGATAGGGCATGTGAATTTGAAGTGTATCCTATTCTTCTCTACCCTGAGCAAACCCGTGTCTTGTGGAAATCTTGACTGTTTTTTTCTTAGTAATAAATGGACTAGAATAATGTCCTATTGTGGGTTTGGTTGATCTTTAGTTTGTTTGGATCAGTCGTTAAAATTTTAGAGGTTATGGAAATGTATTATTTACTTTCCTTCTTGTTTTAGATGTTGAAACAATTACCTTCCCTATCATAATATTTTAAACTGGAATTCGAAAGTCTTGTGGTGATTCTGTTTCAGTCGAGTAGGAAGTAAGATTGGAACATCTCTGGACTTAAACATCATTGGGGGTTTCTTACTCTCTTCAGATATTTTTAATTGGTTTCTTGGGTTTTATTGGAAGTTGAATTTAAAACCTAGTATACTGAATCTTGTATGAAAGGATATATATTATCTCTGTTTGGATAATTTTGTATTATTGTTCTTGTCTAGGACACAAACTACGTACTTCTTTGTATTGAACTATTGAAGCCGTGTAATGGGAATTCAGTTAGAGATTACTTATGCACTTGTAATATTTTATGTTTGAGGATTCCTACTCTTATAGATTCATTGAATGAATCTCTAAGTTTTATAGAGAAAGGAATATGTTCTCTGGGGACAATTTTATTGTTTAGAATCAGATCTTGTGATTTTCATGTTGATATTTGATTGAACTTGAACTTGGTGAATGGAAATGGGTAAACCAGTTTGATAGAATTGTAATGGAAAATTAGAAGTGTTCTTTCTTTAACTGTACGTTTGGTTTTGTGTTCTCTTTTGGGAACTAGATAAAGAGTTTCTAAGTTGGAAGTAGAAAAGGGAATTCATTTCATAGTATAAATGAAATGAATTATAGATTGGGTCCTTTTATATTTGAGATCCTTTTTCTGTTGTTTGGATAAGTTCATTTGATTGAACTTATCTGTTTTCAATCTTCTTCTGAGATGGAAAATTTATTGTGGAACATTTTGTTTCAGGTCTTGAATTGAGGCAGATTTGTGTGTTCTAAACCTATAATTGCCTTACTAATGATGAGTGTTTGAAAAATAGCATGTAGTGATTCTTCTTCCTTTGTTATATGGAATGATGAAGTATTCTGATATGAGCTATGCTATAACTAACTTATTTTGCTGCTTAGAAAAGATAAATGTGTACTTCTATTCTTATGGAATCATGGAACAATTGGATGACAAGACTTGTTGACTACTTTAAAGTAATTGATAGGATCAATTAAACCATATGATATAAATGTAGGTGTTGCAGATTATATTATGCTCTTTTCTTATATTGAATTCAAACTCTTTAATTGTGCTTCTTTCCTGGGTGTTATTACTCATGATTGTTAGTATGATATATATTAGTTGTTTCATTAAAGAAGAGTACTTTAATGGAGTGATTACTGGAATGCACTTCACTTTAATTCTTAGTGATTATCGTGCTCAGTTCATTAAACTGGCCCATGCTAGCAAGTTTCACAGATGGACATCATAAGTGATAAAAGAAGGTAAGAACTTTTATGCTGCATTGGCTTATTTTATTTGGGATCTTATGTAAAGAGTTTCGAATCATTTTTGAGTTGTATTGGAAAAGAAAAGTGACGTTCTTTTAAGATCTTATTTATGATTGACATGCAGAATGTCTGAAATGCATAGTATTGTAAATGTATATTTAAAATCATGTATTGAAAGGTTTTGTGTTGGACTCCAATTTGAGATGTGATTTATTTTGTACTTGTATGCCAGAAATAATAGTGATATCTTGACAGAATTCCTTATATCTGTTTGTATACTATTGTTGTTATCAGATATTGAGTTGGATTAAGGAGATAGTATAATATCCCTTATTATAATGAACTTGTTAAATTGCAAAAGATGTCGTTCTCTAACGCATAACTATAGTTTAATAATGAAATATGTTTGGGACATACAATTAAACTATATAAGTAACGCAAACGATAAAAAGGTTATGTTAAACCTAACATATAACCATGAAAAGGAAGACTCTTCCTCTCTCATGGAATGAAAGGAAAAAGGAATAGTGGTATGATCTATAATCATTATCCTTTGTTTATAAAGTAAACACTAGTTGAATCTAAGTGGATGACACACTTGATTTGGATAGCTAGGTTGCATTAAGAATTAAATGTCTGATGTTTGTTGTCCTATTTTTGGGATAACTACTTGTTATGCCACATTAACTAATAACAAATGCAAACATGAATTAATGAAGTTCTCTATATCTACTCGTTGGATAAAGAACTTATGGAATGTTGGAATTAGGGTTAGCTAGGGTTCTTTGTGATATGATTTTTAATCTAATTTAATTATGATTAATAACCACTAAGGGGGTATGTACATATTGATGAATTAGTTTTTGAGATGTTGGCACATGAAAATTGTAGGACTATACCCTCAAGAATTCCCTATACTTCTCATGGATACAATGTTGTAGTTGACATGTGGCAACACCCTTCTGTATTGTTCATCTAGATATACACTCATATGAACTTGTACTTAGTTTCTCTCTAGGTCAAGATAGTAGCATATTCATGATAGGTAGTAGCTTTCTATGACTTAGGGTGCCTTGGCACATTCATATGACTTAGGTTAGCCGAGTATGCCCATATATCCTAAGTCATCATGAGTCTCTTCCTATAAAAATTACATTGCTAATCGGGGATAGGGTCAAACCTTGGGCAAGTGGACTGAAGGTAGTCAGTAAAGACCATTCTAGATAATATAAGAGTGAGGTGAAGGATGTATTCCGAGGAATGATGAGTATGCCATCTAGGAATAGTAACATGAATAGTATGTTGAAAATATTTGGCCAAAGTATCGCAAGTTGTTGGTTGCGTTGTCCTATGTCACCTAGTTTAAAGCAACATGATGTCAGATGAATATTGGTAACAAATATTTAGATAATTTATTTAAACAGATCACTCAGTACTTGGAATAGGGTAGGAGAACCAAGTAAACGTTGTAAACATAACGTATTCTATACTTTAAGTTAACATGAGAGATGGAATGAGTAGTATACTAAGTCATTATAGCTACATATGGGTATCTGTTATGAGATTGATTGGCGTGGAATGTGTGTTCTAAATGTTGTTCTATTTAGAAAAGATAACATTATGTTTGAAAAAAAAACTTCCTTGTTTCTATAGTCTTAAAATGGAAATGTTACATCTTGGTACTAGAGTTGAAGGTTGTAGCTCTTGGACCTATTATGTCAATAATCGATGAAACTTAAATTTTCTTGTTAACAAAAATGGTTAGAACAAGAGGAAATGTTGCAAATAATCCTCTACCTAAGGAAGGAGCAACAACTGCCCAAAAACTTGATGAGATCCTTGTTTCCCTATTGGACACAAGAGATCGTTTGGATGTACTTGAACAACAAGTAATGGGTAATGAGGAGGAAGAAGATGTTGGTAACAATAATCAGCCACCTCCTGAGGATAACACCAATTTAGGTGTTGATAATAATAATGTGAACATACCTGATTAGCCTAAGAACAAAAAGGCTAGGTTGGTAGCTAAACTCACTAATGATATAAAAAGGATAAGTCCACCCAATTTTGATGGCACCACATTAGGGGATGGAGATGAGAATTGGCTCAGCGAAATGGAGAAATACTTTACAATAAGGAATTTCTCAAAAGAAACAAAGGCAATATGGAGAGCATATCAACTTTCCCATTAGGCATCTTCATGGTGGGATAGCTATAAGGTTGAGTTAAAAATTGATGAAACTAATATCACATGGGGTTAATTTAAAGGTTATTTTAGGAAAAGTTGACTACCGCAACTTTACTATGATCATAAAATGACTGAATTCTAGAACTTAGCTCAAGGAAAGCTAACTATAACTAAGTATTGGGAGTGGTTTACTAAACTCGTTAAGTATGTATCTCACTACCAAAATGATGAGAAGTTCAGGACATGGAAATTCATCATGGGATTGAATCTCGTTATAGGAGAGGAGGTGGATGTTCTGACCTAACCATGATGGAAGGGGTTGATGAAAAGGCCATAAGACATGAACAAAAATTGAAGGAAATTTATTCTCATAAGGAGGAAGTAAGGAAGAAAATCCGCAACTCCTCTTCGTCATCTCTTGCACCTAAGAAAGGACCATGGAATAAATTCAGAATAAAAAGTAAGTTTTGATCTGATACTAATAAGAAAGCAGCAACAAACAATTTTGTTAGAAATGCACAAAACAACTTTGTTAAGAACAATAATAACTGACAGAAGTCTTATGGAGGTCAGAATGATAACTATAAGGCTGGAAACAAACCCAAGCCTAGGAAGGGACCTATAGGAGGCTTTTATAACTGTGGAAAAGATCATTACGCAAATCAATGCCCTTTGAAAAAGGATGATCATAATCAACAACACAAGATACACGCTGCAGTAGCTGACAAGCAGGATGAGAAATAAGCCACGCCCATAGAGGTTCCGGGTAAGTTATTTGGTTTACCTATAACTATTTGTTTTGACATCGGAGCTATTAAATGTTTTATTTCTAGTAAATTAGCATCAAAACTAAAAGGAAAAGTTGGAAACATGGATAAAACATGGACTGTACATTATGGAAACAATGTTGTTCATATAGTTAGTATGTGTCTTTTTGGAGCAGTCCTTAAATTACCTAACTTTTCCATTGAAGTTGATCTTTATGTTGCAGCTTTGGGGTCTTATGATGTAATCATAGGTGTTAATTAGTTAGCAGAACATAAGGCTAAAGTGGACTATTTTGAAAAACACATTATTTGTTTAGATGACCTGTAGAAAACAATAGAGATTCAAGGTGTGAAATGTGATATTTGTGTTAGAAAATTGTCATCTATGCAACTTAAAAAGGCCAAAAATAAAGGTTATACCTTATATGCAGTAAAAATTATAGAAATAACTCAAGAGATTAATGATGTCATGGAACGATATCATTGTTACAAGACTTCGGTGACATATTTCTAGAAGATTCATGTCCTCGACCTAAGAGGGAGTTTGATTTTATAATTGAGATCAATCCTGGAACCAACCCTATTTCTAAGGCCATCATGTATCGAATGATTGCTACAAAATTAGTAGATCTTAAGGCTCAGTTGAAATAAATTTTGTCTAAAGGTTTGATTAGGCAAAGTGTTTCACCTTGGGGAGCACCAATCATTTTTGTGAAAAAGAAAGATAGAACACTTAGATTGTGCATTGATTACAAAATGTTAAACAAAGAAACAATTAAGAATAGATACCCACTCCCTAGAATTTATGATCTATTTTATCAGATGTGTGGAGCATGAATATATTTTAAGATAGATCTTTGATCTTGATATCATCAATTGTAGGTTAAGGATGAGGACATTCATAAAACAACTTTCAGAACAAGGTATGGACATTATGAGTTCATGGTTTTACCTTTTAGATTAACAAATGCACTTATAACATTTATGAATTTAATGAATACTATCTTTAAAGAATACTTGCAAAAATTTGTGCTCGTATTCATGGACAACATTCTCATATATTCTAAAAGTATAGAGGAACACCATGAGCATTTGAAGATAGTTTTAGAAATTTTGAGAAAGATACGGTTATATGGTAAGCTATCTAAATGTTCCTTCTATGACACAGAAGTGCACTATTTGGGACATGTAATAAGTAAGAATGGAATTGTTGTAGATCCTTCAAAAAATTTAGCTATAATTGAGTGGCCTACACCAAAGAATGTACATGAAGTTAGAAGCTTCATGGGGCTTTTTGGTTACTATAGAAAATTTGTAAAATATTTTTCTAAGGTGGCTACACCAATAAATTATTTACAAAAGAAGGATAAGAAGTTTGTTTGGAGTGAGAAATGTGAATCTGCATTCAGAACTTTGAAAGAATAGTTAACTTCAACACCTATTCTAGTGGTACCAGATCCTAATGGAGACTTTATGGTGGTAACTGATGCATCTAGTGAAGGTCTAGGAGGTATTTTGTTACAAAATGATCATGTCATAGCTTATGAAAGTAGAAAACTAAAGTTACATGAGTTGAATTATGATCCACATGATTTAGAGCTTTCTGCCATTGTTCATGCACTGCAAATTTGGAGGTATTACCTACTTGGTAAACCTTTTGAATTGAAAATTGATCATCTTGGGTTGAAACATATTTTCACTCAGCCAAATCTAAATGTAAGACAATGAATATGGTTATAGTTTTTGTCTCAATATGATTTTGAAAGAAATTACATCAAAGGTAAGGAAAACAGAGTGGCTGACGCTCTAAGTTGTAGGAAGCACATTTATGCTCTTATAACATTGAGAACTCATTTTAAGGATGAAGTAAAAAGTGTTATGGAATCATATTCTTACTTTCAGCAAGTAAAGATAGCGCTTGTTGTAGATCCAAATGATTTGAGGTATAAAGGTTTTCACTTTGATAATGAAGGAATCTTAAGATTTGAAAACATGGTATACATACCTTCACTAAATGATTTAAGAAATAAATTGTTAGCAAAATTTCACAATTCACCTTTTTCTGGACATCTTGGTATTACAAAGATGCTTTGTTGATATAAAACAACAATATTTCTAGAAAGGAATGAAAAAGGATGTTATTGATTTTGTGACACATTGCCTTGAATGTCAATGTGTTAAAGTGAAACATATGCACCCATCTGTTTTATTATATCCTCATAATATACCATAGTATAAGTGGCAATTGATAAGCATGGACTTTGTACAAGGGTTTCCTATGTTAAGAAATAATCGTGATGTTATTTTAGTAGTTGTTGATAAACTAACGAAGGTAACACATTTTATTGCGATAATCGAAGGATGATTCTCTCTATTGGCTAAAATATTTGTTCACGAAACTTTTAGATTGCATGGAGTACCTGAATTAATCATATCGACTAGAGATCCTAGAATGATGTCAAGGTTTTGGCAAATGCTTAATGCAGCTCTAGGAACTAAGATGAATTTCAATTCTGCATATCATCTAGAAATGGATGGATAGAATGAAAGAGTTAATCAAGTTTTAGAAGATATGTTACGAATGTATTGTATGGATCAGCAATATAAGTGGGAAGAGTACCTTCCACTAGTTGAGTTTACATATAATAACACATACCATGCCTCTCTTAAGATGACACCTTTTGAGGCATTATACGGAAGAAAATGTAGAACCCCTGTTAGTTGGGACAACATTGAGGATAGAGAGGTAATTAGACTTGAAATTCTTACTGAAATGGAATAGCAAGTTAAAATGATTCGTGAGCATTTGAAAGAAGCAACAAATATGAAAAAGAGTTATGTTGATTTAAAGTGGGTTGATAGGAAATTTGAACTTGGTGAGAAATTATTTCTTCGGGTTAAACCAAAAAAGAGCTCTATAACTTTTGGAAATATTTCCAAGTTATGACCTCGTTGTGTGGGACCATTTGAGATAGTCGAAGTAATCAAGCCTGTAGCTTACCGTTTAGCATTACCTCCTTCTTTGTCATGAATGCATGATATTTTCCATATTTATTTTCTTAAGAAATATGTTTCAGATTTATCACATGTTTTAAATTGGAATTACTTATAGGTCCAAGACCTAGGAATAATCATGGTTAAACCCATATGAGTGTTGGAAACTTGCCAGTTGCATTTAAGAAATCATGAAATAAGTCAATGTAAGGTCCAGTGGGACCATTTTAATGAAGAAAGTGTAACTTGGGAAAACATGGAGGATATGAAAAATATAATTCCATATTTATTTGATCAGAATTGAATATGATGACTGATAAAAATTGGTGATTTTATCTTTATATGTCAATAAGTCTGCCGGTTATGAATAGACAACTATTTATTTTTGAATAAACAACTATGTGAACATTGATTTCTGCAACTTTAAATTCAAAAGAAATACTTTTTACGAGGAAGTATGTAACACTTTGCAACTCATGCAAACATGAATTAATGAAGTTCTCTATGTCTAATTTACATACTTTTAATTGATTTCTACTCTAATCAAGTTTATGGTCTTAGAATGTTACATACTTAAAATTGATTTCTGCTCTTAGATTCTTTAGAATGAAATGATATGGCTTGAAAGAATACACTTTCACTTCTTATTGATAAGTTGTAGTTTGGTTTTAAGAGCTGAAAACTTATCTCTTGTACTGACTCATCCTTGGATCAATTTCAGTGATCCAAGGAATGTTTTAAATCTTCTTAATGGACTGAATGGTAAATTGACATTCATTGGTTGAGAGACATAGTGGACTGAACTTTGTATTTTTACAAATTCTTTGGGCTTGAGTGATCGTGTCTTCATTTGGTTGTAAGTTTGTGCTTGGGTCTCTAGGATTGATCTCGTAGGACATTATTGGTGTAAACAAAATATAGTCGTCTTATGACTATGAAGGGGATTAGGATCCTAAAAACTTAAGGATAATCCTAATAGTATCCTAAGCTAGGTAAGAACACCTACTTCCTATCTATGCATATTCAATTGGGTAGTAATCTAACCTAAGCTTCTTATTCTATTGTGTTGGGGGGTGACCTAACCTAAGCTCTTGTGCTAAATGAATAAGGGAAGGGGAGATTACTATGGTGATACTATACTATGTTAACCTAATGCCTAATACTAATGGTTGTGAATTTGATATAACCTAAGGTGGTATTACCTATGGAAATGTTTATAAACCTAAGGAAATTATTTAGGAAATGATTTTTGACTAACCTAAGTTTTGGGAAATCTAGCCTAAATTATTTGAAAGGGGCCTAAGGTCACATGGCACTATAGTGATAGTTCCAATGGCTTTTATTTGATTTGATTGGATTTAAATGAAGGGAAGTACCACCATTTTGGCAAGGGCTAGTTAAATTTTAGTGGGGCTTACATGGAGGCTTCGCTAAGTATGGAATTGCATGTTGATTTAGAATTGGTACTTGTCGTTTTGGGAGAGGTGAATCTTGGTTTTTGTGTGAAAACCATCTTGGAAACATGAGAGGTGGGTTTGTGAGAGGTTGTTTGGTTTTGCATGCCTTGTGAATTTTTCTCTACATGGAGCTATCTGGTTCTTTGAACCAGTAGTTCAACTTCTTCTTCTTCTTGGCTATTTTTGGGTTCTCTGGTCAATTTTGATCAAGGGAATGTATAAGAGGCATTGGAAGAAGAATTGTTTGGTTGTTGATCTGTTGTGGAGAAGAAAAAGGGTTGGAAACTTGGTTGGAAGTCTCCTTCAAATTGGTAGAGGCACTATCAGGCATGATAGGCTCTACCCATTAAGATTTCTTGCTTTCTTCTAAATGATTCATTAAAATAATTTTTCTCACTTGAGATATATTTTTGCATGATGTGTCTGGTTATTTACTTGTATGTTTTCATGAAATATTTGTTGTTTTTGGTATGTAAATCCATTACTGGCAATGGTAGTTTTTGGGAAACTTTCTCTGTGCTAGTTTAATGGTGATATTCATACAAACTTGTTTTTGGAAGTTCGTAATTTATATTAGAGACTAGTATTGATTTGAACTAAAATTTGTTGCCATATGTTTCATTCTAAACTATCATTTAGAGTGTGTGTTCATTGAATTTGTAGTAGAGCTTCTTGGTTGTTTTGAACTGACATTTGTTAATCATATGGTTCTGAATCTCTGTTTTAGTCTTGTGTTTCATTGAGCTTGTAGTAGAGCGTCGTGGTTGTTCTATGCTTGTGTTGAAGATTTGAGATTAATTATAAGCTTTTAATGGAACTTCGTGTTTGTTCTGAGATGTGTTGGAACTTGGTGTAGTTCTAAACTTTTGGTTGAATCTTTGTATTTGACACTGTAATCAAATTTAGTTCTTGCGAATGCTAAACTTGTAGTCGAGTTTTTGAGTTTTGTTTTGTATATATACTCTAACCTGAAGTTTTATTCTTATTTGAGGAATTGAAAATACGTGACTCATATTTGATCTTGTGTTTGTTTGAGCCAATGTTAGAGCCTTATGGAGTTCTGAACTTATGTTCGAAGTATTTGACATTGTACAAGTATTCCATTTTTGTGTGTTTTGAACTTGTGTTGGAAACGATATGTTTGATTCTTTACTTGTATTGCAAGCTAGGTTTTGTTGGCATTTTGGTTTTGAAAAGATTTAACCTCATAATTTACTATCTCGCTTGAGGGGGTCTTGAGAGTTTTGTTTTGGTCGGAAGTAGACTGGGTAACCTCTTTTTGAGATATCCTCTATTTAGCTTCTTGAGATAGAATGGTTGTATTACATATGTCTTTTAGAAGAACAATGCCCTATTGTGGGTTTGGTTGATCTTCGTTTGTTTGGATCGATGTCCTTTTATTATGGGTTTCGTTAAAAGTTTAGAGGTTATGGAAATGTATTATTTACTTTCCTTCTTGTTTTAGATGTTGAAACAAATACCTTCCCTATCATAATATTTTAAACTAGAATTCAAAAGTCTTATGGTGATTCTGTTTCAGTCGAGTAGGAAGTAAGATTGGAACATCTCTGGACTTAAACATCGTTGGGGTTTCTTACTCTCTTCAAATATTTTTAATTGGTTTCTTGGGTTTTATTGGAAGTTGAATTTAAAACCTAGTATATTGAATCTTGTATGAAAGGATATATATTATCTTTGTTTAGATAATTTTATTATTGTTCTTATCTGGGACACGAACTATATACTTCTTTGTATTGAATGTTATTGAAGCTGTGTAATGGGACTTCAATTCTTGAGTTTGCGATTACTTCTGCACTTGTAATCTTTTATTGTTTGAGGATTTCTACTCCTTATGGATTCATTGAATGAATCTCCAAGTTTTATAGAGAAAGGAATATGTTCTCTTGGGGACGTTTACTGTTTAGAGTCTGTATTGTGAATTTCATTCTAAGATTTGAATTGAACTTGAACTTGGTGAATGGAAATGGGTAAACCAGTTTGATAGAATTGTAATGGAAAATTAGAAGTGTTATTTCTTTAACTGTACGTTCGTTTTGTGTTCTCTTTTGGGAACTAGATAAAGAGTTTCTAAGTTGGAAGTAGAAAAGGGAATTCATTTCATAGTATAAATGAAATGAATTATAGATTGGGTCCTTTTATATTTGAGATCATTTTTCTATTGTTTGGATAAGTTCATTTGATTGAACTTATCTATTTTCAATCTTCTTCTGAGATGGAAAATTTATTGTGGAACGTTTTGTTTCAGGTCTTGAATTGAGGTAGATTTGTGTGTTCTAAACCTATAATTGCCTTACTAATGATGATTTTTTGGGAAATAGCATGTAGTGATTCTTCTTCCTTTGTTATATGGAATGATGAAGTATTCTAATATGAGCTATGTTGTAACTAACTTCTTTTGCTGCTTAGAAAAGATAAATGTGTATTTCTATTCTTATGGAATCATGAAACAATTAGATGATAAGACTTGTTGACTGCTTTAAAGTAATTGATAGGATCAATTAAACCATATGATATAAATGTAGGTGTTACGGATTATATTATGCTCTTTTCTTATAGTAAATTCAAACTCTTTAATTGTGCTTCTTTCCTGGGTGTTATTACTCATGATTGTTAGTATGAAATATATTAGTTGTTTCATTACAACAAAGTTGTTTAATGGAATAATTACTGGAATGCACTTCAATTTCATGCATAGTGGTTATCATGCTTAGTTCATTGAACTGACCCATGCTAGCAATTTTTGCTAGATGGACATCATAAGTGATAAAAGAAGGCAAGAAATTTTATGATGCATTGGCTTATTTAATTTGGGATCTTATGTAAAGAGTTTTGAATCATTCTTGAGTTGTATTGGAAAAGAAAAGTGATGTTCTTTTAAGATCTTAATTATGATTGACATGCAAAATGTCTGAAATGCATAGTCTTGTAAATGTATATTTAAAATCATGTATTGAAAGGTTTTGTGTTGGACTCCAATTTGAAATGTGAATTCTTTTGTACTTGTATGATGGAAATAATAGTGATATCTTGGTAGAATTCCTTATATCTATTTATATACTATTGTTTTTATCAAATATTGAGTTGGATTAAGGAGATAGTATAATCTCCCTTATTATAATGAACTTGTTAAATTGCAAAAGATGTTGTTCTCTAATTACACAACTATAGTTTAATAATGAAATATGCTTGGGACATATAATTAAACTATATAAGTAATGAACGATAAAAAGGTTATGTTAAACCTAACATCTAACCATGAAAAGGAAGACTCTTCCTCTCTCATGGAATGAAAGGTAAAAGGAATAGTGGTATGATCTTTAATCATTATACTTCATTTATAAAGTAAACACTAGCTGAATCTAAGTGGATGACACACTTGATTTGGACAGCTAGGTTGCATTAAGAATTAAACATTTGATGTTTGTTGTCCTATTTTTGGGATAACTGCTTGTTATGCCACATTAACTAATAACAAATGCAAACATGAATTAATGAAGTTCTCTATATCTACTCAGGATAGTGTTGGATAAAGAACTTATGGAATGTTGGAATTAGGGTTAGGCAGGGTTGTTGTAATCTAAATTTTTAATCCAATTTAATTATGATTAATAACCACTAAGGGGGTATGTACATCTTGATGAATTAGTTCTAACGGATGTTGGCACATGCCAACTGTAGGACTGTATCCTCGAGAAGTCCCTAGAATTCTCATGGATATAGTGTTGCAGTTGACATGTGGCAACACCCTTCCGTATTGTTCATCTAGATATACACTCATCTGGACTTGTACTTAGTTTCTCTCTAGGTCAATTTAGTAGCATATTCGGGATAGGGTAGCTTTCTATGACTTAGGGTACCTTGGCACATTCGGATGACTTAGGTTAGCTGAGTATGCCCATGTTCGAGTAGAGACAAGTGAAGGAAAGAGAGGAGTTTACAGAGAAGGACATCAAGCCCAAGACTGCAACTGAGTAACCAGAGCCCAGTGACACTCATCCAAGCATTGGGAGAGAAGATAGCTCATCTTTGATTGTCCGATCATCCTACCTGAGCCCTGCCTTCGTTATCACAGTCTTTGGACCTGTATCTTCATCAGGAACTAGTAAGTAGTATCTTGTATGTTCTTTTGATAACATTTCTTGAACTTCTGAATCACAAGCAATTATAAGTCTATTCCTAGATCTACTACCCGGTAACACCCTACATCTAACTATCATTCCTCTACCCCTACATTGCCCCAAGAATAGCTCCCATACCCTCTGAGTCTTCTCCATCACCCCATTACCTATCCCCAATCATTTACTAGCCTTATAAACACCATAGGCACCTTATAAACAACCTTCACTAAAAGCCCCTAAACCCTTGCTGCTCCTACCAATATCGGTTAGCGAGAAACAGAGTACCGTGTGAGTGACCAAAGCATTGGTCACTTTGTGATTCAAAACCAAAACTAGCCCTTTCCTCTATTGTTTTAACAAGGTAATTAAATTGTAATTTTGCAATAATTTGTGTTAATTCATATTAGCAGGGGAACTGACCACCTTCGAAAGGAAGTTTAATACTTCCTGGGCCCAAGGTAGTTCCCTCATTTATTGTCTAATTAGAATCTGGTGGTCTTGTATTCTTACTTGTAGGTAGTCCTTCCCAGATAAAAGGAGTTCTTTGCAATCGATCTGATCTCTCTCTACGGTATGCACACACCCTCTCAACATTCAATAGGTATTCCTCCTAGCCCTAACCCTTATCTGTTTCTCAAAGGAATGAAAGGATAGAAGCAACTCTATTCTAGGAATGGAAGCATTCTGTGCGAAACATTTTGGCACGCCCGGTGGGACCCATTTTGGGTTTCTTTCTTTCTTGCTTGCTTTCATATAGGGAGCACACTTGCTATTTTCTTCTTCTAAAATATTCACAAGATATTTTGTTACCTTTTGGTAAAAGAATTTGTTTTGCTTTCACATTTTTGCATTAGTGAAAATCATCTCCTTGCTTCATCGAATATCATTTTCGATTTGGGTTTAAAACACGTGCATCACATTCTTGCTTTCTTGTTGTTTTCAATTCTAGTGAACATAGATTAAGTGTGGTCATACACGTGGGGTGATATCCACGGTATTGCAAGAAATTAATCTTACTTTCACTTTGCCCAACACATACCAAATCACATCATAAATTAACACAACAGCTCAAACATCCCCCTTTTCCGCGGTATTCCTCCGCCCGATTGAGGTAACCTTATAAGCCAAAAAAAACTTGACATTTCCCCTAAGTCTTCTGTTTAGGATTGACATCATCTTGTGTCTAAGGCATAAGCCCAAAGTGATTAAAACTAATCCTAGGGTTAGTCTGTTAATTTTCTTGTGCATCTTGCTTGTTTTTAGTTCTGTTTCTCTGTCATACACTGTTTTCTATGATCACTTCAGAACAGTTTGGTAGGTATACTAAGCATCGTTAACCCTAAATCAGAAACTTCTTACAACTTCTTACAACGGTCCTATTCTACCGACATCGGTTAACTTCGAGCGGCGGTTATAGTCGGACAGAGACATCGGTTACCTAACCGATATCGGTTACTGTCTTTCATAGTTCCCAAAACTAGCAACCTACCCATTTCCAACATTTTGTTGTTGCTTCTGTTCCTGATAGATTGCATCCCTGCTGTGTACTCTTGTCCATGGTTGTTATCACTCGAAACAAAGCTCTGACCATGTTTCACATGCTGCTCTGTGCCTTTTCTGAATCACCCCCTTCACATCTGTGGGAATCCTATGGACACCAATGAGGTTCCCTAAAATCCTGTAGGAGATAAGGAATTTGTGAAATTTTTGGACGCTAATCCTAGCGCTGTACAATACTATTTGTCTCATGCCCCTGACCGTACACCCGACGGTCAACTCCTTGTTGGTATGCCTATTAGTATAGCCACTCACTTAGCTCCTTCCCCACCTGATAACTCCGCCTTACCTTCTTCATCCTTAGCCCCATCTCCCAACTCAGTGGCTTCAGAGGTTCTTACGGCACAGATTGGCTTTCCTTTTGTTAATCTGGGGCCCCACATATCATTACCGCTAACTGTTCCTACCTCGTCTCTCTCGCAAACTGCTCCTTTCATAACTTGCTCTCTGCCACCTATCCACACGAGCTTTCCTTCTCAAGCTCCGCCCACCTTTTCATTTCCACACACTTATCGGTGGCTTCAACACCTTATATAGGACATCCCTATTCGGTTGCCTCAACATATTCATCCTCAATACCTTATCAACATTTAGCCCCCCCATTGTCTAGTGGAGGCCCTTGGCCCAATCCTCCACCTTTTACAACAACCGCACCATCATCTCATCCCACCACTGATTTCATCAAACAAATGATGGAAAAAATGCAAAATCTGGAGGCTTCTGTTTCAGGAAGCCGTAGCACCCTGACATACGAGCAAGTTTGTCGGGAGCCTATTCATCCTTCTATCCCCCTTCATTCATATCCTCCTCAATGGGAATTACCAAAATTCACTCATTTTAATAGTAAGGAGGATCCTCAACAACATTTGCGATCATTTAGACATGCCTGCTATCTGATTGCTCATGACGATGCCTTACTACTCCGCACCTTTCCCATGTCCTTATCAGGACCCACCTTGGAGTGGTACAGTGCTTTAACCCAGCACTCAATTTTCTCTTTTAACCAATTAGCCCAATCTTTCTTGGATCATTTCTCCATTAACATTGCCAAGAAAGTATATATCACCGACCTATATGCCATCTGACAATTTGAAGATGAATCTATCACAGATTTTGTTGGACGATGGCGGGGCCTTATCAACCAACTTACTTATGCCTTGCCTCAGGCTGAACTTATCGAACTCTTTACGCGGGCCTACGCTAAGAACATTTCTCCTACCCTCCAAATTCAAACTTTCCGCACATTTGACGGAAACTAGAAATTCGAGCCTTAGAGGAAGAGAAATTGTGGTTGTGCAATAAAAACCCCAATTTCTGAACCCAAGACTCCACCAACAAACCTAATACCACCAATCCTCACGCATCGACTACTTCGAAATCAAAAGGAGCTGTACACGTGGTGATGGTCAAATCTCAAACACCATCTAATACCCTGCCAAAAACCACCTATAAGTATAAAGCGGAGCCCATCAATTACACTCCTTGGGAGAAACTTATGGTGTCATATTGGAAAAATTGCTCAAAGCGGGAGCTATCACCTTGCCTCTGTTAAACCTCACTCGGGTTTGATTCCACCCACGCTTTATACCTTCTTGGTACAAATAAAATGACACGTAACTTCCATCACGTGAAGGGACATAGTCACGAAAAGCTGTAAGATGTTGAAAAATATAGTGCGGGAAATGGTTGATGCGGGGATATAACCCTCGATAATCCTAATGCCCCTGCTAACCAAAATTTGAAAATCTTCAACAAACCATTCCCAAACCACTCATCTAACAGTAACATAAACCAAGATATCTTAGCCGAGGAGAGTGTTCATGAAATCCATGCGGTCTTGACTCCCAACCAAAAGCTTCTATCGAGGAAATTCTGAATCAAGCCTCTTCACTAATGCAAGGACCCGAACCCCCTTCACCACCATCAAGACAAGACGAAATCCTTGCCATTCCTTTACCCATAAAGGAATTAACCACCCAGAGTTCTCTTCTCACAGATGAGCCTTCTTACACCACATCCTTGCAAGACTGTGAGCGGATGTTATCTAACTTATCTATTTCCCAAACATCTCCTTCTACCACTCTTGTTGTACAAGAGGAAGGCTCGCCACTTTTTTCATCATCCTTAGACGAGAAACCCCTTGAACCGACATCACCAAATTCTTTAATCATGATGGATCCTCTCAAACATGCCCTCCTACCTATTATTTCTTCATCGCCTAAATCTTTTCGACTAGTTGACCTCTTAACGCCCATTGATACAGTGCCTCATTTACCCCCTGTATCACACCCACAGTGGACTGGAATCACAACCCACCTTTCTTCCATACAAAATTTCCTATTCACACGTGAGGATTGTCACCCCTCAGAAGATAGACGAGTCCTATGGGAATGTTTGAGTACACCATATTCTACTCAAATGTAGATGACCGATCCAGACGCCTCTACCATATACCCGAAGTGTTTACAAAAGCTTAAAATTCCTATGTCCTCATCTTCACCCCCCTCATCTCTACCAAATACCTCATCCACCTCTATTGACCTAACCAAACCTTCCCCTACGCTTGGGACCTCACCAATACCTAGTCTAACACACCCACCTAAATGGTTAGATTTATCCAAAAGTAAAGTCGTCCATCCACTTAGGAGACAGACCCAATCTCCTCAAGTCCAACCTATGTCTCTATCACAACTAAAACCATCACCGTCACACCTACCTTCTATATTGGGACCTCATCCCTCCACCTTGCATCAATACATCATACCTCCTGCGTTTTCTTTAAAACGACCTACAACTTCTATACCCATACAAAGATCCAAGGGTATATCAACACCATCACCCTAAGTATCCTATCCACATATTAACCCTAAACAAACTCCATCATCAAAGGATTTGTTTTACTATCACTCCTCTTTCTCCTTGGTTGTTTTTACGCTACCGCGTCATCATCGACCACTAAACATAACTTTGTGCCAAAGAGGTCACGTTTAGTTAAACCCAATTATCAAACCCCTTGGCTAAGCCACCCCCCATATAAATCAACCATACCCGGTCATTTCGAAACCTACCCGTCAATAGCCTCATTTTCCTCGACTTTGACCCGCTCAAAGGGTCTTACGCCAAAATCCTTGCTATGTTGGTGGAGAATGCGACCATTTCCCTACCCCCACTTAGACCTATGATCCATCTAAACCTCGACCTATAGGTTATGATGAGTCTAAAATATGCTCTTACCACCGCACACTAGGACATGATGTAGAGGGATGCAAAGTGTTGAAAGCCATACTTCGTTAGTCACCTCTCTCGGATAGAAAGGTTAAGAAAGACAACTTACGAAGGGAGAAACCTTTAGCTTGATCCCTCTCCTATACCACTGTCCCCTCCTCACCAAGATCTATCATTATTACTGACCCCACCTCTCGAAGACCATGACTTATCCCTACCAGTCTTCCTCCTCTCGTGTTCACGAGATCAATATGATTAGTGTTCTTTACTCGAGGCGAGAAAAACAATGGGAAAGCTAAAGAAAGCACACTGCGGCCTCTCTTTCTCCATCCACCATCCGATCACACCACCACCTAAAGTGGTTATTCGTGGACTGCCTACCCCGTCTCTAATGGAGTTACCCACCGAACCATGATCAAACAACTTCACCAATCACACTGTAAAAATGACCTTTGTATGATCTCATTCGAGGCCTCACGAATCTCATCGACAAGCTCTCGTTGAAATCCTTGAGGATAGAGGTCTTACCTAATGAAACCTTGCCCATTACCTCCATCTTAACACCCTGACCATGTTGCCTCTCTCACCAAACAATCTACCACTTCCGTCCTGTCATGAAAACCTTCTTTGTCGGTTTCTCCGAAGATGAAATTGTTGACTTTGGTGTGGAAGATCGACCCGCTCTTTTCATCTCTAGCTTACGTTCGGGACATCCGCGTACATCATGTTATGATTGATGGGGGTCTTTAGCCTAAACATCATCTCTTCCAAAGCCTTCCAACAAATGAATATCCCCTCTAGTTGCGTGTGTGTGCCAACCCCACCATGTTGCGTTCATTCAATGATGCTATTATTACTTCTACCTTAGGCCTTTGTGATCCTTAACATTTCGTGTAGGGCCACGTACCTTACCCGAACTCTTCTATGTCCTTGAGGGAGAATTCAATACAACATGTTGTTAGGCCGCCCTTGGATCTGGGCTATGGGATGCGTTCCCTCTACCTTACATAGATGCATAAAATTTGAGTACGAGGGGAAGTCCTATACCGTAAAAGCTGACCCTCCCCCCTTCAAAACCTATAATATGTTATATCGCCCCAATGATGTGCTTGTACCAGTCAAGACACCCATTCATCAACCCTGACCATCCACTTGACCACACCTCAACCATCCACCTCAACCGCACCTACACCTTGACCAATGAGACCCGCGCCGCAAATACCACTTCCTTTCCCGTGGACAACATCCCAACCTCAGACCCATTAGTAGATGTTTTTCAATGCCTTACACTGGGGGAGTATCACCTATATAATGTTAGCTCTTTCCATACCCCACAGGAGTATGGACAGTTACATGCGCATCCTACCTACGACCGTCGTGTGGGGGAGGTAATCTCCTACGGACCACCTAATTGCCGCACCAACCTAATGTATGGGGGTGTCGACACATCCTCCATTACCCCTGAACCTCCCCTTGGTGTGGTTCCCTTCCAATCTGATTTTCAATACCTGACAAATCATCGTTTTCCCTCACCTTCTTGACTCGCTGTGCTTGGAAAGGTTTTGGTTTTGGTCTTTATGAACAAGGCCGACATACAATCATTCCCATTACTACACGCAAACACAAAGATCATCGTGGTCTTGGATTCTCTGAACCCCCTACACTGAAAACATCACATATCCATTTGTATCCAGGAAGATGATGAAGTCACCCCTTCCGAACCATCATCACCCATTTTGCCATCGTCACCCACAGAGTCGATAGACCCTGAATCTATCCCTCCTAACTTTTTTTTTTTCATAAACGCTATCTTCTGGGTCCTCTCACTTATCAACGTGGTAATGAAGACCCATCTTCTCTTCCCCTTCGTATCTAGGACATGATCGAAGAGGACTCACCTTGATTAATGTTGTTGAGTGCCAGGATGACGACTCCATCCTCACTTACCTTGGTGCGGACGACTCTTATATTCAACGCCTTGCCATCTGATACTCAAACCATGTTGAATGAGTCGACTATAGAAATCAACATCCACACCGAGGATGATCCTCACATTGTGAAGATCGGACAATCTCTTACCGCATCAGAACAAACTACCTTCACTACTTTCCTCGTGCCTGCATAACCAAGCTTTCGCTTGGTCCTACGCTGACATGCCAGGAATTGATCCTGACATTGTTGTCCATAACATTACCCTAAAACCGATGTCAAACTAGTTAAATAGAAACTGAGAAAAATGCATCCACGCATTGCCCTCTTGGTCAAAGAAGAGCTTCAATGACTCCTTTCTGTTTCCTTCATCTTACCTATTGACTATCCTCAATGGATCTCTAACATCGTACCTGTTACTAAAGCAACGGGGGGACTTTGGATATGTATGGATTTTCGGGACCTTAACCTCGCTTTCCTGAAGGATGACTTCCCCCTCCCAAGTATTGATCAACTTGTTGATCTCACTGCGGGCCATGAGATGCTTTCTCTCATGGATGGCTTCTCGGGATACAATCAAATTTTGGTAGCCCGGCCGATCAACATAAAACTACCTTCATAACTCCTTGGGGAACCTTCTATTATCGTGTCATGCCGTTTGGCCTTAAGAATGCTGGTGCGACCTATCAGTGGGCTATGACTTACATTTTTCATGACATTATGCACACTATCCTTGAGGATTATGTCGATGATCTTCTTGGAAAATCTAAACATCGCAGTGAACATCTCGATGTTTTAACCATTATTTTTGATCTTTGTTACAATATTGTGTTCGTCTTGACCAAAGAAATGTGTCTTTGGTGTCCTTTCGGGAAAACTTCTTGGTTTTATCATCTCTTTGCATGGCATCGAGGTCGATCCAGCTAAAGTTCAAAGCTATCCTAGAAATGCCCCACCTACTAACCTCAAACAATTGCGTAGTTTGAAGGTAAGCTCCAATCTATCGGCATTTCATCTCCCGACTCTCGGATCGATGTCGACCTTTCCATCATCTCCTTAAAAAGGACATTGTCTTTGATGGGCGAAGAGTGCCACCAAGCCTTTGAGGCTCTTAAAGCCTATCTCTTGACCACCTGTGCTTATCCCACCTCAAGACGATCGCCCTTTCTACCTTTACCTTTACTTGCCTTTGACCATCTTTGTAGGAGCCATGCTCACACATCGTGACTCGAGCATCGAGAACAAGCCATTTATTATATAAGTCGTACTTTGGTGGATTATGAGACTAGGTATACACATGTAGAAAAGTTGTGCCTAGCCCTATCATTCGTAGCCACCAAACTCCAACACTACCTCTGAATCACAAAACTTTTGTCATCACCACATGGACCCCATTCATTATATATACGCCAAACCTCATCTAAACCAACGCATGCATCACCCGATGGCTTATGCTCCTCGCTGACCTCGACCTTGAATTTGTACACCAGAAGTCAATCAAAGGACAAACTATCGCAGACCAACTCGCGGAAGCCCCTTTACCTGGGGAGCAATTTACCAATTTTAATTTCCCTGACGAACTCATTGCCACTCTTTCACTCAGTGAGGAGTCATATCCAATGACCCTCTTCTTCGATGGATCAAATGCGGTAGCGTGGCGGTGGAGCCGGCATTGTTCTCATTCCTCTTAATGCTGAGCCTATGCCTCTTTCATTCTGGCTCGATTTCCCCTGTACTAATAATACAGCGGAATACGAGGCCCTTGTTTTGGGTCTCCAGGTTGCGTTACACTTAGGTGTCAAGTCTATTAACATTTTTGGTGACTCCCAACTGGTAGTCAATCAAGTTATGGGCATCTACCAATGTAAAAATGAGGAACTTCAAAAGTACAAACATTACGTGGATTCACTTTTGACCTTATTTACTCATTATTCTATCCAAACCATTCCCGCTCCACTAACAAATTTGTGGATACTATGGCTTGCTTAGCCTCTGCAAATTCTGCCTCACCAGTGACTACGACATATTCGTCTTGGTCAACAACTCTTTGCCCCATCTTACTCCCCCGGATGTTTGTATGATAAATAATGTGTCTGCTAATTCGAGGATACTGGTATCACCAATTTCACGACTATCTTCTGACCTCTGTTCTCCCACCTGACCTTACTAGTAATGAAACGTGCTTTTCTTAAAAGTGTTTCTCGTTATGTCGTCATGGGGGGACTCCTCTATAAACATGGCTTTGATGGCATCCTCCTTCGATGTCTAACCGGTGCGGAGGTCACCTATACCATCCAACAAGTCCACGACGGTATTTGTGGTGGACATTTTAGTGGCCTTGCCGTGGCCAAACGGATCCTTCGCCTAGGCTATTATTGGCCTACTCTTAATAACGACTGCTACGAATATGTTAAGCGTTGTGTTATGTGTCAACAACATGCCAACCTTCAACATACTCCTAGCCATCCGCTACAGGTCACACGAGATCTTTGGCCTTTCTCACGATGGGGTTTAGACCTTATTGGTGAGATTCACCCACCATCTTCGCAAGCGTCACCGTTGGATAATCACACCGAATATTACACTAAATGGGTGGAAGCCATTCCACTCATTTCAACCAAAAAAAAGTAAAAAATCGTCGAATTCATTAACCATCACATTATCTGTCGTTTTGGCGTTCCTCATCGCCTGATAACAGATAATGGAAAATCTTTCAAAAATAAGTTGTTACAAGACCTTTGTGACAACTTTGGTATCAAACTTAGCTTCTCATCACCTTACTATCCACAAGCAAATGGTCAAGCTGAATCTTCTAATAAAACCCTAACCAAAATCCTCATGAAAGTTGTTAACGATTCTGGAAGCAATTGGCCTGATCACATCCCCTTTGCCCTTTGGGCTTATCGGACTAGCATTCGCACCTCCACTAATGCCACCCCATTCTCTTTGGTATGGTACAGAAATTTGTCTTGCCTCTCGAAATACAAATACCCTCCCTAAGAATATCTCTTCAGGATGTTCTCACTCAATGATGATTTCCGCAAGAGCGGTTAGCCCAATTGGAGCTTCTTGACGAGCGTCGTCTTACAGCTCTTGACCACCTTCAAATCTATCAAAAACGCATCAAGCGTGCTTATGATAAGTGACTTCATGAGCGTACCTTTAAGGTTGGTGATCTTGTCCTCAAAGAGAATCAGCATGTAACCAAACTAGAAAAGAGCAAACGTGGAAAATTTGCTCCTAATTGGATTGGGCCTTACATTATCACTCATACTTACGGATCAGGCACTTACCGTTTAGCTTCGCTTAATGGTAAACCTGAGCCTAAACCCCTTAATGCCTTGCATCTTCGACCATTCTACTGTTGAATTTAGTGTTATATCACTTCTTATCTACCTTGCGCTCATCCCTTGAGCTCATTTACTACCTCATACACTTTTGTTCCATGCATCTCAAATCGAATCAAGCTCACATGGTTTGGTCATCACCTCCCCTTAAAGATGCCTTCCCCTTTTTAGTCTAGTCCATGACTTAAAAGTATCAAAATAACACGTTCTCAATTATACGCTTATGGGATATTCTTGAGTCAAACTTCCTACAAAACTAGATGCTTCATGCCAAACGGACATCTAGACCTCTAAAGTTATACATAGACTGCTCCCTCGAAGGACAGCTATGTGCAAAGCCACTTCTACTATTATAAATAGACTGCTCCCCGAAGGATAGCTATACAAAAACCATGCATCTGCTACTATAAATAGACTGCTCCCTTGAAGGACAGCTATACAAAGTCAGCCTTTATCAGAAGCTTCTCGCATTGATCAGCTTCGTGAAGACCTCAAGAACAACAAAATGCATATCCCCTATGGACTTCCCGCATCGATCAGTCTATATCCAGAAAAGTAAAAAGTAGTATTCCAAAGCACTTTTGAGTCATGGACTTGTCTATTTAGGTTTGGTTCTCTTTCGTCAGAATAATCACCTTATAATAAGTTCTCTGCACCCCAGCTATACCAGCCACCTCACCTCACCATTCGTCAACACAACAAAACTCAAGGGACGTGACGTATATCCGATATATTGTGATTATACGACTCTTTTCACCTATTGACTTCTCACCTATGCAAGGCACCTAGGGATTCAAGCCCATCCTATGTTAATATGTGGTTTGTTTAGCTCTTCTCAACTACGGGACACTTTTGCCTCTTTTACTCGACTCTAGGATTATGTGTTGACCTTAATCAGGACACGGTTCCCTACTACTTGGGTAAGCTAACTTTTGTTTCACCTATACCTACACCAACATCCAATCCCTTACTAACACCAATAACATTACCCTACCAATATCAATATTTTTACCAACCAACAAATTGCCTAACTATAACCAAATTTCTGAATTCACCTCTCCCTGGTCTAAGGGAGAACTACATCGGTCTGAGGCCCCTCCTTGCTTTGTGCAATGGGCTATGTAGGTAGCACTTAGGAGACATGGGGTCTCCCAAGGTTAGCTCGACCATCCCCTACCATAACCTATCATGTGTGGTATATATAAATCTATTTGTGTATTTCTATTTGCTCACATTCATCTTTATCCTTTTTCAAAACAAAACATTCAAAAACTGACCATTCTTATTATTATCATAACTCAAATCAACATACATATTTAGTTTTATTTAGATGTTAAACAAATACATCTTCTCTATCATCGATGCGTAGGTCGGCATCCTTATTTATTCTTATACTCTATGAAATTCACTTAGACCCTTGCGCCTCCTCCCAGAATCGGGTGGTGATCGTGATCGTCGATGCCACTCACTTGGCCTCTCCATCCTCAAAGGTGCCACTTGCTTATGGTTCCTCCCATGATCCGCCAACATCTCTGTAACATATGAATACGTCCTCTCGCGTGGAGGAATCTTGCCTCTAGTCTCTCCACTCGTGACTCTGCTGACCGCTAACAATCCCGTTGTCTCATTCACCCGCGTTTGGAGCTGATGAACTAAACCCTGCAGACGATCTCTCTCCGTTGTAATCACAGCTATGTCAGGATGATCGGCCCTCTCACGTACACCTCGCAGCTCTGCTACCCACCATAATCTATAAGCCTCTGTCGCTCCCGCATCCATTACCACCTGTGATGGTGCTTTATCTCTCTTGGCCCTTACGGAGGTGTCGGCCGGGGAGGTGAGAATAATGCCTCGGCATCGATCCTCATGTATGGTCTATAAGCCATAGGTATATCCTAAACAAATCCAAATTGTCACCACACGTGATCTAGAGGAATCCTCTCGTACTCACCTGGCCTGTGCCCTGCGATCCACCTCAATCGCTCTACACCCCTCAACTCCTCAGCTATGTGCTCCGTCACCATATAGTTCCCGTAAGGTCTCCAACAAATATCCATAATCGTTACCATCTCCCACACCTACCTATAATACTCGATGTCCTCTGTCACGGCCTGGGATCTTGCCTCTTGTTCTGTCTGGACCCATCATCTGAATCCCAACCTCTGCACTCCTGTCTCTCCCGACTGGATGGGTCGGCCTATCGGTCGCACACAAACAATGTGCTCATAAGCCCAACAATGTAATAAGTATGAACAATCCAGTGTCATCTTGTGTTTTCACTGAGCCCATAAACCCCTGTATAGCTCCGCCAGATATGCGGGTGCCCATGCGAAAGTCACGCTCCTTTCTATCATTTCCCAAATAATACACATCAATGCTTTTGGAAATCTTCCCCCATCCACCCTCGGTAATGCATAATACCCCACCGCTATCATTAATACCACTATAACCTTGTTTCCTCAGGGTGTGTTGCATACATTGTACCATAAGTGAATGTCAAACCTCGTTGTGTCAAATCTCGTGCAGCTGAACCAAATATTGTTGTTATCGCTCCCCGCGCCATGCTAGGCAATGCCTGATACACTGGTCTTCCTGTAATTGGGAGCCTCAAGATCCTAAACACATCTTCCAGCGTCACTTTGTCATCTCCCCTGTTGGCAGATAGAAGGTATTCTTTTCAGATTCCACCTCTCAATCAATGCCTGCAACATAGCATGATTGCGTGTGATTCGTGAATAATAGCGGATTCCACTTAACCCCACATGGTTTATCAATGCCCATTCAGCTGGTGTTACATCCGCTCGGATTCGTGATAACAAAGTTGGCACACTATCATTCATCCTCAACCTGCCTCTGCTGCATACATCAAAGCGACACCTGACCATTGATAAATCAAATCCCCAAGTGTTTTTTCTCACATTCTAGAAATTCCTACGATGCTTAGGTATCGGTTATAGATAGCGATACTTGGTTTACTAACCGATACCGGTTATCTCTAAATGATATCGGTCACTTTATCAATCTATCTGACCTACTTAAAACCACCACCTACGATAATTATTTTGCTCGTTTACTCCTCTCTATACCTATAAACATACGTGAACACCCTTACCTACCCCATAACACTCACTCTATCCCAAACCCTTACCTATCACCTTTTCTTTCTCATCTCTACCCTCTTACCTTCTCTCAGCCTATTCATCAAAACATGCGAGAATTAAAATACAACCTAACAGTTTACCTCTTGGGATGCAGCAGCTTGGGGTGGAACCTGTCTTCCCTCTCGTCTCTGCCTGCTGGATGCTTCTCCTCGTTCAGCCATGTTCACCACCCTCTTCAAATATAACTTGCCTTTCTACCTTCTTAATCTCAGCCCACACTCACTTTACCTATCTCTTTCCTCCTTATCACTCAATTCTTTCATGCAATTACCTGTATCAGTCGTCAAACAGTGTCGCATTCACGTATTTAACTTGTTGCATGACTCTAAAAATAAGAACTTAAGTTGCCGCCCAAGCTTTTCTATTTTTAGAAAAGCTCGTTTTGGCATAACCGGTATCGGTTACCTAACCGATATCGGTCCTTAATCTACCGACGTCGGTTAGGTAACCGATATCGGTCACATGTCTCCTTTTGCTTAAACCTGGGCCTTTTCTTTATTTTTTGCAAATTTTTGTGGCGCCCGCCTCTTTTTCCTGCATAACGACACCATTATCAATATTTGTCATCAAAATCACATCAATATATCATCACAATTTCATCAACATCATCTATCTACAATAAAACAACCATCACAAAATACGTACGACATTTCAATATCTACATCAAACCCATCAGTATATACACCATTTGGATCTAACTCATCATCTATACACATTAAATTTCAAAAACCATCGACAAAACACATAAAACATTTTATACACACCATGTGGATCAAAATCATCATCTCTATATATATCAATGTTTAAAATATACAACTTTCCCTGCATGGGGGCCTCTGTGATCTCAAAATAATACAAAGCCGGCACGCAGGCCGCTATCACTGTCAAAATCTCGACTCGGCTCGCAGGCCGGTCTCTCATGTCAAAAATATACTCGGCTCGCAGGCCGGTATCAACTCTATAACCTGTACTCGGCTCATGAGGCCGGTATATACAACAAGAATGAATAAATGAATCATATGTGGGCACGCAGGCCTCTATATACATAACCGGTTCGCAGACCGGTGCCTATATCAATATACAAACAAAACACCCATCTCGCTCCAGGGATGTCTCAGCTCTCCCCACCACCCTCAGCTCCTCTCCCTGCTTGGTCCTGTCTTTGGCTCCCGCCTCCTCCTGTCACCGACCCACCATTTGTGGCTGCGCCCCCACAGGATCTCGGCTCAGAGAGGTCTCGGCTCTGTGCGCCGCATATGGTGATAGTCGGCCCGGTACCATCGAGGACATCCGATAATCCGGGCCTCGCTCTCGCCTCCATATAGCGGGCCCGTGCCACCACCATGGCTCTTTGGGGCTGGTCCCCCGACTCCTAATAATAGTGGCCCCTATCTTTGGTACACCTGTGCCCATGCACTGTGGCGGTGCATTACTTTGTGCTGCTGTGGTGGGGGTGGTGCTGTGGTGGTGCACTGTGTGCTGTCTGTGGTGCTGTGGTCGTGGTGGTGGTGCACGTGGTTATATGTACACTGTGCACTACTTACTTATGTGCTGGGCTAAGCTACCCTATACTGTACCCCTGTAATACCGATGCTGTGTATGCGCAAATTTGCCCTATGTAACAACTACACCTATCCTACGAGCCGGTCCCTCTCTGCTATAATAGCCGCTAAATCTGGCTGTGCGGGCTGTGCTCTCCTAGCTGCTCTCTCCCCTACCCACCACACCAAAAATGAACCTGTGCACCGGCGTCGTCCCTGTTGTATCATCTCTTGGCCTCTCTGCTTTACCCAATCGGGTCAGCGGGCTGCGGTGCGAGGGTGGGGCCTCTACATCATCCCTCTGGTACTGTGGGAAGGGAGGTGGCTCATCCTGTCGCAGCCCCAACTGCCGTCGTACCCTCTCTAGGGGTATCCGCTCATGCTCTCCGGGCCTCGTCGGCATTTATCCAGAAAGTATCTTTGGATCCAGCGCATCTGTGCTCGGGCTCCTCCTCGGGGTGATGGCCTCTGTGGGGCCTCCATACAATGTCTAGCGCGGTCGAGCCCTCTAACATATGTGGTAGTAGGCTACGTCCCATCTATGAGAGCACCGCTCGTGGTGGCCCGACCCCTGACCACCTCGAAAGCCATATCATGTATATAACTTTGTGGCCTGCTGCTTTGGGGCAGCCCTCTTTGGTCATATACATATGATGTGCTCATATGCCCAGTGAGTGTAACAAAAATGGAGAAAATCCCAAATCACCTCATCCGGCGATAACCCCATAGCTCTCTGTATAGCTGCACCAGATATACTGGTGCCCAGGCATAGCACGTATGCTCCTCTACCATCTCGTGTAGCACTCCCATCAAATCCCGTGGGAAGCAGCCTCCCTCTGAGTCCGGGAGGGCGAAGCAGGTGATACCTATCATCATCAACACGACAAGCCGTGTCTCATGTTTTTGGGCGCGATACATGTCCCCATAGGAAATGCTCGTGCTGTGATAAGTCAATAATGCATTGCATCCCAAATACTGAAGAATGTTGTCCATAGCCATCTCCGCATCTCACGGAATACTTGCCTCCCCTACGATGATCGGTAGTCTCGGGATGCGATACACATCCTCCCAGGGTAATAGTCATCTCTCGGTAGGGAGATGGAAAACATTGGTTGCGGATCCCATCTCTCGATGAGGGCAACCATAAGGTTGTGGTCCTATCCAGCCCTATACCATTGGACTCCACCGAGTCCCACCTCACGCATAATGGCTGCTGCTGCGGACACATGTGGCGCATCCGTCTCAATAGCGGGGCATCCGATCCGCATCGTAAGCTGTTGCGTGCTGCAAAAACAACCCACTTCATTAGACCTACCCTTTACAAAAATAACTACTTTAACCCTCTATACCCCCTTTTACCCACCCGACCACACCCCGACTCTATAACACACATCTACACCCACCTATCTTACCCTAAAACATCTACGATATCCCCTTTCCTTATCTCACACCCTACCTGACCACCCCGATCTACTCTCGCCATCTAACTATGCCCCTACCAATTTAACACCTCCTAATTCATACTCAACACCTAATCTATCCTAACCAAACCAACCACACAACCACCCCATTTCCCCCCACCCCAATCACCTTTCCTATCAACTCTACCCCCTCCCTCTTCACCCCAAACAACAACCAAACAACAAAACACAAAACACAAAACAAAAACAAAACACAAAAAACAACAAAAACAACAACAAAAAAAAAAAAAAATAAAACTAACTAAAACAAAAACCAAAACACAAAAATGGTCACCTTGGACAAAACACCGGTCCCCTATAGCACATGATATACGGCACCGGTCTGATGTACCCACCGGCATCGACGACGACCAAGCGCCGGTCTACCAACAACCCACTTTGCCTAAAAATTTGGTGACCGATGTCGGTCGCTAGTGACCGACATCGGTCATCTTTGTCGAAGTCGGAGCCGAACCAATGTGGCCCCAAAACCATCTTTTTGCCTTTTTCTACCCTTTTACCCACTGGAAAACCCTACAAACCTACCCACCCTACCGTTTTAGCCTAACTAACCTACCTACCCACTCCATTTTCAAATTACATCCATTTATTCATTATTTCATTAAATTTTGGATTCCTACCCAAAACCCAAATCTAAACTTAAAATCATTAAATTCACATAATTAGAGGTTTAGAACCTACCGGTATGACTACACGTCATCGTGGTGGGATAGGTGGTGGTGGTCAGCTGGTCAGACACCTCTCCTCCTCCCTCATTTGTGCCATGGCTATAAATCTCCTCTTTGGGTCCTCCACCGATCAAATTCCCCTACTACTTTGGGGTCTACCAATCACTCACTCCTCCACTTAACTACTGCCAACTCAGCGTACAAACTCAAAAAATCACTTTTAACACCCAGACAAGCCGTATTGGTTATCAAATTGACAATGTGACAATGACAGGCCGTATTTTTCTTTTTATAGGTTTTTACCTATAACCGATATCGGTTATATTGTGCCCTAAACCACCGGTATCGGTCATCTAACCAATCCCGGTCATAGCTAACCGATATCGGTTTAATACCTTTTTCACCACAATTTCTGCCCTTATTCACCAATCTCCCTTTCTCACCACATCACCTAAACCCTCCTTTGCTAAATAGCCTTTTTTGACTTCATTGGCCCAATTCAAGGCCGCGCCCAACCAACCATTTGGCCCGAGGCCAAGGCATGACCAACCATTTGGCGACCCAAGGCGCTGACTAACCATTTGGCCCGACCCGAGGCGCCCATGACCAACCATCGGACCAACCCAAGGCGCGACCCAACCAGGACCCGACCCGAGGCCGAGCCAACCATTTGGCCCGACCCGAGGCCGCAACCAGGCTGACCAATCAGGCCCGGCCAAGGCGCTGACCAACCATTTGGCCCGACCCGAGGCGCATGACCAACCATTTGGCCCGACCCCAGGGCTGACCAACCAATCGGCCGACCTAAAGCCGTAACCAACCATTTGGCCCGACCCAGGCGTAACCAACCAATCAGCCTCGAGGCCCGACCCGAGGCCGTAACCAACCATTTGGCCCGACCCAAAGCCGACCAACCAATCGGGCCCGACCCGAGGCGCGACCAACCATTTGGCCCGATCAAAGGCGCGACCAACCAATGGCCCGACCCAGGCGCATGACCAACCATTCGGCCGACCCAATCTAACCCTTTGGCCCGACCCAAGGCCGTAACCAACCAATCAAGGCCCGACCTAAGGCGCGCCATTAAATACCTCACCCAAAACCAACAAATTACAATTTTATCTACCCATCATGTAGCTTTTTGTTCAATCGAGCTCACTGTTCGTGTTTTAGCATGATTAGGGTACTTGACTTGATCAGTCGACCAACTTTGCCTAGACCAAGACCGTGACGTTTATCTCAACCAAACCAACCATTTGGTACTGCCGAACATGCCTAAACGTTCCTGTACCTTACCCATTATATCCCCTAGAGCTACTTCCTATGCCTTGGATACCAGGATTATATCACCCTTGTTTGGATAAACTATCGACCTTTGCCTATGAATTGCTTGTTTGCTCTTCAAATCATGTACCCTGGTCGCACTACTGCATTTCAACGTGCGTCTGCTTCCTTGGACCTACCCCACCATCTTACCATCATCTCAACACCATTTACCCTTTATCAACCCTATCCCTGATTTCACGCTACCTCAATCTGTGATAGATTTGAGGGGGATTACCTATACCCTTAACAGGAGTAACCACTTCTTATTATTGTCGGTGCTGACTTTCTGACAAGAAAGCTACACATGACAACAGGGGCTAATGTAGACACCAAATTTGTGTCTTACGACCCCCCGTGCCCCGCATCTCATTTCACAACCTAGCCTCACCACCTAAACCTTGCACAATTATTTATTAATTACCTTATAATTAATAAATCCACATCTCCAAACCTGCCACCACATTTTGCCACCTCATCATGACCTAGCCCTAACCCTAAACTAACCTAATTAAGACCTATAACTTGGTCTACATCCACACCCATGACTAATTACTCCTCACCCGCACCAAAATCAACCTAATAATGACTTGACCAAGCCCACAACTAATTCCTCGGGAGAAAAGGAGGGAAAGTTGGCTACTTTACTAAAAATAGTCCACTTTGACTTAACCGATATCGGTTCCTACTCGACCGCCGTCGGTTACGTAACCACCATCGGTTCCCTGTAAATGACCTCCCCCAACCAAAAAATGGAGGATCTGGAATCTGGAAATCGGGAATTCATTGGAAAGATCGGGAATTCACTTGGCGAGCAGAGACAAGTGAAGGAAAGAAAGGAGTTTGCATAGAGAAGGACATCAAGCCCAAGACTGCAAGTGAGTAACTTGAGAGCCGGTGACACTCATCCAAGCATTGGGAGAGAAGATAGCTCATCTTTGATTGTCTGATCATCCTACCTGAGCCCTACCTTCGTTATCACAGTCTTTGGACCTGTATCTTCATCAGGAACTAGTAAGTAGTATCTTGTATGTTCTTTTGATAACATTTCTTGAACTTCTGAATCACAACAATTATAAGTCTATTCCTAGATCTACTACCCGGTAACACCCTACATCTAACTATCATTCCTCTACCCCTACATTGCCCCAAGAACAACTCCCATACCCTCTGAGTCTTCTCCATCACCCCATTACCTATCCCCAATCATTTACTAGCCTTATAAACACCATAGCCACCTTATAGCCAACCTTCACTAAAAGCCCTAAACCCTTTGCCCCTACCGATATCGGTTAGCAAGCCGCAGTGCAGTGATGATGGTGGCCGGCATCGGTCCTTTGTGATTCAAAACCAAAACTAGCCCTTTCCTCTATTGTTTTAACAAGGTAATTAAATTGTAATTTTGCAATAATTTGTGTTAATTCATATTAGCGAGAGGTGACCACCTTGAAAGGAAGTTTAATACTTCACTGGGCCCAAGGAGTTCCCTCATTTATTGTCTAATTAGAATCTGGTGGTCTTGTATTCTTACTTGCGAGTAGTCCTTCCCTGTGATGTCGGATGAATATAGGTAAAAAAATATTCGAGATAGATTCTTTAAACAGATCACTTAGTACTGGTATAGGGTAGGAGAACTAAGTATACGTAGTATACATAAAGTATTCTATATTTTAAGTTAACATGAGGGATTGGTTGATAATCGAGTCATGGAATGAGAGATTGGTGGTATACCAATTCATTACAACTATATATGGTTACATGTTATGAGATTGATTGGTGTGGAATGTGTGTTCTAAATGATGTTATATTTAGAAAAGAGAACATTATGTTTCAAAAAATAAAATAAAAAATCCCTTGTTTCTAAAGTCTTAAAATGGGAATGTTACACTTCTCCTAGGTGGAGGGTTCTTAGTGCTCGAGACTTTTCTTCCTCTAGATTCTTTTCCTTCATCGGGGACTTCTTTCTCCACGTGTAAGTACTAGGTTTAATTCTTGACTTCAACATGTTTACCTCTTGCGTAGCTCAACACTTAGTGCTTTCTCGCACCTCTTTTATTTCCCTCTTCTTTGGCGTAGGATTATTTCTTCTGTGGGGTCTTCATTGATGGATACATTATTTTCTAAGTACGCACCCTTCTCAAATTTTTGCCTAATGTAAAGGTATATTCTTGTTGCATCCCTTCCAGTGATTGGAAAATTCACTAGTTTCATCATTTATATCTCATGGGAGATATATCACTCCACGTATGTACACTTCTTGGGGTAAACCAACGTTCTACGCATCTATTTGTGGTCTTGATCTACTTCACTAAGGTAAAACCTTAGTCTCTTGGCCACTTTAAACTTGTTCACCCTTGCTTGAAAATATAGCATGGGGAAGGAGAGAGGATCTTGCACCATTGGCTCATTGCTTCATTTGTTAACCTAAATCTGCCAATGTAGAAGTGTTGATATATATCATGAATTCTACTTTCCCCTTTACGAATGCAGGTAGCTACTCTAGAATCCTCCATTCCACTCTAAACACATCCCTTAGGTGTTTGTACCATTTTTCTAGACACTCCTTGTGAGTGGTTGTCATGGTGTCACAAGTATACTTTGTGAACCACTTTGCGAGTGAGGGATCCTCTTAAGGTACTCCCAAAAAAACCTTTCTAGCCCATCAAGCACTTCAATTTCTAATAAAATAATTGTGAGGATGATATTTCCAAATAGTATCTTCTCACCTTCTTATGTGCTTCGATGATTTCATCCACGATGAAAGCAGACAAGTTATAGATGGTCCCCTCAGATATTTTCCAGCACACATTCAGCCATGCCTTGTTTACTTGAGTCCATCTCTCTTGATCATTGAGCTTGGCTACCAAGTACACGGCCATCCTCATCACGAGGTCTTGGATCTCAATGTTGACAAATTATTTTGATCCTTTCTTATAGTCAAAAGTAGCAACTATTTCCTTGATGGCCTCCTTGTCGCTTAGGTCACCATCAATGTTTTCCCCTTCGCAGATAAGGCCCGTGAACTTTGAAATTAACTAGGGGGTTATGTGCATCTTGCACCTCACAAAATAAAAGTGGTCTTTGTGAATGCGTGCCATTATCCACCTTTGGTAGAGGCACTAAGGTTTTCAAGTATGGTAGTTCATAGAGTTGTAGCAACCACCGGGTAAGTGCACGAAGTTGGGGGGCCAAAAAGTAGATAAAAACCTAAAAAAAAAAGCAAAATGCGTACGCATTCTATTATAAAGTGATCACATTTTAAATTGCTAGGTTTGGGATTTACTGAGGCATAACATGTACGTGTTATAACGTGTACATGTTATGCCTACTATAAAGAAAAAAGAGGCCCGACCCTCTATCATTTTATCTCCCTCAAATGTGAGTTTCAAAGCTTAACCATGCCCTCGTGTTTTTCATTCAGCTAGATCTCAAGCTCAAAGGATCATTTCTGGATCACCGGGAAGATTTAAATTGACAATGGTGCCACGGAGAAGAGGTAAGCACAATTATTTTATCAAAATTGCATTGAAATATTATAATTATAGACTAAAATTTGAATTGAATACATATTTTTTATTGTTACGGTTAGAGGTCAAGGGAATCAACCACAACCAAACACCGCTATTACCTTTATGCCTCCTGAAACTCCCACAATTTCTCAACATCCCTTGGGTATTCAAGAAGATTTAGTAGCCCACATAGTTGAAAGCAAAATTGAAATTGAGTATTTAATCAAAACAATGAGGGATTCACAATCTACAAACCCCACCACGCCTCTCTTAGAAACATATTGTAGGAATTACTTGTTCAAGTTGACATGGAAATGGGGAAAGTTGATCATTAGACAATTTGAGAGAGGGTTGTAGGGTTTATTATTCCAACAAATTGTCATATGTGGATGTAAAGAAAAAATAAATATTAAAAGACCTCATATGCGCCTTATTCACGGACCACCGCACTAATTTTCTGTTTCGTTGTCATGTAAATAGTTTCCCATCCATTAGTGCAATAATAATTTTATTAAAATTAATTTTTGGGACCAATGGTGGATTGTGTTTGATTTTCCACCTTGTAATAACAACGAGGTTCCACTATAATTTCTAAGGAAACTCTATGCGAGGAAACTCTATCTGAAATTCGTGAAAGAGATGAAAGGGACATTGGGGGCCACAATATATAAACAAATAAAAGCGTGTACATGTTATAATGTGTACACGTTATGTAATACGTACACATTTTTTATTTTCTCTTTTTTCCAAGCCATGCCTCAAGGCTTGGGATCAGTTTGGATCCCCAAGCCTGAGGCATGGACCTGTACAAACACAACAAACAATGTGTTTTTACAAGAAAATGTAGAAATTCATCTTCCTCTATGATAAATCAAAATAAAACAATCGATCCATTTTTAAAAAATTATACCACGACGTAGAGCAGAGTTTCTTCTTTCTAAAAATAGAATTTTTTGAGTTTTCTAACTAATATAAGGTTTCCATATTATTTATTTTCTAACTATGCCTTTTTATAGCTATTTTTTGAAGTGTAAATATGTCTATCTTTCATAGTGTATCTTTTTTTTGGGTGATCAAAATTTAAAAAAATATACTAGCCCAAACTAGGCATAATTCTATACATATTAAAAAAAAAAAATCTAATTTTTGATATTTTTGAGGTAGTTGGGGCGGGCATGGTCGGAGCTCCATTATTTTTCAAAAGATAAAAATTTTGTATTAGAAAAATCATAATAAAAAAATATTCTCTATAAAAATCTAAAAAACATGAGCAGTATGTTGGAATTAGGGTTAGCCAGGGGTTATTATAATCTAAATTTTTAATATAATTTAATTATGATAAATAACAACTAAGGGGGTATGTACATCTTGATGAATTAGTTATAATGGATGTTGGCACATACCAACTATGGGACTATATCCTCAAGAAGTCCCTAGAATTCTCATGGATATAGTGTTGCAGTTGACATGTGGCAACACCCTTCCGTATTGTTCATCTATATATACACTCATCTGGACTTGTACTTAATTTCTCTCTAGGTCAATTTAGTAGCATATTTGGGATAGGTAGTAGCTTTCTATGACTTAGGGTACCTTGGCACATTCGGATGACTTAGGTCAGCCGAGTATGCCCATATATCCTAAGTCATCGTGAGTGTCTTCCTATAACAAATTATGTTGCTAATCGGGGCTAGGGTTGAACCTTGGGAAAGTGGACTGATGGTAGTTAGTAAAGACCATTCTAGATAATGAAGAGTGAGGTGAAGGATGTATTCTAGAATGATGAGTATGTCATCTAGGAATAGTAACATGAACAGTATGTTGAAAATATTTGGCCAAAGTATTGCAAGATGTTGGTTACATTGTCCTATGTCACCTAGTTTAAAGCAATGTGATGTTAGATGAATATAGGTAAAAAATATTCAGATAGGTTCTTTAAACATATCAATCAGCACCGAGAATAGGGGAGGAAAACTAAGTATACGTAGTATACATAAAGTATTCTATACTTTAATTTAACATGAGAGATCGATTGATAACCGAGTCATGGAATGAGAGATCGGTAGTATACCAATTCATTACAACTACATATGGTTATTTGTTATGAGATTGACTGGCATGGAATGTGTGTTCTAAACGATGTTATATTTAGAAAAGAGACCATTATGTTTCAAAAATAAAATAAAAATCCCTTGTTTCTAAAGTCTTAAAATGGGAATGTTACACTTCTCCTAGGTGGAGGGTTATTAGTGCTCAGTAATTTTCTTCCTCTCGGAGTCTTTTCCTTCATCGGGGACTTCTTTCTCTATGTGTAAGTACTAGGCTTAATGCTTGACTTTAGCATGTTTACCGCTTGCATATCCACGAACACTTAGTGCTTCTCGCACCTCTTTTATTTCCCTCTTCTTTGGCGTAGGATTATTTCTTCCTGTGGGGTCTTCATGGATGGATACATTATTTTCTAAGTACGCACCCTTCTCAAATTTTTGCCTAATGTGAAGGTATATTCTTGTTGCATCCCTTCCAGTGATTGGAAAATTCACTAGTTTCATCATTTATATCTCATGGGAGATATATCTCTCCACATATGTACACTTCTTGGGGTAAACCAACGTTTTGTGCATCTATCTCGTGGTCTTGATCTACTTCACTAAGGTTAAACCTTAGTCTCTTGGCCTCTTTAAACTTGTTCACCCATGCTTGGAAATATATCACAGTGAAGGAGAGAGAATCTTGCACCATTGGCTCATTGTTTCATCTATCAACCTAAATCTGCCAATGTAGAAGTGTTGATATATATCATGAATTCTACTTTCCCTTTACAAATGTAGGTAGCTACTCTAGAATCCTCCATTCCACCCTAAACACATCCCTTATGTGTTTGTACCATTTTTCTAGACACTCCTTGTCAATGGATATCATGGTGTCACAAGTATACTTACGAACTGCTTTGCGGGTGAGGGATCCTCTTCTAGGTACTCCCAAACAAACCTTTCTGGCCCATTAAGAAATTCAATTTATAAGAAAGTTATTATGAGGATGATATTGCCAAATAGTATCTTCTCACCTTCTTATGTGCTGCTGATGATTTCATCCACGATGAAAGTGGAAAAGTTATAGATGGTCCCCTCATATATTTTCCAAAGCACATGTTCAACCATGCCTTGTTTACTTGAGTCCATCTCTCTTGATCATTGAGCTTGGTTACCAAGTGCACGGCCATCCTCATCATGAGGTATTGGATCTCAATATTGTCAAATTATTGTGATCCTTTCTTATAGTCAACAATAGGAGTTGTTTCCTTGATGGCCTCCTTATCATTTAGGTCATCATCAATGTTTTTCCCTTCACAGATAAGGCCCGTGAACTTTGAAATTAGCTGGGGGGTTATGTGCATCTTGCACCTCATGAAATAAAATTGGTCTTCATGAATGCGCACCATTAGCCACTGGTAGAGGCACTAAAGTTTTATGAAGTATGGTAGTTCATAGAGTTGTAGCAACCACGGGTAAGTGCAAAAGTTGGGGGTCTAAAAAGTAGATAAAAACCTAAAAAAAGCAAAACGCGTACGCATTTTATTATAAAGTGATCACATTTTAAATTGTTAGGTTTGGGATTTACCGAGGCATAAAATGTATGTGTTATAACATGTACACATTATGCCTACTATAAATAAAAAAGAGGCTCGAGCCTCTATCATTTTATCTCCCTCAAATGCAGTTTCAGAGCTTAACCGTGCCCTCACGTTTTTTCATTCAGCTGGATCTGAAACTCAAAGGATCATTTCTAGATCACCAGGAAGATTTGAATTGACGATGGTGCCACGGAGAAGAGGTAAGAACAATTATTTTCTCAAAATTGCATTGAAATATGGTAATTATAGATTAAAATTTGAATTGAATATATATTTTTATTGTTACGGTTAGAGGTCAAGGGAATCAACCACAACCAAATCGCTAGTCCCTTCATCCCTCCCAACACTCCCACAATTGCTCAACATCCTTGGGTAGTCAAGAAGATTTAGCAGCCCACATAGTTGAAAACAAAATTGAAATTGAGGATTTAATCAAAATAATGAGGGATTCACAATCTACAAACCCCCACCATGCCTCTCTTAGAAACACATTGGAGGAATTACTTGTTCAAGTTGACATGGAAATGGGGAAAATTGATCATTATACAACTTACAGAGAGGGTTGTAGGGTTTATTATTCCAACAAATTGTCATATGTGGATGTAAAGAAAAATAAATTTCAAAAGACCTCATATACGCCTTATTCACATACCGCCACACTAATTTTCCTATTCTCGTTGTCATGTAAACAGTTTCCCATCCATTAGTGCAATAATAATTTGATTAAAAATAATTTTTGGGATCAATGGTGGATGGTGTTTGATTTTCCACCTTGTAATAACAATGAGGTTCCACTATACTTTCTCGAGGAATCTCTATCTGCAAAATTCCCGTGAAAGAGATGAAAGGGACGTTGGGGGCACAATATATAAACAAAGAAAAATGTGTATGCGTTATAATGCATACGCGTTATGGAATTTATACGCATTTTGTATTTTCTCTTTTTCCAAGCCATGCCTCAAGGCTTGGGATCCAATTTGGATCCCCAAGCCTGAGGCATGGACCTCTACAAACACAACAAATAATGTGTTTTTGCAAGAAAATGTAAAAATTACACTTTCTCTATGATAAATCAAAATAAAACAATAGATCCATTTTTAAAAAAATTATACCATGACGTAGAGCAGAGTTTCTTCTTTCTAAAAATACAATTTTTCAATTTTTCTAACTAATATAAGGTTTCCATATTATTTATTTTCTAACTATGCCATTTTATAGCTATTTTTGAAGTGTAAATATGTCTATCTTTCATGGTGTATTTTTTTTTGGGTGATCAAAATTTAAAAAAATTATACTAGCCCAAACTAGGCATAATTCTATACATATTAAAAAAAAAATTAATTTTTGATATTTTTGAGGTAGTTTGGGCGGGGTCATGGTCGGAGCTCCGTTATTTTTCAAAAGATATATTTTTTGTACTAGAAAAATCATAAATAAAAATATATTCTCTGTAAAAATCTTAAAAAATGGATTCCAAACTAGATGCTCCTAGCTATCTTTCTACCAAAGGTTTTTCAAAAATACTAAATGGTGCTCAAAAAATGGTGGGGGCACAAAAGTCACTCTATTATGTTTTTTAACAAAAATAGGAGCATCTGTTGGTATTTTAGTTGTTTGACCCACTTAAACTTATCCGTTTTCAATAAAATTTAGTAGCTTAAAAACTAGACTCAAAATTCTATGATTCATATTTCTACAACATCTTCCAATTTTGAGTGTAACTATTTCGAAAAACTCGTACAAGTTGAAGTTTTTTTTCAGAAAAATGCATCCACTTAAGACCCCCTTTTGGCCCCCCAACTTGGTGCACTTACCCCCCCGCCTTCTCCAACTTAACCTTTACCTCATCGCTGCCAATGGGCATTCCTTCCGACATTCTCTTATTGGTTTGATGAACAAAATCCAAATCCATTTCTTTCTTAATTGTGATGGTGCGGTGATTATAGTCACACATAGTAATCTTTCTCGGGTGTGATTCTTATTATTTTCCTAGAAATAACTTTGTTTGGGTACTGCATTTTTGTGTACCACTCTTCATTTGTGCTTGTGATGGCAGCCATTTGCTTCCCCTTACCCTTGGTCATCTACTTCTTTGGTGAGATGGTTACTTTCTTTGCTATTCTTATTGTTAGATTATCACTTGAACATATTTTCCTTGCTCTTCTCCACCACTTTATCCATCCCCAAGCTCGATATTTGTGGAAAAAACCTTCTAAATTTGTGCCCTAGTCACCAAACCCTAACTAGAAAATCCCTTCCACAAGATGACACTTGCTTATTTATCTTCTCCACGCCCATGTACTCCTTTCCCTTGGTTTTCAATTTTACCCTAGCTATGCACTTGAGATCTCTAAAATAATTTCCTTGATGCAAATATCTTTCTTTAGATGCCTTAGTTCGTAAGATATTTCTTTTCTTCATAAACGTAATGCAAATAATGAAGTGATCAACCATATATTTATAGTTTTCTCTTTTCCTAACATTAAATGCTCTCACACCTACCACTGTACTTCAACCTTAAATGCTATCCACTAAGCCATTCTTGAGAACTTTTTCCTCTACGCCATCTTTTGTGTGTAAAATATTTACAACCTTCTAGCGTGCAAAAATACAACCCGATCAAGCCTCTTCTATGCATGTTCCTAGCGCAAAAGGAAATTCTATATTTTCCCCTATTTTTCCCTCACCCACCTCATGTTGTTCCTATTATTTTCCTTTTTTCTGTACATGGTTTCTTCAAGGATTTCTTGACACCAACCATTTACGTTCATCTCTTCTTTATGTGCCTATTACCCTTACATGCCTTTAGTTCTTTAACCGGGTCATTCACCACAACTTCTACTATCGATTCAACTCGTATTATGGGCCTATACTCTGCATCACTCCACCCCACACTAAAATAGATTTGTGGTCCTCTGCACATGAACAAACTTCAAAAATTATTGTGGATACCAATGCCCAAGGTGTAAAACAAACAACTGAACAAATGACGAGAAAGGGAAACAAAGAAAAGGAAATCTCATAAAGGGAAACTTAAACTAACGGGTGACATGACCTTATTTATAAACACAAAGAAGACTTATTTATAGTAAGGATTCAACCTACTCCCATTCAAGTGACTGGTAATCTTGTTCCATCTAGTGCTTCAGAATCGGCAAGCGCTTGAATCAAGAATGTATGATATGAGGTAAGGTCCCAACCAATGGACTTTTAACTTCCTAGGATGGCATAAAGACTTGGAATCATACAATAACACCAACTTCCCAACCTCAAACTTATTTTTCTTGATAGGACAATCATGTCATGTTTTTTATCTTGATTTTTCTTTCTTTTGAATCCACCTAGTAAGTGATCACCTTTCGTCTAACTGCATTAATTTATCAATTCTTTCTTCTAGCACTTTCTCATCGGCCAAACTTCCTGTGAACGCTATATGTAGTCAATGTAACATAAATTCAACTGGTAAAATATCCTTCATGCTGAACACCAATGAAAATGGTGTGGCCTTGTTCAACCTTTTGTAGGTTGTCCCGTATGCCCATAGGATGAATGATACCTTATCATCCTAATCCCATCTTTTGACATCACAGATATTAATAACGTATGACTTAGTATTTTGTTAAATGCCTCAGTAGTCCTATTTTATTGAGGGTGATATGGGGTAGTCTTATGATGGACCACCATTAATTATGCCAATAGGATCCTAAACTATTTCATTAAAGAAGTGTGTACCCCTATCGGTTGTTAAACTTAAAGGGAAAACATATTTGCTGATTATATTTTCCCATAAGAATCTAGCAGTTGTCACCATGGTGAAATTATTTCTAGTTGCTGCCTATACCCACTATGTTAAATAATCAGTGCAAGTGATGATATACCATAAACCATTCCTTTGCACTACTAGTGATATTGGTCCTACAAAGTCAGTGGCCCATTTCCCAAATGGTTCCACGCTGGCTATTGGTCGTAAGGGAATTTCATACCTCTTTCCAGTGTTTCTAAGGCGCTGGTTTTGGTCACACGTGCCTTACAAAACTCAATACAATATCGGTAAATGGATTCCCACCAAAGCCCTATGAGAAGAATATTCTACATGGTTTCATTTCCCGCATAGTGTCCTCTCTGTGATCCTACCATGGAATTCTTCCATAATTGTAATGTGCTCATGTTCTAGCATGCATCAAAGCATAAAACTTCATCAAGGCCTAATTTGTATAGATATCTCTAATAAGAATGTAGGGTGCGGCATGTATTGCCAACTGCTTTCTCTCCACAACCCTCATCTATTTTGGTGCCACACCTATCTTTAAGAACACTATGATATCTTTTAAGTCTGAGGGAATTCACCATAATCTAAATAGTTATGCATCTTGCATGGTATCTTCAATGCTTTGTGCGTCCTCTCCCAAATCAACCCTTGAAAAGTGGTCGAGGCCCTAAATTGTTCTTTCCTAGCTTTACCACCACCGTAAATTCAAATTCCTGAAATAGGAGGACCGAACAACATATGTGCCCTTGCAAAATGGGTTTGTTGACTAATTATTTTAATGCCATGTGATATGTGTAGAATATGAAGGGTGTTGCTTTAGTGAGATACAACCTGAACTTATGTAGCACATAGATAATTGGCAATGTTTCACGCTTTCGTAGTTGTGTGATTCTTCTCTGTTGGTGTCAATTTCCTACTTGTAAAAATCAAGGGATGATCGAAAATTCCTTTGCTAGGTTATGCTAGTAGTTCCCCCATTATTGTCCCTAAGGAATCCACGTGCACATGGAAGGGCTTATCCTAAGAAGTGAAACATAATATGGGCACCGTTATGAGCCTTTCTGTGAAGTGTCAAATGCCTTCTGCTGCGCTTCTCCCCAATGAAAGGAAATTTTATATTTCAACAATTGTTCTAAGGGTGCTGCAATTTTGGCATACCCCTTAATAAAATTCCTGTAATATCTCATATGTCCAAGGAATCCATGTATGGTGATTTGGCTGGTGGGCTCCCCCAAACCCAAAATGACTGCAACTTTGGTAGGATCTACTAGTAAGCCTTCTTTGCACATGATATGCCCTAATAAGGTTCCAAATGGGGTAGCAAAGACACACTTCTTGATGTTGAGGGATATCATCAACTGTTGAAACCTTTCAAACATTAGTCTCAAGTTATCACAATGGTCCTTGATGAGACCATATACAGTCCAATCATCTAAATAGACCTGAAGAAATTTGTGGATGCGATCCAAAGGCTTGCACTACAATGTGTGAGAACATATCAGTGCATTCTTCAACCCAAAAGGCATGACCGTGTAGGAAAAACTTTCCCATTCAGTGACAAAATTTGTCTTTCTCTAGTATTCCTTTGTAATATGTACTTAGTGGTACCTTGAGAACCCATCTATGAAGGAGTAGGCTTTACACCTGGCCACTCCCTCTAAGATTTATTTAGTAAACGGAGTAGGGAAAGGATCAATGACACATAATGCATTCAGGTTCCTATAGTCAACACATATCATGATCCTCTCATCCTTCTTGATCGATGATCATTGGGCTTATCCATTCAAACTCTTCAATCTGGCTAAATGATACCTAACGCTATCATTTTGTCTATCTCTTCCTTAAGCCGTACACACAAGTTTGGATTCATTTGATAAGGTCTCTTCCAAATCAAGGCGTGCACCTTTTTTAACTTGATCTTCATTTCTCCCAAGGAATGGTGGATGCCTTTGAGTTCATGGTACCCATAAAGTGAAAAATATTGGGATTCATGCAATAGATCAATGATCTTAGAAACTTCCTTTTCCAACCAATAGTCTCCTATGATAGTCTCCTTAGGTTTAGCCTCCAACCCAATGTTAACCTTCCTTGTCTTCAAAGGCTCATGGTAGGCACGTGTTTTCTCATCAGCATTTTTAATGACCTTGCATGTACCTCCGAATGATCAACATCCAACATATCCATTTCTTCCCTGTCTATGACATAGACCAATTTCCCTTTTTATTTTTCCATACATGTGTGCTCAAAATGTGCTTCCTTTGATTCTTCCTCATAGAGGCGCATCTCCACATCAATATTTTCTTGTAATTCTAGTAGCCTATCCTCAACCATGGCACTATATCCCATTGTAAGGTGCTTGTTGTTTTGCAACGGCTTATCCACCGATGGTTTTTTTATTCTATACTCAAATTCTTGAATGAGGTCAGCCACTAACTCTTGCCAATTACTTGTTTTGCAACACAACTCTAAATGAATGTACTATGGATGCACATAACCTTACAAGGTGGATTATAACATGTGTACCCAAAACGAAGGTGGTAATGCTTCCATGCTTCCCATACATGATTCATCGCATGCTTGGATATGAAATTAAGTGGTTTCTTTCCCATGGTAGTCTTATATAGCCATGGGCGCTTTGCTTCTTAAAAACCTTACAGAGAGTGTGATTCTTACCTCATGCCACTCCAGGAGGTTGTCCCGATGTGTAGCCCACCAACGCATTATAGTCCCGAGTAGGTTATAGCTGAGAATTCTTCTTCTGTCATCCTCATTTCTCCATTGAGCTTCCATTTCCTATAGGAAAACCTCAGGGAATGCTCCTCCCAAGTAGCTAGGAAACTTCTTTCCTCCCAAGCTCTTGATTGAGTGTGTCTTTTTCACCATTTTTACCGCTTATTTTATTTGTCTCCCAATTATCTCATAGGTCCTGTGCACCCAATTGTTACACGCCACACTAGTGGTATCACTTCATGATCGAGTGTCCTCAAACCTGGATGACCCCTTCATTGGGTGAATTACCTCGGGATCTCTAATGGAGTTAGATTTTATCCAGACTTCTTCTCCCAATGGCTCTTTGTAGGGCATCGAATTCCCATCCATAAAAGGGATGACCACCCGTTCTTCCTTATTCATCAAACTGATATATCCATTTTTAACCTTATGTCAACATTATTCTCAGTAAACACCATGGGTGCCCAAGCAACGCTGGAAAGTTGTATTCTTTGGCGAGTGCTAATAATTTTAAATCTCTAATGAACTTGGCCCTTTAAATGGTGATAACTACATCCTTTAGGACTCCAATGGGCATTTCCTTAGTCTTTTTCACCATATAAAGCACATTTGAAGATTGATGCAATGCGGGCCTTCCTATCGATGCCAAGAATCCAAGTTAAGAACATTCACTTCAGCTCTTATGTTAATGAGGATATTACTCGAAGTCATCCATGAATAACCATATTTAGACCGATCTCTTTGTCATAGTCAACGTTGTGTGGAGAAAGGTTTACGTACAAAACTTGTCTCTCACACTCCACTCTTACGCATGATAACTTCTCCTCGGCCATTCTCCTAACAAGGGAATAATATTCTCTCACCTCAAAATTTTACATACTTCCATGACCTCATCTAGGACACTTCTTGGAACCTCGTTATCCTTCTACTACCCCACCTACCTTGATTTCTCCTTGAGACACTATATCTCACCTTGTAAACTCTTAATCATTCCCGTAGTCTCTTGGTATAATTATTTCGATGGGCAGGGGTCCAGTACTTTTGATGTAGTAAATCCTCTCTAGAAACTATTTTCCTTTGTCTCAAGCATCTCCTTGGCATGTGTGGCCTCTACACATGTTGTCACCAAGACAAGTTCTAGTTCTAACTCACACACCACTCTTGGCATCCATTTTGAATCAGCCTTCTTGATTCTCACCATAGCAATACCCTTATCTTTCGGTGCTACTAGTTCATATGCTCATAGATTTCTAGACACTCTTCATACTTGTGATTCTTCTTACACCATGAGCATTGTAATAGATCAAGGAACTCACATTTATAATGTTTTGTAGATCCATAATTATAACATGTTCCCTATTGGAACTCACTTCTCCCTCTGTTGTGGTTATCACAACCACAAAATCCTCCATAAAAACCCCTTCCACATGCTCCTCCATCTACGCATCCTTCATAATGTCGGTCATCATCCTTAGAACTACCAGCAAGGATAGTTTGGCGTACACCTAGATCAATAACATCATGGATCCGATCAATTAGTCTCGTAGTCCTTAGTGTCATGGGTTGTAGAGGTGCATATCTTACAAGAGCAAGAAACGTTCTTAAGGATTACGCGTTAGAGTAGAGGGAATATACTTGCATCATGATCTTCGTGGAATATCTCACATTCTACTACCATAGTGCGCACTGACTTCTAAGGGAAACTATCCTTTGTATGACCCTCCACTTCGTAGTCTATACACCAAAGCCCACCATGGACCTCATGTGTTGAGTTTGTAGAGAGATTCTCTAATTACTTGGCCATTGCGGTGATTTGGGCCTCCAAAAATGGACTAACACTAGTATCCACACTCCTTACAACTTCAACACGTAAGGTAGCCTTTAAATTCTCATGCGCAGGTCGGTGAACCTTTATGTGACAATGCCCTCCTAAATGGAGTGATCAACCCTCCAAAAAAACATTGAGCATGTTATGAGGGGTGGATGTCATATGAAATCTTAGATAGGAGAGTTTTAAACCATGCATCATACTCCTACACACTCTCTGCCATTCCCTGTTGGATCTCCTTCAAGGCATTAATTCTCTTTTGCTTGAATTATAGAATATGAAACTCTACGAGGAAAGCATTTTTCAACACTGTATAATCCACCACCATTTGATGGGGATCATACTTCCTATACCATCTATCAGTGTTCCCTTTTAATGTAGTTACAAACTAGCTTTCCTTCCAATTTTTACTAGTTATCCCTTTCACGTGCCATAGTAACTCACACTTGTGCACATGATCTCGAAACATATTCAATACCCCTATAGTTTGGAAATTGTAAAGACATCAAAAATACTTGGGGTGGGTAGGGTCCTTTTCCTCTTGATCCAGAGCCTTTGTTTCCTCTTATATTTCCTCCACCAGATCCACTTTGGGTCCACTAGGTCCTATTCCCCTAACCCACCAAATCCACTAGATCCACTAGGTCCTTTAGTGGTCATGCCAAGGGTTCTCAACATCCCACTAAAGCGCATGCGATGGTTTGTGATAATATCCCACTATTGATAGTGTACCCTGTGCCACTCCAAGATGTGAGAGTGAAGGCTTGTGTATCCACACTTTTCCTAAAAATTCCTCTAAACACTGGAATGGTATGTGTAGCCATAGAAGTTCCAAATGAGAAATTATATCTCCCAGGAATATATCATTCACTTCCACTGATACCAATGGGTCAACGATACTCTTCCCTTGATCGAAAAACCAAACACCAGGATCGATCTCCAAGTGGGTTCGGATGTGCATTAATGGCTCTTATTTCTCCATGCGATGAACTCTCATCGAAGTGAAGGGGATTTATCTTATGTGATTTCCAAGATGGGGTAACACATAATTCTTAGGCTCCACATCCTTCGCGTGAACTTCAATGCCTTCTCACAACGTCTACCTCCATAGATCCATCACACTTTCTACCTTACATTTCCTAGACATCTCCCTTTCACGAGATTCATTATATTTGAGTTGTATCTCCTCCTTTCTTTCTCAGCTACAACATCCTCCATCTTCCTCCACCCTGGCTTCCTTTCCCAGCACTTAGAGAGCTTATCCGGCCATGAGGAATGCTTCTAAACTCAAAGTGATGACCAAGATCTTCATAGCCAGAGGAATAACATGAAAACATGATCCTCTAGGATCCCTCAGAAACTTGAACTCAATGATCTCTAGGAAATAATATGTCAAAATGGCATATTCCAAAGTATAACTAGTCAACACCCTCTTCCACCAGTGATCAATAGCACATGTCCACATTAGATCTACATCCTACAACCTTTGATAGTCATCTTAGGTCCACACGCGTGATCTCTGTAACCAACTTGATCGGAGGTGTATGCTTCGATCCATTCATATAGATCTAGTAGGAAGCAACAAACTAATGTTTCATATAGCTCATTGTATAGGTTCTCTTCTACCCATCCATGTGTACTAAACTCAGGCCCAGTGTTGAATCTTTGAGAAAATTCATCCTCCATGCTCTTGAACCATGTTTCAACACTTTATAAAGTTAGGCGTTCTGTCATTACACCTCACAAAGATAAAAATGTATTCCATTTCTCACAATAACTTCCAAAAGATGTCCAAAATATGGAACCAAGATGTAGTCATTTTTAAGCCCTTCTCAAAGAACAAGGAAATCCCATGCATGTCACCCTATCACCAGTGAGCACCGGGTGCTCACCCGAGGCACACATGGGTTTCAAATCTCTCCTTTATGTGAGTTGTGTGAGAATACATTATTTACAATAGAAACTTAAGTGAATGGATTAGATGGGAACCATACATTCATGTTAGAGATCGTAATGCATTCTAGACCAATGTATTCATTCATATAAGGAAAGCATTATAGAACATATATATAAACCATAACAAAAAGAAATGCATAGGGGTTTACACCCATTTTATATGAAATAAACATAGAACCATGTAGTAGAAATAGAACCATACATATACTCATTTTTAAGCATGTTGATAACCATATTACAATAACTCGGAAATCATGATTTATATGGTAATGTAGATCAATATTATGCATCGATCGGACTTAGGCCCTTCATAGTACCAAGAAAAATGTTTTACAAAATCCCCTTTGTACAATGTATTCCTATAGATCCGCTAATCCTAAATCATGGAGCTCTCACAATATTCCTGCATGGCTTCTCCCTTCCTTTATATATATATTTTCCTCTAGTAGTTTCTTGTATTTATAGCCTTTTCCAACATCTTCAAGCCTTCGTATGTGGGAGTTGTAGATCCATTGCCAAGTGTCCAAGGTGGTCCTCCATGGGAGCATGCTTCTTTAGGCTTGAGCTCTCCACTCTTTGCAATGATGGCCTTCTAGAATCTTCCATTGCAAGGTATATTCCTTCCATGGGCACCAAGCTGCCAGGATGGCACCTTATCCATTCCACATGTGCAATCAGTCACGCTTTTCTCATGTTCTGTTTGATATGCCAAATATGGCTAAGTCCCAAAACCTTTTCTCTATCTTTTATTCTTTCTCCTTGCACACCCATGCACCTTCTTGTACTTGGCCAATATTTTAGGGGCCCAACAACAGAGCAAAATTTATTTATAAATAATAAAACATTAAATTTTATTTCCATCTTGAAGCTAAAACACAAGAATTTTATTAATTACTACTTGGTTTTTCCTATAAAACTTAGAGATGGCTTGTGTAATAAATGTTTACAATTTTAAACGTAAGGAGTTTCCTAAAATGACTATTTAATGCCATTAAAATCCTTTAATTTTAGATTTTGTAACCAATTTCCAAAAATGAAGTTTGGGTTTTATTGGAACAATACATATAATAGGTGAAATGCAAAAATAAATAATGCTTTAACCTAAAAACATATTACATATAAGTCTTGCATACTTACTACATGGATTTAAACTTCCTAAACTTCATTTATTTTATGGATTAGGAAATCGTAGTTTACATTTTATACTTTTCCTCCTCCCTTAGAAAGTATGTGTAAGCTAGGATATTATTACTAAAAACTATTGATAGGATTTTGGTTGATAAGAGGATTATCTTGGATTTATTGTTTACCAAGTGGATCTATCCATTATTTTCTTATATTAAAATAAGTATAATTCACTTAGTTTGGAACAAGTAAAGGTCCTAAGGTCAATATTGAACATTTGTGTTCCCTTAAACAAGGTGTAGATGAAAATTTGTTTGATTACATTTTGAGAGCTAAAGATATAGTACATAGATTGGTTTGTCAAACTATCAATTTAAAAAATTATTTTTCTTTAGTATGAGTTATTTTCCCTCTCTTAAAGAGAGAGGAATTTACCATGCTTAAATACTTTTTTTCACATGTTTTATGGATTAATTGATTGTGAATGTTATAAAATGTGATGTTTAGCAATCACATGGGTAAAAGTATGTAATTTATATGTTGCATGATAATTAGTGGGTGTTTCACACAGAATGTTTGACTTTTAGAATAGAGTTGTTTCTATCCTTTCATTCCTTTGAGAAACAGATAAGGGTTAGGGCTAGGAGGAATACCTATTGAATGTCGAGAGGGTGTGCGCATACCATAGAGAAAGATCAGATCGATTGCAAAGAACTCCTTTTTGTCTGGGAAGGACTACCTACAAGTAAGAATACAAGACCACCAGATTCTAATTAGATGATAAGTGAGGGAACTACCTTAGGCCCAGGAAATATGAGACTTCCTTTCGAAGGTGGTCAGTTCCCCTACTAATATGAATTAACACAAATTCTAACAAATAAGCTATTGTCCAATTACAATTTTTTTACCTCGTTAGAACAATAGAGAAAAGGCTGGTCTTGGTTTTGAATCATGGTGATCGACGCCGGTCAGTGTCACCAGCGCCAGTTGATGATAACCGATATCGGTAGGGGTAGTGATTTAAGGGGTTTGGTAAAAGGTTGGCTATAAGATGACTATGGTGTTTATAAGGCTAGTAAATGATTGGGGATGGATAACGGGGTGATAGAGAAGGCTCAGAGGGTATGGGAGCTATTCTTGGGGCAGTGTAAGGGTAGAGGAATGATAGTTAGATGGGGGTGTTATCGGGTAGTGGATCTGGGAGTAGACTTGTAATTACTGTGATTCAGAAATCTAAGAAATATTATTAAAAGAACGTATAAGACTTACTTACTAGTTCCTGATGAAAATGCAGTTCAAGGAGAGGAATGATGAAGGCAGGGTTTAGGTAGGATGGTCTGACAATCCGAGATGAGCTATCTCCTCTCCTGATGCTTGGATGAGTGTCACTGGGCTCTGGTTATTTAGTTGTAGTCTTGGGCTTGATGTCCTTCTCTGCAAACTCCTCTCTTTCCTTCACTTGTCTCTGTTTAGCCAAGTAAATTCCAGATCCTTCCAATGACTTCTCATTTTAGATCAAATGAAAATACACCCTTTGTTTTTGGTTGGGGGAGGTCATTTACAGGGAACTGATGGTGGTTACATAACCGACGGTGGTCGATTAGGAACCGGTATCGATCAGGTCAAAGTGGGCTATTTTTAGTAAAATAGCCAACTTTCCCTCCTTTTCTCCCGAGGGATTAGTTGCAGGCTTGGTCAAGTCATTACGAGGTTGGTTTTAGGTGCGGGTGAGGAGTCATTTAGTCATGGGTGTGGATGTAGACCAAGTTATAGGTCTTAATTAGGTTAGTTTAGGGTTAGGACTAGGTCATGATGAGGTGGCGAAATGAGGTGGCAGGTATGGCGATGTGGATTTATTAATTATAAGGTAATTAATAAATAATTGTGTAAGGTTTAGGTGATGAGGTTAGGTTGCGAAATGAGATGCGGGGCACAGGGGGTCGTAAGACACAAATTTGGTGTCTACATTAGCCCCTTATTGTCGTGTAGCTTGTCTTGTAAAGCTGCACGGACAATAATATGAAGTGGTTACCCCTGTTAAGGGTATAGGTAATCCCCCTCAAATCTATCACAGATTGAGGTAGCGTGAAATCAGGGATAGAGTTGATAAAGGGTAAATTGTGTTGAGATGATGGTGAGATGGTGGGGTAGGTCCAAAGAAGCAGACGCACGTTGAAATGTAGTAGTGTGACCAGGGTACATGATTTGAAGAGCAAACAAGCAATTCATAGGCAAAGGTCGATAGTTTATCCAAACAAGGGTGATATAATCCTGGTATCCAAGGCATAGGAAGTAGCTCCAGAGGATACAATGGGTAAGGTACGGGGAACATTTAGGCATGTTCAAGCGATGCAAATGGTTGGTTTGGTTGAGATAAACGTCGCGGGCTTAGTCTAGGAAAAGTTGGTCGACTGATCAAGTCAAGTACCCTAATCATGCTAAAACACGAATAGGTGAGCTCGATTGAACAAAAAGCTACATGTTGGGTGGATAAAATTGTAATTTGTTGGTTTTGGGCAAGGTATTTGAGTGGTGCGGCCTTGGGTCGGGCCGATTGATGAGTGAGGGCCATGGGTCGGGCCTGATTGGTTGTTTGTGGCCTTGGGTCGGGCCAAATGGTCTATTGCGGCCTTGGGTCAGGCCAGATTGGTTGGTTGCGGCCTTGGGTTGGGCCAAATGGTTGGTTGCGGCCATGGGTCAGCCGGATTGGTTGGTTGCAGCCTTGGGTCGGGCCAAATGGTTGGTTACGGCCTTGGGTTGGGCCAAATGGTTGGTTGCGGCCTTGGGTCGGGCCAAATTGGTTGGTTGCGGCCTTGGGTCGGGCCAAATTGGTTGGTTGCGGCCTTGGGTCAGGCCAAATTATTGTTTGCAGTCGTGAAGTGGGCCAATGAAGTCAACAAAGGGTTTTTGGCCAAGGCGAGATATAGGTGATGTGGTGAGAAAGGGTGATTAGTAAAGAAGGGCGTAAATTGGGGAAAGGTGGGATTAAACCGATATCGATTTTCTATGACCTAGTATCGTTATATGACCGATACCGGTTCTTTAGGAATTATATAACCAATATCGGTTATAGGTCAAAAACCTATAAAAATAAAAATACTACTGTCATTGTCATATTGTCAATTTGAAAACCAATTTTTGTTATGAGGTGTATTAGTGAAATTGTTGAATTTTTTAGGTGAGGTGGCACTATTTGAGTGGAGAAGTGAGTGGTTGGTAGGCCGAGTGAGTAGGAGGTAACATTTGATTGGTGGAGGACCCAACAGAGGAGTCAGAGAGCCATGACACAAATGCCCAAGAGGAGTAGGAGGTGCTTTGGACCGGTGGACCGCCACCACCTATCCCACCACGACGATGTGTAGTCGTACCGGTAGGTTCGAAACCTCTCATTATGTAAATTTAATGTTTTTAAGCTAGATTTGGGTTTTGGGTAGGAATCCATGTTTTTAATAAAAGAATGAATAAATGGAAGTTGTTTGGAAAATGGAGAGGGTAGGTAGGTTAGTTAGGCTAAAACGGTAGGGTGGGTAGGTTTTTAGGGTTTTTTAATGGGTAAAAGGGGAGTAATAGGCTGAAAATGGGTTTGAGGGCCGCATCGGGTTCGGCTCCGCAATTTTACAATGACCGATGCCGGTCACTAAGTGACCGCATCGATCCACGAAGTTTTCGGCCAAGGTTGGTGTGTGGTTGACCGGTGTCGGTCGTATGTCGACCGGCGTCGGTGGAGAAATGTTGGAGAGAGGACCGGTGGCGGTCATGGGTGACCGGTACCGGTCCTTAGTTAGGATTATTTATTTTGTTGGTTTGGTTTTTTGTTGTTTTGGGTTTTTGGTTGTTGTTTGGGTGTTTTGTTATTGTTTGGGTTGTTGTTTGGGTGTTTTGTTATTAGTGGTTTAGGTTTTGTGTTTTTGGGGGTGCGAGAGGAAGGGTAGAGGTTGATAGGAAGGGTGATTAGTGGGTGGGGGAAAATGGGGTGGTTGTGTGGTTGGTGCGGTTAGGATAGATTAGGTGTTGGGCATGAATGGGGAGGTGTTAAATTGGTAGGGGCATAGGTAAATAGAGAGAGTAGAGTGAGTGATTGGTAGGGTGCGAGATAAGGCAAGGGGATATCGTAAAGGTTTTATAGTAAAATAGGTGGGTGTAGGTGTGTGTTATAGAGTCGGGGTGTGGTCGGGTGGGTAAAAGGGGGTATAGAAGGTTAAAGTAGTTATTGTTTGAAAGGGTAGGTCTAATGAAGTGGGTGATTTGTGTAGGCACGTCGGCGGTGACTATGCAGTGATAGGATGCCCCCACTTTGTTGAGATGGATGCGGCCACACGTGTCCGGCAGCTGATGGGCCATTATGTGCAAGGTGGGACTCATGAGTCCAAAGTGATATAGGGCTATAGATAGGGATCACGATCTTATGGTTGCCCTCATCGAGAGATCAGATCCGGTGACTAATGTTTTCCATCTCCCATTTGGAGAGATGACTTTTACCTTAGAGGATGTATATCATATCCCCGAGACCGCCAATCGTAGGAGAGGCAATATTCCAGGTAGATGCGAGAGACCTGCTATGGACAACATTCTTCGGTATTTAGGGATGTAGCCACGCTATTGACTTATCACAGTGTAAGCATTTCCTATGGGGACATGTATCGTGCCCACAGACATGAGACATGGCTTGCCATGTTGATGATGATAGGCATCACATGCTTCGCCCTCCCACACTCGAGAGGAGGCCACTTTCCACATGCGTTGATGGGGTGCTACACGAGATGGTGGAGGAGCATACGTGCTTATGCTTGGGCACTAGTATACCTAGTGCGGCTATACTGAGAGAGCTATTAGCTATCGCGAGATGAGGCGATTCAGGATTTGTTCCACATTTTTGTTACACTACTGGGTATATGAGCACATCATATGTATTCGACCAGTAGGGCTGCCCCAGCAGCCAGGGCCACAGGTGATATATAGATATGGTTTTCAGAGGTGGTTGGGGGTTGTGGGCCAGCCACAAGTGGTGCTCACCGGACGGGATGTAGCTTACTACCGTCATTTGCTAGAGGGCGTGACCGCATTGGATATTGTATGGAGGCCTTACAGAGGTCATCAGCCCCGCGGAGGAGCCCGATCACAGTTGCGCTGGATCCAGTATACTTTCTGGATAGCAGGACGGAGGCTAGGAGATTATGAGCAGATACCCCTAGAGAGAGTATGATGGCAGTTTGGGTTCATTCAGGATATACCTATGACATATAGACCATACATGAGGATTGACACCAAGGCAACATTCTCACCTCCTCGGCGAAACCACCAAAAGGGCCGAGAAGAGATAGCAGCTGATTGTAGGGTAATGGATGCGGGAACGACAGAGGCCTATAGAGTATGGTGGGTAGCAGAGCTGCGAGGTGCACGTGAGCACCCTGACATAGCTGTGATTACAGCGGAGAGAGATCGTTTGTAGGATTTGGTTCACTAGCTTCAAACATAGGTGAATGAGACAACGAGATTATTAGAGGTTTCACAGTTATGAGTAGAGAGACTAGAGGTAAGATTCCTCCACACGAGAGGACGTATTCGTATGTTACAAGAGATGTTGGCGGATCAGTGGGAGGAACCAATAGCAGTGGAACCTTTGAGGATGGAAAGGCCAAGTGAGGGGCATCGACGATCATGATCACCACCGGATTCGGGAGGATGCGCAAGGGTCTAAGTGAATTTCATAGGAGTATAAGAATAAATAAGGATGCCGACTTGTGAGTCGATGATAGAGAAGATGTATTTGGTTAACATCTAAAAACTAAATATGTATGTTGTTTTGAGGGATGATAATACTAAGAGTAGTTGTGTTTTGAATGTTGTTTTGGTTTGTTTTGAAAAAGGATAAAGATGAATGTTGTCAAAATAGAAATACATAAAAATATTTATATTTACAACACATGGTAGGGGATGGTCGAGCTAACCTTGGGAGACCCCATGTCTCCTAAGTGCTGCCTACATAGCCCATTGCACAAAGCAAGGAGGGGCCTTAGACCGATGTAGTTCTCCCTTAGGACCAGGGAGAGGTGAATTCAGGTAATTTGGTTGTAGTTAGGCAATGTGTTGTTTGATAAGAATTTGACGTTGATAGGGTAATGTTGTTGGTGTTGGTAAGGTATTGGCGATGTTGGTATAGGTATAGGTGAAGCGAAAGTTAGCCTACCCAAGTGGTAGGGAACCGTATCCTGATTAAGGTCAACACACAATCCTAGAGTCGAGAAAAAGGGGTAAAAGTGTCCCGTAGTTGAGAAGAGCTAAACAAACCACATAACAACGTAGAATGAGCTTGAACCTTGAGGTACCTTGCGTGCATAGACGAGAAGTCGATAGGTGAAAAGAGTTGTATAATCACAAAATATCAGGTATTACGTCATGTCCCTTGATTTTTGTTGCTTTGATAAATGGTGAGGTGAGGTGGTAGATATGGGCAAGGGTGCTGAGAGCTTGTTACAAGGTGATTATTCTGACGAAAGAGAACCAAACCTAAATAGACAAGTCCATGACTCAAAAGTGCTTTTGAATGTGGCTTTTATTTTGCTGAATATAGACTGATCGATGCGGGAAGTCTAAAAGGGATATGTATTTTGTTACTCTTGAGGTCTTCATGAAGCTGATCAATGTGAGAAGCTTCTGATAAAGGCTGACTGTGTATAGTTGTCCTTCGAGGGAGCAGTCTATTTATAGTAAGAGCATCATGCGGTGTTTGTGTATAGCTGTCCTCGGGGGAATGTCTATATATAATAGCAACAATAGTTTGGCATATAGCTATCCTTCGAGGGAGCGATCTATGTATAAGTTCGAGGTCTAGATGTCCATTGGGCATAAAGCATCTAGTTTTGTAGGAAGTTTGACTCAAGAAAATCCCATAAGTGTTTAGTTAAGAATGTGTCATTGTGATACTTTGAAGTCATGGACTAGTCTAAAAAGGGGAAGGCATCTTTAAGGGGAGGTGAGAATCAAACCATGTGAGTTTGATTTGATTTTGAGATGTAGGAAACAAAGTGTATGTGGTGGTAAATGAGCTCAGGACGAGCGCAAGGTAGATAAGAAGTGATATAACACTAAATTCAATAGTAGAATGGTCGAAGACGCAAGGCATTAAGGGCTCGAGCTCAGTTTACCATTAAGTGAAGCTAAACGATAAGTTCCCGATCCATAAGTGTGAGTGATAATGTAAGGCCCAATCCAATCGGGAGAAAATTTTCTACGTTTTCTCTTTTCTAGTTTGGTTACATGTTGATTCTCTTTGAGGACAAGATCACCAACCTTAAAGGTACGCTCATGAAGTCACTTATCATAAGCACGCTTGATGCATTTTGATAGATTTGAAGGTGGTCAAGAGCCGTAAGACGATGCTCGTCAAGAAGCTCTAATTGGGCTAACCACTCTTGCGCGAAATCATCGTTGGTGAGAATATACTGAAGAGATATTCTAAGGGAGGGTATTTGTATTTCGAGAGGCAAGACAGCCTCGGTACCATAGACCAAATAAAATGGTGTGGCATTAGTGGATGTATGAATGCTAGTATGATAAGCCCAAAGGGCAAAGGGGATATGATCATGCCAATTTCTTCCGTAATCATTAACAAATTTCATGAGGATTTTGGTTAGGGTTTTATTAGAAGATTTGGCTTGGCCATTTTCTTGTGGATAGTACGGTGACGAGAAGCTAAGTTTGATACTGAAGTTGTTACAAAGGTCTTGTAATAACTTATTTTTGAAAGATTTACCATTATCTGTTATCAGGTGATGAGGAACACCAAAACGACAGATAATGTGATGGTTAACGAATTCTACGATTTTTTCTTTTTTGGTTGAAATGAGTGGAATGGCCTCCACCCATTTTGTGTAATATTGATTGTTGTGATTATCCATCGGTGACGTTGCGAAGAGGGCGGGTGAATCTCACCAATAAGGTCTAAACCCCATTGTGAGAAAGGCCAAAGATCTCGTGTGACCTGTAGCGGATGGCTAGGAGTATGTTGAAGGTTGGCATGTTGTTGACACATAACACAACGCTTAACATATTCATAGCAGTCGTTATTAAGAGTAGGCCAATAATAGCCTAGGTGAAGGATTCGTTTGGCCATGGCAAGGCCACTAAAATGTCCACCACAAATACCATCATGGACTTGTTGGATGGTATAGGTGACCTTCGCGCCGGTTAGACATCGAAGGAGGATGCCATCAAAACCACGTTTATAAAGGAGTCCCCCCATGATGACATAACGAGAAACACTTTTAAGAAAAGCACGTTTTCCGGTACTCGTTAGGGTCAGGGGAGAACGAGAGGTTGTAAGGTAGTCATGAAATTGGTGATACCGGGTATCCTACGAATTAGCGTAGACACATTATTTATCATACAAACAACTAGGGTGAGTAAGATGGCACAAAGAGTTGTTAGACCAAGACGAATATGTCGAGTCAATTGGTGAGGCAGAATTTGTGAGGCTAAGCAAGCCATAGTATCCACAAATTTGTTAGTGGAGAGGGGAATGGTTTGGATAGAATAATGAGTAAATAAGGTCGAAGTGAATCCACGTAATGTTTGTACTTTTGAAGTTCCTCATTTTTACATTGGTAGATGCCTATAACTTGGTTGACTACCAATTGAGAGTCACCAAAAATGTTGATAGACTTGACACCTAAGTGTAACGCAACCTAGAGACCCAAAACAAGGGCCTCGTATTCCGTTGTATTATTAGTGCAGGGAAATCAAGCGAATGAAAGAGGCATAGGCTCAAAGATCAAGAGGAATGAGAAAATGCCGGCTCCTCCACCGCGCTAGCATTTGGATCCATCAAGAAGAGGGTCATTGGATAGGGCTCCTCCCGAGTGAAAGAGTGGTGATGAGTTCGTCGGGAAATTAAAATTGGTAAATTGCTCCCCAAGTAACGGGGCTTCCGTGAGTTGGTCAGCCAATGGTTTGTCCTTTGATTGACTTCTCGGTGTATAAATTCAAGGTCGAGGTCTGCAAGGAGCATAAGCCATTGGGCGATGCGTTGGTTTAGATGAGGCTTGGCATACATATAATGGATGGGGTCCATGTTGGTGATGATGAAATTTTTGTGATTCAGAGATAGTGTCGGATTTTGGTGGCCACAAATGATAGGGCTAGGCACAAATTTTCTACATGTGTATACCTAGTCTCATAATCCACCAGAGTATGACTTATATAATAAATGGCTTGTTCTTGATACTCGGAGTCATGATGTGTGAGCATGGCCCCTACAGCATGGTCGGTGGCGGAAAGGTAAAGGTAGAAAGGGCGATCGTCCTGAGGTGGGATAAGCACGGGTGGCTGTAAGAGATAGGCTTTAAGAGCCTCAAAGGCTTGGTGGCACTCTTCGCTCCATTAAAAGGCAATGTCCTTTTTAAGGAGGTGATGGAAAGGTTGACATCGATCCGAGAGTTGGGAGATGAAACGCCGGATAGATTGGAGTTTACCTTGCAAACTATGCAATTGTTTGAGGTTAGTAGGTGGGGGCATTTCTAGGATAGCTTTGACTTTAGATGGATCGACCTCAATGCCACACAAAGAGACGATAAAACCAAGAAGTTTTCCCAAAAGGACACCAAAGACACATTTCTTTGGTTGAAGACGGACATAATATTGTAACAGGTGATCGAAAATAATGGTTAAAACATCGAGATGTTTACTACAATGTTTAGATTTGCCAAGAAGATCATCGACGTAATCCTCAAGGATAGTGTGCATAATGTCATGACAAATGTAAGTCATAGCCGCTGATAGGTCGCACCAGCATTCTTAAGGCCAAATGGCATGACACAATAACAGAAGGTTCCCTAAGGAGTTATGAAGGTAGTTTTATGCCGATCACCAGGGCTACCAAAATTTGGTTGTATCGAAAAGCCATCCATGAGAGAAAGCATCTCATGATGGCGGTGAGATCAACAAGTTGATCAATACTTGGTAGGGGAAGTCATCCTTGGGGCAAGCGAGGTTAAGGTCTTGGAAATCCATGCATATCCGAAGTCCAATTGCCTTTCTTGACAGTGCGATGTTAGAAATCCATTGAGGATAGTCAATAGGAAGAATGAAGGAAACATAAAGGAGTCGTTGAAGTTCTTCTTTGACTAAGAGGGCAATGCATGGATGCATTTTCTCGGTTTCTATTTAACTAGCTTGGAATCAGTTTCAAGGTAATGTTATGGACAGCAATGTCGGGATCAATTCTGGCATGTTAGCGTGGGACCAAGCGAAAGTTTGGTTGCGGGTACGGAGAAAGGTAGTAAAAGCGGCTTGTTCGATGTGTTAAGGGATTTTCGATCTTCACAATGTGAGGATCCTCCTCTGTGGATGTTGATTTCTATAGTAGACTCATTCAACATGGTTTGATTTTGAGACGGTAAGGCGCGTATAATATAGGAGTCGTCCGCAACAAGGTAAGTGAGGATAGAGTCGTCATCCCGGCACTCAACAAAGCATTAATGAAGGTGAATCCTCTTCGATCATGTCTAGATACAGTAAAGGAAGAGAAGATGGGTCCTCATTATCACATTGATAAGTGAGAGGACCTAGGAAGATAGCATTTATGAAAAAAAAAAGTTAGGAGGGATAGATTCAGGATCTATCGACTCTGTGGGTGACGATGGCAAAATGGGTGATGATGGTTCAGTAGGGGTGACGTCATCATCTTCCAGGAGACAAATGACACGAGGTTCCTTCGGTGTAAGTGTTTTAGGAAATTTGAGACCACTACAATCATTGTGCTTGTGTGTAGTTACGGGAATGATTGTATGTCGACCTTGTTCATAAAGACCAAAACCAAAGCCTTTCCAAGCACAGTGAGTCAAGAAGGTGAGGGCGAAACGACGATTTGTCAAGTATTGAAAATCAGATTGGAAAGGAACCACACCAAGAGGAGGTTCAGGGGTAACGGAGGATGCGTCGACACCCCCATACGTTAGGTTGGTGCGGCAATTAGGTGGTCCGTAAGAGATTACCTCCCAATGTGACGGTCGTAGGTGATGCATGTAATCGTCCGTACTCCTGTGGGGTATGGAAAGAACTAACGTTATATAGGCGATACTCCCCCAGCGTAAGGCATTGAAAAACATCTACTAAGGGGTCTGAGGTTGGGATGTTAGCTACGGGAAAGGAAGTGGTATTTGCGATGGCGATTTCATTGGTTGAAGGTGTAAGTGCTGTTGAAGTGGATGGTAGAGGTGTGGTTAAAGTGGATGGTAGAGGTGTGGTTGAAGTGGATGGTTGGATTGGACGAATGGGTGTGTTGACTTGTACAAGCACATCGTTAGGGTGATATAACATATTACAGGTTTTGAAGGGGGGAGGATCAGCTTTTACGGTGTAGGACTTCCCTCGTACTCAAATTTTATGCATCTATGTAAGGTGGAGGGAACACATCGCATAGCCTAGATCCAAGGGCAGCCTAACAACATATTGTATTGGAACTCTCCCTCAAGGACATAGAAGAGTTCGGGTAAAGTGCGTGGCCCTACACAAATGTTAAGGATCATGGTACCAAGGTAGAAGTAATAGCATCATTGAATGACCGCAACATAATGGGGTGGCACACATGCAAATAGAAGGGATATTCATTTTTGGAAGGATTTTGAAGAGATGATGTTTAGGCTAGTGCCCCCGTCAATCATAACACAACGTACCTGAATGTCCTGGACATAAGCTAAGATGAACAGAGCAGGGTCAGGATCTTCTACACCAAAGTCGACAATTTCGTCTTCAGAGAAACCATGATGAGAAAGCTTTGTCATGAGATAGAAGTGGTTGGGGAGATAGGTTGTTTGGTGAGCAAAGCAACGTGATTGGGTGTTAGAATGGAGGTAACAGGAAAGGTTTCATTAGGTAAGACCTCTATCCCTTGAAGGATTTCAATGAGAGCTTGTCGATGAGATTCAGAATTTTGAATGAGATCGTACAGTGTCATTTTTACAGGTGATTGGTGAAGCTGTTTGATCATGGTATGGTGGGAAACTCCATCAGAGATGGGGTAGGTGAATCCATGAATAACCACTTTAGGTGGTGGTGCGATCGGGATGGTGGACGGAGAAAGAGAGGCCGCAGGTGTGCTTTCTTTTGCTTTCCCATTATTTTTCTTCCCTCGAGTAGCAACACTAATCATATTGATCTCGTGAACATGAGAGGAGGAAGATGGTAGGGATAAGTCATGGTCTTCGAGAGGTGGGGTTGTAATAGTGATAGATCTTGATGAAGCGAAGACGGGTGGTATAGGAGAGGATTTTGAAGCTAAAGGTTTCTCCCTTTGTAAATTGTCTTGTTTAACCTTTGTCTCGAGAGAGGTGACCGATGAAGTATGGCTTTTAACGCTTTGCATCCTTCTACATCATGTCCTGGCGTGCGGTGGTAAGCACAGATTTTAGACTCATCATAACCTCTCGGGTCAAGGTTTAGATGGATCATAAGGTCTAAGTGGGGGTAGGAAATGGTCGCATTGTCCACCAATATAGCAAGGATTTTGACGTAAGACCCTTTGAGTGGGTCAAATCGAGAGGAAGATGAAGCTATGATCGGGTATTTTTGGTAATGATGGGGTATGGTTGATTTGTATGGGTGGCGGTTTAGCCAAGGGATTTTGATAATGGGATTTAACTAACCGTGGCTTCTTTGCGCACGAAGCTATGTTTATTTGGTTAGATGATGAGGCCACGATGATGTGGTATCGAAAAACAACCACGAGCAATAGGAGGACAGTAAAACAAATCTTTTGATGATGGAATTTGTTTAGGGTTGATAGGCAGACAGATACGTAGGATGACGGTGTTGATATACCCTGGATCTCTATATGGGTGCAGAAGGCATAGGTCATTTTAAAGAAAATGTAGGAGGTATGATATATTGATGCAAGGTGGAGGGGTGAGGTCCCAATATAGAAGGTAGGTGTGATGGCGAGGGTTTTAGTTATGACCGAGGCATAGATTGAACTTAAGGAGATTGGGTTTGTCTCCTAGGTAGATGGACGACTTTATTTTTAGATAAATCTAGTCATTTGGGTGGGTGTGTTAAACTAGGTATTGGTGAGGTCCCAAGCATAGGGGAAGATTTAGTTAGGCTAATAGAGGTGGATGAGGTACTTGGTAGAGATGAGGGGGGTGAAGATGAGGAGATAGGCATTTTAAGCTTCTGTAAACACTTCGGGTATATAGTAGAGGCGTCTGGGTCGGTCATCTGCATTTGAGTAGAATAGGGGGTACTCAAACGTTCCCATAGGACTCATCTATCTTCTGAGGGATGACAATCCTCATGTGCGAATAGGAACTTTTGTATGGAAGAAAGGTGGGTTGTGATTCCGGTCCATTGTGGGTGTGATACAGGGGGTAGATGAGGCACTATATCAATGGGCGTTAAGAGGTCAACCGGTCACTGAAAAGATTTAGGCGATGAAGAACTAATAGGTAGGAGGGCATGTTTGAGAGGATCCATCATGATTAAAGAATTTGGTGATGTTGGTGTAAGAGGTTTCTCATCTAAGGATGACAAAAGAAGTGGCGAGTCTTCCTCTTGTACAACAAGAATTGTAGAAGGAGATGTTTGGGAAATAGATAAGTTAGATAACATCCACTCACAGTCTTGTAAGGATGTGGTGTAAGAAGGCTCATCTGTGAGAAGAGACCTCTGGGCAGTTAATTCCTCAATGGGTAAAGGAACGGCAAGGATTTCGTCTTGTCTTGATGGTGATGAAGGGGGTTCGGGTCCTGCGTTAGTGAAGAGGCTTGATTCAGAATTTTTCGATAGAGGCTTTTGGCTGGGAGTCGAAGATGGCATGGATCTCATGAACACTCTCCTCGGCTAAGATATCTTGGTTTATGTTATTGTTAGAAGAGTGATTCGGGAACGGTTTGTTGAAAATTTTCAAATTTTGGTTAGCAGGAGTGTTAGGATTATTAAGGGCTATATCTCCTGCATCAACCATTTCCTGTACGATGTTTTTCAACATCTTGCAGTTTTCATGACTGTGTCCCTTCACGTGGTGGAAGTTAAAAATTCATTTTCTTTGTACCAAGAAGGTATGGCGCGGGTGGAATCAAACCTGGAGTGAGGTTTAACAGGAGGTAAGGTAATGGCTCCTGCTTTAAGCAATTTTTCCAATATCACACCATAAGTTTCTCCCAAGGGAGTGTAGTTGATGGGCTCCGCTTTATACTTATAGGTGGTTTTGGGGCAGGTATTAGGACGGTGGTTGGGATTTGACCATCTTTGCGTGCACAACTCCTTTTATTTCAAAGCGATCGATGTGTGAGGATTGGTGGTGTTAGGTTTGTTGGTGGAATCTTGGGTTCAGAAATTGGGTTTTTTTGTGCAACCGCAATTTCTCTTCCTCTAAGGCTCGAATCTCTAGTTTTCGAGCCATAGTAAAGGCCTCGTCAAATGTGCGGAAAGTTTGAATTTGGAGGGTAGGAGAGATGTGCTTAGCACAGGCCCGCGTAAAAATTTCAATAAGTTCGGCCTGAGGCAAGGCATATGTAAGTCGGTTGATAAGGCCCGCCATCGTCAACAAAATGTGATAGATTCATCTTCAAATTATCGAGATGGCATAGAGGTCCGTGATAGATACTTTCTTGGCAATGTTAATGGAGAAATGATCTAAGAAATATTGGGCTAGTTGGTTAAAAGAGAAGATTAAGTGTTGGGTTAAAGCCTTCGTACCACTCCAAGGTGGGTCCTAATAAGGACATGGGAAAGGTGCAGAGTAGTAAGGCATCATCATGAGCAATTAGATAGCAGGCATGTCTAAATGAGTGCAAGTGTTGTTGAGGATCCTCCTTACTATTAAAACGAGTAAATTTTGGTAATTCCCATTGAGGAGGATATGAATGAAGGGGGACAGAAGGGTGGATAGGCTCGAAAAACTTTCTCGTATGTCAGGGCGCTACGACTTCCTGAAACAAAAGCCTCCATATTTTGCATTTTTTCCATCATTTGTTTGATTAAATCAGTAGTTGGATGAGATGATGGTGCGGTTGTGGTAAATGGAGGCAGATTGGGCCAAGGGCCTCCACTAGACAATGGTGGCATTAAATGTTGATAAGGTATGGAGGACGAATGTGTTGAGGTGACCGAATAGGGATGTCCTATATAAGACATTGAGGTCACTGGATACGTGTGTGGAAATGAAAAGGTGGGTGGAGCTTGAGAAGGAAAGCTTGTGTGGATAGGTGGCAGAGAGCAAGTCATGAAAGGAGTAGTCTGCAAGAGAGATGAGGTAGGAGCAGTCGGCGGTAATGATATGTGGGGCCCAAGATTAACCAAAGGAAAGCCAATCCGGCCGTATGAACCCTCAAGCCACTGGATTGGGAGACGGGGCTAAGGATACGAAGGCAAAGAAGAGTTATCAGCGAGAGAAGGAGCTAAATGAGCATCTATACTAATAGGCATGCCAATAAGGAGTTGACCATCGAGCGTATGATCAGGGGCATGAGACAAATAATATCATGACAGTGCTTAGGATTAGCGTCCAAATTTTTTGAAAATTCCTTATCTCCTACAGGGATTTTAGGGACCTCACTGGTGTCCGTAGGGTTCCCCATAGAATGTGAAGGGAGTGATTCGGGCAAAGGCACATAGCAGGCATGTGAAACCATGGCGGTGGCTTGTTTCGAGTGATAACAACCATGGACAAGAGTACACAGTGAGGGTTTCAATCTATCGAATGTAAACAGCCTCGAGAATGGTGAAATTAGTAGGTTCTTTGGTTTGTCGTCTGTGATCAGAAAGATAATAACCGATATCGGTCTGCTAACCGATGTCGGTTGAAGATCAGAATCGCGCGTCGGTCAATTAACCAATGTCGTATAATAGGATTTGGTATAAGAAACTCGTAAGAAGTCTGCTGATTTGATTTTTTAACAAAACTTAGTACATCTATCAAACTATTCTCAAGTGATCACCGTCGGTATAGGATAGAGAAACATAGCTAAAAACAAGCAATATACACACGCAAATCCAGAGACTAACCCTAGGATTAGTTTTAATTATTGTGGGCTTATGCCTTTAGACGAGAATGATGTCAATCCTAAACAAAAGACTTAGGGAAATGTCAAGTTTGTTTTTGCTTATAAGGTTACCTCAATCGGGCGGAGGAATACCATGGAAAAGGGGGGATGTTTTGGGTTGTTGTGTTAATTGTGAAGTGATTCGGTATGTGTTGTGCAGTGAAAGTAAGATTAATTTCCTATCAATACCGTGGAAATCACCCCCACGTGCACGACTTGTTACTTAATCTACGTTCACTAGAATTGAAAACAACACGTAAAAATGGAATGCACGTGTTTTAAACCCAAATTAAAAATGTTATTCAATGAAGCAAAGAAGATGACTTTTACTAATGCAAAACTGGGAAAGCAAGACAAATTCTTTTACCAAATATAACAAAATATCGTGTGAAATTTTTAGGAGAAGAAAACAACAAGTATGCTCCCTATATGAAAGCAAGCAAGAAAGAAAGAAACCCGAAATGGGTCCCACCGGGCGTGCCAAAATGTTTCACAGAATGTTTCAGCTTTTGGAATAGATTTTCTTCTATCCTTTCATTCCTTTGAGAAACAAATAAGGGTTAGGGCTAGGAGGAATACTGTTGAATGTCGAGAGGGTGTGCGCGCACCGTGAGAGAAAGATCGGATCAATCGCAAAGAACTCCTTTTTGTGCGGGAAGGACTACCTACAAGTAAGAATACAAGACCACCGATTCTAATTAGATGATAAGTGAGGGAACCGCCTTAGGCCCGGAAATATGAGACTTCCTTTTGAAGGTGGTGGTTCCCCTACTAATATGAATTAACACAAATTCTAACAAATAAGCTATTGTCCAATTACAATTTGTTTACCTCGTTAGAACAATAGAGAAAAGGCTGGTCTTGGTTTTGAATCACGGTGACCGACGCCCGTCAGTGTCACCGATGCTTAGGTTGATGATAACCGATATCTCGGTAGGGGTAGTGATTTAAGGGGTTTGGTAAAAGGTTGGCTATAATATGACTATGGTGTTTATAAGGCTATTAAATGATTGGGGATGGGTAACGGGGTGATAGAGAAGGCTCAGAGGGTATGGGAGTTGTTCTTGGGGTAGTGTAGGGGTAGAGGAATGATAGTTAGATGGGGGTGTTACCGGGTAGTGGATCTGGGAGTAGACTTGTAATTACTGTGATTCAGAAATCCAAGAAATATTATTAAAAGAACGTATAAGACTTACTTACTAGTTCGTGATGAAAAATGCAGGTTCAAGGAGAGGAATGACGAAGGCGGGGTTCAAGTAGGATGGTCTCGACAATCCGAGATGAGCTATCTCCTATCCCGATGCTTGGATGAGTGTCACTGGCTCAAGTTATTGATTGCAGATCTTGGGCTTGATGTCCTTCTCTGCAAACTCCTCTCTTTCCTTCACTTGTCTCTGTTCAGCCAAGTAAATTCCAGATCCTTCCAATGACTTCTCGTTTTAGATCAAATTAAAATCCACCCTTTGTTTTTGGTTGGGGGAGGTCATTTATAGGGAACCGATGGCGGTTACATAACTAATGGCAGTCGAGTAGGAACCGGTATCGGTCAGGTCAAAGTGGGCTATTTTTAGTAAAATAGCCAACTTTCCCTCCTTTTCTCCCGAGGGATTAGTTGCGGGCTTGGTCAAGTCATTACGAGGTTGGTTTTAGGTGTGGGTGAGGAGTCATTTAGTCATGGGTGTGGATGTAGACCAAGTTATAGGTCTTAATTAGGTTAGTTTAGGGTTAGGACTAGGTCATGATGAGGTGGAAAAATGAGGTGGTAGGTATGGCGATGTGGATTTATTAATTATAAGGTAATTAATAAATAATTGTGTAAGGTTTAGGTGATGAGGTTAGGTTGCAAAATGAGATGCGGGGCACAGGGGGTCGTAAGACACAAATTTGGTGTCTACAAGTGGGTTAGTAATATATTAGTGTGTTATGTGAGTGAGTTGTAAGTGATGCTATAACAAATAACATAAATAGGAGAATGGGTGTTAAGTGAATTGTTATGAGATAACTAATAATTGCTATTGTAAGTGAGTTATAAAAATATCACACATAGAGAAGTAAAAATATATTTATGGAGAGATTTAATGAGTGTGTTGTTGAAAAAATCCTTAGATATAATAACCAAAATAACTATATATTTTTAATTATTATGTTGAATAATATTATGTAAATTTAACCCCAAATTTGAGCTAATGCTCTCCCAAGCATGGAGGTCTATGTATACACCAAAAATCACATGGGCTCTTTATCTCCACTTTAATCCTCATGATTCCAAGACAAGGTAATTAATATAGAAGATGGTGGGGGTATTAGAAGAGGGATACATATAGTGTAAATATGGTATGGATTAGGATCAAGTAAAGCAAACAATCTAAAAGGATATCCCTACACCAATGTTCTCAAGAGAGAAAGAAATTCTCATTGAGGGAAACAAAAATCCTATTGAATTGATCATGGTGGATGGTACGGTCAAGGATGATAGTGACATAAAGCCCTAGATTTATGTCATGATCAATTAAGGGAGGAATATTATGTTTCACTACTTAGGTAAAATGGTAGTTTGAAGAAGGATGGCCTTGATTTGGAAAGGTCATATGGAAATGAGGGGTTAAGGATACTTGGGTGGCTAAATGAATTTAAATACCTAACATGAGAATCTATCTAATGAGATTTAGAATGTGATTTTTGTCTCGCAAAGATTCACCATTAAGATCAACTAGTTGTGGAATAATGTGTGTGGGGGATGATGAGGAGATAAATACCTCTATTATGAGTTTAGACAAGATCTCTTCATGGTTTTTTTATTTTTTGAGAAGAGTGGGAACACAAGGAAAGTGTATGACTCTTCCTGGTAATATTTTTCTATCTAGCTTCATCCAGTAGAGGGAAAGGATCACTACATGGTGCTTACTATGATCTCAAGGAAATCACAATGTTAGCATGCGATGAAGGCTATCTCAAGGTAATCTTGGGCTAGAGATAGATCCTTGGGGATGTATGGTGGTATTATTTATTCCAAAGTATTACTTGCTATCATGTGGATCAAAAAGTGTCCCTATATTGTTTTATTATCTTATGATACTTGAAATAGTGGGGCTATGTATTATAGTTGTTTTAATGTTGTTTTCGGTATTTTTGGCCTTGTTTGGCTCTATAAGGCATGTTTTTTTATGTCTAACTAAGATTTTGGACTGTTGTCAACATTTATTCCATTTTTTTACTATGTGATTTATTTGAACACAATAAATTTTAATAAAAATAATTAAAAGGTTTTCTAGAAATGGACCTTCCATATGGTATATTTTAGATGTATGTAAAAGAACTTTAATAGCTAGTTCTCTTCTTTTTACCACTTAAATTGATGGAAATGCAAAAAAAAGTATTTTTGGTATTTTAATGAGTTTATAGAATGCAATGAACTTGCAAAATGAAATGATCTATAAAAAAATCTAAGAATGGTTTCATTGAGTTAAAATATGTCACAATGTGAAGAAATGACAATAATAACTATCCCTAGAGAGCTTAATGTTTTCATATCTAGAAGTCTTACATTGTTTGAATGAAATCTACAAAGCTAAATGCTGATTTGGAAATAAAAATTTGTGTGAATTAAGATATAAAATATAAAATAAATTTGATCTATCTTAGAACTGAATTTTCTTTAATCTTTCAATGAATTAAAAGATAAATCTAACAAGCAAAGCTAGGTTTTTAGGGTTTTTTATGTTTTCTAAAAACAATCGTTGAAATTAAAATATTATAGATCTAACTAAATATGTCCATGTTCCAAAATTATAGAGTCTAATCATAAAGATGGGAGAAGCCTAAAGTAAGAGAGTTTAATATTTAAATTTATAAATCATGAAATCAATCAAAACATATCTAATATAAAATTGTATTTCAATTTTCCGTGTTTTCTAATTAATACTAAAGAGAGAAAATTAAATCTAAGATAATGATGAAAATAAATAATATTGATTTAGATCTAACCTATTTTTGTAATTAGAATGGGGCTGATCTGAACCTTGTGTTCTTGTCCAAAATTACACCTCATGTTAGTTTGAAAAAATCATCGAAGTTGGAAATTTGACACCTTTTAATTAGAAATCCACAAAACACTAGGATATTATTTCAAAGAATGCATAAGTGTAATATTACACAAGTTATCCTAACCCACCAAAAAAAAGGAATATTTTCTCAAGAATTAGGCAGAGTTAGGAATAAAATCATGAAGTTCAAATTTATATCTTCCATGTATCGGCTAAGGATAAGATTTGCGAGATAAGGACATATGCGAAATGATAGTGCTTCTGGGCTTGGAAAAATAGTGCTATGTGGATAAATAAAATATGAAGATCTATAAAGTACGTTATTTCCACACAACAAAGAATGTATCCCACTCAAGTATGAAATCCATGATGTATGAAAATATTCCATAGAGAATTACATGACAAAAGTAAGTAGGTTTGTAAGAGATAAAGGTTAAATAATGCTAAGCACTTTAATAATGTTTTGTAGGTGTTATATGTATCATGTCCTATGGATCTCTTAATGACGGAATAAAGAAAAAATGTGAAATATGAAGTATCTGCGAATGAAGTATGGGTAGACCATGGTTAGTTTAATGCATTGTGGAACTCAAAAATAAATCCACTCATTACCATGGATCGTAGAAAGTCTGCGAGACTCATGCAAAAATTTCACATGTTTCTAAACTAAACATGCAACCACCTCAACAAATATAATTTCATGAAGTATGGGAACCATCATCCTCATCCTATAAATATGATGACGTATGCTTCAAGAAATTTTAGATACCCATACCTATCTTGCAAGTGGTCCTAGATGATGGTGGGTGGTTGAACTCATTGATCACTAGATTTGATTGGCCTTTCATCCCTCATTTTCTCTAAATTCTATAAATGTAAGTGCCTTGGCACAATATATGGGTTATTTTTTGTTAAATCAAATATCCTACTCATAATCTTACAAAAATCTTAATCGTGACTTCTATAATTTGTAAGTGAAGTCCTCTTTCCTCGTATTTGTGTTTGTAAAATGGTTAAATCTTGATATTTATGCAAGTGTGACCTCATTCCTTTCAATGCTCCACATTTGATGCAAAAAAATTCCTCTTACATGCCTTCACTCTTTTCCCTTTTATTTCCTTCCAAGTTGTGTACATTTTTTGAATTTTAATTTCATGTTTAAATACATTTCTTTAAATCCAAAATTGATCCATTTATAGTTTTGTGAATCACACCCCTTTATTTTAGTTCTTTCCCTCTATCACCATGTCTACATAGATTTTCTTAGTTTAGTGATAAAGTAGAATTTGGATAGCGTAATTATAAAGAACTGGGATGCAATGAACTAACCATTTCATTTGAGGAATCCAGACTTCTCTAGAGGTTTTTATCAAGACACAAGGTACTTCACTTATAGATAATACCATGTGGGCCTTGAATTTGGTATTCTCCATTATCCAAACAAGGATGAAATTCTAATATCCAACAGTTTTGACACACACGGTGGGATTTGGTTTAATGAGGTTTACAAAATCTTCACTATGACTTTTGTGTTTATTAGTGGATTCTACCTTTGGATGAATCTTTGAACACATATGGTAACTCCCAAGCTTAAATATAAGAAGTCTAATGCCAAATTTCATGAGAAGGATACAAATAAGGCAAATCATATCTAGAGGTGAACCTTTTAATTATTTGCAACTCTTACCAAGAAGAAGAAGAGAAAGATCCTTGAAGAGATCTGTAAAACCTTCAAATAGAATTATTTCCACTCCTCCACTTGGTAGACCCTTCTCTTTTCCCATCAAGAACTTAAGGTATATTCCCTTCATGGAGCATCAAATAAATTTACCCTTTATTAGCTTTAATGGTGGTAGTCCCTTAGCTCTAAATTCCCAAAATGATATACTAGTGTCTGCTTTGAAAATTATTCCTTTATTCACTTGTAAAAATTTTACTACCCATGTAGATCACATCTATGATGTTGTTATTTTTTTTCAGTTCATGTAATTACTGAAGATGATGTTGTAGTTAGGCTTCTTGCTTCTTCACTTAAAGGAAAAACACTTTAATGGTATAGGATTTTGAGACCTTATTCCCTTCACACATGGAGTGAGCTTGGCACAATGTTTTTTCAACAAGTATGATGAGAAAGTAAAAACATATCTCTATTAGAACAACTAACAACTATCAAAAGGGTCCCCAATGAACTTATGGTGGATTTTAAATTCAAATTTAAGAAAACATGGGACATAATTCCATTTTTTGAGATTAACTCCTTGAGGTAATTTTATTTATTTCTTAAGAGCTTTAAATTTTGATATGGTTGTGATGATACAATCTATGGGTTCTACTAACGAACTTATGTAGACCCAATAACAATTAGGGATGAAAATTGTTTGATACAAGTTGGTAAAATAGCCCCTAGATTGCCCATGTCATTATTTATTGAGTTACCTCAAGATACTCATCCTTCTTTTTCTCCCATTGATTATCCAAATGCCCCATCCACTTTGCCTCCACTTCCTATCCTTCCCAATAATAAAAGGTTTGTGATGATCTTAAAACCCTAGTTAGGAATTTGTCTAATGAAATTGTCTCTTTGAAGAGGAAATAAACTCAATCCTATAGAAGTTACCCAAGTTCTAACCAAGGAAAATCTTTAGGAAAAAAATTTAATCAAGGTCATCATTAATATAGAACCCAATAATAAAATTTATATATTAAAAGGAAAAAACCTGTATCTCCCCTTTAAATAGTTGTTCTTGCACAACCGCATCCCGCCGCCAACTTAAGCAAAACACTTGTTCTAGTCTAAAATAACCTAGTATAAGAAGTAGAATGGTTATTTCCATGTAGTCAACCACATAACCAAAATAATTATGCAAATGGATTACAATTTCAAGCCCTAATGGTTCAAAATTCTTCCAATTATCATGAACCATTAATGGAAGAAATAAGTCCTAATTTTGAAGAAATGTAGGAAGATGCCCTAATCCTAACCTTATTTTTTTAGGTCCGATAAATTCTATGTGGTTAACTAAGATGTAAATAATTTAAATAGTCTATTTTTCAATGTGGTGGATCACACAAGGTCAAACCAAAGGAAAATTGAGATGGATGTTCCATCCCCTTCATCGCCAAGTACAAATGCTAGGGATAATTAATCTGTAATCTTAAGTGGGAGTTTGACTTCATCCAATCAACCATGGATCACTCAAGAGCTGAAAAATAAAAATAATTTTGAAATATAGAAATTTTGTAGAACACTATAGGTCCATGGAGCATGAAAAATTTGTCAATCAAGGAGCATCCATGGGTAGAGTAGACAAGAAAGGAGAATGTCAAACATCTTATATAAAAATCCATGGGTATCTCCTTTAACATTTTTGGGCATATGGAAATAAAAAAAATGAATGTGATAATGTGGCATGCCCTATCTATTCCATTTTAAAGGGATATCTTACATGAATTTCTGAAGCAAATTCCCCAATATGAACGAGATGTGAAAAGAACACATACCTTGGTTAACCTATTCCAATAAAAGTAGGAAGACATCAACAATACTAAACAACCCTACCCTTTTACATGTATCTAATTATAGGAAAACACTTGGTTCCTAATTTCATGATTTATTTGGGAGATAGTGCCTCTATAATGCCTAAGAAAATTACTAACATTCTAGGCCTTGAGGATAATCCAATTTCTATAGGTTTACTATAACTTAATGGCTCAATTGTAAACATTTTAAGATTGATAAAATATCTTGAGTTAACCCTTCATGATTGTCCAAATCTGACCATAATTCAATACGTTTAAGTTATTGACATGCCTTATTTTTTATTTATTTATTTCTATCAAGAGATTTCATAGACAAAGTGGGTGGTTATTTGTCCTAAAATTGGTCCCACATTGCATTGATAACTAGATATTGTACTAGATTTACTATCAAAGATGAACAAATATTTTTCTATCATGTTGAGTCATATCACCCTACTCCTCTCCAATCTAATTTCATGATACATGAAGATTAAGAGTATGAATTAGTTTCAATATAACATCCCACTCCTCCTAGTTCAGTCCCTGATCTTTTGTTAGATGAATGGGCCAAAAACATTATGAGTTTGACCCTTATGACACAATTGTGGAAACTAGTATAATAACCTACTACATTCATGAAGAGGATTTCACTACCCCCATACTACACAAAGAAGAAAAGCACACTTCTAGATTATGGACAATGTTCTTTGATGGTTTGAGAAGTAGAAATGGATTTGAGGTGGGTGTAGTTATGATTTCTCCATGGATGAGAAAATATTATTTATTCATAGTATACAATTTGCATTTTCAAATAATGTAGTGGAACATGAGGCATTGATTCATATTTTTCTCATCATAGAAAAGAGGAAAATTAAGGTCTTGCAGATTTTGGGGATAAAAATTGGTCATCTACTAAGTCAGAGAGGAAGTGTGCTACTAAGAACAAGAATTTGAAAGCTCATAGGCATCAATTTTGGGATATGTTGGAAGGTTTTTATGTTGCCAACCTTTAAGTGGTGCCAAGGAAATTGAACAAAGAATCAGACCAAATGGAGGATATTGGATCACATTTCTCTCCAATTGAAGATCTCATCTAAGGTAATGAACAACATGTTAAGATTATTATAATACCATCAATTCCAGATAATGAAGTTAGATGGCAGATATTTTATAGTGATGAAAAAATTATCCATTTTATCTAGAATAAAGCTCAGTTCTCCTAAAAATTTCCATATGATTTGCATTATGCCTATGGTGATCAAGTCATTCAACTAAGGAAAAATAAATTTACCAAAGGGTTGATAAATATTGAAAACATTTTTTAGTCGCAATGATGAATTCAGAGGAGAAGAATCAAATTTAATGGTAAAACAAGAAGATCATTGTAGATTCCCTAACATTGCATACATATTTATAGTCATTTATAATTATTCATATCCTTTTAATAATATGCTAAATCAGATATAGAATGCATTCTAAATTATTATCCTTTCATATTCCATTAGAAGTCACCCACATCCCTTTATAATTAATTTAATTAATTCTATCATGCTTAAACCATACACTTATATCCCTTGGCTAATTTAATTATCTATTTAAATAAATAAATAACTAATTATCCACTCACCCTCCACTTAGCTCCACTTCACCATCCAACTCACTCAAGTTGAACTAGCCCACTCCACTCAAGTTCTAGAACCCTACAAAGGTGGAAGAAATAATATTCACGTACAACCACCTTCTCAAATAAAATCAAAATCCAACCAAATATTCATTTCCCCTTAAATGAATATTCAAACCATCCAATGCATAAACCAAATAAACTTGCTAATTCAAGAAAAATGCATTCATGATCTTGCAACTCATTCAAACCTTGATCCATAATCCATGGCCTCTCCTTCAACTATAAATATGAGGCTAAATCCTTTACAATTCATCCTTGGAAGCTTTAAGAATTTTTAACAAAAATATTCTCATTTTCCATTTGAATTTGCATACCAAAAGGCTATCCACGTGATCACTCTTTTTCTCATAGCATTCCTCTTCCATTTGGAGACAAGATTGGAGCATCCACAATCAAACTACTTGTTGGTGTAGGTGGTATTTTTCTTCACTTATTTAGTGTTATTCCACCTCACCGGGTGAGTCATCTCACTTAGGTGGACATGGATCTAGGTGTCATCTTAGTTATGATAGATTCTCTTACAGAATCTGTCATATGTGTAAGTGTGTCTTAGGAGTTACTTTCCATTTGGGAAAGTAACTCCTCTTCTCCATTATGGAGGAATATTCTCTTACATGGGAGTTACACATTCACTCCCCTATTTGTACTCACCTCCTTTGATCTATGAGAAGACTAATCCAAGCCAAGTAATTCCATTCTACTCCATTTTTTTGAATCTTGAGCTCTCATATGCATGCACATTGCTTTACAAAGTTTTCTTGCTTTAATCTCACAACTCCTACACTTTGGTGAAGTACAACTATTCGATGCATGTGAATTCCTTCCAGGTATTTATCCTTCACTCCTTCATGGTATCGATATTAGGGACCGAGAATCACGTTTCTCACCATCATTTCTCCACCTTGTAGCTACTTACATAAGCTCTCGATTTTACATGTGTTTTACTTGCATATTTCAAGATTCTTGTGGTTATTTTTCAGTAGTTTGTTTTGTTTGTTTCTTGCTAGTTTACGTGTGATCAGGGTCAAGGAAGAATGCTAGTTTATTGTGTCAAAGAGCCTTTCTCATTGGTTGATAGCTTACTTGGTTTGTGACTTACCTTAAACTCACCCCTACCTAGACAACTCGTGGCAATCTCTTCTACAACCCTCAAAAACTAGCTCGGCCGTGGTATTGCTACATAGCTAGCCTACCTATCTTCCTACTTTCCAGTTATCTGTGAAGCATTGTGTGAGATTGACCTCTTGACTAGACAGCCCGTGGCATGTTGTGTTACTCACTCGCCCTTGTGTGTAAGTGGTTTTGGGGCATTGGACACTCCACTCATTGCTCGTTGGTCATTCGGTGTATCTACTTGTTCCACTCACCTCCACAGTCCTGGTCTGACATGTGTGCCTATCATTTCTTCTGAGTACTCTGATCTACCTAGGGCATTACAACTCTATGACATGTATTGTTTCTATTAAATGGTTACATAACATGTTACCTGACATGAGTCTTCACCTCTGTGATGTTTGTGCATAATCGGCTCGGTAGTTACAGCACGTGGCCCGATTCAACGATTCGGGGACTGCTAACCATATGAGGATGTTGACACGGTAAATCAGATGTTTTTAAACAACACCCACTTTACACAACTCACAGACAACTTGTCACAAGCCATCCTCAAGCTTGTTGCTTCTCCCCCACATTATTTCATACAACCCACTCCCACTTATGCCTAGATCATCCTATCCATCATGTAGGTTTTGGGATTGTAATAAGTTTGGGATTTTTTTGGCTTATTATATGACCTTCCTTTGAGTGTAGAATATGAAGGGTGAGTTTTGGGGTTGGCAAGAGGCTTATTCCCCCTCACAAGCAAAACAAACCCTGCCTGAAATTTGATGCCATTTCTAATGAGTACCCATATGACACCCTTTGCACCCATTTCAAGAATCTTTTAAATCAATTTTCAAAGTTTATTGGAATTTTCCATCATTGCAAGAATCATATTTCTATTATAACTTTTGAATCATTGCTCATTTTTAGAGCTTATTTAGTCAAACTTGCATGATTTTTACACATTACATGATGAAATTGTCAGTTTTGTAAATGCACTACTTTATAAAGTGCCGCATTCAAGGGGGTATATTTTTCCCTTTTCTTCTACATTTTGGACACCTTTTCGGTCATGGATCATCATGGAGTTCCCTTGCTCACCCCATTCAACTATCAGGAATGGTTGAATGCTATGAACACTGCCTTAAAAGGAAAGAAATTGTTCCACATTACTACTGGTCTAAAAGTTGAACCCGATGATGAAACAGAAAAAGAAAAGTGGCTTGACAAGTGTGATGAAGCCATTGGTTTCTTGACCATGTGTGTGTCTCCAGAACTGCATTTTCACATTTCTTCTGCTACATCACCCAAGGAGGTTTTGGATACTCTCAAAGGACTTTTTGGGAAATAGGATGAAATGTGAGGACACGAACTTGAAAATGAACTAATCAGCCTTAGTCCCAACAGTTTTGACACCCTTCAAGACTTCTTTACCAAGTTCATATCACTCAAATTGCAGTTAGAAGATTGTGGAATAAAGAAAAAGGAATCACAACTCATTTTATCAGTCCTTGCAAAACTTGGCCCTGAATACTCTATTTTTGTCTCCACCTTCCATGCAACAAAAAGGGCACTTGGGAAAAGTTGGTCTATGCCCTCTCTTGATGAGTTTATTATAGATTTGATCAGGGAACAAAATAAATTAATTCAAATTGGAACTTTGAACTCCACAAAAGCCCATGCTCTCATTTCTAGAAAGGAAAAATAGAAAGATTTTAAGGAGAAGAAACATGATCGTGAAAAGGAAAAACCCAAAAATAACTCTTCCACTTCCTCTTCCATCTCTAAACCTCCCAAAGAACTAATCAAATGTGGATACTGCAAAGGCATGCATGATGAAGAAAAATTCTTGAAGAAAAATATTTATCTCCTCACTACTCTACTTGAGAAGCACAATATTAGAGTTCCAGATTCTCTCAAAGCATCTTCATCATCTCATGACAGTTCTAAGGAGAAAGAGAGTGAAAAGAGAAAGTAAAAGAGAAAGAGAAAGTGAAAGAATCAAACAAGGAGAAACCAAAGGGAAGATCTCTAGTGACAATTGTGCCACCTACCCCTACATGGATCATTGATTTGGGTGCAACTCATCACATGGCATCATCAGACATTGATTTTGATTCACTTGAGCCATGTGGCATGTCCTCTATTCAGCTTGGTGATAACACTACTACACAAGTTTTGAAAAGGATTAGTTGAAGTGAGTGGTGGTACTTTCAACAATGTTCTGAGTATCCCTTCACTTTCAATAAATCTTCTTTCAGTCTATCAGATCACTCATCTTGGACAGGGCATGTGGGTTGAGTTCACTCCAGACTCAGTTTATGTTAGGGAGCTTCACAGTGATGCTATTGTTGCATTTGGTATAGCTAACCATTACACTTGACTGTACTCATTCTCTCACTTTTCTCCTCCTTCAGATTCTTCATCCGACTCAGCTAGACTTGAGGATACCTCTAATCCCATTTCTAATGTTGAGGACATCTCTACTATCATAGTTGATTGTCATGATGATGGGGACCCACCTCCACCATCCACTTATCATTTTCCACATCTTGAGGAGTTGTCTCTTGATCCACCCACTTCTGGTGCACTTCAGACACTTCAAGGAGCTGACACTATGATTCAGGACTCATCAGGCATTGGGTACACTTCTTCATAGGTTCAAGCCATTCCACCCTCCTTCCTTGCCACTACTTCGGGATCTACATTTCTTCATGGAGTAGCTAGATTTTCCACTTCACATATAAAGCATTGTTCCTTAGACTAGAACAACACCTTGGCACTTCGGGGTCTTCTTCCTCCTCTTCACTTAGTACAGGGTGGCTTGTGACTGGATCATCTTCTTGGGAGGCTAGATAGACTTCTTTTTCTCTCCTTCTTCTTCTTAGTAGTTTAGGAGAGTTTTTTATTTTTCTATCTCTTGTAAGTAGAGGTTTTTCCCACTGGGTTTTCCCTCACTACTTGAGACTTTTGGTGTGCATGGGTACCTCATCAGGATTTGTGTCGGGACCCATTTCTCATTTCTGACTTTCCACCTCATCCTAAGTTACGATGAAGGGGGTGTTGGTGTAGGTGGTATTTTTCTTCACTTATTTAGTGTTATTCTACCTCAATAGGTGATTCATCTCACTTAGGTGGACATGGATCTAGGTGTCATCTTAGTTATGACAGATTCTCTTACATAATCATTCATATGTGTAATTGTGTCATAGGAGTTACATTCCCATTTGGGAAAGTAACTCCTCTTCTCCATTATGGAGGAATATTCTCTTACATGGGAGCTACACATTCACTCCCTTATTTGTACTCACCTCCTTTGATCTATGTAAAGACTAACCCAAGGCAAGAAATTCCATTCTACTCCATTTTTTTGAATCTTGAGCTCTCATATGCATGCACATTTCTTTACGAAGCTTTCTTTCTTTAATCTCCCAACTCCTACACTTTGGTGAAGTATAACTATTCAATGCACGTGAATTCCTTCCAGGTCTTCATCCTTCACTCCTTCAACTACCCCAACAGATCCAAAAAGTGTATTAAAACTTCATCTATCTCATCATGAGGTTGCAATAAGACTCAAAGGAAGGTTTACATTTTTTTCATTTACTTATTTCTTTGTTTCTTTCAATTTTATTTGTATACAATTTCTAACTACTCAATATTACACAAGAAAAGGATCTATTTCTTTGAAAGGTATAAGACGAAGCTAAAAAGTAAGATTTTTCACTATGTCATATATATAATTATTTATTCACATGAAATTATGAAGATATTAAGGGTTTTTACCCCAACATTACTTAACACACTATATATCGTGATCCCGGTGTTAAGCCAACTAGACGAGAAGAAAAGGCCTATCAATCCTGAAGTTGATCCCCTCACGAGAAAAGAGTTAACCAAGATTATTAAGGAAAAAATATATTCCCCATCAAATACTCTTCTAGGTGGCTACCTTGGTCTCGGTTCATAATAAAAATGGAGAAATCAGGCTATGTGTGGATTTTAGAGACTTGAACAAAGCTTTATCAAAGGATAATTATCCTCTACCCTCTATGGAACAAATTTTACAGACAGTAGCAAGAGATGAAAGATTTTATATGCTTGATGGATACTCAGGTTTCAATCAGATCAAAGTTAGAGAAGAGGATCAGTATAAGACTGCATTCACAACCAAGTGGGGAACATATGCATATGAGAATATGCCCTTTGGTTTATCAAATGTGGGTGCCACATTTCAAAGAGCAATGGATATTGATTTTAAAGGATACATAAATACTTTTATCGTAATATACCGGATGATATCATTGTTTGATCAAAAAATAAATACCATATTAGTCATATTGACAAAATATTTAAAAATGCAATGATTTTGGAGTATCTCTTAACCCCAAGAAGTGTGTTTTGGTTGTTTTGTACAAGTAAGATATTAGGTCACATTATTTGAAGGATGGAATTTCCATTAAACTTGAAAGAATATCTCTGTCATTATTTCTTCATCATTACTAGTTCACAAGAACATTGCAACATTTCTGGGAAAGATAAAATTTGTTAGGAAGTTTATTCCTAATTTTGTAGGACTCATCGTGCCAATCACTCGATGCTCAAGAAGGATGCAAATTTTAAATGGACCGTAAAAGGAAAAAAATATTCACTAAGATCAAACAAGAAATTTCTCGGGCTCCAAAACTTATTAACCTTGAATATTAAAAATATTTCATCCTTTATGCACATGGAACTAGGATAATATTGTTGTTGTTTTGACACAACAAATGTATAAGGGATTTGAGAAACCAATGGATTTCTTCAATAAAACTTTGAAGGATTATGATAAAAATATATTCATGTAGAGAAGTATGTATTTTTCATCATTAGATCTATCAAGAAGTTTAAGATAATGCTTTCCTATAACCAGATCAAAGTTTTATTCTCACACCCTAGGTGAGATACTTCATCACGGGAGTGGAAATAAATGAAAAGAGAGCTATATGGGTGACCAATATTATGGAGTATGATGTGACCATAAAGGCTAAAAATTGGTAAGAGGTAGAGTGTTTTATGAACATATGGCCTTGGATGTCGAGAATAGACAATAATCCTCATTCTTCATCGAATAGGAGCAAGGAGAACATGTGGAAGACTCGTGGAAATCCACAAATCCGTGGAATGAAAATGATGAATATTTTCATAGCGTAGAAGATCCGCAGGTATGTCCAATTTCTATGATACTTAGAGGATCCATGAAATAGAGAAAAGCAACTTAGTCATGACATTTAGATCAAAGACATGAAAACATTTTTGAAAGTGATGGATACCCTCATGCTTTAAACAAGGAAGAGAGTAGGCATCTAGGGTTACAATCAATTCATTATGTATTGATTGGAAGGACTATTTTCAAAAATAACCTCGATGGAGTATTATTAAGGAGTATTGAGGGAGAGATGGTGAACAAATTCTTGGCATAATTTTAAAATGGTTTCTCGGTGAAAACATCTTTGTAAAATCCACGACAATGAAAATTATAAAGGCATGATACTTCTAGCCCACATTTTTAAGATGTTCATCAATGGGTCAAATAAGATAAACATTGTACTTTATTCATTGGTAAAAAAATAAGATGGTGGTCCTCCCACTTCATCCCATTCAGGTGGATGAACCCTTTTCTCAATTAGGACTTGAATTTATAGGCATGATTAATCCTCCATAAAGTGCAGGTCATAAATGGTCCTCGAGAGAAACCGACTACTCCACTAAGTAGATGGAAGTCAAGGCACTCAAAGAAACTACCAAGTCAGCTATCATTGATTTTATAGAATATATTGTTATAAGGATTGGGGTTCCCTAAACCATTATTTATGATGATGAAAAATCCTTTCTAGGATATAAAGTTTCTAATTAGGCCTTTAGACTTGGAATATAATTGAAAACATATTCCAATTAATACCATTAGGGTAATGGTATGGAATAATCTACTAATAAGAAACTAATCTAGATAATGAATAGAATAATTGAGGTCAATCAGAGATAATGAAATACTAAGGTGAGAATTAATTTTTGGGCTGATACGATCACATCAAAGAAAGAAATTTCCAATTCTCTTTTTACCCTAGTCAATGGTAAAGAGGTCAAGCTTCCCTTATCTCTAGAGTTTCCTTCATTAGAGCTCACCCAACAGCTTAGAATTTTAAGGTGAAGATAAAAGAGGAATTATAATTTCAGAGTTTATCAAGCTTGAGGAGTTAAGGAAATATTACATGATTAGATTAAAAGAGAATCTTCTCAATCTCTGACTATGACGAATAACACCCATTTCCAAAATTTCCTCTACCATCTTCTCAATCTCACTCTTTTACACATGTGGGTATCTATAAGCCTTGATGTTGGGGGATTTTCTTCCTCAAATTAATTGAATGACATGATCATGACATCTTTTAGGAGGAAATTCTATAAGATCCTTGAATACAACTACATGTTGATCAATAACCTTCGAAGATTAGGATACACTACCATCGTTGGTGGTTGAACTTCCATCGAGAAAAATTGTGCTATAAATCCTTCATTTCCTTTTTTAAGAAAATTATGCACTTTTTGAGAACTAACCACCTGAGGATTTTATTCTTATAGTCCTCAAAGTTAAAACTATTTACCCTCATAATGAAATAACAAGAAAAATTCCTTGAAATTTAGATCTATGGTGCGTAACATTATAAGCCAATGAACACCTAAGACAATATCAGATCCGACCATGGGAATAAAAAAAATCGTAGATTCTAATGTGTTGTCACCCATCATGATAATGATTTTATAGAATTTACCTAAACATTGGAGTGTACCACCATCTACAATCATTACTTGAAATTCAGTCTGGGTAGATGAAACAATTTATCCTTGTTGCTAGCTTATGATTGATGAAATTAGGTGTGCTTACTTAATCAATCAAGATCTATCACTTTATACTTCTTAAGATAAGCCACAACCTTAAGGGTTTGTGGAGTGATAAAACCCGATAGAGCATGTCATTAAATATTGGGCTAGGGATCTTTAGATTATTCCTCTAATTTTTCCACTTCCTCGTTTGATGTTTCTATTGATGAAAAATCACAGCACCCCTGGATGTTGATCAGATTTCTAGGTTGATCATGCTAGCATCCAGTGTGATTGCACAACATGGAATCCTTTCTCCAAGTGTGGGACTTGCAAAAATGAGAAAGGAATCTCCAGAGAAGGCTGGTTCCTATTCCTCTGTTCAGATGCACACGAAAAATGTAGAGAGTTTACTCAAAATCTAATCTAATCTTGCCAAGGAGATAGGGTAAGAAAATGCATAAAAATAAACCTAAGCTAATAGAGGTGATGCACCGAGGAATGAAGAACACCTATCTTGCCAATAAACACAGACCATTCAAATGTGATGCAAGATCATGCACAGATAACAAAATTTGTAGTGAAAGACCAAGAGGATGCAAATGAACACGAGAGAGGGTTAAGAATCATCCCATGGACATGCATTACTTGCTCCAAAGACGATACAATACACTACAAAATGCCAAGAGGTAGAGTCACATTACAATTTCAAATGGGAGGTTCGAACTCCACAAATTCTCCTGATAAAGAGAAGAAGGGAGAAGAAAAACAGAATGTTCAACCTTTAGAAAGAAGCCCCTCCTTACAATTTGTAGGAAGAATGAGAGAGGGAAGAGAGAGGAAATCCAGATATACCCCAACCACTTCTAAGTTGCATTTAACTCATCTCATTATGGCGAAGTGGAAAATCTTGGCAAAATGGCGTCTTGTCTCAGCGAAACGGCGAACTGTCTGTTGTATTAAAGCTGGTTGTTGAAATGTCACTTCTATCTATTATCACACGCCAGAGACGTTTTCTTGATTTTCTCACTCCAAACTGAACCAAAATTCAATATTCACCCTGGAATCATGTAGATAATTTTTCCAACTTTCCATTGATATAAAGAATGTGAAAATCTGAGCTCTGGATCGAAAGTTATGGCGATCGAAAATTTTAGGGCAAAACAGGCCAAAACGGATTTTGAATTTTTCTCGCACCCCACCACTTGGGACACATGGCATCATTTGGTTCATTGACAAGGGCATGGAGAAAACCTTTACCTTTTAGTTTTGGGCCAAAACTTTGCTAAGTTTTCAAAGTTCTCCTTGAGCTCCGAACTCGCCTTCCCCTTAGGACACGTGTCCTATTCTGATTCGTCCGCGGGCCTCCCAGCTTTTCGCGTCCTCCGCATACTTTTGTCTCTGGGTGTCCCGGATGAAAGTTCCCTATTTCATCCAATCTAGGTGGTTCATGTCCTCCATGTACCTTTGTCCCAACTGTCCCAGACTATCATCTGTTAAATTTCTCCAAAACGCCCGAAATGGGCTAACTGTTTGCTCTCGGCCGCTTCCCCTTTTCGCGTCCTTCGCGTCCTTCACGTACTCACAGTCCAGATGTCCCGCATTGCCTCGCACAACAGCTTAGTCAATTTTTTTTCACCTTTTGCTAGTTTTCCCTTTCGCGTCCCACGCGTCCCCACAGCCTAGATGTCCCTTTGCTGCACGGACCGTCTGGCAATTTTTCGGCCGATTCGGGCCCCGACATCCCAACTGTCCCTAGTGTTGCCTTAGTCAATTTTCTCTGTATTTCGGACTCAAACCTGGCTCTTTACAACTTTTTCACATACTTTTAAAACATTGGTTTTCTTCTTGGATAGGAGGGTTAGAGGGAAACCGAGGAGACCCCCAAAACATGATTTTAGGCCTTGAATCATTCTACTTGCTCGGGACTGACAATCTGATGCATGTTATCAAAATTACCTTGGGGAATTTTGGACAACATTTTTGGCAACTCAACGGGGTCATCTGCCTACTAGGTAGAAGATCAGTGGCCTTTTAACAATCCATTGGGCATGGAGTAATAACATGAAGCCAACTTGATCTCTGATCCCGATCTTGATACCACAACTCATTCTTCGAGAGCACTCTGAACTGTAAAAATTCAACCTGAGAGCGACAAAACCTGTGCCAAAGCACTTAGGGAAAAAGAAATCTAACTACAACAAGACAATATGCATACGCACTTAGAGGAACTGAAATCTAGGCTAATATTTACAAGGGTAAACCTTTTCCTTTTTAGTAGCAATGTTTAAGATAGATTCCGTTAACTAGAATCGGGAGTTATTCTCCATCCAATGCAGACAATTAGAAGGAATTACCACTTTTACATCTCGTGACCATGTAGGGGCCACTCCAAATGGTATCAAACTTGGAATTCCTTCCGGTTTCACCCGATCCGCATCCCATTTGAACTAGGCCCCCCCGGAAGGTCCTTGCTCCTGCCTTCTTGTCAAACCATCTTTTTACTAAGGTCGATCCCTTTCAATCATCAAAGCGCATGTTCTCTTATTTCTTCCAATTCCATTAACTCGCATACAGCTTCCATTGGTTTGAACTCGCACAACTCCAATCGCTTCATGAGCTCCAATGCTGGAAATTCTAATGATATAGGCAATACTGCCTCTTTCCCATAGACCAATTTGTAGGGAGAACTACCTGTAGACCTCTTTGGTGTTATCCTATCAGCCCATAATGCTGATTTTAGCTTGGTATGCCATGTCCTTTGGTTTTCATCTAGAATTCTTCCGATGATCCTTAGCAACTTTTTGTTCGTGGACTCTGCCTATCCATTACCCTGTGGGTAATAATTTGAAGAGGTGCTTAAATAGATTCCATTCTTGACAGCCCATTCTGTAATCTTGGAACCTATGAATGCTAATGCATTATCTGATATGATAGTGGCGGCACACCGAACCTGGTCACTATTTCTTCATAAAAGTCTAGTATGTTAGACTCACTTGCCTCTTTGAGTGCTACTGCTTCGGTCCACTTGGTGAAATAGTCTGTCGCCGTGAGAATCCACTTGTGGCCTTGACTCGAATTGGGATTGATGACTCCAATGAAGTCCAGTCCCCATTGCATGAATGGCTGATCTACTGAAATTGGATGAAGGGGCAGCACTGCTAACCTTCCTTTCCTGTGAAGAATGCACATTTCTTGCACTTTCTTATCCATGTATAACAGTCACTGAACACTGTGGGCCAATAATACCCTACCTTCATTATCTTGAGAGCTATTACTTGTGGGGAAAAATGGCCTCCTGCCTCCCCATCATGGAACTCGTGTAAGATCCTCTCAACTTGACCTATTCCAATGCATCTTAATAGAACACCATGGATGTCTTTCTTGAACAAGATACCATTAATGAGTACATACGGGATAGCTTGTAATCTAAAGTATCTCCTCTTCGCCTTGCTCATTTCTGGAGGGCATAGGCCTGTCTGTAGGAAGTGTATCATATTCTGAGTCCAACAGGGAGTGGGCACATCATCATTTTCCTATTCTTGACCATCCTGTAGTACCAAGACAGCCTCTTTTCCATTACCTACTTCAACTTGCTGACTCAAGGCTAGTTGTTTGCATAGTCCCTTCCCACGTACTAGTTTGGTGACCTTAATCTCGATGTCATATTCCATGAAACGGTTTATCCATCCTACACGTTTCTCATTCAGATCCTTGTTTAGAAGGAATTCCCTGACTCCCGCATGGGAGACCAATAATTGGATCTTGTTGTTTGAGACTAGGTTCTTGAATTTCTTTAAACTCCTGATCACTGCAAGTACATGCTTTTCAATGAAAGAGTACCTAGTTTCGTATTCCTCCAAGCCTGATCAAGAAAGCAACTGGTTGTTCTAATCATTCTTTGTTTTCTTGTGCCAGGATTGCAGGAACTATGTCTCCACCACCAAAGGCATATAGCATGAAACCCTTGGAGAAGTCCGGATTGACGAGAGTGGGATCTTGAGATATAGCCTCTTTTATTGCCTCAAAACTTGCCTTGCCTTCAGATGTCCACTTAAATGCCATGCTCTTTTTTAACATCAGTGTTATTGGCTTTACGAGAGCTACAAAGTTTGGAACAAACCTGCGGACAAAATTAATCCTTCCCAAGAAGCTTTGAAGAGCCTTCTTGTGACTTGGAAATGGCAACACTCGAATTACTTCAACTCTTTTTGGGTCAATCGTCAATCCCTCCTTTGAAACAATATGGCCTAGAAGTTTCCCCTCATGAGCCAAGAATATGCATTTTTTGGGATTCAATGATACCCCAAATCTTCTACACCTCTGAAATACCTACCTCAGATGAAAGAGGTGATCCACTACATTTTTGGAGAATACAGTGATGTCATCAAGATATATCAGAACTATTTTATTGATCAACCCCTTGAATGCCATATCCATTGCCCTTTGGAAAGTGGCTCCAACATTTGATAGGCCAAATGGCATCTTCTTGTAAGCATACATGCCCCATTTTGTAGTGAAGGCCATCTTGAACTGGTCTTCCTCCTTCACCATAATCTGATTGTAGCCTGAGTAGCCATCAAGTAGTGAAAACCTCTCGGAGCCAGCCACAACCTGTAATATTTTCTCCATGGAAGGGAGTGGGTAATGGTCTTTGAGAGAGGCTCTATTCAAGTCTCTGAAGTCAACACACAATCTGATCTCTCCACTCTTCTTTCTGACTGGAACTAAGTTGGCAACCCAACTAGAATGCTTGATTGGGAATATGATTCTTGAATCAATCAGCTTGTCCAATTATTTCCTCATGAGAGGCTCCATGTGTGGATTGACTGGTCTTTGTTTTTGCCTGGCAGGCTTAGTATTTGGATCCAGTTCGATGGTATGCTGAGCTAAGTTTGGATTGAAACCTTTCAAGTCTTCATAGCTCCAAGCAAACACATCAGGGAACTCTTGACACAGTTGTATGAACTCATACCTTTCTTGTTCAGTTGTCATCCTTCCAATTTGCAATGGTTTGTTCTCTTCTACCAAGATGGATACTGAATCCTCTCTCTTGACCTGAATGTTTGCTTTCTCCTTTCTAAACTGATCATTGGGATTAAAAATGGACTCCAAAGTGATAATTCCCTTGGGTAGCTTGTTAGTTATTTAGTTTGTACCACTGGTCACCCATACTGCTTATTCCAACTTTTCTTGATTCTTAGTTGAGGACTCAACTTCTTCTTGCAAGAAATGGATGATTTGGTAGTCATTCTCAAACACTTTCCAATTGACATTGTTATCTAGCACCGAAGGCCTCACAATCACGTGGATGTTTGGCTATACCTTGTCTTGTTGAATGCTTTCCACAATGTCAAAGGCTGCCCCTACTGCTGCAAGCCTATCAGCAACTTGATTCTCTTTCCTAGGAATGGATTTGATGCCAAAACCCTCAAAATCTTCCATGAGGTCCCACACCCTATTCTTGTAGCATTTGAGTAGATCATTCTTGGCAGAATGTTGTCTCTTGACCTGATTTACAATCAATTCATTGTCCCCAAAGACTTGCAAGTTCTTTATTTTCTTCTTGATTGCCCAATGCATCCCTTACACCAAGGCTTCATATTCAGCAGTGTTATTGGAGCATGTAAACTGAAATCTAAAAGCTGAATAGTACTTTACTCCTCGAGGTGAAACAAGCATGGCTCCACCTCCTGCACCTTGTCTACTCCTTGATCCGTCAAAAAATAGCTGCCATACCTCATTTTCATCCTTGTGGTTTGGCTTGGTGATGCTAGGAATAGGTTGATTTTCTTCGTGTATACAATAGACCCCTAGCTCAGATTCTTCTACTTCTTGATAAGGATCAAAAGCATGTATCTTGTTTGCCCATTCATCAAGAGTTAGATCCGGGATGCTTCCAACCTTAGTGTCAGCTTCATCAGAGCTTGGGTGATCTTCTTGATCAAATGCTGAGCAATTGGCATTAATCTGACTTGGAGTGTAAGGCTCAATATGGAAGTTTGCAATAGGTTCTGACCTGATTGTAGCCTTAGTTCCATACCTTGTTCTGAACAACATGTGTGACCAATCAGTAGACAAATATCCCCCAATCTTGGCTGTAAAGTCCCTTGACAAGCATAGGGCAAAGAGTGGTGGAAGGTCTATGACTGATACATCTTGTAAAACAACAACGTTTGGACATGCATGCAAGGTAAGACTCAAGTTTTTAATCACTCCAACTATTGCTACTGCTGTCCCATCTAGCTGCACTACCCCTTTGGATATTGTTTCATACTGGAGCCCTAGCTGATCAGCTATTTGTTTAGGCATTACCGAGCTACTTTCCCGGAGTCTATCATGCAATTGTGCACTAGCTGATTTCCAATGATCAATGAAACATAGAAAGGAGGGGGTTTCAAAATTTTACCTTGCTGTCCTCCATGATTTCCCTCAGGCTGGGCAGCATTTGTAAGCACTTTGTCTTGCATCTGAACTTGCTGATTCGAAGTTGGCTAGTCCTTCATGGCAGCTTGTAGCAGATCTCTTTGGCCTAGGATGGATAGGGATTCCCACATTGATATATTGACGTTTGTCTTCTTCATCTGATCAATGATACTGAATGGTGATGAAGGGTCTCTTTGCTGTCCCTTTGCTTGTACATTCACTCCTTGCACGTGGGCAGCAATAACTGGTATTTGAGTTGGCCTAGGGGCTGTTCTTGGCTGCCCTTGTGCATTTGAAATTGGATTTTTCTTGCCAACCATTTGTGGAACCATGGAAGGTTGTGGATTGGTTGGGGATAATGGCTGTTCTTCACCCAAATTCCTCCTTTTTGACCTTGTGTTGGCTGCAACACCTTGAGAAATTACCTGGTTCATGCCACAAAAATCCTCTGCTTGCCAATTTACCAATGTGGTGTCATTTGGGGCTGATTGTTGTTGGAATGTTTCTTGTTGTTGGCTATTTCCTTAACTACCCTCACCTTCCACACCAGTAGATGTCACCATTAATGCTTGATTCAAAGAACCATTGAAGCACATGGATTGGTTATGAGGCTCATTGCATGGAAAACACCAATCATACTCCTGGGCAATGTTGTTTTGTGTTGGCACCAATGCCTTAGAGGTAGATATGGCATTTGGATTATAGGGCTGAAATGGTCTATTGGCAGGAGGCCTTGTTTGATTTATATTTGCAGCTGGATTAGGAGGCCTTTGTGGTTGGTATGGCTGCTGTTAGGCTGAGCTTGGGGTTGATAAGGTCTAAAACCTTGGGCTTGTTGCCTCTTGAGAGTAACCAGCTCATTACCTAGGTTTTGCAATTGCTTCATGACTTCTTGAAGCTCATTTGGGGCACTTGGAGATGAAGTGGAAGCTTCATTTGAACTCGATTTCTAGGAGTAGGAGAAGGAGCCAAATTAGGTGCTTGATTGGTGTTTGGACTCTCTAAACCCGAAAACAAGGGCATGGGAGGTCTAAGGGCAAGTTTGCCAGCTTGGATCAAACAATTTTCAGCCCTAATGGCAATGCTATAAGCCATAGGGATAGTTATGCCTCCCATGGACTGAATCAACATAGAAATATCAGAATTTAGAGCTTTGAGATAGTAGAGAAAAGCACCTTATCTTTGTTGCCTGACTGCCACTAGAATTCTCTCCCAAGTCTTTTGAAATCTGAAGTTGAAATCGGTTAGCTGCTCATTGGGAGCTCTCTTGATGGTTGTCAGCTGCTCCAAAAGAGACAAGTTGTCTCCCTTTTCTCTAAATTACTCATGAAGTGCTATACACAGCTGATTCTAATTTGTGATAGAACCAGCTCCAAGGCTTCTAAACCATTTCAATGCTTTCCCCTTGAATGAAGATGCCAACAACTTGTGACCACTGCATCTCATTGATTTCATGGATGCACAACGGTTAGCAATATATTTAACATGATCACCTGGAGTAGTCTGATTTTCTCCAGTGAAGTATGGAATGTTCTTCAAGGCTGCAATAGGAATTGGATGTTGTGCATTGAGGGAAAGTGGGCTGTTGCCTGTGAAGTTGACATAGGGGTTGTTTTGTGCCATTCTAATTGGTCTTAAAACCTTGTTGACCGAATACAAGGCCTACAGTGGAGGAGTTGAGAGAGTTGTGTTTGGTGGAGATGGAGACCTTTGAATCCTTCTTCCTCTTTACCTTCTTCTTGGAGATAATTGCAGGTATTCAAACAACACTTCTTCTTCTCCAACTCTTGACCTTGTGGTGACTCTTCTCATGAGTTTTCAGGCCTGCACTGCTGAAACCAGTTGATTCTTCCCCTTGGAGTCGCCAGATATGCAAATAATAGCTCTTTTCAAGCAAGAAAATTGTAGTAGATGCACATCAACTTTGCTGCAATAAAAATGAGACCTCTAGAGGTCCCACCGGGTGTGCCAAAACTATTGATGCAAAATCACAGCACCCCTGGATGTTGATCAGATTTCTAGGTTGATCATGCTAGCATCCAGTGTGATTGCACAACATGGAATCCTTTCTCCAAGTGTGGGACTTGCAAAAATGAGAAAGGAATCTCCAGAGAAGGTCTGTTTCCTATTCCTATGTTCAGATGCACACGAAAAATGTAGAGAGTTTACTCAAAATCTAATCTAATCTTGCCAAGGAGAGAGGGTAATAAAATGCATAAAAATAAACCTAAGCTAATAGAGGTGATGCACCGAGGAATGAAGAACACCTATCTTGCCAATAAACACAGACCATTCAAATGTGATGTAAGATCATGCACAGATAACAAAATTTGTAGTGAAAGACCAAGAGGATGCAAATGAACACAGAGAGGGTTGAGAATCATCCACAGACATGCATTACTTGCTCCAAAGAGGCGATACAATACACTACAAAATTCCAAGAGAGGCAGAGTCACATTACGGTTTCAAATGGAAGGTTCGAACTCCACAAATTTTCCGATAAATAGAAGAAGGGAGGAGCAAAACAGGAATGTTCGACCTTTAGAAAGAAACCCCTCCTTACAATTTATAGGAAAAATGAGAGAGGGAAGAGAGAGGAAATCCATATCTACCCCAACCACTTCTAGGTTGCATTTAACTCATCTCATTATGGCAGAAGCGGCGAATCCTGGCAAAATGGCGGATATCTAGCAGCGTAAACGCATTTAACCGGTATGCTGTTGTATTAAAGTTGGTTGTTGAAACGTCACTTCTATCTATTATCACGCACAGAGACATTTTCTTGATTTTCTCACTCCAAACTGAACCAAAATTCAAGATTGACCCTGTAATCATGTAGAGAATTTTGCCAGCTTTCCATTGATATAAAGAACGTGAAAATCTGAGCTCTGGATCGAAAGTTATGGCGATCTGAAGATTTTAGGGAAAAAACAAGCCAAAACGGATTTTGAATTTTTTCCCGCGCCCCCACCACTGGGACACATGGCATTGTTTGGTTCATTGACAGGGGTGTAGAGAAAACCTTTACCTTTTAGTTTTGGGCCAAAATTTTTCTAAGTTTTCAAAGTTCTCCCCGAGCTCCGAACTCGCCTTCCCCTTAGGACACGTGTCCTATTCTGATTCATCTGTGGGCCTCCCGGCTTTTCGTGTCCTCCGTGTACTATTGTCCCAGGTGTCCCAGATGAAAGTTCCCTATTTCAGCTGATCCGGGTGGTTCGTGTCCTCCGCGTACCTTTGTCCCAACTATCCCGGACTGTCTGGGACAAATTTCTCTGAACCGCCGAAATGGGCTAACTGTTTGCTCTCGGCCGCTTCGCCTTTTCACGTCCTTCGTGTCCTTCGCGTACTCACGGCCCAAATGTCCCAGACTACCTGCACAACAGTTAGTCAATTTTTTCACCTTCACCGGTTCGCCCTTTCGCGTCCGCACGTCCCAACGCCTTGATGTCCCTTTCTGCGCGGACTTTCGGCGGTTTTCGGCGATTCGTCAGCCCCGACGTCCCATTGTCCCTAGTGTTTCCTTAGTCAATTTTCTTTGTACTTCGGCCTCAACCACGGATCTTTACAACTTTTTCACATACTTTTAAAACATTGGTTTTTCTTCTTGGACGGGAGGGTTAGAGGGAAACCGAGGGGACCCCCAAAACATGATTTTAGGCCTTGAATCATTCTACTTGCTCGGGATCGACAATCGATGCATGATCAAAATTACCTTGGGGGATTTTGGAAAATAGTTTCCTCATATTATTCCTCATCATCGGCCCCTTAAATGTAAAACAATTTTTTCTCGGCACATTTATGACCTAGACCATATTTTTGTTATAGTTAAAACATAACCCTTTTCTCTTTTTTCTTCAATTATTTGAGGTTTTAGTCAAACTTGCGAGTGTACGATGGAGGCAATATGCTATGATCTTTTATGTTAGTGAAGGTATGCATTCTTTTAGAAATAAAAATTTCCTCTTCCCTAAATTCCATGATAATGGAATCATAAACCTTGAATGGATTAAAAATGTGCACCTCATGCTCAATTTGGTTCTTAAGAACCCTAGCAATAGGTCATTTAAATACTCTTCTATAATATCCTCCACACACAAAGAAAGATTTTGGAATTGATAGACATACTCCTTTACTAAACTTGTTTATCATAACATTGATAAATGACTGAAGTAATTATATGACACACTAAAAATATAGTGTAATTGAAGCTCTACAGTGAAATCTATCCATGTGACACTTAGACCATTATTCTACCTTTGAGCACATAATCAATGATACTAGATGAATTTTTCAGGTTCTATATATAAGGATTCCTTGGTCACCTTTTGCCCGGTGGGATATGATGGAGATCAAATAAATTCTACATTTGGTTAATCCAATTGAGTGGATCCTTTCCATTGAATTTATGCATTTCAATTTTTGAATAATACCCCATCATTCGTGAGGGGTCCAATTGAATGTGTAAAGTATCCTCCTTGATTGGAATGATTTGGACCTATGTGACTATTGTTAGAGGAACCCATATGAATGGAATTGGGATTTGTTTTTGAAAGAGAAAATAACAAATCCTGCTTCATTGCTTTAAATTTTGTCTAAAGTTCACCCCTAAGGCTACCTTTCAGATGAAGAATCTCATTATTGAGGTCATCCTTACCATATTATTTACCCTTTCCTGAAGTTGGATGAATACCTTAGATAATCCCAAACTAGAAGATTCTAAAACCATATCTTCCTAATTTTGGGTCATTCATGGAGTTTTTAACCATTCCCTTTCCCTCGAGTTGATCTCTACTAGTCTCATGTAGGTTTTGGGACTTGAGGTAGATGTAATAAGGAAAATATTTAGGTTGTGGGATTTTGTAAATTTACTAAAAAAATAGAGGAAATTATAAAAAAGAAATCCTAGCTGAATTTTGGAAAGCTTTCTGAAAATATAAGAAACTTATAAAATTCCAAAAATAGCACCGTAGGTATATGATTTATGAAAAAACATAAAACTACTATAAATTTTGCAAAGCAAGTCAAAAATCATTGAATTTTTAGAGGACCTTACTTTATTGATTTCACCACACCATAGAAAAATTACAAAAAAATCACTACCAATTTTAAGATATATATAAACCTTCACAATTAGGGTTTGATACAACTATGGCCGAGATCAGGCTCTGATACCACTTGTAATGAAATTACTTATATAAATATAAATATCGAAGTAACATAACACCAAAGAAAATAAGATTACAGATAAATGATCACAACATGCAAGTAGAATATCTTAGCCACTTCATAGGGGAAACCTCAAAACCATACAATAAGACTCAAATGCTCAATATAAGGATCATCTAATCCTCACTACAACCTATATATAACAACCAAAACCAGGGCTGACCTATTAAACATATGAAAGAATAAATTAATAACATATGATAATAAGGGATATTATGTTAGCCACAAGTTGGCACTACATATCCAATATAGGCTATATGAACAAGGTTCTATCACCTTTCTTTTGATGTGAGGGAGGTGGGTGTTTGAAAGAATGTCAATATTTTATAAAGGCTTCATAATTATCTAACATATTAATATTTAACAATCTGAGGCCATATTGTTTGACTACATCCTCCTTGAGTTGGGATCCTTTCTTGATGAGAAGATCACCTCTCATTAAGACAACAAAATCAACTTTCTAAATCTTGTGGAAAGGAAAATTTCATGATGAAGTAAGTAACAATGAGATTGGATAGATAATTTTGAATCATAGGAATATATTTAATAGATATGAAACTAAATTCCTTAACCAACAATTGGGTGGAATTCTTGTATAGTTGCAAGTGTTTGGCATTTATTCAGTAAACCTTTGCTACTTGGTTAGTGATAAGCTATAAATCACCAAGGATCTGAAATCTCGAATATCGAGTCTATGATATAAGAGAAGGAAAGTAAACAAATCTTTTCATTTGGTTGTGTTATTGGTGTATTTCAAACTCTACAAGAAAATTGGAAGGAAAAATCCTCCTCCTAGGATAAATTAGGACTATACTAACCCTTGCCCTTGTAACACACTTGGCTCCATCATAGTACATGGTCCAAACATTACTATTATTGAGGGGATCATCAGACATTATGGATGGAGGGACTTGATTATCACTAATTTTGATTATATTCACATATGGTACCATGACTATAAGCTATTGGTATTTTTTTCTCTCATGTAATCGAAACAATATATGTATGACCCTTTTGGGTTGAGTGGAAGCATGATAGGTGAATCATTTTATATGATGTTAATAATATGTCTTGTGTTTTTTAAGGACACAATATCAATTTTGTATTTTATACCATTCATTTATTTTCCTAATTTGATACCTTCCTTTATATTTTCTCATGAGGAGTGATAAGAGCTAATATAACGGGTTTAGGTTCAACATCAACCTTTGCAATCTAATTCTTACCCATTTTTATGGGCCTGAGTGTTCATAATTCATTTATAGATAACTTGTGATGAACATGGGTTCCCAATATCCTCTTAGTATTGTTTTAGAATATATAAAATATTTTCAAGTCTCCTTTACCAATGAAAAACCTTCCCTAGATGCAAAAGTGGATTTCTTAAAAGAGCATTGAAGGAGCGACCTTTATTTAATAGATCCATGGTCACCCTAAGATCATGTTATAGTTGATTTCTCAATCTATGAAGTAACATTTAGTAATGATAATTTTAGGGCAAGATTTATAGGGATAATGATGGTGTTGATTGATGTGGATTTTAGACTATCATACCCACAAAGAGTGTTTTGAGTTGATGAGAAATTAGTTTTATCAAAAATTACCCCTCTTTTTAAAATTTTGGATAAATAAACAAGTCCTTGGTTGAAATTATTTAGTCCATATATGGCCTTAGATTTGGTCTTCAGTTTGACTTTAGTCTTCCATGGGTTATCCTATCACACGGACAAAGAGATCATCATTTTGGACTTGGTGATTTTAGTGGAACTTAGTGTTCTATGGGTTTTTCTAACGTGCGTGATAATGGAATCAAAGATTAAGACTTAGGTGAAGTTTTGGTGGAGTGAGACCTTCACGAATGAAAATTATAGTGTTATGTATCTTGGGATAAATTTGATAGTTCATAGATTTTGTCAATTATGTGAAACAATAACATGAATCTCGCTCTAGTAAAATATATAATGCAAAGAGAAGTGAAAATTTTTGTAAGAAAAGGAAAAGAAAATTTGGAAAGAGACTAATGTTAGAAGCTGTAAACTTCAAAAGATGTGCCACAAAGGAAAGATGATCACAAGTTATAATTTCATGCAATGAAGCATTATACCTCTGCGACATGTGGAATACATGTAAGATTTTTGCATGTGCATGGGAGTTAGAGTATCATAAGTTTCTCAATCCACAAATATTTTCAACATTTCAAAGACACACAATAAGGAAAATTCCATTAAAATAAAGTGTGATTCAAAAAATATGTGGAATGTAAAGAGAATATGTGAAACATTCAAAAAGCTACATTACTTGGAAAGGTCACGAAAAACTATGAAAGTCATATGAATTCTATGAATTATGCACAAGATTTGTGCCTAACTTGAAATAAAAACCAAACCACCTCACCAATTGGAATTTAATGAAGTACGAGCATCATTCTCGTGACCTATAAATATGGTGATATGTGTTACAACCCATGTCGAGATGCCCATACCTATTTACGGTATCTATGGTTATTAGTCCTTGGTGTTTGAATACCTCTCCTATTGGCACCCTCTCTCTCCTTCTATATCCATCTCCTTCTTCCTCTATAATTTTGGAAATATCCATTGTAAAATATATCCCTCTTTTTTGTGATGGCACCATGCCAAAATTGTGGCCAACTTCCCATGAGCTCTATATACGAGACTTTGTCTCTATAATGAATTTTTCCTTCTATCAATGAATATAACCAATTTGCATTGTTTTAGAAATAAATCATGTGTTTGTGGATATTTTGTACCCCATACTTGTGTCCATTACATATTAGCCTCTTTGTTCCTTCCTTGATATGTTGTGTAGTTTATTTGTAGTTTTTCCATTTTTATGTGTTTTCAATATGTGGAAAGGTTATCTTATGTGGTTTTAGGTCTATGGAATGTCTACCTTCCCTTATATCCTAAATTTTCTTCCCTTTATTTCCCTCTTGGAGAGTGATCAACCATGTCTTCCGGTGTTATCACCACTCTTTTATCTCTCTCTCTCTCTCTCTCTCTCTCTCTCTCTCTCTCTCTCTCTCTCTCTCTCTCTCTCTCTCTCTCTCTCTCTCTCTCTCTCTCTCTCTCTCTCTCTCTGGTCCTTTGGATGTGTTAGTGTAGGTTAGCTTAGGTATAGTGTTAGAATTAGGTTATATAGGTAGAGGAACCATCCTTCTCTAGAGGTTTGTCTCAAGATGCAAGTCCCACACTTGGAGATATTCCCATGTTAACCAAAAGTAACAATCTTCCATTATCATATCTAGTGTGGTATTTTTGTGCATTAACAACTAGTATCCCCATACCCAAGATTTTACAAAATGGAAAAAGGGACTATGTTAATAACCACCCCATCATCCACCATATATTATTTTACCAATTTTTCATAGATCAAAATATGGAAAAGGAGATAAGGGTGTCTTCTTCTAGTGAATTTACATCCACGGGAAAGTTAATTATTTCAAAAACGTAGCGCATGTCTCTCATTATGGTGCCCAAAGGGAATATATCCATGTTAATGTGGTTAAATCGTGCTTCGGAGGATGTTTGATGTAACATAAGTTCCCAACACATGATGAAATAAAATGGGTTGGATAAATATTCAATAGGTCTAGAAATAAAATGTGGGAAAAAGTATTAGTGAGATTAGTAACAGTATCAAAATTCCCTAGTTGTTTGGGGATTGCATTATTTTACACTTCAAAAGGGGCATGTATAAGGGAATAAGGAGCTTGACATTCTTTTTTCTGGTAGTTATATTAGATTTTTAATCTATTATAATGCAACAACATTATTCATGCATCATTATCCGAGTGTGCCTAGACATACGGATACATTAGGATTAACCATGTTGGAAGTTAATGCCTCGACATTGTGGGTCCCGAATAGGGATATTTCTTATTTTTTCTTTTGCTATGGTGGTGGATGTGGTTGAATTTTTCGTTATTGCATGTTATTTAGTTGTACATTATTTGGAATGACATTCTACTAATGATTTGTAAAAAGGTTTTTATATATGCCTAATTGAGCATTTTGGGTTATATAGCGGGCGTAAATAATTCTCTAACTTATTGTTAAGGTAATATACTCCTAGAAATTAAATGTTAAAGGATTTTTTTTAGGGAGGTGTTAGATAAGCTTGATAAATTATTTACATGTGGTGGTATCATGACTTCGACGCTTATGGAGCAAACAATATAAGTTAGGACTTATTGTTTTGGGGCCAATGGTTTTGTTTATGTACAAATTGTTGGAAGTTTATAAATTTATTACGATAGCCATAATTAGGACCAAAGTTTTTGATATTTTTTTGGCCCCAAAATATTGGCCAAGTATAAGAAGGTGTGTGGGCACATGAAACATATTTAAAGAAGGGAGCGCATGTTGAAGGCACATAGAGAAGGGTTCTAGAAGGGTTTAGTAGAACACACAAAACATGTGTGTAAGATAAGACAGTTTTGGGACTTATCCATATTTGGAATTTTGACAACCCATAAAGAAAGCATGACCTATCTAGCATGCGGAGTGGATAAGATGCCAACTTGGTAGTTGTAGGATCAAGAATTTAATATTCCATGCATGTGATGGAAGGATCTAAAAGGAAATCATTGCAAAGAGTGGAGAGATCAGATCAAAGGAGGAATGCTCTATTGGAGGACCACTTGGACACTTGGCAGCTGATTTTTACCTCAAAAAGCATGGCGGTGAAGGCAAAAAGCTATATATAGAGATGCACAGGTAGTAGAAGGAAGAGGATGAAAGTAGTAGAGGTGGTGGAAAAGAGGTGAAGCTCTAAAAAATATCATGGAGGATTATATGGGTTGGGATTAGAGGAAATATAGGAGTGATGGAATATTTAGAGGGATGGGTTTGTGTTTATCCTTGTAATGTGAAATACGTAGTATAGTTTTGATGCATGACCTTTCTCTTCCTTATTATATTGGTATGTTATGGCCTCAATGAATGTAATGTGGTTATTGAACTCATCAATATGAATAGAAGGTTCTATTCTAAATCATATATGTGTTCATGAGCATAATTCTAATGCATTTCCTTTGTGTATGAATCAGTTCTATATGTTGTTTGATACTTCTCTTTTTCTATCTAAATGGATGCATTGATATGATAACTCATCCTAAGTTCTCTGAATGATGCATGGTTATTTTATATTCTTTTGCAGTTGAATATCTTTCATAGATGATGTATTATCACAAGACTAACATAATGGAGAGGCTCAATGACCACGCATGCCTCGGTGAGCACCAGTGCCGTACTGGGTGATAGGAAAATGCTTATGGGATTTGAATGTTGTTCTAGGGGTATAAAAATGACTATATCTTTGTTCCATTCTGGGACCTCTTTTCAAAGTTGTTGTTAGAAATGGCATACATATTTGTCCCTGTGATGCATGATGACAAAACGTATGACCTTGGAAAGTGTTGAAGGATGGTTCAAGAGCACAAAGGATGAGTTTGCTCAAATATTTAGCATTGGACCTGAGTTTGATGCACATAGATGGGTAGAAGAGAACCTGTACCATGATTTGTATGAGACATTCTTATGTTGTTTTCCAATAGAAATGTATGAATGGATTTCAGCATATGCAGATCAAGCTGGTACTAGAGATCATGTGTATGGATCCAAGATGATTACCAAAGGCTGCAGGATGCAGATCTGATTTGGATGCGTGTTGTTGATCACTCATGGAAAGGATTGCTGACTAGTTATACTCTAGAATACGCCATTTCTATGTAGTATTTCCTAGAAGTTGCTGAGTTTGAGTTTTTGAGGGATCCTAGAGGATCATTTTTTCATGTTATTCCTTTGGCTATGAAGATATTGGTCACTACCCTAAGTTTAGGGGCATTTCCCATGGTCAGCTAAGCTTCTCTAAGGGTTGGGTTAGGAAGCTAGGGTGAAAAAAGAAGGCAAACATTATGGCTGAGAAGGAAAGGGAGGAGAGATGACTCAAGTATAACAAAGCTCATGAAAGGGAGATGACTAGACAACATGAGGTTGCAAGTGTGATGGATCTATGGAGGAAGACATTGTAGGAAGGAGTTGAGGTTAATGCAGAGGACATGAAACCTGAGTAGTTTGTACTACCCCATATTGGAAAGCATGGGAGATAATCCCCTTGACTTCGATGAGAGTTCATCACATTAAGAAAGGACATCCATCGACATGTATCCGAACCCACCACAGTGACCAACCCCGGCACTTGGTTTTCTAGATCAAGGGAGAAGTATTGTTAATCCAGTCGGTATTGGTGGGAGTAACCAATCTGTGCCTAAGATATATAATTTCTCATTTCAAACATCCATGGCTGCGTAAACTATTCTAGTATTTGGAGGAATTTTCTGAAAAGGAGAAAATATGCCATGTTTGGGTATCATGTCTAGGAGTGGTCTTTGGACACATGACTAATAGTGGGACGATATAAAAAAACATTGGTGAAAAATTTTGTGGGACATTGGGAACACTAGGCATGACCACTTCATGTCATTTTATGGCTGCAAGAGGTGGATCGGTGGTGTAGGGCTTGTAGGACCTGGTTGACCTAGCAGATCTAGAGGATCTAGTGGGTTAGGAGGAATAGAACCTGGTGGATTTGGTGGAGGAGGAAACAATGGAGGGAACCAAGGCTCTAGATTAGGAAGAAAAGGGCCTCAACCACTTCCATAAGTATTTTTTGAGATGTCTTTACACCTACTAAATGATAGGGGTATTGAAGATGCTGCAAAGTATATGCACAAGTGTGAATTACTATGGCATGCAAAATGGATATCTATCCTATGAAATTCACCCTTCTCAACATGTTCAATGGTTTTTTAGAGGATTGATAATACCATTTAGGAGGGCTCTATCACACAAGAATTTCAAAGACCCACGTGAGGCATTGGAAGCTACCTTGCATGCTAAGGATTGTAAGAGCATTGATACTAGTGTTAGCCCTTTTCTAGAGGCTCAAATTTATGCAATGGCCAAGCATCTAGAGAAGATATATGTAAACTCGGTACATTGGGTTCATACTGGGATTTGGTGTATAGACTATGAAGTTAAAGGGCATACAAAGGATAATTTCCCACAAAATTTGGTATGTGCTAAGGTGATAGAATGCGAGATTTTCCATGAGGATCATGATGCAAGTAGGTGCCCTCTATTACAATGTGCAATCGGTAAGAATTTTTCTCACTATTGTAATATATGTACCTCTACGACCCATGATACCAAGGATAACATATTGATTGACTAGATTCATGATGCTATTGATCTTAGTGTGTGCCAGACTAGTCTTGCAAGTAGTTACAAGGATGATGATTGTTGTTATGAAGGGCATGCAGATGGAGGAGCATGTGGAAGATTTTTTTATGGAGTATTTTTCTGCTCGCGAGAAGCGTGGTAGAGGATGAAGTGAATTACCACAAGGAACTTGTTATAACTATGGATCTACAAAGAATTACAAGTGTGAGTGTCCTGATTTGTTACAATGCTCATGGTATAGGAAGAAACATAAGTACGAAGAGTGTCTAGAGCTTTATGAGCATATGAACCAATAGCACCAGAAAGACAAAGGCATTAGGATGGTAAGCATCAAGAAGGATGATTCATAGTGGATGCCAAGAGTGGCATGTGAGTCAGGACTAGAACTGTATTGGTGACGACGTGAGAAGAGGCCACACACACCAAGGAGATGCCAAGACAAAGGACACTAGTTTCAAGAGAGGAAGTAGTACATGGGAAGTATCCAAACCCTTCTCATTAGAAGGAGGTGTATCAAGAGACTATGGATGTGATTCGGAGTTTACAAGGAGAGATCTAATGTCTAAAGGAGCAATCAAAGAAGTTGGAGCAAAGGAATAATGTCGAGGCTCTAAAGGATGACTGGATGAGGTCAAGGAAGTATGTAGGATGTTAAGGAAAGAGAATATTATTCCCTTGCTAGGAGAATGGTTGAGGGAGAAGGTACCATGCGTCGGAGTAGAGTGCAAAAGGAATATTTTGCATGCAAACCTTCCTCCTCATAGCCTTGACTATGATAAGGAGATTACATTGAATGCATTTGTTGATGGGTGGCTTCTAAGCAATATCCTCATCAACATGGGAGCAGAGGTTAATGTTCTTACCTTAGATTCCTGACATCAAATGGGAAGACCCACATTACAACCATCTTTGAATGTGTTGTATATGGAAAACAAGATAAAGGAAATTCCCATTGGAGTCTTGAAGGATGTGGTTATCACTATTCAAGGGGACAAGTTCACTGGAGATTTTTAATTCTTGGTGCTCCTCGAGGCATAAAAATTTCGGTGTTGCTTAGGTGCCCATGGTGTTATAGGAACAATGTAAACCAGCGGTTTAACAAGGGGTATATCAGATTTGAGAACAAGGAAGAAAGGGTGATTATCCCTTTAACAGATGGGAAATCAACACCCTATATTGATCCCTTAGGAGAATAATTCCTTGACATAATCTATGTGCACTCCATCAAAGATCTAGAGATAATTCATCCCACGGAGGGAGTTATCCAGTTTGAATATGCTCAGTCCTTGAGTGATACCACTAGCATGGCATGTGACAATTGGGCACATGGGACTTATGAGTTGATTGGGTGACAGTTGAGAGGATCTGTAACAAGGGTAACAAAGGCATGCTCAATCAAGCACCTAGGAGGGAATAAGTTACCAAGTTACTCTAGAGGAGCATACCCTAAAATTTTCTTGCGAGAAATGGAGGCTTAGTGGAAGAATGAGGATGAGAGAAGGGAAATTCTCAGTTATAACCTACTTGAAATTGTAGCATGCTGGTTGTCTACACATTAGGACAGCCTCCTAGAATGCTTTGTGAGGTAACATTTTCATTCTCTGTAAGGTTCTTCAGAGAAAACACCCACCTTGTGATCTAAGACTTCCATGGTAAAGAGACCACCTCATTTCATGACCAAGCATGTGAGAAGGTTTGGATGGGAAACATAAAAGTGTTACCACCTTCATTATGGGTGCATAAGTTTTATTCCATCTTACAAGTCTATGTGCACACATGGTACATCCATTCAGAGATGTGTCATCAAATAGGTAATTGGAAGGATTTGGTGGCTGATCTCATTTAAGCTTTCAAGTATAGGAGTACAAAGCCATCGGTGGATAAGGCATTGCAAGTAATCAAGCACCTTACAATGAGAGATAGTGCTATGGAAGAAGATAGGCTACTAGAGTTTTTGGGTGAGCCTTATTTGGAGATGCACCTCAATGAAGAAGAATTAGAGGATATACAACTTGAGTGCATGTGTATGGAAAAAGAAAAATAAAATGGTCTATGTAGTAGATGACAAAGAGATGAAAAGTTTGGATGTTAACCATTCTAAAGGTATGCATGAAGTCAAAGATAGTGTTGATGAGTGAGCACATGCATACCATGAGCCATTGAAAACAAATAAGGTTAACATTGGGATAAAGATATAACCTAAGGAAGCTATCATTGGGAACTATTGGTTGGAAAAATAAGTTTTAAAGGTCATTGATCGCATTATGTGAGTTCCAGGATTTGCTCCCACGTGGGTACCATGAACTCAAAGGACTCCACCATTCCTTGGGGAGATGGAGATCAAGTTGAAGGAAGGTGTGCACCTGATTTGGAAGAGGCCTTATCAAATGAATCTAAATTTACGCATATGGGTCAAGGAAGAAATATACAAGATGATAACATATAGTATCATTGAGGTTGTGGAGGAATCAGAATGGATAAGAAAAATGGTCATTGGTATCAAAAAGGATGGAAGAATAAGGATCTATGTGGACTATAGGGACTTGAATGCAGTATGTGTCATTGATCCTTTTCCAACCCCCTTTACTGAAGAAATTTTGGAGGGAGTAGCTGGGCACGAAGTCTACTCTTTCACGAGATGGGTTCTTAGGGTATCACCAAGTCAGGATTACAAAGAAATACCAAATAAAGACAACTTTTTCCACTAAAAGGGGACTTTTTCCTACATGGTTATGCCTTTTGGATTGAATAATGTGCATGATGTGTTCTCGTGCATCATGGTAAAATCATTTTAATACTTCATTTATAAATTTAATAAATTTTACCTTGATGACTGGACTATATATGGGTTGGTAAAAGACCATTGTGACAATTTGAGGTTGATGTTTGAGAGATGTTAGCAATTGAGGATATCCCTCAACATTAATAAATGTGTCTTTGCTACTCAATTCGGAACCTTGTTAGGACACAATATATTTAAAGAAGTCTTACTATTGGATCCCACCAAAGTTGTAGTTATTGTGGGATTAGGGGAGGCTACAATTCAAAGTGCAATGTGTGGATTCCTTGGGCATATGGGGTACTACAAGAAATTCATCAAGGGGTATGCCAAGATCATTGTGCCCTTGGAGGAATTGCTAAAACAAAAGAGTGTCTTTCATTGGGGAGAGGCGCAGTAGAGGGCATTTGACACTTTGAAGGATAGGCTTGTCACTACACCCATACTATGCTTTCCTTCTTGGGATAATCCTTTCCATGTGCATGTTGATGCCTCAGGGACATCCATGGGAGTAGTAATAGCACAACTGGTGAGGGAATTTTTGATCATCCCTTGTGTTTTTTAAGTAGGAAGTTGACACTAGCATAATAGAATTACATAACTACGAGAGTGAGGCACTATTTATGATTTACATGTTGTATAATTTTAGGAAGTATCTATTGGAAACAACATTTATATTCTACATGGACCACATGGAATTGAAGTATTTAGTTAGCAATCCCATTTTACAAGGGATCATATGTTGTTCGGTCCTATTGCTCCAAGAGTTTGAGTTTACAGTGGTTGTTAAACAAGGAAAAAGAAATTCAAGACCGATCACTTATCAAGAATTAATTTAGGGGAGGATGTGCAAAGCATTAATAATACCATGTCGGATGTGAAAGCTGTTTAGGTTATGGCATGAACCCTCGAGACTTGGAAGATATCACCATATTCTTGAAAATAGGTGTGGCACCGAATGAGATGAAGGCTCTAGTGAGGAAACAATTAGTAATACTTGCCACAACCTACATTTTGATTAGTGGAGATCTGTATAAGTTAGGACATGATGAGGTTACGTGTCGATGTGTATTATAACATAAGCACATGGTGGTATTATAGGAGGAAACTATGTATGAAATACCACCACATGAAAGATTTTACTAGTAGGGCTTTTGTGGGAAACCATCTACTAAGATTGTATTGAGTTTTTCAAGGCTGTGGCCATTGCCAATGCCTTTGAAAACCTAGGAAGAGGATGAAATTCCCTTGTGATCAATAGCCATTGCTAAACCATTTAAAAAATGGGTAATCAAATTTTAGGTCCAATTTCACCACCACGTGAAGGACTAGTTAACAATACATCATTACTTACACTAATTACTTGACATGATGGGTAGATGTTTCACCTACAAAGAATTGCACTACGGTGAAAATTGCTAGATTTTTATGGGAGAACATAATCGAAGGTATGGTTGTCCTTTAAGCCTAACAATTTATAGGGGTACACACTTTCTTAATGAAATAGTAGGGATTCTACAAGAAAATTTTTGGTGGCCCATCAAAAAACCACCCCTATCATCCACAGTGAATGGAAATGCTAAGGCATTTAAAAAATACTTAGTCACATGTTGACTAAGATATATGACATTAGAAGACAAGATTGGGATGAAAAGGTATCATTCGTTCTATGGGCATACATGACAAATTACAATAGGTTGAACAAGGCCATGCCATTTCAATTAGTGTTTGCACAGAGGCTATTTTTCCGATTGAATTTATGTTACCATCATTGTGTATAGCATGCGTAGGAGGTTGAATGATGAACAAACGCTGGAAGAGAGGATTTATAAGTTGTTATAGTTAGATGAAAGGTGGGCACTTGCTAGATGGATTCAAAAGATAAAAAAGAAAGACAAAAGGCATGACATGATCATCACATCAAAAACAAGTAGTTTGAGGTTGGAAAAATTGTGTTTTTGTATGATTCCAAGTATCTATGCCATCCTGGGAAGTTGAAATTCCATTGGTTGGGACCCTACATCATCACGTACATCCTTGATTAGGTGCTTTGAGTTACAAGTGCTAGATGGGACAAGATTACCAAGTCATTTCAATCGGAGTAGGTTGAAGCCTTATAATAAATAAGTCTTCTTGATGTGTGTAAATAAGGTAGTATTGCTAGTTATCTTATGATTTCCCTTTATGATTTTTCTTTTCTTTTGTTTCCCTTTCTCCTTTCTTGTTCCTTTCTTTTCATTTTGTTTTACACCTTATACGCTAATAACCAAATTATTTTCTAAGGATGGGTATGTGCAGAGGATTACGCATCTATTTTAGTGTGGGGTGGAGTAATGTAAATAAAAGTATAAGCTAGTAGTAAAGGTTGAATGGCCTAGTGGAAGGAAGCACATAATATTGAGAAAGTGCATGGGGAGATGATGGATAATTAATTATGGTGCCAAGAAGGCTATAATAATGACCACATACAAAGCATGAAGAGTGCATAAACAACACGAGTTAGGAAAGGGAAAAATCAGATAAAGGGAGAAGAAGTTCCTTCGGACTTATAGACACGTGCATAAGAGTCTTCGGTAAAATTGGATTTTTACATGCCAGAAGGTTGTAGAACATTTTTCACGTAGGATTGGTCACATGGGTAAGCGTGCTTAAAGTCATCCTAATGAAAAAATTTACATATGTTAAGTACAATAGTGGGTGGTATAGCATTTATTCTTTGGAGAGGATCAAAAATATAAACATGAGGTCAAGAAAGTCATTATTTTACCTTTCTATTACGAAGTTGAAGCACTCTTGCAAACTAGGGTATCAAGAGAAATTTGTATGAAGGAAGAAGAATCCTATAAATCTAAGTGTGTGACAAGAGTATATCTCAGTAAACCGGGAGGAAGGAGTACGGGCAGTAGAGAAATGGTTATTTGTAGTGCACCGTATTGTGGAAAGTTTTCCTAGTTAGGGTTTAGGAGGTAGGAAATGAAGATAGAAGGGTTTCTTCAAGGAGTTGAGTTTGGGATTGAGTAGAGTAGTAGAGTAGAGAAAGGAGTTTTAAATTTTAAACCGATAGAAATAATAACACCAAATAAGGTGACCATTTTTCCAAATAAATAAAAGGTCAAGGGAAAGGAAAATAAACCGCTACCATTGTGAGCTCCAATGAGGAATGATATGCAGAAATGCAGTACCCAAATGGAGTGTTGTTCGAGAGAAAAGTGGGTATCATGCTTGAGACAAATGTCCATGAGCAATTACAACCATCACACAAGTACTACAGAGAAAGAAATGGCACTAGAGTTGGTTCATCCAACTAAAATGAGGACACCATATGGAATGCCAATATATAACGATGAGGTAAAAGTAAAGTTGGAGAAGGTAGGGCTATTGTAACTATATGAGTTGCCTTATTTTGGCAATTCCAAGTTCCTATATCATTGATTTATGTCGTGTGTGCATGAATATCATTTCTACTTTGTAGGCCACAAGATGCACATACCACCGTAATTGATATCCAAGTTCACTGGCCTAAATTGTGAAGGAGAATCCATAGATGACAATCTAAGTGATAAGTAATCTATTAAGGAAACAATAACATCTTATGAATGCAAAAAGGGTTCGTAGTACTTTTACATCGAAGAAATTCTAGACCCTATTATGAGGATGGTTGTGTGATTTATCACCAAGCTTAATGATCAAGAAAGATGGATGTAAGTGAACAAAGCATAGTTGAATGTATTCTAGAAAATATCAGAAGGGACCATCTATAACTTATCCACCTTTATTATAGATGAAATCATAAGTAACAAGTAGGAAAGAGAGAAGATACTATTTGGCAACATCCTCCTCACCATCATCTTCTCAGAGATTGGAGTACCAAATGAGTCAAAAAAATTCTTTGGGAATATCTAGAAGAGAAATCCTTGCCCGCGAAAAGGTTCAAGAATTATACTTGTGAAACCATGATGGTTTCCCACAAGGTGCACCTATAAAAATAGTACAAGTGAATGTGCAATAAATTCGGGGAAAAATGGAGGATCCCTGATAAGTTCCCGTGCTCATGGATGGAGAAGAAAAATTTTTAGTTTGACAACATTTTTGCATTGAGGTTGTGAAGGAAGAAGAATCATAGAAATCTAAGTATGTGACCGAGTAGATGTGCAAACTAGGAGGAAGGAGTACACGGGCATGAGAAATGGTTATTTGTAGTGCACCATCTTGTGGAAGGTTTTCCTAGTTAGGGGTTGGGAGGTAGGAACGAAGATAGAAGGGTTTCTTTAAGGAGTTGAGTTTTGGGATTGAGCAAAGTAGTAGAGTAGAGTAAGGAGTTTTAAATTTTAAACTGAGAGAAATAATAACACTAAATAAGGTGACCATTTCACCAAATAAACAAAAGGTCAAGGGAAAAGGAAAACAAACCAAGATCGTTGTGAGCTCCAATGAGGAATGATATGGAGAAATGAAGTACCCAAATGGAGTGTTGTTGGGAGAAAAGTGGATATCGTGCTTGAGACAGGATGTCCATGAGCAATTACAACCATCGCACAAGTACTACGAGAGAAAGAAATGGCACTAGTGTTAGTTCATCCAATTAAAATGAGGACACCGAGATGGAATGCCAATATATAACAACGAGGTGAAATTAAATTTGAAGAAGGTAGGGCTATTAAAACTATATGAGTTGCCTTATTTTGGCAAGCCCAAGTGCCTATATCTTTGATTTATGTCGCATGTGCATGAATATCATTTCTACTTTGTAGGCCACAAGATGCACATAACACTCCAGTTGATATCCAAGTTCATTGGCCTGAATTGTGAAGAAGAATCCATAGATGAAAATCAAAGTGATAAGTAATCTATCAAGGAAATAATAACATCTTATGAATACAAAAAGGGTTTGTAGTAATTTTACATCAAAGAAATTATAGACCCTGTTACAAGGATGGTTGTGTGATTTATCACCAAGCTTAATGATCAAGAAAGATGGATGTAAGTGAACAAGGCATGGTTGAATGTATTCTAGAAAATATTAGAAGGGAACATCTATAACTTGTCCACCTTTATTGTAGATGAAATCATAAGTAACAAGCAAGAAAGAGATAAGATACTATTTGGCAAAATCCTCCTCGCCATCATCTTCTCGAGATTGGAGTACCAAATGGGCTAGAAAAGTTTGTTTGGGAGTATCTAGAAGAGAACTCCTTTCCTGTGAAAAGGTTCAAGAATTATACTTGTGAAACCATGACGGTTTCCCACAAGGTGCACCTATAAAAATAGTACAAGTGAATGTACAATAGATTTGGGGTAGAATGGAGGATCCACGAGAAGTTCCGTGCTTGTGGATGGAGAAGTATAATTTTTAGTTTACCAACATTTTTACATTGGCAGGTTTACCTTAACAAATGGGACCAAGATCCCATTTTGCAAGCTACCCTTCTCCTTCACCGCATTATACTTCTAAGTAGGGGTCAATTGGTTCAAGGAGACCAAAAGGTTAAGGTTCAACCTTAGTGAGGTAGACTAAGACCACCATGAGTTGTGCTGAAATAACATGTACCCTAAAACCATGCATACATGGATAAGTATGTCTCCCATGAAGTACAAATGATGAATCCAATAATGCTTCCAATCACTAAAAGAACTATGCAACCAAGGTATATTTGTGCATAAGGCCAAAGTTTGAGAAAGGAGCCTATTTGGAATGTGATGTATCCATTTTAGAAGACCCCATAGGTTGGAAAAAGGCCATGCAAAAGAAGAGAGAAAGAGAAGAGGTGCAAGAGAAGAAGGCACCAAGTGTGCAAATCACACAATCGATGGGTGCTCCGAAAGCAGTCGCAAAGCCTAGCACTTACGCACAAGAAAGAATTCCTCAGTCAAGGAGAAGACCCTAGAAGAAGAGGTGTCAAAGCATGAATAACCCGTCACACATGAAGAATCACCATATAAGAGGTATCCTACTAAGGATAAGGAGACGGAATAATCTCCTATCTTTGGAATCACAAGTTAGGATGAAGCGGAAGGTGGTAGAAGAGGAAGACTTAGAGGAGACGGAAATCTTAAATGCCTACATTAGCAATAAGGATGATGACAAGTCCAAAGGATGTCAAGACCATCTATTTTATGATATACAAGACTTAGAGGAGGAAGGTGGAAATAATTATAACAAGAAAGATGAAGAGAAGAATGACGAGGAGGAAGCAGAGGATCAAGGTAAGGGGGTGAGCGAAGAGGTAAGCACCAAAAACCAAGGAACCCCAAGCCTCACCAAGGAACAAGTAGAGAAAGCCATGGAGAGAGAAGTGGTAGGAATCATGAAGGATTTGGTGGAATAGGAGTTGGAGTAGAGCGTGGATGAAATTTTGAAGGAGATGGAAGAAGAAAGCATTGGGAAAGAATATGGAAGCATGGGTGGGAATCCCAGCTAGGTAGTAAGCTTCCCAAAATATACGTGAACAGTGGGAAGGGCATAGTGGTAGCACAAGAGTAAGGGATGGGATACATTAATGATCCTAGAAAGGTGTTACGCGCATGCTTCCAAAGCACCATACCAACAGAGCAACTCCTGGATATGTCTTTTTTTGATGAAGAAGGTGCATATCCCCAAACTAGAAAGATGTTATCTTGGGCATTCAAGTACCATGTGGATGAACCTGAGTTCAAAGTATGTTAGAGAGCGCTAATGAAGGTTCTAGAAAAAAAAGGAAAAAATCCCTTGGTGAATGCTTAACAATTATCATATGAGCAGGTCTATAATGTGCTCAACAAATTTTTAGTTAAAATTGAGGCCAAACTATTCAGAAGGAATGATAGAGTGAGATTCCTTGAGGAGGAATTAGAGAAGGAGAATGAGCTCACCGAGAAGAGAATGGACTTGAAGCACAAATATCTTATCGGTGTATAGTGAAGGCATGAAATAAAAGAGTAGAAATAAAGGGTACGCGAGGTACACAAGAAGATTGATATGATTATGGGTGATATTGTTTTAAATCATCCTGACCTAGTGCCACCCGAGTAGAAATATGAATCAACCATGTAGTGTCTGGATGATTTGATCTCGCATCCTCATGATGGAAAGGTAGTCGAGTTTCTTTAAAGTCTATAGAAGAAGTGTTAGAGTGCGAAGAGAAACAAGAGAAGCTAAAGGTTATCGAGGTTGTTTCTCAATATACTAAACTCCTTGCAGATGTAAATACCACCGCGTGAGTTGCAAAATATGCATATGAAAACTGCGCTAATAGAGATAGAGTGGAAAGCATCTTGGTCGCCACACATGAAATGGAACTCAAGGATTTTCAAGAAAATAATAAGGGGAATAGGGAAGAAAGAGATAAAATTCTAGTTAAGGTAGAAAAGAATTCAGAAGCTATCAAGACCTTACGAGGCTTGATCAAAAGCTGGTTCTAAGGAATTATACCCCCAGATCACCCACAGGATGGATGCGCTTGAGGACTTGGGAAAAAAATTGGAAAGTATTGTTGAGACAATGAGCGCCAAAGGGGAGGAATTAAGTTTTGAGGAGGTGAGCACCTTAGTTGGAGACCTCTGTCAAGCAAGTGTAGAACGAGGTTGACACTTGGGAAAAGATAGAGGTAGAAATAGGGAAGGATTTCCCTCTCCTCCTTCAAAAATAAGCATTGTTCTCATTCATTCTCCCCATTCTTTCATTCTTTCTCCCAATTCTTCATTCCTTCATTTTTTTCCCCTATTCTAAGACAGCCATTCTTTATTCTTTGAAGAGAATTGTTTCCGAGGATGGAGAACAGGTGTAGTGTGGAGTGATGTTAGGCCTCAAAATATTTTCCAAGTACAAGAAGGCATGTGGGCATAAGGAAACTATTTGAAGAAGGGTGCACGAGTTGAAGGCATGCAGGGAAATATTTTAGCAGGGTTTAGCAGAACACACAATGTGCATGTAAGACAAGATATTTTTGTGACTTATCCATACTTGGCATTTCATATAACCCACAAGGAAAGCGTGACTCATCTAGCATGTGAAGTGGATAAAGTGCCAACCTGACAATTTGTAGGATCAAGAATGGAATATTCCATGCATGTGTTGGAAGGATATAGAAGGACATAATTGATAAGAGTGGAGAGCTTAGATAAAATGAGGCATACTCCATTGGAGGACCAATTCAACACTTGGTAGCCAATCTGTTACCTTAGAAAGCATGGCGGTGAAGGAAAAAATCTATATATAGAGATGCATAGGTAGTAGAAGGGAGAGGTTGAGAGAGCAACAGAGATGGTGGAAAAGAGGAAAAGCTTTGCAAAAATATCATGGAGGATTCTATGGTTTTGGATTAGAGGAAATATAGGTGTGATGAAATATTTAGAGGGATGGGTTTTTGTTTATTCTTATAATGTGAAAGACGTGGTATAGTTTCGATGCATGATCTTGCATTACATTATTATACTAGTTTGTTATGGCCTTAATGAATGTAATGTGGTTATTTAACTCATCAATATGAATAGAAGGTTATGTTCTAAAGCATATAATTTTTCATGAGCATAAGTCTAATGCATTTCCTTTGTGTATAAATCAGTTCTATATGATGTTTGACACTTCTCTTTTGCTATCCGAATGGATGCATTGATATGATAACTCATCCTAAGTTCTTGGATTGAATGCATGGTTATTTTCTATTCTTTAACACTTGAATATATTACATAGATGATGTATTCTCATAGTACTCACATAAAAAGGGGCTCGACACCCTCACATACCTTGGGTTAGCACCCAACGCCCATTTGGGTGAAACACCGCCACACATGGGATTTGATTGTTATTCTAGGGGTATAAAAATTACTACAATATTGACCCTCTTGGTTCTTATTCGAGCTAGTGGTTGGTTTTGATTTAGGTGTAAAATTTCATATTGGTATTTGAAGCTTGGTTAAAGTTTACCACCTTCATGGTAGGTTCTTGTTATTGGTGCAGATATCTTGACATTGTGAATTTTATTTTTCCATTATTGGGTTGGTTGACAATGTTGTTAGGGATATTTGAACTTTTAGTTAGTCTCAGTAAAACCTTATGTAGTGGCGTTATGGTTATGTTTGATAACTTTCAGATCCTAGGAATTTTAGGAGGCTTGTGTAATTTTTTTATTGTTTTAGTAGCCCTCAGATTTCTAGTTAAACCATAGGTTCTAAGACTAATGTTTATTTGTTCTTGGTTGATTCTTAACTTTGGTCAAAAATGTTTTATTTTCTCGAGTGGGTGATCTGCAACTCATTTTTTCTAGTTGAATGCTTTCAAAGTACTCATGAGTCTTGTCATTTTTCCCTAAATTGAAACAAAATTTCCAAGTTCCCCTCTTTTGTGCCCTAATTTCTTCTTTTTTTCCCACGGTTGTGTCATTTTTCCTTTGTCAAATTTGTGAAAAACTCAAAGTGGATCAAATTGAGTAATTCCATTGAGCAAGTTGAAATCCTAATCCCCAAGTCGAAAACAATGTAAAATCATGCTTCACTTGATTTAAAACCAAGAAATCTACATTCCTTGTGAAAAATCTGATTTCTAGGGCATCCCATGTATTTTTTACATTTTTTTGATAGGCATACGGGTGTCATTTTCCCATCAAATTCATCTTCGCATCAACTTTTGGTAATGTGGTAGCAGTTTCTATTGGCCGAGGATGTGTGGGAAAATGTTATAAGTTGTTACTTTTGAAAATTTTTAAAGGAAAATTTTTGTCCCGCGGCCCCGCATACTCTATGTGATGTGCCTACATGGCACAATTTGATTGGCTGGAGGATCGGCGGGTGGCGGAGGGCACTTAGAAAATTTTCCTTCATTTTTGCAAATTTCTCAAAATCAATTTTTTGCCCGAAGGCCCGCAACGAATGGGAAGGAGACACGTGGCACAGGAAGGTCATGTGGATGGAGGGAGGACTTGGAAAATTTTATTGTTTTTTTGCCTCGATGCTCAAGGGAAAATTTTGACCCAAAGGCCCACCTCCAATAAGAAGTGGACACGTGTCCAAGAGGGTCAAAGGAGGGTGAAGAGTTTGTGAAAATTTTGAAGTTTTTAACTTCAAAATGTTAAAGTTAAAATTTGGCCCGAGGCCCACCTCCAATGGGAAGAGGACACGTGTCAGGAAATTCAAGATGGAGGGCGTAGTTTGTGAAAATTTTGAATTTTATTAACTTCAAAATGTTAAAGTTAAAATTTGGCCCGAGAGCTCATGACCAATTGGCAGAAGACACGTGTCCAGGAGGTGAGATGGAAGAAGGGGCCAAGGGAAAATTTTAGGAATTTTTGCATTTATGTTTTCAAAGGTAAAAGTGAAAAAATTTTGGGCCCCAAAGGCCCCGTCCAATGAAAAAAAGACACGTATAAAAAAGGAGGTAGAGGTTCGGAGCTAGGGGAAAATATTGAAAATTTTACAAATTTTGGCAAAGACAAAAGTTGATCCGTGGACGATAGGGAAAAATTGGACGTGTGCCCCCACATCCAATCAGGGGGTGACATGTGGCATTTTAAAGGGAGAAAAGAGGAATGCGGGCCCGCAAAAGTTTTTTTTGTGCTCGGATGGTTGAAGGAAAACTTGGAGGGTCGGCTCCGTGAATGGGAGACCGCCACGTGGCAGGAGAGAGAGAGTGGGTGTGTTCGGGCCCATGGAGTTTTTGAGAAAATTTTCCTTTTCTCAAAAAGGTGCAAAATTCATCAAATTGGCCCGCAGTTTTTGTGGGGCCCACCTAGGGACACGTGGTGGGTCCAGGGGGCAGGCGGGGAAAATTTTCAAAATTTTCCAAAGGTCAAAAAGGGTTAAAAATGTGTTTTTAAGATGGGGACCCACCCCAATCATGTTTGGACATGTGTCCACCTAGTCCAAAGGGGAAAAAAGGGGAATATCTTTGACACATGGAGGGATAACATTAAAAGTTGATTTTTAAATCAACGGTTGTTATGCAATTTCATTTTTGGGCACCATAGGAACTCCAAGAAACTTGGAAATCACGTTTCTTCATCAAAATGCATGAAATTTTATATGATTTCACATCCCCTCGGCCTTTTGAGTGCAATGGCACCATTTTTGGGAGCTAATTTGATGGCTTATGATGTTTTTGATGAAATTTTTCCCTAGACCCATGAAAAAATGTGAAAGGTGAAAATAAAAGGTTGTAGAGGTGAAAAATGATGAAGTAAAAGGTGGAAAATGATTGCAAATGCATGCATGTTGGCATGTCTGAATGCCAAAAATGTGACCCTAGGATGGATAAGGATCCAAATTCATGCAATATTTTAAATTATTTATGCATCCCTGGCATTTTACGAGTTGTTTTACAGTTTAATGTCATTTTCATGAAATGGATAAAGTTTCTTGTAACAAATTTGATCCCTAAGCATATTCTTTGCTTGGGAGACAAGGATCCAAGATGGCATGAGATATAAAATGTATTTTTGAAGCATTTTAAAAGGAGGAGGAGACAGAAGAGAGAAAAAGACTAGAATTTTCAAGAAAAAGGTTGGAAGAAATCCATTTCTCTAGAGAAAACCACCTGAGAGCCATTTTTAATTCCATTTTGTATCAGATTTCATCATGTTGAGTTGGTTTCAGCTGTAAAGCCATCAACAAGCTCTGAGATTGTTCTTATAACATTCCCCTGCTGATGTATTTGATCAGATTTTGGATTATGTGGTGTTATCTCTTGGCAAAATTTGCATATACTTATGTCTCAGAATGTTTTCAATTTGTGTTTCTTGCTCATGTTGCAATCTTGTGTTTAGGATCTCTTTGATCATACAGGGTCTCATTTCTTGTTGATGGTTTAATGGAATTTGCAATCTTATATTTAGAAGAGCTTTCATCTGATAGAAGATAAATAGATTTAAAATCATTTTACTGTCCTTGAATAATGAGACTGTTTGTAAACCTTTGGGTGCACCTTAGGTCATGATTAAATAGGGATTCCTGGATACTTTGTTGGTATTTTGCTTCAAGATTTTGTGGTAGGTTATCAAAGGTTGTGTGGAAGAGTGCAGATCTGGGCCTCCATTTGTGCACATATCCTGGTTGAAGGAGCATTTAAAACCCTTGGAAGCATCCTTGTTGTGTAGGTATTGCAAATTTCCTGCAAAGGTTTTCAAAGAAGTTGGTAATTCCCAGCTAGACTTGTCTAAGCATCTCCCACAAAAATTTCATTCAAACTAACTCATCCTACCTATACTACCCCTACATTTGCATTGTGTGTCAACAAAAGAACTCAATCCTTTCACAAAAATGCACAAAGTATATCAGGGTTTTATCATGTCTTTAGCAGCCTTAGCCTTGTTTTGAAAACATTTCCATCATTTAGTAGTGACAACTCCTTTGAGTTTGGATAATGGATGCTTGATCATGTTTTCACAAGGCCTCTTCCATACCATATGAAAAACACAAGGATATCTCCATCTCCTTTACCATATAAGGGCTGCAATATAGGTTCTCTTGCCTTGGTTGATAGGCACAACCTAAAACAGTGAGGGTTAGATCAAAACCCTTTTGAAGGTGCTATCCACTCCCTCAAATCTTGAATGCAAACAAGTAGATAGGTGTGCTCCCTAGCTACAAATGACATACAAACCATCTATCTATCCTTGAGTGTCTTGTGCAAGTTCATGATGTTGTTCAAGTTGTGAAGGAGATTAAATCTGGATACCAACACCGAGTGGCACCACCGCTTTTGGGAATTCTTGGAATTTCTTGGTGGTTTTGAAGTGTTTGAAAGGTTTGAGCATTTGTGTGATCAAGTATTTGAGCTGTTACATTCTTGAGATATCATTTCATACTTCAGATCTGCATGTTTTGGGTAAAAATATTTCAAAGCTCAGCCTACTCTTCTCATTTACCAATAGTTTATATAATTTGGATGCATTGTTTTTGGTTGAATTAAGAAGAAGAAGATCTGATTTGTAAACCCTTGCAAAGTTTTCAGTCATAGCATACATTTGATAGAATATTTTAGTGCTTTCTTGCACAACTAAGGTGGAAATCCTTAGTGGTGACTCCATGTTGTTTGGATCTTGAAATACCAGTTGTCTTATACATCTCTGTCATTTGAAACTTGTTGTTTAAATCTATCAAGCTGGAGGGAAGGAGATCCCTCTTCATCAAGGACTCTTCTAAGAAGTTTCTCACCGAATCAAGAAGCTCAGAACTAGAAGGAAGAAGAGTGTGGAAAGTGGTTGGTGATTTGGTTGCAAGAAAAGAGATCCCCATAGTTGAATTTGAAGGAGAGTATCCTATTATTGAAGATTATAATTCTTCTTCAAGTAGATCTGATTCAGGAAATCTTCTTGCTGATTTTCATTCTCCATCAGGTGAGGGACCTTCTTGTGTATTTAAAAAACTTGCTCCTAAATCTACTCCTGTGGTTTCTAAGTTTGCTAAAGTTTATCAAGAGAGAGAGCCTTTGGGGGGTTGTCATTTTAAAGATCACTCATCTATTCCAATCAGACCCATTACTACTCCTCACCAGCTTGTTTCACCTCCAAGATCACCCCCACCAAACAATATGGCTCAGCCTAGACCTCCATTTGTTGTTAACACCTTTGGTCCTATAAATTTTGGAGGAATGGATGGTTATCCAAATGTTGTCCCACAAGATGTGAGAAATAGGTTACCAAAATTCCAAGGTAACAATGCCATTACAGTGATCAACATCTCAAACTATTTGATAATATGATGGAAGATTTTGAGATAGAATTTGAGGATGTGTATATCAAGTTGTTTATCCATACACTTGAAGAAGATGCTAGGGATTGGTACAAGGCTCTACCTGATAACTCTATTGATTCATGGACTGAGATGAAAAATGCATTTAGGTTGCAATATGGTGATAGGACTGATCCTAGATTTCTTTTGTCTGAATTTGAAAATATCAAGAAGAACCCGAATGAGACAGTCCATGACTTCAATACAAGATTTAATAAAACATTGAGAAGGTTTCCTGTCATTTTGAGGCCTTGTGATGAATCTTTCTTGATCAAATATGCAGATGCATTTGATAAAAAGGCAGCCTATTACTTGAGAGACAAAAATCCTACAAACTTGAGGCAAGCTTTCACCATGGCACTTCAAATTGAAAATAATATTAAAGCTATTGGTAAACCACTTAAGAGGGATGGTGTGAAGCTGATAAACCCTGAGAAGCCTCAAGCTAGCAAGGGTGCTGATTTAGAAGATGTTGTCAAGACTTTGGCAGGGGCTATCAAAGAAATTTCTTACAAATTAGCCCGGGCTGAGAAAGGAATTGGGAAAAGTTCACAAGGACAACAAAGAACTCAAAACCATGATAGATTTGGAAATCATCCTAGGGGTGATCAAAGACAAGATGATAGAGGTAAAGGGCCTGTTGGATCTGCAAATAGACAACCCCAAGCACGTGAAAATAGAGTGGTGCCTAACCCTCTAACTGCAAGAGTTGTTGTTGTTCAAGAAATTGCTGATATGGATTGGTGTGATAGATGTTTTCTTCCTCATCCTCCATGTGAAATGGACCAGCAAGTTATTGAAGATGATAATGAGAATGAAATGGATGATGACATTTGTATGATGGGCAGCTCTTCAAGCTCACAACAAGCAAGCAACATCAACAGATGTGATAAGTGCAAGGACTGCTGCAACCTTTTGGGATTACATAAAGAGGGTACCATTTCTTTCTCTTCCTCAAGCTCATGATGTAGATGTAGTTCAGGCCTTTGAAATTCCTAATAATGACTTTGAATATCTAAGGGCTTTAATGATCAAGAAGTATGATGGTGGTATTCCTTCAGGAGGAAGATAGACAATTGTTAATGAATGTTGTGGTTGGTCAAGAGAAAGAGTACAATACTAGAAGTAAAGTTGTTAGAGGAGCTGGTCCTCAAGCCAAGCCAAAGACACCCTTGCTCACAAGCATTCCCAAAGACAATCCTAGAAAAGAAACAATTGCCAAGAACCCTGTTGTCCCATGCAAAAATATCAGTCCTCTTCATGCCCAGGCTGCCAAGAATACTTCTCCATCTGATGAACCTTCTTGTTTCCCTTCCAATGTTGTTTTACCAAAGAGTGTTCCATATGATATTGCCCAAGTATTGAGCCAAATTAAAGTGAGTGTTCCAATTATTGAATTGCTTAGAATTCCTGAGCATAAGAAGAGAGCATTTGAGTACTTGGGATTGAAAGAAGAAAAGATTACCCCAAGCAGAAATGTAAATGTTGTTGAGACTCCTCTTCAAAACATTGTTGGCCTTAAAACACCACCACCAATGGAAGATCTTGGAGAGGCACCTGAAGTATATTTGGGGACATCCTTGGTTGATTCCCAATTGAATGTTGATCCATTTTTCACAACTTTTCTCATAAAAGATAGGTTGCTTCACAATTGCATGTTTGATTCCGGTGCATCATGTAATGTCATGCCTCTAGAAGTCATGAATGAGTTGGATATCAAAGTGACAACAGCATATGGGAAGTGTACAACCATGGATTCAAGGGAAGTGCTAGTTGTTGGTTGTGTGAAGGGTTTAGTAGTGCAACTTGCAGCCTATCCGGGTAAGAATTTAAAACTTGATGTTGTAATTGTTGATTGCCCTACCAAATGGGGTATGCTTTTGTCAAGAAAATGGGCTGCAAGTGTTGGTGGTAGTGTTCAAATGGACATGTCTTTTGCCACCATTCCCATTGAGGGCAGCCTTGTCAAACTCTATGGTGAAAAGAAGATGTTACACTTGATTGAAGATCCCAACAATGCTTCTTATGAAGTGTTGTTTGCTGATGTAGATGTTGACAACTTCATTGGTTTTGCTGATGGAAAAGAGAACAAGATGGATAAATCAGAATGCCTTGGTATGGTAGGTTCTCCATGGACTTGCTATTTGATGGAGCTTGCTCCAAATTTGGAAATGGTGCTGGTATAGTGTTGGTTTCTCCTAGTTTGGAAGAGTTTCCTTTTTCCTTCAAACTTAATTTTGAATGCACTAACAACATTGCTGAGTATGAGGCATTATTGTTGGGATTAAGGATTGCATGGAAGTATGGAGTAAAGGATATTTTTTGCCAAAGGAGACTCAGAGCTGGTTGTCAAACAAATAAGAAAATTGTATGCTACAAAAAATCAGCGTATGAAACAATATAAGCATGTTGTTTGGGACTTGATTGAAATGTTTGATTCCTTTAACATTGTTTACCATGATAGAAGTCTTAATGCTGTTGATAAGTTGGTTGTCCTTGGTTCTAGATTTGACAATTGCACCATTTCACCTTTTTGTGAATATAACATTGAAGTGCTAACAAGGCCAGCTATCCCAGATAATGTGAAACATTGGCAGATTTTTGATAATGATGCCCAAGTATTGAGATTCTTACAATGCCAAGGTGAGTTTTCTGGTCAAGAATATTGATTGGGAACCAATGGTATGCATGAATGAAGGTAGAGAAACTTTGTTTGACAAGGATATTATACAATTGAAGACAAACACCATTCCTAAAGGTCTTGTTGCACTTGAATCCAATTTTAACAATGTTGATTGCATCATAAATAGAAAGATGTCTGCTTCAAGGGATGTGGAAGAGCACAACTTGGGAACCAAGGATAAACCAAGGAAGATTTGGTTGGGTAGCAATCTTTAAGCAAAGAAGAAAAATAGTCCTATGCCCAACTTTTAAAGAAATATCAAGATTGCCTTGCTTGGTCTTATTCAGAGCTAAAGGCATATAGAGAAGATTTATTTCAGCATGAGATTCCTCTTGAGGCCAAAACTAAGCCATTTAGACAAAAACAAAGGCCTATTAACCCACTTCTTTCCATGAAAATGCAAGAAGAGTTGAAGAAATTGAGAGATGGTGGTATCATTCAGCCTACTAGATACTCATCTTGGGTGGCAAACCTTGTGCCAGTTAGAAAGAAGAATGGTGATATCAGACTTTGTGTGGATTTTAGGAATCTAAACAAAGCATCTATGAAGGAAAACTACCCTTTCCAAACATGGAGAATATGTTGCAGCTTGTAACAGGGTTAGAGATGCTTTCTACTTTGGATGGTTTCTCCGGATACAATCAAGTAGTTGTCAAAGAATCAGAAAGACTTAAGACAACCTTCACTACTCCTTGGGGGACTTATGTTTTTGTAAGGATGCCTTTTGGATTGATGAATGTTGGTGCTACTTTTCAAAGGGAAATGGATGTTGCCTTTGCTGGTTATATCAATGAATTTATTGTAGTTTACCAAGATGATGTGACTATTTTTTCAAGGCAAATGAGAGAGACCATTTGCAACACCTAGAGAAGATGCTAATCAGATGTAGAGAGTATGGCATTTCACTTAATCCAAAGAAGTGTCATTTTGGCATGCAAAAGGCCAAGTTTTGGGACATATTGTGTCCAAAGAAGGTGTTATGATAGACCCTGAGAGAGTGGAAGCAATCAACAAAGTGCCCATTCCAAGAACCAAGAAAGGTATCCAATCTTTCTTTGGCCAAATCAATTTCATTAGAAGGTTTGTTTCCAATTTTTTGCTGAGCTAACTCTTCCAATCACAAGCATGCTAAGAAAGGATCAAGTTATCAAGTGGGAGGAGGCTACCATTCAAGATTTTGAAGGAATAAAGGATGCACTTAAGCATGCACTTTTAGCAGCTCCAAACTATAAGAGGCCTTTCCAAATCTTTTCTTTTGCCTCTGAATTCACTATTGCTTCAGTTTTGTTACAAAAGGATGAGAATGGAGCTGAGAGGCCTATTGCCTTCTTTAGCAAGGCTTTACAAGTAGCTGAGTTGAAGTATACAATCATGGAAAAACAAGCATTTGCATTGGTAAAAGCAACAAAGATTTTTAGGCCCTATATTTTGAGTTCAAAAGTTGTTGCTTATGTTCCCCACACCATGGTTAAAGACATCTTATCAGACATGGAGATATCAAGAAAGAGATGTAGATGGGTCAACAAATTACAAGAATATGATATGGATATCCAAACAACAAAGCTAGTAAGAGGTTTGGGTCTTGCCAAGCTCATGGCTGAGAGCAATTTGCAAAATGTAGAAGTGAATCAGCTAGAGGAAGAAAGGGTAGATCTTGACAAATTGATGAGTTCTGAAGTGGTACAAAGATGTGATTTTCTACCTCAGACACCTATGCTGTCCTAGTCACTTGAATAAAAATTAGAAAAGGCCCTCAAGTTGGCTTCTCAAAAATATATCATAACAGACCTTGGGCTGGCTTGGAAGAACCCTGAAGGTGTCCTCTTGAAATGCATAACTGAAGATGAAGCTCCCAAGTTGATTGCTGATTTCCATGGGGGAGTTTGTGGAGGACATTTTTCTGGGAAAGTGACAACACATAAGATTTTAAGAGCTGGTTATTGGTGGCCTACTCTTTTTAAAGATGCAACCCAGTTGGTTAGAAAGTGTGATAGTTGCCAACATTTTCTCTGGAAGACTGAAAGCTTTGGCTCCCTTCCTTTGCAGCCTGTATCAATTGAAGCTCCTTTCAAACAATGGGGAATGGATTTCATTGGTGAGATTTCAGATCCTTCTAGTGCTGGTCATAAATGGATCCTTGTAGCAACTGATTATTTTACAAAATGGGTTGAGGCAATTCCATCTAGAAAGGCAACACACCAAGTGGTAATGGATTTCTTATTGAATCATATCATATGTAGATTTGGAGTTCCAGTTAAGATTGTATCTGATAATGCCATGTGTTTTAGAGCCAAGCCTTTGATGGCAATGTGCAATGAATATGGGATAAATCTAACTTATTCTTCAAACTACAATCCACAAGGGAATGGACAAGCTGAGTCAAGTAACAAGAACTTGCTCAAGATCATTAGAAGGACCTTGGAAATCAACAAGAAGAAGTGGGGAGAGCAATTGAAATTTGTAGTTTGGGCTGATAGAATAACTCCTAAAAGAGCAACTGGTAAGAGCCCATTTGAATTGGTGTATGGAACTCAAGCATTTGCTGCCCTTACACCTGCAATTATCCACTTTTCAGTTTTCCCAACAGTTGGAAGATCAAGAACATGGCCCATATGAATCAAGGATCAATCAGATCATTGAGTTGGATGAAGAAAGGAGAGCTTCTCATCAAAGGCATATCAGATTTAGAGAGAAATTGAAGAGGTTGTTTGATAAGAAGGTCACCCCTAGAGCCTCAGTGTTGGAGATCTGGTTTTGCTATGGGATAGTAGGCATGAAGACAAGGGAAAGCATGGCAAGTTTGATGCTCTATGGATGGGCCCTTATGCCATTGATATCAGGATTGGAGAAAATACATTTTTTCTCAAGGATTTGGATGGGGATTTGCTTGGAGCTGCCTGTTAATGGCAGACATTTAAAACATTTCTTGGATTAAATCCCCATGTGAGGTATGCACAAGTTGTACATTTTGTATAGTCCTTGTTTTTTTTTTTTTTTTTGTTGTTGGCTTGTGGTTTGCCCTTTTGTCCTTGGCAACCATTTTTGGTCTGGTTTTCTTGGCCTATTTTTGGTGAAAATTTCTAGTTTTTGGGCTGCTCTGCATTTTTGACTCCTTGCCCAATGGATTTTGGCACTTGGTCTATGTTGTGATCTTGTGGCACTCAGCTGGGAGTGCCCATCCCAAGTAGGAGCCAATGTTGGTGCAAATTCTGAGTTTGCACACTTTGCCCTAATTTTCTATATCCATTTTTGGTCAAAAACATTTTATTTGCTTCGAGTGGGTGATCTGTAACTCATTTTTTCCAGTTGAATGCCTTTGAAAGATGCTCATGATGTGGTTATTTTTCCCTAAATTGAAACAAACTTCCAAGTTCCCCCCTTTTGTGCCCTAATTTTTTATTTTCCATGGGTCATTTTGTGTCATTTTTTCCATTGCCAAATCATGAAAAAAACTCAAAGTGGATCAAATTCCATTTATTTGAGGTTAAAATCCCAATCCCAAGTGAAAATAATGTAAAATCATGTTTCACTTGATTTAAAACCAAGAAATCTACATTCCTTGTGAAAAAATATGATTTCTAGGGCATCCTCTACATTTTTACATTTTTGACGGGTATACGGGTGTCATTTTCCCATCAAATTATCATCGCAAACTTTTGGTGATGTGGCAGGCTCCTATTGGCCGAGGATATGTGGGAGAATGTTCTAACTTGTTACTTTTTGAATTTTTGACAAAGGAAAATTTTTGTCCGCATGGCCCCGCATTGCTACAGTGAAGTGCCTACGTGGCACAATTTGATTGGTTGGAGGATCGGTGGGTGGCGGGTCGCACTTAGAAATTTTGCCTTCATTTTGCAAATTTCTCAAAATCAAATTTTTTTTTTCCCGAAGGCCCACAATGAATGGGAATGGGAAGGTGACACGTGGCATAGGAAGGTCATGTGCGGATGGCGGGGAGGACTTGGAAAATTTTATTGTTTTTTGCCTCGGATGCTAAGGAAAATTTTGACCCAAAGGCCTGCCTCCAATAAGAAGTGGACACGTGTCTAGGAAAGTCAAATGGAGGGGCAGAGTTGTGAAAATTTTGAAGTTTTTAACTTCAAAATGTTAAAGTTAAAATTTTGGCCCGAGAGCCCGCATCCAATAAGAAGTGGACACGTGTCTAGGAAAGTTAGATGGAAGGGGTGGGGTTGTGAAAATTTTTTTGATTTTTGCCTTTAACTTCAAAATGTTAAAGTTAAAAATGGATCTAAGCACAAATCACAAAGTGACATGTGTCCATGAAGGAAGAATGGTCACATGTCAGGAGGGATTTGGAAGTGAAGGGTTTTTTTTTTCAAATTTCAAAGGTAAAATGTTTGCAAGGTAAAAATTTTTGTGAAAAATGGGCCCATGTCCAATGAAAAAAGGACACGTGTCCAAAAAGGAGTGCAGAGGTTGAAGCTAGGGGAAAATATTGAAAATTTTACAAATTTTGGCAAATTTCTCAAAAAAGTTGATCCGTGGCCCCGACAGGAAAAATTGGACGTGTGCCCCCACATAGCCAATCAGGGGGTGACACGTGGCATTTTTAAAAGGGCAAAAAAGAGGAGCGTGGGCCCGCAAAGGTTTTTGTGCTCACGGATGGTTGAAGGAAAACTTGGAGGGTCGGCCCCAAATGAATGGGAGACCGCCACGTGGCAAGGGAGAGAGTGGGTGTTCGGGCCCATGGATTTTTTTGAGAAAATTTTCCTTTTCTCAAAAAGTGCCAAAATTCATCAAAATTGGGCCCGTGGTTTTTGTGGGGCCCACCTAGGGACACGTGGTGGGTCCAGGGGGCAAGCGGGAAAATTTTCAAAATTTTCCAAAGGTCAAAAAGGGTTAAAAATGTGTTTTTAAGATGGGGACCCACCCCAATCATGTTTGGACACGTGTCCACCTAGTCCAAAGGGAAAAAGGGGAATATCTTTGACACGTGGAGGGCTAACATTAAAAGTTGATTTTTAAATCAACGGTTGCGTTGTGTAATTTCATTTTTGGGCGCCATAGGAACTCCAAGAAACTTGGAAATCATTTCTTCATCAAAATGCATGAAATTTTATATGATTCACATCCCCTCAGCCTTTTGAGTGTAATGGCACCATTTTTGGGAGCTAATTTGATGGCTTATGATGTTTTTGATGAAATTTTTTCCCTAGACCCGTGAAAAAATGTGAAAGTGAAAATAAAAGGTTGCAGAGGTGAAAAATGATGAAGTAAAAGGTGGAAAATGATTGCAAAATGCATTGGCATGTCTGAATGCCAAAAATGTGACCCTGGGATGGATAAGGATCCAAATTCATGCAATATTTTAAAATATTTATGCATCCCTGGCATTTTACGAGTTGTTTTATAGTTTAATGTCATTTTCATGAAATGGATAAAGTTTCTTGTAACAAATTTGATCCCTAAGCATATTCTTTGCTTGGGAGCAAGGATCCAAGATGGCATGAGGTATAAAATGTATTTTTGAAGCATTTTTGAAAAGAGAGGAGACAAAAGAGAGAAAAAGACTCAGAATTTTCAAGCAAAAAGGCTGGAAGAAATCCATTTCTCTAGAGAAAACCGCTGAGAGCCATTTTTAATTCCATTTTGTATTAGATTTCATCATGTTGAGTTGGTTTCAGTTGTAAAGCCATCAACAAAGCTCTGAGATTGTTCTTATAACATTCCCCTGCTGATGTATTTGATCAGATTTTTGATTATGTGGTGTTATCTCTTGGCAAAATTTGCATATACTTATGTCTCAGAATGTTTTCAATTTGTGTTTCTTGCTCATGTTGCAATCTTGTGTTTAGGATCTCTTTGATCATACAAGGTCTCATTTCTTGTTGATGGTTTAATGGCATTTGCAATCTTATATTTAGAAGAGCTTTCATCTGATAGAAGATAAACAGATTTAAAATCATTTTGTCCTTGAATAATGAGACTATTTGTAAACCTTTGGGTGCACCTTAGGTCATGATTAAATAGGGATTCCTGGATACTTTGTTGGTATTTTGCTTCAAGATTTTGTGGAAAGGTTATCAAAGGTTGTGTGGAAGAGTGTAGATCTGGGCCTCCATTTGTGCACATATCCTGGTTGAAGGAGCATTTAAAACCCTTGGAAGCATCCCTGTTGTGTAGGTATTGCAAATTTCCTGCAAAGGTTTTCAAAGAAGTTGGTAATTCCCTAGCTAGACTTGTCTAACATCTCCCACAAAATTTCATTCAAACTAACTCATCCTACCTATACTACCCCTGCATTTGCATTGTGTGTCCACAAAAGAACTCAATCCTTTCACAAAAATGCACAAAGCATATCAGGGTTTCATCATGTCTTTAGCAGCCCTAGCCTTGTTTTGAAAGCATTTCCATCATTTAGTAGTGACAACTCCTTTGAGTTTGGATAATGGATGCTTGATCATGTTTTCACAAGGCCTCTTCCATACCATATGCAAAACACAAGGATATCTCCATCTCCTTTACCATATAAGGGCTGCAATATAGGTTCTCTTGCCTTGGTTGATAGGCACAACCTAAAACAGTGAGGGTTAGATCAAAACCCTTTTGAAGGTGCTATCCACTCCCTCAAATCTTGAATGCAAACAAGTAGATAGGTGTGCTCCCTGAGCTACAAAATGACATACAAACCATCTATCAATATTTATGATTTTGTTCATATTAAAAGGATTGATGAATTCAACTATAAGATGCTAGAAAAATTTTATGGATCCTTCATGTAAGTGATAATACCTTTAAGTTCCTTAGAGAATATTTTTTTAAAAACTCCATCCCATGGGACCAAATTAATAATTTCAATAGTGTATGACTTTTTGTGGGCATTAGGATCTCCTTCACCATTGTATTTTTCTAACTCAAGAAGAGGGTGAGAAAGGGGTTCCATATAGAAGTTGGAATTGAGAGGTTATTTTAGATATTTTGCATAGGTATCCAATGTAATGAAATTCATAATGGAAATACTTATCATGTCTATAACTTGTTGTAATACTTTTAAGTTACCAACAAAAGGGGGATTTAAATCCAAAGCGTAGGTAGGGACATTTAGTGTGTGGAAGGTGGGGAAGAAACTTATAGGTTGGGTGGATTTGTAGTATATGTATAGGAACCATGGGAGAAATACCATTAAACTACCAAGTGGGTTAGAGAAAGGTCTGTAATGATTGAGGAAAAGTATCTAAGGATTGATCATAGACTTATTGTTTTTGAAAATAAGGTTCTGGTTGGGCATAGTCCTGTGATGTAAATGTGGACCAATTGTAGGGGTGTGTGTGGTTTTATAAATTCAATGACATAGATTATGAAGTGGTGTTATTATCTGATGTGTATGTTGATAAATTATATGGCAAAGGTCCACTCATTCCTAATGTTTCAACACCTAGAAGGAGGTATTTTACATTTGGATGCATCATGTATTATGAAGGAATGGAATTTTGTGACCATTTTTACATCAGTTGGGCATGGCCATTTTTTTAGGATTTGCATTATATCTTAGACCATTTTTTCTATGTTTAGAGAAGGTTTGAAATTTTATATCTCTCAAATTCATTTCACTAAGGTGGAAACAAGGTTTTCTCGATGGGATAGGTGGATCTTGTTAGATATTGTACTTTGTATTTGGATATGTAGGGGAAGGATGATACCATGTAATGAATTATTCTATGGTTACTTATCCTCTTTAAGATGTACTTCTATGTCTTAATGGGGTAGAAGTAACACTTGTCTTGCAAAAGGGTACTTGTGTAGGCTTGTAACCTATGTAGTGACTCATCTATGGTTTTTATCCAATATGTAATTTGTTCAAACTATTATAGGAATTAATCATCAGGTTGGAATTAGGATGATAGGGAATCATATTTAATTCTACTTTGTGGCATAGTCAAAACTCGTAGATAAACTCCTCCTTCCCGGTAAATTTCATGTTGTTAGAGTTGGAGGGTTCCATGAAAGAGCCTTGATAAGTCAATGGTTGATCAATTTATTCAATCCTTATGTTAGAATCAAAAATTGACATTTGGATGGAATATATATGTGACAATATTGGGTTTTGAGATTAATTTTCAGCCCAACTTAACAATAAATGTGACTATCAAGCATTCATACGGGAATAGTATGCCTCAATGCATGAGATAGGCTTGTTAAAATTTCAAAACAATATATTCAAGGGGTGTATAAACACTCATAGAATAATAGGAGAGAGATGGTGAGATAATAGAAATAAATAACATGGAATGAGAATAAAATAGTCCTTCATGTCAAGTTTACCATATTTATACACACCAAAAAGTGTATAGGATCTTCATGTATACTTGACTCCTCATGAGTCCAGACTGTAGCTGATGTGGAATATGATGGGATGGTATTGAAAGAGTGATACAAATAGTTTAAAGATGGTATGGATGAGGGTGGAGGAATGTGATCAAGAAAAAATTATATTCCTCCACCTATGTTCTAAAGAGAGAAAGATCTACTCATCAATGAAAGTGAAACTCCAATGGACTTGACCATGGTGGATAATAAAGTCAAGGATGATAGTGACATAGAGCCCTAGAGATATGTCTTGATCAATAAATTGAGGAATATTAGGTTGTGTCACTTGGGTAAAATTGTCATTTGAAGAAGTTAGACCCTGATATGGCAAGGTCATATGGAAATGAGGGGTGAAGTTACTAGATGAGATACAACACTCAAAAACATAATGAAATAAGTTGTTTTATGAGATGTAAAATGTGATTGTTGTATTACATGGATTCAATGTCAAGAATAACTAGTTATGGAATAATGTGTTGGGGAAAGTGAGGAGTTAAATACCTCACATCTAAGTTTAAAAAGATGTCATCTTGGATTTTTTGTTATGTAATCACAATGTGAATGCAACGAACATGTATAACTCTTCCTAATAACATATGGCTATCAAAAGTCACTCTATAGTAGAAAATAAACATATGACCTTATTCTCACCCGACCTATCGAGGTCATTCCAAGACAATTGGTGTAAAATGAATGTGAATGTAAGTGTTGTGATGGGGATCAAGCTAATTAGGAAATCTTATATCTTCAACACGCAATATCGGGATCTGCGAGTCTAAGGCAAAGAACACTCTCCTAACCTAAAGTGGTGTGATGGCTTGGTCTAAGATAATATCCCCTTAGAGACTCCAATCAATGTCAAGCTCTACCAAGATTGTTTTTGGTTGTTGAACACGTGGGAAATGACCTACGGGTGCCTCGTATGGATTTCTAGACAAGGTCATGGAAGTAAGAATGAGAGGTGTGGTGGAGAAATAGGGATTTATGTTTGATTTTTTGGTTTGGTTGATAAAATATTAGCCTAATCAGTTGTTATGTTTAATAAGGAAATTTTTGCAATAATGTCTGGTGGAAGTGGTGAAGATCTGAATACTAATGTATGTAAACTAGTGTCAATGTCTAACTGATTAGCAAGCCTGTTGGGTTGTGGGACTTGAGGATCACAACCAAAGACTCATGGAGGATGTGGCTCTTGTATGGTCATGTGCGTAATCAAACCCTATTTCCAAGAGTAGTTTAATAGTCATAGGCTTGATTAATAATGGCGTTTAGTGTATTGAGTTGTTCTATTTTCTCAACAAAAGTTATAGGTGTGCATAAGACTATCAAACGTAAACTGGTATCAATGTTAGTTATCAATTCTAGCCCATTGGGTTGTGGGACCAAGGGATCACAATTGTATGTCTTTTCTTGTTGTGGACTGTTGATGGTCATACAAAATGAAATAAAATGATTTTGATAAGAAAAATAATTACTGAAGGAAATCTAATCTATGTTTTTGGAGTTTTCACAATATATCGGATCAAAGCAATAAAAGAAAACTAATCTATCAAAGGAAATATTTTTGATCTTTTCTAATTTTTAAGCAATACGTTATAATCTAATAAATAAACTAAAGAAAATTAATCATCCGGATGTAGCTAGTTACATGTGCAAATGTGTGAATCTATTCTAAAACAAATAACTTAATCCAATCAAAAACCCTTCAAACCCTACCTTAGAGGTGAATAAAAATCATGACCCTAAAAGGGATATTGTTCCCCACAACTTCCCTGGTAATGTTAAAGAGAAAAATTCCTAATTATTTGATCTACTTGTGATTTCCTAACCTATTGAAATGAAAATTTTTATACTCTATTTGATATGTAATTGAAACTAGTGATTTGAAATTGAAAATTTAACAAACAAAGAAACAAATACACAATTCCAACCTAGACAAGAAAGAGATTTGGAAAATCTTGTTGTATATTTATCTATCCCCTCAGTGTGTTCCTTTATTTCTCTGATTGTTTATGTGAGTCCAAGGGATTAGGAATGCAATAACAACATGAGGATGATGGCACTTGAGATATGGAAGCTTGAAGGCATTCATGATGAAATTCAAGTAGAAGAGAGATAACACAAGACATCTAAGCTTGGTTATGCAAGTCCTAGCAAGATTTTGGAAGAAATACAATGCAAGATACACATAAATTCTGAGGTATTTTTCTTGAATACAAGGATGGAATATATAGGAATTGAGGATGGGATGTTCCTTCATGCACAAGGTGTTAATTATATCTATTTTAAAATAGAAGGAAGAAGGAGAACCAAGCAATCAAAGCTATTTTTAGATAATTCAACTCATGTATGCATGCTAAAAGTAAAATTAGGTAATTATTCTCATGTCAAAACGTGCATGATGTCTAGAAAATTTGTTCAGTGGCTGTCACCCTATTTTGGGTGGCGGTTTCAGGACCACCGCCCTATTTTTGGGTGGTGGTTTAAGAACCACTACCCAGGTAAGGTGGAGGTCCTGACACTAAAGGCATAAACATGCGTAAAAAGAGGAAAAAAGATAGAAAAATCATGGGAAGGCTAAGTAAAGATGTTTAGGTAACAAATATACACTAAAAATGAGGTTTGGAGCTCAAACACCTTCAAAGGACTTGAATCATAATTGGGCACTTTTTAACCGTTTTCGACAATGTAACGCATGAAATTTTGGGTGCGTACATTTTTCGCCCTTGAAGAAGTGTCTTAGCCATGAAAAGGTGTAAAACATAGAGTCATGGTATGGAATTCCTAAAAGGGGAGTTATAAGTTATACGACACATCGTGTGTCGAAATGTCTCCGCTCAAACTCCCCTGCTACTGTAAGAGAAAACGAAGACTCAAGGGAATATAGGTAAAATATTAAAAATAAACACTAAATAAAAACAACAAGAGGACTTACCATTTGTAAAAATAACATAAACTCAAAACATACACTCAAAATGAGGTTAAAAATAACACATATATATCAAAACAAACTCACTTTTCAATTCATTTGTGCATTCTTGATTTGGTGAATTTGGAGCTTTGGATTCACGGTGACCATTTCTCGATGAAAGTACAGCCAAAATGACCATTACAGAATAGTGATCATGCCTCCACATGTGGGAGATTGACTAGTGTGGTCTAAGGTTGGTTATTTTCACTTTTTCTTTTCATACCTAAAATGTAAAAATGTTGAAAAGTTCACCTAGGGGGATTATTTTAAAAAAATTGTCTTAAATGAGTCTCTAGGGGGCATAGGGCGCTATTTTATTTTTTCAGAAATGGTATTTTTTTGCACTTTTGAGAATTTTTTAGGGTTAAGGGCATGTTTGGAAAATCGGCTCAGGACTCGCCACCCAAAGCAGGTGGCGATTTAAACAGTAATGACCAAACATACATTAATTTGATTTTTTTCATGTTTTTGGTGAGCTTATTTTCTTGTATACGTTACTAAATTTCTCTTTTTCCATGTTTTGGTGATTACAAAAGGAGGAGTACATCTCGTTGGAGTTGAGAGAGAGAGAGAGTGATAAGCTCCTTGGGATTTTGGATCAGTGACCCATGAAAAGAGGGACATTTTGCAAAGGTCAAGTATCAGAGGATTGTACATGTGCCCCACATTTCCCCTTCTAGTCACATTATGTGTGACTTGTTTTCCTACTAGGACATAGATTGAAACACTTTTCGGTTTCTAGGTGTTAAGGGTGAGTGGAACATTACTATGGAGGATGTATACCACATCCTTGGGCTCTCAATTCTTGGGATCGGGATTGAATTTAGAGATAATGGGATCTAGGACCATGATGACATAGTGGGCCACATATATGGGAGACGTCATTGTCTCATCTAGTTTGAAGAAGGGGATGAAATTCTGGTCCATTGCTACTTCTCCTATTCCGATCATTTAGAGAGCCATTATGGGTATCTTATCCTCGTGATTTATCGGGGACAAGAGAGGTGAAACTATCCTCTAATTTTGGGCTCCTATTATCACACAGACTGAGGGACATGGCCATAGGTACGCCTAGGGAAAAATCATGCTAGGGACTTGTTGTATATACCTTCCCCTCGAGGTAGATATGGGAATAATGAAGGTAAATGGCGCACAACATAAGGTGTCGACATGAAGAATTTGTGCCTTGGCGCAGGTAAAGGGCGCATGACATAAGGTGTCGACATGAAGAAATCCACACCTTGGCACAAATAAGAGTATGTCAACATAAGGATGGATGCACCGGGGTGCATCTTCAGGAGGCGCAACATTTTGAGCGCTGACAGGAAGCAGACCCTGACCCAGATATTCAAATGGCCATAACTTTTCACAGGGAGCTCAGATTCACGCAAGGTTGGAATTTTCGGAAATATTATAAGGTCCTCTATAAAACTATGACTAGATATCTTTAATTGGATGAGAAAAAATTCTTTAAAATGCAAAATATAGTTCACCACTTTTTGGGTTTGCTAGGGTTCTCACCTACCACCACAATGAGATGAAATAAATGCAACCTGGAGGTGGTTGGGGTAGATTTGGAATTCCTCTCTCTTCCCTCTCTCATTCTTTCTATAAATTGTAAGGAGGGGATTCTTTCTAAAGGTGGGACATTCTTATTTTCCCCTCCCTTCTTGTCTTTGGTAGGTGAGTTTGTGGAGTTCAAACCTCCCATTTGAAACTGTAATGCAACTTTGCCTCTTGGCATTTTGCAGTGTATTGTATCAATCTTTGGAGTAGATAATGCATGTTTGTGGATGATTCTAAACCCTCTCTATGTTTATTTACATCCGCCTTATCTTTCACTACAATTTTGGTTATCTGTGCATGATCTTGCATTGCATTTTAATGGTTTGTGTTTATTGGAAAGACAGGTGTTCTTCATTCCTCGGTGCATCACCTTTGTTAGTTTAGGTTTATTTTTATGCATCTTCTTACCCTGTCTCCTTGGAAAGTTAGATTAGGTTTTTGAGTAAAGCCTCTGTATTTTTATGTGTGCATCTGAATAGAGGAATAGGAACTCGGCCTTCATCTAGAGAGCTTTCCTAATTCACAAGGTCCCACACTTGGGAAAAGCTCCATGTTATGCAATCACACTGAGAGTCTCAACCCATTGAGTTGCAAACATTCAGGGGTGCTGTGATTAACCATCAATAGGACAACCTACCATGACTTATATAGGGTAGTCTGATTGCAGGGGCAGTCACTAAGCCACCCCACTCTTGTCATGAGCTAGGTATATGAGCATATCACCCCCTATGGAAGGGGAGTATAGGTATTAGATCCAGGGGCTATCTAGGAAGCAAGGTGGACAGCTATGTTAGTTCTTAAGACACCTCATAAGTCGAGTGTCTTCCCGATTATGCTAGACATGGTTGTTACCCCCTACTAGGACATGGCAGGGTTATGGGGATAGGAGGTGACCACAGTGGTAGCTTGTTCTACTACATGCCAGCTAGTTGATAGGGCCGGGAGAGTCAAGATTCATCCATTTGATTAGGTTCCTTAGTATTTTGGCCTACCATATGCTGACATACTTCCCCTAATGGTATCAATCTATAGGACCATTCAGGAGGCCTAGAGGGGTCCTAGAGGAGATCCTAGCTGGAAAGTGGTTACAACAGGTGTGTCTATTGTAGTTAGGCATGTGGTCTATGCTCAATGGGAATTTGGTGCCCCTTGAGTGACTATACTCCATATTGTGGCTGATCCTGCTAACATGAGAGAGGAGGATGAGCCTATTAGTGTAGACTCCAATTATGAGGAGCATACAAGAAGTGAGACCAAGGATGAGTCGGTCCAGAGAGGATACTGAGGTGGATGAGGGACGATATGCAGAGACCGATAAGGTAGCCCACATAGAAGAGGAGGAGAGTGATCCTGAGTGGCATGAAACTTAGGAGATGTTGAGAGCTGCACACAAGGAGGCTAGAGAGAGAGAGACCTTGGTCTCAGAGGATCCATTTCCTCTAGATGGGGAGGGGGATGATGAGTCCATGATCATATAGCATTTGGCCTCTAGATTTGGGGAGGCCCCACAACCACCAACAATATAAGCAGTAGCAGTTGGTGACCCTACATAGATGTCTAGAGATCTAAGTATGTTTGATACTCTTCTCTTGAATTTGTTAATTTGAAACATTAGTTCGGTATTCTCTTTTGATTTACATTTGTAAGTTTTCTAACTTATTTATTTCTTGTCCTTTCTCTTCTTATAGTGACTACATAGGAGTGGTGATATCTTATCCGATGGGTGTGCATGGACACCCTGATGATTCCCTTAGGGAAAACCCAAGCTGATATGACTCAACATTCAAGTTAGCCAATAGCTTTTGGTAGACACACTGACATGTTTTCTCCTATTTGGAGGACATCAGAGGTGATGACCTCCCTTCATACCATAGTGGACAGATATGAGGTTGCTTGAGCACCGATGAGGTGGATCCATCCTTACAAGAATACCATAGCCAATGGCCACCACCATGATCATTCGCACCATTCGGTTCACTCCCAGCATCATGAGCCCTGGATGTATTCGTGCACCATTTGAGGGATCCCACAAGGATTGATAGGCCATTGGTCCTTTTTTTTTTTCATTTTTTCAAGCACTATATGATTTGTTTGTATATTTCGGTGCTCACTGTGAGCATTTTGACCACACCTTAACGTGTGATGGCATTGTATAGAAACTTGACTCACTATGATATATGCATACTCTTATTTTTGGTTATGTAATCCATTGTATCTAAGTTTACCCTCCTTTGGTTTACTTCTCACGTGTACTCTATATGTTTAGAATTTCCATTTTTCTACACTTTTCATGATGTATGTAGTGGATGTGAAATGATAATGAGAATGATTTCTTTTTTAGGTATTTTATAATTTTGATATATGACAATGTGAACATAATGTGATGTTGAACTTTAGATTGTTTAAGAAATATCTAATACTTCATATTGTCTTGGAAAAATTTGGTGACACAATGATATGATAACAAAATGTACTTACCTCGGCTCCCAACTCCGTGCAACCAATAGGATGTGAGGGATCAAAGCCAAGAGCATAAAAGGGCAAAAATTAAGAAAAATTGTTGAATGGTAAATGATGAGGGAAAGACAATGGTTTGATAGGACTACATTAATACACTACAACCTTACCCTACTCAAGTTACTTCATAGTTTAGAATGTGATTTAATTTCTAGTTTATCTAGACTTAAATCCATAGATGGCTACTTGGTTGACAAAATCTAGTTTTAAGGTTTTAAACTCTTTTAGAATTTTGGACATCTAACTCACTTTTTTTTACTTATGATATCACAATATTTGAAATAATTGTTTCTAAATTTCAAGTTTATCAAAGAGACCCCCTACACCTTTCCCCATATTACTAGTAGGAAACATGAGCTCATCACTATGCACAAGGAATAAATAAGTAATGTAATTTCTCTCCTTTCCCAGCCCTACATTACCAATAAGAGATGTAGGCTCAACACCGAAGGTTAGTAGGGCAAAGAAATGTGTAAAATAAAATTTTTATGTGGACTTGAATTTGAATTACTCATCTAGGAACAATGTATAGTATGTTCTTATTTCCAAAGATATTTTTATGGGATAGATGTGACACCATGAAGCTTTTATAAGAAACCATAGGAAAAGACACCTAATCTAGAAAGAGACAAAAAGTAGAACCAAGTATGCAAGCCTTAGTATGGTCACGGTCAAAACTTTGTCTTATCCTGTTTGAACTAATGAAATGATTCAAAAACAATTAATGATACCATGAAAATTTTAAGAGATATGATTTGAATGTTTTTCCAATGTTTTTCAGAAGTTTTTAGGAGTTGTTATAAGAATAAGTCCCTCGATCACAAATTTTATAGAATGAACTGGCTAATGAAAGTGCAATGCAGATGCAGTAATGTACATATGAAAATGCTAATGGATCATGTGTAATACCTCCGCAGTGAAGAGAGTTCACGATTCATTAAACTCCTCACCCTCTAGTGTACATAAGAAAAATTTCCCATTTTGTAGTCTTCTACTACTCAATATGGACCCAACCACACGGGCATGAATTTTCTTCCTTCGCCAATCTTTTTTTCTATTCAGCTGTCAAGTCTTACGACCAAATATTTGTATGAATAAAAATTAACACGTGACCTTCAACTCGCACTAGAATCCCTAAGGTCATGTCGAAGCAACCGATGTTGAATGTGTGTGGATAACTATAGGAGAATAAGTGACTAAGATCTTGTAGTGTGATCTCCGCAAGTTGACAAATGGGAGATTTAGAGGCTATGAATAGGTAGTGTAAATTCCCTATGGTTTATTTACCTAACTTGGATCTAAGCACTAAACTAATTTGAAGTGTCCATGTAAAATGAATGAAATTAACAATCTATGCTACTACTGAAAGGAAAACTAATCTAAACAAATCACAAAACTGAAATATTACAATCACAAACAAATATTTGCTTCTACTCTAAATAATCAAATATACTTTTACACTAAAACTAAACAAGTGAGATAACTTTGGTGTGGTTATTTACCTATGCTGAGTGTATTGAAACTAAACTAACTTAAAATGATAACTTTTCCAAATGATCTATGATATGTAGACAACCTCCTACGAGATAATCTCTCCTTCGATACACAGGTATGGGAAGAGGAGGATCCGTCACGGGAGATGTTATTAATTATTTAAACCCTCTTGGAAATTAACTAATTACTTGCAAATGAAATGACATTGATTTCTACTCTATTTTATATGTAATTGAAATTAACAATTCATAATTGAAAATTTGATAAACAAATAAAACAAATACACAACTCAAACCTAGAAGAGTAAGAACCTTAACAAATCTAGTAGTATCAATATCTATCCCCTCTGTTCTTTCCTTTCTTTCTCTGAGTGTTCATGTGATTCCAAAGGATTGGGAAAGAAAAGAACAACAAAAGGAGGATGGTGCTTAAGTAGTGGTAGCTTGGAAGCAATTTGGATGTAATGCACGTAGAAGAGAGATAGCATAAGAGATATGAGCTTGGATATGCAATTCCTAGCAAGATTATGGTAGCACAAAAATACAAGATACACAAAATTATCAGGCCTTTTGCTTGAATACAAGCATGGAATATATAGGAATGGAGGATAAGAGGTTACTTCATGCACAAGGCAAGAAGAGGCAGTTCCAACTAATTAAATCTTATTAAAAATAGAAGGAGCAAGGAGAACTAAGAAAACAAAGATATTTTTATCCAATTTGGCTCACGGATGCATGAAAAAGAAAACTTAAGTGAACCATCGCATGTTTAAAAATGCATGAATATTCTACAAAAAGCAGGAGGACTCGCCGACCAAGTAGGCGGCGGTCCCTGCATCAAGGCCAAAACAAGCATAGAAAGAAATGGGGAGATGGAAAAATGCATGGAAAAGTTAAGTAAGGCTATCTAGGCTACAAATATATACTGTGAATGGGTTTTTGGAGCTCGAACACCTTCTTGAAAGGATTTTGAATCATCACTGGGGACTTTTATAACCATTTTCCGACAATGTAGCACGTGTAATTTTGGGTGCATACATATTGCCCCCTCGAAGAAGTGTCTTAGCCATGAAAGAGGCATAAAACATAGAGTCTGAGTATGGCATTCTTGAAATGGGGAGTTAGAAGCTATACCTGACATGCCCGTGTGTTGAAGAGTCGCCATCCAAATTCTTGTTACCTGCAAAAGAGGGAAAAGACTCAAGTGCAGATAGATAAAATATCGACAAATAAACACTAAATCAAAACAACAAGAAGACATACCATTTGTGCGAGGATGTAGAAATATACTTGTGCCAATGCTCCAGCCCTGTAAACAAACACACTAAAAAAAGTTAGAAATAACATATATATATCAAAACAAACTCATTTTTCAATTCATTTGTGCATTGTTGATTTGGTTATTTTGATTGATTTGGAGCTCTAGATTTATGGTGACCATTCTTGATGAGGAGTACAACCGATACGTTCATGTTGAGATCGTGATCATGCCTCGTGAGTGGGAGATCGACCAACACACTCTCAAGTTAGTTATTTCCTCCTTTGTATTTTTGTACCCTAAAAGTTAAAACATTGAAAAGTTCACCTAGGGGGAGATTTTCAAAATTTATTGTCTTGAATGGGTCTTTAGGGGGACGACCATAGGGTGTGCTTTTATTTTGTTGAAAATGGTCAATTTCATCATTTTTGGTCATTTTTAGGTTAAAGGCACATTTTGAAAATCAATTCAGGATCGCCACCCAAAGCAGGGCGGTGGTCACAGGACCAATGCCCAAGGCAAAGTGGCGGTCCTAGAACCGCTGCCTCGTACTAGTGTGGCAGTTTTGGATAAAATGTCAAAACATGTTTGAAAATTGATTTTTTTGGATTTTTGGTAGTTTACTATGTTTTTTATGAGATTATCATTTGATGTACTTTATTAACTCGCTCTTTTCTCATGTTTTGGTGGATGGAGAAAAAGGTGGAGTACATACATTGGAGTAGAGAGAGAGAGTGTGATTGGATCCTTGGGATTTTAGATCAGCTAACCCAGGCTGAGATAAATCTTTTACGATGGGCAGGAATTTAGTGGATAGCATGGGTGCCCAACGTTTCTTCTTCCAGTCACATTTTGTGTGAATTATTCTCTTACTAGGATGCAGACGGAACACCTTCCAGTTTCTAGGTGTCGGGGAGTGGACTATTACTCTGGAGAATGTATACCACATCCTTAGACTCCAAATACTTGGTAAGAGGCGGCATTGGAGACAAGTGGGGTCCAAGACCATGATGAAACATTGGGTCACTTACATGGGAGATGTCATTTATCGATCTCGGCTCAAATAAGGGAATGAAGGTTTGGTCTATTGCTACTACTCCCATTCATATCCTTCAAAGAGCCATCATGGGTATCTTGTCCTTGAGATTAGTCAGGGAAAATGGAGGAGACACACTTTTATACTACTAGACCCCCATCATTACACTGATTGAGGCTCATGGTCATAAGTATGCCAGGCAGAAAATATCCTAGGGTCTACATACCACGATTTGTATAGAGTTGTCAGATTGTAGGGACAATCCTTGAGCAACCCTACCCTTCTTATGATTTTGGTATATGATTTTTTCATCCCTTATGGCAAGGAGGTATAGGTATTAGATCCAGAGGTTGTTCGAGAAGCTAGATGGATAGGCATGTCAGTGCTTTGAAACCACATTAGTCAGTGACGTCCCTGACTACAATAGACATGACTACCACACCCTATTAGGACATGACAAGGATATGGGGTGAGGAGGATACAATGATGGTAGCTTTCTCTTCTACAAGCCAGCTAGTTGATAGATCTAGGAGACTAGAGATTCACCCCTTTGACTAGGTACCCCAGTAGTTTGGTCTTCCATACCCTGTCATGCTTCCTCCAAAGTGGAGCCTATTTACAGGACTATTTGGGAGGTGCAGAGAGGTCCTAGAGGGGATCCCGGTTGGAAATTTGTTACTCCTAGTGTGCCTATTATAGTTAGGCATGTAGTCCAAAGCTAGGCGGGCGGTGGTGCTCCTCAAGCACCCTTAATTCAGATTGGGACAACTCCTACTCATAATGGGGAGGAGGATGAGCTAATCAATTTGGACTCTGACTCTAAGGAGGATGTGGGAGATGATATGGAGGGGGATTCGATCAGAGATAAGGATGAGGGGGTAGGACCTTCAGAGGGAGCTAACAGTGACCCTGAGTTGCATGATACATAGGATATCCTTAGAACAACGCTTGAGGAAGCGAGCATGAAGAGAGAGACTCGGTCTTGGAGGGGATGACGAGTATGTGATTAGATAGTGCCATGCCTTTGGATTCAGTGAGGCTCCATAGCCCCCAGTAGCACTTTCTGTAACATCCACTGATCCCACATTGATGCCTAGAGACCCGAGTATGCTCAATACTCCTTTCTCAATTTTATCTATCTATTTTTTCATGTTTAGCTTAGCATTCTCCATTTGATTTACGTTTTGTAATTTTCTAGCTCACTTTGTCTATTATTATTTTTACAACATCTGCACATGATTGTGAGAGCTCATTCATCGGGTATGTGTGGACACCCTGTTGATCCCCTCGGGGAAGACGTGGATTGATTCGAGTGCAAATTCGGGAAAACCCTTAGCCACCAGCCGACATATTGACATGTTCACTCCCATCTGGAAGGTTATAGAGATAGTGACCTCCCTTCGTACTATGGTAGTTGGATATGAGACTGCTTGAGTGCCTGATGAGGCAGAGCCATTCTCATAGTGAGGCTATGGGCAACGGGTGCCACCATGAGCACTCACACCATTCAGTCCATTCTCAGTGCCGTCACATCCATAACAGGATCCCTAGATGTGGTCATGCACCATTTGAGGGATCCCATAGGGATTGATAGGTCATTGAGCCTTTATTACTTTGATACCATTTTTAACATTTATACAATTTTTTTGTTGTATATTTCTTTCTCATTGTGATCATTTTGACCATGCCTAGTGTATGGTGACATTGTACACAAACTTGATCTAGTATGATATACACAAACTCTATTTTTGGCTTGGCATTCCATTGTATCCGAGTTGACTCTCTTTGGCTTATCTCTCATGTGTAATCTAGATGTTTAGAAATTCATCTTTTCAATTCTTTTCAGAATATATGCAATGGATGTGGAATGATAATAGAATGATTTCTTTTTGTATTTCATAATGTTGATATATGATGATGCAAACACAATGTGATCTTAAACTTAGTTTCTTTTGCAATCTTTGGTACTTCATATTGTCTTGATAAAATGTAATGATGTAATGATATGATAAATATATGTGCTTTCCCCACTCCTAACCCCACATAACTAGTAAGATGTGAGGGCTCAACACCAAGAGTTAGAAAGGGCACAAGCTATGAAATTTGTTGAATGACAGTGATGAGAGAAAGATAGAGGTTTGAAAGAACCAAATTAGGATGCTACAACCTTACCTTACTCAAGATACTTCATAGTTTAGAATGTGAATTACTTTGTATTTTATCTAAACTTGGATCCATAGATGGCCACTTGGTTGAAAAAATATGGTTTTCAGGTTTTAAACTCTCTTGGAATTTTGGACATCTAACTCACTTTGTTTTTGATTTATGATTCCACAATGTTTGACTAGTTTGTAACTTTCAAGTTTATCAAAGAGACCCTCTATGCCTTGCCCCACGCGAACAGTAGGAAGTGTGGGCTTATCACCATGGGAAAGGAATAGATGAGTAAGGGCATCTTCCTCCTTTCCCAACCCCGCATCACTAGTAAGAGACACAGGATCAACATTGAAGGTTGGTAGGGTAGAGAAATGTGTAAAAATAAAATTTTATGTGAATTTACATTTGACTTACTTATTTGGGAAAAAAATTTAGAATGCCTTTATTTCCAAGGAGGTGTATGTGTGATAGATGTGACACCATGAAGCTTCTAGAACAGACCATGAACAAAAGACACATATCCTAAGAAGAAACTAGAAGTAGAACCAAGTATGCATGCCTTGTTATGGTTACCATCAAAATTTTGGCTTATCTTGTTTGGATTGATAAATGATTCAGAAACAATTGATGATATTATGAAGGTTTGAAGAGACATGATTTGAATGTTTTGCCAATGTTTTCAGAAATTTTTACGAGTTTCCATAAGAATAAATCCCTTGATCAAAAATTTTATAGAATGAGATGGAAGATGAAAATGCAATGCGGATGCAATAATGTACATATGGAGATGTAGGTGAAACTATATGTCATGATGTCTAAGGTGAAGAAATTTGACAAATATAAAACTCTTCACCCCTAAAAGTACACAGTGGAGAACCATGATCCTCCAAAATTTCATTCTCTTGACAAGGGCCTACCATTATGGGTTTAAACTTACAACCCTTGCCCAAAAGTGTATATGTCCAATCATTAAAATCATTTGTCTGAAATAGGCATTCATGCACCCCTTTGTCATGTTATTGAGACATGGTGTGTGGGTGAGAATGACTATGTTTCTCAGCCTAATTTACTATGTAGAGTGTTGTGTTTACTTGTGACACTTTCGAATGATGAGGCCTTGCCCCATGGATATGGCAAGCTTAGTTTCAAATACACATGGGTTGAAACTAGGGTTTAGAATAGAAAAAACCCCTAGAGATGGTTTTTATGAGGATCATTTCAATCTCAAATATCCCTTCTTCATTCATTAATTCTATCATGTTCACACCTAAACCTAGGTCATCGGATGGAAGAGATGTTAAACCAAGAAGACTACAAATCCCTTATGGTTCAAATGGGAGGCAGATTGGATCATCACTCTCTAAGAGTTTCATAATTCCCATTGTGGTCTTAGTGGACACTGTTTCCACAGATATTGATTTACCCTTATATGTTTTTTCCACCTTAAATGTTTTTGGGTCAATGACTTCAACCTTTGGAATGTCCGAGGTGACAGTGATTAACTCTTTCATTGGAGGTGGTTTATTTAATTGAATCGTAGGAATATCATACTATGTATGGAATCCTTTCTTGTTCTTGAGGTTTTCTAAGTGTATATAAAAGGGATTAGGATCCCCTTGAGCGATGAATACCTTCCCCAAATGGAGGAATATAATTTCTTGGAACAAGGTAGAAGGGATATCCTTCATTCGATGAATCCAAGGTCTCCCGAGGATCATGTTATAACTTGTTTCCCTATCAATAATGTAAAACTCCATCAAGATGGTTTTTGGGCCAAGTGTGACTAGAATAACTATGGTTCCAATTGAGGTTACTTTACAACCTGTCGTACCCCCATAACATGTTTTTGTAGAGGAACAATTTGTCTCTCCATATCCTAACTTCTACAAGAAAGAGAAATGAACCACATTTGTAGCATCTCCGTCATCAACAATGGCTCTCTTAATGCAATTGTCATAAACCTAGACTTGTAAAAATAAGGCATGATTTTTTGGGCAATTTCAAAGTGTCGAGATGGCATCTTATCTATATCGAAAACAAACCTCGTATCCCTATCGTTCTATCCTAGAGGATGTATGTCAAAGTAAATATGGTTTATTTGAGCGCTAGGAGGTGGAATAACATGGACTAGATGACCAAGACCTAGTGCATTGAGCAACGTAGAATGATGCATAGGTGAATTCTTCAACAAATCTAGAAATGAAATGTGAGAAAAGGTCTTGTTCAAATATGATATTAAATCATAGGCTCCTACTAGTTTTGTGATTATAGGAACATCATCCTGTGGGAAGGAAAGATCATGTAGGTGTTGTGAAACATGCTCCTTTGTCTCGAGTTGTTGCATTAATTTAACACTCAACCTCTAGGTCAACCAATCCCAAGATTTTTGTGTTATCATTTGAACAAAGGTTAGGAGTGACCAGAGAGTTATTGGAAGTTGAGGCTTTGTGGTCATTATTTCCTATAAGAATTATTTTGTTTATGTTTTGAGGATTCACCTTGACATTTTCAGGATGCGTAGGGAGTGGATATTGAAATATGCTCACATTAGTGTTCTTAGGAGTTACAAGTCATGTATAGTCGATTGAAATTTTTCTTCAGGATTTGCTAGGAACATGTCTATAAAGAGTTTCCTTTCGTTTTTGGGAAGTATTTGCAGAAAATTTTTGTAATCACGAAAAGTCCTATCATCATGACCCCAAACCTTCTAGAAACAACAATATAGGTTAGGGTCGTAATCTCTTGGTATTTATAATCATCTTTCTATTGTTGATTATAACCTCGGTTGTAATTTTGAAATTGATTTTTATAACCATGAATTTTTGCCCCTTGTTTGAAGTTTTGATACTATTTTATACCTTGGGTTTAATTTTGTTTTTATAAGGGACGATTTACATCAACCGTGTTGACAGAAAACACATTACTAGGGATTCTTTGATTTCTGAGTTGTATTTATTAATAGTGTTGTCATTGTTTGGGAAACCAACATTTTGGATTGATCAAGTAGCACCATTTGTGGTAGCACCATCATTGTAATTCACACCTTTAGGTCCTTAGTTGTTGGCACCATTGTTTTGATAATTAGCATTATTTTGATTTGGGGATACTTGATTTGCCATTGGGACCATAGGTCTTACGCCCAATGTCTAAAAAGGCTTTGTCAATTTGAAGCGCTCCTTCTAAAACTTCCTCATAAATATAAAAAGGAAACTTTTAGACCTCTTCATTAGTCTCTCAATTGAGCGAGTGAAGGAAAAGATCACACAGTTCCATTCGGTCCATGTTGGGTGCACTTGTAGAGGAATAGAGAACTTGGTGCCATCTCTAGATGAAATGAGTGGTAGATTCATTTTGCTCCTGTCTAATATGCAAGAACTCCCTAATCCCTGTACACAACAACTTGTTCATGTCAAATGCTTTGATGAACTCATAAACAAGTTGTTTAAAGGAATGTATAGAAGCTTCATGAATATGGTAATACGATCCAATGTGATTCCTTCAAGAGTCTTTGGAAATATCTTAGCCACTACAACATCCTAAGGAAACAATTCCCTGATAGCATTAGCATAGGCCTTGATATGAGAATTCAGGTCTCCTTCTCCCTTAAATTTAGGAAGATCCAGAAATGGGCATGGAAGCATGACACCATGTATGGTGAAGTTAAGAGGCTCCTTTAAGTACTCAAAGTGTATGTACCCATTATGTAAGATTCCACCATTGAAGATCCTTGATAAGGAGGTGGAGGAGGAGGAGTTGGATAAGCTACATTATAAGTGTTGATGGGAATGTATGGGGTCCCTTGATATGGCATGTAGGGAGAAGGAATGGTATATGGGTCCATTTGGGGAGTTTTTGAATACATATGCATGTAAGGTGGGATAGTTCCAAGATATGGACTAGCGGGTGTAAAACCAAGGAACATCACATTGCCTATTGTGGTGGCATTCAAGAATGCACTTCCAGCCAGCCCTTGCGTAGGATAAGCTTGAGAAGGATGAGGACCCATCCCTAGTGTGTCTAACCCTATGAGAAGATCACTTGGATTTGAATGAATCAGATAACCTTGTTGTACAGGATATTGCATTGGTTTCTCATTGGAAGGGATGTATCTTTTGTTGTCAACTGAATACCTTTTGTTTTTCCCTACTACATGTGTTAGTTGTGAATTCTAGAACTTTATAGTTCTCTAATCCTCCCTACTAAAGTATAAATGAGATCATTGGGAGAGGATTGAGTCCCTTATTGGGGTGCCTATGGTGTAGGGTTTGATTGAGGAGGCTCATGGTACCCTGTCATGAATTGTTCAGTGTTATAATTCTTGTCTTCCTCATAAGTAAGAATCTTAGGATAGGTATTTGAAACCTTATAGGATGAAGCCTTCATTCTATCCAAAGAATCATCTATTTGACAAATAGGATTATCTATTTGTGTAAATAGATCATCCTCTGTTGATTACATGGAAATGTGAGGTCTTGGAAAGACCCTATGGTACCATGATGTTCCATTTGTGATAACAACATGGTTTGTATTGGTTTGACTATATTGCATGTCTAATTGTTGATCAACCTCCTCCATCATTACATAGCTAATGGGGTTTGAAGTGTAACTAGGGGATATTTGGATGTTTCTTGTGTAATTATCACCCCACCTTGAAAGAGAAGGAGAATGTTGTGGTTGGAAATTTGTGTAATATCTATTAGATCCAAATGGCCCACCAAACTCTCTTCTAGACATATTTTAGAAATTATAAAATACTTACCAAAATAGGGAAGATATGGAGAGGTGATGTAATAGTAATGAAGGAAAAGAGACACGAAGAAATTAATACTTCATGTCAGCTTCACCAATTTGTATATATGAAAATGAACACGTGACCTTCAACTACACTCAACCCCCAAGGTTGTGCTAGAGCAGCCAATGTTGAATGTGTGTGGCTAACGATAGGAGGATCGGTGACTAAGATCCGGTAGTGTGATCTCCCAATAGCTAAGTTGACAAAGAGGAGATTTAGAGGCTATGAATGGGTAGCATAAATTCCCTATGGTTTTTTTACCTCAAATGGATCTAAGAACTAAACTAATTTTAAGTGTCCATGTAAAATGAATGAAATGAACAATCTATGTAATATTTGAAAGGAAAAATAATCTAAAAAAATCACAAAACTAAAATATTACAATCAAAAACAACAATTTTCTTCTACTCTAAATAATTAAATCTACTTCTACACTAAAACTAAATAAGCAAGATAACTGGTGTGGTTATTTACCTATGCTTGAGTGTATTGAAACTAAACTAACTTAAAACAATAATTTTTCCAAATGATCTATGATATGTAGACAACCTCCTACGAATATTCTCTCCTTCAAATCCATAGGGATGGGAAGAGGAGGATCCATCACCGGGAAATGTTATTAATTATTTAAACCCTTTTGAAATTACGTAATTACTTGAAAATGAAAGGACATTGATTTCTACTCTATTTGATATGCAATTTAAATTAACAATTTATAATTGACAATTTGATAAACAAATAAAACAAATACACAACTCCAATCTAGAAAAGAAAGAACCTTAAAAAATCCAGTAGTATCAGTATTTGTCCCCTTAGTTCTTTCCTTTCTTTCTTTGAGTGTTATTGTGAGTCCAAAGGATTGGGAATTGAAAGAACAACAACAAGAGGATCGCATTTGAGCAATGGAAGCTTGGAAGCAATCTAGATGCAATGTAAGTAGAAGAGAGATAACACAATAGATTTGGGCTTGGCTATGCAATTCCTAGCAAGATTATGACAGCATAACAATACAAGATACATAAAATTATCATGCCTTTTACTTGAATACAAGCATGGAATATATAGGAATGGAGGATAGGAGGTTACTTCATGCACAAGGAAAGAAGAGGCAGTTCCAACTAATTAAATCTTATTAAAAATAGGAGCAAGGAGAACCAAGCAAACAAATCTATTTTAGCCAATTTGGCTCACAGATGCATGCAAAAATCAAACTTAAGTGAACCTTCACATGTTTAAAACAAGTGTTAAGATTCTAGGAAAAGTGGGCAGGACCGCCGCCTTGCGTAGGGTGGCAGTTTGTGAACCACCACCTAGGAAGGGCGACGGTCCTAGCATTGAAGGCAAAAACAAGAACAGAAAGAAATGGGGAGATGGAAAAATGCATGGAAAAGTTAAGTAAGGCTATCTAGGCTACAAATATATACTACGAATGCATTTTTGAATCTTAAACACCTTCTTGAAAGGATTTTGAATCATCACTAGGGAATTTTATAACCATTTTCCCAACAATGTAGCACATGTAATTTTTGGTGTGTACAATATCCCTCATATATTTCACACTTGTAAAACTTATTTTTGTATTACCTAGCCATCCGGTTAGCATAAATATTGTGTTGTTGTTTAGCATTGATCCTAACCTCATCAATACTTTCTAATTGAGAAATTCACGCTTCTCGATAGCCTTCCTCTCCCAAGATTCCTTGTAGAAAAATATAGAGACTCAATATTTCAAGCTCAAGTGGTAAAACCACTGCCACATCAAATACCAATAAAAAGGGGGTTTCCCCTGTTGGTGTCCTAACTAACATCGATAGGCCCACAAGGCTAGAAAAATCTTTAAATGCCAATCTCGTTTGTTCTCCTTAACGGTCTTAAGGAGGATGGAATTTAATGTCTTATTCATAGCCTCAACCTATCCATTAGCTTGAGGATAATAAAGAGAAGCCATGTGATGACTTATCTTGAACTTTGCACATAATTCATGTACCTCATCATTTTTGAAAGATGTGCCATTATACAAGATAATGACTTGTGGGACCCCGTACCTATAAATGATCTAGTTTAAGATGAACTTAGCGATCACAGACCTGGGTACAATGGTAAGAGGCATGGATTCTACCCACTTGGTAAAGTAATTTGTGGCTGTGATTATGAAGTTATGGCCATATGTTGATGAGGGAGATAATTTCCCTATTAAATCCAAGCCCCACATGGAAAAGGGCCATGGGGTTGTAATTAGTTGTAAAGCTTGTGCCGGTATGTGGATCTTATGGGAGAACTCTTGACATTTGTGGCATATGCACACAAAATATACTACATCATGCTCTAGGGTGTGCCAGAAATAGCCCATCTCGATGTATATTTCAAGTAGTGGTGTGGCCGCCAAAGTGACCTCCACATACTCCGCTATGTGACTCATAAATAATATTTTTGGATTCTTCTGCATCAACACATCTTAACAACATTCCATTGAAGGCTCAACAATAGAGCACTTGCTCTAAGATAACTTACTTAACAACAATGGCACGTAGCTACCTTCTTTGTTATGATGTTTCCCCTTCTAGATACGTATGGTCCACTATAAAATTAATAATGTCTGCATTTTACCACGGATACGCAAAAATAGGGGCCTAGTCTCGATGAAGTATACACACTCATTGGGGAAGTCTAGATCTACGAGATCACCTTCATCTAATGGATTATTATCTAACCAATCTATAATGATTTATCCTTTGAAAAATTTCTAATTAACAAACGTTAGGTTAAATTCACCCATCGAGTTATGAAGCACCCAACCTTCTTAGATAAGGATTCTTGTGTCGTGAATGTCCACAAGTTATCCGACTTAACAATAACTCTTATTTCTTGATTAATCATATAATGTCTTAAGTGATTTGTCTCAAAGACTATGGAAATTCATTATGTTTTTGCTTGTGTGTAACATGTCACATAATCAAGAAAATTTCAAAATAAAATAGACTACATGCTCCCATTTATCGTCATCTTCCTAAACTAACATGCAGATAGCGAAACATGTATAGCTCGTGAATACAAGATCAAAGGATGATCTTATCTAGGTTGTATGAGTGTGGGAGGGGACAATAAGAATCATTTAAATGACTCAAATTCCTCATTACATTCATCTATCTAATCAATGTGGTAATCCTTTTTCAAAAAATTATTGATTGGGTGAATAGAAAAGGTAAACTAAGGGATAAACCTTCGATTGCCTTGAGTTTTCCAAGAAAAGATATAATGCTAGACTCATCCGTTGGTGGAATCATTTCCAATATAGCTTGTATTTTGGCTGGGTCTACATCAATTCCTCATGAAGATATGATGTACCCCAAAATATTTCCTCTTGTTACATCGAATACACACTTTTCTGGATTCAATGTGATGTTGTATTTGATTAAGTGAGAAAGGATGATATGAAGCACCTTTGGGTGATCGCAACACTTTCTGGCCTTAGCCAGCAGGTCATCCACGTAGGATTCCAAAATCTTATGTATAAGATCATGGAATATATAATTCATCACTCGTTGGTACATAGCACCCACGTTTTTAAGCCCGAATGACGTGAAAACATAATAGTAGGTTCCCCAAGGATTGATAAACATATTTTTGGCCTAATCCTCTTTATATATTCTGATATGATTGTACCCAAATAATCCATCCATGAGAGATAACAACTCAAAACTGGCCATCGCATCAATAATAACATCAATGGATGGTAATGGGAAATCATCTTTGGGACAAGCCTTATTTATATCCCAAAAATCTATGCAGATGTAGATCTTTCCATTTTGCTTGAGAACAGGACTATGTTAAACACCCATTGTGAGTAATCAATTGGCTTGATGAACCCCACTCTGAGAAGTTTCATCACTTCTTCCTTCATGATGAGGGCCACCTTTGGCTTCATTAACCTTGACTTTTTATTAATTGGATTTGCATCTGGTTTGGTGGCAATGTTGTGCACTACAATGTGTGATGCAATCCATGTCATTTATTTGTAGTTAAATGCGAATTATTTTTGATGCTTCTTGAGAATGCAGGTATGTATTTCCACCACCTTAGGAGGTAAAGAGGACCTTATCTTCAAAATATTTGGTTCTTCCTTGGTCTTGATATTTATATAGATTATTCCCTCAATTAAGGAGGCATTGGATTCCTCAAACTCGGGTGGTGCCATGGGAAAATCTAAATCCCCTTCTTCTACTACCTCAAAAAATTTGAATTTTCTCCTAGGGGAAGAATCTATCATGGGATTTCCAAAATAGGAAGAAGAGTGTGGAATTAGAGAAATATTAACCTCATGATGTGTAAGATGTAACTCTGCGAGAGTGTTTAGATATTTTAGATTTTCTTTGTCAATGTCAACACGATCTATAATGATAGACTCACTCTTAGTCTCTACATATGTCAACATTGGAGTTACCGGTGTCTTATGAACCAAAGGTTCTACATGAACCGAGACTGTGAAGTTTGAATCTTCCAACTCACTGCTTGGAGTAAAGTGAGAAGTGGAAGTTTTGATCGAGTCTGCAAGGATATTCTACTCTCATGGAATTACTTTGATTGATATGAAGTCAAATATCTTTGTTAAATTCAGCACTATTGTTTTGTAGAGTTGTAAATGCTTAGCTCTAGTCTCATATACTTCAGATACTTGATTTGCAACAAGTTGTGAATCACCCAACACCCTGATATTAAGAGCACCCATTCTTTTAGCTATGATGAGACCAAGTAGAAGGGCTTCGTATTCAACCCCATTATTTATGCACTCAAAGTTTAATTTGAAGGAAAAAGGTAGAATCCTTCCCTCAGGAGAGGTAAGAATCACACCTGCCCTAGTGCCAAAATGACATTTGGCTCCATCAAAATGGAGAGTCCAATTGATTACTTGGAAAAATGGATGTTGGATCATCCTTTTGAATCTTTCTCCTTTACCTCAGTTACCTCAACCATACAAACCTCATTTGCTGGAAGAGAACCAAGTCCTAGGGTATGTCCCATGCCCATAGAATCGAAAGGAAGGAGAATGGGTAAATATTTTTCCAATATCTTGACAATATTTTCTATAGTTCCTAATAATATTGTATCTACGATGAAGGTTTCATCATTGAGTTTAGAATTCCTTCGATCAAACTTGTGACCTCTAATTCCATTATGGGAACCAAATTTTCCTCTGGTACTGAGCTTGTAGGTTTATTTAAATGATTTGTAGGAAGATCAAACTCATAGTGGATCCTTTGCCTCTTTTTCAAGTTAGCTAGGTGTATGTCAAAGGGTTTTAGATCATCCTGCACCACAAAGACCTTCCCTAAATGTAAGAACCTAACTTCCTGAAACAAGGTGGAGGGAATCATCTTCGTGCAATGAGGTTAAAGTTGGTTTCCTGATCTATAATATAAAACTTGGTTATTATTGTCTTAGGTCTTAGGGTGATAGGAAACACTATAGTTTCGATTGATGTTGCTTTAAGGATATAGTAGCCTCTTAGTGTATTTCATGTCGAAGAGTAATTAGTCTCTCCATACCCTAGATTTTGAAGGAAAGAGAAGGGGACTATGTTTACTATTTCCCCATCATTAATCATCACACGCTTTACATAGTTCTTATAAATCAAGACTTGTAAAAACAACTCCGGATCACCTCTATGAGTTATTTCAGCATACGTGGGCATCTTTTCGATGTTGAATACAAATCCAAAATCTCTTCTAGGATTCCCTAGAGGACAGAAATAAAAGTCCTTGTGGTTTATTTGTGCTTCTAGAGGAGGGGTGATGTTAGAAAAATGACTAAGACTCAACACTTCTAGTAGAGCGGCCGTATAAGTGGGGAATTCTTTAGTAGATCCAAGAAGGAAATGTGCGAGGAGGTCTTAGTTAAGTCATTTATCAAATTGTAAGTTCCTACTAGCTTACTAAGTGTATTGTGAATTTCATCTGATGTTTTCGAGAAGATCAGGATGGGATACAAAGAATAATCCTTAGTTCTACTGGCAGTGTTAATTTAAGGTTCGATGTCCAACTCCAGTAACCCCATAATTTTTGTTTGTTGTCAACCATCCAAATGAGGTTCCACAAGACCATCCAAATGAGGTTCCACTTGTGGGTTTGACAAAGTTGAGGATTTGAAATCATGGCTCCCTATTACAATACCTTTGTTCAAACCATTAGGATACATTCTACTATCCTTTGGATGCATCAGGAGAGGATCGTTAAATATTCTGAGTGGTTTGTTCTGTGGAGATACCGGTCCCATGTAGGTGTTTTGACTTGGTACTATCATATTTTCCAAAAACATGTCAACAAATAACTATCTTTAATCCTTTGGAAAATGTTGTAAAAATTTGTTATAATCAAGGTATATTCTTGCGCCATGCCTGCACCCTATGGAAAGCGTAATATATATCGGGATCATAACCTTGAGGCCTTTGGTTTGCACCTTTCTACACGGCCTGAAATTATGGTTATTGTTCAGATTGTTGATTGTTATGGTTGAAATTTGGGAACCCTTTCCCTTGGTTCTCAAATTGGTTTGGATACCTACTTAGGTATTGGCTAGGGCCTTGGGTCTCTATTTATCTTGATTGCTAAGGTTTTTTTTTGTTACTGTTGTTATTGGTGGTTAAAATCTATAGCATTGAATGAGGGTGAGAATTTATTGTTTCTTTGATTATTATCATTGTTATTGTTATTGTTTTAAGTTCTTGTATTAGGAGTATTAACAACGTTAGGTTTCTTAGGTTGATCCGTCACTCCATCCGTTATGACACCATGATTCTTATTAAGTATTTTTGGTCCTTAATTTCTATTCATGTTGTTAGAGTAACTAGGGTTATTTTTATTAGGGGTGACTAACCTTCCATTAGATAAATAAGTCTTACAACCACTGTTAATGGCTACTTGGTCAATTCAAAGAGAAACCTCTAGCACCTCTTCATAGCTCCTTAGCGAGGAACTTTTGAAGCTCTTCCTTTGTCTCCTTGTTGAGAGAGTGGAGGAACAAATCAAAATGCTCCATTTGGTCCATATTTGGAGCATTTGCAGAGGATTAGAGAACTTTTTGCTACCTTTGAATGAAGTGGGCTGCAAAAGCAATGCGCTCTTGCTTGATATGAAGGAATTCCCTGATTCCTATCCTCAAAAGTTTTTTATATCAAAATATTTAATAAATTTTGATATGAGTTTCTTGAATAAGTGTATTGAAGCCTCTGGTATCTAATAGTAATAATCAAGAGAAATACCTTCTAGCGTCTTAGGGAAAATTTTCACGAGTGTGTCCCATGTGAGCAGCTCTCGAATGGCCGTTGTGTGAGCCTTGATCTAGGCTTTAGGATTTCCCTCCCTTTTGAATTTCATAAGATCGGAAAGGGTATCGGGAGCATGACTTCCCAAATGGATAAGTCTAGGGACTCCTTATGATATTCATAATAGATCCCCATTTTCATATGTTTCCACCCTTAAATATCCTTGTTGAGGAGGTGGAGGTTGTATTGGTTGCTAAAATGGGATAGCATAGAAATTTTTGGGGCGTATGGAATCCCCGTGGTTGTCCATATATGGACGGGTAGGTGTACATATCCCCCGCAGAGATTTATAATACATGTGTATCTAGTGGGGTTTATTACCTTGATATGCAATTGAAGGCACAAATCTAAAAGTCTACACGTGTCTAGTAGGTATTTTTCCATAATTCTACGGGTAGGGAGAAGTTTTTGCTTGCCTTGCATATGAATTTTGAGTATTTTGGGCAAGCTCTAGCTCCTTGAATTTTCCTACCAAACCCGAGATGACATCTCCCATCGACGATGCAAAGTGTTCTCGCTTAAGTACTTTTGTTGAACCCTCGAGGTTGTTGAGGAGTATGGTATCCTACTATGAATTGTTCACTATGTTGTCACCCCTCATTAATAGTATTTTTAGTTGGTGGAGGGGTAGTGTTATTGTTTTGGAGTAGAACATCACCTTGTCCTTGTAACCTATCAAAATTTTGGTTCATTTTATGGAAGTTTTGTTCAATCCTATCATATCATAATAAATATTTCTCATCTAGATGTGGGAGTTGGTCTGATTGCATGCCAATGGGATGTCGAAACAATACCCTAGGATATGAACTTTCTTCTCTAGTTAAATTCTTGTTTTTTTAACATGATTGTTCCCGAAAATGGGTCTACGTGACTTGGTCAAATTCCTTTGTTCGTGAAGCGAGAGGGTTTTGAGCAGGCTGAGTGGTTGTCTACCCACATTAAAAGTGAAGGTGATTGTTGTGATATACTTGTTTGGTAGTTATACATGTCAAAACCCGGGATGGGTCAACCATACTTGTTGTACCGACATATTCGAGGGGTATAAGAATACCCACAAAATAAAGGATGGAAAAAAAGTGGAAATTTTTGGAGACTAGATCTTCACACTGGGTTCAACAATTTTTTACGACTAGAAAATCAACACGTGACCTTCTTTGCACCCGAACTCTCGAGGTCATGCTGAGATAGTTGGTGTAGAATGAATGTGAATGTGAGTGTGGTGACAAGGATCAAGATAATTGGGAAATCTTATATCTTCAACATGTAATATTAGAATTTGTGAGTCTAAGGCAAAGAATGCTCTCCTAACTTGAAGTGGTGTGATGGATCAGTCTGAGATAATAGCTACTCAAAGACTCCAATCAATTTCGACCTTTGTCGATATTCTATTTTTTGGTTGTTGAACATGTGGGAAATGACCTAAGGGAGCCTCGTATGGCTTTCTAGACAAGGTCATGTAAGTAATAACGAGAGGCGTGGTTGAGCCATAGGGATTTATGGGTGATTTTTTGGTCTGGTCCAAAAATTCTTACCCTAATTGGCTCTTATGTTTAGTAAGAAATTTTTCAATAATTTCCAAAGTGGAAGTGGTGAAGATCTAAATACTAATGTATGTAAACTAGTGTCAATGTCTAACCGATTAACACACCCATTGGGTTGTGGGGCTTGAGGATTGCAACCAAATACTTATGGAGGTTTTGGTCCTTGTATGGTAATGCACGTAATCAAACCTTGTTACCATGAGCAGTCCAAAATTCAAAGGATTGATTAGTAACAATGTTTAGCATATTGATTTTTTCTATTTTCTTAACAAAAGTTGTAGGTGTGCATAAGACTGTCAGATGTAAACTGATATCAATGTCAATTATCAATTTGAGCCCATTGGGTTGTGGGACCAAGAGATCACAATTGTATGTATTTTCTTGTTGTGGATCATTGATGGTCATATAGAATGAAATAAAATGAATTTGATAAGAAAAATAATTACTGAAGGTAATCTAATCTATGTTTTTAGATATTTCACAATATCAGATAAAAGCAATAAAAGAAAACTAATCTATCAAAGTAAATCTTTTTATCTTTTCTAATTTTTAAGAAATACATTCTAATATAATAAACAAACTACAGACAAGTAATCAGCTAGATGTAGATGGTTACTTGTGCGAATGTGTGAATCTAATCTAAAAAAATAACCTAATCCAATACAAACCCTTCAAACCCTACCGCAGAGGTGAAAAACAAATCATGATCTTTAAAGGTCTATTGTTCCCCACAACTTCCTTGGTAATGTTTAAGAGTAAACTTATGAACTATTTGATCTACTTGTGATTTCCTAACCTATTGAAATGAATGATTTTCTACTCTATTTGATATGTAAGTAAAACTAGTGATTTGAAATTGACAATTTAATAAAGAAAGCAAAGAAACACATAATTCAAACCTGGGCAAGTAAGAGCTTTGGTAAATCTGGTTATATCGGTATCTGTCCCTCAATATATTCCTTTATTTCTTTGAATGTTCATGTGATTCCAAGGGATTGGGAATGAAAAAACAGCAGCAGGAGGATAGCACTTGAGCAATGGCATTGTACGCGGAAAAGTGACAAGCGAGCGTGGGAATCTACAGGTAACTCTTCCACGTACCGGACCTCCCGAGGTCGTGCCAAGACAGCCGATGGGGATGGAATATGCATGGGATGTAAATGAACTAGTTGGGTAATCTAATGTCTTCGACACGCACTAATGGAATTTGTGAATCTAAGGCAAAGAAGGCCCTTCTAACTTGGACTGGTGTGATAGATCAATCAGCAAGGTTGGATAGCTTGAAGACTCCAATCAATATCGAGTTCTGGCGTGATTCGATCTATGGGTTGTGGAATACGTGGAAAATGACCTGGGATAGTTTTGTGTATATCTCCAGATAAGGTCATATGGTGGGTAGTGAATACAATTGACTCTACGGACGATTCTCTAGCCTAGTCCAGAATTCTCTAGCTTTGTTAGCCGCTATATCTAGTAAGGATAGTTGTTCGATGATGATGGGTGGAAGTGGAGTGGACTGGAATACTAGTGTGTGTAGGCCAGTGTCTATATCTGATTGACTTATGGATTCATTAGGCTGCGGGATTTATGGATCACAACCATAGATTCTTGGTTGTTGTGGTCCTGCTATGGTCATGTACGAAATCAAGTCCTAATCCCTAGTATCCAGTAATCGTACGCTTTCTCAGCTTCTACGTTTAGACTCAATAACTGTGTGATTTTCTCGGAATATCTCACAGGCGTTCGTGCAACCTGGATTCTTAAACTAGTATCTATGTCTGTGAGAGTGTCTCCTGCATCTGGCTGTGGGACCAAAGGATCACAACCAAAGGTTTGTTCTCTTTCGAACCCTTCTACAGTCATGTGAATGTTTGCCTAGGGTAATCTATAGTTCGGTTGATTTGACCAAAACATGTGTGCTTGGTCATCTTCTATATTTAATCCTCTTAAGCGAGAGCTAATCGATTGTAAATTTTTGTTGTTTGGAAGACTTGTATTCTAAGGTTCGATCTATGTCAACTATTCTTTGTGACGAGGTTGGGTTGAGGCATAATTGGCTCAAATACATATTCTCTGGGCTCCTGGGGTCCCGTGATTGTCATACAAAACAAAATGTAAATCTAACTGTAACAAAGTAAATTTAAACTACGTGGAATAAATCTAAAACATATATAACTTCTATTTTTCTATGAGACTTTCTAAGAATTTAAGAAAAGCAGCTATTTAAACGTATCTAGAAATAACAACTAAATAACAATTTAAAACAAACAAGATAACCGAGTGTAGTTATTTGCCTGTGTAATTTGTAGATTTATTCTAAACAATGAAATAACTCATCTAATCTATCTGCAAGATTCTTGATCCTACCTCAGAAGTGAGGAGTGAATCATAGTTTCTCAGAAACTATCAATCCCCATAACTTCCCTGGCAATATCGAGAATAGAATTTACTAAAATGAAGTAATTATCTACTCTATTTGATATGATTCTAACTAGAACTTTGAAAGCTAGAACCTGGATTCCACAGAACAGTGGCGAATCTGATGGTGTGTGTGATCTTGTCCCCTCAGTGTGATCTCCTCATTCTTTCGTATTCACGTGAATCCAGAAAAGCGTGTAATGCTAGCATCAACAGAAGTAGATATTGGGACAAAGGCAGCCCGAATGCGGTGAATATAATGCGAGTAGGAGAGGGATAGCGCAAGAGTACAGAGCTTGGCTTATGCAATTCCTAGTGGGATTTACTGTGAGTCATGCAACATAAAGTGTCCAGAACCTGAAACTATCCTGTTTGAAGAGAAAAACCTGCAACTTTAATGGCTTCCTAAGCTATTCTACTCCAATGGATTGGGTGAAATAACAGTACTTCCTGCACAAGATGGGTATGTGGCTTACCAACAGCTGAACAATGCTAACTAAGCATGCAAGGAATTAAAACTATGGCTTCTAAATAGAATAAAAGACTGAACTATGAAAATCAGAGCATGAAAGTGAATGAGGGGCAGACCATTTGCTTGTGCACAAACCATTTATTTATAGCTTTTCATTCACCCAAAGATCAAAACCAAACTAAACTCTAAAACAATAAACAATGGCCAAACACTATTCCAGGGGACCAAAAACATAAATGCAAGCCTAAGTCAGCAAGGAAAGTTGGTGAAACATTGATTTTTATGTGAGTCGCATTAAAACGCTTTCTAGAAAATGCGTAAAGGACTGCCGCTCTGAGCAGGGTGGAGGTTACAGGACCGCCACCCTGATTAGGGTGGCGATCACAAGACCACCACCCATGCAGGTGGCACATCCATCAAGAGAAAAAGGCCAAGAAAAGAGAGGAAAAAGGAAAAATAAAGGACTCGGGGGCTACGTGGGGCATGCGGGATGTTAACGCACACTCGAAGAGCTTTTCCGGATCCCGAACACCTTGTGAGGAGACCTGTATCATCATTGGGGCACTTGTTACACTGTTCCACAGTACAGTACCTTACAATTTTGGGTACGTACATATTGCCCCCTTGGAGAAGCGTTTTAGCCATGAAGAAGTGTAAAACGGTGGGTCTGAGTATGGCAGTCCTGAAATGGGAAATTAGATGTTATACCTGACACGTCCGTGTGTTGAAATGGCACCATCCAAAATTCTCGCTACCTGTAAAATGAAAAGAGAACTCAAGTGCAGATAGACACAATAGTTCGAAAAATAAACACTAAGAATAACAGGGAATGAGAACGTACCATTTGTGCGGGGATAGGAACTTACCTCCATCAGCGCTCCAAACCTGTGAAAAAGTCATTTTAAAATGAAACAGAGTGCTATATATATGAAAGTGGGCCCATTTTCCTATTCATTTACGCGAGTCGATTTGATTGATTTTGAGCTCTGGGACCCACGGTGACAGTTTCTTGCATGAGTAGAGTCGAAACGTTTGCAGCGAGATCGTGATCATGCCTCCACGTGCGAACATCGACCTCAGCGATCACAGGTTAGTTTTCTTCAGTTTATTGTTTTCCCCCTTAATTTTGAAATGCTAAATTCTTTGCAATGGGGGTATTTTTGAAAATGCTAGTGTTAACAGGTCCACCTAGGGGGGGCGCCTAATGGGTAGGTTTCATTTTTAGGTTAAAAGGCCGTTTTTTGCACTTTTTAAGCCTTTTAGGTTAAAAATCCATGTGGGTTTTCGGACCACGACCGCCGCCCTGGCCAGGGCGGTGGTTACATGACCACCGCCCTGTTCAGGGTGGCAGTTACACAACCGCCACCTTTAAGGCGGCGGTTACAAAACCGCCTCCTGCTCAGGGTGGCGGTTTTGCATGAGTAATGCAAAAAGAACTTGTTTTGAGATTGTGTTTGTATTTTTAGCATTTCGTGTTTTTATGACTTTCTCAAGCATTTCTGGATGCTAACTTACTTTGTTTTGTGTGTTTTGGGTGTATGTAGGGAGAGAGGAGTACATCCGATGGAGCAGAGAGAGAGAGAGTGTGATTAGCTCTCGGGGTACTAGATGCCCTCTCATGGGGACGAGGAAGACACACTTTACAGATTTGGTATATGCGCATATTGCACGTGCCCCATGTTGCACCATCTAGTCACATCCTTTGTCACTTATTTTCTTATTAGGATGTGGATCAGAACACCTTCCGGTGCCAGGGGTCCGTGGTGAGTGGACCATTACATTGGAGGACGTCTACCGCATTCTGGGGGTCCCGATCATCGGGAGGTGACTCACTTTGGAGACAGCGGGCTCACAGGCACAGATTGCACAATGGGAAAATTATATGGGAGATGCAGCCATCTCCATGGGGTTGAAGAAGGGGGTGAGGGTTTGATCCATTCCTTCTTTTCCCATCCCCTTATTTCGACATGCCATTATGGGGATCCTTGCCTCGACATTGATCGGGGACAAGGGAGGGGACACATTGTTATACTGCTGGGCCCCCATTATTACATAGATAGAGGGGCACGGTCGGATATACGCTTGGGGAGTAGACATTCTTGGGACCACCTACCATGATCTATACAGGGTGGTCATTTACAGGGGACAGTCATTGAGCCACCCGACTCTAGTCATGAGTTGGGTTTATGAGCATTTCATCCCTTATGGCAGGGGTGTGGAGGTGGCAGATCCTGGAGCTGTTAGGGTGGAGAGATGGATAGACATGTCGGTGCTTAGAGCACCTCATCAGCCAGTTGCCTCCCTGACTACTACCGACATGGAGGCGACACCGTATCAGACCATGGCGGGCATATGGGGTGAGGAGACTCTTACCTTGATCTCCTGCTCCACCATAGGGCAGCTCATTGATAGAGTGGGACGAGTGGAGGCGCACCCCTTTGGCCGAGTCCTCAGCAGTTTGGCCTACCATACACGGGTATGATTCCCCCAGCGCCGGTTACGATGATCAGTTTGTGAGGCCGAGGGGGCCACAGAGGCCGAGGTTGGACAGTGGTTACTCCTGGCATTCCTATTGCAGCCAGGAGGATAGTTCGTGCTAGAGGGAGAGCTGGTGTGCCTCGGGCACCTTTACTTCAGATTGCTGCGGGTCCTGCTCATAGCAATGATGACCCTATTGATATTGAATTCGAGTCTGAGGAGTTCACAGAGGGAGGGATAGAGGAGGAGACCGAGGACAGTGATCCTGAGTGGCATGACACTCAGGACATTATGCAGCAGAGAGGGCTGAGCAAAGTGCAGAGAGGGATACTCTAGTTTCAGAGGAGCCCCTCTCCCAGGGCCATGGTGGAGAGGATGAGTCCGTTGTAGGGTGACACATTGCTCCTGCCACAAGAGCAGCCGCTCAGTCAGCAGCGGCATCCGCGGCAGGTGCCGGCTCTAGCGACCCATCCTGGAGGCCTGGGATCCGATTAAGTTACCCTTTCTCCCTTTTAATGTTTATTTGTAGGCTCTCCTTAGTTGCTATTTTGTATCCTTTAGCCTCTTGCTTAGTTTCTAATTTGTTTTCTCCTTTGTTTGCAGAGACTGTTGATGAGTGGCAAGATTTGATCTGCAAGGTATGTACCGATTCCCTGATGATCCCCATGGATAGGACGCATGCAAAGTGTCTTTTGATGTTGGGGAGCCTTCAAGGACCGATAGGCATACCGACATTTTTCTCCAATCTCGCATGTGGCCAGGATGGTATCGACCCTTCATAATGAGCTAGTGGGCTATAAGACGGCTGAGCGTCTTACGAGGAGCCGTTCTTGCGGTGAGACCACAGCTGCTCCTCAGGATCTTGAGCCCTCCGTACATTCAAAGCGTCGGCGTAGCTGGAGTCCTAGGCATGGGCGTGCACCTTCGGAGGGGTCACGAAGGGATTGAGAGGCCACTTGGCTCTCGTGTATTTTGTATTATATATTTCTTTGTATATCACGGGCTCTTTACGTGTTTTGACCATGCTTAGTGCATGATGGCATTGTATATAAACGTTGATCATTTATATATATGCATTCGTTTTGGATCAAAATCTTGGCACTCATGGTTTCCTTTCTATTTCCAGTTTCTTTGTGTATACTACGATGTATGTTAATATGCTTTTTAGAATGTATGCAATGGAGAACAAATGATGCAAATGTTTGTTTTCTTTTGTGTATTTCATGATGCTGATATATGTAGATATAATGTGATTTTGAATCTTAGCTTCCGTAAGCAATTTTTGATATCTCATGTTTGTTTTGCAAAGTGATGAATATAACCAGTATGATGAACAGATTAACTTGCCCCACTCCTAACTCCATGCAACTAGTAAGATGCGAGGGCTCATCACCGAGAGCTAGAAAGGGCACAAGTTATGAGGTGTAGCTGAAATGATAGTGATGAAAGATAGACAAAGCTTTAGTGGAACCAAATTGGAAGCTACAAGCTTACTCTACCCGAGTGACTTCATAGTTTAGAATGCAACTTACTTTGCAGTTTATCTAGACTTAGATCCGTAGATGGCCACATAGTAGACAAAATCTAGTTTTTTTAGGATTTTAACTCTCTTGGAATTTTGAACATCTGATTCATTTGTTTTTGACTCAAAGTTTCAGAGTTTTGAATTGTTTTCATATGATCATTTGCATTTATTTGTCAAGAGGACCCCCTACACTTTGCCCCATGCTACTAGTAAGAAGCGTGGGTTTATCACCGTGGGCAAGGTATAGGTGAGTAAGGGCATTTCCATCCCTTCCCAACCCTACATCACTAGTAAGAGACGCAAGCTCATCACCAAAGGTTGGTGGGGCAAGGAAATGTGTAAAATTAAAATTTTCTGTTTAATCACTTTTTGACTTGTTTATTTGAGTAAAATGTCAGTATGCATTTATTTCCAAAGAGATATACATATGGGATAGATGTGACACCATGAAGCTTCTAGAACAGACCATAGGTAAGACACCTGCCCTAAGAAGAAATCAAAGTGAGAATAAACTTGCAGATCTTGGTATGGTTACCGTTAAGACTTTGTCATGTCTGACTTTATTTGATAAAAGATTCTGAGATAATTTGATGATATCATGAAAATGAAGAGGTATGATTAAAGAGTTTATGCCAACAACATCATGAGTTTGCTATGAATTGCTTTGAGAATAGATTCCTTGATCACCATTTATGTAAGAGACAAGTGGACAAAATGATCTTAATCTATATGAAGATGCAATGTAAATATATATAAGTAGTGCTAGCTGCTTATGCGTAGAACCGCTTGAGGTGAAGGGAATTGATTGTTTCACCAAATTCCTCACCTTTTAGTGTACATAAGAGGTATGCACCATTTCGTAGTCCTTCATGACTCGGTATGGGCCCAACCATTTGGGCGGGAATTTCCTTCCTTCTCCGGTCTTCTTGTCGATTCAGCTATCTAGTCTTAGAACTAGATCCCCTTCGTATATATCACGTTCATAGACCTTCTTGTTGTACTTTCGGCACATCCGGTCAGCATAGATTCTATGTCGCTATTCAGCATCTAACCTAGTTTCATCTAGGCTTTCTAGTTGAGAAAGACATGCTTCTCTGTAAGCGTCTTCATCTAGAATCCCTTGTAATGAAATGCGGAGACTGGGTATTTCAACCTCGAGTGGGAGAACTGCCTCTGCCCCAAATACTAGTGAAAAAGGTGTTTCTCCTGTGGGTGTTCTTATTGAGGTTCGGTGGGCCCACAAGGCTGGATATAACTTCAAATGCCAATCTCGTTTGTTTTCTTTCACAGTTTTAAGAAGAATGGCTTTCAATGTCTTGTTTGTCGCTTCAGCCTGTCCGTTGGCTTGAGGGTAATACAAGGAAGTGTATGATGGCTTATCTTAAATTTTTGCATAGTTCACAAAACTCTTCATTCTTAAAGAAGTTCCATTATCGGAGATAATGATTTGAGGATACCTTATCTCGCAAATGATTTGGTTTAAAATGAACTTGGTGATTACGGAGTAACAGTGCAGTGAGTAAGAGGCATAGCCTCTACCCATTTGGTAAAATATTCAGTGGCCGTGATTATAAAATTGTGGCCATCTCTGTAGACGAGAGAGATAATTTCCCTATCAAATCTAGGCCCCATGTAGAAAAGGGCCATGGAGTAGCAATTGGTTGCAGCGCTTATTGGCATATGAATCTCATGTGAGAATTCTTGGCACTTATGACACCTGTGTACAAACTCTATTGCGTCATGTTCTAGAGTGGGCCAGAAATAGCCCATTCGATGTATTTTTCGAGTGGTGGCATGGCCACCGAAGTGGCCTCCACATATTCCACTGTGGGATTCATGGAGAATCTTCTTGGATTCTTCTGTGTCGACACATCTTAGGAGCATTCCATCGAATGCTTTTCGATAGAGAACTTTCTCTATAATGGCGTATTTGGCTACGATAATACGTAACCGCCTTCTTTGTTGCGGTGTAACTCCTTCTGGGTACATATGGTCTATGATATAGTTAATGATATCAGCATACCAGGGACACTCAGAGATAGAGGGTCGAGGTTTCGATGTAGTATACGCACTCATCTAGAAAGTCTAAATCTACTAAATCGCCTCCATCTAATGGGTTATCAGCTAACCAATCCGCAATGATTTGTCCCTTAACTGACTTCTGATTTACAAACGTTAATTTGAATTCTCCCATTAAGGTTATAAAACGTCCAACCTTTTTAGACAATGACCCTTGTGTGAGGAAAGTTCGTAAGTGGTCCATTTTTACCATGACCCTCGTTTCTTGATTCAACATATAATGTCTTAAGCATTTAGTAGCAAAGACTATGGCAAGGCATTCTCATTCTGCCTGTGTATAATGTGTTTCATAGTCAAGTAATGTTCGACTAATGAAATAAATCACACGTTCTCTTTTGTCATCGTCCTCTTGGGCCAACATACAAGCTAATGAGACATTGGTAGCTCGTGAATATAGAATTAATGGGCGATCTAGCTTAGGTGGCATTAGCGTAGGTGGTGACAACAGGAAATGCTTAACTACATCAAAGGCTTCATTGTAGTCTTCGGTCCAATCAATGCTATAGTCTTTCTTGAGTAAATTGTTGATTGGATGAACGGCGAAGCTCAAGTCTGGGATGAATCTTTGTATTGCACCCAGCTTTCCGAGAAATGACCTGATTCCAGATTCATTCGAAGGTGGGACCATTTCGAGGACAGCCTGAATTTTGGTTGGATCAACATCTATTCCTCGTGACGATATGATGTAACCTAGGAGCTTTCCTCCTGTTACGCCAAAGACACATTTTTCTGGATTTAGTGTGACTCCGTATTCTATTAGGCGTGAAAGAATGACACGGAGTACTTCTGGATGGTCACAACACTTCTTGGCCTTAGTCAACAAGCCATCAATGTAGGATTCCATGATTTTATGAATTAAATTGTGGAATATATATGTCATAACCCGTTGGTATGTAGTACCAGCGTTTTTGAGACCGAATGGCATAAAAGGCACAATAGGTTCCCCAAGGAGTTATAAATGTAGTTTTAGCTTGATCTTGCTTAGATATTTTGATTTTATTATATCCCGAGAATCCATCAATGAGAGACAAAAGTTCAAATCCAGATGTTGCATCAACAATGACATCAATAGATGGTAACGGGAAGTCATCCTTAGGACATGCTTTGTTGATGTCTCAGAAATCTATGCAGATGCGTATCTTTCCATTCTTCTTGAGAACGGGAATGATGTTTGATACCCATTGGGAGTAGTCGACTGGCTTGATAAATCCTACTTGGAGGAGTTTTATTACTTCCTCCTTTACCATGAGAGCTACCTTGGGCTTCATGGGTCTTTAATTTTTGTTTAACTAGCTTTGCATCGATTTAGTGACAAGGTTGTGCACCGTAATGTGGGGTGTGACTCCTGTCATCTCCTTATAATTAAATGCAAACACCTTCTGATGTTCTTTGAGGATCCGAGTGTGTATTTCTACTTCTTCTGGGGTTAACGAGGATCCTAGTTTCAAAATCCTTGGTTCATCTTCTGTCCCGATGTTGACATCGATTGTTTCCTCAATTAAAGAGGTGTTACCCTCTTCAAACTCAGGTGGTGCTGGAGGCAAATCCAAATCATCCCCATTTTCTACTGCGTATATGCTAGGTTCCATTTGTGAGGGGAGATCCATCATGGGATTTCCAAAATAGGAAGACGAATGTGGAATCAAGGACAAATCTAGCATATGATAGGAGAGATGTAGTGCTGCATAGGTGTTTAAGTAATCCAAAGTGGCCATGTCACTATCAACATGGTCTAGGACGGTAGATTCACTTCCGCTTGAAAGGGGATTTGTCATTGTTTTTATCAATGATTCATCACGAATGGACACCGTGAAATGAGTATCTTCTAACTCATTGCTTGGAGTAAAACGCGATGCTGAAGTTGCTATTGAATTGGCGAGAAGATTTTTCTCTCGCGGGATTGCTTCAATGGATATGAAGTTAAATGCCTTGCTTAAATCTAATACGGCTTCTTTGTAAAGCTGCAAGTGTTTGGCTTTGGTTTCGTATACTTCAGAAACCTGGTTTTTCACTAATTGTGAGTCTCCTAAGACTCTGATGTTATCAATACCAATTCTTTTGGCTAAGGTGAGGCCAAGGAGGAGAGCTTCGTATTCAAGATCTTGTTGTTTGTGCATTCAAAATTTAGCTTAAAGGAAAATGGTAGGACTTTCTCTTTAAGAGAAGTAAGAATTACACCTGCCCCCACTCCATAACGGCATTTAGCTCCGTCGAAATGGAGATTCCAATACTTAGCCAGGAGTATAGACGTTAGGGTATCTGTTGCGTTTGTGCACTCCACTTCTACCATGCAGAGATCCTCTGATGGAAGGGAACCAACACCTAGTGAATATCCTATGCCTACTGAATCAAATGGTAAGAACATTGGTAAATCTTGTTCTATTAACTCAACGATTTTTGTAGTATTCCCTAATGACACCGTTTCTTTAGCCTTATCTTTGGGGGTTGGGGTTGTTTAGGCTATGATGATAGTTTCAAGATCCGTTGTAGGTACCAACTTCTCCTCCGGTTTTCCATCGGTGGGTTTATTAAGTTGGTTTGTTGGAAGTTAAAATTCTGAGTGCACACTTGATCTTTTCTTTAAGTCAGCTAGGTGTATATCGAAAGGTTTTGGATCACCTTTGGCTACAAATACCTTTCCTAGATGCAGGAATCTTACTTCTTGGAATAAAGTAGAAGGGATTGCCTTCATTCGGTGTATCCATGGTCGGCCAAGGATCATATTATAATTAGTTTCCCGATCTATAATATAAAACTCAGTCAGGATTGTTTTGGGTCCTAAGGTGACCGGTAGTATTATAGTTCCTATCGAAGTGGCTTTAAGGCTATCATAGCCTCTCAATGTATTTCGAGTGGTGGAACAGTTTGTTTCCCCATATCCTAGTTTTTGGAGGAAAGAGAAGGGGACTATGTTAACTACGGCCCCATCGTCAACCATTGCCCGTTTTACGTAGTTATTATAAACCCATACTTGTAAGTGTAAGGTTGGATCACCTCGGTGTGCAATCTCAAAGATCTGTAGGCATTTTACTTATTTCGAATATAAATTTGACATCCTTGTCCGGCTGCCCCGGAGGGTGGATATCAAAATCTACATGATTTACTTGTGTTTCAGGAGGTGGAGTGATGTTAATTAGATGACCTAAACCTAATGCTTCTAAAAGAGCAGCTCTGTGAGTAGGAGAGTTCTTTAGTAAGTCCAAAAATGAAATGTGTGAGAAGGTCTTTGTTAGGTCGCTAATTAAATCATAGGCACCCACGGGTTTTTCTACTATTTGTTGACTCTTATCTATTTCTGGCAGATGACTTGGGCTTGGTTGAGAGAAATACTCTCGTGTTCTTGTTATAGCTTTGATAGGTAGTTCAGTGTCTAGTTCTACCAAACCGACTATCTTGGGTCTCGGTTGATTTCCTAATTGTGGCGCAACTGATGGATTTAGTGAAGTCGAGGCTTCATGATCATTGTTTCCCGTCATTGCACCCTTGTTTGTCCCAGATTAGATTTAGCTTTATTCTGCTATCATGATTTGGAAGTGGATCGTTAAAGATTTTGAGGGGAGCATTTTGAGGGGAAATTGCCCCTGCAAGCGTGTTTGGTGGCGGTGACACGGGATCTCGCTAAAAAAATCTGTGAAGAACTATCTTTGTTCTTTCGGAAAACGTTGCATAATTTGTTGTAGTCACGTGCACGTTCTAGTATCATGACCTCAAATCTTGTGGAAACCACAATATGAATTGGGATTGTAATTCCTGTTTTGTTGGTTTGGTGTATATTGTGGCCTAAAATTCTGATCAAACTGTTGCCTATTAGGATTAAAGTTTTGCATTTGTTGTTTTTAGTTTTGATAACCAAATGAGTTTTGGCTTGGCCCTTGTATGGGGTTTCATCATCGTCATCATTGTTGTGGATGGTTAAAATCCACTGTATTGATTGTAGGGGTGAAGTTGTTGTTTCGTTGGTTGTTTTTTTGTGATGGAGTATTGACAACATTTGCCTTCTTGGGCTGATCGGTTACTCCATCCGTTGTTACACCCCGATTTTTGTTAAGGATTTTAGGTCCCTGATTGTTGTTTGTGGTAGTGGGATAATTTGTAGTGTTCTGATTGGGGGTGATTAACCTCTCGTTTGCTCCATATGTTTTACGGCCACTATCTATCGCTGCTTAATCTATTCGAAGAGCGCTCTCGAGTACTTCATCGTAAGTTTTTAGTGGGAACTTCTTGACTTCTTCCTTCACCTATTTGCTAAGAGAATGAAGGAATAAATCACATAGTTCCATCTAATCCATATTTGGAGCACTTGTCGAGGAATAAAGGACTATACGCCACCTTTGGATGAAATGGACGATAGCTTCGTTGTGTTCTTGTTTGATGTGCAAGAATTCCCTGATTCCTATTCTTAACAATTTGTTCATGTCGAATGCTTTAATGAACTCTGATACGAGTTGTTTAAATGAATGGATGGAAGCCTCAGGTATTCTATAATACCAGTCGAGAGTGATGCCTTCCAAGGTTTTGGGGAATATTTTAGCAACAACCCCATCCTAAGGGAGTAGTTCGCGTATGGCTGTAGCGTAAGCTTTGATATGTGTGTTTGGAACTCCCTCACCTTTGTACTTGGGTAAATTGAGAAGAGGTCTTGGAAGCATGATGCTTCGTATGGTGAAGTCTAAGGGATCTTTCAGATATTCTGAATAAGTCCCTATCGCATAGGTTTCGACCATTGATGGTGGTTGCTAAGGGAGTGGTGGTGGGATGGGCTGTTGATATGGCACAGTGTATGCGTTGGCAGGGGCATAGGGAAGTCCCTGTGTTTGAGAAAACATGCCGGGAGAGGAGAACATATCTCCTTGTGGTGATTTGGAGTACATGTTTAAGTATGACGGGATATTGTCTAGTAATGGATTGTTTGATACTAGACTCGGGAAGAATGGTGTTAGAGATGATGGGCCTTGTTGGCGTTTGTTGTGGATATTGAGGAGGCATGCCTAACGTGCCTACTCCTGTGAGGAGATCTACTTGGCCAGGGTGGTATGGAGGATTGGAACTTCCTGCTTGCATGAACTGAGAATTTTGACTTGCTTGAGCAAGTTCTAACCCTCTCACTTTTTCTACTAATGTTGAAATGACTTCATTTGGTGAAGTCACGGTGCTTTGCCTTAGCAGCATTTTTTGTATACCCTGGTGTTGTATAGGCATGTGATATCCTGCTATGAACTGATTGCTATCTTACCAAGTTTCTCCGTAAGTATTTCCTATATGTAGTGGCATAGAGGTATTTTCTTGAAAAGAGACCTCGGGTTGTATTTGTAAACCTCCTATAGGTGGGTAGATACCCCGGGAGCGTTGTTCACTCCTAGGATAACATATTGACTGTTCATCGTCTAAGACCAGGTATGGGTCTGATTGTCTACTAATTTGTGGTCTAAACAATACCTGAGGAGATGATCTAGATTCTCTGGTGAACGTCATATAGTTTGAGCCTGAAGGCTCTGTTTGTTGCGTTTGAGGGGTTTGATCTAACTCCTTATTTTGAAAAGATGAATTATATCTAATCCTTGGAGTTTGTGTTGACAACTGACTGGTTGAATAGTTGTCACCCCATACTGAGAGTGAGGGTGATGATTGTCTATTCTGTTGGGCATAGTATGCCTCAAGACCCAAGAGAGGTCTTCCATATGCATCAAATCCTGACATATTCGGGGGGTATATGAATACCCACATAATAATGGGAAGGAGTGAAGGTGATTTGTGAAAGGCTAATGAGGCGGAGAAGATGAAAAGTAAACTAAACTTGGAAGAACACGTGATACTATGACTCCAAATTGGAAAGTAGGAAGTTTACGTCGCTTCACTAATTTTGTTTGTTCACGTCAGTTCACCAATTTTGTACGCGGAAAAATGACAAGCGAGCATGGGAATCTACGGGTAACTCTTCCGCATACCCGACCTCCCGAGGTCATGCCGAGACATCCGGTGGGGATGGAATATGTGTGGGATGCAAACGAACTAGTTGGGTAATCTAATGTCTTCGACACACACTAATGGAATTTGCGAATCTAAGGCAAAGAAATCCTTCTAACTTGGATGGTGTGATAGATCAATCGACAAGGATGACTGATCAAAAGCTCCAATCAATATCGAGTTCTAGCGTGATTCGATCTATGGGTTGTGGAATACGTGGAAAATGACCTGGGATAGTTTCGTGTATATCTCTAGATAAGGTCATATGGTGGGTAATGAATACAATTGACTCTATGGATAATTCTCTGGCCTAGTCCAGAATTCTTTAGCTTTGTTAGTCACTATATCTAGTAAGGATAGTTGTTCGATGATGATCGGTGGAAGTGGAGTGGACTGAAATACTAGTGTGCATAGGCCAGTGTCTATATCGATTGACTTATGGATTTGTTAGGCTACGGGATTTGTGGATCACAACCATATATTCTTGGTTGTTGTGGTCTCCGCTATGGTCATGTACGAAATCAATTCCTAATCCCTAGTATCCAAAGAATCGTACGCTTTCTCGCCTTCTATGTTTAGACTCAATAAGCTGTGTGATTTTCTCATAATATCTCATAGGCGTTCATGCAACCTCGGATTCTTAAACTAGTATCTATGTCTATGAGAATGTCTCCCGCATCGGCTATGGGACAAAGGATCACAACCAAAGGTTTGTTCTCTTTCGAACCCTTCTACAGTCATGTGAATGTTTGCCTAGGGTAATCTGTAGTTCGGTTGATTTGACCAAAACGTGTGTGCTTGGTCGTCTTCTATATTTAATCCTCTCAACTGAGAGCTAATCAGTCGTAAATCTGTTGTTGTTTGGAAGACTTGTATTCTAAGGTTCTGGTCTATGTCAACTATTTCTGTGATGAGGTTGGGTTGAGGCACGATTGGCTCAAATACGTATTCTCTGGGTTCTCGGGGTCCCGTGATTGTCATACAAAACAAAATGTAAATCTAACTGTAACAAAGTAAATTTAAACTACGTGGAATAAATCTAAAACATATATAACTTCTATTTTTCTATGAGACTTTCTAAGAATTTAAGAAAAGTAGCTATTTAAACGTATCTAGAAATAACAACTAAATAAAAATTTAAAACAAACAAGATAACCGAGTGTAGTTATTTGCTGTGTAATTTGTAGATTTATTCTAAACAATGAAATAACTCATCTAATCTATCTACAAGATTCTCGATCCTACCTCAGAAGTGAGGAGTGAATCATAGTTTCTCGAAACTATCAATCCCCCAGACTTTCCCTGGCAATATCGAGAATAGAATTTATCTTGAATGAAGTAATTATCTACTCTATTTGATATGATTCTAACTAGAACTTTGAAAGCTAGAACACGGATTCCACAGAGCAGCTGGCGAATCGATGGTGTGTGTGATCTTGTCCCCTCAAGTGTGATCTCCTCCTTCTTTCGTATTCACATGAATCTAGAAAAGCGTGTAATGCTAGCATCAATGAAGTAGATATTGGGACAAAGGCAGCCCGAATGTAGGCTGAATATAATGCGAGTAGGAGAGGGATAGCGCAAGAGTACGAGCTTGGCTTATGGAATTCCTAGTGGGATTTATCATGAGTCGTGTAACATAAAGTGTCCGTAACTGAAACTATCCTGTTTGAAGAGAAAAACCTGCAACTTTAATGGCTTCCTAAGCTATTCTACTCCAATGGATTGGGTGAAATAACAGTACTTTTGCACAAGATGGGTATGTGGCTTACCAACAGCTGAACAATGCTAACCAAGCATGCAAGGAATTAAAACTATGGCTTCTAAATAGAATAAAAGACTGAACTATGAAAATCAGAGCATGAAAGTGAATGAGGGGCAGACCCTTTGCTTGTGCACAAACCATTTATTTATAGCTTTTCATTCACCCAAAGATCAAAACTAAACTGAACTCTAAAACAATAAACAATGGCCAAACACTATTCCAGGGGACCAAAAACATAAATACAAGCCTAAGTCAGCAAGGAAAGCTGGTGAAACGTTGATTTTTATGTGAGTCGCGTTAAAACACTTTCTGGAAAATGCGTAAAGGACCGCCGCTCTAAGCAGGGTGGTGGTTACAGGACCGCCGCCCTGATCAGGGCGGTGGTCATGAGACCACCACCCATGCAGGGCAGCGGTTTCATCACTGAAGAGAAAAAGCCAAGAAAAGAGAGGAAAAAGGAAAAACAAAGGACGCGGGGCTAAGCGGGGCATGCGGGATGTTAACGCACACTCGGAGAGCTTTTCCGGATCCCAAACACCTTGTGAGGAGACCTGTATCATCATTGGGGCACTTGTTACACTATTCCGATAGTACAGTACCTTATAATTTTGGGTACGTATAGGCATCTTTAAGGTAGTACAAATGCAATGTAAGTAGAAAAGAGATAGCACAAGAGATCTAACCATGGCTATGCAATTCCTAGCAAGATTGTGACAACAATATAATGCAAGATACAAAAAGTTCTCAGTAATTTTTCTTGAATACAAACATGGAATATATAGGAATTGAGGATGGGATGTGCCTTCTTGCACAAGGAAAGAAGAAATAGTTCCAACTAATTAAATCTATGAAAAATAGGAGGAAGGAGAACCAAGAAATAAAATATATTTTTAGACAATTTGGTTCACAGATGCGTTCTAAAAGTGAAATTAAGTGAATTTTTGCATGTCAAAACATGCATGACAAAATTTGGAAAAGTTGTTTAGGACTGCTGCCTCTGCAGGCAGGTGGTGGTTTTAGTACCCGCCCTATTTTGGGTGGTAGTTTCAGAATCTGGAAAAAATCATAAGATAGAGGAAAGATAGAGGAAAGAATCTAGAAAAATCATAAGGATAAGTAAAGACGTCTAGGAAAAAAATGCACCTTGTGAATGGAGTTTGGATCTCAAACACCTTCTTGAAAGGGCTTGAATCATCATTGGGGATTTTTGCAACCATTTTCGACTATATAGCACATGAAATTTTGGGTGCATACGGTCGTCCATGCTGGAGAGGAAATGATCATTTCATGGTGATGTTATGATATGAAGTAAATATCAATGGATACTTGTGATGAAGGTTATATCAAGTAATGCCATGCTAGAGTTGGAGCCTTTAGGATATCCGATGGTAATTTTTATTCAATAGTATCACCTGTTTTCCTATAAATCAATAAACACCCTTTCCTTGTTTTATTGTCTTATTTCACTTGAAATATAGGGGCTATGTATTGTAGTTATTGTAAGGTGGTTTGTGGATATATTTTTCACTTTTTGGGTTTATAAGTCATGTTGTGTTGTGTTTTTAAGTCATTTTTGTACTCTTGTCCACATTTGTTCAATTTTTTTACTATGTGAGTTTTAACATAATCAATTATAATACAAATAATTTAAGTGTTTTTAGAAATAAAACTCTTAGAGCCTATATTTTAGATGGATGAAAAGAACTTTAAGAGATATTTCTCTTCTTTTTACCTCTTAAATTGATGGGGATGCAAACAACAATATTTTTAGTTTAAAAATGAAATGAATGTGAAAAATGATACAATATACAACTGAAATATAAAAAAGGTATCAATAAGTTAAAACATGTCATAAAGTGAAGAAATGCCGACAATAACTATCCCTTGAGAGATTATTATTTTTAGATATAAAACTCTTACATTGTTTGAATGAAATCTGCTAAGCTAAATGTTGATTTGGAAATAAATTTTATTGTGAATTAAGATATACAATTTAAACTAAATTTGATCTATAATAGAATTGAGTTTTCTTTAATTTATGAGTGAATGAAATATTGGAGCATAATGGCTAAGTGGGCTGCCAACCCCTTAATTAATATGGGTCCATCACTATTATATAGGTTAAATATTTAATAATATGAAATACTTTTCTATTATTAAATATTCATACCTAGGTAATATACATTAGGTAAGTATTTAATAATGTGAATCATTTATGTTTCTATTTATTAAATACACTAACCTAGGTATATGTGTAAACCATTTTAGGTTGACAAGTTGGGTTGGGAGACATACCCAATCACCTTTTATAAAAAGGAATTTAGGTCCTTATTTGATATATTTCAGAAATATATCAAAGGTGTGCAAATCAAATGATTTGGTTTTACCCCCAGTAATTAGGGTTTCAAAGGAGGAGGTGATATTACTGGATGTAAAATAAGTTATATGAAATAAAAGGTTATTTTCAAAGTGGTTTTTACCCTATTAGGGTTTTCCACTATAAATCTCGTGTTCTATGTTATTTACATTATGTAAGTATTTATTTAATTACTATACAATATGTTTACTATTGTGATGTTATATTTGTTTATTCATTTTAATGTTGTGCAATAAATTAATGTTTAGTATTTACGTTGATTAAACTTGTTTTCATTCAAATCCTTAAATTCCAACATGTTATTAGAGAAGTACAATGGAAGCAACAAAGAAGCCATGTTCCTTAAATGAAAAAGAATCCATGTTGTTAAAGTGACTATTTTAAGAGATACACATGGAAGATTAAAGAATTGTTCATATCCTATGTGTTGATCATAATGGTATTACTATTGATAAATAATCTAGTAAAGCATTAGAGGATGAAGCACATTGAGATACATATACACTTCATCCGTGAGAAGGTGCTAAGTGGTGAGATAGATCTCAAGTTCGTGTTGACTGAAGAGCAGGTTGCTGATATCTTCACAAAGCCCTTTAGTGCTACAAAGTTTTTTGACTTTCATGAAAAAATTGGATTATCGGAGTTGCAATTGAGGGGGAGTGTGCATGAAAATTTCACCTTGTAATGTAACTTTGTATTTGTAAAATGAAAAATGCATTGTAATAAAGACCTTCGGGAAAATGTTAAAAAGACCTTTGGGCATGTGTATACCTCCTCGGATTATTTTTTAGAAAGAAGTGTAGAAAGACCTTAAAGGCAGTCTTCAGTAAAATATTTAGTGCTATTGAGTTTACTGGTAAACATCTAATATAAGAATATTGTAAATAAGGTCCTTGGTTATAAAAGGCTCTTATATGCTTGGTTTCAAGTAACCTTTACGATAACTTGTGAGAATATATAAAACCGACAAATCATACTTAGCCACTGATCATGGGATGATCTTTGGGATTCCAAATCCTTTTGTATTAAAAGGTAACTCTAGTATGATGAAGGTGTTATAATTCCTTCAACCTATATACTTGCCTAAAACCTTTATGGTTTAAGGATTGTAAATCTTGTAGTGTACCACGAGAAGGTAATCTATTGGCATATGTTATCCCACTTAACATTAAGGGGGAGTGTTGGAACATAATGATTAAGTGGGCTAGCCACCCCTTAATTAATATGGGTCCATCACTATTATATAGGTTAAATATTTAATAATATGAAATACTTTTCTATTATTAAATATTCATACCTAGGTAATATATATTAGGTAAGTATTTAATAATTTGAATCATTTAAGTTTCTATTTATTAAATACACTAACCTATGTATATGTGTCAACCATTTTTAGGTTTACAAGTTGGGTTGGGAGACATACCCAATCACCTTTTATAAAAATGAATTTAGCTCCTTATTTGATATATTTCAGAAATATATCAAAGGTGTGCAAATCAAATGATTTGGTTTTACCCTTCGTAATTAGGGTTTCAAAGGAGGAGGTGATCTTATTGGATTTAAAATAAGTTATATGAAATAAAAGGTTATTTTCAAATTGGTTTTTACCCTATTGAGGTTTTCCACTATAAATCTTGTGTTCTATGTTATTTACATTATGTAAGTATTTATTTAATTACTATACAATATGTTTAATATTGTGATGTTAAATTTGTTTATTCATTTTAATGTTGCACAATATATTAATGTTTAGTATTTAACTTGATTAAACCTATTTTCATTCAAATCCTCAAATTCCAACATGTTATTAGAGAAGTACAATGGAAGCCACAAAGAATTCATGTGCCTTAAACGACAAAGAATCCATGTGGTTAAAGCGGCTATTAGAAGAGATACACATAGAAGCTTAAGGAAGTGTTCATCTCCTATGTGTTGATCATAATGGTATTACTATTGATAAATAATCTAGTAAAGCATTAGAGGATGAAGCACATTGAGATACATATACACTTCATCTGTGAGAAGGTGCTAAGTGGTGAGATAGATCTCAAGTTCATGTTGAGTGAAGAGCAAAGTTGCTGAAATCTTTACAAAACCCTTTAGTGCTGCAAAAAATTTCACTTTCATGAAAAAAATTGGATTATCGGAGTTGCAAATGAGGGGGAGTGTGCATGAAAATGTCACCTTCTAATGGAACTTTGTATTTGTAAAATGAAAAATGCATTTTAATAAAGACCTTCGGGAAAATGTAAAAAATACCTTCGGGCATGTATATACCTCCTCGGATTATTTTTTAGAAAGAAGTGTAGAAAGACCTTAAAGGCAGTCTTCAGTAAAATATTTAGTGCTATTGATTTTACTAGTAAACATCTAATGTAAGAATATTGTAAATTAGGTCGTGGTTATAAAAGGCTCTTATATGCTTGGTTTCAAGTAACCTTTACGAGAACTTGTGAGAATATATAAACCGACAAATCATACTTAGCCACCGATCATGGGATGATCTTTGGGATTCCAAATCCTTTTGTACTAAAAGGTAACTCTAGTATGATGAAGGTTATAATTCCTTCAACCTATATACTAGCCTAAAACCTTTATGGTTTAAGGATTGTAAATCTTGTAGTGTACCACGGGAAGGTAATCTATTAGCATATGTTATCCCACTTAACATTAAGGGGGAGTGTTGGAACATAATAATTAAGTGGTCTGGCCAACCCTTAATTAATATGGGTCCATCACTATTATATAGGTTAAATATTTAATAATATGAAATACTTTTCTATTATTAAATATTCATACCTAGGTAATATACATTACGTAAGTATTTAATAATGTGAATCATTTAAGTTTCTATTTGTTAAATACACTAACCTATGTATGTGTGTCAACTATTTTTAGGTTGACAAGTTGGGTTGGGAGACATACCCAAACACCTTTTATAAAAAGGACTTTATGTCCTTATTTGTTATATTTCAGAAATATATCAAAGGTGTGTAAATCAAATGATTTGGTTTTACCCTTCGTAGTTAGGGTTTCAAAGGAGGAGGTGATCTTATTGGATTTAAAATAAGTTATATGAAATAAAAGGTTATTTTCAAAGTGGTTTTTACCCTATTGAGGTTTTCCACTATAAATCTTGTGTTCTATGTTACTTACATTCTGTAAGTATTTATTTAATTACTATACAATATGTTTAATATTGTGATGTTAAATTTGTTTATTCATTTTAATGTTGCACAATATATTAATGTTTAGTATTTAACTTGATTAAACCTATTTTCATTCAAATCCTCAAATTCCAACATGTTATTAGAGAAGTACAATGGAAGCCACAAAGAATCCATGTGCCTTAAATGACAAAGAATCCATGTGGTTAAAGTGGCTATTAGAAGAGATACACATAGAAGCTTAAGGAAGTGTTCATCTCCTATGTGTTGATCATAATGGTATTACTATTGATAAATAATCTAGTAAAGCATTAGAGGATGAAGCACATTGAGATACATATACACTTCATCTATGAGAAGGTGCTAAGTGGTGAGATAGATCTCAAGTTCATGTCGAATGAAGAGCAAAGGTTGGAATCTTCACAAACCCTTTAGTGCTGTAAAAAATTTCACTTTCATGAAAAAATTGGATTATGAAAGTTGCAATTGAGGGGGAGTGTGCATGAAAATGTCACATTGTAATGGAACTTTGTATTTGTAAAATGAAAAATGCATTGTAATAAAAACCTTCGGGAAAATGTAAAAAAGACCTTCGGGCATGTATATACCTCCTCAGATTATTTTTTAGAAAGAAGTGTAGAAAGACCTTAAAGGAAGTCTTTAGTAACATATTTAGTGCTATTGAGTTTACTGTAAACATCTAATGTAAGAATATTGTAAAGGAGGTCCTTGGTTATAAAAGGCTCTTATATGCTTGGTTTCAAGTAACCTCCTACGAGAACTTGTGAGAATATGTAAAACTCACAAATCATACTTATCCAATGATCATGGGATGATCTTTGGGATTCCAAATCCTTTTGTACTAAAAGGTATCTCTAGTTTGATGTAGGTGTTATAATTCCTTCAACCTATATACTAGCCTAAAACCTTTATTGTTTAAGGATTGTAAATCTTGTAGTGTACCATGGGAAGGTAATCTATTGGCATATGTTATCCCACTTAACATTAAGGGGAGTGTTGGAACATAATGATTAAGTGGGCTGGCCACCCCTTAATTAATATGGGTCCATCACTATTATATAGGTTGAATATTTAATAATATGAAATACTTTTCTATTATTAAATATTCATGCCTAGGTAATATACATTAGGTAAGTATTTAATAATGTGAATCATTTATGTTTCTATTTATTAAATACACTAACCTAGGTATATGTGTCAACCATTTTAGTTTGAAAAGGTGGGTTGGGAGACATACCCGATAACCTTATATAAAAAGTAATCTAGGTCCTCATTGGATATATTTCAAGAAATATATCAAAGGTGTGCAAATCATGTGATTTTGTTTTACCCTTCATAATTAGGGTTTCAAATGAGGAGGTGATATTCTTGGATGTAAAATAATTTCTCTAAAGTAAACGGTTATCATCAAAGTGGTTTTAACCCTATTGGAGTTTTCCACTATAAATCATTCATGTTATTTACATTTTGTATGTATTTATTTAATTATCATGAAATATAGTTTATTATTGTGATATTTATTTATTTATTTGTTTTAATGTCACATAATATATTAATGTTTAATATTTAAGTTGATTAAACTCGTTGTCATTAAATCCTTAAATTCCAACATGAAAAACTAAATATAATAACTAAAGATATATATTTTTGGGGTTTTTTTTTGTGTTATCTAAAACAATATTTGAAATTAAAATATTATAGATTCAACCAAGTATGTTCCTAAAAACAATCCCTAGCTATCCTACAACACACTCAACTAATCATTGAATATAAAAATACATATGGAAATTCTTGAGTCATATAATTTTGGTGGTCGCCCCACTTGTAAATCACCAATCTCTACACTACATTTCAAACACAATGTAGTTCTCCTAGTGCTTTGTGAAAAGGTGCATGCAACTATCCCTTAACCTAAGTTGGCCATTATGCCTCAACATCGATAGGAGGATATTGTACCTCATCCCAATAGAAACACTTGCGTGTAGATGATAACTTTAAAAATTTTCCTCCTATGATGTGTATACAATATGTGTAGTGCCTCGTTACATTATCCCAGTTCCCAGTTCTTGCCTCGGTGACCTTGTCACAGTGAAGGATTAACATTCTTCTTATCTGTTTTGCCTCCCCGTGCCATTATCGATCTTTGGTTATTATTTTGTAGTCGAGCTTGACAGGTGATCATTATTAACATGGATAATAATTTTTGGGAGCAGTAAAAATAATATAAAATAATAGTAACGATATTATCATTATTATTATTTTATTTTTCGATCTACGATTTATTATTATTATTTGATTGTCGAATGTTATCGTCATTAATATTAATTATCTTAATGTTCTTTTATTGCATCTTTTTTTATCGTCCCCGAAGAGCGATCCTCGATTCACTTAAAAGAGGAGCTTGTTTTCTTGGTGGCTCCATTGTTCAGGAAGTAATGTTCATGTTTCTTTTTATCTTATTGGAAAAACTCCAGCCACCAACTCCCACCTTGACCGTCTGATCCCACACGCATGCCTCGTTGCAATTCTTAATTCCGGGGTGCACTTATTGTTGCGTCCATTGCCTTTCCTCCCACATTGGATTATGGATGTGACAGGCTAGACATGAGGAGATGTGGACTACATTGTTGTCCTTGGATTCTTTATTTCCTTATTTTTACGGCAAGAGGGGTGCGTGGTAGAGTATATGGCCATCTCGCCACTTAATTAACTCCTTTTCTTATATGTGTTGGACTCCTTCTTGCTGGTGGCCACACTTCATTTATTAATTCTGATTTGCAAATCTTATTTGTTTCTTGTTGACTGCCTGCAATATCCTTCTCTGACCGCGTGAGATTTTCCTTTGTTGGACTGCGTATGGAGTGGTTGAGAGGCCATCAAAATCTTTTCTATCAAGGCATTTTTCTTCATGGTTCCTCCTGAGCACGTCTTTTTGTCTTCCCTGGCCGCAATGAAACCTCCTCACACCTTATGCTGGTGCGCAGATCCTGGACGTCTTCCTTCTTCCTTCCCTGGCCGCGTGGGGGAAAAAGGAACATTATTTTCTTTTGCTAGCCACGCACAGCTACTAGCTAGTGAAGTAGGCATGTTTCCTCCACCTTCATTGGGTGTCTCTGTGAGGTGTGTTCTTGTCGTCGAGGATCCTTAGCAACAACCCGCAACAATATTTAGCCAGGCGGCGGGCAGTGCATGCTGCAGTATGGCAGAAGCCTTTTTGAGTGCTTCCAGCAAGGAGGTTGTCCAACTATGTTGTTATTTGTTCAAGAAAGAATGCATCCTCAAATTCGGGATACTCCTTCAAGATATTTTTATAAAAATTGACTATGTGACAGTGAGAGTGTTACCAGGGGACCTGATGAAATTTATTACAAAGATTCTCTATTGAGATCTTACTTGTTTTACGATGTAACTCATGGAAGAGAATCTCATAGAGGTGGATCTGTTTCATATCAGAATATTCATGAAGTACAGATTGCCTTGCTGAACCTTTAGCTAGTACAGTTGCAACTCACATGGTGGCCAAACGGTTTACTCTACTTTGTGCGACATTAATAGAGACTTCTCCTTCCTGCATGCCAGCAACAGAGATCACTTTGCAAGAGAACTTATTAGGGGAAGTTTTGAATTGCATGGGCCATTCTGCTGCCCAGGTACGAGAGTCTATTGGCACTCTTCTTAGCATTTTGTGCTCAAACCTTCGTTTCAATTCAGCATTTGGGGATCAGTCATCCAAACTGATTGAGAGACTTAATTGGAGTACATTTCTTGTGGAAAGAGCCAGTCTATATGTGAATAAGATTCACAGTGCCAGTAAATCGAGTGTCCTTGATGGACAGCTGGTCTCTTCTGGTGAAAAGAATGATAAAGGTGATACTGAGGAACAAGAATATATAAAATGGATGGAAACAACATTCTATTTTCTTATATCAGCATTAAAGTCTGGACGAGCTGTAGTTTTGACAGACATAATTTTTGGTCTTCTCTATCCTGTTATTTCCTTACAGGAGACTACGCATAAGGAGTTATCCACTTTAGCAAGAACAGCTATGGAACTATTAAAATGGCATGTAATTCCCCAGCCATATGTTTCATCAGCTGTGTCTGTGCTTATATCTGCAACTAACGACACTAGTTGGCATACTAGAATAGCAACATTAATGTTTCTGCAGTCCTTCATGTATAGGCATATGTTCCTTTTGTCAAGCTCTGAAACTGAGCATGTGTGGGATCAACTGCAAGAGCTTCTCATAGACAATCAAGTGGAGGTGGATGTTGCCTTGCAGTTTTTTGACCTGCTCTTTCCATGGTCACTGGTTGTCCTTGTTGTTGGGTAAGAGGCCCCTAACATAGATTGAGTACCTTGTGGGGAAAGCAACAGGTGCTGATGATGGAGAAATTGCAGGCTGGGTGAATTTGATGAATGCATTTCAGGCATGATAAGCCCTAACCCTCTCTCTTAATGATTTATTTCCTTTAGCATTTAGATAAATCAATATCTGTAATTTTGTTCGAATGCTGTAGATGTGGGTTTCTTTTGGAATGTTGATGTGTTTTTGTTTTACTAAATAGATAGCGTTTGGACTCTGGATATCATATAACATGTATTTACATATATTGACTCCTTCTTGAAAGAGATGCCCAAAAAGAGACGAGTTTCAAATGACTTTTAATCATAATTACATGAACTGATCTCTCTCCTCCTTTACAGTTTATCTTACTTACTATTTGAGTAGAAGAAATCTCTACATCGATTCTTGCCTACTGATCTTATAATGTTGGTTTATCTTTTTCCTTGATTATTCCTTTGAATGATGGTTTCTGTAGAAAATATTATGGAGTGTGAATGAGGTTTATAATTTTTCTTGTATTGTTTATATTATGTAGAACATGGCTTGAAAAAGGGAATTTCCGATATGACTGTATTTGGATTTTACTATGGATTTATAATAATATAAACTCCCATTAGGATTGGGGGCTTCTATTTGGGAAGAGTCATACTAGTTTAATTGGTCTTTCTAGATAGCTCCATCTGAGTCATTCGATTATCATTTACCTTGGGGATTATTGAAAACCCCTCACAGGCCCTCTACTATTATTATTACTATGAGCGTATTATTAGATTGGAACCATCTTGAAGCATGCGTTAATGGGTTTTCTATGACCTTTACGAATATGTTAAGCACACAAGTCATTATCCTGTGTGGATAATTCTATGGCTTAATTTTGAGGCACTACTTGGATCTTTAAATCGGTTAAAGTAATATTGGGTACATCGAACTCTCATGAATGTCAACATTCTTCAAGTTTGATTGATATGTGATGTCCTCATGCATATAAATTCAGGAAATGCTTGAAATATGAAATTATAAATATATCTTATACTTTGACCTTGAAGCTTGTTGAAAGACTTTTGGTAGGAAAATATATGAATAGGGAAGTTAAGATAACTACCCTAAAATGGAGTCATGCATAGCCTTAAGTAAAGGTGACAGCTACCATAATGGGACTGTGCATACCATGTATGACATGTGAGAAGGATATAAGTCCACCTGAAATTATTTAACTTCATTTTATAGAACAATAATTAATACCCATAAATTGGGGTATGCAAGTGGAGGTTGAATTATATAACAGGGTATATTATGTTATCAGGTAACCAGTAAGGATAAATATGTTATTTCAATACTTGGTTAACGAGTGGAATATTTTCTGGCATTTACGATGATTATTATGTTAGCTAAAAATTGATACTTGCATCTCAATTGGGAGTTGAGATAATGTTGATACTTGTATTTATAGTGGCTTGGACCGCGCTTACATATCCTAGTTAGTCAAATGTATCTTTGACATATTAGCAAAATATGACAATATTGTTGATCGTAACTCATTCCAATGAGTTGGACCCTTATACTAATAGAAACATATAAAGGCATGGAATAAGCAACCAAAAGGATACCTAATAATATATGAACTTGTGGATTGGTGGAATCTTTGTTAACATAAGTATATTCTTAAAATTGTGAGATAAATATCCAAATTATACTTACATATCACTGATTATCTATGAAGGTTTGATACTTGGGTAATATCGATGAATAATATAAGATTGATACTTGTATTTATTATATAAAATTAATGTCGTTGGTGCTTTTATTTAATTGAAAGATAATATTGTTGGATACTTATATATGTGAAGTAGGTCGAGGGTATTAGGTGAGCATTATTATTATTACTGTAATTTAAGTATGATTGATTGCATGGTTAAGGTTGTATATCTAGTCACTTGGAATTGTGTTCTTATGTAAGAAGATCTTAAGGAAGTGAACATTAATGAGTATGAAATGTATTATCATGAGATGTGCAGTTAAGTTTTAAATGTATGTTATAAATTTATTTGATAAGGAGTATTGCAAAATTTCATTTATTTATATGCTAGATGGCATAAATTATTAGGTGAGGTTTATATCTTATCATGCTCGCTTCAAATAACCTGACTCTAGTAAATATTTGTGCAGATGGATTATGCGAGTAGATTAAAGGAAAAGAGTGTAAAAGTTTCATCGGTTCAAAGTATGAAGTTCTTTGTAAAAATGTTCTATGTGTTGTAAATTTTGTAACATTGCTTGCAAAGAGTTTATATGACCTCTTGCCCGGAATTGCTCGGAGAATTACGTGAAGAAGTTGTTTTGTTCTTTTGTTTTTGTTAGACTAGTAACTTACCTTGGTGAGAAATGATATTCAATCATTACATTGGCATAAGTATTGTAAAACCTTGTTTTTGAGAATAAAGCGTTAAGTCAAAACTCTCTGACACCTTGTAATGATGTGATATAAGTAAAATTAAATGGAGTGGTTAACCCTTATAGAAGTTAACTAAAATATATATATTCAGATAAATTAATGTAGAGATGACTTACTTGAGAACAAGAGATTCCTGAAGTACTCAAAGGTTAAACTATCTCGTGTAAAGTAATTTTTATAAATTGATATCCCTAGCTAAACTAGTGAACACTACCCCTTTTGGGTGAACTCTTAAACAAGCTTAAGGGAAAACAATGGTTAGTTTCTGGAAGATAATAAGATTTAGCAAGTAGGAGAAGACTTTAAGTGAACTACTCTACAGTGTATAAGAAAATAACTCAGTTGGTAAGATGAATTTGTGCGAATCATATATTGAATCTTTCTGAAAACATAAGTCATGAGTTAAAGGGTGTTTTATCAAAATAAATAACCTTCAATCATTTCTTACTGTGGCTTGCCCTAGCTGTGAGAGTGTCATGTGGTTGGACTTCTATGTTGTTCTGTCAAAAAGAAAAGTGTATTATCCTTTTGGGTGTGAACATTTCCGTGCTGACCTTGTGGTCATCCCCGTAACAAGTGGTTCCTAGAGTTGGTTGTAACCTTGTGATGACATGTTGTGTCGTGTTATGTGTTGAAGCAAGTCAAAAAAAAAAAAATTCCTGTCTTTTACTGTGTTGTTCGTGTGTGAATTTTTGGGTCGCTACACTTGGTATCAGAGCGTAGGTTCATGCTCTCGAACCTATGGGCTGGATTGGTGTTGTATGGTGATGTTACATGATGGTGATGGTGTTAATTGTGATATTGTGAATGCACGTGATGTGTATGTCACTCGGTGCGTATTTGTTATCATATTGATGTCTTTGGGGATGGGAGTATTCTCTCTCCTTATTGTGGATTCTATGAAGAGTTCACGTGTGAATTCATTGTTTGTGGTGGGTGAAAAGAATTATAATGTGGATGACATAGTGTTGGAGCATTGTGACATATTGTGATATGTAGGTGTATCAATGTGTTGTATGACTAGATTGATGTTAAAAGAAATGAGTTGTATCATGATGTTTTTACCATGTTTTAAAGAAATGTGTGTATCACCTTGTATGTAGCAAATGAATGTAATGTTGTGATTGTTATTATGTTCATCATATGTATGATTTGTGTGATATATAATGATTCATGTCGTAAATTAGGGTCATACGGTGAGTGTATGAACCCTATCGTATAGTGATTGCACTTTGGGGTGCAGAATGTGGTAAAGTGATGTATTATGCCCTGTGAATGTATGATTGTGACCTACCCTGTATACATACCATACGTGAGACGTTATGGTAGCTATGTGTGTACCACCATTGTGTTAGTGATGTAGTTACATGTTATGTTGTGAACCTTGCACTAACCGACCCTGAGGGAAATCGGTAAATTGTGTATGTTCGAGTGAGAAAATGTGTACCATTGACCAGTCACTCGAGCCGAGTACGAGATAGGAAGTGGAGCCTTACATAGGCTGAAAACCCACTTTTGTTCATTTGGTATGTGTGGCACTTGCTCAATGGGTGTCATGCATATTGTGTTTCGCAGACACCTTAGGCTCAGTAGATGGTGACTTGTACTTCCCTTCTCTCTCCCGATATGGTTGTCGTATAGATTCAACCTATGTTATTTTGACTATGTTGAGCCTTGTTGAAGTTGTGGTGAGATGATTCTGATTGAGATGATGACAGTTGTATTATTGATATGTATTTTATGAGCTGAGGCTCGATGTTCCAAGTGCTAGCAACTCGTTGAGTACCCTTTGGTGGCCAGATAAGGCCACACAGTTATCGTAATGTGACATTATTATAAGTTGATTTTATTCGTAAATTGAACTTTTTACTTTAATTTGTAAGGACCAAGCAACTTTTCTTGTTTGCAATGCATTGCAATTTTGGGCATTTCCTTGGTTTGTGGTACTAACATGTGGATTTTGATACTAACTATGGCTATTTGGCCATTTATTTTTCTTGATTTTGGGTCTTCTTTTAAATTTGGAATTTTTACCGCCTTGCCCAAGGCTTGTACTTTGGCACTTGGCATTTGGATCAGATTGCTATGTTGGTTCTATTGTCATGATGTGTGGAATAGGGTCATAGGATGCACCATGGAATGGTTGGACCTATGGACCCGCTTCGTTGTATGGGGGTACACCCCAAGTAGTTACATATAACTAGCGGAATGTTGAACCACGCGTTATTATGTCACTTGGGTTAGGAGTATTTGAACTCTATGTGTCTTGGGCCATAGGAGTCAACCGGCCTCCTTGACGGAGGCATAAGAGTTTGAGGGAGGCATAAAAGACTTGAGGGAGACATAGAGTTTGAGGGAGGCATATGATATTTGTGTGTATGGTTGATGTTTCGGGATATATGTTGAGTTATTGAGATGTTTTGGTAGTGGTCTTTTGATGTATGTGTTACTCATGTCAAATGGATATGTGTTGTGATGTTGTAGATATGTCATTGATTCCCTTGTGGACACTATGTACCTATAGCTTTTGTTTGGAGATATGTGAAATTTTCATCTATGGAATTGAGGGAATGTCTGGAAATCATTCTACACCTTGTTTAAGTAGTATAATTTTCAGTCATGGTTGTGTGACCAGTACTATGTTATGTGGACTGTGCCTATTCTATTCCATATTTGAGTAACCTTTTATGGTGTAATACAGTCATGAAGAATATACTTGTGTGCTTGTGAATCCTGTAGTGTCCTTTTGAACCTGATAGGGTGTTGTGTTAGCAGTTCATGTTGGGCACCCACAATAAGGAATAAACCAAAACTCTTCAATGATGAAATTTTAAAAGAAATTAAACTAAGAATAATGCTAATGGAAAGGAACTAATGAGATAATAAATAAGAGGGAACTGCCAATCTTCACAAGTAACCTTGAAAGTTAAAATTTCTACCAAATGTTCCTAAGGCTACCCTGTGGCCGTGCTTTAATCGACTAGAATTTTAAACCATAGAGTGTACCTTCACCCTCATATGTTCCTCTTTGCTTACAACTTGCTTTCCCTCTGGGTTATGTCACATCGAGGACGATGCTTTGTTAAAGGGAGGAGAATGTAGTGCCTCGTTACGTTATCCCAATTATCGTTCTTGCCTCGGTGACCTTGTCACAGTGAAGGATTAACATTCTTCTTATCTGTTTTGCCTCCCCATGCCATTATGGATCTTTGGTTATTATTTTGTAGTCGAGCTTGACAGTGATCATTATTAACATGGATAATAAGTTTTGGGAGCAAGAAAATAATATAAAACAATAGTAACGATATTTTCATCATTATTATTTTATTATTCGATCTACGATTTATTATTATTATTTGATTGTCGAATGTTATCGTCATTAATATTAATTATCTTAATGTTCTTTTATTGCATCTTTTTTTTATCATCCCCGAAGAGTGATCCTCGATTCGCTTAAAAGAGGAGCTTGTTTTCTTGGTGGCTCCATTGTTCAGGAAGTAATGTTCATGTTTCTTTTTATCTTATTGGAAAAACTCCAGCCACCAACTCCCACCTTGACCGTCTGATCCCACACGCATGCCTCGTTGCAATTCTTAATTCCGGGGTGCACTTATTGTTGCGTCCATTGCCTTTCCTCCCACGTTGGATTATGGATGTGACAGGCTAGACATGAGGAGATGTGGACTACATTGTTGTCCTTGGATTCTTTATTTCCTTATTTTCTGGCAAGAGGGGTGCGTGGTAGAGTGTATGGCCACCTGCCACTTCATTAACTCCTTTTTCTAGACGTGTTGGACTCCTTGCTGGTGGCTGCACTTAATTTATTAATTCTGATTTGTAAATCTTCTTTGTTTCTTGTTGACTGCCTGCAATATCCTTCTCTGACCGCATGAGATTTTCCTTTGTTGGACTGCGTGTGGAGTGGTTGAGAGGCCATCGAAATCTTTTCTGTCAAGGCATTTTTCTTCATGGTTCCTCCTGGGCGCGTCTTTTTGTCTTCCCTGGCCGCAATGAAACCTCCTCACGCCTTATGCTGGTGCATAGATCCTGGACGCCTTCCTTCTTCCTACCCTGGCCGCGTGGGGAAAAAGGAGCGTTGTTTTCTTTTGCTGGCCGCGCACAGCTACCAGCTAGTGAAGTAGGCATGTTTCCTCCACTTTCATTGGGTGCTGCGAGGTGTGTTCTTATTGGGGATCCTCAAAGCAACCACCCACAACAATATTTAGCTAGGTGGCAGGCATGTTGCAGTATGGCAGAAGCCTTTTTGAGTGCTTCCAGCAAGCAGGTTGTCCAACTATGTTGTTATCTATTCAGTATAGAATGCATCCTCAAATTCGGGATTCTCCTTCAAGATATTTTTATCAAAATTGACTATGTGATAGTGAGAGTGTTACCAGGGGACCTGATGAAATTTATTACAAAGATTCTCTATTGAGATCTTACTTGTTTTACTATGTAACTCATGGAAAATAATTTCATAGAGGTGGATCTATTTCATATCGAGAATATTCATGAAGTCTGATTACCTTCTTTGAACCTTTAGCTAGTAAAGTTACAACTCGGATGGTGGCCAAACAGTTTACTCTACTTGTTGCGACATTAATAGAGACCTCTCCTTCCGCATGCCAACAACAAAGTGATCACTTTGCAAGAGAAATTATTAGGGGAAGTTTTGAATTACATGGGCCATTCTACCGCCTGTGCACGAGAGTACGAGAGTCTATTGTGCACTCTTCTTAGCATTTTGTGCTCAAACCTTGAGAGACTTTCGAGTACATTCGTGGAAAGAGCAATTGTGGGGAAATCGAGTGTCCCTCCAAAATGATTGAGAGACTTAATTAGGGAGTACATTTCTTGTGGAAAGAGGTAATAGCCATAAAACCATCTATATGTGAATAAGATTCATTTAGAGTGTAGAATACATTTAAATTTTTTTAAAAAAAAATTACAAAAAAAACGGTCTTTTTCTTAATTTTAAATCGAGTGTCCTATGATGAATGATCTCTCCCGGGTGGTTATTTTGAATGAAAATTTATTTTTTCACCATGAAATTTTAGATATGTGTTGGAATCTCAAATTTTCATATTTTTGGGTGAAAAGAATGATAAAGGTGATACAGTAAGGAACAAGAATATATAAAATGGAAGGAAACAACATTCTATTTTCTTATATTAGCATTAAAATTCCGGACGAGTAAACATATTTTGTAAAAATAAAAATTATATTTTTGTGAGAAATAATTTTGGTCTTCTCTATCTGTTATTTCCTTACAGGAGACTATGTATAAGGATTTATCCACTTTAGCAAGAATAGCCGCCCAAAACTATATAAATATCTATATATAACTCTTTCATGGAACTATTAAAATGGCATGTAATTCCGCAGCCATATGTTTCATCATCTCTGCGTTTCGCCCGTAACTAACGACACTAGTTGGCATAATAGAATAGCAACATTAATGTTTTTGTAGTCCTTCATGTATAGGCATATGTTCCTTTTGTCAAGCTTGGATCCCGCCCAAACCGAGCACATGTGGGATCACAACATTCAATTCTATATAAAATGGAAGCAAGAGCTTCTCGCATACAATCAAGTGGAGGTGGATGTTGCCTTGCAGACATAATTTTTGACTTCTACTATCTTTCCAAGGTCATTGGTTGTCCTTGTTGTTGGGTTAGAGGCCCCTTGCAGAGATTGAGCACCTTGTGGGGAAAGCAACAGTAGCTTCGATGATGGAGAAATTACGCAAGAGTTGGGTGAATCGATGAATGCATTTCAGCTTTTTGACTGCATGATAAGCCCTAACCCTCTCTCTTAATGATTTATTTCCTTTAGCATTTAGATAAATCAATATCTGCAATTTTGTTCGAATGTTGTAGATGTGGGTTTCTTTTGGAATGTTGATGTGTTTTTGTTTTACTAAATAAATAGCGTTTGGACTCTGGATATCATATAACATGTATTTACATATATTGACTCTTGAAAGAGATGCCAAAAAGAGACGAGTTTCAAATGACTTTTAATCATAATTGCATGAACTGATCTCTCTCCTCCTTTACAGTTTATCTTACTTACTATTTGAGTAGAAGAAATCTCTACATCGATTCTTTCCTACTGATCTTATAATGTTGGTTTATCTTTTTGCCTTGATTATTCCTTTGAATGATGGTTTCTGTAGAAAATATTATGGAGCGTGAATGAGGTTTATAATTTTTCTTGTATTTTTATATTATGTAGAACATGGCTTGAAAAAGGGAATTTCCGATATGACTGTATTTGGTTTTTACCTGTGGATTTATAATAATATAAAATCCCATTAGGATTGGGGGCTTCTTTTGGGAAGAGTCATACTAGTTTAATTGGTCTTTCTAGATAGCTCCATCTGAGTCATTTGATTATCATTTACTTTGGGGATTATTGAAAACCCTCACTAGGCCCTCTCGCTATTATTATTACTATGAGCTTATTATTAGATTAGAACCCTCTTGAAGCATGCGTTAATGGGTTTTCTATGACCTTTATCAATATGTTAAGCATGCAAGTCAGTTATCCTGTGTGGATAATTCTATGGCTTAATTTTGAGGCACTACTTAGATCTTTAAATCGGTTAAAGTAATATTGGATACATCGAACTCTCATGAATGTCGAAACTCTTCAAGTTTGATTCATATGTGATGTCCTCATGCATATGAATTCAGTGCAATGCTTGAAATATGAAATTATAAATATATCTTACACTTTGACCTTGAAGCTTGTCGAAAGACTTTTTGGTAGGAAAATAGATGAATAGGGAAGTTAAGATAACTACCCTAAAATGGAGTCATGCATAGCCTTAAGTAAAGGTGACAGCTACCATAATGGGACTATGCATACCATGTATGATAGTAAGGATATAAGTCCACCTAAAATTATTTAACTTCATTTTATAGAACAATAATTAATACCCATAAATTGGGGTATGCAAGTGGGAGGTGAATTATATAACATGGTATATTATGTTATCGAGGTAACCGAAGAAGGATAAATATGTTATTTCAATACTTGGTTAATGAGTGGAATATTTTCCGCATTTACGATGATTATTATGTTAGCTAAAAATTGATACTTGCATCTCAATTGGGAGTTGAGATAATGTTGATACTTGTATTTATAGTGGCTTGGACTGCGCTTACATATCCTAGTTAGTCAAATGTATGTTTGACATATTAGCAAAATACGACAATATTGTTGATCGTAACTCATTCCAATGAGTTGCACCCTTATACTAATAGAAACATCTAATGGCATGGAATAAGTAACCAAAAGGATACCTAATAATATATGAACTTGTGGATTGGTGGAATCTTTGTTAACATAAGTATATTCTTAAAATTGTGAGATAAATATCCAAATTATACTTACATATCACTGATTATCTATGAAGGTTTGATACTTGGGTAATATCGATGAATAATATAAGATTGATACTTGTATTTATTATATAAACTTAATGTCGTTGGTGCTTTTATTTAATTGAAAGATAATATTGTTGGATACTTATATATGTGAAGTAGGTAGAGGGTATTAGGTGAGCATTATTATTATTCTGTAATTTAAGTATGATTGATTGCATGGTTAAGGTTGTATATCTAGTCACTTGGAATTGTGTTCTTATGTAAGAAGATCTTAAGGAAGTGAACATTAATGAGTATGAAATGTATTATCATGAGATGTGTAGTTAAGTTTTAAATGTATGTTAGAAATTTATTTGATAAGGAGTATTGCAAAATTTCATTTATTTATATGTTAGATGGCATAAATTATTAGGTGAGGTTTATATCTTATCATGCTGGGTTCTAGATAATTGACTCTAGTAAATATTTGTGCAGATGGATTATGCGAGTTGATTAAAGGAAAAGAGTGTAAAAGTTCATCGGTTCAAAGTATGAAGTTCTTTGTAAAAATGTTCTATGTGTTGTAAATTTTGTAACATTGCTTGCAAAGAGTTTATATGACCTCTTGCCTAGAATTGTTCGGAGAATTACGTGAAGAAGTTGTTTTGTTCTTTTTTTTGTTGTTAGACTAGTAACTTACCTTGGTGAGAAATGATATTCAATCATTACATTGGCATAAGTATTGTAAAACCTTGTTTTTGAGAATAAAGCGTTAAGTCAAAACTCTCTGACACCTTGTAATGATGTGATATAAGTAAAATTAAATGGAGTGGTTAACCCTTATAGAAGTTAACTAAAATATATATATTCAGATAAATTAATGTAGAGATGACTTACTTGAGAACAAGAGATTCCTGAAGTACTCAAAGGTGAAACTATCCTTGTAAAGTAAATTTTTATAAATTGATATCCCTAGCTAAACTAGTGAACAATACCCCTTTCTCGGGTGAACTCTTAAACAAGCTTAAGGGAAAACAATGGTTAGTTTCTGGAAGATAATAAGATTTAGCAAGTAGGAGAAGACTTTAAGTGAACTACTCTACAGTGTATAAGAAATTAACTCAGTTGGTAAGATGAATTTGTGCGAATCATATATTGAATCTTTCTAAAAACATAAGTCATGAGTTAAAGGGTGTTTTATCAAAATAAATAACCTTCAATCATTTCTTACTGTGGCTTGCCCTAGCTGTGAGAGTGTCATGTGGTTGGACTTCTATGTTGTTCTGTCAAAAAGAAAAGTGTATTATCCTTTTGGGTGTGAACGTTTCGTGCTGACCTTGTGGTCATCCCCGTAACAAGTGGTTCCCAGAGTTGGTTGTAACCTTGTGATGACATGTTGTGTCGTGTTATGTGTTGAAGCAAGTCAAAAAAAAAAAAATCCTATCTTTTACTGTGTTGTTCGTGTGTGAATTTTTTTGGGTCACTACACTTGGTATCAGAGCGTAGGTTCATGCTCTCGAACCTATGGGCCGGATTGGTGTTGTATGGTGATGTTACATGATGGTGATGGTGTTACATGATATTGTTTCATGGAGATGATGGTATTGCATGATGATGATTTATATTGGAAGAGTAATGTGGTATAAGCGTGATGTGATTATTGTCGTAATTGTGATATTGTGAACGCACGTGATGTGTATGTCACTCAGTGCGTATTTGTTATCATATTGATGTGCTAGGGATGGGAGTATTCTCTCTCCTTATTGTGGATTCTATGAAGAGTTCACGTGTGAATTACTGTTTGTGGTGGTTGAAAAGAATTATAATGTGGATGACATAGTGTTGGACCATTGTGACATATTTTGATATGTATGTGTATCAATGTGTTGTATGACTAGATTGATGTTAAAAGAAATGAGTCATATCATGATCTTTTACCATGTTTTAAAGAAATGTGTGTATCACCTTGTATGTAGCAAATGAATGTAATGTTGTGATTGTTATTATGTTCATCATATGTATGATTTGTGTGATATATAATGATTCATGTCATAAATTAGGGTCATACGGTGAGTGTATGAACCCTATCGTATAGTGATTGCACTTTGGGGTGCAGAATGTGGTAAAGTGATGTATTATGCCCTGTGGATGTATGATTGTGACCTACCCTGTATACATACCATATGTGAGACGTTATGGTAGCTATGTGTGTACCACCATTATGTTAGTGATGTAGCTACATGTTATGTTGTGAAACTTCAGACTGACCTTGAGGGAAATCGGTAAATTGTGTATGTTCGGAGTGAGAAAATGTGTACCATTGACCAGTCACTCGAGCCGAGTACGAGATAGGAAGTGGAGCCTTACATAGGCTGAAAACCCACTTTTGTTCGTTTGGTATGTGTGGCACTTGCTCAACGGGTGTCATGCATATTGTGTTTCGCGGACACCTTAGGCTCAGTAGATGGTGACTTGTACTTCCTTTCTCTCTCCTGATATGGTTGTCATATAGATTCAACCTATGTTATTTTGACTATGTTGAGCCTTGTTGAAGTTGTGGTGAGATGATTCTGATTGAGATGATGACAGTTGTATTATTGATATGTATTTTACGAGCTGAGGCTCGATGTTCCGAGTGCTAGCAACTCGTTGAGTACCCCTTTGGTGGCTAGATAAGGCCACACAGTTATCGTAATGTGACATTATTATAAGTTGATTTTATTCGTAAATTGAGCTTTTTACTTTAATTTGTAAGGACCAAAGCAACTTTTCTTGTTTGCAATGCATTGCAATTTTGGGCATTTCCTTGGTTTGTGGTACTAACATGTGGATTTTGATACTAACTATGGCTATTTGGCCATTTATTTTTCTTGATTTTGGGTCTTCTTTTAAATTTGTAATTTTTACCGCCTATCCCAAGGCTTGTACTTTGCCACTTGGCATTTGGATCGGATTGTTATGCTGGTTCTATTGCCATGATGTGTGGAATAGGGTCATAGGATGCACCATGGAATGGTTGGACCTATGGACCCACTTCGTCAGTATGGGGTACACCCCAAGGAGTTACATATAACTAGCGGGTTGTTGAACCACGCGTTATTATGTCACTTGGGTTAGGAGTGTTTGAACTCTATGTGTCTTGGGCCATAGGGTCAACCGGCCTCCTTGAGGGAGGCATAAGAGTTTGAGGGAGGCATAAGAGACTTGAGGGAGGCATAAGAGTTTGAGGGAGGCATATGATATTTGTGTGTATGGTTGATGTTTCGGGATATATGTTGAGTTATTGTGATGTTTTGGTAGTGGTCTTTTGATGTATGTGTTACTCATGTCAAATGGATATGTGTTGTGATGTTGTAGATATGTCATTGATTCCCTTGTGGAAACTATGTACCTGTAGCTTTTGTTTGGAGATATGTGAAATTTTCATCTATGGAATTGAGGGAATGTCTGGAAATCGTAGTACACCTTGTTCAAGTAGTATAATTTTCAGTCATGGTTATGTGACCAGTACTATGTTATGTGGACTGTGCCTATTCTATTTCGTATTTGAGTAACCTTTTATGGTGTAATACAGTCATGAAGAATATACTTGTGTGCTTGTGAATCCGTAGTGTCCTTTTGAACCTGATAGGGTGTTGTGTTAGCAGCTCATGTTGGGCACCCACAATAAGGAATGAACCAAAACTCTTCAAGGATGTAATTTTAAAAGAAATTAAACTAAGAATAATGCTAATGGAAAGGAACTAATGAAATAATAAATAAGAGGGAACTGCCAATCTTCACAGAACCTTGAAAGTTAAAATTTCTACCAAATGTTCCTAAGGCTACCCTGTGGCCGTGCTTTAATCGACTAGAATTTTAAACCATAGAGTGTACCTTCACCCTCATATGTTCCTCTTTTCTTGCAACTTGCTTTCCCTCTGGGTTATGTCACATCGAGGACGATGCTTTGTTAAGGGGAGGAGAATGTAGTGCCTCGTTACGTTATCCCAGTTCCCAGTTCTTGCCTCGGTGACCTTGTCACAGTGAAGGATTAACATTCTTCTTATCTGTTTTGCCTCCCCGTGCCATTATCGATCTTTGGTTATTTTTTTGTAGTCAAGCTTGACAGTGTGATCATTATTAACATGGATAATAATTTTTGGGAGCAAAGAAAATAATATAAAATAATAAGTAACGATATTATCATCATTATTATTTTATTTTTTGATCTACGATTTATTATTATTATTTGATTGTCGAATGTTATCGTCATTAATATTAATTATCTTAATGTTCTTTTATTGCATCTTTTTTTTATCATCCCGAAGAGCGATCCTCGATTCGCTTAATAGAGGAGCTTGTTTTCTTGGTGGCTCCATTGTTCAGAAGTAATGTTCATGTTTCTTTTTATCTTATTGTTAAAAATCCAGCCACCAAGTGCCACCTTGACCATCCGATCCCACACGCACGCCTCGTTGCAATTCTTAATTCCGGGGTGCACTTATTGTTGTGTCCATTGCCTTTCCTCCCACATTGGATTATGGATGTGACAGGCTAGACATGAGGTGATGTGGACTACATTGTTGTCCTTGGATTCTTTATTTCCTTATTTTTTTGCGGCAAGAGGGGTGCGTGGTAGAGTGTATGGCCACCGCCACTTCATTAACTCCTTTTTCTAGACGTGCTAGACTCCTTCTTCTTTGGTGGCTGCACTTAATTTATTAATTCTGATTTGCAAATATTATTTGTTTCTTCTTGACTTCCTACAATATCCTTCTCTCGATTCGCGTGAGATTTTCCTTTTTGATGGATGCGTGTGGAGTGTTTGAGAGGCCATCAAATTCTTTTCTGTCAAGGCATTTTTTTCATGGTTCCTCCCGAGTGCGCCTTTTTTTTGTCTTTCCCGTCCATGCAATGAAACCTCCTCACACCTTATGCTTTGGTGTGCGAGATCCTGACGCCTTCCTTCTTCTTGCCCGGCTGCGTGGGGAAAAAGGAGCGCTATTTTCTTTTTTTGGCTGCGCTGCATGCCTACCACTAGTGCAAGTAGGCATGTTTCCTCCACCTTCATTGGGTGCTGCGAGGTGTGTTCTTGTCGGGGATCCTTAGCAACAACTGCTGCAGATTTAGTTAGGGCGGGCATGTTGCAATATGGCGTAAGCCTTTTTGAGTGCTTCCAGCAAGCAGGTTGTCCAACTATGTTGTTATCTTTTAGTATAGAATGCATCCTCAAATTTGGGATTCTCCTTCAAGATATTTTTATCAAAATCAACTATGTGATAGTGAGAGTGTTACCAAGGGACTTGATGAAATTTATTACAAAGATTCTCTATTGAGATCTTACTTGTTTTAAAATGTAACTCATTTAAGAGAATCTCATAGAGGTGGATCTGTTTCATATCAAAATATTCATGAAGTATAGATTGCCTTACTGAACCTTTAGCTAGTACAGTTACAACTCACATGGTGGCTAAACGGTTTACTCTACTTTTTGCGATATTAATAGAGACTTCTCCTTCTGCTTGGCAGTAACAAAGATCACTTTGCAAGAGAACTTATTAGGGAAGTTTTGAATTACATGGGCCATTATGCTGCCTGGTATGAGAGTTTATTAGCATTCTTCTTAGCATTTTTTGCTCAAACCTTCGTTTCAATTCAGCATTTGGGGATCAGTCGTCCAAACTAATTGAGAGACTTAATTGGAGTACATTTCTTTTGGAAAGAGCTAGTCTATATGTGAATAAGATTCACAGTGCCAGTAAATCGAGTGTCCTTGATGGACAGCTGGTATCTTCTGGTGAAAAGAATGATAAAGGTGATACTGACGAACAAGAATATATAAAATGGATGGAATCAACATTCTATTTTCTTATATTAGCATTAAAGTCTGGACGAGCTGCAGTTTTGACAGACATAATTGTTGGTCTTCTCTATCCTGTTATTTCCTTACAGGAGACTACGCATAAGGAGTTATCCACTTTAGCAAGAACAGCTATGGAACTATTAAAATGGCATGTAATTCCCCAGCCATATGTTTCATCAGCTGTGTCTGTTCTTATATCTGTAACTAACGACACTAGTTGGCATACTAGAATAGCAACATTAATGTTTCTGCAGTCCTTCATGTATAGGCATATGTTCCTTTTGTCAAGCTCTGAAACTGAGCATGTGTGGGATCAACTGCAAGAGCTTCTCACAGACAATCAAGTGGAGGTGGATGTTGCCTTGCAGTTTTTGACCTGCTCTTTCCATGGTCACTGGTTGTCCTTGTTGTTGGGTTAGAGGCCCCTTGCAGAGATTGAGCACCTTGTGGGGAAAGCAACAGGTGCTGATGATGGAGAAATTGCAGGCTGGGTGAATCTGATGAATGCATTTCAGGCATGATAAACCCTAACCCTCTCTCTTAATGATTTATTTCCTTTAGCATTTAGATAAATCAATATCTGTAATTTTGTTCAAATGCTGTAGATGTGGGTTTCTTTTGGAATGTTGATGTGTTTTTGTTTTACTAAATAGATAGCGTTTGGACTCTGGATATCATATAACATGTATTTACATATATTGACTCCTTCTTGAAAGAGATGCCCAAAAAGAGACGAGTTTCAAATGACTTTTAATCATAATTGCATGAACTGATCTCTCTCCTCCTTTACAGTTTATCTTATTTACTATTTGAGTAGAAGAAATCTCTACATCGATTCTTGCCTACTGATCTTATAATGTTGGTTTATCTTTTTGCCTTGATTATTCCTTTGAATGATGGTTTCTGTAGAAAATATTATGGAGCGTGAATGAGGTTTATAATTTTTCTTGTATTGTTTATATTATGTAGAACATGGCTTGAAAAAGGGAATTTCCGATATGATTGTATTTGGTTTTTACCGTGGATTTATAATAATGTAAACTCCCATTAGGATTGGGGGCTTCTATTTGGGAAGAGTTATACTAGTTTAATTGGTCTTTCTAGATAGCTCCATCTGAGTCATTCGATTATCATTTACCTTGGGGATTATTGAAAACCCCTCACCAGGCCCTCTGCTATTATTATTACTATGAGCTTATTATTAGATTGGAACCCTCCTGAAGCATGCGTTAATGGGTTTTCTATGACCTTTACGAATATGTTAAGCACGCAAGTCATTATCCTATGTGGATAATTCTATGGCTTAATTTTGAGGCACTACTTGGATCTTTGAATCGGTTAAAGTAATATTGGATACATCGAACTCTCATGAATGTCGACATTCTTCAAGTTTGATTGATATGTGATGTCCTCATGCATATGAATTCAGGCAATGCTTGAAATATGAAATTATAAATATATCTTATACTTTGACCTTGAAGCTTGTCGAAAGACTTTTTGGTAGGAAAACAGATGAATAGGGAAGTTAAGATAACTACCCTAAAATGGAGTCATGCATAGCCTTAAGTAAAGGTGACAGCTACCATAATGGGACTGTGCATACCATGTATGACAGTAAGGATATAAGTCCACCTGAAATTATTTAACTTCATTTTATAGAACAATAATTAATACCCATAAATTGGGGTATGCAAGTGGAGGTTGAATTATATAACAGGGTATATTATGTTATCGGAGTAACCGATAAGGATAAATATGTTATTTCAATACTTGGTTAACGAGTGGAATATTTTCTAGCATTTACGATGATTATTATGTTAGCTAAAAATTGATACTTGCATCTCAATTGGGAGTTGAGATAATGTTGATACTTGTATTTATAGTGGCTTGGACCGCACTTACATATCCTAGTTAGTCAAATGTATCTTTGATATATTAGCAAAATATGACAATATTGTTGATCATAACTCATTCCAATGAGTTGGACCCTTATACTAATAGAAACATATAAAGGCATGGAATAAGCAACCAAAAGGATACCTAATAATATATGAACTTGTGGATTGGTGGAATCTTTGTTAACATAAGTATATTCTTAAAATTGTGAGATAAATATCCAAATTATACTTACATATCACTGATTATCTATGAAGGTTTGATACTTGGGTAATATCGATGAATAATATAAGATTGATACTTGTATTTATTATATAAACTTAATGTCATTGGTGCTTTTATTTAATTGAAAGATAATATTGTTGGATACTTATATATGTGAAGTAGGTCGAGGGTATTAGGTGAGCATTATTATTATTACTGTAATTTAAGTATGATTGATTGCATGGTTAAGGTTTTATATCTAGTCACTTGGAATTATGTTCTTATTTAAGCGAGATCTTAAGGAAGTGAACATTAATGAGTATGAAATGTATTATCATGAGATGTGCAGTTAAGTTTTAAATGTATGTTAGAAATTTATTTGATAAGGAGTATTGCAAACTTTCATTTATTTATATGCTAGATGGCATAAATTATTAGGTGAGGTTTATATCTTATCATGCTCAGTTCTAGCGAACTGACTCTAGTAAATATTTGTGCAGATGGATTATGCGAGTAGATTAAAGGAAAAGAGTGTAAAAGTTTCATCAGTTCAAACTATGAAGTTCTTTGTAAAAATGTTCTATGTGTTGTAAATTGTGTAACATTGCTTGCAAAGAGTTTATATGACCTCTTGTCCTGGAATTGTTCGGAGAATTACGTGAAGAAGTTATTTTTTAATTTTTATTTTGTTAGACTAGTAACTTACCTTGGTGAGAAATGATATTCAATCATTACATTGGCATAAATATTGTAAAACCTTGTTTTTGAGAATAAAGCGTTAAGTCAAAACTCTCTAACACCTTGTAATGATGTGATATAAGTAAAATTAAATGGAGTGGTTAACCCTTATAGAAGTTAACTAAAATATATATATTAGATAAATTAATGTAGAGATTACTTACTTGAGAACAAGAGATTCTTGAAGTACTCAAAGGTGAAACTATCTGTGTAAAGTAAATTTTTATAAATTCATATCCCTAGCTAAACTAGTGAACACTACCCCTTTTGGGTGAACTCTTAAACAAGCTTAAGGGAAAACAATGGTTAGTTTTTGGAAGATAATAAGATTTAGCAAGTAGGAGAAGACTTTAAGTGAACTACTCTACAGTGTATAAGAAATTAACTCAGTTGGTAAGATGAATTTGTGTGAATCATATATTGAATCTTTCTGAAAACATAAGTCATGAGTTAAAGGGTGTTTTATCAAAATAAATAACCTTCAATCATTTCTTCTTTGTGGCTTGCCCTAAAGTTTGTGAGAGTGTCATGTGGTTGGACTTCTATGTTGTTCTGTCAAAATGAAAAGTGTATTATCCTTTTGGATGTGAACGTTTCCATGCTGACCTTGTGGTCATTCCCCTAACAAGTGGTTCCCAGAGTTGGTTGTAACCTTGTGACGACATGTTGTGTCATGTTATGTGTTGAAGCAAGTCAAAAAAAAAAAAATCCTGTCTTTTACTATGTTGTTCGTGTGTGAATTTTTTGGGTCGCTACAATATGTGGTTATAATCTTTACTTCCTTAGTTTAATAAGTGGTAGATAGATTAGTGGTTTCTAGATAATAAATGCTTAGGATAAAATTGTATATATATAATGATATTACTTTTAAATTAAGAATTTAGTGGTGGAAAATGCCAACCATATAGATATAAAACGAAATATAAAAGAGTGATAAATGGGCCCATGAAGATAAAGCAAGTGAAGAACAAAGGGGTCAATACTATTCACAATGGTTAGGATCATATGGTATGGTCCTAACCTTGTTATATAGTTTTAGACCAGGAGTTCGAGATAAAAGTAAATAGTAAAGTCAAATTGTAAGAGATCTCTCAGTAAAGCAGATCAAAATCCCATCAAATGGGTAAATAACAAAAGGTTAATCTCAGTCAACTAGTAAAGAGAAAATAAACAAACAACTAATGCCACTAAGATCTTATTTTGTTGTTAAAAAATCATGTATGTAACAAAGTAACAAAATCATGATGTAATAATGATTTTTTGCATACTTTTGAGTTTACATCCCCCCCTTTATGATAATGAATGTAATTTACGATTGTAAAGTAAAAGAGAGTTGTACGTATGAGAATGTTTAAGAAAGAAACATACAAGCATGTCAATAAGAAAAAAACAATCGTGGAAAGCTGTAAGTTATTGGTTGAACCAAGTGGAGATAAGATAGAAGTGCATTGTAATCATCACAAGGGGTTGTTGTGGTTTGATATAAAAGTGTTTGTAAATATGGAGATTTTGAAAATCGGAAAATTTTTGGGGTTGGGGTTGATCAAATCCCCAAAAAGTTGCTTTTTTTTTTAATAAAATGGGACTTAGGTGTTCCAAACACCAAGGGAATAGTGTCATAAGCTTACTTAGGTTACCTCCATTAATGCTTTATAATAATGGGAACACACCACTATAGATAGATCTATGTCTCAAAATTTGATAAGAACCCATATAAGGTGAAAGGGAATGATGTATCATTTCCCCCACCATGAATTATATGAATTCATTTTGTGATATGGGTGCTTGTAATGAGTTTTGGGTAATCAAAAGTTACCACTTGAGTGTTAAGATTAGATTGCATTTGGTGATAAACATTTTACTTGCATAACCAGACTTTCTAAATTTGAATGAAAATTTGTCAGGAGAGGGTATCTTTACATAGCTAACCCATTGTAATTTCTTATGAATTTTAAGTGAGGATATCATTATGTAGTGAACCCATTGCTTTGTTTAATGATTTACAAGAGTGGATAACCTTTCATATCTAACCCCTTATACTTCGGTTAGTGATTTGTAGCTAAAAAAATGGAGAGGATGACTTTACATAGTTAACCCCATATATGTGTTCCACTTTCAATGGAAGGAAGAGTGTAAAACATGAGTACTTAAGATGAAAGTGAAGAAAATAAGAAACATGTAGAGATATCATGATGAAGAAGATAAGAATTGTAGAGTGCATAGTTATAATTGTTTTTATCATGTAAAATAGTAGGTGATAGGAAATACATTGTAGGTGTGCAAATAGTAATAATAAAAGAGTTGATAAGAGGAATGCATATGTAGAATTAGAGAATACGTAAAAGAAGAGTAATGATTTATCAATGTGGAAGTGATGAAAAACATGATGACAACACCGTAGATGGTGTGCAAAATAAGAAAATAGATCTGAGATATGGATGATATAGTTGTAGAGATCTAATTGGATAGATTGAGGAGGCGAAGGGTTGTCTAAATTACACACTAAATATTTACTATAAATATAAAGTGAAAAAGTAAAAGGTGTGAGTAGTGAAAATATCAGCAGAAGTTGAAAGATACCAAATAAAAACATATACCTCTCTATAAGATTTTACTTGCAAAGCTTAAGTAAGATTGTGGAAGTATCCAACTTGTAGAATATCCTATCTTAAAGGATTATGGATGCTATTGAAGTTTTCTCCAAATTTTTAAGTACAAATGCTATGAGAAGACAAAAACAAGGATGCGAGATATCAATTTTGGTAGAATTTATTTGCAAATTACATAAATCTTCCAAAGATGATTTATACAAGAATGGTGGTTTTTATAAATGAGGGTGAGGTCATGAATATTGGTTAAAGGTTTGAATGGGATACATGTTCATAATTATAATAATAATGAAATAGCTAGAGGATTTTGTCTTTGCAATTACAAGTTTGCAACAACAATGAATTTTTGTTTTTATGCGGGAAGATGTTTATACATGTAGATTTGTTTCCCGCCATTATATGGTTCTAGAAGTGGATTGGAATGGAGTTTGAATAGATAAATAATATTATTTAATTAACCAATTTAATTAATTATAAATTGTGAGAGGATAATTAACCATTTAATTAAATTAGCTAAAGGGTGTTAGGAATTAATTTAATTAATTCTAAAGGGATGTGTTCAATTAGAATATAATGCATTTAATCAATTCTAATGGGATGAAATAAACTTAGTAGGATGTAATGAATTTAATTAATTTGATAGAAATAGGCTAGAAACAGGCATGCATTTTAGGGTGTCCACATTTTCCCCTTTTAAAGTTTTCTTACAAAGTAATAGCATTTTAGAAAGATAATAGACACATGCGAGACTTAGTGAGCGAGAAGGTAGTGAAGAATTTGGATGCCCCAAGGAGTAAAATTGTAAAGGAATTCCATTTCAAGCGGGTAGGTGACATAACAAAGTGGTGGAAAACCACTTGAGAGGAAGAAGAAGAAAATGTAAAGGAGGATAGGAGGGATTGTACTTGTAACATGAGCATCATCTAGAGAGTGAAATTTAGATAAACTTGTTATCAGAAATAAGCCCCTTGCTTATTTTTTGGCTAACTCCCTTCATTCCCTCCTCCCTTTTGTCTCAGTTATAATTTTTATTTTTAGGGCACTCAAAACCTTCTAGACATGGCACCATTTGATAGAGCTCCTTCTCAGCTTTCTAGAAAGGTAAAATTTTCTTCCTAGCTCCATGTATTTTTGAAGTTATGGCTTGAAAGATATTTTGTGGGAAATTTTCCCTAAGCGGGCTAAATTGACCAATCAAAAGCCGCCACGTCGGCATCGGAGCAATCGGGAGGTGGGAGAATTTTTTGGATATTTACCAAGTGTTGGCACAATGGGAAATTTTCCCATGGAAAACCTGAGCTAATGGAAGGAGGCCATGTGTCCTTAGAAGGGCGGAGGTGGAGGTAAGCTTGAAATTTTCACCAAGTGTTTGGTGGGGTTCAAAGAGGAGATTTTTGGCCCGAGGGTCTGCGGTGAATAAGATGTAGCCATGTGTCCAAGCGGGGAGAAGTTGGGAAAAATTCCCAAGGGTTGGCACAAACAAATTTTTCGACCTCGGGGCCCACACCCAATAGCATTGTGCCACGTGTCCCATAGGGCATCGGTGGTTGAATTAGTGGGAAGAAGTTAGGAAAATTTCCCAAATGTTAGCGCAAAGAAAATTCTTGGCCCTAAGGCCTGCCATCCAATACGAGGAGGCCACATGTCCTCAGGTCAAGCGGAGGATAGGGGAAAGTTGGGAATTTTTCCCAGGGAAAATCAAACAAAAATATTGAAGGAAAAACCTACCCCTTAAAGCCTGAGCGGTAAGATCATGCTACATGTCCACATGGTTGCAAAAACACAAGGCAAGCCCGTAGGGAAAAATGAACATAAAAGGCCCACGTCCAATGGAATTCTGCCATGTGTCAGCCCAGGAAAGATGGTCAACAATGACAGAAAAGTTGAGAGAATATGCCCGTAGTGAATCACAGCATGACACATGTCCTCGGGTCATCCAGCTGGCGGAGAATTTTTGGAAAATTTTCCAAAGGCCGAAATGATGGGAAATGAAGCAGAAGGGCCATGACTAATCAAATCATGCGACATGGCACCAAAGCAATGAGGCACGGAGATTCTTGGGGAAATTTTCCCAAATACAAAGCGGGAAAATTTCCTAAAAATCTCTACGCCCCCTTGCTCTGGTGCCACGTGGCATGATTTGATTGGTTATAGATTTCAAATTTTCAGCCCGCCAACCCATTTTGGCCCTGTTTTTCCCTAAATTTTCAGAGGGGCATAACTTTTGATCTAGAGATCAGTTTCTTGCATTCTTTATATCAATGGAAATCTGGTGAAATTATCTACATGATTCCAAGATCAATTTTGTGTTTTAGTGGAGTTTGGAGGGAGAAAATTGGAAAACACCTCTAGCACGTGGAAATCAACAAAACTAACATTTCAACCACCATTTTTAATGAAGTATGGCACACATTCTCTCCCAGCATGGTTAAAAATGTTAGGGAATGGAATTTTGAGGGTTTCCATGCTATTTTAATACCATTTTGTTAGTGGTTGAAGCATATTTCATGTTTTCCCATGTTTCTCTCTCCTGAGTTCGAATGGGCATTGTAAAAGCCAGAATGGGCTCATTTTTGAAACAGATTAGACATTTTTCTAGCTTTGCAACTTCTCTTTTCTTCCTCATCAGGCATATTTGTAGAATTTTTACCTTTTCATGCAAATACAACATCTCTCTTTGCCTCTTGGTCATTGTAATACATTGTATTGGACCTGGAATGATAATGTATGCTATGTGGTTAAAATTTTCTCAATCCTTTCATATGTTTATTATTGTTTCCTGATCTCTCATTACATTCTAGCAATTTGTGCATCTTTTTTGTTGTATTTTCTTGTGGATTGTGTATGTTTTGCAGTAGCAGGTGTCTATTACTCCTTTGGTGCATCACCTTAATTAGACTAGTTTTATTCTTTGTATCCTCTCAAACCTATCCCCTTGGAAAAGTTTGATTAAAATATAGGTAAACCCTCTGTAGAATGTTATGCACACTTGAACAAAGGAGTTGAGGAACTAGCCTCTAATATGGAGATTCTTTTCCCACTTTTTACAAGCCCCACACTTGGGGAAAAGATTCAATGTTGTGCAATCATACTAGATGCTAAAATATCAAACTAGAAATCTGATAGAACATCAGAGGGTGCTGCTGATTTACACTAACAATTTTGGCATGCCTAGTGGGACCTTAGAGGTATTCATCTTCATTGAAACAAAATAGATGTGCATTTTTTGTAAGTTTCTTGTTTAAAGAGTCTGAATTACACATCCGGTGACTCTATGGAAGAAGAATTAGTTTGTATTTAGAAGTCAAACACTGAAAAATCATGAGAAGAATAACCACAAGGTCAAGAGTTGGAGAGGAAGAAGTATTGTTTGAGTATCTACAATTATCTCCAAGAAGAAGACAAAGAGGGAGGAGAATTCAAAGGTCTCCATCTCCACCAAACAGAACTCTATCAACTCCTCCACCTGGTAGACCTTTCATCTAATCAACAAGGGTTCTAAGGCCAATCAGAATGGCACAACACAACCCATATGTCAATTTCACTGGTAGCAACCCACTTGCTCTCAATGTACAAAATCCAATCCCAGTTGCAGCATTGAAGAACATTCCATACTTTACTGGAGAGAATCAGACCACTCCTGGTGATCATGTCAAGGATATTGCTAATATTTGTGCAATCCATGAGATTGATGAGATGCAAGTTGCTATCAAACTGCTAGCATCTTCATTCAAAGGGAAGGCTTTGCAATGGTTCAGGAGCCTTGCTTTAGGCTCTATCCAAAATTGGAACCAGTTATGTATAGCCCTCCATGAGCAGTTTGGAGAAAAGGGAGATAACTTATCCCTTTTGGAATAATTGACAACTATCAAGAGAGCTCCCAATGAGTAGCTAACTGACTTCAAATTTAGATTTCAAAGGACTTGGGAGAGAATTCCAATAGCAGTAAGGCCAATAGCAAAAGGTTCTTTTCTATATTACCTTAAAGCTTTAAATTATGATATTTCTATGTTAATTCAATCCATGGGAGGCACAACTATCCTTGCTACTTATAGCACTACCATTAGAGCTAAAAATTATCGATTTAAGTGGTAAGCTAGCTCCTAGGCCTCCAATGCCATTGTATCCAAATTTAGAAAGTCCAAGCACTAGTCAAGCACCTAATTTAGCTCATGTTCCCACTCCTAGAAATCAGAGTTCAAATGAAGCTTCTACTTCATCTTCTAGTGCCTCAAATGAACTTCAAGAAGTCATGAAGCAATTGCAAAATTTAGGTAATGAGCTGGTTACACTCAAGAGGTAGCAAGCCCAAAGTTTTAGACCTTCTTATCAGCCTCAAGCTCAGCCTAACAAGTAGCCATATCAACCTCAAAGACCACCCAATCTAGCTGCAAATCAAAATCAAGCAAGGCCTCCTACCAACAGACCATTTCAGCCCTATAATGCCAATGTTGCATCTACCTCTGAAGCACTAGTGCTAGTACAAAACAACATAGCTCAAGAGTATGACTGGTGTTTCCCATGAAATGAACCTCACAACCAATCTATGTGCTTCAATGGTGCTCTAAATCAAGCCTTAATGGTAATAACAACTGGTGTGGAGGGTGAAGGGAGTCAAGGAAATAACCAACAGTAAGAAACATCCCAGCAACAATCAGCTCCAAATGATACCACACTTGTAAACTGACAAGCAGAAGACTTTTGTGGCATGAATCAAACAATATCTCAAAGTGTTGCAGCCAACACAAGGTCAAAAAGGAGAAATTTGGGTGAAGGAAAGCCATTGGCTCCAAGTAATCCACAACCTTCTACCACTCCACAAACTGTTGGAAAACAAAATTCAGTTCCAAACATGCAACGACTGCCCAAACCAACTCCTAGACCAACTCAGATGCCATTTGTTGCTGACCATGTGCAAGGAATGAATGTGCGAGACCGAGAGGAAATAGATATATTCTTCATCTCCATTCAACATCATTGATCGGATGAAGAAGAAAAATGTAAACATATCAATGTGGGAATCACTATCCATCCTAGGCCAAAGAGATTTACTACAAACTGCCATGAAGGATTGGTCAACTTCAAATCAACAGGTCTAAATGCAAGAGAAGATACTCACAAAAGCTACCCAGCCTGAAGGGAATCATGGAGGACAGAAGGTAAAATGTTGAAGCCCCCTCCATTCTATGTTTCATTGATCATTGGGGACATATTAGTGCATAATTGCATGATTGATTCTGGGGCAAGTAGTTCAGTAATTCCCAAGAAAATAGTTGATCAGTTGGGGCTCCAATATGAAGTCATATCCAAAGGGGTAGTATAATTGGATGGGACAGTGAGTGACAACAGTAGAAGTGATTAAAAACTCAAGTCTTACTTTGCACGCATGCCCCAACGTTGTTGTTTTGCAAGATGTCTCAGTGATAGATCTTCCACCACTCTTTGCCCTATGTTTGTCAAGGGATTCCATAGCTAAGATTGGAGGTTACTTATCTACTGATTGGTCACACATGTTGTTTAGAACAAGATATGGAACCAAAGCCACAATTAGATCTAAGCCTATTACAAGATTTCACATTGAGCCTCACACTCCAAGTCAAATCAATACCAATTGTTCAGTGTTTGATCAAGAGGACTACCCAAGCACTAATGAAGCTAACACCAAGGTCTGAAGCATCCTAGATTTAAATCTTGATGAATGGGCAAGAAAGGTGCATGCTTTTGATCCTTATCAAGAAATAGAAGAATCTGAGCTAGCAGTCTATGCATGCATGAAGAAAATCAACCTATTTCTGAAATCACCAAGCCAGACCACAAGGATGACAATGAACTATGGCAGTTGTTCTTTGATGGATCAAGGAGTAGACATGGTGTAGGAGGGGGAGACATGTTTGTTTCATCTCAAGGAGTTAAGTATTATTTATCTTTTAGATTTCAGTTTGCATGTTCTAATAACACCTGCTTTGAACATGAAGCTACGATACAAGGATTGCATTGGTCAATCAAGAGAGGAATAAAGAACTTGCAAGTCTTTGGTGATATTGAGCTGATTGTCAACCAAGTTAAGGGGAAACATGCTACCAGGAATGATCTTCTCAAGTGCTACAAAAATAGGGTGTGGGACCTCATTGAATATTTTGAGGGCTTTAGCATCAAGTCCATCCCTAGAAAAGAGAACCAAGCTACTGACAGGCTTGCAGCAGTTGGAGCAGCCTTTGATGTTGTTGAAAGCATCAAGAAAGACAAAGTACAACTAAACATTCATGTGATTGTAAGGCCTTCAGTTCTAGACAACAATGTAAGTTGGAAAGTGTTTGAAAATGATCAACAAATCATCCATTTCTTACAAGAAGAGGCTGAGTTCTCAGCTAAAAATCAGGAAAAGTTAAAACAAAAATATGGTGATCAAGTGGTGCAGTTGATAACCAACAAAATGGCAAAGGGACTTGTCACTTTGGAGTCCATTTTCAATCCTAATGATCAGTTTAGGAAGGAGAAAGCAAACATCTAAGTCAAGGGAGAAGATTCAGTGCCCATCTTGGTGGAAGAAGGCAAGTCACTCCAAATTGGTAAAGTGACAACTGAGCAAGAAAGGTATGAGTTCATACAACTTTGTCAAGAATTCCCTGATGTGTTTTCTTGGAGCTATGAAGATTTGAAAGGTTTCAATCCCAAGTTAGCTCAACACACTATTGAATTAGACCCAAGTGCTAAACCCATTAGGCAAAAACAAAGGCCAGTCAATCCACACCTAGAGCCTCTCATGAGAAAAGAATTGAATAAGTTGATAGAGGCAAGTATCATATTTCTATCAAGCATTCTAGTTGGGTAGCCAACTTGGTTCCAATTAGAAAGAAGAGTGGAGAAATCAGATTGTGTGTTGACTTTAGAGATTTGAATAGAGCATCTCTCAAGGATCATTACCCACTTCCTTCTATGGAGCAGATTTTACAAGTTGTTGCTAGCTCTGAGAGGTTTTCATTACTTGATGGCTATTCAGGGTACAATCAGATTATGGTGAAGGAAGAGGATCAGTTCAAGACAGCATTCACAACCAAATGGGGGACTTATGCATATAGAAAAATGTCATTTGGGCTGTCCAACGCTGGAGATACATTGCAAAGGGAAATGGATATGGTTTTCAAGGATTTTATTAACAAAATGGTGCTAATATATCTAGATGATATCATTGTTTTTTCAAAAAATGCAGCAAACCATCTCTTTCATTTGAGACAAGTGTTCCAAAGGTGCAGTAGATTTGGGGTATCCTTGAATCCTAAAAAGTGTATTTTTATAGCTCATGAAGGAAAGCTCCTTGGCCACATTATCTCCAAAGAAAGATTAGTAATTTATCCAAAAAGATTTGAAGCCATAAGATCCCTACCATTTCCAAGCCACAAGAAAGCCCTTCAAAGTTTCTTGGGAAGGATAAATTTTGTTTGGAGGTTTGTCCCAAATTTTGCAGCCCTAATCAAGCCTATCACCAAGATGTTAAAGAAAAGCGTAGCTTTCAAATGGATAGAAGAGGGCAAGACAAATTTTGAAGAAACAAAGAGGCCATCTCACAAGCTCCAACTCTCATTAACCCAGATTTCTCCAAGGATTTCATCATCTATGCATTTAGAGGTGATGATACTATTTCTACAATTTTGGTACAACAGAACAAAGATAATGATGAGTAGCCAATTGCTTTCTTCAGCCAAATCATGGAGGACTATGAGGTGAGATATTCCTTCATTGAGAAGCATGTTCTAGTAGTGATTAGGAGCTTGAATAAATTTAAGAATCTAGTTTCCAACAACAAGGTTCAATTGTTGGTTTCTCATGTGGGAGTTAAAGACTTCCTCCTCAACAAAGACTTGAATGAAAAGAGCGCAGGTTGGATTACTCGTGTCATGGAGTATGACATTGAAATCAAAGTTATCAAGTTGGTTAGAGGAAAAGGATTGTGTGATCGGTTGGTCTTGAAGAAACAAATGGATGCATGTAATGAGGAAGAGGTTGTTTTGACGTTGCAAGATAGCCATGAACAAGGAAGCACTCAAGAAGAAAATGATAGTTTCCTCACTCCTTGCTAGACCTGAGACATAATGCACTTTCTACAAATAGGCCTATGCCCTCCAGAGATGAACAAAACCAAAAGGAGACACTTTAAATTGTAGGTTGTCCCATATGCCCTTTGTTTATGATGTTTTGTTCAAAAGGGATGTGAATGGAGTGTTTGCTAAGATGCATTGGTACAAATTAGATTCACAAAGTGTTGGGAGAGTTCCATGGTGGATCATTTGGGTGTCATTTTACACCAAGAGTGACAGTTCTCAAGATCATGAGGCTGGCTATTATTATTGGCCCAATATTTTTAGTGATGTTATGCATGGATCAAGAAGTGCAAGAATTGTGCATTCTTCATAGGTAAGGAGAGACTAGCTGCCCTTCCATTGCATCCAATTTTAGCTGACCAGCCATTCATACAATGGGGTTTTGACTTCATTAGAGTCATTAACCCAAATTCAAGCCAAGGACACAAGTGGATTCTAACATCAACAGACTACTTCACCAAGTGGACTGAGGCGGTGGCACTCAAGGAAGCAAATGAATCTAGCATCTTGGACTTCTATGAAGGGATAGCAACTAGATTTTGCATACCTGCTACAATAATATCAGTTAATACATTAGCATTCATTGGATCCAAGGAAACTGAATGGGTTGTCAAGAATGAGACCTACCTAAGTACTTCATCAAATTATTATCCTTAGGGTAATGGCCAAGCTGAATCTACAAACAAGAACTTGTTAAGGATCATCAAGAGGACTCTTGATGAAAATTAGAGGTCTTGGCATACTAAGTTGAAATCAGCCTTGTGGGCTGATAGGATAACCCCCAAGAGATCTACAGGTAATTCTCCATTCAAGCTTGTTTATGGAAGGGAGGAAAGTTTTCCCATGTCACTTGAGTTGCCAACATTAGAAATCATGAAGCAGTTGGAGTTATTGGAGTTTGGGGCCATGGAGGTTAGGTATGCAGAATTGATGGAGCTCCAAGAAATCAGAAATCAGGCATCCCAAGCAATGGAGAAGGATCAAGCTTTGATTAAGAAGACCTTTGACACAAAGGCCAAGGATAGATCCTTCCAATTTGGGGATCTAGTGTTAAAATGGGATGCATACCAAGAAAAGCGGGAGGCATTCAAAATTTGATGCCATTTGGAGTGGCCCTGCATGGTCATAGAGTGTAAGGAAAACAATGCCTTCCAATTGTCTACATTGGATGGTGAAGAATTACTGATTCTAGTCAATGAAATCCATCCGAAGCATTTCTACTCTTTGAAAGAAATTCTCCACCTTTTACATATTAGTTTAGGTTTTCATTCATCTAAGTGCTTATGCACATTGTTTTGTTGTAGTTTATATTTGCTTTCCCTAAGTGCTTTGGCACAAGCTTGCTGTTTTGGGAAATGTATTTTGTAGGCCTTGCCCAAATCAGATGGTGTTCTTCCCTCCATCTTCCTCCTTGCATTGTTCTAATTAGTTGGGGTACCAAGCAGAGAATTTAATGACTCCATGCCCAATGGATTACTTGAAACTGCTAACTTCATCCAATAGGTAGATGACCCCTTTGAGTCACCAAAATTGTTATCCAAAATAAGCCCCTTGCTTATTTTTTGGCTAACTCCCTTCATTCCCTCCTCCCTTGTGTCTCAGTCAGAATTTTTATTTTTAGGGCACTTAAAACCTCATGGACATGGCAAAATTTGATAGAGATCCTTCTCAGCTTTCCAGAAAGGTAAATTTTTCTTCCTAACTCCATGTATTTTTGAAGTTATGGCTCGGCAGAGTTTTTGTGGGAAATTTTCCCTAGACAGGCCCGCCGGCCAATCAGAAGCCGCCATGTCGGCATCGAAGCAATTGTGAGGTGGGAGAAATTTTTATGATTTTTACCAAGTGTTAGCGCAATGGGAAATTTTCCCATGGAAAACCCAAGCCAATGGAAGGAGGCCACGTGTCCTCGGAAGGGCGGAGGTAGAGGTAAACTTGAAAATTTTACCAAGTGTTTGGCGGGGTTCAAAGAGGAAATTTTTGCCCGAGGGCCCACCGGCGAATAAGATGTGGCCACATGTCCAAGTGGTGAGAAGTTGGGAAAAATTCCCAAGGGTTGGCACAAACAAATTTTTTGGCCCGAGGGCCCACATTCAATAGCATTGTGCCACATGTCCCACAGGGTGTCGGGGGTCGAATCGGCGGGAAGAAGTTGGGAAAATTTCCCAAATGTTAGCGCAAAGAAAATTCTTGGCCCCAAGACTCGCCACCAATATGAGGAGGCCATGTGTCCTCGGGTCAAGTGGAGCGTGGGGAAAGTTGGGAATTTTTCCCAAGGCAAATCAAAGGAAAATATTAAAGGGAAAAACCCGCCCCCAAAGCCTCGAGCCAGTAAGATCATGCCACATGTCCACGTGGCAAAAAAAACACAAGGCAAGCCCGCAAGGAAAAATGAACATGAAAGGCCCACATCCAATGGAATTTTGCCACATGTCTAGCCCAGGGAAGATGGTCAATAGTGACAAAAAGTTGAGAGAATATGCCCGCGGTGAATCACAACATGACACATGTCCTTGGGTCATCCAGCCGGTGGAGAATTTTTGGAAATTTTTCCAAAGGCAAAACGATGGGAAATGAAGCAGGAAGGGCCCATAACCAATAAAATCATGCCATGTGGCACCAGAGCATAGTGGGGTGTGGAGATTTTTGGGGAAATTTTCCCAAATGCAAAAAGTGGGAAAATTTCAAATTTTCGGCCTACCAACCCATTTTGGCCCTGTTTTGCCCTAAATTTTCAGAGGGGCATAACTTTCGATCCAGAGCTCGGTTTCTTACGTTCTTTATATCAATGGAAATCTAGTAAAATTATCTACATGATTCTGGGCTCAATTTTTTGTTTTGGAAGAGTTTTAAGGAGAAAATTAGAAAATTCCTCTGGCACGTGGAAATCAACAAAACTGACATTTCAACCACCATTTTTAATGAATTATGGCATGCATTCTCTCCCAACATGGTTAAAAATGTCAGGGAATGGAATTTTGAGGGTACCATGCTATTTGAATACCATTTGGTTTGTGGTTAAATAATCTTTCATGTTTTCCCACGTTTCTCTCTCTTGAGTTCAAATGGGCATTGTAAAAGCCAGAATGGGCTCATTTTTGAAGCAGTTAGACATTTTTCTGGCTCTGCAACTTCTCTTTTCTTCCTCATTAGGTAGATTTGTGGAATTTTTACCTTTTCATGCAAATAAAACATCTCTTTTTGCCTCTTGGTCATTGTAATGCACTGTATTGGACCTGGAATGATAATGTATGCTCTGTGATTAAAATTTTCTCAATCCTTTCATATGTTTATCATTGTTTCCTGATCTCTCATTACATTCTAGCAATTTGTGCATGTTTTGTGTTGTATTTTCTTGTGGATTGTGTATGTTTTGTAGTAGCAGGTGTCTATTACTCCTTTGGTGCATCACCTTAATTAGACTAGGTTTATTCTTTGTATCTTCTCAACCCTATCCCCTTGGAAAAGTTTGATTAAAATATAGGTAAACCCTCTGCAGAATGTTATGCACACTTGAACAGAGGAGTTGAGGAACTAGCTTCTAATTTGGATATTATTTTCCCACTTTTACAAGCCCCACATTTGGGGAAAAGATTCAATGTTGTGCAATCATACTGGATGCTAAAATATCAAACTAGAAATTCGATAGAACATCCAGAGGGTGCTGCTGATTTGCACTAACAAAACTTTATTTTGATGTTTCACAATAGAGTTGTCACCATGATTACAAAATAATCAAGATGTTTAACCTATTATGTGTGTAAAACAAACACACATACAACAAAAAAAAAAAAAAAAAAGACAAAATAGGAAAAAAATCAATATAAACCGTAAAACTATGCACCATTTCTGTAAGGAAGCCAAGATTAAAACAATTTTTTCATGAAACTCCAATAATCCAAGTTTTTCATGAAAGTGACAAAAATTTACAGCACTCAAGGTATTTGTGAGGATGTCAACAACTTGCTCTTGTTGGCATGAACTTGAGATCTATATCACTACTTAACATCTCACTAATGAAGTGTATTTGTATCTCAATGTATTTCATCCTCTCGATGCTATACTCAATTATGTGAAAGATCTATGGTGCTCTATTTTTCGTAGAACAAAGGAATACTACCTTGATCCTCCATATTTATCTCAGCGAACAACCTATTTAGCCATAGTTCCTCGTTTGTAGCTTCCATTGCACCTCTGTACTCGGCTTGATTGAAGAGATATAAATAATTGACTTTTTTCTGCACCAAGTAATGACACCTACACCAAAATTAAACACATAACCAGAAGTATATTTTTTATCTAATACATCACCAACATGATCAGATTCAAAAAATCCAGATAAGTTAGGATTTTCATCCTTAGTATAATGCAACCCATAATTGATTGTACATTTAATATATCTAAAAATTCTTTTTGCAAGATTCCAATGATCTCTACAAGGTTCTGCATAAACCTATAAGAAATTCCTACTACATAGAAAATATCTGGTCTAGTTATAGTTAGATAAATCAAACTACTAACTACCCATATAAAGTAGGATCAAATTTTTCGCATACAAGTTTAGGATCAAGTTTTATTCCAATTTCCATAGGTGTAGAGATTGGTTTACACTCAATCATATAAAAAAATTTAGTACATTGGTTGCATATTGTTCTTGAGAAATAACAATAGGATGCTTATCTTGAAATACAACCATGTCAAGAAAATGATGTAAGAAACCTAAATCATTCATTTCAAAGTACTATTTCATTTTTCTTTAATCCTATGAATTAAATTAGGAATATCACCAGTCATAAGAAGAGCATCCACATATAGACATACAATGATAATGTGATAACCTTATTACTATATGAATAAATCCTTTTTAGAAGAAGAATTAAAAAACCTAATTATTTAAGGAAAGCATTATTTTTTTCATACCAAGCTCTAGGAGCTTGCTTTAAACCATACAAATATTTTTTCAACTTACAAACATAGTTTTCTTTACTAGTTTCTTCAAAACCTTTAGGTTGATACATGTAAAGTTCTTCTTTTAAATCACCATTCAAAAATCATTTTTCACATCCATTTGGTGGATTTCCCACCCAAACTGAGCAACAATAGCAAACAAGGTCCTAATAGTGCTCATTTTAGCTACAAGGGCAAAGGTCTCAACATAATCTATCCCAAGTTTCTGAGTGAAACCTCTAGCAACAAGTCTAGATTTATATTTGTCAATACTACCATCAACATTATATTTTACTTTGTATAACCATCTAGACCCTATAACGCTTCTTTTCTCAGGAGGTGGAACCAACTCCCGGAGTTTAGAATAGATGATTATTGTTACTTTTATTTAGTACATATAAATGATGATGTTACATGTAGCTTAGTTTTCATGTTCATATCTTAGCTTTGATTTATGATGTATGATGATATTATGGATATATGATGATGTGGTACATATCTCGATGATTGTAAATATGTGATAACAACAAGGTACATGCAATTGACACAAATAAAAAGAAATTTTAACAAATCTAAACACACACATACTAAATAATTAAAACATACCATGGCTTATTTAATAAACCGGGATGAAAACACAATTCTAAAAAGAAAACAAGTCAAATAAACCCAATATGAACAAGAATTAACTACACCAAGTTATATATGAACTAAAGTGCTAATAACTCTTATGTAATTGGTTTATAAAGAAAACACAAAACCCTATATACACATTAAGATCAGAAAACTAAAGCTAGGGATGAGCCTAGTTTCCTTCTTACATACAATTGAGTGAAAAATGTGCAAAACAAGTCTTACACACACCTAAAATATACAAGGTTAAGAAAATACTAACATCCTAACATCAATTATCTACTCAAAGCTAATAAAGCAACAAGTACAACACAATGCTCGAAGACAACATTCAATGCCACCTGTAATGTGTTCTATGGTGAAGAATAAACATATATGAATGCTCGTAAGTGTTTTATTATAAACATAAGAGGATTAAATTAATTTGTATTAAATGTAATTCAAGTTTTCCCTAAGAAAATTTATATTATGAAGGGTTAATTGATTGGTTTTTCCTCGAGCATAGATATACATCATGGGAAAGAAAAGTGATTATCAGAAGATGATCGGAATGATCGAGTAGGATTGGCATATAATGGCGATATTTTTTTAACTATGTTATTCACTTGCTGATATTTTTCAAACATTTTTTAATTGTTTTTTTCTTTTTGAATATTATGATTTTTTTGGGTTTTTGCTAGTTTTATCTTGTTTTGGGATTTTAGAATATATTAAAATGTTTTTATTTTATTTTTGAACATATTTCAATTTTTTTGGATATTTGAATGTTTTTGGTATTTTGAAACATATTTGAATTTTTTTGTGTTTTGAAACTTTATTTTCATGAATAAGATCTTATATTAATATAGCAAGTATAATGATACAAGATAATTAAACAAAAAGAGTGGTATGAGAGAACAATCTAAAGCCATGAAAAAACTAGGACAAACCTAGGAAAAAAGCAACTAATACATAGTCACAAATGGAAATAAACTAAGTAGTCCCCGCAAAGAGTTGACCGGTTGTAGGAGGATCGTGATCATTAGGTAAGTCGAGCTAGGAAGGTCTTGGCCATTATCAAGCACTTCCCATCCAAAATGATCATGACCATCCTCTTCAATGTCTTGATAGTGCCATAAGTAAGTGAGATGGCTAAGGCCATATGTGAAAATTTATTTTGTGGGGGAAAAATACTCCACCTATCATGAGTGCATAGATCAGAGGAGTTAGTGAGACCTAAATGAGATCACAAGATGGTGGGGGATCCCCATCCGTGGTGAAGATATGGCGGTAGGGGAGAAAATATCCACCTCGAGGCTAAGCTGTAAGGGGAGTGGAAAGATCATATGAATAAGAGGCACTCATAACAACTCAAATAACCACCAAGGGGACAACCACCATGGGGAAAAGAGCACCAGGTAGGAGAGGGTGTCTCTTGAGCCATGTTGCATGGTGTGTCACCCAAATTACAAAGGAGAGTCCTGGAGGTGCTCAATTAAAGGACCAAACTATTCTCTTGCACTTGAATCTACATTAGCACATCGGAGATAGCCATCAACTTGTTATAAATATAAAAATGTTGATCAACTTGGGCATGATAAAATAACCATGAATTCCTTTCTTTCCAAAGCCAAAATAGAATTTCCCCTCTAAAATCATGCCAAATTTGTCCAAACATGTGAGGCATCCTAGGATTTTCACCTTGTAGAATGTTCTTCACGGTGAAACATTCTAGTTTGAAGGAGATGAAGAAAGAATGGATCTAATTCTAAACTTTTTGTGCTTTACTACAAAACCAGAAGAGATGGGATAAGGTTTCCAAGTTCCCACGGAATGGATATTTGGGAGACAGAACACCAATTTGATCCAAACGGGCACTAATTGGCATACCTTAATGGAGTACACACCATAAAAATGAGAAATTTTGCATTCCACACAAGTTGACCAAACAATATCAAATCTCCTTCTACGAATGGAAGGGGAAGAATAAAACCCCCATAGATTGTTGTACTTATAAACCATGGGAAGATGGGGAGATAGAAAAAATTAGCCTTTGCTTGAAGATTAGTTTCAAAAGGAGTATCCACAAACCATTTCCAATATGTTCACTATGGACAGGAGGAGATCACAATAATGTTTTGGCTCATATGGTCTAGGACACAGGTGATAATTTCAAAAATGCTTGTCTGATCTTGGGAGGTAAGGTATAACTTGGCTCTGAGCTCATTCCAGGGAGGCCAAGTTTAAAGGTGTTTGCAAAACAAATCCTAGATGGTATGAATTTCATGCTTGAAAATCTTAAGTGCACGGATCCTAGGGACCTATGTAGGACACCAATCATAGAACTAGATGACTTTCAACCACCAAAAGGAGTGATTATTAACGAGATAGGCCATTATGAAAAATTTCACCTTTCCAATGGAGCCATGGTTTAATATTTTCCCATGCTTTTCATATGCTTTTAAGAACAAATGTGTTGATCACTTTGATAAGCACCAGGAAATGAGAATATTTATGAAACATAAACCCTTATAATGTAACCAACCATAAGGGTATCCCTCCTCTATAGCATGGTGTAGAACTAATTTCTAGGCTTTTTGTCCTTATATGCTATAATATTCCCATTCTCGCATAGAGCTCCTATCTTTGATGTAAGATGTCGATAATTTTTTTCCTCCAAACTCCCTGGAAGACAACAAGTATCTCATGTAACTTTGTGAAATCCTTTCTAAATAAACATTAAATTAGAGAAAATATTTGAAAATCCTTTCCAACTTTTGCATAGATTTTCTAGATGGGACCCAACACGAGGAGTAATAGACATGAGTGACTTTGAGCACTTTCGAGAAAATATGGAAGTTACCCGCTAAATAAAATGGTTTGGTTATCTAATACTCCATTTTTTTAGCGACCTATTGAATAACATATTTCTAAATATTGATAGGAGATGCCAAGAAATTTAAACATCTCACCATGCCCAATCATTTTCCAATCAAAAAAATCCATCTAAGGGGGTCTTTGGAAGGAAGAATTTCCTATAACATTGCATTTTTTCCACCAAATAGATGAGCTAGATGCTAAAAAATGTATTGAGGAACTTTATGAAATTATAGTTATTCTCATCCTCTATGAGAATAAGAGAGGAATCATCTGCAAAGTGGCCATTGAGAAGTTGGGCATGTCCAAGGGAAGGAAAAGGAATCCCTCTGACCATCCCTTGAGCTCTATCTTTAGCAAGAATATAACCAAAACCTTCCGTCATGAGCACATAAAGATTTTGAACCAAGGGGCCTATCGAATGGAATAAAAGAGGAAAAATGAGGAAAAGATGTGCCCATTAATGGTGATTTGTACTAAGGAATTAGAGAAGAGAATCTTGATAGATTGAATGAAGATAGCACGAAAGCCCAATTATTGAAGTATGACAAAGATAAAATTATATTCTAGTCATAGGCCTTCTCAAAATTAATGAAAATGGCTGGCTAACTAGGATTACAATACTATTCCATACCTTCCCAAACAACTATGATGTTTTTAAGAATGTATCTCCCTAGATAAAGCCAGATTTTTTTGGTGAATAATGGTGATAGGATGTTCCATAATTGAATGGAAAGAGCTTAGGAAATAATATTATTAGAAACATTGAGCGGGGTGATAGGGTTCGGTTGGTTATTATCCGGGGTCCCTAGGATTGGGTAAGAACTTGATATTCCCTTTGTTAATATTCATGCCCAGTGATTGATTATGGAAACCTTCAAGATAGACTTGAAATAGGTCCGAGAAAAATAGATTCCTAAAGTAATTTGTAGAACTCACATGGAAACCCATCGCACTCAGGTTCCTTTTCATTAGCCATTTACATGAATGCTTCATGAAGGTCATCAAGGGTGAACATGTGATTGCATGTGATATTCTATTCTTGAGATAACTTGTGCAAAAATTCAGCTAGACATTCATCCAAAGCAACACGTCGCTCATCCAAAAGAGGTTGAGCCTAAAAAAGTAGCTTGTAATGGTTGAAAAATACCTACAACATATGTTAGAGGTATGTGATCTGAGTGCATCCATCATTGATGACCTATATTTTATTAAAAAAATGCTTGGATTTGAGGGAAAGAAAAAAATTCTTTCAAAACCCGATCCCCCACTTTAAGCCAATGTAAATAGGAATGGATTTGAGTGCCTCGAGCATTAAAATTATCTGCTATTAATCTTATGGCAGATCTCTACCATACGAGTTATAGATTTTCAAAAAAGGGCTTCCTTTAAGTGCCATCACTACCAAGATAAGAGCGAAGGAGGTAGCGGAGTATGATCTATGCTATTTTTTAAGAAGCTCTCAACCATAAATTCTAGGGAATCCTATTGTCCTAGTCATTGCATCCTCCGGCCATTGAGTCCATATAGAAGTATGAGGTGGATGATAATGTCGCAAGTGACTAGCCGAGGTGTTAACTTCCACACATGCTTGATATGATGGATTGTGGGCCCATGTTCCATCAAGGCAGTATTGAGAAAATAATGACCTTTATGAAAAAAGTGTCACCTATCTTGCCAACTAATGTGAAATCAGATAGCTAAAGGGTCTAAAAGGATGAAATCTAGCATCACTTCCATAGGAAAGTAAAAGGTGTTGTCAAAATCCAAAAAATCTTGAGTTGATAGCATGGATCTATTGATCTATTTGAAAACTCGAGCCGATTTGCTTTGGAGGTTAGATCAAGTAAACCAAGCTTTAGAGGCGGGTATACGAAAAGTGTTGGGGTCATTAAAACTAAATTTATTGCACATATAGAACCACACTTATCTTTCGCTAGTTATACATCACACAAGCAACTACCCGTACTTATCGGAGAGTGGATCCACCATATTAAAACATAGTTGAATGTTTTTAGTGTTTTGAAACATATTTTAATGTTTTTGGGTTTTGAAACATATTTGAATGTTTTTGAGTTTTGAAACATATTTCAATGTTTTTGGTTTTTTTGAAAAATATTTGAATGTTTTTGGAGGTTTTTTAGTTTTAAACATGTGCCAATGAAAGAGGAAAAGGTATTACCAAGCCATATTATGCATAGTACAAGTGAACAAGTCCAACGTGTAGACACTAAATCATGCACTTTGGGTATATTTATAGGTCCCGATCACATACCACTATTCATATGATATGATTCCTAAGTGAGAAAATTACTAATTGACCATTGTATTTGGCCTCGTTTCTTGCTTCTCGGTTCCCTTCTTGGTCTCACACACCCCATTTCCAATTATAACTTTTGATATTTCAACTTTTTCAGTCTAGACACTAGTTCCCAACTAGGATGCCAATACCCATGTGCCCCCATCCCCTCTGGATGCCCCCGACCTCTTTATATCTTGATCATATCTTTTAGGTCTTTTATAACCATTGGGAATCTTAATTTCTTGGTTTTGGGCTTTCTAGTAGTAAATTACAAAATTCAATCAAGGGAATCATATAAATACAAAGCTATGTGATCATAATAAAGGACTAATCTCTAATCCTCTATTAGTATCACCTAATTTTACATCGAAAGGCATCTTAAGAGCATCAAATAATCCATTTAGCATCCATATAGAATCCATTCAAGGGAAAATGGACTTCATTCTTTCGTATACACTTTATAGGAGGAGAAGTTCATTTTTTCATGCACACATCTATTTACATCTATACATCTAGATATTTCTTTTCTATCAAGTGTATCTTACACAAGAGCCACCTAAGGCATGATTGTACACACACATACATAGAACTAAATAGAGTATGAAATGTAGTGCAATGCCTAGATCATAATTCCACTTAGTCGGGTGACCTCCGGGGTCATTCTGACTCCCCATTTGCATCTTTTTCTTTTTAGGATTTGATTTTTTTGGGGTTTTCCAAGTGCTCTTTCTCTTTGAAATTTTCAAGAAAACTTGGTGATTAACCAATGACCTATAGGAGACTAACAATGAAACTTTACGAGTATCTTGCGACCTTGTAAAAATCATTTTCGAGCTTCGCATAGTCACACTACCTACATAAGGTCTCTAGCACCCTCAACCCAATCTAGGAAACCTAATCCCATAATTTCCGATGGTTCTACATTTATCTAGGCTTCGTTGAGAAATTCTACCTTCATGTTCCATAAATTTTCCACCTTGACATAGTTCAGATTAATTACAAAATCAGATAAGTATCTCATCCCTTCTCTAGAAGTTAGGGTTTACATTTATTTACTTATTTCTTAGGTCAGATATGTGCTTTACTTATATATAATTATGTTACGACTCTGTAATTAGTATTTAGCATTTATATTTCTATATTTACTTAATGATTTGGTGAACATGACTCATTTGAACACTCTTCGATCTTCATTTATTTCATTTCTCTAATTTTCCTAGGATCTTCTCATCATGGATATCTCTATTCATGATTTCTTGCTAGCTAATCCTAATTTTCAAGATAAAATTATTACTCTCTTGGCTAATACTTGCATCCCTTCTAATATTAATCTGGACATAGTTTATCAGACATTTGTGGATGCATTCTTTCAAAAATTACTTTTCCATCTCTTATAGTTGATAATCTATTTGTTTATGACAATGATCCTCCTCTTTATATACGAATATGCATTCATAACTGGGGTGTTAAGAGAAATTTAGTCAATAATGGATCCGATATTAATATTTTTCCTTTATCATTCATTTAGAATATAGGCCTTTTTGTAGCTAATATTAACCCAACATCTATTTCTCTCCGGGCATATGATTCCACTACGTGTCCATGTCTCAAAAATAATTTTTAGCTATCACATTTTGGCCTAAAACAGTTCATATAGTTTTCTTTTCATTGATTTCCCTGTTTCATATAATTGCTTACTTGGAAGGCCAGGACTTCATAGAAAGCAAGTAATACCTTCTGATCCATTGGTGTATCAAATTATTACATGAGGGCATTGAATATTCAGTTCCCACTGATAGTACCCCATTCCAATATTGTAACCTAGACTCAACTCACTGCATCACCTATTCCAAATTTTTATACTATACATCCTACTATTGATCCATGACCCGCGTACTATCCAAAAACTTTCCTCCACTCAAAGGAACTATTTATGCATTATAAATTATTCCATCTACTTCAATATCACCCCCTCCTTCTACTAATGTAATGGTACTCTATCATGGTTATGTTCATACATCGTAAATCACACCACCATCATTATCCTATCATGGGAAATATGTAACCAAACCACCTCCGTTGACATGAACTCTCTTCATGAATAATACTTATTGGTTACATATTCCATTCAATCCTACATGCTCTGACAATATTTAAACATATGATGGCTTGGTTTGTCTAGGATTCATGTTGGATGATCTCAACCCCCCATCACCTCATTTATATCATGGATACGTTTGCATTATTATTTCTTATGGCCTTTGAGTATTTCATCTATCAGTCTTTGTTGAATGCACTTCATGCATTTTTCCAATTACTCTAAGACAATCTTGGCTTGATTATATTGATGGTACTTTAGATGCTGATCATATAGACATTTCATTCTCTATGCCCTTTGGCAATTTTTTTTTTTTTTTTGAAATGATTTAGCTTGTTGGTATGCACATGGATGTCCATTACCATCTTTCAATGATAAATAATATGTAATGGGCATTTATTATCTATGTCACAATGGATCTTTGTGTGATTAACCTCATACTATTGTTTACCAGGTATTTGATGCATCTCTATTCGAATTTGAACATGAAAATGATGATCTATTAGATAACATTACTTATTCCTTTTACACATCATATAGTTGGGGGAATCATGATTCTTCCCCCCTCTATATTTATCATGTGTCTCACACATCTACCATTTATATTTTTAATTTGCATCTAGTCTTTCACATATATCTTGTACATCTTAATACACTTATATTTTCATTACTTGGTGACACACTCTTGTGCTATAGTTCACACTTGAATATTGATGGAATACTACATTCATGAACCTAACATCATACACATGACACATTTCACACTCGACGCATTCATGACACATCTTCTCGGCACACATTCACTAAAACACACTTCTCGATGATGCACTCTAGGTACATGGTTCATAATCATCTACCGAGGGTTTAAATGCGAAATTAACCTCACCACACTCACACATAGTTATCTACACTCTATGATTTTTGATCATATCTTTCTAGTACATAATTCAAACCATTTCCCAATGATGCACTCTTGTTATATGGTTCATTCTTGACTATTGAGGGGGCATTTATAAATGAACCTCATCTCATGCATAATCATTCACATTAACTTAGGGGGCACATGGATCATATCACGAAATAATTCATTCTATTTCATCTCACTCATCCACAACATACTACATATCTTGGTTACACATTATTCTTGTTTACTTATGCTCACATGTTACACTTTTCTTACTATGTTAGATGAATATTTTGTATGTCATTATATTTTCTATATACACATGTGTGTTCATTTTCCTTATAGTTAATTATAAAATAATTTACATAGATCGTTACATGTAGCATGGATTATTAGCACTATACCTTTTACCGGTCTCGTAGCAGGCTCCCGGGAGCATCCACTTTCATACACACTATAGGTGTTATTGTTTCAATTTATACTACTTCATATTCTTACTAGCACATGACTCTATCAAATCGTAAATGGTTTGACTTTATTTGTATCTATCTAACATGATAATGAGTGCTTCATGTGCAACATTTGTCTTACATGAACTATTTTCTACCATAGTTGTCTCATTACAATTTGTTTGGTACTATTTTTCATTTTATGCCATTATTTGTGGGATTTTCCTATGTCTTGCTTGTTCTATGATTTCTTGTATGATTTTTTCTTCTTTGGCCCTGATTACCTTGTGACATTGTAAGTGATGTCCCATGTTTGAAGCACACTTTTTGTGGTATATATTGTCTTCTTACTTGTTAGCATACATTTTATCTTTTATATGTGTATTTGTCTTGTCTATACTAACACATGTTTTCTAGCCACTTTGTTTGTGTGTGCCTTGGTTTCTACCAAACACACTCCCTCCCCCGGAGGGAATAAATTTAGTGTAGTTTCCAGTCCTATCCTTTGGGCCACATAATCCTATCGATCTCGCATGCACCCCAAATGAGGGGGCATACATTGGGTGAATCAATCACCCCACATAGAAGTTCACAGCCACAATACAACACATTTCAATATAAAATCAGCACAATCTACAATCTCATGAATGACCCAAAATATGACTTGGGTCTCTAGTACAATAAATATGCACATGCCCGAGACTCGAGACATGAGCACTTGGTCACTCCCGATCCTTCCTAGGTGCCTATGACCAAAGGGGGCATAGATTACACCATTTTTCTCAAATAAACATAGTTTGCGGTAGTCTACACAATAGTCTTCTTAGTATAGGCATAATCCTCTAGCAATGAACATGCATGCTTTCTTCTCTTTTCTATTTTCATGTTAGATCAAAATAGATCAAAATGGATTAGATTTGAACAAAACATGATCACTTGGTGTATAAATATTTAGGAAGAAGTCAAAGGTTAGAGAATAACACTAGACCTTTCTCCCTACACCTCTTCTTCCATGGTTTGAGATTTCCCATAAAACTCACACTTGGCACAATTGGCATGAGATCGCCTAATTTTTTTATTTTTTTGCGTAATATCACCCAAAAAATAAAAATATTTCTTATACAACATTTTTGGATCCTTTCTTCCCTTTTCACTCATCATGAATCAAGTGCACATGTTCCTTTTCACATTTTTACATACTTTATACACACTTTTACATGTTTGGATCGAATTTTTCATATACATGACTTTGAATACTCTTTTTCTCTTCTCTTTTGTAGGTCCATCCTTATGGGAAGAAATAGTAACATCATCAAGAATCAAGTGACATCGACAATAGGTACAACGTCACACATACATTATGATTTCTCCCCTAGGTTCACCGCCTCTTCTCTAGATTCCACTCTTCATTTTTATCACTTCACACTTTTTCTTGTCTCCTCAACACACTTTTTTCCATCGATATACATGGTTATAAATTAAACATATCTTATCGACTTTAGGTTATCGAGTATTCACTCAAAAACATAAAGTGGGGAACATGTAGACACTAAATCACACATTTTGGGTATATTTCTAGGTCCCAATCACATACCACTATTCATATGATTCTTAAGTGAGAAAAGTACTAATTGACCACTTTCTTTGGCCTCTTTGTTTGTTTTCTGGTTTCCTTGTTGGTCTCACACAACCTATTTCCTAGTCTAAATTTTGATACTCAAGATTTTATTTGTCTAGAAATTAGCACCCAAGCAGACACCAATACCCAAGCTCCCTCGTCCCCTCCAGGTGCCCCGACCTTTTTTATATTTCTCACATATTTTGGGTCTTTTTAGCCATTGGGAATCTTATTTTCTTGGTGATCATCATTTTAGTGGTAAATTATGAAATTAAAACAAGGGAATCATATAAATAAAAACCTATTTGATCATAATAAATGACCAAGCTCTAATCATCTATTACTATCACCTAAGGTTACATCCAAAGGCATCTCAAGAGCATCAAAGTATCCATCTAGTATTTATTCAACAGACAATGGATATAATTATTCTACATACACTTCATATGAGGGGAAGTTCATTTTTCAATGCACACATCTATTTACATATCTAAATATAGCTATTGCTCGTTATCAAGTGCATCTTGCATAAGAGCCACCTAGGGAATGATTCTACACACATGTAAAACTACATAGAGTTTGAAATGTAGTGCAGTGCCTAGATTGTAAGTTCACTAAGTAGGGTGACCATTAGGGTCAGTATGACTCCCCATTTTCATCTTTCTTCTTTTTAGGATTTGATGTGTTTCAGTGTTTGTAGGTTCTCTTTCTTTTTTTAGGTTTCAGGTGAACTAGGTGATTAACCAACAACATATAGGTGACTAACATCAACACCTTGTGAATATATTACGACCATATAAAATTCATTTTTGATCTTCTGCGTAGTCACCGGTGCCTAAAAAGGCCACTAGCCCCTAGAAACCTTGACCCAGTCTAGGTGACCTAGTTCAACCATTTTCGATTGTTCTTCATTTTTCCGAGATCGGTTACGACATTCTACCTTCATGTTCCATCATTTTTCCATTTTGACATATTTTAGGATTAATTGTAAAATTAGCTAAGTATATTATCCCTTCTATTACACGTAGGGTTTTAAATTTATTTACTTATTTCTTAGGTCATATCTATTTTTTATTTCTATATCATTACGTTGTGACTCTATAATTGGGATTTAACATTTATATTTCTATATTTTCTTAATCACAATAGAATTAAGGAGGAGATACAAATAAAATGGGTGACCAATAGTAGATAAGCATGAAAGTGAAAACCCGACTAGGAAAATATGCTACATAAGGTAGGATAGAACGAAAAATATTAGGACAAGGTGAAACTAAGAAGCAATAAATTGTGCTTGACATGCCCCCATATACTCTCGGAGGATTAAAAATATAATTTTTTATATGAACTACATTCACGGGATCTTTAATCTCTTTTCCATCTTGTTCAGATAACTTATATGCTCTAGATCTAAATTTAGTAGTCATAATATATGGTCCTAACCAATTAGGTTCAAAATTTCCCTTCTTCTCACATTATTTTGTAGTATTTTTCTAATTTTCCTTAAGCACAAGATATCTAATCTAAAATTGTCTATGTTTGATCCACTTATTATAAATAAACCAAATTTAATTTTTATATACCTTTAGATGGTCCCAGAAATGAATTATTTTCTCATCGAAGAGCTCTAGTTGTATAAGGTATGGTTGGAGGTAATCCTCTTCATGCACTAGGTGTTATAAGGATATGCGGAGGGAAGGGAGCTCTACGTTAATGGGTAATACAACATCATAGCAGTATACTAGGGAGAAAGGAGTTGATCCGGTTGGGAGTACTGAGAATGATGTGTGATAGCTCTAGAGGGTGGGATGTAGTTGTGTGTGCAAATTATGACCATTTTTATTAATAATATTCTCAATATTGATTTACTAATTTTGTTGGATGTTTTAGGTGGCCATTATATTATGGGTGATATGGAGTTTTCCATTATTGGTGGATATGGAATTTTTTAGTGAGTGCTTTGACATTCTTGATTTTTAAGGATCTACCATTATTGGTAGCAAGATATGTAGGGATTCTAAAGTGAAAGATGATGTGGTTAAATATGAACTTAGAAATATTTGACGCAGTTGATGTATGTAAGAGGCATATGTTCTATCCACTTGGTAAAATATTTATTGGTAGTGATTATATGGAGTCGTAGTTGTCAAAGGATATGGGTTTAAGTTTTCTGACTAAGTCAAACCCCCATCTGGAAAAAGGCCAGGGTAAATTGATAGGCTTAAGGGATTTTCGGGGTCCATGAATTAGATTACAATTCCCTTAATATTCTTGACACTTCATGATGAATTTACACTTTTTAGACTCTATAGTGGGATAATAGTAACCCATTCATAATATTTTCTTAGAGGACCATTTAACTTGTATGTGTACTAAAAATACTTTAATATATTTCAACTAGTGTTTGATTCAATTATTCTTGATTGGGACACCCTAAAAGAGTCCTATCATAGTATCTTCGGTAAATGGTATCAACATGTATGGTGTAGCATGAAGCACATTGTGCTAAGGATATTTTATTGGTTGAGTTCATGTTGGAGGGATAGGTTTTGTCTTGGATAAACATGGAAATTTCATAATACTAGGGATTTTTAGGACAAAAATTTCACACATCATGGTACACTAAGAAAAATTGTATGCGGGTGCCAAAATATGTTCCATGAGAAACTCGTTGTATGTTTGATTTTTATCAAACTTAATAAGATATGTGATAGCCGTCATGGAATCTGCTTACTTTATTCTATGTTCCAGAACTTGTTTGAATGTTATAATATGAAAATATCTTTTAAATTTTTTAACCATGTGTTTGTATGGACCAATATTATCATATTTGTCTATATATTCTCCATTTTCCTATTTGAAGATTATGAGGATTCTTAAAAATATGTCATCTCTTCGAACCATTAATATATAGAAAATATGAGACATGTTATTAGATATTCATATTCTCGCTATATTATTGGTACATGGAAAACCAATGTGATAAGATTTAGGTATAACATTGCCATCTGGTGTGTGCAATACTATGCAAACTCCGATCCATTCATATTACAAGATTCATTAAATAGTAAAGTACATGAGAGAAATGTATCAATATAATTTAAATCCTAGTTAGGAAACTCAAAATGACGGGTTGAGAACCTAACATTAGCATTGCGACTAGTTGATCTGCCAAATATTTCCCTTTTATGACATTTTGAGTGATGAATTCAATGCCAATTTTTCTTAGGAGCATGGCCCAGCTAGACATCTACCCTGCTATGATAGGTCTTGATAGAAGATAATTTAGTGGATCTACTTTGGCAATATGTTTTATGGTATGGTTGAGAAAATAGTTTTGTAAATTTTGAAAAGTGAATGCTATTTCCAAGCACACCTTTTTAGAGTTGGGATTATTTGAGATCCTTGGCTATAATATTTTTTCTCAAGAAGTATATTGCTTTATCTTACCTTTTATTTTTATGTTGTGCAAGAAATACCCTAATGGAATGTTCTATTACAACTATATAAAACAAAATTGGCTTATCTTGGATAAGAAGCATCAATACCAATGGATTTGATAGGTATTATTTCAACTTGTTGAAATAATATTTGCATTCTTACGTCCATTTTAACTGGACATCCTTTCTGAGTAGTTGGTTGAAATGGTGGCACAATCTGCTAGATGAGATATAAAGAACTTGATAGACTATGTCCTCACTTGTAATCCTTGTAGCTGACACATTTATTTTGGTGTAGGCTTTTATATTATTCCATTGACTTTTGTGGGGTTATATTATATTCCATTTTGTGAGACAATAAATCCTAGGAGTTTCCCTGAAGTTAAACCAAAGACACATTTCTTTGGATTAAGATGAACCTTATATTATCTTAACCTTTCAAATATATGCCACAAGATGGCTGGATGATCTATTATGGTTTTAGATTTAGTGATAATATCATCAACATATTCCTCCATGATGTCATGAAGGGGGCTATGGAAAATAATTGTCATTGCTCTCTGGTAAGTTGCACCTATGTTGTTGAGGCCGAAAGGAATGACCTTGTAAAAAAGGTTCCCGATGGGGTTGTGAATGTTGTCTTATGTTGATATTCCTCATTAATGTGAATCTAGTTTTAGCTTGAAAAAACATTCATAAAGGATAAGATCTCATGATCTACTATAAAATCAAAAATCATGTCAATGTTGGGAAGGGGGAATTCATCTTTACGACAAGATTTGTTGATATCCAAAAAATATTTACAAATAAATATGTTAGGTGTCTTCTTGGAAACATGCACCATGTTTGAGGTTCATTCAAAATAGTCTATTGACCTTATAAATCCAAATTCTAGTAACCTTTGAAGTTTTACTTTGACTAACCATGCAACCTTAAGATGTATTTTATGTGGTTTCTATTTAACATGATTCACATTTGGGTGAACCACCAGATTGTGCACAACTAGAGAAGGATCCAAACATGACATATCCTTATAGGACCATGTGAATAAATCCTAAAATTTGATGAGGAGTGTTGTGAAGGTTTGGATTTTTTATTCAAATAAGATTTCTCTGGGCTATAATATTTTGGGATTGTCGTCTATTCCAATATAAATGGTGATAGTCTCTTCTACAAACATTCTAGATGTATTAGTGTATTGTAATGATGTTGTAGGATTATGTAGATTGCCTAATTTATTTGGATTTGAGTCTCCTCTCTTTGGAACCTCATAAATGTTTTCACCAGAAGATGGGGCCTTTTCTTTTTACTATTTACGGTTCACTTTTTTCAATTTTTTCTTGTCACACAATGCCTCAATGATTTTTTTACTATGAGAGATTATATTCTTATTTTTTCCATTTTTAATTTATATTTTACTTGTTGTAGATTGGAGCACTCAAATTCCTTTCGAATTAAGAAGTAACATCAAATTTTATATTGAATCCCTTCTCATGGTCTGATAAGGGAATAAGGTCTTAAGTCTTGAGTAATTCTTGGATGACCTCATGATTATGAAAGAGTTACATAGATATGTGACAGTTGTTGGTCCTAATTTATGAGAGATGGGTACATGATATAAAGGGTGTGAATATACACAGTTTTAAGGAAAAGGGTGGTTTCAAATGTATTTAAATAGGATATGTGTGGAACTGGTCTCAAGTATGAATTCAATTTCCTATTCGTTAGTCGTTACATCAAATATTATAGGTTGTTATTCAAAAGTTTCATAACGTAAACCATGAGAGTATAGGTTTTCTTCATACATTACTAGTTCAAAGTGACCTTGTGTTTGTGAGACAAGTCCTTTACCTTTCCAATTCATGTTCTTTATCATCTTATGAGATTTGATATAGTTTGTTGATTTATAGCATTCAACCATATGATCTTTGTATTGCCAAGATCTATTAGAAACTTGAATATGTTCATCCACCAAGAGTCCACATAACCACTAATGATTTTTATCAAGGTGATAAATTAGATCTTTTTCAAGTGGGGAGAATTGGGTCGTCTATAGCTACTGGGAAAACTAAAGTTTGCTAATGTGGAAAGTATTTTCAAGAGTATATTAACCAAGACATTGATGGAAAAAATCAGGATCGGGAGATTAATAGGATGTAGATGGTTATGAGATAGATGTAGATGTTTGGGATCAAAACAACATCTCGAGATCAATAAATTTATCAATGATGGGGATTACACAAGGCTTGATGGATCTTTCTAAAAAAGAAAACTAATTATCATGATTATATTTGGCCTCTAAAATTTTTACAAGAAAGGTAAAATATTTACCATCATGTGGAAATTTAATGCACTAGTGAAAAGTAGAGGGTATGACTTGCATCACATGTATCCATGGTTGACCTAAGAGGAAATTGTATGAGGTATTGAAATCAATAATGTGGTAGATGGTTTCAATCATTTTTGGCCCACTTGTATAGGTAAGGTGATCGTTCCATAGGATTTTGTATTCACTATTATCATAACCATAAATGGTTATAACATTAGCTCCTAGACTAGCCTCCATGTGACCAAGACATCTCAACATTTTCATGGAACAAATGTTTAATGCTGCTCCATTATCAATTATAACTATTTTAACCTTGTGGTTAATAATATATGCTTTGATATACAAATATTTATTATTTTATAGGTTTGGATTTAGTAGGTCTTGAGGACCAAATGATAATATGGGATTGGTTAGTGAAATATTAACAATTAAGGCTTGTAACTTTTAAACATTAAGATTATTAAGAACACATTCTGATGGAGAAAATGAGTGAGAATCTCCTAGAAGTTAGGGGATGATTTCAATAACTCTGTAACACCCTGAACTGTTGTTACTTCCTCCCGAGCATTCAAGTGTTGATATGTGATTTCTTTTGTAAAAGGATGTGTTCCTTTGATAGTGAAGTCATGCTTGATATGGTCGTATCTTCTTTGTAATTGCAGATCTTTGGTCGAGTCGAATATGATTGGACTCTTTTATTTCTTTCATTTTACACCTGAGTTTAATCTAATCTCGAATGAATTGTGGATTTATCCATCTATAAGACCCAGCCTGGGATCAATGGCATTGATCCAAGTGATGCTTTAAAGTTTATTCGGGATGAACAAAAATTATAGACCTTATGCAGGTTGCAAGGTCTGAATGCATTGAATAAGCTATTTCGGAGTCTAACTCAGACTGATCGTGTTAAATGAATTGGTTCCCGATATCGTAATATCAGGAAGGTCTTGATCGTGGGCCAGGTAATAAATTCAGATACATTTATTCCACTAGCCTATTGGCAGTGCAGGAGTGAATCCTGTTCGTGAATGTATGTTTGTAGGTTCTTTTTCTGAGCATTTGAAATGTTAGACCTAAACTGGATTTATTAAGGTTAGTAACCTAAAACTAAACTATGATCTATGGTTTAGATTAGTGTTAATCTAACTTAGGCCTAAGCTATAAGCTAAATGTTCTAAGTTAGTAACTTTGTGCTATGGAGGTTAGACTAAGTTGCATCTTAAATCCTAACCTATGTTACTAACCTAACTAATGAACAAGGAAGAAAGGGGACCTATGAAAGGGTGCGAGCCCTGGGTGCCAGTTTCTATGGCATTAAATAGATGGATAAGCATGAAGGGTAGGTAAATTGGTAGAAGTTTAAACGGCTAGCAAGAGCCGACGTGGCAGAGTCGCCAAAGTTAGATATGGTCTTTGAATTGCATTTGTCCATTGCCAACTATGGCGGTCGGTGGCAATGGAGATTGAGCGGGAAATTTGGAGTAAATGCAATTAATGAGCTCGGTCTTCGAGCTCGGGTTTCTCGGGAAGGCATGCAAAATGGAAAACTGGTAGTTTGTTTGGTTTTTCATGCGCTCCGGTTTTCCTCGATCGATCATCTTTGGTTCTTCACACCGGTCTACTTGGTGTTGCATGGAAAATATGACCATAACTAGCTCTTTTCTCCGGTAAGGAAATTTTATAAGGCATGGAAATAACAAGTTATTGTTGATGAATCTAACGTGGGAAAAGAGGAGAAGGCACGAGCTCTTTCAGTGGTCTTCTTCGGATTTTTAAGCAAATAACCAGGCATGTTAGGCTCTAACTTTTAAAGATATTGCTTTATTTCAAATGATTTCATTAGAACAACTCTATTCAAATGATTTTCAAGTTTAGTTGGTTTTTATGATAGCCTTGTGTGATTTAGTTACGTATTTTCTTAACCGGCTCGATTTTTTGAGTAAACCCTTGATGGGTGTGCATTTTGTTTCGAACGGATGTATTACCTTCTTTGTGTTTTGAATTCGGTTGGATTTTGAAGAAATGATGCAAGGAAAATATATGAATTTGGCTCTGTAGGAGTTTAAGAATTGTTTTCTTATCGATTTGGACTTAAGTCTATACCTCGTTGTTTTCTCTTGTTGAAACAATTCTATTAGATTTCTTGAGTATACAAGTATATACGACTTCTCTAAAAGTTTTTCGTGAGTAATATGTGTTATGGTTGTTGAATCTTATTGGATCTTGCTATAATACTTAAGTTACTTCTGTTTGGATAACTCGCTGTGTTATTGTATTCGAATGTGACTTTGTAGAAGTTATTTCCCCCCTTGTGTTGCAATTATGGGATTTAACCCATTGATAGTTTGCAATATATTTGTTTATACAATAAATGACTCTGTGGAGTTCTTGGAATGGTTCATATATTATGGTTTTCTGTAGAAGTCATATATGTGAATACTGGTAGTTTGATTCAGTCGGAGTCCTGGAGGGGTAATTGGTAATACGACTTCAGTTGTCTTAATATGAATACTTTCGCTTAGCAAAGAATTTCTTGGTACAGACTCAGTTGGTGTACTTTTTATATTTTGTCTTCTGCTTAAGCTTAAAATGAATACTGTTGTTTGGATTCAGTTGAAGTCCTTGATAGGAAACCAGTGTTTCTACTTCTGTATAAGCCTGGTTATGAACACTTATTGCTATTGGCTCTGTTGGAACCCTTAATATTTATATATATATATCTTGTATTTGGGCTTCTGTAGAAGTTAGTCGTGAATGCCATACGTTTCTACTTCTGAAGGAGTTCAGATGTGAACACGGTATGATATTGTTTTGATTGGAATTTTTGGATTGATATGTATCATGTATCTTTCTACTTCTGTAGAAGTTTATTTGAAGAGTACCACATGGTTGGAATCCTTGATATGTGACTGGTGTTTCTACTTCTGTGTAAGTCCTGTTATGATTTCGGTCGATACTGACTCAGTGAGAGTCCTTGACAGGTATCTAGTATTTTTAATTTCATTCAAAGCTGGGTTATGAATGCTGTTGTTATTATGAATACTAAATGTTATCAACTTTGGTGGAGACACTGAAAATCAATTTATGTTGTAACATCTGTAGGAGTTCTTGCTGTGAGTACTTTTAGTATTCTTGATTTGTTGTCATACAAATTCAACTTCAATTGAAACCTTTAATATAAGTATTGGTTGAATTTGGCACTGTTCGAGCCCATGTTATGTTGTATGTTGGTTCGATTCTCGATTTTTGTCCTTGTTGTGTTTTAGTAGGGATTAAATTGAACTGAATGTTGATGTGAGTTTCGACTCAGTGGGATTGTTCTTGTGTTTGAACATGATTACGTCTTCTGTTAGCATGAATATCTAGTCTTGAGCTTGACTGAACTAAGGAGCTGTCGACTGCACCTCGACAGGTGATGGCATTGAATATTTTCTTGTTTGTCGCTTCGTATGGAAGGTTATGTGGAGTCTATTTGATAGATTATTCATCACTGTTTTGGCGTGAGAGCTACTGTACTGCTAGTAAGCTATAGGAGTTTGTTATATTTAAACTTTAACAAAACTGTGGTTCTTCTTGTGGCTCGTCTGACTTATTTGTATGCGTATAAGGTGAATGCTTTACTCTCGAGGGGATGGTACAGTCATGAGCTTGTTGGAAGGGAAATAGGAATGACTCGTTTTCTTTCTCTTCTGTTGTAAAGTATATGTTGTTATATTTTTAACTAACCATTGGAACTGTTTTAACATGTTGATGGAATCATGATTTGTTATGATATTCATTTTACTATGTTGAATGTAAGGGTGCTGTCGATGGGTGTTGTCCTTAGGATTGAGATGGATAGTTTTTTGGATACTTTCATTCTTCTTGATCCCTAATATTTTGATGAAATATTTGAGAAGTATCTAGGACTATTCGAAGAACGATAATTTGAGTTACGCGTTTATAGTCATGTTTGTATTACAAAAGCATAGTCTGAAATATGTTTACTTGTTTGGTGAAATGATCTCATTTAAACATGTTGTTTAATGAAAATAGTTGGTGGATTGCAATTGTTTTAAAAGTTAGTGCTTATCATGCTCAGTTCATTGAATTGACCCATGTTGACAATTTTTGTAGATGGTTGCCGTAAGTGGTAAAAGCACGCAGATCTGATAGGATGTTCAGATTGTTTAATTTGGTTTTATGATGAATTACAGCTTGATTCTCTAAATGTACTATATGAGGAAAGATGTTCTTTTTCCGTTGAAATATTGTATCAAGTATGCTGAATGCATAAAATGTATTTGATTAGCCTGAAGGGAATAAAGAGAGATATTTGTTACTTATGTGTTTGTATTCATATCTTGATAGTTTGACCTTCTTCGGTTCAAATGATCTTGAGAGCATTGTTATTATTGTATAATTTGGAGACTTTTGTGATTATCAATGTAAGCTTGCAAGAATAAGTGACTGAATACTTATGATTGTTTAGTAGTTCTAGTATGTTCTATCTAAAGCTAAATTGGAATTTAGATCACCTGTGTTTACGGAAGCTAGGGTTAAATTAAACGGAGCAGGAAGTTAAACAAGTGAATAAATTATTACTTCCTAGTCTTGACCTAAGTCAAGACAACATTTAATTGGATTCTTAATCACTATATCTTGATACTAATAAGTAAGATATAAATTCAGTTATGAGAACTGATATAAACCTAAAAAGGGTTTGGTTAGCAATCTCATGTGAAGGATGGGAGTAATTGTCCAATTTCGTTGATATAGAATTATGTATATTCTATGAACTCCTTGATGGGACCTCTAGTCCTAATAACTTCTCTTATGTATTCAGTTTTATTAAGAAAGGTCATTCTAAGGTGAAGAACCCGGGGATCGGGAAAGGCTAACCTTAGGGGAACGTCTTTTAGTATAATTTAAACTCAACGTGTGTAACACTTATTAATAAGTAGATATTTTTGAGGAGGATTTAAAGGTTGATGGCACAAGTCAACTGTAGGGTTGTACCTTCAAGAATATTAGGATCTTCTCGAAGATACAACATTGTAGGTGACTTATGACGACACCCTTTGCATTGAGCATTAAGATTTATACCTTAAACTCAAACAAGTTACTCTGGGACTGATTAGGAATGTGGTCACGTTATAAGGCTACCTAGGAGACTCGGGGTATCTTGACACACTGGTTTAACTAGGGTTGACGAAGTATGTCAGCGTATCCCTAGTCCTCGGGAGCTTCCATATAACGTTGTCACCTTACTAATCCGTTTCCGAGTGAATAACTTGGGATAGGAGAGACTGACAGAAGTCAGTATAAGACATTCTACATAACATAGGAATGGGGTGAAGGACATATTCCAGATTGATGAGTATGTCGTCAAGGAATATGAGACATAAGCAGTATGTTTCAAATCTTTGGCCAAAGTATCGCAAGCTGCTGATTGCGTTGTCCTAAGTCACCTAGTCTAAGGGATGAGATGCCGATGAATAATGGTAACAATTATTCAGATAGGTTCCTTAGACAGAGCATTCTGAATCCCAGATTAGGGAAGAGAGCCGCAAGAGTAATGTGTTAAATAAAAATGCTAACTCTTGATACACATGAATAGATCGGTAGATTACCGAGTCATGGAATGAATAGATCGGAGGTACTCCAAGTCATTACAGCTGCATATGGTTATCTGTTATAAGAATGGTTGCTTTGATTTGTGAGTTCTAAATTATGTATTTAGAACTAGGAAGCATTTATTAAAAAAAAATCACTTGTTCTAATGTATATAATGAGGATGTTACATCTTGGTATCAGAGCGAGGGTTACAGCTCTTGGACCTATTATGTCCATAATCTGATGAAAACCTGAATTTTATTGTAACAAAAAATGGTTAGAACAAGAGGGAACGTTGCGAATAATGCTCCACCTGAAGGAGGGGTGGCAACAACCCAAAAACTTGATGATATCCTTGCTGCCCTGTTGGACACAAGAGATCGCTTAGTTGTACTTGAACAGCAGGTGATGGGAAATGAGGAGGATGAAGAAGCTGATAATAATAATCAGCAACCTCATGAGGACAACCCCGACATGGGTGTTGATGTTAATGCTGGGAATGCACCTGTCCAACCAGAAAACAAAAAGGCCAGATTGGCAGTAGAACTCACTAATGATATAAAAAGGATAAGTCCACCTAAGTATGATGGCACCACATTAGGAGATGGAGCTGAGAACTGGCTCAGCGAAATGGAGAAGTACTTTGCAATAAGGAACTTCTCAGAGGAAACCAAAGCTATTTGGGGAGCCTATCAGCTTTCACACGAAGCATCTTCATGGTGGGATAGCTGAAAAGCTGAGCTAAACATTGATGAAACCAATATTACTTGGGATCAATTTAAAGGCTATTTTAGGCAACGTTGGCTGCCACAACTTTTCTATGATCAGAAAATGACAGAATTTCAGAACTTATCTCAAGGGAAGCTAACGGTAATTGAATACTGGGAGTGGTTTACAAAACTCCTCAAGTATGTACCGCAGTATCAAACTGACGAAAAGTTCAGGATACGGAAATTCATCATGGGATTGAATCCTGTGATAGGGGGAGAGGTCGATGTTCACAGTCCAACCACTATGGAAGGAGTTGTTGAAAAGGCCATAAGGCAAGAACAGAAATTAAAGGCTATTTCTGCCCATAAGGAGGAAGTGCGGAAGAAGGCCGCAAACCCTTCTTCAACCTCTCTTGCACCTTAAAAGGACCATGGAAAAAGTTTGGAAACAAGAGTAAGTTTCTAGGAGATAACAATAAGAAAGCAGCAGTAAATAAGCCTGCTGGAAACGTAAAGGATAATTTTGCTAAAAATTATAATAATGGGCAGAAGCCCTATGGAGGACAGCGTGACAACTACAAAACTCGGAGGCAAATTTGAGCCTAAAAAGGGACCCAGTAGGAGGTCTGTTACAATTATGGTAAAGATAACTACGCAAATCGGTGCCCTTTGAAGAAGGATGATCGTGTAATCAAGCAACATAAGATACATGCTTTGCAAGAGAGCATGAGCAAGCAAGCTGAAAAGCAAGTGACACCTATAGAAGTTCCGGGTAAGTTATTCGGCATACCTGTCACTATTCTTTTTGATACGGGAGCTACTGAATGTTTTATATCTAATAAACTTGCTTCTAAACTTAAAAGAAAAGCTGGAAAAATGGATAAATCTTGGACTGTACAGTATGGTAATAATTCTGTTCATACAGTGAGTATGTGTCTTTTTGGGGCAGTCCTTGACTTACCTAACTTTTCCACGGAAGTTGATCTCTATGTCGCACCTTTAGGATCGTATGACATTGTGATCGGTGTCAATTGGTTAGCTGACCATAAAGCAAAAGTAGACTGCTATGAAAAGAACATAAAATGTTTAGATGATCAGCTGGAATCAGCAGAGATTCAAGGTGTGAAACGAGAAATTTCAGTTAGAAAACTGTCAGCTATGCAGCTTAAAAAGGCTAAAAATAAAGGATGTACCCTTTATGCGGTAAAGATATCTGAATCTTCAGAAGAAGATGATGATTTAATGAAACAATTCCCTCTTTTACAAGGTTTCAGGGATGTTTTTCCTGAGGAATTACCAGGGTTACCACCCAAGAGAGAATTTGACTTTACCATTGAAATCAAGCCTGGAACAGAACCTATATCCAAAGCGCCTTATCGGATGACTACTACTGAGTTAGTCGAGCTTAAAGCACAGTTACAAGAGCTTTTGTCTAAAGGATTGATTAGACCAAGTGTTTCACCTTGGGGAGCACCTGTGATATTTGTGAAAAAGAAGGATGGAACACTAAGGCTGTGTATTGATTATCGGATGTTGAACAAAGCAACAATCAAGAACCGATATCCACTTCCTAGGATCGATGATCTGTTTGATCAGATGCGTGGAGCAGCGGTTTATTCTAAGATAGACCTTCGATCTGGTTATCATCAGTTAAGGATTAGAGAGGAAGATATTCATAAAACAGCTTTCCGAACAAGGTACGGACATTATGAATTCACAGTTCTACCCTTCGGGTTAACTAATGCACCCGCAGCCTTTATGAATTTAATGAACAATATTTTTCAAGAATACCTGGACAAGTTTGTACTTGTATTCTTGGACGATATTCTCATTTATTCTAAAAGCGTTGAGGAGCACAATGAGCATTTGAAGATAGTTTTGGGAATTTTGAGAAAGAGGAAGTTGTATGGTAAGTTATCCAAATGTTCTTTCTTTGATTCAGAAGTTCACTATTTGGGTCATGTTATAAGTAAAGAAGGAATTGCTGTAGATCCTTCAAAAATAGTGGCAATAACTGAGTGGCCTGCACCAAAGAATGTGCATGAAGTAAGAAGCTTCATGGGTCTTTGCAGTTACTATAGAAAATTTGTTAAGGATTTTTCTAAGGTATTTGCACCAATAACTTCATTGGAAAAGAAGGATAAGAAATTCATATGGAATGATAAGTGTGAAGCGGCTTTCAAAAGTCTGAAAGACCAGTTGACTTCTGCACCTATACTAGCTGTACCAGACCCTAATGGGAGTTTTACTGTTGTAACGGATGCTTCTGGGGAAGGCCTTGGAGGTGTTTTGTTACAAAATGATCAGGTCATAGCATATGAAAGTAGAAAACTTAAGTTACATGAGCTGAATTATGCCCCTCATGATTTGGAACTTGCTGCCATTGTTCATGCACTTCAAGTCTGGAGACACTATTTACTTGGGAAACCTTTTGAGTTGAAAACTGATCACTTAGGACTGAAATATATTTTTACTCAGCCCAATCTTAACGCCAGACAGAGAAGGTGGTTAGAATTTTTATCACAATATGACTTTGATATTAGCTATATCAAAGGGAAGGAGAATAGAGTAGCTGATGCTCTAAGTCGTAGGAGGCACATTTCTGCCCTTATAACAGTAAGAACTCAGTTTAAAGACGAGGTAAAAAGTGCTTCAGAATCAGATGCATACTTTCAGCAAGTAAAAGCAGCGCTTGCTGCAGAACCTAAGGATATAAGGTATAAAGGTTTTCATTTTGATAATGAAGGAATCTTGCGTTATGAAAACAGGGTATATGTACCTATGCTGAACGATTTGAGAAAGAAGTTGTTAGTTGAATTTCACAATTCACCTTTCTCTGGACACCCAGGTATCACAAAAATGCTTGCTGATTTGAAACAGCAATACTTCTGGAAAGGTATGAAAAAGGATGTGATTAATTTTGTGACTCATTGTCTGGAATGTCAGCGGGTGAAGGTAGAACATATGCACCCGGCTGGACTGTTATATCCTCATAGCATACCGCAGTACAAATGGCAAGTAATAACCATGGATTTTGTACAAGGACTACCTATGTCCAGGAATAAACATGATGTTATCCTGGTAGTTGTAGATAAACTGACCAAGGTAGCTCATTTCATCGCTGGAAATCTAAAGGATGATTCACCAGTGCTGGCCAAAAGATTCGTACACAAAATTTTCAGATTACATGGTGTACCAGAATTGATTATATCTGACAGGGATCCTAGAATGACGTCAAGGTTTTGGCAAACACTTAACGCAGCTCTTGGAACGAAACTAAACTTCAGTTCTGCATATCATCCGGAAACGGATGGACAAACTGAGAGGGTAAATCAAGTGTTGGAGGACATGTTGCGTATGTATTGCATGGATCAACAGTATAAATGGGAAGAGTATCTTCCATTAGTTGAGTTCGCATACAACAATACTTATCACTCATCCCTTAAAATGGCACCATTTGAAGCACTTTACGGAAGAAAGTGCAGAACCCCTGTTAGTTGGGACAGTGTTGAGGATAGAGTGGTAATTGGACCAGAGATTCTCACAGAAATGGAACAGCAAGTTAAGCTGATTCGTGAACGATTAAAGGAAGCAGCGGATAGACAGAAGAGCTATGCTGACCTTAAGCGGGTTGATAAAAGGTTTGAGCTTGGTGATAAGGTTTTCCTTCGTGTTAAACCTAGAAAGAGTTCTATAACTTTTGGCAAGGCTGCCAAGTTGTCACCTCGATTTGTGGGACCTTTCGAAATTGTCGAAATAATCAATCCTGTAGCTTATCGTTTAGCATTGCCACCTGCTTTATCTCGCATGCATGATGTTTTCCATATTTCTTTGCTTAAGAAATATGTTTTAGATCTGTCACATGTTTTAAATTGGAATTCCTTGCAGGTCCAAGACCCAGGAATAATCGTGGTTAAACCCACACGAGTGCTGGAAACTCGCCATTTGCATTTAAGAAATCGTGATATACAGCAATGTAAGGTCCAGTGGGACCAGTTTAGCGAAGAAAGTGCAACTTGGGAAAATCTGGAAGAGATGAAAATTGCTTTTCCTTCTCTTTTTCAACAGAATGAAATCTGTTGACAAAACATACTTTTATGAACTTATTATTTCTAAGTATTTATGAAAGCCTGATGAAGGCAGACTTTATTCAGGTTGAATAAAATGTGTTGTGACATTGATTTCTGGAACTATTCAAATATGGAAGTAGTCACATTGTTCGTGTACTAATAAATTGATTGACCTGAAGGTTAATTTAATATGTAATTCATCGGGACGATGAATCTTTTTAGGAGGGAAGCATGTAACACCCTGAACTGTTGTTACTTTCTCCTGAGCATACAAGTGTTGATATGTGATTTCTTGTAAAAGGATGTGTTCCTCGATTTAGAAATCATGCTTGATATGTACTGTAATTTCTTTGCAGATTGCAGATCTTGACTGAGTCAGAATGTGATTAGACTCTTTTATTTATTTCATTTTGCATCCGAGTTTAGTCTGATCTCGGAATGAATTATAGAGTTATCCATCTATAAGATCTAGTCTTGGATCAGTGGAATTGATCCAAGTAATGCTTAAAGTTTGTTCATGATGAATTAAAATCACAGACCTTGAACAGGTTGCAAGGTCTAGAAGCATTTAATAAGCTAGTCAGGAGTATGACTCAGGCTGATCGAGTAAAATGAATTGGTTCCCGATATGGAAGTATATCTGGAAGGTCTCGATCGTGGACCAGGTAATAATTCGGTTACATACGATTCTGCAGCAGAACAGGAGCTAACCCTGTTCAAGAAGGTATGAGGTAGGTCTTTTCTGAGTGTACAGAATGTAGACCTAACTGGAATTATTAAGTGATTAGTAACCTAAGACTAAATCTAACCTAGGGGTTAGATTAGTGTTAATCTAACCTAGACCTAGGCTAAGTGCTAATGTCCTAAGTTAGTATCTATGTGTAATGTGGTTAGAATTTGTATTATCCTAAATTCTAACCTAAGATACTAACCTAACTATGATCAAGAATGTAAAGGGGCCTATGGAGGGGTGCGAACCATGGGCGGCATTTTCTATGTTATTAAATGCATGGGATAAGGATGAAGGACAGGTCTTGGCGGAGGTTTTGGGAACGGCTAACCTGTGCCGACGTGGCAGGTCGCCAAAACTGGAAATGAACTTGGGATTTTATTTGACTGTCGCCAACTTTGGCGGTCGGTGGAAGTGGAGTTTGAGCGGGAAAGTTGGTGTAATTGCATTCAATGCTCTCGGTAGACGAGCTCGGAACTCGCGAGAAGGCATGCAAACAGGAAGTTTGTTGGTTTGTTTGGCTTATCGCGATTTTCGGTTTTTCTTCTGCCTGTTCACTGGTTCTTCGCACCAGTCTTCTTTGTGTTGCATGGCGAGCATGAGGTTATCTAGCTCTTTTCTCTGGCAAGGAGAGTATATATGTTTTGGAGATAGCAAAATTTTGTTGGTCGCTCTAACTTGGAAAAGGAAAAGGAAGTCTGAGCTCTTCCAGTGGTCTGCTTCGGAAATTTGAGCAAAAATCCAGGCATGTTAGGCCCTAACCTTTAAAAATCTTGTTGTCTTTCAAGTGATTTCATTAGAACAACTCTGTTCAAATGATTTATGGAATTAGATGTTTATCTATGGATGTCTTGTGTGATTTTTCTTGGTTCAGTATCTCTTCTGGTTCGAATCTTCATTTATCCTTTGTTGGGTGTTTATTAAATTCGAACTGTGGCATTATTTTCTTGTGTTTGCATTCTGGCTTAATTATGCGAAACATGTGAAATGTGTGAATGCTCGGCCTGTTCGGCGTGAGCCCATGAATCGTTCCTGTGATGGGTATAGGCCATTGATTGTCTGTCGATTTTTGGTCGTTGATTCTTGTTTTGGAAACAGTCGGAAGAAACATTGATGGAACTGTTTGTTTGTTCAGTGTTATGAAATCTTTGTAGGCTCTGTCGTGGGTTTTGATGATGGTAGTTATTGATACTTTGTGGGTTTCGTTCTGTCTTTTAAATTTGTTTGGGAACAGGTAACTATTGTGTTACAGTAGTCATTACGACCCAGGGGAAGTTGTTTTTCCTTGTTATTGTGGTAACGGGATTTAACCCGTTGACAGTATACAATATGGATAAATGTATTTTTATTTAAACAACTTTGTGGAGTCCTCGGAATGAAATCGGTATTTGATTTGCTTACACTTGATTTGTTCTGAATGCTTGCCATAGATGGCATAGAAGGATTCATTAACTATTTGTTTTTATCTATACTGTTGTTGGGTTCCGCGGTTATTGGTATAAACCCGTTTACAGTATGCAATGTATATATATATAGATTTATGTTTGTTTTAATCTGAACGACTCTGTGGAGTCGATGGAATGATTTGTATATATATTTGATCCACTGTTCAAGTTGAATATAAATGAATATTGGGAAATGTTGTACCAATGACCTAAGGGAATAACTTGTATTTCAATCACTGTTATTCTGTAAGAGTACCTTCGTGTCGCAAGGATTTTGTGGTACAGATTCTCTTGGTATATTTTTACGTCTTCAGTCTGTGCAAATTTGTGTAAAAGATTGGCAAGGGTTCAGTCGGATTCCTTGTTTTGAAATCAGTAATTGGAATTGCTTGCCTGATTTTTAATAAGCTCCGTTGATGGGCTTAGATGGAATCGTATGCAATTATTTGACTTGTTACTGTTGTTCGGATTCATATGAATTCTTGGAAGGTAACCTGTATTGTTTTGTACCTTATTGAACCTGATTTTTGGGACACTGTCGTTTTGTCACTGTTCCTTGAGTATGGATAATTATCTTGTGTCCTGGCTCTGTTGAAGTGAGTCGCGAATACCATACTTAGATTTGAATGCGCCCAGGTGAGTATAGTTATGCTATGTTCCTTCCTGTTTATTTCAGTCCGATTGAGACTGGTCATGTATCGGAGATTCTGTGTGGTCATCTTGGCATAGTCCTTAGGAAACTTCAAATTGCTTAAAGCAATGAAGTCTGTTGTTGACAGCGATATGCCAGAGGTTCTTTGATTTCGAACTTGGATCGAAAACCTTGCTGTGTTTAAAAGGAACTAGTATTGAGCTATAGGTTGATATATGGGATTGATGACGTGTTAGCTACTGTACAGGAGTTTTTGCTGTGTTCTTTTTATTTAAAACAACGATCCTTCTTGTGGCTTGTCGGACTTGTTGGTATACATACTGGGTGAATGTTTTCCATATGTGGAGACGGTACAGTAGTGAACTTATATGAAAGGGGGTATGAATGATATGTTCTTTCTCTTCTATTATTATAATACTGGTAGAGATCTGTCTAACAGTTGGTATTGCTTTTGTAACATATTGGTGGAATCACGATTTTCTATGATATTCCATTTCTGATGAAAGTGACGATTTGTTCAATATTACTGATCTTGGATTCAAGATGATTGTTCTAATACTTTCGTTCTTTGATTCTTAATATTTGATGAAATATTAGAGAAGTGAGTAAGACTATTTTGTAACGATGATAGAGTTACACATTTGTAGACATTTTGTAATACAAAGGCATAGTCTGAATATGTTTACTTGTTTGGATAATTGATCTCATTTAAACAGGGTGTTTAATGAAAACAATTGATGGATTGCAATTGTTTTAAAAGTTAGTGCTTATCATGCTCAGTTCATCGAACTGACTCATGTTGACTATTTTTGCAGATGGTTGCCGTAAGTGGTAAAAGCAATGCAGATCTGACAGGATGATCAGATTATTTAATTTGTTTCATAATGAATTACAGCTTGATTATATAAATGTACTGTATGTGGAAAGATGTTTCTTTTCCGTTAAGCATTGTATCAAGTATGCTGCTTGCATAAAATGTAATTGTATAATTTTGAAAGGAATGGAAATAAGTGTTTGATACTTATGTGTTGTATTCTATTTCTGATAGTTGACCTTCTTCGGTTTATATACCAGAATGGCAATGATATCTTTGTAAAATTTTGGATGCTTTTGTGATTGACAATGAAAGCTTACAAGAAAATGTGGTTGAATTCATATGAGTGTTTAGCAGATCTTATTGTTCTAGCGAAAGCAATATTGAATTTAAATAATTGTCTTTCTAAAAGTTAGGTTAAAAATGAACCTAAGCAGAACGCTAAACAAGCTGGATTAAATTACTAATCCCTAGTCCTGAGTATGACAGGACAATATTAAATTGGATTCTTAATCATTTATATCCTTATACTAATAAGTATGATATAAATTCAGTTAAGAGAACTGATATAAATCAAATGAAGTTCGGATGGCAATCTCATGTGAAGGTTATGAGATATTGTCCAATTCTGTTGTTTAGAATCAGGTGTATTCTAATGACTCCTTGATGAGAGCTTGACCTTAATACCTCTACCATGTAATGGGTTTTATAGAGGAGGGTCGTCTTAAGACGAAGAATCCAGGGATCGGGAAAGGCTAACCTTAGGGAAAAGTCTTTAAAGTAATTTAAACTCAAGTGCGTAACGCATGTTGTTAAGTAGATCTTTTCGAGGCGGATTTAAAGGTTGACGACACAAGTCAACTGCAGGGTTGTACCTCCGAGAAGATTAGGATCTTCTCGAAGTTACAACAATGCAGGAGACTTATGGCGACACCCTTTGCATTGATCGCTAAGATTTACACTTTGATCTCGCACGAGTTACTCAGGGTCCGATTATGAACGTGGTCATGTTATAAGGCTGCCTAGGAGATTCGGGGTATCATGACACACTGGTTGAACTGCAAGGTTGAACCAGTATGTCACCATATCCCTAATCCTCGTGGGCATCCATATAACATTATCACCTTGATAATCTACCTCCGAGTGATTCAGTTGTGAAAGGAAGGACTGACAGTAGTCAGTGTAGGACATTCTATATAACATAAGAATGGGGTGAAGGACGTATTCCAGATTGACGAGTATGCCGTTAAGGAATACGAGACATAAACAGTATGTTTCAAATCTTTGGCCAAAGTATCGCAAGCTGCTGATTGCGTTGTCCTAATTCACCTAGTCTAAGGGATGAGATGCCGATGAATAATAGTAACGATTATTCAGTTAGGTTCCTTGGACAGAGCATTCTGAATCCCAGAGTAGGGAAGAGAACCGCAAGAGTAAAGTGTTAACTAAAAACACCAACTCTTTTTACTCATGAATAGATCGGTAGATTACCGAGTCATGGAATGAATAGATCGGAGGTACTCCGAGTCATTACAGCTGCATATGGTTGTCTGTTATATGAATGGTTATTTGATTTGTGAGTTCTAAATTATGTATTTAGAACCAGGATGCAATTATCAAAAAAAAAAAAATTCACTTGTTCTAAGGTATAAAATGGAGATGTTACACTTTTCTCTGGTAAGGAAAGTTTATAAGGCATGGAAATAACAAGTTATTGTTGATGAATCTAACGTGGGAAAAGAGGAGAAGGCACGAGCTCTTTCAGTGGTCTTCTTCGGATTTTTAAGCAAATAACCAGGCATGTTAGGCTCTAACTTTTAAAGATCTTTCTTTCTTTCAAATGATTTCATTAGAACAACTCTGTTCAAATGATTTTCGGGTTGATTGGTTTTTATGATAGCCTTGTGTGATTTAGTTGTTGTATTTTCTTAACCGGCTCGATTTTTCGAGTAAACCCTTGATGGGTGTGCATCTTTTTCGAATGGATGTATTACCTTGCTTTGTGTTTTGCATTCCGGTTGGATTTTGAAGAAATGATGCAAGGAAAATATATGAATTTGACTCTGTAGGAGTTTAAGAATTGTTTTCTTGTCGATTTGGACTTAAGTCTATACCTCATTTGTTTTCTCTTGTTGAAAAATGATTCATTTGGATTTCTTGAGTGTTTTGTATATCGACTTCTCTAAATTTTTTTTCATGAGTAATATGTGTTATGGTTTTGAATCTTGTTGGATCTTGCTATAATACTTAATTTACATTCTGTTTTGATAACTCATTTATGTTATTGTATTCGAATGCGACTTTGTAGAAGTTATTTCCCCCTTGTGTTGTAATTATGGGATTTAACCGTTGATAGTTTGCAATATATTTTTTTATACATAAAATGACTCTGTGGAGTTCTTGGAATGGTTCGTATATTATGGTTTTCTGTAGAAGTCATATATGTGAATACTGGTAGTTTGATTCAGTCGGAGTCCTGGAGGGGTAATTGGTAATACGACTTCAGTTGTCTTAATATGAATACTTTCGCTTAGCAAATAATTTCTTGGTATAGACTCAGTTGGTGTACTTTTTATATTTTGTCTTCTGCTTAAGCTTAAAATGAATACTGTTGTTTGGATTCAGTTGAAGTCCTTGATAGGAAACCAGTGTTTCTGCTTCTGTATAAGCCTGGTTATGAACACTTATTGCTATTGGCTCTGTTGGAACCCTTAATATTTATATATATATCTTGTATTTGGGCTTCTGTAGAAGTTAGTCATGAATGCCATACGTTTCTACTTCTGAAGGAGTTCAGATGTGAACACGGTATGATATTGTTTTGATTGGAATTTTTGGATTGATATGTATCATGTATCTTTCTACTTCTGTAGAAGTTTATTTGAAGAGTACCACATGGTTGGAATCCTTGATATGTGACTGGTGTTTCTACTTCTGTGTAAGTCCTGTTATGATTTCGGTTGATACTGACTCAGTGAGAGTCCTTGACAGGTATCTAGTATTTTTAATTTCATTCAAAGCTGGGTTATGAATGCTGTTGTTATTATGAATACTAAATGTTATCAACTTTGGTGGAGACACTGAAAAGTAATTTATGTTGTAACATCTGTAGGAGTTCTTGCTGTGAGTACTTTTAGTATTCTTGATTTGTTGTCATACGAATTCAACTTCAATTGAAACCTTTAATATAAGTATTGGTTGAATTTGGCACTGTTCGAGCCCATGTTATGTTGTATGTTGGTTCGATTCTCGATTTTTGTCCTTGTTGTGTTTTAGTAGGGATTAAATTGAACTGAATGTTGATGTGAGTTTCGACTCAGTGGGATTGTTCTTGTGTTTGAACATGATTACGTCTTCTATTAGCATGAATATCTAGTCTTGAGCTTGACTGAACTAAGGAGCTGTCGACTACACCTCGAAATAGTGATGGCATTGAATATTTTCTTGTTTGTCGCTTCGTATGGAAGGTTATGTGGAGTCTATTTGATAGATTATTCATCACTGTTTTGGCGTGAGAGCTCTTATCGCTATTAAAGTAAGCTATAGGAGTTTGTTATATTTAAAATTTAACAAAGCGTGGTTCTTCTTGTGGCTTGTCTGACTTATTTGTATGCGTATAAGGTGAATGCTTTACTCTCGAGGGGACGGTACAGTCATGAGCTTGTTGGAAGGGAAATAGGAATGACTCATTTTCTTTCTCTTCTGTTGTAAAGTATATGTTGTTATATTTTTAACTAACCATTGGAACTGTTTTAACATATTGATGGAATCATGATTTGTTATGATATTCATTTTACTATGTTGAATGTAAGGGTCTGTCTGATGGGTGTTGTCCTTAGGATTCAGATGGATAGTTGTTTTGGATACTTTCATTCTTCTTGATGCCTAATATTTTGATGAAATATTTGAGAAGTATCTAGGAATATTCAGTAACGATAATTTGAGTTACGCGTTTATAGTCATGTTTGTATTACAAAAGCATAGTCTGAAATATGTTTACTTGTTTGGTGAAATGATCTCATTTAAACAGGTTGTTTAATGAAAACAGTTGGTGGATTGCAATTGTTTTAAGAGTTAGTGCTTATCATGCTCAGTTCATCGAACTGACCCATGTTGACAATTTTTGCAGATGGTTGCCGTAAGTGGTAAAAGCACGCAGATCTGATAGGATGTTCAGATTGTTTAATTTGGTTTTATGATGAATTACAGCTTGATTCTCTAAATGTACTATATGAGGAAAGATGTTCTTTTTCTGTTGAAATATTGTATCAAGTATGCTGAATGCATAAAATGTATTTGATTAGCCTGAAGGGAATAAAGAGAGATATTTGTTACTTATGTGTTTGTATTCATATCTTGATAGTTTGACCTTCTTCGGTTCAAATGATCTTGAGAGCATTGTTATTATTGTATAATTTGGAGACTTTTGTGATTATCAATGTAAGCTTGTAAGAATAAGTGACTGAATACTTATAATTGTTTAGTAGTTCTAGTATGTTCTATCTAAAGCTAAATTGGAATTTAGATCACTGTGTTTCTGGAAGCTAGGGTTAAAATAAACCGGAGCAGGAAGTTAAACAAGCTGAATAAATTATTACTTCCTAGTCTTGACCTAAGTCAAGACAACGTTTAATTGGATTCTTAATCACTATATCTCGATACTAATAAGTAAGATATAAATTCAGTTATGAGAACTGATATAAACCTAAAAAGGGTTTGGTTAGCAATCTCATGTGAAGGATGAGAGTAATTGTCCAATTTCGTTAACATAGAATTATGTATATTCTATGAACTCCTTGATGGGACCTCTAGTCTTAATAACTTCTCTTGTGTATTGGGTTTTATTAAGAAAGGTCATTCTAAGGTGAGGAACCCAGGGATCGGGAAAGGCTAACCTTAGGGGAACGTCTTTTAGTATAATTTAAACTCAACGTGCGTAACACTTATTAATAAGTAGATATTTTCGAGGCGGATTTAAAGGTTGACGGCACAAGTCAACTGCAGGGTTGTACCTTCGAGAAGATTAGGATCTTCTCGAAGATACAACAATGCAGGTGACTTATGATGACACCCTTTGCATTGATCGTTAAGATTTACACCTTAAACTCGAACAAGTTACTCTGGGACTGATTAGGAATGTGGTCACGTTATAAGGCTGCCTAGGAGACTCGGGGTATCTTGACACACTAGTTTAACTAGGGTTGACCCAGTATGTCAGTGTATCCCTAGTCCTCGGGAGCATCCATATAACGTTGTCACCTTACTAATCCGTTTCGAGTGAATAACAGGATAGGAGAGAGACACGTGAAGTCAAGTATAAGACATTCTACATAACATAGGAATCGGGTGAAGGATGTATTCCAGATTGATGAGTATGTCGTCAAGGAATACGAGACATAAGTAGTATGTTTCAAATCTTTGGCCAAAGTATCGCAAGCTGTTGATTGCGTTGTCCTAAGTCACCTAGTCTAAGGGATGAGATGCCGATGAATAATGGTAACAATTATTCAGATAGGTTCCTTAGACAGAGCATTCTGAATCCCAGATTAGGGAAGAGAGCCGCAAGAGTGATGTGTTAAATAAAAACACTAACTCTTAATACACATGAATAGATCGGTAGATTACTGAGTCATGGAATGAATAGATCGGAGGTACTCCAAGTCATTACAGCTACATATGGTTATGTGTTATAAGAATGGTTGCTTTGATTTGTGAGTTCTAAATTATGTATTTAGAACCGTGAAGCATTTATTAAAAAAATCACTTTTATAATGTATAAAATGAGGATGTTACAAACTCCATGAGGGAGATACGGGAAGGTGTTTCCACTAACTATTTTACTAGGTCATATGGACTAGAACTAGAAGATTAGCATTAGAATCTAGCTTTGGGTTACTTGAAACCATGGGATTTACTGCTTAAGGCTCAATGGATGAAGTGGATGGTTAGTTTTCTATAGGATCCCAAATTTTCTTTTGTCATGTGGCCATCACATAATTATGAGTTTGGAATTTTATAGTGGCAATGGTAGGAGGTATTTATTCAACAAATGAAATTATCAAGTTGAAATTAGTATTGTTTGAAGATTGGTTCTATTTGGTGGATTTTTTATTTGTACCATCCTTGGGAATGGTTTAGAATAAAAATTAGATTATGATAGGGTGTTTTATTTGGTGTTGGGTATTCAAATACTATATCTCCATTATCAATGAGGTCTTAGATGTAATGATGAAGTCACACACATCTATTTGTATGATGACCATCGATGTGATGAAAATCACAATATGTATTACATTTATACAAGGAAGGATTAGGTTCCTATACGATGGAAAAGTGACAAGTGAGCATGGGAATCTACAAGTAACTCTTCCTTGCACCCGACCTCCCGAGGTCATGCTAAGACAGCCGGTGGGGATGGAATATACGTGGGGTGCAGAAAAACTAGTTAGGCAATCTTATGTCTTTGATGTGCACTAATGGAATCTGTGAATCTAAGGAAAAGAAGGCCCTCCTAACCTAAACTAGTGTGATAGATCGTTCGGTGAGGATGACTGCTCGAAGGCTCCAATCAATATCGAGCTCTAGCATGATCCGATCTATAGGTTGTGGAATACATGGAAAATGACCTGTGGGTGCTTCGTAGATATCCCCGACAGGGTCATGAAAAATGGATGATGGATATATAGTGGATTCTATGGGTGATTCTCTGGTCTAGTCCAGAAATCCTTAGCTTGATTAGCTACTACGTCTAGTGAGGATAGTTGTGTGATAATGTTTGGTGGAAGTGGAGAGGACCTAAATACTAATGTGTGTAAACCAAAGCATCAATGTCTGATTGACCTGTGGGCCCGTTGGGTTGTGGGACCTGTGGATCACAACCATAAGTTCGTGGTCATTTTGGACCTCCTATGGTCATGTGCTAGAATCAATCCCTAATCCCTAATATCTAGTAGTCATATGCCTTTTCGGCCTCTATGTTTAGAACTAAAAGTTGCACAATCTTCTCAGAGTACCTTACAAGTGTTCTGGAAACTTGAATTCTTAAGCTAGTGTCTATGTCAATGAGGATGTCTCCTATGTCTGGCTGTGGGACCAAAGGATCAAAATGAATGTTTACTCTCTTTCAATCCCTTCTACAATCATGCAGATATCTATTAAGGCAATCTGTAGTTTGGCTGGTTTGACCAAAATGTGTGTGCTTTGTCATCTTCTATGTTTAATCCTCTTAACTGTGAGCTGATTTCTTGTAGGTCTGTTGTTGTTCGGAAGACCTGAATTATGATATTTTGGTCTATGTCAGTTATTGCTGCAACAAGATTTGGTTGAGGCATGATTGGCTCAAATACGTATTCTCTAGGCTCCCTAGGTCCCATGATTGTCATACAAAAGAAAAATATAAATCTAACTAAAGAAAAGTAAACTAATTATGCAAAGTATATCCACAACATATATAAATTCTCTATTTTTGTATTTTTGATAGAATATTTAATAGAATTAAGATAACAACTATTTAATATATCTAGAAAATGACAACTAACCTAATAACAGAATTAAAAACAAACAAGGTAGCTGAGTATAGCTACTTGTCTATGTAGTTGTGAATCTATTCTAAATAACTAAATAATTGATCTAATTTAATTGAAAGATTTTTGATCCTACCTCAGAAGTGAGGAACGAATCATAGTTTCTCAGAAACTATCGATCCCCATGGCTTTCCGGCAATATCGAAAATGAACGTAACCAAAATGAAGTAATTCACTACTCTATTTGGTATATTTTAACTAGAACTTTGAAAGCTCGAACTCGGATTTCGCGAGAACAATGGAAAATCCGATTATGTGTGGCTTTGTTCCTCGGTGTGGTCTCCTTGTTCCTTCATCCTCACGTGAATCCAGAAAAGTGTGTAATGCTAGCATCAACAGAAGTAGGTATTGGAACAATGGCAACTTTGGATGTAGACTGAATACAATGCGAGTAGGAGAGGGATAACACAAGAGAACAGAGCTTGGCTTATGTAATTCCTAGTGGGATTTATTGCAAGTCATACAACACAAAACATCCAAAACCTGAAACTATCCTTCTTGATGAATAAAACCTGACAACTCTAATGGCTTTAGATTAAAAATGAAACTATCCTACCTTAATTGATTGTATGAAACAATAGTAATAACACTAGAACAAGAAGATCATGTGGCTTCTAAATAGCAAAATAAGACTAACTATGCATGCAACAAATGAAAACTATTGAATTCCTAAGCAAGAACTGAAAGACTAAACTATTGAAATGAGAGGATGAGGGGCCATTTTCTTGTAATCAAACCAGCTATTTATAGAATTCCCATTCACCCAAAGGTAACTCCAACTAGGACTCTTTTACCATTAAACAATGAAGAAACACTATTCTAGGGGACATAAAACATAAATACTAGCCAAAGTGGGTGAGAAAGCTGGTGAAATTTGAAAAATTATGCAAGTCATGATCAAAGGATCGTGGCTTTGGAAAACACGTGAAGGACTGCCACCCTGAGCAGGGGGTGGTTACTGGGACCGCCACCTTGCACGGGCGGCGTGTAACGAGACCGCCGCCTGCATGGCGGAAGTTTCATCACTGAAGACAAAAATGTAAAGGAAAAGATGGGAAAAGAGAAAAACAAAGCATGCAGAGGCTAAGTGGGGCATGTGGGATGTTAATGTAAACTTGGAGAGCTTTTCCAAATCCCAAACACCTTGTGAGGAGACCTGTATCATCATTGGGGCATGTGTAACATCGTTACGTAGTGCAAAGTACCCTTACAATTTTGGGTACGTACATATTGCCCCCTTAGAGAAGTGTTTTAGCCATGAAGAGGTGTAAAATGGTGGGTTTGAGTATGGCGGTCCCGAAATGGGAAGCTAGAAATTATACCTGACACGTTCATGTGTCAAAATGACACCATCTAAAATTCCCGCTACCTGCAAAATGAAAAGAGGACTCAAGTGTAGATAGATAAAATAAATCAAAAAATAAATACTAAAATAATATGAAGTGAGGACTTACCATTTGTGCGGGGATAAGAACTTACCTCCGTTGGTGCTCCAAACCTATGAAAAGGGCATTCAAAATGAGTCAAAATGCTATATATATAAAAACAAGCCCATTTTCCTATTCATTTGCACGTGTCGATTTGATTGATTTTGAGCTCTGGGACCCACGGTGACAATTTTTGATGAGTATAGTTGAAACGTTCATGATGAGATAGTGATCATGGCTCGCGAAAGCGAGAAAATCGACCCGCAAGATCTCAAAGTTAGTTCTTCTTGATTTACCGTTTTTATACCTAAAATGTAAAAATGATGAAATATTCGCCATGGGGGGGTAATTTTTGAAATTTTTAGTTTTAAATGTGTCCTTAGGGGGGACACCTAATGGGCAGGCTCTTGTTTTGTTCAAAATGGTGTTTTTATCGATTTTTGAGCATTTTTAGGGTACGTGACCCATTTGGAAATGTGGGACACGACCACCGCCCTAAGCAAGGTGGCGGTTACAGGACCACCGCCTGTCAAAGTGGCGGTTATAGAACCACCGCCCTTCTCAGGGCGGCGGTCCTTTCTAGAATGATAAAATAGCCTTGTTTTTAACTTGTTTTTGCATTTTCCATTTTCCTGTATGCTTTAATGATTTTTCCAATGTGATTCAAATACTAACTTACTCCTTTTTGTGTGTTTTTGGGTGTATGTAGAAGGAGGAATATATCATATGGATCTCGAGAGAGAGTGTGTGACTGGATTCCAACAGTGTTGGATGCACTTTCTCAGGCCAAGCAGGACATCCTTCAAAGGGTCGGCATATTACATATATCACGGGTTCCTCATGTCACACCTTCTAGTCACATACTATGTGACCTATTTTCGTATTGGGATGCTGATCGAAACACTTTCTGATTTCTAGGAGTCAGGGGTGAGTGGACTATCACCTTGGAGGATGTCTACCGCATCTTGGGAGTCCCAATCATTGGGAAATGACTTACACTAGAGACAGCAGGGTCGCGGGCTCAGATAGCTCAGAGGGCTACACATATGGGAGATGTAATTGTCTCCATTGGTTTGAAGAAGGGGGTGAGGGTCCATTCCATTCCTAGCTTGCCTATCCCTTTTATTTGTTAGGCCATTATGGGGATCCTTGCTTGGAGATTGATCGGGGACAAGGGAGGGGATACCTCACTCTATTGCTGGTCCCCTATTATTACAGATTGAGGCACATGGTTAGATTTATGCCTGGGGAGTCGATATACTTGGGACCACCTATCATGACTTGTACAGGGTGGTTCACTTACAGGGATAGTCTTTGAGCCATCCGACCTTGGTTATGAGTTGGGTCTATGAGCATATCATCCCTTATGGGAGAGGCATAGAGGTGGCAGATCTCGGAGCCATGAGGGTAGCTAGATGGACAGAGATGTCGGTGCTTAGAGCACCCCACCAGCCAGTTGCTTCCCTAACTACTGATGATATGGAGGCCACACCTTATCAGGCCATGGTAGGGTTGTGGGGTGAGGAGACCTTCACTTTGATTTCCTGCTCTACTACAGGGTAGCTTGTGGACAGGATAGGGAAGGTAGAGACACACCCCTTTGATCGATTGCCTCAGCAGTTCGGCCTTGCTTACATTGATATGCTTCCCCCAGTGGTGCCAGTGTTTAGATTAGTTTAGGAGGCTATGGGAGGTCCTAGACTCTGGGGTAGGATTGTTGTTACTCCTGGCATCCCTATTGTAGCTAGATGGGTGGTATGTGCCTGAGAGAGAGTTAGTGCTCCTTAGGAACCTTTACTTTGGATTGCCATTGGTCCTGCCCATAGCATTAATGACCCTATTGATATAGAATCTGAGTCTGATGAGTTCATAGGGAGAGAGACAGAGGAGGAGACCAAGGACAAGGAGGTTAGTGAGTCAGGTGGAGATGAGGATAGCGATCCCGAGTGGCATGACACTCAGGAGATCTTACAGGCCGAGAGGGCATAGCAGAGTGCGGAGAGGGTGACTCTAGTCTTAGAGGAGTTTCCCTCTCAGGACCTAGGTGGAGAGGATGAGTCCGTAGTAGGATGCTATGTTTCCCTAGACGTGGGAGGAGGACATTAGTCAGCGGTGGCATCTGTGGTAAGTGTTATAACTAGGGATCCCTCTTGGAGGCCCACAGATCCGAGTGAGTTGTCACTCTTCTTTTAATATTTTTTTTTTAGCTAGGATTTCCTTAGTTGGTATCTCTCCTTCTGTTTATCCTTGTTTTTTTATCTTTTGATTATTTTCCAATTTTTTTTCTCCTTTCCTTGTAGATACTATTGATGAGTGGTGAGACTTGACTCATCGGGTATGTACTGATACCCTAATGCTCCCCATAGAGAAGACTCGCACTGAGCTATCCGTGGATGTAGGGGAGCCTTTAGTAGCCAGTAGGCATAGCGATGTCATTTCCCCTAACTAGAATGTGGCCAAGATGGTGACTTCCCTCTGTATCTAGTTAGCTGGGTATAGGACTGCAGAGTGTCTGATGAGGAGCTGCTCTCATAGTGAGGCTATAGCTACTGTTCGGGACAGTGAGCCCTCTCGTGCACTCGTGAGTGCTTTGGCATAGCCAGAGTCCTAGACATGGTCGTGCACCTTCTGAGGGATCTCATAGGGGTTGAGATGCCACTTCACTCTTTTTGTAGTGATTCTTGCTAGATTGTTTATATGATCATTTTTATTTTTCGGGCTCATTGAGTGTTTTGACCATGCCTAGTGCATGATGGCATTGTACATAAAACCTGATTATATATATATATATATATATATATATATATATATACATATATATATATACATACATCTCTCTTTTGGATCTATATCTCTTTGTACCTAGAGTTTTGTGATTCATTTTCACATGTATACTAGATGTTTATAAAAATTTTGTTTTTATATGCTTTTCAGAATGTATGCAATGGAGAACAAATATCACAAATGTTTTCTTTTTGTATTTTTGATGTTGATGTATGATGATGCAAATGAACTTGTGATCTTGAACTTTAGCTTTCATAAGTAATTTTCCAGTATTTCATCTTATTTTGACAAAATGTAATGATGAACTGATATGATGAGCAGATGCACTTGCCCCACCCCTAACTCCATGCAACTAGTAAGATGTGAGGGCTCATCACCAAAAGCTAGAAAGGGCACAAACTATGAGGTGTGTTGAAATGGTATTGATGGGAGATAGATAAAGAGTTGGTGGAACCAAATTAGGATGCTACAAACCTACCCTATTCAAGTGACTCCATAGTTTAGAATGTGACTTGCTTTGTAGTTTATCTAGACTTAGATCCGTAGATGGCCACTTGGTTGATAAAATCTGGTTTTCAGGGTTTTGAACTCTCTTGGAATTTTAGACATCTGATTCATTTTTTTTTACTCAAGTTTTCAAAAGTTTATTTGAACTATTTGTTTATGACCTTCAACGTTTACTATCAAGAGGAACCGCTTACACCTTTCCCCATGCTACTAGTAGGAAGCATGGGCTTATCACCATGGACAAGGCATAGGCAAGTAAGGGCATTCCCATCCTTTCCCAACCCTACGTCACTAGTAAGAAACACGAGCTCATCACCTAAGATTGGTAGGGCAATGAAATGTGTAAAAGTAAAATTTTTCTGTCTCGATCTATATTCGACTTATTTATTTGAGCAAAATGTTAGTATGTTCTTATTTCCAAAGAGATCTATATACAGGATAGATGTGACACCATGAAGCTTCTAGAATAGACCATAGGCAAGACACCTATCCTAGGAAGAAACAAAAAGTGAGAACAAGCATGCAGGCCTTGGTATGGCTACCGTTAAGACTTTGTCATATCTAGCTTTAATTGATGAAATGATTCTGAAACAATTGATGATGTTATGAAAATGAAGAAGTATGATTTGAATGCTTCTGTCAATACCATCAGAAGTTTGTAATGAATTTCTTAAGAATAAGTACCTTGATCAAAAAGATTTATGAAACGAGTGAACAAAATGAACCTATCTAAATGAATATGTAATGTAGATATAATTATACAAATAGTGTTGGTTGCTTATGCGTAAAATTGCTTAATATGCAAGGAATTGATTGTTTCACCAAATTCCTCACCTTCTAGTGTGCACAAGAGATACGCACCATTTCTGTAGTCCTTCATGACTTGATATGGGCCCAACCACTTGGGCGAAACTTTCTTCCTTTGCCAATTTTCTTATCGATCCATTTGTCTAGTCTTAGAACTAGATCTCCTTCATATATTTGTCACTCATAGAAATTTTTGTTATTATGTTGGCACATCCGGTCAACATAGGCTCTATGCCATTGTTTGGAATTTAACCCGGCCTCGTCTAGGCTTTCTAGTTGGGGAGGCGTGCCTCTTTATAAGCTTCCTCATCCGTAATCCCTTGTAGTGAGATGTAGAGAGTGGGTATTTCAACCTCAAGTGGGAGAATTGCTTCTACTCTGAATGTCAGTGATAAAGGAGTTACTCCTGTTGGTGTTCTTATTGAGGTTTCATGGGCCCACAAGGTGGGATATAAATTTAAATTCCAATATCGTTTGTTTTCTTTTACCGTTTTGAGGAGAATAGCTTTCAACGTCTTATTTGTTGCTTCAGCCTACCCGTTGGCTTGAGGATAGTAAAGAGAGGCTATGTGATGGTTTATTTTGAAGTTGCTACATAGCTCATGAACCTCGTCATTCTTAAAGGATGTTCCATTATCTAAAATATTGACTTGTGGGACACCATACTTGCAGAAAATTTGGTTCAAAATGAACTTGGTGATCACGGCACCTGGTACAGTGGTAAAAGGTATATCCTCTACCCATTTGGTAAAATATTCGGTGGCCGTGATTATGAAGTTATGGCCATCCATTGACAAGGGAGAGAATTTCCCTATACAATCTATGCCCCATGTAGAAAAGGGCCATGGAGTTACAATTGGTTGTAGAGCTTGTGCCGACATGTGAATCTCGTGGGAAAATTCTTGGCATTTATGGCATCTACGTATAAACTGTAACATCCTCATTTTAATACATTAGAACAAGATAATTTTTTTTTTTTTGTGTTTTCTAGTTCTAAATACATAATTTAGAACACACAGATCATGACAATCATTCTTATAACAAATAACCATATGCAACTGTAATGACTCGGTGTACCACCGATCTATTCATTCCATGACTCGGTAATCTACTGATCTATTCATGTGTATCTTAGAATTGATGTTTTCATCAGAACACTTCACTCTTGTGGTTCTCCAACCTAATCTAGGATTCTGAGTGCTCTATCCAGGGAACCTATCTGAATAATTGTTACCATTATTCATCGGCATCACGTCCCTGAGACTAGGTGACATAGGAAAATGCAATCAGTAGCTTGCGATACTTTGGCCAAAGATTTGAAACATGTTCATGTCTCTTATTCCTTGATGCATACTCGTCAATCCGAATACATCCTTCACCCCACTCGATGTTATATAGAATGTCTTATATCGACTTATGTCGGTGCCCACGACCCAAGTTTTCACTCGGTGAGGGATTAATACCATAACTCACGTTATAAGGATGCCCTTGAAGGCTAAGGGTAAGTGACACTTGGATCAACCATTGTTAACCCGTGTGTCAAAATACCCCAAGTCTCAAAGGGCTGCCTCATAACACGTCTATGGTCCTAACCGAGTCCAGAAGGAAAATCTTGAACAAGTTTTAGGTGTAAATCTTAATGATCAATGCAGAAGGGTGTTGCCATATGTCACCTACATTGTTGTATCCTCGAGAAGATCCAAATATTCTCAAAGTTACAACCCCGTAGTTGACATGTGCCAACATCCTACGATACACGACCTCGGAAAGATGTACATACCTCGAAGAAGTTCTTAAGTTGAGTTAAATTAGAATTACAGCCCTCTTAAGCTGGGTAGCCTTTCCCCAACCTAGGGTCGGTTGGTTTCACGAGAGAGAAGTTTAATAAGATTGAGAATGCGTCAAGGTGTCAATCGGTTCCAAATAACCTTATTTCCTCATAATAGTGCAACATAACTAAGTTTCCCCATAAGGAAGATAACTAAACCCGTAAGGGTTCATGTCACACCCGAAGACTAAAACATATCGAGACTTATTGCCATCAAGACATTGAGATTTAAAGCCAACAATTACATTGCTTTGACCTAGAACATTATTTAGGGAGTAATAGGATACTCCTCCGTTATAGCTACATGTTAGGGCATAGTTCAACCTCATCATCCCTAAAAATGCAGTGGTCTAATTTCCAATTTAGCCATTTCCATAATATATAAGAATTACTAATCAACATGTAGTATTCAGTCACATAATTTTACAAGGCTTACTTAGGGATTCCATCTAGACCCCATGGCATTTAATAATAAGAATGCACTCTCATTCATTAAGACATGTGAAGATCAATTCAACAAATAAGAACACAGCCACATAAGTAATTGTTATCCAAAATGTGCCCATACTCCTTTTGTGGCTAACTCCTTGTGTTCTTACCTCTCTTGTGCCTCGATCTGCATTTTTGACTTTTAGGCACTCAAATCTTTCTAAAAATGGAGCAGAAGGGCCCGTAACCAATCAGAATGTGCCACATGGCACTTGGAGTGGTGGAGCATGGGGAAAATTTGAAATTTTTCCAAAGACCAAACGGGTAAAAATTCAAACTTTTTGCTCGTCGATCGATTTTGGCTTGTTTTTCCCTAAATTTTCAAATTGCCATATCTTTCGATCCGAGCTCGTATTTTCACGTTCTTTATATCAATGGAAAGCTGGTGAAATTATCTACAAGATTTCGTGGTATTTTTTGAATTTTCATTCAGTTTGGAGAGATAAAATCAAGAAATATCTCTGGCACGTGGTAATGGCCAGAAATGATGTTTCAACAACTAGTTTTAATGCAAAATGGGTCGCATTCTTCTTCAGCATGGCCAAAAATGTCAAGGCATGGGTCTGTAAGGATGCCCATGTTGTTTTAATGCATCTTCATTCAATGGGGAATGGCTCCCACATTTTTTACATGTTTTCTCTCTCCTGGGCTCGACCCATGCATTGTAAAAGCTAGATTTGGCTCATTTTTTTAGGGTGGAACATTTTTTTTGGATAGCAAGCTTCTTCTTTCACCTTCAACAAGTGATTTTTGCAAGTATCAAACCTTCTTCATGATTGTAACAGGTTTCTGCCTCTTTGATGTTGCAAATGCAAGGATTTTGAAAGTGAAAATGATAGTGCAGACTCTGTGATCAATTTTCAGTCCTTTGTTTGTATTGTCTTGTTTCATTTTAGACCTCTAATTGCATCTTATCAGCCTATGTATGATGTTTCATGTTGCATTTCATGAAATTGTGTCAATTTACATGAACAAGAAGTGTTCACCACTCCTTTGGTGTATCTCCTATTAGTTTAGTTTCAATTTTTGTACTTTCTATCTCTGTCTCCTTAGAATTTAGAGTAGGATTAGGATTCAAACCTTTGCAATTGTGTAAATAATAGATCTGATCAGAGAAGTTTGAGGAATCAGCCTCTAATCTGGAGATTCCTCTCTCATTTTACAAGTCCCACACTTGGAGAGAGGTTTCAATGTTGTGCAATCACACTTTGGATGCCCGAAACATCAACTTAGAAACCTGATTTGCATCCGGGGTCTTGCTGATTTGCAACAATAGTTTTGGCACGCCCTGGTGGGAATTAGAGGTCTCATTTTTATTATAGCAAAGTTGATGTGCATCTACTGCAATTTTATTGCTTAAAAGAGCTATAAATTACACATTTGGTGACTCAAGGAAGAAGAATCAGCTGGTTTTAGCGGTGCAGACTTGAAAACTCATGAGAAGAATCACTACAAGGTGAAGAGCTAGAGAAGAAGAGGCCTGTTTGAATAGCTGCAGTTATCTCTAAGAGTAAGGCAAGGTGGGAGGAGAAACCAAAGGTCTCCATCTCCACCAAATAGAACTCTCTCAACTCCTCCACAGTAGGCCTTTCATTCAATCAACAAGGGTTCTAGGCCAATTAGAATGGCACAAAACAACCCCTATGTCAATTTCACTTTGGCTGGCAGCCCACTTGCTCTCAATGCATAAAATCCAATTCCAATTGCAGCCTTAAAGAACATCCCATACTTCACTGGAGAGAATTAGACTACTCCTGGTGATCATGTTAAAGACATTGCCAACCTTTGTGCAATTCATGAAATCAATGAGATATAAGTTGCTGTCAAATTGTTGGCATCTTCATTCAAGGGGAAGGCTTTGCAATGGTTTAGAAGCCTTGCCTCAGGTTCTATTCAAAATTGGAACTAGCTATGTGTAGCACTTCATGAGCAATTTGGAGAGAAGGGAGACAACTTGTCTCTTTTGGAGCAGTGACAACCATCAAGAGAGCTCCCAATGAGCAGTTGACCGATTTTAACTTCGTGTTTCAAAGGACTTGGGAGAGAATTCTAGTGGCGGTCGGGCCAATAGCGAAGGTGCCTTTCTTTACTATCTCAAAGCTCTAAATTCTGATATTTCTATGTTAATTCAGTCCATGGGAGGTACAACTATCCCCATTGCTTATAGCATTGCCATTAGAGCTGAAAATTGTTTGATCCAAGATAGCAAACTAGCCCCAAGACCTCCCATGCAATTGTTTCCAAGTTTAGAGAGCCCAAACACTAATCAAGCACCTAATTTGGCTCCTTCTCCCACTCCTAGAAATCAGAATTCAAGTGAAGCTTCCACTTCATCTTCTAGCACCTCAAATGAGCTTTAAGAAGTCATGAAGCAATTGCAAAATTTAGGTAATGAGATGGTTACTCTCAAGAGGCAACAAGCCCAAAGTTTTAGACCTTCCTTCCAGCCTCAAGCTCAACCTAACAGGTAGCCATATCAACCTCATAGACCACCCAATCCAGCTACAAATCTAAATCAAGCAAGGCCTCCTACCAACAGACCATTTTAGCCCTATAATCCAAATGCTATATCTGCCTCTAAGGCATTGGTGCCAACACAAAACAACGTTGCTCAGGAGTATGATTGGTGTTTTCCATGTAATGAACCTCACAACCAATCTATGTGTTTCAATGGTGCCTTGAATCAAGCATTAATGGTGACAACTACTGGTATAGACGGTGAGGGCAGTCAAGGAAATGACCAACAACAAGTAACATACCAGCAGCAATCAGCTCCAAATGATACCACACTTGTAAAATGGAAGGAAGAAGATTTTTGTGGCATGAACCAGACAGTCTCTCAAGGTGTTGCAGCCAACACAAGGTCAAAACGAAGGAATTTGAGTGAAGAACAACCATTATCTCTAACCAATCCACAACTTTTTATGGCTCCACAAATGGTTGGTAAACAAAATCCAGTTGTAAATACACAAGTGCAGCCAAGAACAGCTCCTAGACCAACTCAAATACCGGTTGTTGCTACCCACATGCAAGGGATGAATATGCAAACCAAGGGACAAGAAAGAGATCCTTCATCACCATTTAGTATCATTAAGTAGATGAAGAAGAAAAATGTAAATATATCAATGTGGGAATCCCTATCTATCCCAGGCCAGAGAGATTTGCTACAAGCTGCCATGAAGGGTGGCCAACTTGAATCAGCAAGTCCAAATGCAAGAGAAAGTGCTCAAAAATGCTGCCCAGCCTGAAGGGAATCATGGAGGACAGCAAGGTAAAATTTTGAAGCCCCCTCCTTTTTATGTCTCATTAATCATTGGAAACCAATTGGTGCACAATTGCATGATTGATTCCGGGGCAAGTAGCTCAGTGATGCCCAAGCAAATAGCTGATCAGCTAGGACTTCAATATGAAACCATATCCAAAGTAGTGCAGTTGGATGGGACAACAAGAATAACAGATTGGGGTGATTAGAAACTTGACTCTTACCTTGCATGCATGTCCAAATGTTGTTGTTTTACAAGATGTATTAGTTATAGACCTTCCACCACTCTTTGCCCTATGTTTGTCAAGAGATTTCATAGCCAAGATTGGAGGATATTTGTCTACTAATTGGTCACACATGCTGTTCAGAACGAGGTATGGAACCAAAGCTACAATCAGGTCTGAACCTATTGCAAACTTCCACATTGAGCCCTACACTCCAAGTCAGATCAATGCCAACTGTTCAGCATTTGATCAAGAAGATCACCCAAGCACCGATGAAGCGACATCAAGGTTGGAAGCATCCTGATCTAACTCTTAATGAATGGGAAAACAAGGTGCATGCTTTTGATCCTTATGAAGAAGTAGAAGAATCGAGCTAGAGGTCTATTGCATACATCAAGAAGATCAGCCCATTCCTAGCATCACCAAGCCAAACCACAAGGATGACAATGAGGTATGGCAGCTTTTTTTTTATGGATCAAGGAGTAGACAAGGTGCGGGAGGTGGAGCTATGCTTATTTCACCTCAAGGAGTAAAGTACTATTCAACTTTTAGATTTCAGTTTGCATGCTCCAATAACACTGCTGAATATGAAGCCTTGGTGCAAGGGATGCATTGGGCAATAAAGAGAGGAATAAAGAACTTGCAAGTCTTTGGTGACAGTGAATTGATTGTAAACCAAGTTAAGAGGCAACATGCTATCAAGTATAAACTGCTCAAGTGCTACAAGAACAGGGTGTGGGACCTCATTGAAGATTTTGAGGGTTTTGGCATCAAATCAATTCCTAGGAAAGAGAACCAAGCTGCTGCGAGATTGTAGTAGTTGGGGCAGCCTTTGACATTGTGGAGAGCATTCAAAAAGATAAGGTACAGCCAAACATCCATGTGATTGTGAGGCCTTGATGCGATAGCAATGTAAGTTGGCAAGTGTTTGAGAATGACTAACAAATCATCCATTTCTTACAAGAAGAAGCTGAGTTCTCGGCTAAAAATCAGAAAAATTGGAACAGCAGATGGTGACCAAGTGGTACATTTGAGAACTAACAAGATGACTAAGGGACTTATCACTTTGGAGTCCATTTTCAATCCCAATGATCAGTTTAGGAAAGAGAAAGCAAACATTCAAAGTCAAGAGAGAAGATTCGGTATCCATCTTGGTGGAAGAGAACAAACCATTGCGAATTGGAAAGATGACAATCGAACAAGAAAGGTATGAGTTCATACGGTTGTGTCAAGAGTTCCTTGATGTGTTTGCTTTGAGCTACGAATATTTGAAAGGTTTCAATCCCAAGTTAGCTCAGCACACCATTGAGTTGGATTCAAATACTAAGCCCATTAGGCGAAACAAAGGCCGTCAATCCACACATGGAACCTCTCATGAGAAAGGAATTGAACAAGTTGATTGAGTCAAGAATCATATTCCCAATCAAGCATTCTAGTTGGGTTTCCAACTTAGTTCCAGCGAGAAAGAAGAGTGGAGAGATCAAATTGTGCATTGACTTCAGAGATTTGAATAGAGCATCTCTCAAGGACCATTACCCACTTCCTTCTATGGAGCATATTTTACAAGTTGTTGCTGGCTCGAAAGGTTTTCATTGCTTGATGGCTACTCGGGGTAGAATCAGATTATGGTGAAGGAAGAAGATCAGTTCAAGATAGCCTTCACAACCAAATGGGGAACATATGCATACAGGAAAATGCCATTTGGGCTGTCCAACGCTGGAGCTACCTTCCAAAGCGCAATGGACATAGCGTTCAAAGGTTTGATTAACAATGTGGTGCTGATATACCTTGATGATATCCTTTGTTTTTCAAAGAATGCAAAAGAGACCACCTCTCTCATTTGAGACAAGTCTTCCAAAGTGCGGGGAGATTTGGAGTGTCTTTGAATCCTAAGAAGTGTATCTTCCTAGCACATGAAGGAAAGCTCCTTGGCCATATTGTCTCCAAAGAAGGATTGGAAATTGATCCAGAGAGGGTTGAAGCCATAAGAACACTACCATTGCCAAGCCACAAGAAGGCCCTTTAGAGTTTCTTGGGGAGAATAAACTTTGTTACGAGGTTTGTCCCGCATTTTGCAGCCCTTTTCAAACCTATCACCAAAATTTTAAAGAAAAGCATGGCTTTCAAATGGACAATAGAAGGCAAGGAGAGTTTTTAAGAAATCAAAGAAGCCATCTCCCAAGCACCAACTCTCATCAACCCGGATTTCTCCAAGGATTTCATCCTCTATGCATTTGGAGGTAATGATACTATTTCTATCATTTTGGTACGGAAGAACAACGACAATGATGAGTAGCCAATTTATTTCTTTAGCCAAAGCCTAGATGACTATGAGGTGAGATATTCTTTTATTGAGAAGCATGCACTTGCAGAATCGAAGCTTAAAGAAATTCAAGCATCTAGTCTCAAACAACAAGGTTCAGTTGTTGGTCTCTCATGCGGGAGTAAAGGACTTCCTCCTCAACAAGGATTTGAATGAGAAAAGGGCAGGTTGGATCACTCATGTCATGGAGTATGACATTGAGACCAACGTCACCAAGCTGGCAAGAGGAAAAGGATTATGTGAGTAGCTGATTCGGGCAAGCAAAAAGGAGTATGTAATAAAGAAGAGGTTGTTTTGATAGTTCAAGATAGCCATGTGCAAGGTAGCACTCAAGAAGAGGATAATGATGTCCCCACTCCTTGCTGGACCCAAGGTATAATGCATTTCCTAAGCATAGGCCTATGCCCTCCAGAGATGAACAAAACCCAAAGAAGACACTTTAGATTGCAGGTTGTCCCATATGCCATAGCAGAGCAGGTGTGTTTTGTTCAAGAAAGATGTAAATGGAGTGCTGCTGAGATGCATTAGCACAAATCAGATTCATAGGGTGTTGGAAGAGTTCCATGGTGGACCAGCTGGTGGTCATTTTGCACCAAGAGTGACAGCTCTAAAAATCATGAAGGTTGGTTATTATTGGCCTAAGATTTTCAGTGATTGCTTTGCGTGGATAAAAAGGTGTAAGAATTGTGCATTCTTCACAGGTAAAGAGAGGCTTGCTGTTCTTCCATTGCATCCAATTTTAGTTGACCAGCCATTCATGCAATGGGGTTTGGACTTCATTGGAGTCATTAATCCCAATTCAAGCCAAGGGCATAAGTGGATTTTTTTGACACCTTGAGACTACTTCACCAAGTGGACTGAAGTAGTAGCACTCAAGGAAGCAAATGAGTCTAGCATCTTAGACTTCTATGAGGGGATAGTAACTAGATTTGGCATACCTACTACAATAATCTCAGATAATGCATTAGCATTCATTGGATCCAAGGTGACTGAGTGGGCTGTCAAGAATGGGATCTACCTAAGTACTTCATCAAACTACTACCCTCAGGGTAATGGCCAGGCTGAATCTACAAACAAGAACTTGTTGAGGATCATTAGGAGGACTCTTGATGAGAATCAGAGGTCTTGGCATACCAAACTGAAATCAACCTTATGGGCTGATAGGATAACTCCCAAGAGATCCACAGGTAACTCTCCATTCAGGCTTGTTTATGGAAGAGAGGCAATCTTGCCCATGTCACTTGAGTTGCCAACATTGGAACTCATGAAGCAATTAGAGTTGCTAGATTTTGGGCCCATGGAGGTGAGATATGCAGAGTTGATGGAGCTCCAAGAGATCAGAGATCAGGCATCCCAAGCAATGGAGAAGGATCAAGCTTTGATCAAGAAGACCTTTGATAGGAAGGCCAAGAGTAGATCTTTCCAAGTTGGAGATCTAGTGTTAAAATGGGATGTAGATAGAGAAAAACCGGGAAGGCATTCAAAATTTGATGCCATTTAGAGTGGCTCATGCATGGTCACAAAGTGTAATGGAAACAATGCCTTCCAATTTTCTTCATTGGATGGCGAAGAACTGCAGATTCCAGTCAATGGAATCTATCTAAAGCATTGCTACTAAAGGGAAATTCTCCACCTTGTAAATATTAGCTTAGGTTTTCATTCCTCCAAGTGCTTGTGCACATTGTTTTGCTGTAGGTTGTTTTGCTTTCCCTAAGTGCTTTGGCATAGGCTTGCTATCCCTGGAGATGTTTTGCAGTCCTTGCTTCCATCAGGTGATATTCCATCTTCCGCTTGCAACATTCTAAGTCAGTTGGGGTTCGAAGAAAATTTTATGACTCCATGCCAAATGGGCTACTTCAAGCAACTGGTATCTTCATCTAGCAGGTAGATGATCCCTACGAGTTGCCAAAATTGTTATCCAAAATATTCCCCTACTCATTTTTGTGGCTAACTCCTTGTGTTCTTACCTCTCTTGTGCCTCGAGTCTCCATTTTTGACTTTTAGGCACTCAAATCTTTCTAAAAATGGATCAGGAAGGGCCCGTGACCAATCAAAATGTGCCATGTAGCACTGGAGTGGTGGATCATGGGGAAAATTTGAAAATTTTTCCAAAGACCAAACGAGTAAAAATTCAAACTTTTGCCCACCGATCTAATTTTGGCCTATTTTGCCCTAAATTTTCAAATCGCCATATCTTTCGATCTAAAGCTCAGATTTTCATGTTCTTTATATCAATGGAAATCTGGTGAAATTCTCTACAATATTTCGTGGTCATTTTTGCATTTTGGTTCATTTTGGAGAGAGAAAATCAAGAAACATCTCCGCACGTGGTAATGGCTAGAAATGGCATTTTAACAACCAGTTTTAATGCAAAATGGGTCGCATTCTTCTTCAAAGATGGCCAAAAATGTCAGGGCATGGGTCCGTAAGAATGCCCATGCTATTTTAATGCATCTTCATTCAATGGGTAATGGCTCCCACATTTTTACACGCTTTCTCTCTCCGGGCTCGACCCATGCATTATAAAAGCGATTTGGCTCATTTTTGAGGGTAGAACATTTTTGGGACAACAAGCTTCTTCTTTCACCTTCAACAAGTGATTTTTGCAAGTATCAGACCTTCTTCATGATTGTAATAGGTTTCTTCCTCTTTGATGTTAGCGAAATGCAAGAATTTTGATGAAAATGACAACAGTGAGACTGTGATCAATTTTGAGTCCTTTGTTTGTATTGTCTTGTTTCATTTGGCACTCTAATTACATCTTATCGGCTTTGTGTACGATGTTTCATGTTACATTTCATGAAATTGTGTCAATTTACAGGAAGAAGAAGTTTTCACCACTCCTTTGGTGTATCACCTATTAATTTAGTTTCAATTTTTTTACTTTCTATCTCTGTCTCCTTGGAATATAGATTAGGATTAGGATTCAAACCTCTGCAATTGTGCAAATAATGATTCGATCAAAGGAGTTTGAGGAATCAGCCTCTAATCTAGAGATTCCTCTCTCATTTTATAAGTCCCACACTTGGAGAGAGGTTTCAATGTTGTGCAATCACACTAGATGCCCGAAACATCAACTTAGAAACTTGATTTGCATGCGGGGGTGTGGCTAATTTGCAACAACAAGAACATTTCCCATTTCATTTATTTTCAATCTATACAATTACAACTTATGCACTTCGGCATATTTTAATACAATAAACATCAACGAGTAACTTTCTTCTTATAGTACAATCAGAGAGATACTTGCCGGAATTCATCATAAAAACTAGATTAAGAAATGGGAATCATAATGAATCTGCATGCCTTTACCACTTACGATGACCATCTACAAAATTTGCTAGCATGGGTCGGTTTAGTGAATTGGGCATGATAAGCACTAATTCCTAAAACAATTGTATTCCATCAATTAATTCCATTAAACAACTGCATTTAAATGAAATCAACTTCATCAAATCCATAATCATGAATCACACTAATTATCTTTCTACCATTCCAATATGACTTTATAACATAACTCATATTATAGTTATTATTTCAACTTAAATATTTTCAGATGATTCATCTTATACAAGAAAATAAGAAGAAACAATAAGAATCCTAAGTACCTATCCATCCGAAAACCAAGATCGTATCAATCCTAATATAATTACTCTAATCAAGAAATCTTTTCATGGAAGGCAACCAACAGATTAGCATATGAACAATTTAAGCAAGATCGATTACTTCCTCAAACAAGTTTAGATAATGGATTTCCTCTAAAAATTTTCATATCAATTCATAAACACCTGCTAAGTATTCAAAACTTTTGCTATATCTTGATACTTTTATACAAGTAAATAATAACCGAATTTCACTGATCGGGGTAATAATACTAATGAAGAGAAGGAAATGAAACTTCTAATTAAGATTCAACACTTACCACTCTTTTCACCTAAATTTTAATGAGTCCATTCATCTTATACCCATACTTGTAGAGTTCTTATAGAGATTCAAAAGAAGGAGCACTCATAATTTCCAGAAAGGGAGAGAATACCTTCGTATTCCAAAATCCTATAACAACTTATCCTTCACAACTAAGAGGAAGAAAAAGAGGAAATCGAACTCCAATTCAAACAAGTTCAATTGTACCAACTACCAGAGGAGTAATGTATATATATATATATATATATATATATTCTTAAATTTAATTAGGGAAGAAGGGAAGGCAAGTAAATCAGCACCTAAGTTCACCAACAGCTCCAATTAGGTAGAACTACTTAAAAGTTGCCCATAGATCCCTAGGGTCTTGCGATTGTACATTAACAAAAGCCAAGGATTGTTACAAAATGATATTAAACATTCTAGTATCAAACCATAGTCCGAACCATGTAAAAATCTACACTTCACCCATGACTCGAATCATTTTTGACTAAGAGTTAGGGTAAGCTGTTTCATTATCATTACTTACCAATAAATCAAAACTAATTAATTCCAACCATTACACTGGATAGTTTGTTGTTACGTTCCAAGATACCAAAAATTTGCACTTCCAGAGTTAATAGATGAATTCTAATTATAGATTTCAAAGTCACCTCTGGTAACATCAAACACAGTCAATTCCTTTCTAATCATTAAACCTAATTTTTATTCATTCAGATCTAGGATCACCCACAAATTGTTAGGGGACAGAGTTCATCAAAGTATGTTTTCTATTGGTCATAACTGTGTTCCAATTATCCAAGTAAAAATCATAAAAACAATAGCTACACGAAATATTTCATTACTTATAGAACCTATATTCATAGAAACCTTTAGACCCTTTTCTAATAAAGGTATAGGCTTAGATTTCAACCATATTTCCTACTCATGCAACTGAACTATTCGAGCTTTATAGAAGTAACTAACAGTTTCACCACAAATCCAACTATATACTTTCGAAGTTTGTCTAGTAATAGTAGAGCTCATAAAACTAAGCAACAATCAAATAAACCAAACAAATTTTACACAACATTTCATTCCGTGGTATCTTCAAACACGAAATCATCAAGCACGATGTCTATCATGGTACCAGTTTGGAAATTCAATACCTTAGTTAGAAAAAGAGACATAAAACACTTCTACGTAAGTCAAAACCCATATTGTATTCACATGGAGAGAAGATAAAAGAAGTAGATTCATCGTGGTCTACGTAAAACCAAGGATTCCCAAATCCACAAGAAACAAATAAAACCAATACATTACTACTAGCGTGCCGCCATTGTACAAAAATCATCTAAACAGAGTTGTTCTAATGAAATCATTTAAAGGAAAGCAAGATTTTTAAAAGTTAGGGCCTATCATGCCTGATAGTGTCGCTTAAAAATTCGAAGAAGACATCTGAATGTGCTTGCACCTTCTCTTCTTCTTCCACGAAAGATTAAACAACAAAATATTGTTACCTCCATGCCTTAAATATTTCCCTCGACAGAGAAGTAAGCTAGAAACTCTCAAAGTTGCCATGCAACGAAGAGTAGATGGCTGGTTCGAAGAACCAGTGCTCATGCAGAGTGAAAAATGGAATGCATGGAAAACAAAACAACCAAACAAAATTCCACTTGTATGCCTTCCCAAGCAATCGAACTCGAGGACCAGTTCTCATTAATTTAATTTACTTCCATTCTCCTACCTATTTTTCATTGGCACCGATTGCCAAAGTTGGTGATCGCCACAACAAAATAAACAAACATTCCCATCCTTAGAGACACTACCACATAAGACTATATTAGTAGTCTTTATCCTCTACTAAACCTGATAGCATTCCATGTCCTTTAACCTTATCCCCTCTTAATTTCCATGGAAACCACCACCCATGACTCGTGACCCTCCTTAGCCCCCCTCTTAGCATTAGTTAAGATAGGTTAGTGACTTAGGTTAGATCATAGAATAAGACATTAGTCTCATTTCCATAGGCTAGGTTTAGTTAACCCTTAGGAGTATCAAGCTCATAGTTTAGGACTAGGTTAGATTAACAAATCTTGTAGCATTAGGTTATAGTTTAGGTTAAAACTATTAACCTTACTAACTCTAGTTTAGGTCCCCTAAATAGGACTAATCAGTGTTAGAGTTTAAACATGGTAAAACATTCCAATATCAAATTCCACTTGGCATCAATAATTTAAGCTTTAGATATAAAACACATACATCTTACCTGGTTACGGTCTAGGTCTCTCCTGATGTTATGATATCTGGAACCAAATTCTATTTACCGTGATCATCCTGAGTTAATCTCTGGAATTGATCATTCAAAGCTCAGCCAGACTTTGTAACTATCAAATAGTCAATAAAATTTGTTCATCTTGAATGAACTTAAAACATTCCTTGGATCAATGCAACTGATCCAAGGATGAGTCATAAAGGTGGATAAATCCACAATGCATCCAGAGATCAGATTGAACTCAAGTGCAAGAATGAAAGAAACAAAAGAGTCCAAGCACATTCGGTTCGGTCAAAAATCTTAAGAGCAGAAAGGATATAATCAATATCAAGCATGACTTCCCTAAACCAAAGGGGCATGTCCTAATATAGGAGAAATCATTTTTCAACAATTGAATGCTCAGGAGAAAGTAACAATCGTTAAGGGTGTTACATGCTTCCCTCCTAAAATATTCTGTCCCGATGATTACATCTCTTGATTTATCTTCAGGCCAATCAATTCATTGGTTCTCTAAAAAAATTACTATTTCTAACTTGAATAATTCCATAATTAAATATCGTGATACTATTCATTCAACTCCGAATAATGTTTTCCCCATAACTAGCTTACATAAAAAAACATGAAAAGGATAATTTCATAATAGTTATTTTTCCCCCTTTTTTTTAGTCAATGATTCAATTTGTTCAAAAAGAAAGGGAAAAGTAGTTTTTATCTCTTCCGTGATTTTTCCCAAGTTGCACTTTCTTCATTAAACTAATCCCACTGGACCTTATATTGTTGTATTTCATGATTTCTCAAATGCAAATTGCGAGTTTCTAGCACTCGAGTAGGTTTAACCGCGATTATTCTTGGGTCTAGGACCAATAAGGAATTCCAATTTAAAACATGTGACAAATCTAAAATGTATTTCTTAAGCAAAGAAATATGGAAAACATCATGCATGCGAGACAAAGCGGTGGTAATGCTAATCGGTAAGCTACGGGATTGATTACTTGACAATTTCGAAAGGTCCCACATAACAAGGTGATAACTTGCGCAGCTTGCCAAAAGTTATTGAGCTTTTTCTTGGTTTAACATGAAGAAAAACCTTTTCACCAAGTTCAAATTTTCAATCAACCCTCTTTAGGTTAGCATAGCTCTTCTACCTATTTGTTGCTTCCTTCAATCATTCATGAATCATTTTAACTTCTTTGTTCCATTTCGGTAAGGATTTCAAGTCCAATTACCACTCTATCCTCTAAACTATCCCAACTAATGGGGTTCTACACTTTTTCCATAAAGTGCCTCGAAAAAGGTGCCATTTAAGAGAAGAGTGATATGTGTTGTTGTATTCAAATTCAACTAATGGGAGATACTCTTCCCATTTATACTGTTGATCCATGCAATACATTCGTAACATATCTTCCAACACCTGATTTACTCTCTCAGTTTGTCCATCCATTTCTAGATGATATGCAGAACTGAAGTTTAGTTTAGTTCCAAGAGCTATATTTAGCATTTGCCAAAACCTTGATGTCATTCTAGGATCCCTGTCAAATATTATCAATTCTGGTACTCCATGTAACCTGAAAATATCATGCACAAATCTTTTAGCTAGCACAGGAGAATCATCCTTTAGATTTCCAGCGATGAAATGAGCTACCTTTGTTAGTTTTTCCACAACTACCAAGATAACATCATGTTTATTTCTCGACATAGGCAGACCTTGTACAAAGTCCATGCTTATTACTTGCCATTTATACTGCGGTATGCTATGGGGATATAATAAACCAGCAGGGTGCATGTGTTCTGCCTTCACCTGTTGACATTCCAGACAATGAGTCACATAATTAATAACATCCTTTTTCATTCTCTTCTAGAAATATTACTGTTTTAGATCAGCAAGCATTTTAGTAATACCCAGTGTCCGAGAAAAGGGTGAATTATGAAATTCAACTAACAATTTCTTTCTTAAATCATTTAGAAAAGGTACGTATACCCTATTTTCATAACGTAAGATTCCTTCATTATAAAAATGAAAACCTTTATACCTTTCATCTTTTGGTTCTGCAGCAAGCGCTGCTTTTACTTGTTGAAAGTATACATCAAATTCTCATGCACTTTTTACCTCATCTTTAAATTGAGTTCTTAATGTTATAAGAGCAGAAATGTGCTTCCTATGGCTTAGAGCATCTGCTACTCTATTCTCTTTTCCTTTGATGTAACTAATATCAAAATCATATTGAAACAAAAACTCTAACCACCTTTGTTGTCTTGCATTTAGATTAAGTGAGTGAAAATGTATTTCAGCCCTAAATGACTTTTCAACTTAAAAGGTTTCCCAAGTAAATAGTGTCTCTAAACTTGAAGCGCATGAACAATTGCAGCAAGCTCTAAATCATGAGGGGCATAATTCAGCTCATGTAACTTAAGTTTTCTACTTTCATAAGCTATGACATGATCATTTTGTAACAAAACACCTCCAAGGCCCTCCCCAGATGCATCCATTACAATAGTAAAGCCTCCATTAGGGTCTAAAGTACAGCTAAAATAGGTGCTGAAGTTGACTAAATTTTCAAACTTTTAAAATAAAACTCACATTTATCATCCCAAATAAATTTCTTATCCTTTTTCTACAATGAAGTTATCGGTGTAGCCACTTTAGAAAAATCTTTAACAAATTTTCTATAATAACCAGCAAGGCCCGTGAAGCTTCTTACTTCATGTACATTCTTTGGTGTAGGCCACTAGGTTATCACCATTATTTTAGAAGGATCTACTACAATTCCTCCTTTACTAATGACATGACCCAAATAGTGAACTTCAGTATCAAAGAAAGAACATTTGGATAACTTACCGTATAGCTTTTTTTTTTCAAAATTTCCAAAACTATCTTCAAATGCTCATTATGCTCCTCAACACTTTTATAATATATGAGAATATCGTCTAAGAATACAAGCACAAACTTGTCCAAATATTCTTGAAAGATATTATTCATTAAGTTCATGAAAGTTCATGGGTGCATTAGTTAATCCAAAGGGTAAAGCGTGAATTCATAATTTCTGTACCTTGTGCTGGAAAGCTATTTTATGAATATCTTCTTCTTTAATTCTCAATTGATGATACCCAAATCAAAGATCTATTTTGGAATAAATTGATGCTCCATGCATTTGATCAAATAAATCATCAATTCTTGGAAGTGGGTATCTATTCTTGATTGTGGCTTTGTTTAACATCCGTAATCAATACACGCCTAAGTTTTCCATCTTTCTTTTCACAAATATTACTTGGTGCTCCCAAGGTGAAACACTTGTTCTAATCAAACCCTTAGACAAAAGTTCTTGCAATTGAGCCTTAAGCTCGACTAACTCTGTAGTAGTCATCTATTAAGGTGCTTTAGAAATAGGTTTCATTCTTGGTTTGATTTCAATGGTGAAGTCAAATTCCCTTTTGGGTGGTAAACCTGGTAATTCCTCCGGAAATACATCTTTGAAACTTTGTAATAGTGGGTATTGTTTCATGAAATCACCGTCTTCTTCTGCAGATTCAGATATCTTTACTACATATAAGGTACATCCTTTGTTTTTTGCCTTTTTAAGTTGTATAGCTAACGGTTTCCTAACTGAAATTTTTTGTTTTACACCTTGAATTTCTACTTTTTTAGTCGATCATCTAAACATCTTATATATTTTTCAAAGCGGTCTACTTTTGCTTTATGGTCACTAACCAATTAACACCGATAACAACGTCATAGGATCCTGAGGTGCAACATAGAGGTCAACTTCCGTGGAAAAGTTAGGTAAGTCAAGGACTGCTCCAAAAAGACACATACTAATTGTATGAACAGAGTTATTACCATACTGTATAGTCCAAGATTTATCCATTTTTCCATCTTTTCTTTTGAGTTTAGAAGTGATTTTACTAGAAATAAAACATTCAGTAGCTCCTGTATCAAAAAGAATAGTTACAGGTATGCCGAATAACTTACCAAGAACTTCTATAGGTGTCACTTGCCTTTCAGCTTGCTTGTCTGCTACTACAGCATGTATCTTATGCTACTGATTATGATCATCCTTCTTCAAAGGGAATTGATTTGTGTAGTGATCTTTGCCACAATTATAACAACCTCCTACAGTCCATTTTTAGGCTCAAAATTACTTCCACCTTAAAATTATCACGTTGTCCTCCATAGGAATTTTGCCCATTATTATAATTCTTGGCAAAACTATCCCTTGCATTTCAAAGAGCTTATTTGTTGTCATTTTCTTATTTTTTTAATTATTGGCAAATAGTTTTTAAAAGGGACTATACCCTTGATTACAAAAGAAGGCCTAAAAGCTAGGATAAGCAAGAGAACCAGAGTGAAAAGGATCAGAATCCAAATGTTACAATGATGTTCAAAGTAGCTAAAAAATAGCTACCAAAACGAGACAGAACAGCAAAATTACTGCAAAAAAGCAGTAAAGGATCCGCAAAAAAGCAAAAAAACAAACAAGGACAACAGAATCAACTGCAGCTACTTCCTAGTAGCTTTTTCTATGATGGTTTTGATATTCTTCCAGGATTTAAACATACCCAAAGTAGTCATATGGGCAGCGTCATTAGAATCCAGCTGCTCCAAGGTCTTCTTGCTTTCTTTATCAATACCCCAAAGAGTCACAAGACTCCGCTTTAGGGAGACACTTCGACGTGTTATTCAATAAATTCCTCAATTGCCCTAAAGATGGTGATATTGTAATCATGCCTAGTCTTGGCTTTCCCTAAGCGAGAGTCCAAGGAGTGAAATTTCTTGTATATATCTTCAATTTGGCTGCTGTCCACATCCTCCTCCTCCTCCTTCTTCCTCTTTCCTTTCTGTTTTGTCAAGTTTTTAACTTCATCCTTTAACAATTTCATATCTGCCTCTAAGGCTTCTAGCCTTTTTGTAGGGCTTTCCAATTGCACTTCCTGGGCCGGCACTGCTGATATGCAGGAGGTCATGAGCAATTTAAAATTCATAAGAACCCTTCTCCATAGCAAGGGTCTCAAGGTTAAGCTTCCTAGAAGCCCTAGTAACCGGTCTCCGCGAGGTAGAGGCCAAGTGGGGGTGGGAGCATTAGTAGGGGGAATGGGAGAAGAATCCGAACGATTGGCATGGGGGTGACAACAGCGGTGGTAGGGGAAGAGAGAGGAGAAACAGGGCTTGCAGTAGCAGAGCTCGACAAAGGGGGAATCGAGCTAGGGGAGGATGGGAGACCAGGAAACCTGAGTAGACAACATTTGTGTAACAACAAAATGAGCCCTTGGTGCAAAGGAACCGCCTAGGAATGCTTTTGAAACTCAAGAATGGAGCGTTCAAGAGAGTTCAGCAAGTAATGGGGGAAACAAACCAGACGATCCCTACGAAAATGATTAAGAAAAATAAGGTGTTTCGCAGGAACAGTGACAAACCTTCCTTCCAAGGAGATGAACCGTATCATCATGCGGGTTACTTCATCATATGGCGGAGGGATCGAGCTAACAAGCAGGCCCGCTGTTAAGTGGGTCAGTTTCTCCTCTCCCTCAACAAATCTTCTCTCTTCCACATCTCTATCAACCCTTTTGTTAAAGAATCTGAAGCCCTCCAAGCCAAGGCCGGTCACTTCAGCAATAAGCTCTTCATTGATTAAGACCTTCTGCCCCCCATACTCCACTGTCCTCTCCTTCCAATCCTTTGCAAAACACACAGATATGCTCTGGTCATGCCCCTGAACTTTTTCCATGAAGTTTGTTATGCCACCCTTGCTAAGAATGCTCCACAGCTCAATATTGTCTTTCCAGTCTGGGTCCACACTAGGCTCAATTTGACAAGGAGGACCCCCCATCTTCTCTATTCTGAACTGTTTGCAACTAATTCCTAACTGATTGCTAAAGCCAGTCCACTTTTTGCTATAGTAATCCGCAAAAATGGAAATGAGAGCCGTTGCTATTCCCACGATCGGCTGCGTGTCTGCTGATCTGAGCCTACTGAAAAATGCGTGTGAGAATAGCCCGCTCCCTGCCATCAATCACTTTATCACCGCCTTCGGTTTCCGAGGAGGTTTGAATCCACCTTTTAACAGTCACAATACAGCCCGCATGCGTGATTTTCAAAACCGTGTATCTCCACTTGTAATTCCCCATATGATTCATTCTATCTTGATTATTAGACATGATTTGCATAAGCCAATACTTTAAATCAACACATGTGGGAGTATTTTTGATCCACACCCAAAATTCATAACTCATTTCAAGATATTGCTTACATATGGAGTTCTCGCCTGAATGCTGTTTTGAAGCTATTTAGGGATGATGTTATTATCCCAAACTGTAAGGTTAACATTAATGCCATAATTTTCCAGCACATCCACCAATTTATTACCCTCCCTATAGGTATGCATGATCCCGATGTTATGAAAGTGTGACTAATACTTATGGACTCTGTAATAAAATCCTTGATGCTCCAGCTTAGAGATGAGAAATGCTTAAGAAGATTAATGATATTTAGGGAGTCTCCTTCAATGATGAGGTTCTGAATATTATTTGCTTGGGCAATTCTCAGACCCCAAAGAGCAGATAAAGCTTCAGCAAAATGATTAGTTTGAATTCCCATTTTACCAAAGATACACAACTATTAGATTTCCTTTATGATCCCAAATCGCTCCTCCCCTACCACATTCCTGTGGTTTCCTTAGAATCCCCATCAAAGTTCAACTTATACCAATTTAGATCTGGAGGATGCCATTTAATCAAAGATCTATCAATGCTATTCCCGGGAATGTTCCAACTATTAATTGATCCAATCATACGGTTGGAAAGAATGTATTCTTCATTTTTTCTGGACATCTCTTGTTTTTGGGGGTTTAAATCCAAAGCACTATTCTCTTTGATACCATTAGAAATTTTCCCAATACTAATTTTGTAGTTTTTCTTTCTGTTTCTAAAGATAATATCATTTCTATCCTTCCATATTCTCCAGATTAAATGAGGGATAGCCACTTCCAGATCCTTTTAACAACACAATGCTAAAGGGTGGGTTCCAATGAGTCCATAGCTGATTGAGATCCTTTGGCATCACCTAGAGCTTCAAATTTAGAAAGGGAAAAACTCCATAATCTAGTGGCATACTCACAATGTATGAACAAAATGATATCCTCAAAATCTTTCTTACAAAGATGGCACCTATTAGGGATTATTAATCCTCTTCTCATCGATTGTCATTTTCTTATTATTATCCACCTGAAAACTTGTTTTTATTGCCAAAATTTTTCCATAGCCCCTTCTTGGGTGTAAGAGAAGTTCAAGAAGGGTTTGGAATATTCTTCCGTACTTCCTCTTTATGAGTAAAAATATCCTTTAATTTTTGTTCTTGCCTTATGGATTTTTCAACAACCCCTTCCATAGTGGTTGGGCTGTGAACATAAACCTCTCCTCCTATCACAGGATTTAGTCCCATGATGAATTTTTGTATTCTGAACTTCTCGTCAGTTTGATACTATGGTACGTACTTGAGGAGTTTCGTAAACCACTCCCAGTATTTAGTTATAGTTAGCTTCCCTTGAACTAAGTTCTGGAATTCTATCATTTTTGATCATAGAAAAGTTGTGGTGGCCAACGTTGCCTAAAATAGCCTTTAAATTAATCCCAAGTGATGTTGGTTTCATCAATATTTAGCTCTCGGCTTTTTTACGGCTATCCCACCATGAAGATGCTTCATGAGAAAGCTGATAGGCTCCCCAAATAGCTTTGGTTTCCTTCGAGAAGTTTCTTATTGCAAATTACTTCTCCATTTCACTGAGCCAATTCTCAGCTCCATCTCCTAATGTGGTGCCATCAAATTTAGGTGGACTTATCCTTTTTATATCATTAGTGAGTTCCACTGCCAACCTAGCCTTTTTGTTTTCTAGTTGGACATGTACATTTCCATTGTTATTACCAACACCCATATTGGGGTTTTCCTCAAGAGGTGGCTGATTGTTGTTACCAGCTTCATCATCCTCCTCATTTCCCATCACTTGTTGTTCAAGTACAGCCAAATGATCTCTTGTGTCCAGTAGGGCAGCAAGGATCTCATCAAGTTTTTGGGTTGTTGCCACCCCTTCCTCTAGGTGGAGCATTATTCGCAATGTTTCCCCTTGTTCTAACCATTTTCTGTTACAAGAAAATTTAGGTTTTTATCAGATTATGGACACAATAGGTCCAAGAGCTGCAACCTTCAGCTCTGATACCAAGATGTAACATCCTCATTTTAATACTTTAGAACAAGATAACTTTTTTTTTTTTTTTTTTTTTTTTGTGTTTTCTAGTTCTAAATACATAATTTATAAACAATACAGATCATGACAATCATTCTTATAATAGATAACCATATGTAGCTGTAATGACTCGGTGTACCGCCGATCTATTCATTCCATGACTCGGTAATCTACCGATCTATTCATGTGTATCTTAGAGTTGGTGTTTTCATCAAAACACTTCACTCTTGTGGTTCTCCTCCCTAATCTAGGATTATGAGTGCTCTGTCCAAGGAACCTATCTGAATAATTGTTACCATTATTCATCAGCATCACGTCCCTAAGACTAGGTGACATAGGACAACGCAATCAGAAGCTTGTGATACTTTGGCCAAAGATTTGAAACAAGTTCATGTCTCTTATTCCTTAACGGCATACTCACAATCCGTAATGTGTCCTTCACCCCACTCTGATGTTATATAGAACATCTTATACCAACTTCTATCAGTCCCCTCGACCCAAGATTTCACTCTAGTATGGATTAATACCATAACTCACGTTATAAGGATGTGCTTGAAGGCTAGGGATAAGTGACATACTTTGGATCAACCACTGTTAACCTTGTGTGTCAAGATACCCTAAGTCTCAAAGGTGCGCTCATAACACGTCTATGGTCCTAACCACTCTGAAGGAAAATCTTGAACAAGTTTCAGGTGTAAATCTTAACGATCAATGCAGAAGGGTGTTGCCATATGTCACCTACATTGTTGTATCCTCGAGAAGATCCTAATCTTCTCAAAGGTACAACCCTACGTTGACATGTGCCAACATCCTACGATACAGCCTTGAAAAGATGTACATACCTCCAAGAAGTTACTTAAGTTGAGTTAAATTAGAATTACATGGCCTCTTAATTGGGTAGCCTTTCCCCATCCCAGGGTCCCACACCTTTGAGTTGCCTTACGTAATTAAGTTTAGTTTCACAGAGAGAAGTTTAATAAGATTGAGAACGCGGCCAAGGTGTTAATCGGTTCCAAATAACCTTGTTTCCTCATAATAGTGCAACATGCCTAAGTTTCCCCCATAAGGAAGATAACTAAACCCATAAGGGTTTATGTCACCTCAAGACCGAAACATATCATACTTATTTCCATCAAGACATTGAGATTTAAAGCCAACAATTACATTGCTTTGACCTAGAACATTTTTAGGAGTAATAGAATACTCCTCCAGCTTATAGCTACATGTTAGGGCATAGTTCAACCTCATCATCCCTATTAATGTAATCATTAAAATGTAACTTTCTTCTTATAGTACAATCAGAGAGATACCTTGCGAATTCATCATAAAAACCAGATTAAGAAATTTGGGCATCATAATAGATCCGCATGCCTTTACCACTTATGATGACCATCTCGCAAAATTTGTTGCAAGACGTGGTGGCCGGTAAATGAATCGAGCATGATAAGAACTATTTCCTAAAACAATTGCATTCCATCAATTGTTTCCATTAAACAACTTGTTTAAAAGAAATCAACTTCATCAAATCCATAATCATGAATCACACTAATTATCTTTCTACCATTCCAATATGAATTTATAACATAACTCATATTATAGTTATTATTTCAACTTAAATATTTTCGGATGATTCATCTTATATAAGAAAATAAGAAGAAACAATAAGAATCCTAATTACCTAGCCATCCAAAACCAAGATCGGTATCAATCCTAATATAATTACTCTAATCAAGAAATCTTTTCATGGCGTAAGGAAACCAAAAAATTAGAATATGAAAAATTCAAGCAAGATCGATTACTACCTCAAGCAAGTTCAAATAACGGATTTCCTCTAAACTTTTTCATATCAATTCATAAACATTGCTAAGTATTCAAAACTTTTGCTACACTAATATTTTTATATAAGTAAATAATAACTGAATTTCACAGATTAGGGTAATAATACCGATGAAGAGAAGGAAAGGAAACTTCTAATTAAGATTCAACACTTACCACTCTTTTCACCTAAATTTTAACAGTCCATTCATCTCATACCCATACTGTAGAGTTCTTATAGAAATTCTAAAGAAGGGAACACTCATAATTTCTAGAAAGAGAGGGAATATTTTCATATTCCAAAATCCTATAACAACTTATCCTTCACAACATAGAGGAAGGAACAGAGAAAATCAGAACTCCATTTTAAACAAGTTCGTAATCGTACTAACTACCCAGAGTAATGTATATATATATATATATATATATATATATATATATTCTTAAATTTAATTAGGGAAGAAGGGAAGGAAATTAAATCAACACCTAACTTCACCAACAGCTCCAATCAGGTAGAACTACTTAAAAGTTGCCCATAGATCCCTAGGGTCTTGCAATTGTACATTAACAAAAGCCAAGGATTGTTACAAAATGATATTAAACATTCTAGTATCAAACCATAGTCCTGAACCATGTAAACAGTCTACACTTCACCCATGACTCGAATCATTTTTGACTAAGAGTTAGGGTAACTATTCCATTATCATTACTTACCAATAAATCAAAACTAATTAATTCCAACCATTACACTGGATAGTTTGTTGTTACGTTCCAAGATACCAAAACAAATTGCACTTCTAGAGTTAATAGATGAATTCTAATTATAGATTTCAAAGTCTCCTCTGGTAACATCAAACACAGTCAATTCCTTTCCAATCATTAAACCTAATTTCCATTCATTCAGATCTAGGATCACCCACAAATTGTTAGGGGACAGAGTTCATCAAAATACGTTTTCTCTTGGTCATAACTACGTTCCAATTATCCAAGTAAAAATCATAAAAACAATAGCTACACCAAATATTTCATTACTTACAGAACCTATATTCGTAGAAACCTTTAGACCCTTTTCTAATAAAGGTACAGGCTTAGAATTCAACCATATTTCCAACTCATGCGACTAAATAGTCGAGCTTTATAGAAGGAACTAACAGTTTCACCACAAATCCAACTATATACTTTCCTGAAGCTGTCTAGTAATAGTAGAGCTCATACAACTAAGCAAAAATCAAATAAACCAACCAAATTTGACACAACAGTTCATTTCATGGTATCTTCAAACATGAAATCATCAAGTATGACGTCTATCATGGTACCAATTTGGAAATTCAATACCTCAGTCAGATAAAGAGACATAAAACACTTCTACAGAGTTGAAACCCATATTGTATTCACAACATGGAGAGAAGATAAAAGAAGTAGATTTCATCAGGGTCTACGTATAACTAGGGATTCCCAAATCCACAAGAAAAGAAGAAAACCAATACATTACTACTAGCCAAGCCGACTGTACAAAAATCAGCTGAACAGAGTTGTTCTAATGAAAACTTTTAAAGGAAAGCAAAATTTTTAAAAGTTAGGGCCTATCATGCCTGATAGTCTCGCTTAAAAATTCAAGAAGACTCTCGAATGTGCTCGCACCTTCTCTTCTTCTTCCACGAAATTTTAAACAACAAAATATTGTTACCTCCATGCCTTATACATTTCCCCCGACAGAGAAGTAAGCTAGAAACTCTCAAAGTTTCCATTCAATGAAGAGTAGACGGATGGTTCAAGAACGATTGCTCAAGTAGAGAAAAAGTGGAATGCATGGCAAAAAAACAACCAAACAAAATTCCACTTACATGCCTTCCTAAGCAATCCGCGCTCGAGGACCAATGCTCATTAATTGCATTTACTTCCATTTTCCCAGCTATTTTCCATTACCACCGATGCCAAAGTTGGTGATCACCACAACAAAATAAACAAACATTCCCATCCTTAGAGACACTACCATGTAAGACTATATTAGCAGTCTTTATCCTCCACTAAACATGACAACATTCCATGTCCTTCAACCTTATCCTCTCTTAAATGCCATGGAAACCACCGCCCATGACTTGCGACCCTCCTTAGGTCCCCCTCCCCCTTCTTAGCATTAGTTAAGATAGGTTAGTGACTTAGGTTAGATCATAGAATAAGATATTAGTCTCATTTCCATAGGCTAGGTTTAGTTAACCCTTAGGAGTATCAAGCTCATAGTTTAGGACTAGGTTAGATTAACAAATCTTGTAGCATTAGGTTATAGTTTAGGTTAAAACTATTAACCTTACTAACTCTAGTTTAGGTCCCCTAAATAGGACTAATCAGTGTTAGAGTTTAAACATGGTAAAACATTCCTGTATCAGATTCCACTTGGCATTAATAATTTAAGCTTTAGATATAAAACATATGCATCTTACCTAGCTTATGGTCCAGGTCTCTCCTAATGTTACGATATCTGGAACTAAATTCTATTTACTTTGATCAGCCTGAGTTAATCTCCGAAATTTATCTTTCAAAGCTCAGTCAGACTTTGTAACTATCAAATAGTCAATAAAATTTGTTCATCTTGAATGAACTTAAAACATTCCTTGGATCAATGCATCTGATCCAAGGTTGAGTCATAAAGGTGAATAAATCCACAATTCATCCAGAGATCGATTAAACTCAAGTGCAAGAATGAAAGAAACAAAAGAGTCTAAGCACATTCTCGGTTCAGTCAAAAATCTTAAGAGTAGAAAGGATATAATCCATATCAAGCATGACTTCCTAAACCAAAGGGACATGTCCTAATACAAGAGAAATCATTTATCAACACTTGAATGCTAAGGATAAAGTAACAATTGTTAAGGGTGTTACACAAACTCTACTCCATCGTGTTCTAGAGTGGGCCGAAATAGCCCATCCAATGTAGTTTATGGGTAGTGGCATGACCACCAAAATTTCCTCCACATATTCCATTGTGGGATTCGTAGAAAATCTTCTTGGATTCTTCTCGTGTCAACACACCTTAGAAGCATTCCATCAAAAGCCTTATGATAGAGCACTTGTTCTATAATAGCATATTTAGCTATGATTATGTGTAACCACCTTCTTTTTTGTGGTGTACCACCTTCTGGATACATATGGTCCATGATAAAATTGATAATATCAGTATACCAAGGACATTCAGAGATGGGAGGTTTGGTTTCAATGTAATATATGCATTCATCAGGAAAATCTAGATCTACTAGATCACCTCCGTCTAATGGGTTGTTGGCTAACCAATCTGCAATGATTTGTCCCTTAACGGACTTCTAGTTTACAAAATTTAATTCAAATTCACCCATTAAGGTTATAAAGCGTCCAACCTTTTTAGACAAGGACCCTTGTGTGAGGAAAGTTTGTAAATGGTTTGTTTTTACAATGACCCTTGTTTCTTGATTTAGCATGTAATGTCTTAAGCGTTTGGTTACAAAGACTATGGCAAGGCATTCTCGTTCTGCTTGTGTATAATGTGTTTCATAATCGAGCAATGTTTGGCTAATAAAATAGATCACACATTCTCGTTTATCATCATCTTCTTGAGCCAACATGCAAGCTAGCGAGACATCCATAGCTTCGTGAATATAAGATCAAAGGATGATCTAGTCTAGGTGGCATTAATGTGGGAGGAGATAGTAAGAAGCATTTAACTACTTCGAAGGCCTCATGGCATTCCTTTGTCCAAATAATGCAGCAATCCTTTTTCAACAAATTGTTGATCGGATGAACAACAAAACTTAAGTCTGAAATGAATCTCTAGATTGCACCAAGCTTTCTAAGAAATTATCCAATGCCAGAGTCGTCTGATAGTGGGATCATCTCAAGAACAACCCAGATTTTGGCTGGGTCTACATCAATCCCTCGTGATGATATAATATAACCTAGGATTTTCCCTCCTGTCACACCAAATACACATTTTTCTAGGTTTATTGTGGCTCTGTATTTGATCAAACATGAAATAATGATGCAGAGCACTACTGGGTGATCACAGCGCTTCCTGGCCTTGGCCAACAAGTCATCTACATAAAATTCCATGATTTTATGAATAATATCATGAAATATGTATGTCATTTCCTGTTGGTATGCGAGTGCTAGCATTCTTGAGATCGAATGGCATAACATCATAGCAATAAGTTCCCTAAGGAGTTATAAACGTGGTTTTGGCTTGGTCTTGTTTAGATATTATGATTTGATTGTATCCCGAGAACCCATCCATGAGAGACAAAATCTTAAATCTAGTTGTTGCGTCAACGATGACGTCAATGGATGGTAATGGGAAGTCATCCTTGGGGTAGGCCTTGTTAATGTCTCATAATTCTATGCATATGCGTATCTTCCCATTCTTTTTGATAACGAGGATGATATTAGATACCCACTAAGAATAATCGACCGGTTTGATGAACCCTACCTAGATAAGTTTCATTACTTCTTCCTTCACCATGAGAGCTACCTTGGGTTTCATTGGTCTCAATTTCTGTTTAATTGGCTTTACATCTAATTTGGTGACAAGGTTATGTACCGTGATGTGTGGTGCAATTCCCGTCATTTCTTTATAATTAAATGCAAAATCCTTTTGATGTTCTTTTAGGATTCGAGTTTGTATTTCTATCTCTTCTGAGAGTTAACGAAGATCCTAGTTTCAAGATCTTTTGTTCTTCCTTTGTTCGATGTTAATATCAATTGTTCCTTTAATTAAAGAAGCATTACCTTCTTCAAACTCAGGCAGGGCTAGAGGTAGTTCTAGATCTTCTCCATTCTCTACCGCGTATATGTCAAGTTCCTTTTGTGGGGAAGCTCTACCATGGGATTTCTAAAGTAAGAAGATGAATGTGGGATTAAGGAAAAATCTACCATGTGATGGGTGAGATGTAACTCTACATAGGCATTTAGGTAATCAAGAGTGGCTCTATCACTATCAACGTGACCTAAGATAGTAGATTTATTCTCAGCTATGTGCGTTAGAAGAGGGTTTGTTGACGTTTTCTTTACTAACGGTTTAGTATGAAGGGATACCATGAAACGGGTGTCTTCCAACTCACTATTTGGAGTGAAATGTGAAGATGAGGTTGCTATCAAATCTGAGAAGGTTTTGTTCTCGGGATTGCTTCAATTGATATGAAGTCGAATCCTTTGCTTAGATCTAATACTATTGCTTTATAGAGTTGTAAATGTTCAGCTCTAGTCTCATATACTTCAGAGACTTGGTTTGCAACAAATTGAGAGTCTCTTAACACTTTGATGTCATTAACACAGAGCCTTTTGGCTATGATGAGGCCAAGGAGGAGGGATTCATACTCAGTGCCATTGTTTGTACATTCAAAATTTAATTTAAAGGTGAATGGTAGGATCTTTCCCTTGGGAGAAGTAAAGATCACACCTGCCCCAGCCCCATAATGACATCTAGCTCCATCAAAGTGGAGAGTCTATTTTTATTTGGGAAGATGGATGTTGGGACATTTGTTACGTCTATTTCTTCTGCTTCGGTTACTTCTACCATACAGAGTTCCTTTGCTAGAAGAGAACCAACTCCTAGGGTACATCCCATACCTGTGGAATCAAATGGTAGGAAAATTGGTAAATCTTGTTCTAGCAACTCAACAATTTTTACAATAGTTCCTAATGACACTGTTTCTACAACGTTAGCTTCATCCTTGAGGGCTGGGATGCTCTTGACTAGGTTCATAATTTCTAGTTCTATTGTAGGTATTAATTTTTCTTTCAGTTTTGAGTTGGTTGGTTTGTTAAGTTGGTTTGTTTGGAGTTCAAACTCAGATTGAACGTCTGGACTTTTCTTTAGGTCTACTAGGTGTATATCAAATGGTTTCATATCTCCTTTTGCTATGAATATCTTTCCTAGGTGTAAGAATCTTATTTCCTGAAATAATGTAGAAGGGATTGCCTTCATACGGTGTATCCATGGTCGGTCGAGGATCATATTATAGTTGGTTTCTTGATCTATAATATAAAACTCAGTGAGGATTTTTTTGGGTCCTAAGGTGACTGGTAGTATTATAGTCCCAATTGAAGTGGATTTAAGGCTATCATAGCCTCTTAGTGTATTCCGAGTCGTGGAACAATTTGTTTCTCCATACCCTAGCTTTTGAAGGAAAGAGAAGGGAACTATGTTAATTGCTGCCCCATCATCAACCATTGCACGTTTAACGTAATTGTTATAAACCCACACTTGTAAATGTAAGGTTGGATCACCTCTACATGTAATCTCAGCGTCTGTTGGCATTTTTTTACATCAAATATAAATTCAGCATCCCTATCCGGCTGCCCCGGAGGGTGGATATCAAAGTCTATATGGTTTACCTATGTTTCGAGAGGTGGAGTGATGTTAATTAAATGACCTAAACCTAATGCTTCTAAAAGAGCAGCCCTATGGGTAGGAGAGTTCTTCAACAAGTCCAAAAAGGAGATGTGAGAGAAGGTCTTTGTTAGGTCATTAACTAAATCATAGGCACCTATGGGTTTTACTAATGTTTGTTGAATGTTATCCGGCTCTAGTGGGTAACTTAGATTTGGCTGAGAGGAATACTCTCATTCCCCCTTGTTATGGCTTCCATGTGTAGCTTAGTGTCTAACTCCATTAAACTAGCTATCGTGGTTCATGGCTATTTTCTTTATGCGGTGTGATTGAGATGGATTTAGTGAAGTCGAGGCTTCATGATCATTGTTTCTTGTCATTACACCCTTATTTGTCCCATTTGGATTTAATTTGTTGTTATTGTGATTTGGGAGTGGATCATTGAAGATCTTGAGGGGAGCATTTTGAGGGGAGACTACTCCCATGAAAGTGTTTGGCACAGGTGATGTAGGATCTGCTAAGAACATATCTATGAAAAGTTTTCTTTGTTCCTCTAGAAAACGTTGCATGAATTTATTGTAGTCATGGCAAGTCCTAGTGTCATGGCCTTGAATTTTGTGGAAACCACAATACGAGTTGGGATTGTAATTCCTAGGTTGTTGGTTTGGCACATGTTGTGGTCCAAAACTCTGATTAAACCATTAACTATTAGGATTAAACTTTTGCATTTGTTGCCTTTGGTTTTGATATCCAGTTAAGTTTTGACTTGGACCCTGTGTTTAGATCTGCCATTGTTGTTGTTGTTGTTGTGGACGATTAAAATCCACCGCGTTGATTGTTGGGGTAAAATTTTTGTTTCGTTGATTGTTAACTGGTGGTGGAGCATTTACAACATTTACTTTTTTGCTTGGTCAGTTACTCCATCTATTGTCACCCCACGGTTTTTGTTAAGGATTTTAGGTTCTTGATTGGCATTTGTGGTAGTAGGATAAGTCATAGTATTTTTGTTGGGGATGATTTGGGGATGATTAACCTCCCATTTGTTCCATATGCCTTGCGACTGCTATCTATTGCAGCTTGATCTATTTGGAGGGCGCTCTCAAGCACTTCATCATAAGTTCTTAGTGGGAACTTTTAGACTTCTTCCTTTATATCTCTATTGAGAGAATGAAGGAATAAATCACATAGTTCCATTTGATTCATGTTTGGAGCACTCGCTAAAGAATAGAGGACTATATGCCATCTTTGGATGAAATGAGCAACCTGATTCATTGTGTTCTTGTTTAATATGCAAGAATTACTACGATTCCTATTCTCAACAATTTTTTCATGTCGAAAACCTTGATGAACTCAAACGAGTTGTTTAAATGAATGCATTGAGGCTTGGGTATTCTATAATACCAATCAAGGGTGATACCCTCTAAAGTTTTGGGGAATATTTTAGCAACAACTCCATCCCAAGGGAGTAGTTCTCGAATGGCTGTGGCATAAGCTTTGATATGTGCATTCAGATCTCCCTCCCCTTTGTACTTGGGAAAATCAGGAAGAGGTCTTGGAAGCATGATGCTTCATATAGTGAAGTCTAAGGGCTCTTTCAAATATTTTGAATAAGTCCCTATCGCATAGGTTTCGACCATCGATGGTGCCTACTGAGGAGGTGGAGGTGGGATGGTTTATTGATATGGTGTAGCATATGTATTTACAGGGGCATAAGGAAATCTCGTGGTTGAGTGAACATGCCGGGAGAAGAGAACATATCTCCTTGTGGTGATTTGGAATACATGTTTAAGTATGGAGGAGCATTGCTCAGGAATGGATTGTTTTGTACTAAACCGAGAGGTATCATATTTTCCACTAGAGCGGCATTTGAAAATGCAGTTCTAGTTGGCATTTGTTGTAAATATTGAAGAGGTATGCCTAATGTGCCTGTTCCTGTGAGGAGGTCTACTTGGATGGGATTATGTGGAGGATTGGAAGTTCCTTCTTGCATGGACTGAGAACTTTGACTTTTCTGAGAAAGTTCCAACCCTCTAACCTTCTCGACTAAAGTGAGATGACTTCATTTGGTGAAGTCACAGTATTTTCCTCAGTGGCGGTTGTTGTATATTTTGAGGTTGTATAGGCATATGGTACCTTGCTATGAACTGATCATTACCTTGCCAAGTTCCATCATGGGAATTTCCCACAGGTGGAGGAATGGAGGTGTTTTCTTGAAAAGATACCTCGGGTTTTGTTTGTAAACCTCCTATAGGTGGGTACATACTTTGAGAGCATTGTTCACTCTTTGCATAATGCGCTAAATGTTCATCATCTAAAAATAGATATGGATCTGATTGTCTACTAATTTGCGGTCTAAGCAACACCTAAGGAGATGAACCAAATTCTCCAGTGAGCGTCATGTTGTTTTAGTTTGAAGGCTTTAGTTATTACGTTTGAGTGAGCTGATCCAACTCCTCTATTTGGAAAAAAGAACTATATCTAGTCCTTTGAGGTGGAGTTTGTGTTGAAAACTAGTTAGTTGAATAGTTATCACCCCATGCTGAGAGTGAGGGTGATGGTTGTCTATTCAATTGATCGTAGTATGCTTCAAGACCTAGGAGAGGTCTACCATATGCATTGAATCCCGACATATTCGGGGGGTATATGAATACCCACTAGAATAATGGGAAGAAGCAAAGATGGATAAAACTAAAAGAAGAGTGTGAAAGTGAAGAAATTGTTCCATTAATATCAGGTTCACTAATCTTGGGGGTGAAGCTGATGTGAAGGCTAACGAGGTGGAAAAGATGAAAAGTATACTAATTGGAAGAACAAGTAGAAATATGACTCTGAACCAGAAAGTAGGAAGTTCATGTTGGGTTCACCAATTTTGTATGATGGAAAAGTGAAAAGAAAGCATGGGAATCTACAAGTCACTCTTCCTCGCACCCGACCTCCCAAGGTCATGTCGAGATAGCTGGTGGGGATGGAATATACGTGGGATGTAGAAAAACTAGTTAGACTATATTATGTCTTTGACACGCACTAATGGAATCTATGAATCTAAGGCAAAGAAGGCCCTCTTAACCTGAAATGGTGTGATAGATCATTCAAGTGAGAATGACCTGTCGAAGGCTCTAATCAATATCGAGCTCGGCGTGATCCGATTTATAGGTTGTGGAATATGTGGAAAGTTACCTGTGGGTGCTTCGTAGATATCCCCGACATGGTCATGAAAAATGGATGATGGATATATAGTGGATTCTATGGGCAATTCTCGGTCTATTCCAAAATTCCTTAGCTTGATTAGCTATTATGTCTAGTGAGGATAGTTGTGTGATAATGTTTTGTGGAAGTGAAGAACACCTAAATACTAATGTGCGTAAACCAACATCAACGTCTGATTGACCTATGGGCCCATTGGGTTGTGGGACCTGTGGATCACAATCGTAAGTTTGTGGTTATTGTGGACCTCCTATGGTCATGTGTAGAATCAATCCCTAATCCCTAATATCCAAGTAGTCGTATGCCTTTTCGGCCTCTATGTTTAGAACTAAAAGTTGTGCAATCTTCTCAGAGTACCTTACAGGTGTTCTAGTAACTTGAATTCTTAAGCTAGTGTCTATGTCAATGAGGATGTCTCCTGCGTCTGGCTATGGGACCAAAGGATCACAACCGAACGTTTTCTCTCTTTCAAGCCCTTCTATAGTCATGTGGATATCTATTAAGGAAATCTATAGTTTGGCTGGTTTGACCAAAATGTGTGTGCTTTGTCGTCTTCTATGTTTAATCCTCTTAACTGTGAGCTGATTTCTTGTAGGTCTGTTGTTGTTTGGAAGACCTGAATTATGAGATTTTGGTCTATGTCAGTTATTACTACAACAAGTATTTGGTTGAGGCACGATTGGCTCAAATACATATTCTCTAGGCTCCCTAGGTCCCGTGATTGTCATACAAAAGAAACAATATAAATCTAACTAAATCAAAGTAAACTAATTATGCAAAGTATATCCACAGCATATATAAATTCTCTATTTTTGTATTTTTGACAGAATATTTAACAAAATTAAGATAACAACTATTTAATATATCTAGAAAATGACAACTAACCTAATAACAAAATTAAAAAAAACAAGGTAGCTGAGTATAGCTACTTGTCTGTGCAATTTTGAGTCTATTCTAAATAACTAAATAACTGATCTAATTTAATTGAAAGATTTTTGATCTTACCTCAGAAGTGAGGAATGAATCATAGTTTCTCAGAAACTATCGATCCTCATGGCTTTCCGGCAATATCGAAAATCAACGTAACCAAAATGATGTAATTCACTACTCTATTTGGTATATTTTAACTAGAACTTTGAAAGCTTGAACCTGGATTTCGCAGAACAATGGAAAATCTGATTATGTGTGGCTTTGTCCCCTCAGTGTGGTCTCCTCGTTCCTTCGTGCTCATGTGAATCTAGAAAAGTGTGTAATGCTAGCATCAACAGAAGTAGGTATTGGAACAATGGCAGCTTTGGATGTAGACTGAATACAATGCGAGTAGGAGAGGGATAGCACAAGAGAACAGAGCTTGGCTTATGCAATTCCTAGCAGGATTTATTGCGAGTCATACAACACAAAACATCCAAAACCTAAAACTATCCTTCTTGACGAACAAAACCTGCAACTCTAATGGCTTCAAACTAAAAATGAAACTATCCTACCTCAATTGATTGTATGAAACAATAATAACACTAGAACAAGAAGATCATGTGGCTTCTAAATAGCAAAATAAGACTAACTATACATACAACAAATGAAAAGTATTGGATTCCTAAGCAAGAACTAAAAGACTAAACTATTGAAATGAGAGGATGATAGGGCCATTTTATGTAATCAAACTAGCTATTTATATAATTCCCATTCACCCAAAGGTAACTCTAACTAGGAATCTTTTACCATCAAACAATAAAGAAACACTATTCTAGGGGACATAAAACATAAATACTAGCCAAAGCGGGTGAGAAATCTGGTGAAAATTGAAAATTACGCAAGTCATGATCAAAGGAGCGTAATAGAAAACACGTGAAGGACCTCGACCTAAGTAGGGGGTGGTTACGGAACCGCCACCCAAGCAGGGGAAGCGGTTTCATCATTGAAGACAAAAATGCAAAGGAAAAGAGGGGAAAAGAGAAAAACAAAGCACGTGGAGGCTAAGCGGGGCATGCGGGATGTTAACGTACACTTGGAGAGATTTTCTAGATTCTGAACACCTTGCAAGGAGACCTGTATCATCATTGGGGCATGTGTGACATCGTTCTACCGGTCGCAAAGTACCCTTACAATTTTGGGTTTGTACGGTTCCCCTTTAATGAAGGGTTTCGTGATAGGGTACGTGACCATTATGGCACTTTCTAGTTGGTGAAAAACACTCAAAAGAGTCTCTCTGAAAGGTTTGCATTGTCATTATTTTTATCACAAGGAGGGGAGACTCTACTTGGAATAATGATGGGTTGTTTCAATTTGTTTTGTTTTAATTGACTATTTTGTACGTTGTGCACATTGTGATTATTGGTGAAACCATCATTAAAACCATTATGATTCATGTTGATGTGTTTAGGTTTATCTTGATGGATGTTATGATTTTTAATAATATTTGCATGATTTTTATCTTTGGAATGAGGCTTGATCAAGCCTTTGACAATGAGGGTCTTTTCAATTTGGGTCCCTTTCTCGATAACTTCCTCAAAGCTATTGAGGTAGTGCATATGCATGTGGAAGGGTAATTTATTATTGATGTTTAATATGAAGTTGCTAACTAACTGATTTTACATAATAGAACATGGGAAGTGGCTTACAATTCCTCTCCACCTCTCTAATAATTATGTAAAGTTTTTTTATCATTACTGTTACATTGCACAAATCCATCATCGTTACTTCAAATTCTAGGTTGAAGGAAAATTGTTCGAAATTTTTTTCCTAGAGGTGCAGTAAAAGTGGTTATCAATCCTCTTGTAATGTGTAAGAACCTATCTAAATCTTATCCTCCTAAACTTATAGGAAAGATTCATAGTAAATAAATATCATTGTATGCCACTTCTTGGCATTTCATGAAGAATTCATTAATATACTCTCGTGGGTTATTTTTTCCCTTGTATTTGTAAAATTTGGATGTATAGAAATATCTTGAGAAGGGTATGCGTAAGATGTCCTTATCAAAAGGGTAAGGACATAATTCATCAAAATTGAATTTTTACATTGTTTTTGCATGCCCGAAATTGTGTCTTTCATCATTTTCCATTCTCAAGAAAATGGTTAATTAGTTTGTTGGATGTTGTCTAGTTTTGAATTATTTTTCTCGTTATCTATTTTAGTATGATTTTTGTATGGATCATCACTTTTATTCTTTGATTCTTTTTCATTGGTTTCATTAGTGACTTTAAACAATATTAAATCCATTTTTTTCCATTGCATTGATTTGATCGATCAAGGCTTGGTTTGGCATCGGGACGAAGCACTAGGTATGAATTTTTCTTTAGAGTTCATGTTCCTTGGCCCAACATCATCATGGTTATTATTTTCAAGATGTGTATTATATGTGGATTTAAGTTGACCTCGTAAGGTTTTCAAAATGTCATCATCAAAATCTACATACATTTTTTTCTCCCATTATGAGGCAATAGAAAATTTTGGTCTTTATTTTTTCATAAAATATTTTCAACTCGTGTTTGTTTTTGAAAGAGATGTTAATTTGGATTTCTTCAAGTTGATATTCATCCTCATTTTCAAAACTAAAATGGAAAATGTTTCCATCTTGTCTTCTTGTGGGACTATAATATCAGTGTCTTGTTCCCGCCATTTTTTAAAAAAGGAGGAGGAAAATATAAAGGTGTGATTAATCACTCAAACCTTAGTAAAGTGAATGATAAAATGGAAGAGATTTAGTGATAAAGATTAAGGTAAATTGACCCTTCCCAAAGTGAATTCTAAGATAGAAGAGGAGTTTGAAATATTGGAAAATGCAACCCTTAGCAAAGTGAATGCTAAGATGGAAGTGAGTGATAATGAAGATCAAGATAAAATCAAACCTTAGAAAAGTGAACGCTTAGATGGAAGAGTGGTTTGATTTGATTGACCGTACTTGAATTTTAGAAAAGTGAATGTCTAGAATGGATAAGGTTGAAAATGAAATATTATTTCTCGACCCTTAGCAATGTGAATGTTAAGATGGAAGAGGATGGGAAACATGATTGATGTGCTCAACTCTTAACAAAGTGAATGTTAGGATAGACAAGGCTTAATAATGAAAAGAAAAGTAATCAAATATCAACAAAGTGAATGTTGAGAAAATAGGTGATGAAAATGATGATGCCTAAAATTTGAAAAAGTGTTCATGTGAAATTTATAGACATAGGATGGGTGAGTGCTTAATGTTTAACAATTTCTATGTCAAACTAAAAGATGTAGGAGAATGATAGAATGATAAGATCTTGATGAATGATAAGATATTTTGATGACTTAGATTGTGAATGAAGGTTCTCGAGTAAGGATGTGGGTATCCACAACTCAAGGATTAACTTTGATGGGAAATAAGTTGCTTAAACTTTGGGAAAATGATCCAAATATTTAAGACTAAGGTAAGATAAAATGAATTCAAGATGAAAAATCCAAATGAAGGATATTTAGAGGTTTCAAAAAGAGATGATGAAAAATTAAAATGAAGGATATCTGGAAGATTTGAATGGATGTGATAAAAAATCCAAATAAAGGATATTTTAAAAGTTAAGAAAGAGACGATGAAAAATACAAATGAAGGGATATTTAGAATATTCAAAAATATGAATGATGAGGAGTGTATGATATGAGTGTGAAAGAAAAACTCACTAACACATTAAAAAAATATGAAAAATGATGTTTATGGAAGGTTCGCTTCTAACTTAAATTGGCTTGGTCAAGGTGTGGCTTCCTAGAATAAAGTTATCTCCTAAATTTCAACGAGAATACCCAAGAAATTATGGTAATATTTCTAGTTTCCAACTTTACTTTACCTCCTTGATACAATATGCCATATTTTACTCTGCTTAAAGGATCAAACCAGGGTCACCAAAATGGATATATTTGACTTTAATAGCTCACAAACTCATACTAGTCGGTTATGTAGGGGTTCTTATTATGTCATCTAGTTCACTTAAGGTTCGACTACTTTGGGGTTCTGTGGTACTCCTCAATCAAGATTTATTAGCCCTGGCTATGTACTTCCCATAGTTACAAAGTGATATTAGGGAATAATCAAATCTCTAAAAATTTAATTAAAAGAGTTTTATAAAAATTATTTAGTGATAAATGAGTTTTATTAAATCGATGACCAATGAAACCTATAGTTAGTAGTTTTAAGAAAAATCCTTGTAAGAATGGTCTTACAAACAAAGAGTTAGAAGTTTTTCCTGAGGTAGACAAAAGAGAAAACAATGAGAAACAAAATCACGTTTCTGATTCTCAAGATCACTTATAAAAGTGTGAGAGAAGAGCATACGCGTGAAGTTGTTATGTTTAGAAAAAAAGGGAATTTTATATTAAAGCAAAAACTTAAATTAATTACCTATAACAAACCAACAAGAAATGAGTCAAAAATAACCTTAAAACAGAGGTTAGAAGAAAATAATTTTTGGAAAATACATAATTTTTTTAAAAATGAGGGCAAGCTATCTCATGCACTTGAGTGCACCATTGTGAATATAATGTAAATGTGTATAATATAAAAAAAGTGTGTGCTATGTAAATTTATTTGTAATGCTAGCACATGGATAAGCACACTAGCACACACAAAGAGATAGAAAAATGTGAACAAAGATGATAATGTACACACATGAATGCTAGAACAAATATCATGAAACTCTAGCATAAGGAATATAGAAATGATCAAATACTAGGAAAAATAACCGGGAACCTAGTTCTTTTTGATTTTATCCTTCTCTGTTGCATCAAGAACCTAAAACTTGAAAAATAAGGTTAGAAATAAATAATGAAAAATAGAAATTATTATATAACTAAAATGTAAGATAAAAATGACTAATAAAGTGTTGGTGTCCCATTGGATATTCCAGAATGTGAGAAGTGAAAATATCAACAACAATTGAAAGATAACAAATAAAAAATATACCACTCTTAAATATTTTCCTTGCAAACCTCAAGTAAGATTATGGAAGTCTTAAAATTGTAGAATCTTTTATTCAAAAGGATTGTGGATGTTCTTGAATTATTATCCAAATGTGGAAGTGTAAATGCTATGAGTAGACAAACACAAGAATGTGGATGGTAATGTTGGCATAAATTGGTTGTAAATTACATAAATATTCCAAGGATGATTTACAAAGGAATGTCCTACTTTTTATAGCTGATGGTGAGGTCATTAATATTAGATCAAAGTGTGAATGGGTTATAGGTTCATGATTATAATTTCCTGAAATAGAAAGATGATTTATTCTATGTAGTTGTAACTTTGCAGGGGCAATGAATTTTTAGATTTTGTGCGGGAAAATGGTTGTACGTACAACTTTAACAACCCCACCATTATAGGGTTATAGAAGTGGAGTGAAGTGGATTGAAGTGTGAATATATAAATAGGATTATTTTAACAACTAATTAAATTATGTTAGCTAAAAGGTGTCTGGAATTCATTTAATTAATTCGATGGAATGCTAGAATTAAATTAGTTAATTCTAAAGGGTAGGAATATGTAAATATAATTAATTTACTTAATTCTAAGGGTTTATGATTTAAATGATAGAATTAATTTAATTAATTCGAATGGGATAATTTGAATTAGTAGAATATAACTAATTTAATTAATTATGATGGAAATAGGCTATTAATATATATGTACTTTTAGGGTGTCTACAAAAGGTACTTTTCATTTTGTGATTGTGATTGATTTTGATAGGAGTTATGAGTTTACGAAGATGTCAAGAGATAGAGAGGTTGTATGAACATGATTTGAGCACATGGAAAATGTGATTTAGTCATAAATAATAGATGAGTTGGTAAGTGCATTTAATGTTGTTGATTTTGTGCCAAATAGGTTAGATTTCCTTTCTTTAGTTTTTTCATATAAGGAAAGGACCAGACCAAATGGTCCATTTTTTCCCATGGGTAAGAAATATATGGTTCCACCCCTTAACCATATGGTCTTGACCTAAAACTATATAATATAGACATGCATTATAAGAAATTCCTCTAATGTGGGTGTTAGCTATTGTAGGTGATGTAGACATGATTTTTATAGTGTTGTGATGATCTAACAAAATTTTGTTGTTCCTATTGTGCTTGTAGAGAGATATCCATCCAAGATATATCTACAGTGGTCAAAACATGATGATAATATTTGTATTAGATATAGATGATGCAAGATGTGATGTCTTGGAAAGGGCGAGTACGACATGTTCAATTTAGGAAGTGCCCCAAATATACATTTTATTACAACATTGTGTTAGCAATGGAATGAAAAAAATGTACGTTTTGCTCCCAATAGGGAGATTATAGTGACACTATAGGATGTATACCAGATATTATAGCTACCTATTATAGGTTATAGGGTGTAACTATCTATCTCAAACATGCCATCACATGATACAAACATAGATATTCTAGGTGGGTCGCGATTGAGAGAGCATGAAAAGCGAGGAGCCTCAAGATCATGAAGACTAGTTCCTATTGATATTAGTGAGGAGGATGAGTGATTACACAAAGGATCTTATACCCTTGGAATATTGTATATGGCATTTTTAAAAACTCTTTATATATATATATATATATATATATATATATATATATATATATATATATATATATATCTTGATGAACATGCATCTCCGATTTTGTTGTAATAATTTTAGTTGATGTGATGAGTATAAAGGTGTCATGATTATGAATTGAGTACTTGATATTTGATTATGATTATGACTATGTGATTTCATTGAGCTAGGATGTAGGTATGATTAACATTTAGATGATATATACTACTTCATGCCTTTTTGCATGATTAAATTTCATTACTTTAGGGCATACATTGATTCCAATAATTGTGTTGTGCCCAAGATTTCATGACCCAAAATAAAAATCCAAATACCCCATAAAAATAGGGATTATTTTTGTTTAAAATAGTAATCAATTATTAAATAAGTTTTTCCATTAACAGTCCAAATCCTTGTTTTAAAAAGGTGACGAAGTAATCCAAGTACCACTTACACATACACTAGGGTTAGTTATGCTTAGTTAACTCCAAGTCCGAAAATCATGGATGCATATAATGACAATTAATGTGAACTTATTCCTGCAACTATGGTTTTGAGGTCGATTCATTATTACTAATCTCAACCAATAACACAATAGGGAGGTATAAGATAGTTCATACCATCATATGTGATAATCAAGCTAACTACAAATGTTCAAAATAATCATAACATTATTTTTGCATTCATCTTCATTTAGTTTTTAAATCCGCTCCTTCCACTAAGAATTCTAGCTAACCCAAGTAAGGGTTTTATTTTATTCTCATTAAGATTTGTTAAAATTAACCAAGGACATAACAACATAATCCATATATTTAGTTACATAGCTTGAGTCAACATTCAACTTTCCCTTTGTGACATTTTCTCCACGAGGTTGTCCATTTTTAACTAGGTGATGTAATATTGTTATTAAAAGGTTCCAAAATAATGACATAGTTAGGTTAAATATTGAATTTCATTAATTTATTCAAGGGTATGTGTAAACACCAAAATTAGGTCAGACTCCCCTTGGTCCCTTGATAAAATAATCACCTCAAACACACTCACCTAACCATGGCCCCTTTCACCCCACTCTAATATTAATTTAATTAAATTAATTAAATTAATTCATGATTTCATAATATCTATTATTTAAAATATCCTAATTGGATAATGCCCACCATCCACCTCACCTATACACCTCACCCTAAGACCTATTCTTAGTATGTTGCCATAACTAACTAAGACCTACCTAAACCCTAAAAATCAAAGCCTACATTCCCTCTAACCACATTCTTGCCTATTAGAAAGGAAGCTTCCATTATAATCCATGGAAGAAAATGAACAAGATCTAAGAAAATCAAGAGGATCTTCTCAGTTTAGTAAACCTAAAAATCCCCACCCTAAGCGTGACGTTGGTTACCCTAAACCGCCACCGGTCGACCCAAAGCGTAAATCGGTTCTGATGTAATCCCCAAAACAACCTTATTCCTAGGTTGGCATATTTACGAGAGAACAAGGAAGAAACAAGGGTTGTATGCAAGTGGAACAAGCATTCGCACACACATAAAAGCATCTACAACCAACACTAGAAGCAATCACAGAGCCATGTGCATTGGACGGGAGCATTTGGGGAAGCACCATCACCACACCGAAGCTCCATCCATATGACTAACTACCATTTCCAACCAAACATCAAGCTCATATAACAGTAAGTGTTTTGTTAACTATCACTTGTCCATTTTCATTTTAGTATAATCTTTTACTTATATTATTAGTTTCTACTTGCATTCCCATTCACCCATCATTTGCCTTCATACAAACTTGATCAATATTTCACCCATACCATTAAACTACCCATACCCTACTGTTAACTATCCCTGAGCACACCTAAGACCCACATGGATCTCGTAATTTCCCTTTCCATTTTTATTTAGCCTTAGATATGTCACCCCACCAAGTTTTTATTAAGTTTCATGTACCCACGACCATACCGAGCGCTAGTTACCCACTATCATTTCAGTTAACCTTAATCGAAACCGGTCATACCGAGATCAACATTGGTCTATGTGTTTTCCTTAAACTAGGAACAAAGCTTCAAAACTCTACCAAATACCCAAAATAGCCTAGAACTAGACCCTAACCATTTCTAGTAATCGGCGTGAAATCTTGACCTTCAAATTCAAGCTTAGCTTAGCCTATTGTGAATTAATTTTCTTATTGTAGTCGAATGAGATGCCTAAATAATTTTAACTACAGTAGAATTTCCTTTATTGTTAACATTGAGTTGTTTTAAAAGTGGGATTGACAATGTCAGGGAGTATCACACTTCCCGAATCTAGCACATGCTAGGAAATCCATTGCATATACTATTTAACTTTTATTTGGTGGTTTTTTTCTATTTTAGGTAGTTCTTCCTAGCCAAAAGGAAGCTCTCACGATCAACTTTGGATCAAGAAGTCATACGTGCTCAACAACCTTCAACTATCATTTTAACAAGTATTCCTCTTATCCCTTTACCCTTACTTGTTTCATCAATATTCAAAGAAAAACCCTAGAATGAGGTGAAACATTTTGGCATGCACAGTGGGACCCATTTTGGGTTCTTTACATTTCTTCATTTCTAGGTGAAAATTCGCATGTTTGTTTCCTTTCTAAAAGGTTCTCACATATAATTTTCTCCCTAGAATCTTCTCTTCTTCTATTGTCTAAGAGCAATTGTATTTTGGTACTTTAAAATGAACATTTCTTTCCTTTCATTGGTATCACATTAGTGAAAGAGCATCCCTTCTCATGTTCATCCTTTTATGTCATCGATTTCAATATTTCGATTTTGGTTTAAAAATCATTTCAATTCATTGTACTTTCTACGCATTAGCTCACATTAAGCGAGGGCAACCTATATGCTAGAAGTCATTCCCAAATGATGGTTGAAAAATGAATCATAGAAAACACATCTTCTTTGTCTCTTTATGTATTACAAAACTTCACAAATTCAAAAATATACACATTCTTAAATGACATCTTTCCTAGGAACACCTATCAAGGATCACACCGATAAGAGGATTGGCGGGTACTCCCGACTTGCTACTTACTGTCAAGTCATACTATAGAAGATAACCCACCCTCACAATAACATACCCGAAACCTCTCCCTTTAGATATATTTCTTTGTAGGAAGCCTTCCTCACTAAAAATTTTATTCTAAAGTTCACGAGTCGATCCTTAATAGCATAAGCTAAAAAAACATAATAGAAAAAGAACTTTTAGGATCATATTTTTATTATTGTTTCTGCTTAGCTTGCATTTTGAGGTGAGAGGACATGTTCTTCATCTTTTTATTTCTCCTTGTATGCTCCTCATCATAGTTGGTGTATTCCAGCTTCATCTGAGTGTGCTTGGACCCTATTTTTATCATTCTTAAAATTTTGGGTCTGATTTTGCATTTGATTTTAACTCACAACCACCTTTTCTTCATCGTGTTTCAAATTCACAGATATAGTGTCGATCCAATGACCTGTCATCAGTTACCCTCTAACCATCATTGGTTTTACATAGCTAACATTAATTTACTATTCTTTTGGTTAACTACCCAAAAAGACACCTTCTTTGCTATTGATTATGCTGTCACTCTCATCATATTCACTACCCTAACAAATTCATCAACATCTTATCTACTTAGTAGATTGTTAGCCTTTTGCCTTGTCTTGACAAATTATCCATTTTCCACAGTGACCGACCATGGTTACCTGTGACTAGCGTCGGTTTACCTTAACTAGCATCGATTAGACTGTTCAAATTTTCAACTCGAAATTTTATACCAAATCCACCTACCACCACTTTTTTTGTTATCTTTGCTATATTTCGTGTCACTTACAGAAATAAGTCCTACCACGTCACTACTTGTCTACATGGTGCTGACACATAGCCAGGAAAATGCCCTCATATTCCATGCTAGTTGTCAACCACTCCCACCTAGCCCTTTGCCACCTTCTATTTTATCACCCATGGATCCTACCCAACCTATCACTATTGCCACAGGGGATGAGGAGTTTGCACAACTCCTTGACCAGAACCCTGCTACCTTATAGTTCTATCTTTCCCACTCATCCACTCAAGATGCCTCGGGTCAGTTGATATATGGCATGCCCATATCTATCCTCCCAACACTCACTCCTACTTCTTCTCCAACCTCTACTAGCTCCATGTTGCTTGCATCTACCTTGCCCCAGTCATTTCGTAGCTAGGCCCTATACCTACTATGATTGCCACATCTACCACATCTGTTGCACCCACTACATCCACTATACCTTCACCAACCACCTAGAACGTAACCTCATCTACACCTATTGTCTCACATATACCTGTAGCTACACAACCACCCCGGTGTCGATGACCCCTACCCATTTTCAAAACATTGTACTTTCTATTCCATGATCTCTGTAGCCCCCATTTCTACTAGGGTCACCATGACCCTTCCACCTCCATATATGTACTATCAGCAGCCTCCCATTTCATCTATCATTCATTCTAGGTATGTACCCCCTATTTCACTCCCTCCTTCTCAATCCACCTATACGGCATCGCCATATACTAGAATGTCACCTCCATCATATGTCCAACACCAGCCCTCATACACTACAAGAGGTACCTAGCCATCACAACCTACCAACGACCTAATCAAGTTAATGATGGACAAGATGTAGACATTGGAGGCATCAATTTCTGGAACATGCAACTCTCTCACCTATGATGAGATTTGTAATGAGCCCATCCACCCATCCATTCCTATTCATTCATATCTTGTACATTGGGAAATGCCTAAATTTAACTGCTTCAATAGCAAAGAGGACCCACAACAACATTTGTGGTCTTTCAAACATGGGTGTTATCTTATTGCCCATGATGATGCTTTGCTCCGAGGACCTTTCCCATGTCTCTGACCGGGCCTGCATTAGACTGGTATAGTGGGTTACCTAGACATTCTATCTTCTCATTTAATTAGGTAGCCTAAGCCTTCTTGGATCACTTCTCCATCAATGTTTTAAGAAGGCTACCATGACTGACCTCTACTCTACGTGTCAATATGACGATGAATCTATCACATGATTTTTTTGCTCATTGGTGTAGCTTGATCTCAATCAACTCACATTCCAATAACCACAAACCGAACTCATGGAGCTCTTCATGTGGGCTTTTACTAGACATATCTCACAAACCTTAGGTGTAGAATTTCCAAACCTTTGATGAGGCATTAACCATGGCATGAAAGCTAAAGATTTGGGTCATCGAAGAAAATAAAATTTAACTACGCAATAAAAACTTGGATTTTAAGTCAAATGATACCTCTTCTTCTTCAAAACCATGGAATAATTATTCAAAACCAAGGGAACCACTAACGAATTGGTACTCAAGGATGGCCTAGCTCATCCCTCAAATCAGATAACCCCTCATCTAATCTCTCACCCATCCACACTTTTCAATTCAGATGAAAACAAAGGAAATACACCCAATTGGGGAGCCTTATTCTTCTATGTTAGAAAATCTCATTAAAGCTAGGGCCATCACTCTTCCTCCCATAAAAACACACACTTTGGTTTTATCCTACTTGCCCCACACCCGCATGGTGCAAAGAGCATTAATTTTGTAACTATCATCAAGTAAAGGGTCATAGTGATGGCAATTGCATCACTTTCAAGAACATTATCCAGAAATTCTCGAGAAAGGTCATTTAACCTTCAATAATCCTAATACACCTACCAATCAAAACCTAAACATCTTCAAGAAACCATATCCTAATCATGCCCCTTCTTTTTATCAAACTAGAGAGACCTCAACTCATGATAGCCATACCCACAAGGTCCATTGTATTTTTAATGATGCACCAGTTGCTTCCCAATTACCTCATATTACTTCCATAGAGGAAATCCTAGCCCGAATTCCTCCACCTACACTTGAACCCACTTCACCTATTTCTCCACCCACAGAGGAACACCCTTCATCTCCTCCCTCACCTATGAGAGAGCCTTCTATTAACATTGAGACCATTTTAGCTTTGGCTTCTCCACCTACAGATTCATCACCCACAGTACCCCTCGACCCATGGAAGACACTTGTGTATCTTCTCCACCCACAAAGGAGCACCCATCATCTCCTCCACCTATCAAAGATCCAGTAGAAATGCCTTTGCCTCTAGGTGACCATTCTCCATCAGTTACCCAAGATCCTGCGGACTTACTTTTGGCTCTCTTACCCATAGAAGATGAAGCTAGCAAATTCCCCATTTCTAAGACACATTTTACAGGAATCACCATTAGATCCTCATCAACCTCACCCACTATAGTGTCATTCTCATGCTTAGCCAACCACCTAGATTATGTGGATAGAGCCTTACTTTGGGGGTGTCTTCTACTTCTTGTCTCAACACAAATGCAGATGTCACTCACTGACACTTCCACTATCTATCAAAAAATATTTCGGCTGATCGAACCAAACACAACCAAAACTATCACAAATTCCCCACAATACCACTCATGGCTCAACTCACACCTCTACCCATAACTCAAAATTCTTCTACATCCAAACCTACACCTACATCATCTTCCACGCCTAAACCTATTACTACCGTAGGGGTCATCCCAATGGCCAGCCTTACCCATCCACCCATCAAATTAGATTTAGTTTCATCCTCCAAAGCTAACACCAAATTTAATTTGGCCCCCAAACAAGAGAGCCAATCCCCTAGATCTCATACCCCAACCTCACCGATCACACCTTCATCACCTTTACCCCATATGTCCATCTTAGGACCTCGCCCTTCTAGCTGGCTAAGAAACCTTCATCCACCAAGTAAACTAAAAACCTAGAATCCCATTCCTATATCGAAACCTCTAACATACCCAAGCACTTGGCATGACTTCCACCCACACCTACAACATTTTAACCACCCATACCATGAATACCATCAATAAATTCTTCACTACGCATGATACTTTAGACTCTTTCCCTCACACCTCCTACACAACCCGTGCCATCTACCTTCACAACACCTTATTTATCCCTATAAGTAACTCGTCATCTTCCATCATCCGCTTTCCCTCTATATCTTGTGCACCCATATCACCTTTACCCAAGAAGGTACAACCTACAGAAAAAAATCCGCTACCCTCCAATAAGCTAGTCAAACCAGCCACACACTCTATCACTAGTTCATCTACCATGCGCCTACCCAAGCAGACACTACCAACACCTAAGACCACACCAACGGCTAAAACTATAGCACGATCCACTCCCCTCTTGCAAATACCCTTCTTATAAAATCAATGCACCTACACCCAAACCCACCTTCACTTCTCATTGTGATCTAATAGCTAGATCCTATGAATTTTTTTAACTAACCTCCTTGAAAATCTTGTCATCACATTACCACCTCTCGACCTTATGACCCACTGAAACCCAAACCAAAGGGGTTTGACAACAAAAAAATTTGTGCTTACCATCATGTGCCAGGACACAATGTAGAGAACTATAAGGCTTTGAAAACTGTTCTTATCTAGTTGTTTCCTCCTAAAGAAAACTTTGACGATGATGATCTTCTCGATGAGGACCCCATTTCACCAGCACCAATCTCCATAGTTCTTCCTCCATTTTGTACTCAATGACCAAGACCTCCACCCCCAAAAATCTTAGAGCCACCCCCAAGATTTGAAATTAACATGGTTTGCATCAAAGAACTCACCAAACCTACACCCAAAATTTGGTGTGCCCAAATCATCTCACAAGGTTCCTTCCTATCACTCAGCTTTTGCCCTTCTTATTGCTATACCTTTAAGGCTCACCTACTTCACCTGCCTATCTACCTCAAATCAACATGATCCACATTGCTACATATGCTCAGAAGGACAAAGGCAAGGAAAAGGAAACTGACCCACCAACCAACCTTATACCCAACATACCATCTATACCCACACCTAAAGTCACTATCCATGGCCCCACATATCCTATTTCTAATGGGGTTACACATCGCATGATTCTAAAACAATTACACCAATCCCCCCTCATAATGTCCCTATATGACCTCATCCAAACCTCAGAATCCCATCGTCAAGATCTCATGGAGGTCCTTCAATCTATTGAGGTCTTACCCAATGATCCTACACCCATAACCTCCATTATTACACCCAATCATGTAGCCTCTCTCACCAAATTATCATCTTCTTCTACACCTTCACCTACTCACCAAGTAGCCACGCTCAAACTTCTTGGATAAAGAGATCACAACATAGAAAACCAATGACCAGATCTATCTCTTTTTATCTTTATCCATATCAATAATATCTCTGTGTATGATGTGTTATGATCGATGGGGTGCTAGAATTCATAGTATCTCCTCCCATGTGTTCAACCAAATGCACATACCTGAAAATTTCATGCATAAACATCCCGTCATGTTTTATTCATTCAATGATCTTATCACTTCCACACTTGAAATCTTGTCATCCTCCATGTTCGTGTGGGCCCCGTACTATTGCAGGTCATTTTACATCTTGCAAGGGAATTTAAATATAATATGTTGCTTGGTAGACCCTAGATTTGTGTTATGGGTTACGTTCCTTCCACATTGCATCATTGCATGAAGTTTGAGCATGAAGGACACACCTATACCATTCGACCGACCCATCACCTTTCAAAACTTGCAACATGCTTTACCAACCTAATGACATGCTTATACCCATTAAAGAATTTACCTCCATGACCACTTTCGCCTCTTCACCTACACCTCCACTCACTAGTGTCATTGTTACCTCACCCACACCTATATCCGCCATTCCTACTACTACCATAACCTTCATGGAAAAACCGTCACCTCCCAATCAACTCGACTCCAACTCTAAGTCATCCTCTAACATGTCGTCCATCCCAGCCTACCCACATATCGACCACGAATCCTTTAGAAGGAATTTTTAATGCCTCACTCCTGTGGGGGTATCACCTATATTGTCAACACATTTCTTACCCCACAAGAGTATGTAATTCTTCACCAACACCCTCAAAATAATCACCACATAGGGGATCACCTCCTTTATGCTCCTCCCCACATTCATACCAATATCACCTATGGGGACTTGATACTCGCCACTTATACACCTAAACCACCATCACAAACCCGCCCATTTTCTACCGATCTCCAGTCACTCACCATTACCGCTTTTTTCTACACATTCCCGCACTGAGATGTGCATGGAAGAGTTTTGGTTTTGGATTTTATGAGAAAGTCCACCATACCATTATTCCATGTACTACCCATAAACATAACGATCGTAGTGGTATCGGATTTGTTGAACCACCAACCAAGAAGGCCCACATTGAACTCATTGAGGACATCCTGTTTCACCTAATTCTAGATTGTTTCCTTAAAGTATTGATGAAATAGATAGGGTAACAAGTGTAGGAGGAATACCTATTTTAATGTTGGTTGATGGGTTGTTACACACATATGAATTCCAAATCCATAGCTGATTGTGAGAGCTTCCTTTTGGCTAGGAGGAACTACCTGTAATGTAAAGCAAGACCACTAGAAAAAGTTAAACAATATATGCAGTGAACTACCTAGCGTATGCTAGATTTGGGAAGTGTGATACTTCCTAGATGGCTGTCAGTCCACTATTTTAAACAATTTAATGTGGTAAATAAGGTAAAATATATTATAATTTGAAATGATTTAGGTATCTCACTTAAAACACAATAAGAAATAGATCTAATCTAACATGCTAGGTTAGAATAGGATCTAAAGGTCAAATAACTAGTTCTGGGTCTCTGCAGGTCTGACAGAGGTCTTAGGCAGATCACAGGTGAATGAGGGTGAGAGGGAATTAGGTGGATAGGTCACCACTTTTGGTTGTATGGGAAAATACGAGAGAGACAAATGTTGGCTAAGGGTGATCGACGGCGATTAGGTGTAATCGGTGCTTTACTATGGAAAACTAGGAATTCCAAAGAATGAGATTTAGGTCTCCTTTGTGATTACACAAAAGGACTTTGGTTGGTCGAGATGAGGTATTGGGTGATTTAGGAGGGATTTGGTAAGGTTTTAATGGGTATATGGAGGGGGAATGTTGAAGGAGGTCAATGGATGGCTAGGTAAACAAAAGATGATAATATAATGATGAAATGGAATGAACCAGAGAAGTATAATGTTTACTTACTTGGATTCTAGTCCTGGATGCCTATGAGTGAGGGATGGAGGTGCTGATGAGAGGTTTGAAGGCTACAAGTGGCCAGACTGAAGGAAATATTTTGCATGGGCTGCATGTACATTCCTCTTTGCTTGGTTAGATCATATCATTACTAGGATGGTTGTGTAGGAAAAGATGCTTGATCTCCTTCCTTGCATGTGTGTTCTCATTGGAATTCACTCTCAGAAGATGTGATATCTCTCTGGAATGTGCTAATGTTCACCAACTTTTTAATCTTTTTCCAACCTTCTGCCAACCTTGAGAATAAGGTTGTTTTGGGGTTAAAAGGGTAACCGATGGTGGTTCCTCTTAACTAGCGATGGTTAGGGGTAATTGGTGTCGATCAAGGTGGGATTTCCTAGGTTTACTAAACTAGGGAGATCCTCTTGATTTCCTTGGATCTCTTGCTATTTAACATGAAGATTAAAGCGGGAGTTTCTTGTAAGCATGTGAGAATGTGGTTAAAGAGAATGTAGGCATTGATTTTTAGGGTTTAGGTAAGTCTTAGTTAGTTATGGAAACTTACTAAGAATAGGTTTTAGGTTGAGTTGGCTTGATGAGGTGTCTAAGTGAGGTGTATGTGTGGATATTATTTAAATTAAGATATTTAAATAATAAATATAGTTAGGATAATGAAGTATTTTAATTTAATTAATTTAATTAATATTAGTGAGGTGAAGGGGGCCATGACTAGGTGAATGTGATGAAGGGTACTTATTTATCGAGGGACCAAAGGGGAGTGTGACCTAATTTTAGTGTCTACATTTTTCCCCTTTTTGTTGTGTAGATTGTATTGGTAAGCGACGCCAAAAAAATAAGATGTGGTTGCCCCATGTGTGGGTGTGGTGATCCCCTCAAACCAAGAACCGACGACACCGAAGGCATAATCAGTGAGTGGTTTGATAAAAGGGAAATGTGGTGAAAATAAAGGTGGGTAATAAGGGAAAAAGGGGCAAGGTCTACTCGGGTAAGCTAGGTAATGGGTCGGGGTCAAAGGTAGTAATAGTCAAACACATGCACATGTATAAATTGTAGCACGCTACCAGAGTTGAAGAGCAAGGAAACTCTACATCTTCTAAGGTTGATAGGTTTATCCAAACAAGGTTCAAATGATTCGGTATCTAAGGTATAGGATATGGTGGGGAAACACAACATAGGTTAGGTTCGGGAACATTTAGGTATGTTCCGTAGACACCAAAGGTAGGGTCAGGATAAATGGTCATGAAAATAGGCTAGGTAAGGTCATTAGGCCAACAACACAAGTAATAATGCCATAATTTATAGCAAATACATGAGGTCAAAGGTCACTAGCAATGGTCAAGGTCAAAATATCTAGGTCATGGCATGGGGAAGGCTAAGGTAGTGGTAAAATAATGAGTCCCCAAAGGAGGAAAAAGGGAGGTAGTAAATGATGAGGTCAGGAAAGGTGAGGTAAATGGGTAGGGTAAAGGTGGGGTGAGGTAAATGATCAGGGTGAAGGTTGGGTGAGGTAAAAAAAAGGAAGTAGGGGTAGGGTAAAAGGGTAAAATTTAGGGCAATGTGCAAGTGATGGTGACTGATGCCGGTCATGGATAACCGACATTGGTAGAGGTAAATTGATGATGGTTAAGTAGGGTATTCTATTGTTTCCGGTCAAGGGTAATCGACGTCGGTTAGGTCGGGTTTGTTATAAAAACAAAAATATACATTTTTTGTTATTCATTTGTTATTTTGTGAAGTGAGAAAATGAAAAAAAAGAGAGAAAAGAGAGAAAAGTGTCCAGATGAAATGGAACAGTGAGCTGGTAGTGTGATTGACGAGTGATTGGTTGGTGAGCAATACCCATAGGATCATTGCGAGGGATTCGATTAGGTGAGAGGTTGCGGGTAGCTATTTGGTGATGGCAGAGGTTGGAGAGGGATCGGGTGGGTGACATGCCACCGAGATAGAAGCATCATGATGAGGTAAGCACTCTACTCTACGTGTAGTTGATTTGATAGATTAGAGGAGTTTTTATTGTTGTTTGTAGGTTTTGTTGGTTTTTCATTTTTGTGGGTGGTTAAAAATTGAATTTGGGAATGGGGGAATAATGGGTAAAAAGAGGAATGGGGAGGGTAATAAATGGGATAGGGGGTGGGTGGAGGTCCAAGGTAGTTTAGGTCATTGTATGTGGTTAAAAGGGGTAGGGGAGGGTTTTTTAGAAAGGGGGTTTTGGAAATCATAGGTTTTTTAGTGACAGACTCAAGGCGTCGGTCAATTTTACTGCGTCGGTTAGGTGGGTGGCTGGTATTGATCACCAAACAGGTGACTGATGCCAGTTAAGGGGTAATTGGGATCGGTAAGGGTGAGCTAGTATTGGTCACCAAATAGGTGACCGATGTTGATTAAAGGGTGACCAGGGTCAGTTAGGATGAACCAGTACCGATCGGATTAGTGGGCACAAAGGTCCAAAAGTGGTGTGGGATAGGTAGTTGAGATGGGTAGGGTGAAAATAAGGTATATGGAAATGATAATGGTTGAATATGGATTGATATATGTAAATTAATGTCATACTTGTATTGGATATAGGGGAGAGCACAACTACATATGCGGGATAGGGTTCTGCCTCTACTAGTGAGAGTACGTGGCATAGTGACCCCAGAGGAGTTGCAACATGTGAAGGTAGTGGGATAGAGTGGGGTTCATCACTATATACATGTAGTATGGTAGCCCAGTTTGATGGTCACACTCATCGATAGATGGGACTCTATGACCAACACGTTCCACCTATAAACGGGTGAGATGACTATTACCCTGGATGACGTGTTTTGGATTCTTGATTACCCATATTGGGTGCCCAAGTTTATTCTATCTCCTCCGAGGCCTCAGAGGAGCTGATTGTGTCTGTTTTTGGAGAGGGGATGGCTGATCTAAGATTCCATAGCGCCAGTTTGAGCTATGGAGAGATGTACCTAGCCCGTCTGGAGGAGATGAGGCTAGTGGTTTTGTTGATGGAGGCAATGTCTTTGCTATGCACCGCCAAATGTAGAGGTATATATTTTCCTTGATCACTGATGGGGGTACTCCATGAAATGATGGTGGATGAGACCTACTTATTCCTGGGCACCAACATTCTTGGTGCAGATGTACAGGGAGTTGTGGGCATATGGGTAGCTACATAGGTTCAACCTATGTTGTATGTTTTTACTGCACTACTGGGCATATGAGCACATAGTTTGTGTGCGTCCTATAGGGATTCCCTGAGTAGATGCATTCCCAACATGATTTTTTAGGTTGGGTATAGGAGATGGGTACGGTGATAGGAGAAAGGAGATTTGAGAGGCCCACACCTAATGTGGCCCATTTCCAACAGCGATTCTTTGGAAGGGTTTTCTCGGAGTGGACATTATATGGAGGTTGTTGGTATACAATTTTTTTCTCCTTTTCGTGATGAGAAGCACCATAGATGTGTCATGGAGCTTAAAGATAGATTAGACCATGTTGTATGTCTCGGTAGTTGGGGTATGGTCTAGCTAGCACTTAGGATTGTGGAGAAACGGATAGCACTCCAATAAGACTTGATCTTGTCCTAGCTATTTTAGGTTGTGCCTTACAACCAAGGTAAGAGGAACTATTTTTAACCTTGTAATGGTGAAGGAGATTAAGATGTCCTTCTCTTTTCTTGAAATTATGTGATGGAGACCTTGATGAAAACATGATCAACACCCCGGATCTAAATTTTCACAAGTTATCACTTCTCAAAACATGGGTATGTTCTCAAAACAAGACAAAGGTTACTAGAGACATTGGAGATCTTGATCTGTTATGAATACTTTTGTAAATATATTTTGACCTTCTATGGGTATACACATGCAAATCAGGGATAGTACATGATAGTATCTTTGTTGTTAGATGATTTTTGGTGGGGGATTGAGAAGAAAAATAGGGATAGATCAGATCTTTGACAATCTATACAATACTTGAACAACTATCAGATGAAATGCCTAAAATAATCAAGATGTTCTTTCAACCAGAAGAGGCACAAATGGAAGCCCAAGCTGCACTATTCACACAATCTTTAAGAACTCACCGCAAAATCTTAAATTAAAGAACTCAATTAAACACAAAAATCCATGATCAAGCCATGCCTATAGTACCCACAAAGGCTTACAAGAAATATCTGCAGTCAAGGAAGGTAAAGTGATTTTAAATTTGTTTATCTCCTTATTAGATGAAGGCACTTCTGAATATGAGATTACAAATTCCATTGAACTATCAACTAGAAATGGAGATCCTATGTGACTTCTAAATACTTTCAATGCAAGATTGCAACAAGAACAATACAATTTATTTGCAGGCATTTAAAATTGATAACAGACATCATATTGCCCAAAGAGAAACACATATTTAAGTCAAAATTGTTAGATTCAACAAGGGAAAGTTACATGAACAATCTTAGAGCTGTGTGATGGCTATACACTTGTAACCAACTCACATACATGAATTTCCAACATATGAGACATTAACCTGGTTCTTTGGTGGATTTCTCAGAAAATGAGCTTTCTCTCAGAATTTGCCCGTAATTTTCAACTCCTTCCTCCCTTTTACAATTTCTCAAAAATGCACTATATACCCTATGCCACATTGGAGCCTTCTTTCCCAAGCAAATAATATGCCATGGGATCAATTTTGTTACAACAATTCCTCATGATTTAATGAAAATGACATCAAATAGAAAAACATTCGGAGGCTAATGTGTATGCTAGAAAGGATTAAATCATTACAAATATCTCGATCATTATTCAACCTAGAGGCATGTAAACACCTTTGACTCATCATTTTCACCTTTTTACCTTTTCAAATTACCTCTGTAACTTTTAATTTTGACATTTCACATTTTTCACGGGCTCGAGAAAAAAATTACATCAAGAACACCATAGATCAAAGAATTAAGTCATGAAAATGATGCCAATGTTCTCAGAAGGCCAAGAAAACACAAAATCATATAAGATTTGATGAAATTTGATGCAAAAACATGATTTCCAAGCTTCTTGGAGCTCCCATGGTGGCAAAAACAAATGGATGCATAGTAACCATCAATTTCATCCATCTTTTAATAACAACCCTTCATGTGGAAGATGCAATCCAAAAATAAGCTCAATATTATCTTTTAAACCTTGGATAAAGTGGGACACGTGTCAAAAAATGATTGGATAGGGCCTATACCTTTAAAAATGCATTTGTGACCTTTTGAAAATTTGGAAAATTTTGCCACTTTTCCGCCTACCTCCTAGGCCCGCCACGTGTCCAAAGGTGGGTCCCATTGAAACCATGGACCAATTCTATCAATTTTGCCTCTTTTGTGGAAAAATGAATTTTTCATAAAAACCTCCACGGGCCCGGATGCTTGATCTCTTCCTTGCCACGTGGCACTCTCCGATTCACCATGGGGCCAAGCCTCCTATTCTGCCTTCAAACCTTCCTATAAAATTTGAAAAATTTAAAACTTACCATGGGCCCGCACTCTTCCTTTGACTTCTTAGAATGTGCCACATGTCCATCATGGATAGGCTATGGAGGCACGCTTCCCATTTACACTTTAGCTCCTTTTTCCAAAAAGGTAAAATTTTACTTTGTCCCCCTAGGTCCAAACCTCGCCTCCTCATATAAATTTCTTGCAAGCGGGAATGCGGACCATTTTTCAATTTTGAGATTTTTTCCCTTAAAGGCAAAAAATCTCAAAAACTCTCAAAACCCCACCTCTCCACTTTTCCTATTCCTAGACTAATGTCATTTTCTAACTTGTAGTGGAGCTTCAGCCTAAAATTTGATTTTTACCATTTAAAGTTAAAAACTTCAAAGTGATTACAAAACCCACTGCCCCATCCTATCCTTTCCTAGACACATGTCCACCAGGGATTGGCTGAGGGCCTTCAGGCCAAAAATTTAGTTTATTACTTTGATCCATAAAACATCAAAATTCTCCAAGTCTCTCTCGCCATTCGCATGCCCTTAGACCAAAATATGTGCCACGTGTCCTCTCCTTATTCACCGCAGCCTTCGGGCCAAAATTTGAGTTTAAAAATTTTGCAAAATGAAATCAAAATTTCCTAAGGACATTCCACCACCTGCCAACTCCCTAGCCAATCAAAACATGCCACGTAGGCACTTCTTGCGTAAGGCGAGCCACGGATCAAAATTTTCCTCTTGCCAAAATTTCAAAAATGATAAGTTATAAATATTTTCCGACACCCCTGGCGAATAGAAACCACCACGTTTCCATTACCTTGTGATGATAAATTTGATGGGCCAATGACACACGTATGACTATCAAAACGTGGAAAATTTAAAGGATGCCCTAGAAATCAAAATGTTCAACAAGGATTGCAAATTTTTTGATTTTAAATCGACTAAATCATGTTTTGACATTATTTCGACCTTAGGATTGGGAAATTAACCCATATAATTTAGATTTGATCAATTTCAATTTTTTGCATGATCAGGTAAAGGAAAAATGACACAACCCATAAATTGGAAAAAGCTAGTGCACAAATAAGAGCACAAATGTATTTCTCCTTTAAACCAGGGAAAAGAAACAAGTTTATGGGCATTTTGAAGCATTCAACTAGAGGGGACGAATTACAGATCACCAATTTGAGAGATAAACTATTTCTGAGAAAAATTGGATATTAAAAATTAGGGCACACTATGCAAGCTCAAAAATGGCACCAACAGAGGCCATTTGTGGGATTCCCCTCATATAGGCATATGCATGAGGAGCTAGCTGAGCTCTAGCTAGAGAGATGGATACAGGGTCGCCATGCCGGGAGGACGAGATGATCCTAGTAGACACAATATGATGGTAGTTCAAGCTAGTACAGGACATACCTCCACCCTTCCCATAGTATTAGAGAGATGATGTGGAGAGGCCCTTACCTCTACCACAGCCTACAAAGTGCCATATGGGGCGGGAGGAGTAGTCGGTGGACTAGTGGATAGATGACGCCTTGATACACAGACAAATAATACAGTAGTGGTGGGTGGCTTAGTTATGAGCCATACCACCTAGACCAGGGTATCCAGATCTAGCTACCATTATAGTGTAGAGAGATGCCCTATAGGGGTAGGTAGCTATGCTCATTACCCAGTTGGGTATATGCAGCACATACTGGATGGCTTTGAGGTGGAGGTAGCAGAGTTACACATACAAGTGGCCAATCTATAGGCCCAGATGGCTGGTGGAGGAGATGGAGATGGAGAGGAGGGGGATGGTTAGGTGGTAGCCTTACAGGATCATGTGGTAGGTTTATAAGGCCAGTTGGCCATAACCTGCATAGATTGGGGTCTTACGAGCACATGATATAGGAACAGGGGGTAGGAGGTACCACCACGTGCACTGGGAGTAGGTCCCAGTTCATAGGTGGGTGTGGGGATGGGGCACCACCACAGGCGGTGAGAGTAGGTCCCGGTTCATAGGCACATACGGGGTAGGTCCCGTAGGGTATGTGCAGTGGGCGAGACCTATGGGACCACCATAGACCACGCCTTTGTCCAAGCTATGGGATGCCCTAGGTGAGGCTAGGTACAATCAGGACTAGCTGATGGCAGCCGGGATAGACTTCATATCCTATTCTGAGTAAAGGGCACAATAGGCGTCTAGTGAGATGACAATATCCCACACTCATAGTGTGGAGAGCACAGTGGGGTCAGCAAGCTCGAGGCCCGATCGGGAAGAGGCTACCGGTGCATGGATACCAACTCCGGTTGAGGTGCTAGTAGGGACCTGGGTGGAGGCCAAGGTTGCAAGTGATACGAGAGATGGAGGACATCCATCGACATGCTTGATTTCTTGTCACCTGATTTTTGATGTATGATAGTTATTTTGTGATTATATACCGGTCTACATGCCGAGAGATAGTGAGGATGTATGAGTGATTTTGTATATTTTGAGCATATACCAGCTGTGTGCTGAAGATATTTTGTATTGATTCATTATTTTATTGTATATATGAGACTGACCTACGTGTCGATGACATTTTGTATTGTATATCAGCCTGCGTGTTGATGATTTTGAGATGATGGACATGATGAGATAGCCATGTATATTTGAGATACACATTGATTTATATGATGAGATACATGTTATGATTTGATTTGTTGATGTGTTTATGAGATATGAATTTTTGTGTTGATATGGATGGAAATTAGGTGAGTTAGGCAAGATAGATTCATGATGGTTTAGGCATGGATCGAGTCAGGTTGGTTTATGCATGGATCGAGTGAGGTTGGTTAGGCATGATTGAGTTAGGATTTTTAGGCATGGTTGATTTAAAATTAGGTGAAGTGGTGATTCATTATTTTATGCAATGAAAGATAATATGGGTCATATGTGAGATATGGTATAATCTATGCATAGTAATGATATAGAAAAGGTAGGCATAATAAATGTATGATGTGATAATGTTTAAAATATGAAAAAATTTGTTATGTATGTGGTTTAATTTCCAATTTTGGGTAGAAAAGTGAAACTAAGTGAGGTGTGATGTAATGTGAAGCACATGGAACATGAATTTTTAGGGTAGAGGATGTCTGAGCTAACCTCCAAGGGCCCCATGCCCTCGGAGTGTTGTCTACATAGTCTAGGTGAAAAGGGACCTCAAGCCGATGTTGTTCTCCCATAAGCTAGGGAATAATATGAGTTATGAAAATGAGTTGGTAAGGTATTAGGAATGTTGTGGCTTTAGGTTTGTTAGGTGTGGGTAGATTATAGGTAAAATGATGTAGGCGAGGGTGATTGTGGTGAAAGAAGAAGATTACCCCAAAAGTAAGCGTCGAGGACCAAGTCCTGTATAAGGTAATCAAAACATAAACAAAGATGGTTAAAAGATAAGAGGGGGAAATAAAGCCACCTGGTTGGTTAGGATCATACCGATTAGATCATACCTTGGTGGAGGTGATGAACATAAGACCCTAAAGACAGGGCATGATGGACTGTTCTATGGTGAAAAGTAGTCACATGATCACCAAATGTCTAAGTTCCAAGAAATCCCTTGAGGCAATAGGAAATGAGAGTGGGAATGGTAAAAAGGGTGAAAGGTTGGTAATTTTTATATAGTATAGGTAGCATGTGATTTGGGTAAGAGAACCTAGGTCACAATGGGCAAGTCCATGACAAAAGGTTGTTGTTTTGACTTGTAGTTGAAATAGACTAATCGATGCGGGAAGTTTATATGGGATGAAGAAAATTGAACTCCTTGAGGTCTTCGTGAAGCTGATCGATGTGGGAAGCTTTGGTTGCTCTCATTTTTTTAGAGCTTAACATAGTTGTCCTTCTAGGGAGCAGTCTATTTATAGCAGCACTTGTTGAGAGGAAGATGTCCTTTTGAGGGATTCATATTTTTATTAGAAGTTTGAATCAAGGAGTTTGATCCCATGTGAGGTATTTGAAGTCATGGAGAAGACCAAGGTGGAGAATATGACTCTTGTTTAAATGGCAAGGTGAAATGACCATGGGATCTCATCTAAATGTAGACGAAAACTATCCATGAGAATCGGGATATGTGCAGCGCCATGGTACACATATTCAAGAGAAGATAACAAGTGACGGGTACTCACATGATTTTTGTTTAATCATTAGTGAGGTGTATGAAGTGAATAGCACTCAAGGGCTGAGCATGGAGAGAGACAAAATGTGAGGGAGGACTACAAGTCAACAATAGAATGGTTAAAGATACAAGGTGTTTAGGGGCTTAGGTTTGGGTTTAACATCGAGTGAAGATAAATGATAAGGTATGATTCATGATGTATGGTCCAAGCCAATCGGGAGAAAATTTACCTCGTTTACTTTTTTCTGCTTTGGTTACGTGTTGATTTTCTTTCAAGACAAGGTCACTGACTTAGAAGGTCCGTTCATGGACACATTTGTCATAGGCACGTTTGATACATTTTTGGTAAACTTGAAGGTGATCTAGAGTGTTAAGATGATGTTCATCTAATAACTCTAGCTGTGCTAAACGGTCCTGACAAAATTCATCATCATTGAGCATGTCATGGAGAGAAATGCGGAGTGAGGGGATATGGAATTTGACAGGTAATCGCCTCTATATCGTAGACCGAGAAAATGGTGTGGCTGCGGTGGAAGTGTGAATACTAGTGTGGTATGCCAACAGGGAAAAAGGAATGTGTGTAAGCCAATCCTTCCCAATATCATTAACCACTTTCATAAAAATTTTGTTCAAAGTTTTGTTAGTGGATTCGGCTTGGATGTTGGTTTATGGGTAATAAGGTGATGAAAAACTAAGTTGAATGTCGAAGGCGTCGTAAAGTTTTGCAATGTTTTCCATTGTTAGTGATGAGCTGATAAGGAACACCAAAATGAAAAATGATATGGTGGTTAATGAACTCACATATATTCTCAGCTTTCGTAGAGATGAGTGGTATGGCTTCTACCCATTTTGTATAGTATTCAGTAGCAGTGATGATCCATTGATGATGTTGGGAAGAAAGAGGATTGATTTCTCCGAAAAGATCCAAACCCCATTGAGAGAAGGGCTAAAGGTCTCGAGTGACCTGTAAGGCATGACTGGGTGTATGATGAAGATTGGAATGTTGTTGGAATTTTACACAATGTTTTACGTAGTTATAACAATCATGGTTAAGGGTTGGCCAAGTAATATCCTAGGTGAAGAATACGCTTAGCAACAACAAGGCCACTGAAGTGACCTCCACATATGCCATCATGAACTTCCTTAATGGTATAAGGAATTTCAAAACTTGTGAGGCATCGTAAGAGAATACCGTCAAAGTTGCGCTTATAGAGGAGGCCCCTATAATGATGTAACAAGAGACATTTTTAAGGAAGGAACATTGTCTGTTACGGGTGAGATCAGGAGGTAAGATAGAGAGAGAAAGGTAGTTAGAGTATTGTCTATACCAAAGGTCACTAAGGTCAGGGGTAGTAGTTTTGATTGAGTAAACATCATGAGGTAAATAATAAGGTGGTTGGAGTCATTATACGGTGACAGAGATTGTACAATCAATGGGTGAAGTAGGTATTTGGGAAGCTAAGCAAGCCATGGTATCTGGAAACTTTTTGGTTGAATGTGGGATGATTTGAAGGGTGTAACGATCAAATGTGGTCAAAAGTATGTCTACATGATGTTTATAATTTTGAAGTATCTTATTATGACATTAGTACATACCATTTAATTAGTTTATGACCAATTGAGAATCACCAAAGATGTTGATTTATTTGACATCTAGGGCATAGACATCTCAGAGACCTAAGTACAAGCACTTCGTCTTCAAAGCAATATTGTCGGTACATTCAAAATCTAATTTGAAAGAAAAAGGCATTGGTTGTTGGGCCTGAAATATTGACTAAGTATTAAGGTGCATGGGTGTGCGGGACCCGATTCTGAGAATGGCATGCAAGGCAAAAGCGCAAGAGAAAAGGCTTAAGGAAGAAAATAGCACACACGGTGCATGAAAGGAGGTTCAGGACTTAGCCAATTTAAGCAACAAAGGAAGAACACGTGAAAAGTGTGATTGGTTGCACATGGATAATATGCTAGTTTGGTAATAGGTGGCCTAGGAAAGAGCATGCCAGTGATGGGATCTTCTATAAGATCATCATGAGATGGAGTGGAGAGCTCAAGCTTGAAGGAACATGCTTGCTTGGAGGACCACATTCGACACTTGGCGATGGATCTGAGGGTGTGGCAAGGCGAGTTGGTAGTGTGGGAAGATGATAAATACAAGTTCTGTAGTGGGAAAATAGACACAGAGACAAGGAGACTGAGATAACATACAGATGGGGATATAGAGATAGAGGAAGAGATATACATAGAGAAAGAGATAACATGGGTGAGGCTCTGTAGGGTTACTGTGAGTGGAACTTTGATGCAGAAAGGAATGTACTAAGCTTAGCATTGTAATTTCTTTTTCTCTTTGGCATAGTTATACAAGCCTAGTGATGTGCATGATTGTGGTCTACCCTCTATGGCTCTTGTAATGAAACGATGAATACAATGAGGTTACCTATTGTAATTAGATATGAATATTAGTGGGTTTTATGTATATTTCATTCATAGAAGTTCTCTTTCCTTTCATGCTATGAATGAATGGTTGTATCTTTCTTTTTGTTATAATATATGTTATGGAGTCTTTTAAAACACTCAGTCTGAAGAAACTACAAGGATCTGGAGGCCGTTATGAGCCCTATGATTCTTGTATGTCTAAAATTCTTTCCTGAATACTCTTATACTACTCATAGATGAATGCTTCCCACTAAAACTCACATAAAAGAGAGACTCGACACCCGCACATGCCTCGGGTGAGTGCTCAGCTTCTGCTGGGTGATAGGTCGGTGCGCATGGGATTCCTTCCTTTTATAGTGGGAGTAAAATTGACTACATCTTGGTTCCATTGTTGGGACCTCTTTTCAAAGTTGTAGTGGGATATAGCATGCATCATGATATATGTAAAGAGTAATGATGAATCAGTTAACATTGGAAAATGTTGAACCATGGTTCAAGAGCATGAAAGATGAATTTTCCTAGAGATTCAACACTGGACCTGAGTTTAATACACGTAGATGGGTAGAAGAGAATCTCTACCATGATCTGTATGAGAATTTTTTCTAATGCTTCCCAGTAGAGTTATATGGATGGCTTTTAGCCTATGCTTCTAGATCAAGTTGGCATTATGGATAGTAGATATGGACCAAAGAATATTACCAAAGGTTGTAAGATGTAGATCTGACATGGACCCGTGTTGTAGATCACTAGTGGGGAGGAGTACTAGCTAGCTACACTCTAGAATACGCCATTTCCATGTATTCTTTCCCGTGAGATTCGTTGAGTTTGAGTTTCTATGAGAACCTAGAGGAACATTTCTACATGTTATTCCTCTAGCCATGAAGATATTAATGGTTACTATGAGTTTAGAGGCACTCCCAATGGCGGCTAAACCATTCTGAGCACTGGGTAAGGAAGCTTAGGTGGACAAAGATGGCAGATGAGATGACAGAAAGGGAGAGGGAAGAAAGATGGCTCAAGTATGGCGAAGCACGTGAAAGGGAGATTACTAGAAGATGTGAGGCTACTAGTGTGATGGATTTATGTAGACAGACATTGCGGGAAGGAGTTGAGGTTCACGCGGAGGATGTAGAACCGAGCAAAGATTTGCTACCCCATCTTGGTAAGCACGTAAGGGAGACCCCTTCATATTCTAGTGAGAGCTTGCTGCATGGAGAAAGGAGAGTCGTTGGCACATATCTGAACCCACCCAATGACCGAGCCCTGGAACTTGGTTTCTCAAACCAAGAATAAGTATTGATCTAGTTAAAACTAGTGGAAGAGACAGATCCGCACCTAGGAGATACAATTTTACATTCCCTTCTTCTATGGCTGCACATATTCTAGTATTCAAAGGATTTTTTGGACAAGGGGAAAGTGTACAAGATTTTGGTCTCACATCAGGGAGTGGTGTGGGACAAAATTAGTGGGGTATTATCACATATCATCGGTGCATAGTTCAGTGGGACCGTGGGGGCGCTTAGCATAGCTCTTACAAGCCCTATTGGACCCAGTGGTTCTAGTGGATCTGGTGGCTCTGGAGGTATAGGACCCGGTGGACCTGGTGGATTAGGTAGTGGAGGAAACACCGAGAGGGAACCGAGGCTCTGGTTCAAAGGATAAGGACCCCAACCACCACCTCAATTTTTCTTTGAAATGTCTCTGCATTTACCAGATTACAAGGGCATTGAGGATACTATGAAACATTTTCACAAGTGTGAAATGTTATGGCTCGCAAAAGGTATCACAACCCCAGAATGAAAGGCTAGTCAATTTGTAACCACGTTGCAAGGGCACACACATAGATGGTATAGAAAGTATGACCCTCATCAAATGGTGGTGGATTAAACTACCTTAAAGAATGCATTCTTGGCAGAGTTCCACATTCCTGAGTTCAAGCAAAAAATCATTAGCACTTTGAAGGAGATACAACAAGGAATGGTAGAGAGTGTGGGAGTATGATGCATGCTTTAAAACTCTCTTGTCCAAGTTGTCATATGATATACATCCTTCTCAGCATGCACAATGGTTTGTTGGAGGATTGATCACCCCTTTTAGAAGGGCCTTGTCTCATAAAAATTTTACAAATCTGTGTGAAGCATTGGAGGCTTCCTTGTACACCGTCGAGGTTGTTAGTAGTATTAATATCTTTGGCGTTAGCCCATTCTTGGAGTCTTAGATTGTTGCTATTTCTAAGCAATTGGAAAATATATCTACGAACTCAGTCCATGAGACTCATAGTGGTTTGTGGTACATGGATTTTTAAATAGAGGGGCACGTTAAGGATAATTGCCCCTAGAGGATGGTATGCACTTTGATAGTAGATTATTAGATTTGTCATGGGGACCATGATGTAAGTAGATGTCCTTTTGCTATAGCGTGCAATCAAGAAGAATGTATCTTGTTATTGCAATATTTGCACCTCCACGACCCATTATACTAAATACTATAGGATCATTGATCAGATACATGAGGCCATTGATCATGGGGAGTGCCAAACCAGCATTGCCAGTGGTTCAAAAAATGATGATCGCCATTATGAGAGCGCTTGAGATGGGGGCACACATAGAAGGGTTTTGAGGAGGATTCCGAGGACAAGGTAACCACATAGAAAGAAGCAGTGAGTTCCCATGCATGGAATATGTTTCAACTATGGATCTATAGAACTTTACAAGCATGAGTACTAGACTTATTGCGATGATTGTGGTGTGGAAAGAAGCATAAGTATGAGGAGTGCCCAAAGTTATATGAGCATATGAATCAGTAGCACCGGAAGGACAAAGGCACTATGATGGTTAGCATCAAGAAGGAAGACATACAATGGATGCCTCGGGTAACACATGGGATGAAGGTTTGGAGCTTGTCTTGGTAACAACAAGGGTAGAAGCCATGTGCGTAAGGGAAGTACCAAGACAGAAGAACTTGGTTTCAAGGGAAGAGGTCATTCATGGAAAGTATCCAGACCCTGTGCATCAGAAGGAGATATATTAGGACACCATGGATGTTATTCAAAGCTTGCAAGGGGAGATCCAGTGTCTAAAGGAGCAATCCAGAAAGGAGGAACAAGGAAGGAGAATTGAGGTGTAAAAGGATGACTTGGATGAGGTCAAAGAGGTGTGTAAAATGCTAAGGCAAGAGAACATCATTCCTTTGCTAGGATCTTAGTTGAGAGAGAAGGTACCACACACCACGAGAAGAGCACGAGAGGCAGGTCTTACACGTGAACCTTCCCCCTCACAACCTCAACTATGACAAGGAGATTACATTGAATGTAGTTGTGGATGGATGGCTCCTCAACAATATACTCATTGACACTGGTGCGAAGGTTAATGTTTTGACTTTGGATGCATGGCATCAAATGGGGAGACCTACATTACAGCCATCTTCAAATGTGATGTATATGGAAAAAAAGACTAAGGTAATGCCCATCGGTGTCTTGAAGGATGCAACTATTACTATTCAGGGAGCCAAGTTTATTGGGGACTTTGAAGTCTTAGGCATTTGTCGAGACGAATAATTTACCATCATTACTTGGGCACCCTTGGTGTTACAAGAAAAATGTAGACCTTTGGTTCAAAAAATGGTACATTAGTTTCGAGAACAAAGAGGAGTGGGTCATTATACCCCTAGTTGATGGGAAGTCAGTGCCCTATATTGAACCATTGGGAGAATAAGTTATAGACAAGATTTATGTGTGCTCAATCAGAGACCCTGAGATGGTACACTATTAATGGGGTTATCCAGTTTGAAGATGCTCAGTCAGTGAGTGATACCACCAGTTTGGCATGTGAAAATTGGGTGCATGGGACTTACGAATTAATGGGATAGTAGTTGAGAGGATTGGTGACCAAGGTAACAAAGGTGTGCATGGTTCGGCCTTAGAGGAAAAGAACTACCCAAGTACTTTAGAGGAGCCTTCCCTAAGATATTTCTGCAGGAGATAGAAGCTCAGTGGAAGAATGAGAACGAAGCAGAGGGAGATGTTAAATTATGTATTACTCAAAGCATAGTAGCTCATTGGTGGGCCACACATTAGGAGAGCCTTTTAGAGTGATGCGTGAGGTAAGAATTGCTCTCTTTGTCATATTTTCTAGAAGTAATATACCCACCATCATCAAGGAGTACCATGGGAAGGATCCTACCTCTTTCCATATCTAGGAGTGTGAATGGGTCTAGAGAGAAGGCACAAAAGCCTTGCCACCATCCCTCTGGGTGCACAAGTTATATTCTACATTGTAGGGTTATGCGCGTGCATGGTACATTCATTTAGAGACACAACGCCAAACAAGGAATTGGTAAGACCTTGCGGCTGATTTTATTCAAGCCTTTGAGTATCAGAGCACCAAACCATCGATTGATAAGGCCTTGTAAGTTATCAAGTGCCTTACCATAGGGGATAGTGCCAGAATGGAAGATAGGCTATTGGAATTACTAGGTGAGCCAGGATTGGAGGTACACTTCAAAGAGATTGAAGAAACAAAAGAATTACAACTTGAGCACGCATGTTTGGAAAAGGAGAAGGGAAAGTTAGTATATGTGATTGATGGAGAGGAATTAGAAAGCTTAGATGTTTTCCATTATGTAGGAATGCACAAGGTAGTGGAAATTGTAGATGCTCGCACGTGTGCCTACCATGAGCCTTTAAAGATGAAGAAAGTTAACATCGGTTTAGAAGAAGAACTTGTTAGTGCAAATTTAGCACCCCTAAGTGTTTAGAGTGAGAATTGGGTCACTCGGTGTGATAGCACAACATAGAATCTTTCCCCAAGTGTGGGACTTGCAAAAATGGGAAAAACTCTCTAGATTGAAGGATGGTTCCTCTACTCCTTTTATCAGATGTATGCATGAAATTTGTAGAGGTTTAACTCAAAATTCTACTCTAATTTTGCCAAGGGGACAAGGATAGAAGTAAAAGAAGATAAAACTAAACTGACAAGGTGATAAACGAAAGAAGTGGTGAACGTCTATTTCTGAAAATTGACACAGATTATAAAAATGCAACACAAATCATGCACAAATTTATAAAATTTCAATGAAGGATCAGGATAGAGAAAACAACAAAAGAAAGGATTGAAAATTCATTCACAAAGATTGCATTATCATTTCCATTTTTAATACAAGGCATTATAAAAGCAAGGAGGTAGAAAACATGCTGTGGTCCTAAAAAGGTCTGATATTCCACAAATTCACTTGCCAAGGTGAAGGAGGGAGCCTGCAGAACATAAAAAAACATCCAAACCTTTACAAATGAACCAAATCTGACTTTTAACAATGAAAACTTGAGTTCAAGAAGGAGAAACATAGGAAAATTGAAATGAATCATTCAACCACTAACCAGATCCATCAAAATAGCATGGGTACCCTTAAAAGTTCATTCCCCAAGATTTTTGACCATGCTGGAGAAGAATGGAAGCCATACTACATTAAAAATGGTGGTTAAATGTCGGTTCTGCTCTTTTCCCCATGCCAAAGGTGTTTTTCTCATTTTTCTCTCACTAAACTCCATCAAAAACAAAATTGAAGATTCCATTGTGTAGAGGACTTCAATATATTTCCAATGACACCAAAATCGAGAAAAACCAAGCTCTGGATTAGAAAGATATGCCCCTATGAAGATTTAGGGAAAAATTGGGGTAAAAATCGGGTCGGTGGGCCAAAACCTAACATTTTTCCCCTTTTTTGAATTTGGGAAAAATTCCCCAAAAATCTCCGTGCCCCACCACTTCATTGGCACATGGCGTATTCCCATTGGTCCATGGGTTCAAATGGCCATTTTATGCTTTTTGAATTTTGGAAAAGTTCCAAAATTTCTCTGTGCCCTACCACTCCGGGACACGTGTCACCACCTTATTCACTGGGGATGCACTCCAAATTTTTCCTTTGACACCGCTAACCACTTTGGCAAAATTACCAAATTCTCTCCATGCCCCTAACCTCTGTTGAGGAAAGGACACTTGTAACCACCCTATTCACTCGTGGGTATTTAACCAAAATTTCCATTTCCTCTTTGGCCTGTGGGCCAATTCTTTCCTTTACACCTTTTACTATTTTGGTAAAAATCCAAAATTTACTCTGCCCCTCTGACTCCCATTGGTTTCATGGACATGTGGCATACTTTGATTTGATGTGAGACTTAATCCACTTTCTTTCTCTCGGGCGTTGGAAAAATTTTCCTTTGCTCCCTTTTTTGTTTTACCAATTTTGGGAAAACTTACTTCACTCCGATCTCTACCATCACTGGCATAATATCATTTGTTTGTAGGTTCAAACCATTTATTTTCCTCCTCCTCGGAGGCCCACGAAAAATTTTTTTTGTGCCCCACCCACTCCTTGGCCCTTTTTCCAACTTACCTCTGCTAACCCACCATTCCACCACCACATGGCACATTCCTATTGGTTGCGGGCCTTCCCAAGGAAAATTTCCCTCAAAAACTCCACCGAGCCATAACTTACAAAATACAAGGAGTTAGAAGGAAAATTTTACCTTTCTGGAAAGGTGAGAAAATTCTCTATCTGATGAAGCCATTTCCAGATAATTTTGAGTTCCTAAAAGTGGAAAAATTCAACTAAGGCACAAAAGAAGGAAGGATGAAGGAAATTTAGCCAAAATAAGTAAGGGGCTTATTTTGGATAACAATTTTGGTGACTCATAGGGGTCATCTACCTGCTAGATGAAGTGACCAGCTACTGAAGCAATCCATTAGGAAATGGAGTCATCAACTTAACTGCTTGGTACTCTCAACTCATTAGAAAATTTCTAGAAAGAAGATTGTGAGAGTAGAACATTACTTGATTTGGAACATGGCCTATAAAGATGCATCCTTGGGATAACAAAGCTTGTGCCAAAGCACTTAGGGAAATGTAAAACTAAGCTACAACAAAACAATGTGCACAAGCACTTAGAGGAATGAAAATCTAAGCTAATATGTACAAGGTGAGGAGTTTCCCTTTTAGTAGCAATGCTTTAGATGGATTCCATTAACTGGAATCTATAATTCTTCACCATCCAATGTAGATAATTGGAAGGCATTGTTGTTCTTACATTTTGTGACCATGTAGGGGCCACTCCAAATGGCATCAAACTTTGAATGCCTTCTTGGATTTTCTTGGTCTACATCCCATTTCAACACTAAATCTCCAACTTGGAAGGTTCTAGCCTTAGCTTTCCTATCAAAGGTTCTCTTGATCAAGGCTTGGTCCTTCTCCATTATTTGGGTTGCATGCTCTCTAATTTCTTAGATTTCCATCAATTCTGCATATCTAACCTCCATGGGTTCAAAATCCAACAATTCCAATTGCTTCATGAGTTCCAACATTGGCAACTCAAGTGACATAGGCAAGATTACCTCTCTTCCATAAACAAGTCTAAATGGAGAGTTACCGGTGGATCTCTTGGGAGTTATCCTATTAGCCCATAAGGCTGATTTTAGTTTAGTGTGCCAAGTCCTCTGATTTTCATCAAGAGTCCTCTTGATGATCTTTAATAGGTTCTTGTTGGTAGACTCAGCTTGGCCATTACCTTGAGGGTAATAATTTGATGAAGTGCTCAGATAGATCCCATTCTTAACAGCCCATTTAGTTACCTTTGATCCTATGAATCTAATGCATTATCTAATATTATAGTGGTAGGTATACCAAATCTAGTTACTATCCCCTCATAGAAGTCTAGAATGCTAGATTCATTTGCCTCTTTGAGTGCCACCACCTCAGTCCATTTGGTGAAGTAGTCTATTGCTATTAGAATCCACTTGTGTCCTTGGCTTGAGTTTGGGTTAATGACTCTAATGAAGTCCAAACCCCATTGCATGAATGGCTGGTCAATTGAAATTGGGTGCAATGGAAGGGCTATTAATCTTTATTTCCTATGAAGAATGCACAATTTTTGCACCTCTTGATCCATGCATAACAATCACTAAACACCTTGGGCCAATAATAGCCAACCTTCATAATCTTGAGGGCTATCACTCTTGGAGAAAAATGACCCCCAGCTGATCCACCATGGAACTCTTCTAACATTCTCTTAATTTGATTTGTCCTAATGCATCTCAACAACACTCCATTTATATCCTTTTTGAACAAGACACCATCAACAAGTGCATATGGGATAGCCTGTAATCTATTAAGTGTCTTCTCTTGGTTTTGTTCATCTCTAGAGGGCATAGGCCTATTTGTAAGAAGTGCATTATGTCTTGGGTCCAACAAGGAGTGAGCATACCACCATTCTCTTCTTGAACACCTCTTTGTTCTTGGTTGTCTTGCAACGCCAAAACAACATCCTTCCCATTGCTTGCTTCCATTGATTTTCTCAAGACCAGCTGCTCACACAATCCATTTCCTCAAACCATCTTGGTGACTTTTGATCTCAATGTCATACTCCATGACATGAGTAATCCACCCTGCATGTTTTTCATTTAGGTCTTTGTTGAGGAGGAAGTCTTTAACTCCCACATGAGAAACCAACAGTTGAACCTTGTTGTTTGAAACTAGATGCTTAAATTTTTTCAAGCTCCTAATCACTACAAGAAAATTCTTCTCAATAAAGGAGTTCCTCACCTCGTAGTCCTCCAAGATTTGGATAAATAAGGCGGTTGGCTTCTTTGCATTTTCTTTGTTCTGCTGTACTAAAATTGTAGAAATTGTATCATCACCGCCAAATGCATAAAGGATAAAATCCTTAGAGAAATATGGGTTAATGAGAGTTGGAGCTTGTGAGATAGCCTCTTTGATTGCCTCAAAACTTGCCTTACCTTCAGTTGTCCATTTGAAAGCCATACTTTTCTTCAACATCATAGTTATTGGATTGACAAGGGCTGCAAAGTCTAGAACAAACCTTCGAACAAAATTGATTCTTCCAAGAAACTTTGAAGGGCCTTCTTGTGACTTGGTAATGGAAGTTCTTTATTGCTTCAACCCTCTCTGGATCAATTTATAATCCCTCTTTAGAAACAATGTGGCTTAGGAGCTTTCCTTCATGAGCTAGGAAAATACATTTTTTGGGATTCAAGGATACCCCAAATCTTCTACATCTTTGGAACACTTGTCTCAAATGAAATAGATGATTTGCTGCACTTTTAGAAAATATAGTAATATCATCTAGGTATATCAACACTATTTTTTGATCAATCCCTTGAACGCCATATCCATTTCCCTTTGGAAGGTAGCTCGGCATTAGACAACCCAAATTGCATTTTCATAAATGCGTAAGTTCCCTATTTGGTGGTGAAGGCTATTTTGAACTGATCATCCTCCTTTACCATGATCTGATTATACCCTAAATAACCATCTAGCAATGAAAACCTCTCAGAGCTAGCAACAACTTGCAAAATTTGCTCCATAGAAGGAAGTGGGTAATGATCCTTGAGGGATGCTCTATTCAAATCTCTAAAGTCTACACACAATCTGATTTCTCCACTCTTCTTTCTAACTAGAACCAATTTTTACAACCCATCTTGAATGCTTGATGGGAAATATGATACTTGCCTCTATTAACTTATTCAATTCCTTCTTCATGAGAGGCTCCATGTGTGGATTGACCAGTCTTTGTTTTTGCCTGATGGGTTTATCACTTGGATCTAATTCAATTGTGTGTTGAGCTAGCTTGGGATCGAAACCTCTCAAGTCTTCATAACTCTAAGAAAATATATCTAGGAACTCTTGGAAAAGTTGTGTGAACTCACACCTTTCTTGCTTGGTTTCCACTTTACCAATTTGAAGTGATTTGCCTTCTCCCATCAAGATGGGCACTGAATATTCTCCCTTGACTTGGATGTTTTCTTTCTCCTTCCTAAATTGATCATTAGGATTAAATATGGACTCCAAAGTGATAGGTCCTTTTGGTAGTTTGTTGGTTCTTAGCTATACCACTTGATCACCATATTTTTGCTCTAACTTTTCCTGATTTTTGGCTAAGAACTCAACTTCTTCTTGTAAGAAATTGATGATTCGTTGGTCACTTTCAAACACTTGCCAACTTACATTATTGTGCGGCATTGATTTCCTTACAATCACATGAATGTTTGGCTGCAATTTATCTTCCTTGATACTCTCCACAACATCAAAGGTTGCCCAACTTCTCGTAAGCCTATCAACAGCTTGGTTTTCTTTCCTAGGGATAGAGTTGATGCCAAAGCCTTCAAAATCCTCAATGAGGTCCCACACCCTATTCTTATAAATTTTAGGAGATCATTCTTTGTAGTGTGCTACCATTTAACTTGATTAACAATCAGCTCACTCACCAAATACTTGTAAGTTTTTGATACCTCTCTTTCTTGACCAATGCAATCCTTGTATCAAAGCTTCATATTCAGCAGTGTTGTTAGAACATGCAAACTAAAATCTAAAAGCTGAATAATACTTAATTCCTTGAGGTGAAACAAGCATAGCTCCCCCTGCACCTTTTCTACCTCTTGATCCATCAAATAACAACTACTATACCTCATTTTCATCTTTATGGTGTTGGCTTGGTGATGTTAGGAATAGGCTAATTTTATTCATGCATGTAATAAACTCCTAGTTTATTCCTCTATTTCCTTGTAGGGATCAAAAACATGTACCTTTCTTTTCCATTAATCAAGATTCAAATTTGGGATGCTTCCAACTTTGGTGTCAGCTTCATTGGTGCCTGGATAATCCTCTTGGTTAAATTTTGAACAATTGGCATTGATTGGGCTTGGAGTATGAGGCTCAATGTGAAATTTTGCAATAGGTTCAGACCTGATTGTGGCCTTAGTTCCATATCTGGTCTGAAACAACATGTGTGACCAATCAACAAATAAATAGCCTCCAATTCTAGCTATGAAATCCCTTGAAAAACATAGGGCAAAAAGTGGTGGTAAATTTATCAGTGACACATCTTGCAAAATAGTGGCATTAGGGCATGCATGCAAAGTGAGGCTCAAATCTTTAATTACCCCTATTGTTGTTACTATTGTCCCATCCAATTGTACCACCCCTTTGGATATGACTTCATATTGGAGGCCTAACTGATCAGCTATTTGATTGGGCATCACAGAACTACTTGCCCCAGAATCAATCATACAATTGTGTACTAGTTTATCCCTAATGATCAATGAAACATAGAATGGAGGGGGATTCAAAACTATACCTTGTTTTCCTCCAAGCTTCCCTTAGGTTGAGAAAAATTTGTGAGTACTTTCTCTTGCATATGAGCTTGCTGATTTGAAGTTGACCAATTCTTCATGGTAGCTTGTAGTAAATCCCTTTCACCTGGGATGGATAGTGATTCCTACATAGATATATTCACATTTTTCTTCTTCATTTGTTAAATGATGTTAAATGGGGATGAAACATCTCTTTTCTTCCCCTTAGCCTACACATTATTTTCTTGTACATGGGCTGCAACAACTAGCATTTGAGCTGGTCTAGAAGGTGGCTTGGGCTGTCCTTGCACATTTGGAACTACATTTTTCTTGCCAACACTTTGTGGAGTGATGGAAGGTTATGGATCACCTAGAGCTAATGAATTCCCTTCACCAATATTCCTCTTCTTTGACCATGTGTTAGCTGCTACATTTTGAGAAATTGTTTGATTCATACCACAAAAATCTTCAGCTTGTCAATTCACAAGTGTAGTCTCATTTGGAGTTGTATTTTGCTGAGATGTTCCTTGTTGTTGGTTTGTTTCTTGACTCACCTCACTCTCTACACCAATTGTTGTCACCATCAAGGCTTGGTTCAAAGCACCATTGAAGCACATAGACTGGTTGTGAGGTTCATTGCATGGGAAACACCAATCATACTCTTGAGCTATATTATTTTACATTGGTACTAAGGCTTTAGAGGTAGATGCAACATTGGGATTATAGGGTTGAAATGGTCTATTGGCAGGAGACCTTACTTGATTTTAATTCTCAACTGGATTGGGTGGCCTATTAGGCTGATTTTTAGACTAAATAAGAAGGTCTAAAAATTTGGGCTTGTTGCCTCTTGAGTGTAACTAGCTTATTGCCTAAATTTTGTAATTGTTTCATGAATTCTTGAAGTTCATTTGAGGAAGAAGAGGATTAAGTAGAAGTTTCATTTTAACTCTGATTTCTAGGAGTGGGAATAGAGCTAAAGTAGGTGCTTGACTAGTACTTGGGTTTTCCAAGTTTGGATATAAGGGCACCGAGGTCTAGGCAGCTAGTTTACTAGCTTGGATCAAATAATTCTCAGCCCTAATGGCAATGCTATAAGTTGCAGGTATATTTCACCTCCCATGGATTGGATTAACATAGAAATATCAAAATTTAAAGCTTTGAGATAGTGTAAGAAATCACCTTCAGCTATTGGCCTTTACTATCACTGGGATTCTATCCCATGTCCTTTGAAATCTCAAATTGAAGTCTGTTAGCTACTCATTGGGAGCTCTCTTAATAGTTGTTAGTTGTTCCAATAGAGAAAAATTATCTCCCTTTTCTCCAAACTACTCATGGAGAGCTATACTGGTTCCAATTTTCATAGAGCCTACCCCAAGACTCCTAAACCATTTGTGAGGATTTCCCCTTGAATGAATATGCCAAAAATTTGATATCAATTTGCATCTCAACAATCTCATGGATTACACAAACATTAGTAATGTCTTTGACATGATCACCAGGAGTGGTCTGATTTTCCCCAGTAAAGTGTGGGATGTTCTTCAATGCTGCAACTAGAACTAGGTTTTGTGCATTGAGAAAAAGTGGGCTACTGGTAGTGAACTTGACATAAGGGTTGTCTTGTGCCATTATGATTGGCCTAAGAACCCTTGTTGATTGGGTGAAAGGTATACTAGGTGGAGTTGATAGAGTTCTGTTTAGTGGAGATGGAGACCTTTAAATTATTCTCCCCCTCTCTTCTTCCGGGGATAACTACGAGATACTCGGGACAATCCCTCCTCTCTATCCCTTGACCTTGTTTGGATCCTTCTCATGAATCTTTAGACTTAGACTACTGAAACTAGTTGATTTTATCCTTTGGAGTCATCGGATGTGCAAATAAGGGCTCCTTTTAAGCAAGGAACTTATAAAAATGCACATTAACTTTTTTGTAATGAAGATGAAGACCTCTAAGGTCCCACCGGCATGTAAAACTATTAGTGCAAATCAACAGCACCCCTAAATGACCTTAGATCTAGTAAGTGATAATTGGGTCATTTAATGTGATTGCACAACATGGAATCTTTTCCCCAAGTGTGGGACTTGTAAAAATGGGAAAAAACTCTCCATATTGAAGGTTGGTTCCTCTACTCCTACGATAGATGTATGCATAAAATTTGCAGAGGTTTAACTCAAAATTCTACTCTAATTCTACCAAAGGGCACAAGGATAGAAGGAAAAGAAGATAAAACTAAACTGACAAGGTGATACACCAAAGGAGTGGTGAACATCTAGTTCTGCAAATTGACACAAATTATAAAAATACAACACAAATCATGCAAAAATTTTTAAAATTGTAATGAAGGATTAGGATAGAGAAAACAACACAAGAAAGGATTGAAAATTCATTCACAGAGCTTGCATTATCATTTCCATTTTTAATACAATGCATTACAACAGCAAGGAGGTAAAAACATGTTGTAGTCCTAAAAATGTTTGATATTCCACAAATTCACTTGCTAGGGTGAAGGAGGGAGCCTACAAAACATAAAAAATGTCCAACCTTTACAAATGAGCCAAAACTGGCTTTAAACAATGAAAAAACTAAGTTTAGGAAGGAGAAATTTAGGAAAATTGAAATGATTGATTCAACCACTGACCAAATCCATCAAAATAGCATGGGTACCCTTAAAAGTTCATTCCCCAAGATTTTTGACCATGTTGGAGAAGAATGGAAGCCATACTACATTAAAAATGGTGGTTGAATGTTGGTTCTACTCTTTTCCCCATGCCAAAGGATTTTTTCATTTTTCTCAAAATTAGAATATATGAATCAGAATATACTAAGAAAAACCAAGCTCTAGATTGAAATATATGCCCCTCTAAAGATTTAGGGCAAAACTGGGGCAAAAATTGGGTCGGCGGGCTGAAACCTAAAATTTTTCCCCTTTTTTGAATTTGGGAAAAATTCCCCAAAATTATTTTACCCGCCACCATGCCATCACATGGCACCTTCCCATTGGACCGCGGGTTCAAACAACCATTTTACACTTTTTGAATTTTGGAAAAAATTCCAAAATTTCTTTGCACCCCACCACTTCGGGACACGTGTCACCACCTTATTCACTCGCGGGGATGCACTCCAAATTTTTCCTTTGACGCTGCTGACCACTTTGGAAAAATTGGAAAATTCTCCCTATTCCCCCGACCTCCATAAAGGATAGGACATGTGTCACCACCCTATTCACTCATGGGGATTTAACCAAAATTTCCATTTCCTCCTTGGCGGGCCTACGAGCCAATTCTTTCCTTTGTGCCTTTACTACTTTTGGCAAAAATCCAACATTTACTCCACCTCTCGACTCCTACGGTTTCATGGTCACGTGGCACTCTTTTATTTGTCATGGGCCTTAATAAAATTTCTTTCCTATGCAGCTTGCAGGAAAAAAAAATTCCTTTGTGCCCTTTTTTTAACCAATTTTTCAACTTACTCCTTGAGTCCGATCTCCACTACCACATGGCATCATTCTCATTCATCTGCGAGTTCAAACCATTTCTTTTCCTCCTCCTCGACCGGGCCCATGGGAAAAAAATTTCCCTTGTGACCCACCCACTCCTTGGCAATTTTTCAACTTACCTAAATAATTTTGAGTTCCTAAAAAGTGGAAAAATTTACGCCACATGGCACATTCCTATTGGTTGAGGCTTTCCTAGGGAAAATTTCCATCAAAAACTCTGCTGAGCCATAACGTGCAAAATATGAGGAGTTAGAAGAAAATTTTTACCTTTCTAGAAAGATGAGAAAATTCTCTATCGATGAAGCCATTTCGAGATAATTTTGAGTGTTAGAAAAGTGGGAAAAATAAACCAAGGCATAAAATAAGGATGAAGTAAAGTTAGCCCAAATAATTAGGGGGCTTATTTAGATAACAGAACCTAAGGAAGCTATTATTGGAGAGTATTGGATGGAGAAGGAAGTGTCAAAGATCATTGATCTATGTGTGAATTTGAGGATTTATTCCTCGCGGTACCATGAGCTAAAAGGTGTTCACCATTCCTTAGGGGAGATGAGGATAAAACTAAAGGAAGGTGCGTGCCCAATTAGAAAAATGCCCTACTAGGATGAATCCCAATTTATGCATGAAGGTTAAGGAGGAAATAGAAAAGATGATAGCTTCTGGGATCATTAAGGCAGTAGAAGAATCAGAATGGATAAGTCGATGGTAATTAGCATCAAGAAGGATGGGTGGATTAGAATTTGTGTGGATTATAGGGAATTGAATGCAGTTTGTGTCATTGATCCATTTCGACCCCCTTCACTGAAGAAATTTTGGAAGGAGTCACTTGGGCATGAAATCTATTCCTTTACGGATGGATTTTAGGATACCACCAAGTTTGGATTGCAAAGGAGGACCAGGAGAAGACAACTTTCACCACGAGTGGGGAAGTTTTGCATATATGGTCATGCCCTTTGGGTTGAAGAATGCCTACTGTCTTTTCATGCATAGTGGTGCAAGAATTCCAGGACTTCATTCATAAGTTTCTCTAGGTTTACTTGGATGATTAGACAATATATGGTCTGGTTAAGGACCATTGTGACAACTTGAGATTAATGTTTGAAAGGTGTAGGCAGTTGAGGATATCCCTCAACATTAAGAAGTGTGTGTTTGCTACACCCTTTGGGACTTTATTGGGGCATATCATATGTAAGGAGGGCTTGCTAGTAGATCTCACTAAGGTTACAATTATTGTGGGGTTAAGGGAACCTACTAGCCAGAGTGTAGTGCGTGGATTCCTTGGGCATATGGGCTATTATAGGAAATTCATTAAGGGATATGCCAAGATACCAACCCTTAGAAGAGCTACTTAGACACAAAAGTACCTTCCATTGGGGAAAGGTGCAATAGAGGGAATTTGATACATTAAAAGATAGGCTTATTACCACACCTATTTTATAATTTCCCTCTTAAGAAAAGCCCTTCCATGTCCATGTAGATGCCTTAGAACCCATTGGGGGTAGTACTTGCACAACTAGGTGAGGGATTGTTGATCATCCTCTCTATTTCATGAGTAGGAAGTTAACACCAGTAGAGTAGAATTATACCACAACCGAGAGTGGGGCATTGTCAATGATCTATGTGATTTTCAAATTTAGACAGTATCTCACTACGGCAACACCCTTTATATTCTACACTGACCACATGACATTAAAGTATTTAGTGAACAAGGTTTTTCTTCACGGGCACATATGTTGATGGATGTTGTTGTTTCAAGAGTTTGAGTTCACTGTTGTAGTAAATCCTGGAAAAAGCAATTTTGGACCTGATCATCTATCAAGAATTGATTCAAGAGAGGATGTGTAATGTATTAAGGAAGCAATGCTAGATGCATAACTATTTAGTTATGGCGCATCACCCTAATATTTATAGGATATTGTTGTATTTTTAAAAGAAGGTGTGGCATCGGATGGAATGAAGGCATTGGAAAAGAAGTAGTTAGACATACGCACTTGCTCCTTACATGTTGATTAGTGGGAATTATAAAAATTGTGACATGATGAAGTTTTGCACAGATGTTTGTTAGAGCATGAGCGCTTGGCCATCATGGAGGAAGCACATGGAGGAAGTGCAGATGGGCATTATGCAGGTGATGCCACCGTGCATAAAATTTTAATGGTAGGTTTATGGTGGGAAACCTTATACAAGGATTGTAGAGATTATTGTAAAGCATGTGACCATTGTCAACACATTAGTAAACCAAGAAAAAGAGATGAAATGCCTTTGCATCCTATTCCTAGTGTGGAGCCTTTTGAAAAGTGGGTGATAGAATTTATAAGACCTATTACACCGGAAGCACATAGGACTAGGTCACCTTATGTCATAACTTGCATGGATTATCTCACAAGGTGGGCGGAAGCAACCCCAACTAAATATTACACGGCAGCAACAATGACAAGGTTCTTATGGGAGAACATTATCATAAGGTATGGATGCCCTTTGAGTTTGACCAGTGATAGGGGTACACATTTTTTGAATGAGACCATGAGGATCCTACTATTAGAGATCATGGTGGCTCATCATAAGACTACATCCTATCACCCACAAGAAAATGGAACCGCGAAAGCATTCAAAAAAATACTTAGTCATACCTTGACCAAAATCTGTGATGTTGGAAGATAGGATTGGGATGAAAAGGTATTATAGTGATTTTATGGGCTTACAGGACTACGTATAAAAGATTAAATAAAGCCACACCTTTTCAATTGGTGTTTGGCATGGAAGCTATTTTTCTAGTTGAATTTATGTTACCTTCTCTGTGAATAGCGTGCACAAGAGGATTAGCCGATGAATAAGCCGTTGGAAGAAAGAATTGATGAACTAATGAAACTAGATGAGAGATGATCACTTTCCCATTAGAGAAAAGACATTGGAAAAGAAGAAGCAAAAGGCTTGGCATGATCACCATATTAGATAGAAGAAGTTTGAGGTTGGGAAGATGGTGTTACTATATGATTCTAAGTTTATGCACCATCATGAGAAGTTGAAATTCCATTGGTTGGGTCCCTACACAATCTTGTACATCCTTGATTCAAGTGCGTGCCAGTTACAAGCGCTAGATGGGACAAATTTTCCTAGACACTTCAATGGTAGTAGGCTGAATCCCTACTATAAATAAGTCTTCTTGGTGTTTGTAAATAAGTTAGTTTTGCCAATTAATTTAGAATTTTCCTTTATGCTTTTTCCTTTCCTTATGTTTCCCTTTCACGTTGTTGTTTAGTTTTACACCTTGGGTGTCGGTAACCTTATTGCTATTTTTGGATAATTTATGAGTGTGTAGAGGACCACACATTTTTTAAGTGTGGGGTGGAGAAAAGTGAAGAAGCACCTAATTGAAATTACTAAGGAAGTTGTGTTGAAGAGCCTTGTTGAGTAGCCTAGTTAAAAGAGGGATGAAGAGAAAAGATAGAATGGTTGGTTCTAGGATAAAGCTACTTTTATATCCCATGTACAAAGGAAAAAAACACATTTAAAGTAAAATTAGGTAGGTGAAAGCAAGAATCTAGATATAAGAAGTGCCTTTGGTGCAGGTTGAGCATGCGTAAGAGTCTCATGTCAGGTTGGTTTAATTTCATCTTTGGAAGGTTGGAGGAGTTTTTACGCAAGAAGGTTGCGAGTTAAAGAGGGTTTTTACACGGGAAGGCATGTGAGTGAAGGCACTAAAGATGGGAATTTTGTTAAAAAAGTGCATTAAATGAATAAATTATGGGGTAGTTAAAGTAGCATTTAATGACCAGAAATAGGAAAAACTATAAATAGAGGGTCGGGGCACTCTCATTTTACTTTGTGAAAATGAAGAGTTGGAGATATAAGTGAAAGATATAAGCTAGGGTTTTTTTAGATTCGATCAAGGAGAAGATCTATGTGATTAAAAATGTAAAGAGCCAATTTGAGATTGTGAACCAGAAGGGAGGAATTACATGGGCGTGGAAAGAAGTAAAAAGACACTATCTTGTGAAGAATTTATCAAAGTTAGGGTTTAAAAAACTAGGGCACGGGTTTAGAAGAATTATATCATGGATCTGAGATCAAAGGTTGGGAGAAGGAAAGTAGAGTAACAAGGAGAGGATTGGAGTGATACAATTACCTTGACCATGGCACTGAAGAAAGGGAAGGGAAAAGCTAAGGCTAAACAACTAGAACTTGAGGTAGATACAAACGAAGAATGGTATGCATAAATGTAGTACCCTGACAGAGTGATGATGGGGAAGGAATGGGAATCCCATTTGAGGAGCATACCGTCAGTGACTATAATCACTACACCAACACTATAGAAAAGGAGATGGCATTAGAATTGGTATGCCCAACCAACAAGTGAACACCTGAAGGTTTTGCCTATCTACAATGATGACGTAAAGGTCAAGCTAGTGAAGGTAGGGTTGTTGCAGCTCTACGAGTTGCCTTATTTTGGGAATTTAGATCACTTGTACCAGTGGTTGATGTCTTGGGTGCATGAGGACTACTTCCACTTTGTTGGGCATAAGATGCACGTGACTCCCTAGTTGATTGCATAGTTTACAGGCCTCATATGTGAGGGAGATAGCTTGGAAGATGACCTTGGCGACAAGGAGGCTATTCAAGAAACTATCACGGAGTACACCTGTAAGAATGGGTCATGGTACTATGACAACTCAGACATCAAGGACCCCATTATGAAGATGGCTGCACACTTGGTAATGAATTTGAATGGCAAGAAAGATGGACACAAGTCAACAAGCCATGGCTACATGTCTACAAGAAGATTGTAGAGGGGACTATTTATAACTTATCCGCATACATTGCTAAGGAAATTGTAAAGTGCGTGAAGGAAGGGGACAGGATCCTCTTTGGAAATGTCCTGCTCACCATAGTGTTTATAGAAATTAGAGTGTTGGATGCACCAGATAAGTTTGTGTGGGAGTACCCAGCCGAAGACCCTTCGCTCGCGAAGAGGTTTGAAAAATATGCATGTGATACAATGACAGCTCCCCACAAAGCATGGCTTGAAAAATGGTATACACACTTGAGAAATGCATTTAGGTGGAGTGGAGGATTCCTAAACAACTCCCAATAGCCACACAAGGAGAAGATGAGTTTGTGATGTACCAACACTACTACTTGGGTAGGTTCAAACTTGTTGACGAATCATGGAGCCCTTGGTGCAAATTGCCTTTCGCGTTCACTACCTAGTACTTCCAAGTGGGAGTGAACAGATTTAAAGAATCAAAGAAGCTAAGGATGGAGCTAGGAAATTTGGACCAGGAGCATAGGGATATGAGGAAGAAACTGAACTATCCTCCGGAGGTAAGCGTGTGTATGTGGAGAAGTACATGTCGCACGAGATCCATATGACTAGGCCAATAACACTTCCTATCACTAGAGGATCCATGACACGTGTATACATGTGCATAAGGCCAAAGTTTGAGAATGGCGTGTACTTGGTGGATGAGATCTCAATACCTGAAGACCCCTTGGGAAAGAAGAAGCCAACATCTAAGAAGAGGGGCAGAGGAGAGGAAGGAGCACCAAGTGTGTTGATTGCTCAGATAGTGAGCATGCCTTCTACAAGCACCAAGCCAAGCACCTATGTTCGGAGAAAGAAGTCTCCAGTAAAGGAGAAGACACTAGAAGTAGAGGCACCTAAACAACCCACCACCATGGAGGAGTCACAAGAGGAAGAAGAGAAGGTAGAATCTCCTAACCAGAAGACACCTCTCAGGAAGAAGTAGAGGGTGGATGAAGAAGCTGACTCGAGAGGTGACCGACAGCTTGGAAAGATACCGGGAGAAGGAGAGGATGAGAGTGAAGAAGGTGGCGATGAGGAGGAAGAGCTAGAGAAAGAAAAGGAACCCTTGGAACCTCATGTATTTAGTGTCTATGACTCAGAGGAAGAGAGTGGGGATGAAAAGCAAGATTTTGTATTCACACAATGGAAAGGCACACAAGGTGATGAAGGCGAAGATGTAAAGATAGATGAGAAGGATGTCATGGAGAAGCGAGGAGACATAAGTTACAAAAGAGCAAGGAGTAGATAACCAAAGTGGCGAGTGAGAAGTGAAGAAGATGCTAAAGGAAGGGAAGGAGGAGAGCGTTGAAAAAGGACATGACAGCCTAAGAGGCCCTGCTCTCAAAGTTAGATTCCCTAAAGGTGTGTGCTTGGGTAGAAGACCTCTGGATGCAGAATAGAGGAAGATAATGGGCTACGTGAATGATACGAAGAAGGTGCTATGTGCACGATATTCACTAAGAGACTTATAGCCATGGGATCATTCGAGAAGGAGGGCGCATACCCCAGGACCAAGAAGATGCTTTCTTGGGCATTTGAGTCCCACATCAATGAGCCAGACTTTGAAGTCTTCCAAAAGGTGCTTATCACGTTTGCTAGAGTCTAAGGGAGACAACCCCTTAGTGAATGCTCAGGAGCTCTCAGATGAGCAAGTGTGTAATGCTCTAAACAAGGTCACAGTGGAAACAAAGGTAAGGCTATTCATGTGGAATGACAGTATAAGGGCCCTAGAGGGAAAATTGGCCAAGAAGGAAGAAGAGTTGGCTAAGGTGGCCAGAAACTTGAAATAGGAGGAATTAATTAGCACGCAGCTGAAGCGTGAGCTCAAGGAGGAAAAGGAAAAGGTGTAGGAGGTCTACAAAAGGTAGAATCAATAAAAAGCACCATCATTTTAAAACACCTAGATCTAATGCCAATCCCTTAGAGGTACGCATCGACATTTGGAATGCCTAGAAGACTTAACATACATCCTCATGATTGAGAGATGACCCTTGAAATTGGAATCCATGGAGGAAGTGGCCACGTGCTTGAAGGAGGAGGACCGGTTAAAGGTGATAGCACTTGTTGCCAAGTATAGCCAAGTACTCATGGAGATCAAGGTCACTGCCTAGTCTACAGAAGCTACATATGACACATGCATGGATCGAGATAAGGTGGCAAGCTCCTTGGTTGCCATGCTTGAAGTAGAGCTGAAAGAATTCCAGGAGAAGAACAAGGGGAACAGGGTAGAGAGGGACAAGGTTCTGGCTGAGGTAGAAAAGAAATCAGAGGTGATTGAGGCTTTAAGAAGCTCAACTAAGGCCCAGCTGAAGGAACTATACCCCCAAATTACAAGGAGAATGGACAAGCTTGCAGACCTAGGCAAGGAAATGGAACAAATTGTGGACACCTTGGGCACCCAGGGAGCTGGCCTAAGCTTTGATGAAGTGAGCACCCTAGTGGGTGACCTATGCTAGAAGGTGAAGGGCAAGGTCAAAGTGTGGAGAAAGCTAGAGGTAGATCTACGTAACGGGACTTTCCCACCTCTTGAATTAAAAATCCCCCCCATTCTTCATTCTTTCCCCTATTCTTTCATTCCTTATTCTTTTGTAAAATATATGTCTTCATCTTGGTTCCATTGAACCAGCTTGCACCTTGGTCAAGTAAGATGTTTTTGAGGGCGGAGAACAAGCATAGTGTGGGGTGATGTTGGGCCCCTAAAATATTGACTAAGTATGAAGGCACATGGGTGTGTGGGACCCCAGTTATAGGTGGCACGTAAGGTAAAAGAACGTTAGAGAGAAGGATTAAGGAATTAAATAGTGCATGCAGTGCACAAAAGGATGTCCACGACTTAGCTAATTTAAGCAAAAAAGGCAGAACATGTGAAAAGCATGATCGGTTGCACATGGATAAGATGCCATCTTAACAACAGTGGCCCAGAAAGATCATGCTAGCGATGGATATTCTAGAATATCATCATGAGATGGAGTGGAGAGCTTAGGCTTGAGGTGACATGCTTGCTTGGAGGACCACATTCGACACTTGGCAATAGATCTAAGAGTGTGGCAAGGTGAGTTGCCATCGCGGGAAGGTGATAAATACAAATTCTGCAGCGGTAAAATAGATATATAGAGACAAAGAGACAAGGAGACCGAGATAACATATAGATGGGGATATAGAGATAGAGGAAGAGATATACACGAGAAAAAGAGATAACATGGGTGAGGCTCTGTAGGGTTACTGCGAGTGGAACTTTGATGTAGAAAGGAATGTACTAAGCTTAGCATTGTAATTTCTTTTTCTCTTTGGCATAGTTATACAAGCCTAGTGATGTGCATGACTACGGTTTTCCCTCTATGGCTCTTATAATGAAACGATGAATACAATGAGGTTACCTATTGCAATTAGATATGAATATCAGTGGGTTTTATGTATATTTCATTCATAGAAGTTCTCTTTCCTTTCATGCTATGAATGAATGGTTGTATCTTTCTTTTTGTTATAATATATGTTATGGAGTCTTTTAAAACACTCGATCTAAAGAAGCTAAAAGGATTTGGAGACCGTTCTGAGCCCTGTGATTCTTGTATGTCTAAACTTCTTTCTTGAATACTCTTATACTACTCATAGATGAATGCTTCCCACTAAAACTCACATAAAAGAGAGACTCGGCACCCGCGCGTGCCTCGGGTGAGCACTTAGCTTTTGTTGGGTGAGAGGCAGGTGCGCATAAGATTCCTTCCTTTTATAGTGGGAGTAAAATTGACTACATGGGTTCACCCTCAAGGGGAATGAGGATAATACCAGCCCTACCCCCACTGACACTTGGAACCATCGAAGAAGAGTGTAATTTTGTAAGGGGGTTCATCCAAGAAAGGGTAGATAATCAACTCATGTAGAAAGTCAAAATTAAAGGGTTGATCCCTAGAAATAGGTGCGGTGGCCAATTGGTCAATGATAGCTTGGCCCTTGATGGACTTTTGATGAATGAATTTGAGGTCAAGATCAACTAAAATCATAATCCATTGTGTGGCATGTTGATTTTGATAAGGTTTGGCCTACATAAAGTGTAAGGGGTTAGTGTTGGTCACAACACTAGGTTTTGTGGTTGAGTAGGTAATGACAGAGTTTGGTGGCAATAAAACTAAGGCTAAGAAAAAAATTTCAGGATGGGTGTATCGGGTTTCATAGTCCAAAAGAGTATGACTTATGTAATAAACCACCTACTCCCGTGTTGTTCATCGCGATGTGCGAGCATGGCTCCCAAGGAATGATCGGTAGCTAAGATGTATAGGTAAAAGGTTGATCATCTTTAGGTGGGATGAGTATGGGTGGTTGGAGATGACATTGTTTTAAGGCCTCAAAAGCTCTATGACAGTCATCATCCCATTTAAAGAAGACATCCTTTTTAGCGAGATGATGAAATGGTTTACATTGATCAGATAATTATGAAATGAAATGGAAAATGGACTACATCTTACCTTGTAGGCTATGGATTTTTCGAAGGTTAATAGGTGGAGGCATTTCAAGAATGGCCTTGACTTTAGTAGGGTCAACTTCTATACCATGGAGGGAAATGATAAATCCCAGGAGCTTTCCTGAGAGAACCGTGAAGACGCACTTCTTAGGCTGAAGGTGGATGTAATATTTAATGAGATAGTCAAAGATGGTTTTGAGGATGGTTAGGTTCTCGGAGTGGCATTTAGATTTGGCCAAGAGATCATCCATGTAATCTTCCAATATGCGATGCATGATGTCATGGAAGATGTAAGTCATAGCCGATGATATGTGGCACCAGTGTTTTTAAGGCCAAAAGGCATGACTCGATAGTAGAAGGTCCCCCAAGGGGTGATGAACGAGGTCTTGTGTTGATCTTCTGGGGCAAGAAAAATTTGGTTATAACTTGAGAAGCCATCCATGAGTGATAGCATCTTGTGACCAGCAGTAAGTTTAACTAGCTGGTCAATACCGGGTAAGGTAAAGTCATCTTTTAGGCATGCTAGGTTGAGGTCACAGAAGTTCATGCAAAAGTAGAGCCCCCTGTTGCTTTAGTGATAGGGAGAATGTGAGAAATCCAACAAGGATAATCAATGGGTAAGATGAAGGAAATAGAAATAAGGCACTAAAGTTCCTCTTTGACAATAAAGGTAATGCGAGGGTGCATTTTCCTCGGAAACTTTTGTTTAATGGGTTTGGCATCGGGAATGGTTACGATATTGTGGACCACTATGGGGATTAATACCGAGGCATGTTTGCATAAGACAAAGTGAAATCGTGGTAATGATCCTTGAGAAAAGAAGTGATGGCTTTCATTCTGTAAGCTTCTCAAAGATTGACCAATCTTTAGGATGTGTGGTTCGTCCTAAGTATGAATGTTGATCTTGATAGTCAATTCATTCAACATGGTTTACATCTTAGAAGGTAAAAACCAATGAATATATGAGTCTTCTGCACCAAGGTAGGTGAGTATAGATTCATCATCCTGACATTAAATGATGTTAATTGAAGGTGTATCATTATCGATCATTTCAGGATATAGGAAGGGAAGAGTGGAAGGGGCCTCACCCTCATGTTGATAATTCAAAGGTGCTAAGGAAATGGTGTTTATGAAAAAAAACATTAGGAGGGATAGATTTAGGATCCATCAACTCCATCGGTGAGGGTGGTGATGAAGGTGGAGCAGGTGAGGAAGGTGGAGAAGATCTAGTGTCCTTAATGAGTTCAGTGTAGGCTTGTTTGGTAGGTGGTTCAGGAAATACGATACCACTATGGTCATTATGTTTGTAGGTGGTACATGGAATAATGGTATGGCGGCCTTGCTCATAAAATCCAAAACCAAAACCCTTCCATGAACATTGGTGTAGGAAGGTGTGGGAAAAATGGTGATTGGTAAGTGATTGGAAGTCAGCAGAAAAGGGGCAAGTTTGTGACGGTTGTTTGGGTGTGTAAGTGGTAGTATCAAGTACTTCATAGGTGAGACTATTACGAAGGTGAGGGGGACCAAACAAAAGACATTCTCCTATACAATGATCATAATGAGGGTGTTGGTGAAGAATTTTGTACTCTTATGGAGTAAGGAATGTGTTGATACTATATAGGTGGTACTCCCAGAGTGAGGCGTTGAAAAACACCTTCCAAGGGATTAGTGGTTGGTATGTAGGTAGCTGGAATGGATGATGTGTCGGAGGTTGATTCGGAGGTGGAGTTAATAGATTGGGAAGCTAATGGGTCATCCATGGAGGTTATGGTAGTGGTAGGAATGGAGGAGGTATGTGTGGTAGAAGTAACAATTGTACTGGTAAGTGGAGGTATAGGTGAAGAAGTAGCGTTTGTGGAGGTAGATGGCTTAATAGGTATGATCACATCATTGGGTTGGGAAAAAAATGTGTCATGTTTTAAAAGGTGATGGATCAACTAGAATGGTATAGGTGTGTGCTTCATGTTCAAACTTTACAAAATGATGCAAAGTGGAAGGAACGCAACCCATGACATGAATCTAGGGTTTATGAAGCAACAAATTATATTAAAATTCCCCCTCTAGGATGTAAAATAATTTTGGAATAGTACGGGCCCAACACGAATGTGGAGGATGATGGTGCCTAGTGTAGAGGTGATATTACCATTGAATGAATGTAGCATGACTAGATGTTTATGCATGGAATTATTAGGTATGTGCATTTGAGCGAATGCTTGGGATGAAATGATGTTAATGCTAGAACCCCCATCAATCATCACACGACGTACCCATATGTCATTGATGTGGATAGAGATGAAGAGGGCTGGGTCTAGGTCATCATTTTGGTGTGGTGTGATCTCTTCCTCTGAGAAGATAAGGGAGGCCACTTGGTGAATAGGGTGGGGTGAAGATGAAGTTGGTAATTTTGTGAGAGAGGCTACATGATGGGGTGTTATAATGGAGGCTACGTGTGTAGGGTCATTGGGTAAAACCTCAATTGATTTAAGAACCTCCCCGAGATCTTGACGATGCAATTCTAAGGTTTGGATGAGGTCATAAGGGAAATTTTGAGGGAGCGGTGTAATATTCTCGAGCATAGTGCGATGTGTGATGCCATTACAAATGGGGTACGTGGGGCCATGGATAGTGATTTTAGGTATGGGTGTAGATGGTATGTTGGGTATAGGATTGGTTGGTGGGTCAGTTACCTTTTCTTTACCCTTATCCTTCTGAGCACATGTAGTGACATGAGTCATGTTGATCTGAGGGGATTTGGCAAATGGAGAAGGTGTAGGGTGAGTGGTATAATGACATTTCAGGCAAAAACCTATTGAGGAGAAAAACCCCGTGAGTGAGTTGGGCGCAACGGCATTTGGGTGGCAAAGCATGGAAAGTTCTCTAATTTAAACCATGTTGATTTCAAATCTTGGGGGTGGTTTTAGGAGATGTGAGGGTGGAGGTTGTGGTTGTTGAGTGGGTAGTGTGGGAATAGGTGTTAGTGAAGCGGGATCCTTTTGAGAAGGTCTTCATCATCAAAGTTAGCTTCTGGGGGACATAACTAGATAAGGATAATTTTCAAGGCCTTGTAGTTTTCCACATCGTTCCCTGACACATGATGGTAGGCACAAATTTTAGTATCATCAAACCCTTTTGGCTTGGGTTTGAGGGGGTCATAAGGCCTGAGTGGTGGTAATGTGATGATAGAAGTCTCAAGGAGGTTGGTTAAAAAATTTTATAAGACCCTGCTAGTGGATTGTAATGGGAAGTGAGCATGGGTTTGGGTGTAGGTGTGGTTGATTGTTGAGGAACAAATTTTGGAAGAGGAGGAGCGGGTCGAGCTATGGGTTTGGGTACTGGCATGGTTTTGGGTGTCGATCATGTTGGTTTAGGTATGGGTATAGTAGGTGAATGAGTAAGAGGGTTTGTGGTTGTTTTGACTACCTTATTATGGGGTAGTGGATTTTTTTTTTGAATTGCATCTTCCGGGTAAAGGTGATATGAGTTTATGAGGTCTAGAAGTAAAATCATATGGGGGAAGAGGGTGAGTTACCCATGGGGATAATGGGGGTGTTGTGAAGGTAGATGACATGGGTCGTGCTTGCGATGTGAGAGACATGACTGAAGTGTAGTGGGTAGTGAATAAATAACTTAGGGTATTAGAGGTATGGGTGGTAAAGATGTTGCAGGTGTGGGTGTAAGTTATGTTGGGCATCTGGGTAGGTTAGAGGTTTGTGAGGAAGGAATGGGTTGTTATGTTTTTGGTTTATTAGTGGGTGGAGGTTTCTTGACCATGTGGGGAAGTTGAGATCCTAAGATGGATGGGATAGGTGCAGATGTGATTGGTGTAGTCGAGGTATGAATTCTATGGGTGTGGTGATTCTATTTGTGTGTCGAGTAGGTGTGGTGTTGCCTTTGGAGGATGTAGCTAACTCTAGTTTGATAGGTGGATGAGTAAGGTGGTAGTGGGATGACCCCTAAAGTGGTAATAGGTTTAGTTAAGGATGATGTCATAGGAGTGGGTTTGGGTGTAGATATAGATTGGGCTATTGGTAAGGATGTGGTTTGAGCTATGACATATGTTGTGGAAGGAGTTGTGATAGATTTGGTTGTGTTTGGTTTGATTGTTCGAAATATTTTTGGGTAGAAAGTGGAGGTATCAGCAAGTGACCTATGCATCTGCATTAAGACAGGAAGCAAAAGGCATCCCCATAGTAAGGCTATATCCACATAATCTAAGTGATCGGCCAACCACAAGAATGGAACGTCAGTAGGTGGAGTTAATGAAGACCTAATGAAAATTCCCATAAAAAGTGTATTAGAGATGGGAAATTGGCTAGCTTCAGCTTCGTGGGTAAGAGAGCTGAAAGTAGGTCTGCAGGATTTTGGGTAGTGGATGGAGAATGCTCACCAAGAGGAAAAGGTATCTCAACTAGGTCTATGGTAGGTGTAGAAGGTGATGTAAGCTCCTCTATAAGTGAAGGAACTGATAGGTGCTCCTTTTTGGGTGGAGGAGGTAATAGGTTATCCTTTATGGGTGGAGGAGGTACTGTGGGTAAAAGTTCTTTAAGTAGAGAATCTAGGGGTGAGATGGTCTTGATGTTAACTGAAGACTCCTCCGTAGGTGACAAAGGAGATGAAATATTTTCCTCTCTAGGTGAAGGAACATGGGAGGTTGGTTCTGATGTGGAAGGAGGATTTCGAGGCTAGGATTTCCTCTATGGAAGGAATGTGAGGTAATTGGGAGGTGACAGGTATGTCATTAAAGATAGCATGGACCTCATGGGTATGGGTATCATGAGTTGAGGTCTCACCGGTTTGATCAGATGAAGGGGCATGGTTGGGAAATGGTTTCTTGAAAATGTGTAGGTTTTGGTTAGCAGGTGTATTAGGATTATTCACGGTTAACTCGCCTTTCTCAAGCATTTCTTGGACAATATTTTTGAAAGTGATGTAGTTTCCATCACTATGACCCTTTACTCGATGATAGTTATAGAAGTCATGTTATTTATACCATGTGGGCATGGGGAGAGTAGGGTCAAAAACGTGTGTGGTTTTATGGGTGGAAGAGTGGTGGCTCCGGATTTGATAAGATTTTCTAAAATAGAAGAGTAAGGTTCCCCAATTGAGGTGTATTTCTGCTGCTCTTGTCTGAATTGAAAAGTTTAGATGAGTGAGAGATTAGATGAGGGGGTAGCCTGATTTGATGGATGAGTTGGGCCAGCCTTGAGTACCATTGTGTTAGTGGTGCCCTTAGCCTTTGAATAATTGTTTTGTGGTTTGGAAGAAGAAGAGGTAGCATTTGACTTGAATCCCAAATTCTTATTGCGTAACTAGATTTTCTTCTCTTCGATGGCCCAAATCTCTATCTTTTGTGCCATAGTGAATGCTTCATCAAATGTTTAGAAGGTTTAGACTTACAAGGTTAGTGAGATATGTCTAGCACAAGCTCGTGCGAAGAGATCAATGAGTTTTGTTTATGGCAGTTGGAAGGTGAGATGGTTGATCAAGCTACGCCAGTGAGCAATACAATCTGTGATAGATTCATCCTCATATTGACATGTGGAGTATAGGTCAATCATGGTAACCTTCTTGATGATATTGATAGAGAAATGATCCAATAAGGCTTGGGCTACTTGATTGAATGAGAATATAGAGTGTCTAGGTAACCCACTATACTAATCTAATACATGTCCAGTTAGAGACATGGGAAAAGTTCTCAATAACAAGGCATCATTGTGAGAAATTAGATAACACCCGTGTTTGAACAACCTCAAATGCTGCTACGGGTCTTCTTTGCTATTGAAACAATTGAATTTAGGTATTTCCTAATACACAGGGTATGGGTGGATAGGAATGGAAGGGTGGATGGGCTCATTGTATATCTCATCGTAGGTGAGAGTGTTGCAGGAGCCAGAAACCGATGCCTGTAATGTTTGTATCTTGTCCAACATCAATTTGATTAGGTCGTTGGTAGGTTGCGATGATTGGGTGCCTCCTGTAGCATGAGAGGGTTGGTTTTGGGCATATAATGAGGTGGCACTCCAGTGTATGGTGTTGCCATGTAGGTTGATTGGGAAGAAGGTAGTGAAATAGGGGTACATACCCTGAGTGAATAATGGAGGAAATGGGAGGCTGCTGATAATATGTATATGGAGGTGGAAGGGTCATGGTGATCCTAGTGACAATGGGGGCTAACGATTGTGGAATAGAAAGGACCACATTCTAAAAAGGGGTAGGGTTATTCAACACTTAGGGAGGTGGTAGTGTAGCTATGGGTATGGGCGAGACATTAGAGGTAGAGGATGTTACATTTTGGGTAGTTATCGAGTGTATGGTGGATGTGGCGGGCGTGACGGAGGTGGAAGATGTGGTAGTCATAGTGGGTATAGGACCTAGCTATGAAACGACTGGGGGTAAGGTAGATGTAGGCAACATAGAGCTAGATGGGGTCGATGTAGGAGTGGGAGTGAGAGTCGGGGGATAGATATGGGCATGCCGTATATCAACTAATATGAGGCATCTTGAGTGGATGAGTGGGAAAGGTAAAGCGCAAGGCGGTAGGGTTTTGGTCAAGGAGTCATGCAAACTCCTCATATTCGATGAGCGATAGTGATTGGTTGGATGGGATCCATGGCTAGTGATAAAATGTAAGGTGGTGAGGGACTAGATGGGAGTGGTTGATAATTGGCACGAAACAAAAGTGCGCTTGCTTGTCTTGAGTTAGCACCATGTGAACCAAGATCTTGTTCAGAGTAGGATTGCTTTCTCGTAAATGACACGAGAAAATAGTAGGAACAGTGAATCGGAAGAGAAAATGGATTAGGTACCAAATGGTGGTTAGAAAGTGAAATAGGATAACCAATACCGATTAACGGAAATTGACACTAGTTAGGGGTAACCATTGCGGTCATTACTATAGAAAATGGTCAGTGAGTGAAAACCGGTAGAAGGTCAAATCTGACAGGTATGCCAAATCTAATGGTGTTTTACAATGTCAATGGGAATGATGGTAGTGACAGGGACTGTGAAAAGTGGAATAAAATGAATAAAATGTCCATTTGGGTAGGTTAACAAAAGGACTTGGAACCGACATTGGTTGGGTATAACCGACAATGGTTACTGTGAAATTGAAACTTGAGTGATGAAAGAAAAGTGGCTGTGAATTAAAATCTAATGTAGAATCAGACCCTGAATTCTAAGAATGATAATGATATGGCCAGGGACACTCAGGTGAAGCCAAAATACACCATATGTGTTGAGGAGCGTGCAAGGATGAACAAGAAAAATGAAGAACGTGATCTCTCACCTCAAAACACAAGCCAAGCAAAAACTAAGAAAAATGTGATCCTAGGAGTGTCTTTTCTATTATGTTTATTTATCTTATGCTATTTAAAGATTGACACATGAATTGTGAAATAGATTTTTGGTGAGGATGGCTTCCTACAAAGAAGGAGATCTAAAAAGTGAGGTTTCGTGTATGTTATGGTGGGGCGGGCCTCGCTCAAGTATGACTCGACAAAGCTTGATGAGTCAGGTGCCCAAATGTCATTATCATGTGATCACCTACATCTTCTTCTAGTTAAGATGTTGTTTAAGAATGTGTGTATTTTCAATTTTTGTGTGGTTTGATAAGAATCGAGAGAGAGAGAAAGAGAAATAAAGTTCTTTCTAAAGTTCATTTGTTAACCATTAGCTGGTCATGACTTCCAACGTATAGGTTGCCCTCAATTAATGTGAGATAATGTGATAAATCAAAATGTAATGCACTTATTTTTAAGTCCAAATTAAATTGTGAATTTGGATGACACAAAAATATGAAGAGGAAGAGGGATGTTATTTCACTACAATGCAGAAAACATGAAGAAACGTTTTTTTTTAATTACACCAAAAGAAAGGTTTCCTTTAGAGAAAATAGAAAGAAAAGGTGGGTTACTAAGGAAGAAAATTAATGTGTATGCTTTTCAAAAGGGAAACAAACACACAAATTTTCCTAGGAATGAATGAAATGCAAGGAACCCTAGATGGGTCCCACCGGGCATTCTAAAATGTTTCACCTGATTTTAGATCATTTCCTTGAAGTATTGATGAAACAGATAGGGTAAGGCATAGGAGGAATACCTATTTTAATTTTGGTTGATGGGTTTTGCGTGCGTATGAATTTAAAATCCACATCTGATTGTGAGAGCTTCCTTTTGGCTAGGAAGAACTACTTGTAATGTAAAGCAAGACTATCAAAAAAAAGTTAAACAATATATGTAATGAAGCGCTTTAGCGTATGCTAGATCCGAGAAGTGTGATACTTCCTAGATGGCTGTCAGTCCATTGTTTTAAACAATTTAATGTGGTAAATAAGGTAAAACCTATTGTAATTCGAAATGATTTAGGTATCTCACTTAAAACACAATAAGAAATAGATCTAATCTAACAAGCTAGGTTAGAATAGGATCCAAAGGTCAAATAACTAGTTCGGGTCTCTGCAGATATTATAGAGGTCTCAGGTAGATCACAGGTGAATGAGGGTGAGAGGGGATCAAGTGGGTACGTCACTATTTTGGGTTGTATAGGAAAATACGCAGTAAGAGACTAGTGTCGGTTAAGGGTGACCGATAGCGGTTAGGTGTAACTAGTGCCGGTTACTGTGGATAACTAGGAATTCCACAGAATGAAATTTAGGTCTCCTTTGTGATTTCACAAAAGGACATTGGCTGGTAGAGATGAGGTATTGGGTGATTAAGGTAGGATTTTGTGAGGTTTTAATGGGTATATGGAGGGGGAATGTTGAAGGAGGTCAATGAATGGCTAGGTAAACAAAAGATGATAATATAATGATGAAATGGAATGAACCAGAGAAGTATAACATTTACTTACTTGGATTTTGGTCCTGGATGCCTATGAGTGAGGGATGGAGGTGCTGATGAGAGGTTTGAAGGCTGAGGTTGTCACCGCACGATGGGAAAGTGACATGCGAGGATGATAATTGAAAAGTGACCTTCCTGCCCCATGTACCCGACCTCCCGAGGTCGTGGCCCTGGTGGTTTGAAATGCGGGTGACTTAGATGAAGTCACGGTAGGGATTATGGTCATTTTCTATGATAGAAAAGCTACAAGCGAGGATGAGAATCGGCAAGCAACTTTCTTATGGATAACCATGGGAGGATCAAAGGACTAAGATCCGGTAGTTTGAGGCGAAAAGGGGAGATTTAGAGGCTATGAGCGGGTAGCATAAATTCCCTAGTGATTTACCCTCCTAACTAGAATTTAAGCGTTTAATCTAGTTATGAAATCTCCAAATTAACTTAAACTGAAAATAACAATTTATACTACTATTGAAAGGGAAACTAATCTAAACAAAATATATGATTGAAACATTATAATTACAAGCAACAATTAAACTACTTTTATACTAAAACTAAACAAGTGAGATAACCTGGTGTGGTTATTCACCTGTGTAGATGTGTGAATCTAAATAAAAGACAGCTAATTAACTTAATTGAAAACCTTCAATCCTACCTCAGAAGTGAGGAACAAATCATAGTTTCTCAGAAACTATCATTCCCCACTTCCCAAGCAATATTGAAAGCGAGATTTAACTGAAATAAAATGATTCACTACTCTATTTGATAATAACTTTGAAAATTTAAACACTGGAGTTTCTTGGCGAGAGGCAAATCCAGTTGTGTTGTAGCTTGTCCCCTCAGAGTGATCTCTTCATTCTTGCATGTTCACGTGAATCCAGAAAGAGTAGGAGTATGGCAACATCAGCAAGAGAAGGAACTGGGATGACAATTACTTTGAAGTAAAATGGCACAAAGCACAAGTAGGAGAGGGATGGCACAAGTGAACTGGCTTGGCCTATGCGATTCCTAGCAGGGTTGTTGCAGCAATGATAAAACAAAATGATAAACAGCAGGTACTCAAACAATGAATAATAGCAGCTTCAGAGAAATACAACGAAGTACAAGTAGGAGAGGGATGGCACAAGAGAACAGAGCTTGGCCTATACGATTCCTAGCAGGATCGTTGTCGGTGTACAGTGAGGCATAACTAAATACTCAGAATTCTAATCCATGCTAAAATAAAATGATTCATAAAATAAATCTAGGACTGAGTATTGAAGACTAAAGCTCAAGAATGAAGACTCCAGACCAAAGAACCAAGACCATTTACTTGTAAACAAGCTACATATTTATAGCATTTGCAATGACTAGAAGGCAAGTTCAAATTGAACTCTCCCACTATTAAACAAAGATAAATCACTGTTCAGTCGGCAAAAACATAAATACAAGCTTTAGTGGTTGAGAAATGCGAGTGAAAATTGAATTTTCACGCTTGACGCGATCGTCGGAACATTCTGGAAAGCGCGTACAGGACCGCCGCCCTGCGCAGGGCGACGGTTACAGGACCGCCGCCCTGGCCTGGGTGGCGGTTACAGGACCGCCGCCCGGCTTGGGTGGCGGTTACAGGACCGCCGCCCTGGCAAGGAGGCGGTCATGTAAATAACAACAAAACAAGGAGGAAAAAGAGAGAAAAGGCTAGGACAAAACGTGTAGAGGCTAGACAAGGATTTTTGGGATGCAAATGTATACTCAACAAGCTTTCTGGATTCCGAACACCTTGCGAAGAGATCTTAATCATCATTGGGGCATTTGTAACATCTTTCCGGTGGTGCAGTACATACAATTTTGGGTACGTACATATTGCCCCCTCGGAGAAGCGTTTTAGCCATGAAGAGGCATAAAACGTTGGGTCCGAGTATGGCAGTCCCAAAATGGGGAGTTAGAGGCTATACCTGACATGCCCGTGTGTCGAAATGCCGCCAACTTTCACATGCTTTTAAGAATGTATGCAATGGATGACAAGTGATAACAAATGTTAAACAGAATGTTTTTACTTTATTTGCTTTTGCAATGCTGATATGTGATGACGAACATGTTGTAGTTTTGAACTTTTGGCCTCTTTAGACAATGTTTGTGATTTCTTCTTATGTTGGCAAAACGTGATGAATGTGTAGCGATAAAGAGATGAACTTGCCCCAATCCCAAATCCATGCAACTAGTAAGATGCAAGGGCTCAACACCAAGAATTGGGAAGGGCACAAGTTGTATGAGTTTGATTTGAGTGGAATGATGAGAGACATACAAAACAAGAACAAGAACCAAATTTGGACCTACACACCCACCCTACTCAGAACTACTACCAAGCTTAGAAGGCCACTTACTTTTCAGTTTATCTAGACTTAGATTCATAAATGGCAACCTGGTTGACAAAATCTGGTTTTGAGGATTTGATCTCTTTGGAATTTAGATGTTTGGATATTTGCCTTCTTTTAACAGAATTTGACTTGTGTTTTTAGCATACCAAGATTTGTTAGTTTGTGTGATTGGACCCCCCACACCTTGCCTCACGCCACTAGTAAGAAGCATGGGTTTGTCACCAAAGGCAAGATACAGGTGAGTAAGGGCACTTCTTTCCTTTCCCAACCTCACATCACCAGTAAGAGATGTGGGCTTATCACCGAAGGTTGATGGGGCAAAGAAGTGTGTAAAATAAAATATTTTGTTTGCTTGGTGCTTTTGATTGCATTTGATTTTGACATTTCTGATCTATGACTTTGGGATATCCTTTCGTTCCAAGAGATTTTAAGAGGGATAGATGTGACACCAAGAAGCTTCTAGAATAGACCGTAGGCAAGGACAACTTTACCTAGTAGAAAGAACAAGCAAAGCCAAGTATGCAGGTCTTGGTATGGTTTCATCAATGTTTGTCTGTCAAACTTGATGAGAAGATTTGAAAGTACTTGATGATGTTTGAAGAGATGTGATTTGAATATTTTTGCCAATATCTTCAGAAATTTTTGTGATTACTTAAGAGTAAGTTCTGGACTACAATATTTATGAAATGAGTGAAAAAATGAACCAACTAAATTACTAATGTAATGCAACTACAACCATGTACATATGAAAATGCAGGTGGAACTATATTTCATGATGTCTAAGGTGAAGAAAGTTGATGAATATCGAATTCTTCACCCCTAGAAGTACACAATGGAGAACCATTATCCTCAAATTTTTCATTTTCTTGACGAGGGCCTACCATTCTGGGTTTGAACTTACAACCCTTGCCCAGAGGTGTATATGTCCCATTATTAAAAACATTTTTCTGAAAGAGGCATTCGCGTACCTCTTTGTCATGTTTTGAGAGATGACATGTGGGTGAGCATGACTATCTTTGATCGACCTTCTCTCTCATAGTGAGCATTGTGTTAATGATGAGGTCTTGCCCCATGGATAGGGGAAACTTAGCTTTAGACACACATGGGTCGAAGCTAGACTTTAGAATAGGGTAGTGCTTAGAGATGGTTTTGATAGGCATCGTTTCAATTTTAAATTGCCCTTCTTCATTTGTTAATTCTATCGTGTTTATATCTAGATTTAGGTCATCGGAGGGAAGAGGTGCTATACTGAGGAGACTACCCATTTCCTGTGGTTCGAATGGGAGAAAGATTGGCTCATCATTCTCTAAGAGTTTCATAATTCCTGCTTTGGTTTTAGTGGAGACTGTTTCCACAGAAATTGACTTATCTTTATTTGTCTTTGCCACCTCGTATATTAAATCATAGGATCCTACCGATTTAGCATTTGTAGGAACTTCATCTCGTGTGGAGAAAATATCGGGTAGGGGTTGTGAAACATACTCCTTTGTCCGAGTTGTTGCATTAATTTCACACTCAACCTCTAGCTCGACTAATCCCAAGATTTGTGTAATACCATTTGAACCTAGGTTAGGAGCAATCTGAGAGTTGTCAAGAGTTGAGGCGTCTTGATTGTTATTTCTTATTATGATACCTTTGTTTTTCCCATTTGGATCTAACCTGTTATTGTTATAATGATTTGGGAAAGGATCATTGAAGATCTTGAGAGGTGCATTTTGAGGGGAAACTGCCCCTGCAAAAGTATTTGGTGCTGGTGACGCAGGATCTGCCAAGAACATATCTATGAAAAGTTATTTTTGTTCTTCTGGCAAGCGTTGCATGAATTTATTGTAGTCATGGCAAGTCCTAGTGTCATGACCCCTGATTTTGTGGAAACCACAATATAGATTGGGATTATAGTTCCGTGGTCGTCGGTTTGAATCATGTTGTGGCCCAAAGTTCTGATTGGGCTGTTGGTTGTTATAGTTGAAATTTTGAGGTTGTGGCCTTTGGCTTTGGTTTTGATATCCATCTGGGCCCCGAGAAAGGACTTGTGCCTGGATTTGCTATTGTGGAGGATGATTAGAATCCACCATATTGATCGCTGGAGTGAAGTTATTATTGCGTTGATTGTTAGTAGGTGCCGGGGTGTTCACAATATTTGGTCCTTTGACTTGATCAGTGACTCCATCTATTGTAACCCCATGGTTTTCATTAAGGATCTTGGGTCCTTGATTGACATTTGTGGTAGTTGTAGTGTTTTGAGTGGAGGTGATTAACCTCCCATTTGCTCCATACGTCTTACGGCCACTATCTATCTTTGCTGGTCTATTCGTAGAGCGCTCTCAAGTACTTCGTCATAAGTCCCGAGTGGGAACTGGACTTCTTCCTTCACTTCTTTGCTTAAGAGAATGAAGGAATAAATCATAGCTCCATCTGATCCATGTTTGGAGTGCTTGCCAAGGAATAAAGGACTGTGCGCCACCTTTGGATGAAATGGGTGACAGATTCGTTATGTTCTTGCTTGATGTGCAAGAACTCCCTGATTCCTGTCCTTAATAGTTTGTTCATGTCGAAGGCTTTGATGAACTCAGACACGAGTTGTTTGAATGAATGTATGGAAGCCTCGGGTATTCTGTAATACCAATCAAGGGCAATGCCTTCCAGCATTTTGGGGAATATTTTAGCAACGACCCCATCCCATGGGAGTAATTCTCGAATGGCTGTAGCGTAAGCTTTGATATGCGCATTCGGATCTCCTTCTCCTTTGTATTTGGGCAAATCGGGAAGAGGCCTTGGAAGCATAACGCTTCTTATGGCGAAATCTAAGGGCTCCTTTAAATATTCTGAATAAGTCCCTATTGCATACGTCTCAACCATTGATGGTGCCTGTTGAGGAGGTGGTGGCGGGCGGGTTGTTGATATGGCGTAACGTCACGCGTTGGCGGGGGGCATAAGGCAATCCCTCGCATTTGAGTAAACATTGGGGGATGAGTACATATCCTTGTGGCGATTTCAAATACATTTTTAAGTACAAAGGGGTACTATCCAGAATGGATTGCTCTGCACTAGGACCGGGAGGAATGTGCTAGCGATAGTGGGTCTAGTTGGTACTTGTTGTGAATATCGAGGAGTCATACCTAACATGCCTACTCCTGTGAGGAGATCTACTTGGCTAGGATGGTGTGGAGGATTGGAACTCCCTGTTTGTATGAATTTTGAATTTTGATTTGCTTGGGCAAGTTCTAATCCTCTAACCTTTTCTATTAGAGTTGAAATGACTTCGTTTGGTGAAGTCACGATATCATGCCTTGGTGGCGTTTGTTGTATATCCTGGTGTCGTATAGGCATGTGATATCCTGGTGTCGTATAGGCATGTATAGGCGTTTTGTTTGTTCTATACATGATGGCATAGAGGTATTTTCTTGAGGAGAGAACTCGGGCTGTATTTGCAAAATTCCTACAGGTGGATACATGCCTTGAGAGCGTTGTTCATTCCTAGGATAACGTATTGAGTACTCGTCATCTAGAACTGAGTATGGATCTGATTGTCTGCTAATATGTGGTCTAAGTAGCACCTGAGGAGATGAAGCAGATTCTCCAGTCAATGTCATATTGTTTGAGCCTGAAGGCTCTGTTTGTGTTTGAGCGAGTTGTTGCTCCAACCCCTCTGCTTGGAAGGACGAACTATATCTAATCCTTGGCGTTTGTGTTGACAACTGATTAGTTGAATAGTTGTCGCCCCACATTGAGAGTGAGGGTGATGATTCCCTATTCTGTTGGGCATAGTATGCCTCAAGACCCAGGAGGGGTCTGCCATATGCATCGAATCCCGACATATTCGGGGGGTATATGAATACCCGCAGAATAATGGGAAGGAGCGAAGGTGATTTGGATAAGATGAAACTTCTCAGAGAGAAGGTGAAGCAATTGTAAGGTTCACGTCGGGTTCACCAATTTTGTACGATGGGAAAGTGACATGCGAGGATGATAATCGACAAGTGACCTTCCCCGTACCCGACCTCCCGAGTCGTGCAAGAGAGCAAGCCGGTGGTTTGAAATGCGGGTGACTTAGATGAAGTCACAGCCGGGATTATGGTTAGTTTTCTATGATAGAAAAGCTACAAGTGAGGATGAGAATCGGAAAGCAACTTTCTTATGGCTAACCATGGGAGGATCAGTGACTAAGATCTGGTAGTTTGATCTCCTGGTAGCTAAACTGAAAAAGGGGAGATTTAGAGGCTATGAGCGGGTAGCATAAATTCCCTAGTGATTTACCCTCCTAACTAGAATTTAAGCGTTTAATCTAGTTATGGAATCTCCAAATTAACTTAAACTGAAAATAACAATTTATACTACTACTGAAAGGGAAACTAATCTAAACAAAATATATGATTGAAACATTATAATTACAAGCAACAATTAAACTACTTTTATACTAAAACTAAACAAGTGAGATAACCCGGTGTGGTTATTCACCTGTGCAGATGTGTGAATCTAAATAAAAGACAGCTAATTAACTTAATTGAAAACCTTCAATCCTACCTCAGAAGTGAGGAACAAATCATAGTTTCTCAGAAACTATCATTCCCCACAGCTTCCCTGGCAATATTGAAAGCGAGCTTTAACTGAAATAAAATGATTCACTACTCTATTTGATAATAACTTTGACGATTTAAACCTGGAGTTTACTGAGCAGAGGCAAATCCAGTTGTGTTGTAGCTTGTCCCCTCAGAGTGATCTCTTCATTCTTGCATGTTCACGTGAATCCAGAAAGAGTAGGAGTATGGCAACATCAGCAAGAGAAGGAACTGGGATGACAATTACTTTGAAGTAAAATGGCACAAAGCACAAGTAGGAGAGGGATGGCGCAAGTGAACTGGCTTGGCCTATGCGATTCCTAGCAGGGTTGTTGCAGCAATGATAAAACAAAATGATAAACAACAAGTACTCAAACAATGAATAATAGCAGCTTCAGAGAAATACAACGAAGTACAAGTAGGAGAGGGATGGCACAAGAGAACAGAGCTTGGCCTATACGATTCCTAGCAGGATCATTGTCGGTGTACAGTGAGGCATAACTAAATACTCAGAATTCTAATCCATGCTAAAATAAAATGATTCATAAAATAAATCTAGGACTGAGTATTGAAGACTAAAGCTCAAGAATGAAGACTCCAGATCAAAGAACCAAGACCATTTACTTGTAAACAAGCTACATATTTATAGCATTTGCAATGACTAGAAGGCAAGTTCAAATTGAACTCTCCCACCATTAAACAAAGATAAATCACTGTTCAGGCGGCTAAAACATAAATACAAGCTTTAGTGGTTGAGAAATGCGAGTGAAAATTGAATTTTCATGCTTGACGCGATCGTCGAGAACATTCAGAAAGCGCGCGGGACCACCGCCTCGCGAGGTGACGGTTCAAGACCTCCGCCCTAGCTCGGGGTGGCGATTCTGACCGACGCCTTTGCGTGGGCAGGTGGCGGATTCTGGACCGCCGCCTGGCAGGAGGCGGTCATGTAAATAACAACAAAACAAGGAGGAAAAAGAGAGAAAAGGCTAGGATAAAGCGCGTAGAGAGGCTAGACAAGGATTTTTGGGATGCAAATGTATACTCAACAAGCTTTCTGGATTCCGAATACCTTGCGAAGAGATCTTAATCATCATTGGGGCATTTGTAACATCTTTCCGGTGGTGCAGTACATACAATTTTGGGTACGTACAGTCACCAACTGAAGGAAAGCTTCTGCATGGGTTGCATGTACATTCCTCTTTGCTTGGTTAGATCAGATCATTGCTGGGATGGATGTGCAGGAAAATATGCTTGATCTCCTTCCTTCAATGTGTGTTCTCACTAGAATTCACTCTCAGAAGATGTGATATCTCTCTAGAATGTGCTAATGTTTGCCAAATTTTCCAATCTTTTTCCAACCTTCTGCCAACCTTAAGAATAAGCTTGTTTTGTGGTTAAAAGGGTAACTGATGGTGGTTCGTCTTAACCGCGACGGTTAGGGGGTTAGGGAGTATTAACTGGCGACGGTTGGGGCGGTGTCGATCAAGGTGGGATTTCCTAGCTTTTTAAACTAGGGCGATCCTCTTGATTTCTCGAATCTCATGTTGTTAACCCACCTGATAAGACTAGGAGCTTCTTTTAAGCATGTGAGAATGTGGTTAGAGAATGTAGGCATTGATTTTTAGGGTTGAGGTAAGTCTTAATTAGTTATGGCAACTTACTAAGAATAGGTCTTAAGTTGAGTTGGTTTGATGAGGTGTCTAAGTGAGGTGTATGTGTGGATATTATTTAAATTAAGATATTTAAATAATAAATATAGTGAGGATAATGAATTAATTTAATTTAATTAATTAAATTAATATTAGTGAGGTGAAGGGGGCCATGGCTAGGTGAATGTGATGAAGGGTGCTTATTTGTCGAGGGACGAAAGGGGAGTGTGACCTAATTTTAGTGTTTACACATCCGCCCTTATCCACCTTCTTCACCCATTCCATCTTCTTCACCACCATCATCACCTTCACCGATGTAGTCAATGGATCCGGACTCCATTCCTCCTAAATTTTTTCTCATAAACACCATTTCCTTGGGGCCTCGACCTATCAATGCGAGGGAAGGGTCCTCATCTCTACCCTTCCCGTATCCTAAAATGATCAATAAAGATACACCTTCGATTAACATCGTTCAATGTTAGGATGATGAATCTATACTCACCTACCTTGGTTTAGAAGACTCATATATTCGTTGTTCATTGCCATCTTAGATGCAAACCATGTTGAATGAATCAAATATCGAGATCCACTTTCATACTCAAGATGAACCACAAATTCTAAAGATTGGACAATCTTTAGATGCTGCTAAATAGGAAGCCATCACTTATTTTCTCAAAAACCATAACCATGCTTTCGCTTGGTCTTACGCAGATATGCTCGGTATTGACCCCACTATAGTGGTCCACAATATCGTAACCATTCCCGAGGCTAAACTTGTAAAAAAGCTAAGGAAAATGCACCCTTGCATTTCTCTTCTAGTCAAAGAAGAACTTCAAAGTGCCTTACTTTGGTTTCCTTCATATTACCCATTGATTATCCTTGATGGATTTCTAACATTGTCCCCGTCACTAAGGCAACAGGGACTCTACATTTGCATAGATTTTTGTGACCTCAATCTAGCTTTTCCAAAAGATGAATTTCCTTTGCCTAGTATTGACCAACTGGTTGACCTTACCACTGGTCATGAGATGCTATCACTCATGGATGGCTTCTTGGGTTATAAGCAAATCTTTCTTTCCTAGAGGATCAACACAAAACTACATTCATCACCCCTTGGGGGAACTTCGCTATCGAGTCATGCCTTTTAGCCTTAAAAATGCTAGTGCCACATATCGGCATGGCTATGAATTACATCTTCCATGACATCATGCATCATATATTGAAAGATTACATGGACGACCTTCTTGCCAAATCCAAAAAATGCTCTAAGTAACTTGTTGTCCTAAAAACCATATTTGACCACCTCATTAAATATTATGTTCACCTTCAGCCCAAGAAGTGTGTCTTGGCAGTTCTCTCAGAAAATTCCTAGGATTGATCATCTCCTTACGTGGAATAGACGTTGGCCCTGCTAAATTCAAGGCTATTCTTAAAATTCCTCCACCCACTAATCTTAGGAAACTCCGTAGCTCTGTAAGGTAAGTTACGATCTATTCGCCATTTCATTTTACAACTATTAGATCGGTGTCAAACCTTTCATCATCTTCTCAAGAAGGATATCTCCTTTAAATGGGATGATGACTGCCATAAAGCTTTTGAAGCCTTTAAAAATACCTTCTCCAACCACCCATACTCATTCCACCTAAATACGATCAACCCTTCTACCTATACATCTCTATTACCGATCACTCCTGGGGGCCATGCTCACTCATCATGATGAACAACACAGGAGCAAGCAGTTTATTACATAATCCAAACTCTTTTAGACTACGAAACCGATACACCCATGCCAATTTTTTTGCTTAAACTTAGTTTTCATTGCCACAAAACTCCACCATTACCTACTAAACCACAAAACCTATGTTGTGACCAACACCGACCCGTACACTTCATGTATGCCAAACATTACCAAAATCAATGAGCTGCACATTGGCTCATGTTTTTGGCCAACCTCGAATTTACCCATCAAAATTCCATCAAGGGCAAGCTATTGCCAACCAATTGGCCAATGTACCTATTTTTGGGGACCAACCCTCTAACTTTGAATTTCCGGATGAGTCAATTGTTACACTTTCCCAAGATGAACCCACTTACCAAATGACACTCTTCTTCGATGGTTCAAAGTATCAACATGGAGGTGGGGCTGGTGTTATCCTCATTCCACTTGATGGTGTACCCATGCCTTTATCTTTCAAACTCAATTTTGATTGTAGAAACAATCTTGCTAAATACGAAACACTCATATTTGGTCTATGAGCTTCCTATGCCTTATATATTAAGTCCATCAACATCTTTGGTGAATCTCAATTGGTCATAAACCAAGTCAATGGTATATACCAAAGTGTCGTCTTGAGATAATTCAAAAGTATAAACATCATGTGGACATAATTTTTATCACCTTCAACCGTTACGCCCTTCAAACTGTCCCCAATCTACCAACAAATTTACAGATACCATGGCCTGCTTGGATTCTCAAATACCCGCTTCGCCCACCAATTCTAAAATATTTGTCACTGTACAAAGACTCCAATCACCCTCTTACTTACCTCACGAAGTTTACTCCATCGGAACCACTTCTCCTGACCTAAGTGAAATCTGGTATAAACAATACTCAGAATATCTTTCCCTCTCCATCTTGCCTCCCGACCTCACTCGCAATGGACAAAACACTTTTCTTAAAAAGGTCTATCATTACATCATCATGGGTGGCCTCCTCTATAAGAACAAATTTGATGGTATTCTCTTATGATGCCTTATGAGCTCTAAAATTCCTTATACCATCAAGGAAGTTCATGATGGCATATGTTATTATTGCTAAGTGTATTCTTCACCTAGGCTATTCTTGATGACCCTTAGCCATGATTGTTGTGATTATGTTAAGCATTGTGTAAAATGCCAACAACATTCCAATCTTCATCATACACCTAGTCACACTCTACAGTCACCCGTGACCTTTGGCCCTTCTCTTAATGGGGTTTGTAAATCTTATTGGAGAAATCAATCCCCATTTTTCCCAGCAACATCAATGGATCATCACTATTACCGAATATTATACCAAATGGGTTGAAGTTGTACCTCTCATCTCCACAAAAGTTGAAAAAATATGTTAGTTCATCAATCATCACATCATTTGTCACTTCGGTTTTCATCACCGACTCATCATTGATAATGGAAAACAATTCAAAAATAAAACCTTGCAAGAACTTTGTGATGCCTTCAATATTCGGATCAGTTTCTCATTACCTTATTACCCACAAACCAATGGCCAAGTTGAATCTACTAATAAAACCTTGAACAAAATTCTCATGAAAGTGGTTAATGATACTGGGAAGGACTCGACATACACACATTCCTTTTGCCCTATGGGTATAACGTACTAGTATTTACACTTCCACTACTACCACACCTTTTTCTCTAGTCTACGATACAGAGGTTGTTCTGCCTCTCAAAGTCCAGATTCCATCACTTCATATTTCTCTTCATGACATGCTCAATCGTGATGAATTTCACTAGGACCCTTGAGCACAACTTGAGTTATTAGATGAAATTCATCTTAATGCTCTTAACCATCTTCAAGTTTACCAAAAATTTATCAAATGTGCCTATGAAAAACATGTCCATGAATGAGCCTTCCAATTCGTGACCTTATCTTGAAAGAAAATCAACATGTAACCAAAGTAGAAAAAATGAAATGGGAAAATTTACTCCTAATTGGCTTGGACCATACATCTTCACTCATACTTATGGATTAGGTGCTTATCGTTTATCTTCACTTGAACATAAACCCAAACCTGAGCCCCTTAATTCCTTGCATTTTTGACCATTCTATTGTTGACTTTTAGTCCGACCTCACCTTCTACCTCTTTTCATGCTCATCCCTTGAGCACTTTTCACTTCCTCCTTTCACTATGCCACCCCAATGATTAAACAATAATCATGTCCATACCCATCACTCTTTTACCTTCTCTTAAATATGTGTACCATGGAGCTGCACATGGCATGATTCTCATGGATACTTTTCATCTGCTTTCAGATGAGATCCCATGGTCATTTCACCTTACTTTCTAAACAAGAATCTGATTCTTCACCTTATTCTTGTCCCCGACTTAAAATCCCTCACATGGGATCCAACTCCTTGAGTCAAACTTCCAATAGAAGATGACTCCCTCAAAAGGACATCTTTCTCTCTACATCACTTTGCTATAAATAGACTTCTCCTCGAAGGACAGCTATGTAAGGCCTTCTTAAAAAAATTAAAAAAGAAGAGAGAAGAATCTAAAGCTTCCCACATTGATTAGCTTAGTGAAGAACTCAAGGAGTTATTTTCCTCATCCCATATAGACTTCCTACCTTAATCGGGCCTATCTCAAATACAAGTCAAATAGAAAAAAATTTCAACATGGACTTGTTTATTGTGATCTTGGATATCTTACCAAAAGGCATGCTACCAAATACCATATAAAATAACCACTTTTCACCCTTTCACCATTCACATTTTCATTCCCTATCACCTCAAGATACCTACTAGAATTGTGACATTTAGTGATCATGTGACTACTCTTCACCTTTAGAATAATCAATCATGCAATGTCTTTGTGGTCTTACATTGACTAGCCTATCTAAGGTATGATCCAAATATTACGATCCTTGCCAATCAGGTGGCTCTCTTGCCTCCTCTTATCTTTTAACTTCTTCATTATGTGATTGATCATCTCATACAGGACTAGCCCCTCAACGCTTATCTCTCGGGAAATTTTCCTCTTTCACCATAATCACTTAATATAACCCATCCCTATTTTCCCACAATTCAACCACACCAAAACCAAAACCTAGACTTAATCATGCCTATAAACTACCAACTCATTCTCATACCTTGAATTTTTCCCTAGCTTATGGGAGAACTACATCAGCCTGAGATCTCTTTTCATTAGGACTATGTAAGAAACACTCTGAGGGCATGGGGCCCTTGGAGGTTAGCTCGACCACTCTCTACCCCAACCAATTCCCCTTTTCCTTTTCCTAAATCACATTCTACCCTAGTTAGTTTCCTTTTTATATCAATAATTGGAAATTTAACCAAACAAACAATAGATTGCTTCACATTTTTATCATCATCATTCATACATTCATTATGTCTACCATTTCTTTACCATTATCATGCATGTGACTATAAAACATCTCAAATGTGACCCATATCATCATTAATTACACAAATTAATGAATTACATACTCAACCCATTTCAACTCAACCATCTATAAACCAACCTGACTCCATCCATACCTAAACCAAAACCTAACTCCATCCATGCCTACCAAAACCCGATGCAATCTATTCCTATCACCCGACTCAATCCATGCCTATGACTTGACTCAATCCATGCCTATGACCTGACTTAATCCATGCCTATGACCTAACTCAATCCATGCCTAAACCACAACCTAACTCAGCCATGCCTATAACCTGACTCCACCATGCCTAACACACCTATCATGAATCCATCTATGCATAATAATACAATTCTATCAACACAGATACATCATGCCAAAATCACCATCATCTCTATAAATAAAAACATCCAAATATGTGTATCCATATACATAACTCTCAAATATCTTTAGCACGCAAGTGTTATATATAACAAAATCTCTCAAAACTCTCATATAAAACCTCACCATCTTCGGCATGCAGGCTGGTATATGATCAAAAATATACAAAAATATCATACACATCCTCACTCTCTTTAGCACATAGGCTAGTATATATCAAAAATGAATAAATACATCAAAAGGAGTGACATACATCATGCATCATCCTGCCGGATATCCTCCATATCAGTCTTTCTGTCTCCTCCTCGGCTCCTTCCTGGTAGCCTGATAACATCTCACCACCTCTCATGGGGCATGGTTGGGTCCCTTCGGTACATCACCTGGGGCTAGCCTCCGTGAACTAGTGGCCTCACCCTGATCCTATCTCAGGGCTTGATGGCCCCCTATGCTCTCCACACTATAGGTGCAGGATCGGTACTCTCACTCGAGGCCTCGCTATGCCCCGTACTCTTTGTAGGATATCAAATCAATCCCTACCATCATCAATTGATCTTGGTAATATCTGGCCTCACCTAGGGCATCCCACAACCTAGATATGGGTACTATCTCGTGGTTTCCCCATTGGCATCTTCCCATGTTCTGTCCCCACGGGACCCTATCTCACCCCGCCTATGAATCTGGGACCCTATCCCGATGCTTGTGGTGGCCCTATCGGCCTCTGACCCTATACCTGGGCCTGTAGTGCCTCAATTTACACATGTGCAGTGGCCAAATGGCCTTGCAAACCTATAACTTGTGCCTATAGAGTGGCCACCTACTCATCATCTCCATCTCCATCTCCACCGTAGGCCATATAGACCTATAGAATGGCCACCTGTGTATGTAACATGGCCACCTCCACCTCTGAACCTACCATCTGCCCCTGTACCATTCCCAACTGTGTAATCAGGGTTACCACCTACCCCTGTAGGGTGTCTCTCTACACCACGATGGTGGCTAAATCCGCTACCCGACATGGGAGGCACTTCTCATAAATGCACCACCTACCACTACCTATACTTATCAATCACCCAGGAATCATCGATATGTCGGTCTATAACCTGATCCTCCTCCCCTATAGGTACTATTAGTTGTGGTAACAAAGTGGTTTCTCCACATCATCTCTCTGATCTTGTGGGAAGGGTGGGGTATGTCCTGTGGTATCCCAAACTACCATCTAAACTCCGTCTCTGGGATTATCTTGTGCTCCCCTATATGATGCCACTCAATCCATCTAAGTATCTCGCAGCCATCTCACTCATCAGCCATCTTTCTGTATGACGGATAACCCACATACGGTCTCCAAATAATGTCCACGTGGGACAATCCCTCCTGTAACCTCTTGTAATAGGCTACATCATGTGTAACCCTTTCTACATGACGTTCTCCCATTCTGGCACCCATCGCTTGTATCCCACTCTAACAAACCGAAGCTCAAATGCATCCACCCAGGGCATACCAATCGGGTGAACACACATAATGTGCTCGTAGGCCCAATAGTGAAGAATAAATGTGCAAAGATAAATCGAACTGTGAGTCACCCATACGCCCATAGCTCTCTATATAACTGCACTAGGAATTTTGATGCCCATTCATAGTAGGTCATGTCCATCATCATATCATGTAACACCCCCATTAGTGATCGTGGGAATCTCCCACCCTCTATGTTTGGTAGTGCAAAAGTGAAAACTACCTCCATTAATAACACTACTAGCCTCATCTCCTCTGGACAGGCTAGGTACATCTCTCCATAACTCAGGATGGAGCTATGGAATGTCATCTCTTCCAGTCCATCACTAAATACCATTAGCATCAACTCCTCAAATCAAATGCTTATGAGGAGATCGAATATACCGCATCCCCAATACAAGTAACCATAGGATCTCGTACAAGTCCTCCGGGGTGGTGTCATCATCCCCCATCGGTAGGTGAAACATTTTGGTCTCGAATCCCATAAATTGATGAGATCAACCATAAAAATTAGTTTCTAGACTACATTTTGATAGCATCAGACCCTAATCAGGCCCACATCTATGACATGCCTCTACTCCTTCGACTGTCACCGCACCTCAAACTCTCAATACCAGGGGTGGCACCCTATCTCTCATCCTCAACTAATCTCTCGCATCCATCCAAAAAAACATCACATTAATTTCACCTTAATCATAACCACAATCCCACTTGATGCCTCACCTTTATCTACCACCCTACCTCTATTTTCCTAGACCTCCTTACCTTTGTATCACATATTCTCTCTACCCCTTCAACCCTAATCCAATGTCATTCACTCTTACCTATGTTATGCTTTTCATCAAAACATCTCCTACTTCCCACTACCTATCTCACCCACCCATCTTAGGTCACTTTTGAACCCTTTTCCCCATAGCTTTGACTGGTCCCAGATTACCCCTAACTAACCCCGATCCCCATAAACTAGCATTGGTCATCTGTTTCATGACCGATACCGGTTCGGCACCACCGAGGTCGGCTAGCCTTTGTGACAGACGCCGGTCACGGTTGCCATAAAAATGTGACGTCCAAACCCCCTTCTTCCTAAAAACTTCCTTTTTCTCCCTGTACCCACCCATCCCTACCCAAATCACCCCTCCACCCTTCCCCACCACTCTATCACCCAATCACCTCTCTCCTCATTCCTATTTAACTTGATTTTCCCTTCTAAAATTCAAAAATTATTTGCCCCCAAAAACCCATTTTTACTCACTCTACCTCTAATTCAATCTAACACACAAATGTTTTTCATAGGATTGACTCTTACCTCATCACGTTGTCGCTGTTGTGGTGGCATGTTGGGCGGCTAAACCGGTGGTCCACTCGACCCCTCTCCTACCTCTCCCATCACCTAATCAACTGTCTCACCTCCAACCAACCGAATTGGTCAATCTAATCTCGTGGACCCACATATTGTCTTCCAATCACCCTCTACTGCTCACCAACTCGGTTATCTATTTCACATGGACTTTTTCTACTTTTCTCTGTCTAACCTGTTCTTTTCCCCAATTTGGTAAAAGACAAATGATTTGAAAAACACATCAATTTTTATTTTTATAACCTCTTGACTTGACAGCAATGGTTTTACCTTGACCAACATTGGTCCTGTGCCCTAGCTTACCATGGTCGGTCCATCGTGACTAGCATCGGTTCATTCAAACCATCATCGGTTATCCTGCTTAGTCTTTTTCCTACCCCCTACCCCCAATTTTTGACTTGAATCCTTTCTACCTTACCCACACCTAACTTGGACACTTCACTTTACCCTCCTAACCTCATCTTTTACTACCTCACCTTGTCCTCATTTGGGGACTCATTATTTTTCCAATACCTCAACCCTACCCATGCCATGACCTAGTTACTTAAACTTGGAACATTTCTAGTGACCTGTGACCTCATTTTCTCACTATACCTTGCAGCATTGTTACCCATGTTGATGGACATATTGACCTTACCTTGCCTCTTGTCATGACCATTTATCCTAACCCAACCCTTACTATACCAAGTAAATACCTAAACGTTCATGCACTTTGACCTACATCATGTTTCGACCATATCCTATACCTTGGATACTAAAATCACCTCAATATTTTTGGATAAACCTATCAACCTTATACAATGTAGATTTTTCTTACTCTTCAACTCGGTACCATGCTACATTTTATACATGTGTGTGCATTTGATTTACTACCTTTGACCCGACCCATTACCTAGATTACTCAACTAGACCATTTCCCCTTTTTACCCCTGTTTCCCACCTTTCTCTTAATCACATTCATCTTTTATCAAACCACTCACCGATTCCACCTCTTCTCCTCATCGGTTCCTAGTTTGAGGGGGATCACCTTCACCCACACATGGGGCAACCACATCTTATTTTTGTCATCATCACTTACCAATAAAAGTTACACAACAAAAAGGGAAAAAATGTAGACACCAAAATTGAGTCACACTCCCCTTGGTCCCTCGACAAAATAACCAACTCGAATACACTCACCTAACCATGGCCCCTTTCATCCCACTCTAATATTAATTCATTTAATTTAATTTAATTAATTCATGATCTCATAATATCTATTATTTAAAATATCCTAATTGGATAATGCCCACCATCCACCTCACCCTAAGACCTATTCTTAGTATGTTACCATAACTAACTAAGATCTACGTAAACCCTAAAAATCAAAGCCTACATTCCCCGTAACCACATTCCTACCCATTAGAAAGGAAGCTTCCATTCTAATCCGCATAAGAAAACAAAATATATCCAAGAAAATCAAGAGGATCTACCTAGTTTAGTAAACCTAGAAAATCCCACCCTAACCAACACCGGTTACACTAAACCACCTTCAATTGTCAACCGAAACATCATCGGTTACCATTTAATCCTCGAAAACAACCTTATTCCTGGGTTGGCATATTTTTGAGAGAACAAGGATGAAACTAGGGCTTCATGCAAGTGAAACCAACATTCGTGCATGCATAAGAGCATCTACAGCTAATACCAAAATAAATCACAGAGCCACCTACATTCATGGGAGCATCCGAGGAAGCACCATCACCACACCAAATCTCCATCCCTCTTACCAACCGCCATCAAGCTAACCATACATCAATCTCATACAACAATAAGTGTTTTGTTAACCAACACGTGTCTGTAACATCCTCATTTTATACTTTAGAACAAGTGAAATTTATTTATTTATTTATTTTTTTGATAATTACATCCTGGTTCTAAATACATAATTTAGAACTCACAAATCATTAACCATTCATATAACAGACAACCATATGCAGCTGTAATGACTCGGAGCACCTCCGATCTATTCATTCCATGACTCGGTAATCTACCGATCTATTCATGAGTAATAAGAGTTGGTGTTTTTATTTAACACATTACTCTTGCGGTTCTCTTCCCTAATCTGGGATTCAGAATGCTCTGTCCAAGGAATCTAACTGAATAATTGTTACTATTATTCATCGGCATCTCATTCCTTAGACTAGGTGAATTAGGACAACGCAATCAGCAGCTTGCGATACTTTGGCCAAAGATTTGAAACATACTGTTTATGTCTTGTATTCCTTAACGGCATACTCGTCAATCTGGAATACGCCCTTCACCCCATTCATATGTTATATAGAATGTCCTACACTGACTACTGCCAGTCCTTCCTTTCACAACTGATTCACTCGGAGGCAGATTAACAAGGTGATAATGTTATATGGATGCCCACGAGGATTAGGGATATGGTGACATACTGGTCCAACCTTGCAGTTCAACCAGTGTGTCATGATACCCCGAATCTCCTAGGTAGCCTTATAACATGACCACGTTCTTAATCGGACCCTGAGTAACTCGTGCGAAATCAAGTGTAAATCTTAGCGATCAATGCAAAGGGTGTCGCCATAAGTCATCTGCATTGTTGTAACTTCGAGAAGATCCTAATCTTCTCGGAGGTACAACCCTGCAGTTGTCTTGTGTCGTCAACCTTTAAATCCACCTTGAAAAGATCTACTTAATAACATGCGTTACGCACTAGAGTTTAAATTACTTTAAAGACTTTTCCCTAAGGTTAGCCTTTCCCGATCCCTGGATTCTTCGTCTTAAGACGACCCTCCTCTATAAAACCCATTACATGGTAGAGGTATTAAGGTCAAGTTCTCATCAAGGAGTCATTAGAATACATCTGATTCTAAAGCAACAGAATTGGACAAAAACCTCATAACCTTTACTTGAGATTGCCATCTGAACTCCATTTGATTGTATATCAGTTCTCTTAACTGAATTTATATCATACTTATTAGTATAAAGATATAAATGATTAAGAATCCAATTTAATATTGTCCTGTTATACTTAGGACTAGGGATTAGTAATTTAATCCAGCTTGTTTAGCGTTCTCTTTAGGCTCATTTTTAACCTATCTTCTAGAAAGACAATTATTTAAATCCAATATTGCTTTCACTAGAACAAATTAGAACTACTAAACACTCTTAAGAATTCAATCTCATTTTCTTGCAAGCTTTCATTGACAATCACAAAAGCATCCATATTACACAAAGATAACGTTACCACTCTGGTATATAGACCGGAGAAGGTCAACTATCAGAAATAGAATACAACACATAAGTATCAAACACTTATTTTCATTCCTTTCAAAACTATACAATTACATTTTATGCAACAACATACTTGATACAATGCTCAACGGAAAAGAAACATCTTTTCACATATAGTACATTTATAAAATCAAGCTGTAATTCATTATAAATCAATTAAACAATCTGATCAGCCTGTCAGATCTGCATTGCTTTTACCTCTTACGGCAACCATCTGCAAAAATAGTCAACATGAGTCAGTTCAATGAACTGAGCATGATAAGCACTAACTTTTAAAACAATTGCAATCCATCAATTGTTTTCATTAAACACCCTGTTTAAATGAGATCAGATATCCACATAAGTAAACATATTCAGACTATGCCCTTGTAATACAAAATGATTACAAATATGTAACTCTAACATTGTTACAAAATAGTCTTAATCACTTTCTAATATTTCATCAAATATTAAAAGAAATCAAGGAACGAATGTACACAAACAATCATTGAATCCAAAAACACAACATTGGTCAGATTGTTTCATTCATCCAAAAAGGGAAATATCATAACAATTCGGGATTCCTCCAATATGTTACAAAACAATTCCCACTATTAGACAGATATCCTCAATTAAGCAAAAGAAGAGAAAGAACCAAATCATTCATACTTCCATTCACATTAGTTCATTACTGTACTGCTTTCACATATGAAAACATTCAACCAGTTTGTATATGAACAAGACAGACAAGCCACAAGAAAGATCGCTGTTTTAAATCAAGAAATAGAAACACAGCAAAACTCCTGTACAGCAACTATCACATCAACAATCCATATATCAACCTTAAGCCCAATACTAGTTCCTTTTAAACACAGTAAGGCTTTCAAACCAATTTCGAAATCAGGAACCTCTAGCATATCGCTGTCAACAACAGACTTATTTACATTAAGCAATTGATGCTTCTATAAGACCATACAGAGATTACCTTACAAATGCCGTAATATACACTACCGCATCCTATTAGGAAATCAGAAAGGAACATATCATCCTGTATATACATCTGTGCTAAATCGGAGTTGGTCAAAAAGTACTCACGATTCACTTATACAGAGTCACGTTACTTGATACTGAGTACTCATTACTCGATAAAATGTCTAATATCAAACAAAAGATATCAAGTCAAGTTTCAACCGAGACAATAGAAGATACGAAAGTTAACTTCCAAATTTCTCTAAACCCGAGTAACAAGTGGATTGACAAAGGATTGCCAATGTTTCCCTCTGGACAAGTAAATAGTGTACATAATAAAACTCAGGAAGAACTTTTTAATTTACCGATTTCAAATCAAGAAACCCGACTAAGTCTTGCCAATTTTTCACACAAGATTGCAAGGAATGAACATAAAATTACACCCAAGAATCTGTACAACAAAATCCATGCAATACAAAAGTAATTCCAGAAAATAACAGAGGCCTTAGTACATGTTATTCCTTCAAGTCCCAGGTTCATCAATCACCAACTATTTAATATATTCAACTTGAACAATGGCTCAATTACAAATATAAATCATTCAATCGACTCCTCAGAGTCGTGCAGATTACAACCATTATAAATCCATATATTCACATTGTATACTGTTAACGGGTTTATACCCATAACCGCTGAACCCAACAACAACGTAAGATGAAATTAGTTGATGAATCCTTCTATGCCAACTATGGCAATCATTCAGAATAAAACAAGTGTAAGCAAATCGAATACCCATTTCAAGGCAAGGAAATCAACTGAGCCTCTTCAAAACTCTCGAACAGCTTACACAAAGAAATGCAAATGCATACCCAAGAAATCTATATCCATTAATCATTACAAATAGCAGTGAACAAAAGACCTGTTACCTCTACAAGGCTTCCACGAAAACAAATAACAAAACTCAAGGATGAATCTATATTCTCAGCAGTGGATAGTAATATACGACTCGATCAAGGACTCCACTGAGTCGTTCAAATAAATCATAGATATATCAATAATGTATACAGTCAACAAATAATCCCGTTACCACAATAACAAGAAAGAACAACTTCCACTGGGTCGTATAGACTACGGTAACACAACAGTTACCTATTTCCAAACAAATTAAAGACAAGACGAAACCCAAAAAGCATCATTAGCCACTGTCACCCAAAACCACTGACAGAGTTTCCAAAGGATCAATAAAACTGATCCATCATATGATATCCATCAGTATCCCTTCATACAGTTCCCACAACAAGAACGGCGACCACAAATCAACAACATAACAGTGGTCTATATCCAACACAGGTATATTCTATGGGCTCACGCCGAACAGGCCGAGCATTCATACTCATTTAAAAATAAATATCTCACATATTTAAGCCAGAATGAATACTCAAGAAATAGAGCCACAATTCGATTTTTAATAAACACCCATCAAGAGGAAATTGAAAAATCGAACCAGAGGAGATACAGTACCAAAAATCAAACAAGACCTCCATAGAAAATTATCTATTTACTCATAACATTTGAACAGAGTTGTTCTAATGAAATCACTTGAAAAACAACAAGATATTTAAAGGTTAGGGCCTAACATGCCTGGATTTTTAATCAAATTTCCGAAGCAGACCACTGGAAGAGCTCAAACTTCCTTTTCTTCTTCCAAGTTAAAGCGACCAACAAAATTTCGCTATCTCCATCACATATATATCCTCCATGACAGAGAAAAGAGCTGGATAAGTTCATACTTGCCATGCAACACAAAGAGGACTGGTGCGAAGAACCAGTAAACAAGCAGAGAGAAATCTGAAAATTGCGACAAGCCAAACAACCCCACAAACTTCCCGTTTGCATGCCTTCTCGCGAGTTCCGGGCTCGTCTACCGAGAATATTGAATGCCATTAAACCAACTTTCCCGCTAAGACTCCACTTCCACCGACCGCCAGAGTTGGCGACAGTCCAACGAAAACTCAAGTTCATTTCCAAACTTAGCGACCTGCCACGTCAGAACAGGTTAGCTGCTGCTTAAACCTCCGCCATGACCTGTCCCTCATCCTTATCCATGCATTAAATGTCATAGAAAACACCGCCCATGGTTCGCACCCCCTTCCATAGGCCCCTTTCCATTCTCCTCATTAGTTAGGTTAGTATCTTAGGTTAGAATTTAGGGTAACACATATTCTAACCATATTACACATAGATACTAACTTAGGACATTAACACATAGCCTAGGTCTAGGTTAGATTAACACTAATCTAACCCCTAGGTTAGGTTTAGTCTTAGGTTACTAACCATTAATAATTCCAGTTAGGTCTACGTTCTGTACACTCAGAAAAGACCTGTATCATACCTTCTTGAACAGGGTTAGCTCCTGTTCTACTGCAGAATCGTATGTAAACGAATTATTACCTGGTCCACGATCGAGACCTTCCAGATATACTTCCATATCGGGAACCAATTTATTTCACAAGATCAGCCTGAGTCATACTCCTGACCAGCTTAATCAATGCTTCCATACCTTGCAACCTGTTCAAGGTCTGTGATCTAATTCATCACGAACAAATTTAAAGCAATACTTGGATCAATTCCACTGATCCAAGACTAGATCTTATAGATGGATAACTCTATAATTTATTCCGAGATCAGATTAAACTCAGATACAAAATGAAATAGATAAAAGAGTCTAATCATATTCTGACTCAGTCAAGATCTGCAATCTGCAAAGAAATTACAGTACATATCAAGCATGATTTCTTAATCGAGGAACACATCCTTATACAAGAAATCACATATCAACACTTGTATGCTTAGGAGAAAGTAACAACAGTTCAGGGTGTTACATGCTTCCCTCCTAAAAAGATTCATCGTCCCGATGAATTACATATTAAATTAACCTTCAGGTCAATCAACTTATCAATACACACATAATGTGCCTATTTCATATTTGAATAGTTTCAGAAATCAATGTCACAACACATTTTATTCAACCTGAATAAAGTCTGCCTTCATCTGGCTTTCATAAATACTTAAAAACAATCAGTTCATAAAAGTATATTTTATCAACAGATTTCATTCTGTTGAAAAAGAGAAGGAAAAGCAATTTTCATCTCTTCCAGATTTTCCCAAGTTGCACTTTCTTCGCTAAACTGGTCCCACTGGACCTTACATTGTTGTATATCATGATTTCTTAAATGCAATTGGCGAGTTTCCAGCACTCATGTGGGTTTAACCACGATTATTCCTGGGTCTTGGACCTGCAAGGAATTCCAATTTAAAACATGTGACAGATCTGAAACATTTTTCTTAAGCAAAGAAATATGGAAAACATCATGCATGCAAGATAAAGCAGGTGGCAATGCTAAACGATAAGCTACAGGATTGATTATTTCGACTATTTCGAAAGGTCCCACAAATCGAGGTGACAACTTGGCAGCCTTGCCAAAAGTTATAGAACTCTTTCTGGGTTTAACACGCAGGAAAACCTTATCACCAAGCTCAAACTTTCTATCAACCCGCTTAAGGTCAAAGATAACTCTTCCGTCTATCATTGCTTCCTTTAATCGTTCACGAATCAGCTTAACTTGCTGTTCCATTTCTGTGAGAATCTCTGGTCCAATTACCACTCTATCCTCAACATTGTCCCAACTAACAGGGGTTCTGCACTTTCTTCCATAAAGTGCTTCAAATGGTGCCATCTTAAGAGATGAGTGATAAGTGTTGTTGTATGCGAACTCAACTAATGGAAGATACTCTTCCCATTTATACTGTTGATCCATGCAATACATTCGCAACATGTCCTCCAACACTTGATTTACCCTCTTAGTTTGCCCTTCCGTTTCTGGATGATATGCAGAACTGAAGTTTAGTTTCGTTCCTAGGGCTGCGTTAAGAGTTTGCCAAACCTTGACGTCATTCTAGGATCCTCGTCGATATAATCAGCCGTACACCATGCAATCTGAAAATTTCGTGTACGAACCTCTGGCCAAAGCCAAGACTTTGGTGAATCATCCTTTAGATTTCCAGCGATGAAATGAGCTACCTTAGTTAGTTTATCTACAACTACCAGGATAACATCATGTTTATTTCTGGACATAGGTAGTCCTTGTACAAAATCCATGGTTATTACTTGCCATTTGTATCTGCGGTATGCTATGAGGATATAACATCCAATAGGTGCATATGTTTCGCCTTCACCACCGACATTCCAGCATAATGAGTCACAAAATTTATCATATCCTTTTTCATACCTTTCCAGAAGTATTGCTGTTTCATATCAGCAAGCATTTTTGTGATACCTGGGTGTCTTGAGAAAGGTGAATTATGAAATTCTACTAACAACTTCTTTCTCAAATCGTTCAGCACAGGTACATATACCCTGTTTTCATAACGCAAGATTCCTTCATTATCAAAATGAAAACCTTTATACCTTATATCCTTAGGTTCTCAGCAAAAGTTAGCGCCGCTAAGACTTGCTGAAAATATGCATCCGATTCGAGCCACTTTTTACCTCGTCTTTAAATTGAGTTCTTAATGTTATAAGAGCGTAAATGTGCCGCCTACGACTTAGAGCATCGCCTACTCTATTCTCCTTCCCTTTGATATAGCTGATATCAAATTCATATTGTGATAAAAATTCTAACCACCTTCTCTCGTCGGCATTGATTGGGCTAAGTAAAAATATATTTCAGTCCTAAGTGATGGTTTTCAACTCAAAAGATTTCCCAAGTAAATAGTGTCTCCAGACTTGAAGCGCATGAACAATGGCAGCAAGTTCCAAATCATGAGGGGCATAATTCAGCTCATGTAACTTAAGTTTTCTACTTTCATAAGCTATGACCTGATCATTTTGTAACAAAACACCTCCAAGGCCTTCCCCAGAAGCATCCGTTACAACAGTAAAATTCCCATTAGGGTCTGGTACAGCTAGAATAGGTGCAGAAGTCAACTGGTCTTTCAGACTTTTGAAAGCCGCTTCGCACTTGTCATTCCACATGAATTTCTTATCCTTCTTTTGCAATGAAGTTATTGGTGCAGCTACCTTAGAAAAATCCTTTACAAATTTCCTATAGTAACCAGCAAGACCCATGAAGCTTCTTACTTCGTGCACATTCTTTGGTGCAGGCCACTCAGTTATTGCCACTATTTTTGAAGGATCTACAGCAATTCCTTCTTTACTTATGACATGACCCAAATAGTGAACTTCTGAATCAAAGAAAGAACATTTGGATAACTTACCATACAACTTTCTCTTTCTCAAAATTCCCAAAACTATCTTCAAATGCTCATTGTGCTCCTCAACACTTTTAGAATAAATGAGAATATCATCCAAGAATACAAGTACAAACTTGTCTAGGTATTCTTGAAAAATATTGTTCATTAAATTCATAAAGGCTGCAGTGCATTAGTTAACCCAAAGGGTAGAATCAGAATTCATAATGTCCGTACCTTGTTCGGAAAGTCTGTTTTATGAATATCTTCCTCTTTAATCCTTAATCGATGATAACCGGATCGAAGGTCTATCTTAGAATAAACCGCTGCTCCACGCATCTGATCAAACAGATCATCGATCCTCGGAAGTGGATATCGCTTCTTGACTGTTGCTTTGTTCAACATCCGATAATCAATACACAGCCTTAGTGTTCCATCCTTCTTTTTCACAAATATCACAGGTGCTCCCCAAGGTGAAACACTTGGTCTAATCAATCCTTTAGACAAAATCTCTTGTAACTGTGCCTTAAGCTCAACTAACTCAGTAGTAGTCATTCGATAAGGCGCTTTGGAAATAGGTTCCGTTCCAGGCTTGATTTCAATGGTAAAATCAAATTCTCTCTTGGGTGGTAACCCTGGTAATTCCTCAGGAAAAACATCCCTGAAACCTTGTAGCAGAGGGAATTGTTCCATGAAATCATCATCTTCTTCTGAAGATTCAGATATCTTTACCGCATAAAGGGTACATCCTTTATTTTTAGCCTTTTTAAGCTGCATAGCTGACAGTTTTCTAACTGAAATTTCCCGTTTCACACCTTGAATCTCTGCTGATTCCAGCTGATCATCTAAACATTTTATGTTCTTTTCATAGCAATCTACCTTTGCTTTATGGTCAGCTAACCAATTGACACCGATGACAATGTCATACGATCCCAAAGGTGCAACATAGAGATCAACTTCCGTGGAAAAGTTAGGTAAGTCAAGGACTGCCCCAAAAAGACACATACTCACTGTATGAACAGAATTATTACCATACTGTACAGTCCAAGATTTATCCATTTTTCCAGCTTTTCTTTTAAGTTTAGAAGCTAGTTTATTAGATATAAAACATTCAGTAGCTCCTGTATCAAAAAGAATAGTGACAGGTATGCCGAATAACTTACCCGGAACTTCTATAGGTGTCACTTGCTTTTCAGCTTGCTTTGTCGCTATCGCAGATGTATCTTATGCTGCTGATTACGATCATCCTTCTTCAAAGGGCATTGATTCGCATAGTGGTCCTTGCCACAATTGTAGCAGCCTCCTACAGGTCCCTTTTTAGGCTCAAAGTTGCCTCCAGTTTTATAATTGTCACGCTGTCCTCCATAGGACTTCTGTCCATTATTATAATTTTTAGCAAAATTATCCTTTACGTTTCCAGCAGGCTTATTTACTGCTGCTTTCTTATTATTATCTCCTGGAAACTTACTCTTGTTTCCAAACTTTTTCCATGGTCCTTTTCTGGGTGCAAGAGAGGTTGAAGAAGGGTTTGCAGTCTTCTTCCGCACTTCCTCCTTATGAGCAGAAATAGCCTTTAATTTCTGTTCTTGCCTTATGGCCTTTTCAACAACTCCTTCCATAGTGGTTGGACTGTGAACATCGACCTCTCCCCCTATCACAGGATTCAATCCCATGATGAATTTCCGTATTATGAACTTTTCGTGGGTTTGATATCATGCGGTACATACTTGAGGAGTTTTGTAAACCGCTCCTAGTATTGATTACTGCGTTAGCTTCCCTTGACCTAAGTTCTAAAATTCTGTCATTTTCTGATCATAGAAAAGTTGTGGCAGCCAACGTTGCCTAAAATAGCCTTTAAATTGATCCCAAGTAATATTGGTCTCATCAATGTTTAGCTCAACTTTTCGGCTATCCCACCACGAAGATGCTTCGTGAGAAAGCTGATAGGCTCCCCAAATAGCTTTGGTTTCCTCTGAGAAGTTCCTTATTGCAAAGTACTTCTCCATTTCACTGAGCCAGTTCTCAGCTCCATCTCCTAATGTGGTGCCATCATACTTAGGTGGACTTATCCTTTTTATATCATTAGTGAGTTCCGCTGCCAATCTGGCCTTTTTGTTTTCTGGTTGGACAGGTGCATTTCCAGCATTAACATCAACACCCATTTCGGGGTTGTCCTCAGGAGGTTGCTGATTATTATTATCAGCTTCTTCATCCTCCTCATTTCCCATCACCTGCTGTTCAAGTACAGCTAAGCGATCTCTTGTGTCCAACAGGGCAGCAAGGATCTCATCAAGTTTCTGGGTTGTTGCCGCTCCTCCTTCAGGTGGAGCATTATCCGCAACGTTCCCCCTTGTTCTAACCATTTTCTGTTACAAGAAAATTCAGGTTTTTATCAGATTATGGACTCAATAGGTCCAAGAGCTGCAACCTTCAGCTCTGATACCAAGATGTAACATCCTCATTTTATACTTTAGAACAAGTGATTTTTTTTTTTTTTTTGATAATTGCATCCTGGTTCTAAATACATAATTTAGAACTCACAAATCATTAACCATTCATATAACAGACAACCATATGCAGCTGTAATGACTCGGAGCACCTCCGATCTATTCATTCCATGACTCGGTAATCTACCGATCTATTCATGAGTAATAAGAGTTGGTGTTTTTATTTAACACATTACTCTTGCGGTTCTCTTCCCTAATCTGGGATTCAGAATGCTCTGTCCAAGGAATCTAACTGAATAATTGTTACTATTATTCATCGGCATCTCATTCCTTAGACTAGGTGAATTAGGACAACGCAATCAGCAGCTTGCGATACTTTGGCCAAAGATTTGAAACATACTGTTTATGTCTTGTATTCCTTAATGGCATACTCATCAATCTGGAATACGCCCTTCACCCCATTCATATGTTATATAGAATGTCCTACACTGACTACCGCCAGTCCTTCCTTTCACAACTGATTCACTTCGGAGGCAGATTAACAAGGTGATAATGTTATATGGATGCCCATGAGGATTAGGGATATGGTGACATACTGGTCCAACCTTGTAGTTCAACTAGTGTGTCATGATACCCCAAATATCCTAGGCAGCCTTATAACATGACCACGTTCTTAATCGGACCCTGAGTAACTCGTGCGAAATCAAGTGTAAATCTTAGCGATCAATGCAAAGGGTGTCGCCATAAGTCATCTGCATTGTTGTAACTTCGAGAAGATCCTAATCTTCTCGGAGGTACAACCCTGCAGTTGTCTTGTGTCGTCAACCTTTAAATCCGCCTCGAAAAGATCTACTTAATAACATGCGTTACGCACTTGAGTTTAAATTACTTTAAAGACTTTTCCCTAAGGTTAGCCTTTCCCGATCCCTGGATTCTTCGTCTTAAGACGACCCTCCTCTATAAAACCCATTACATGGTAGAGGTATTAAGGTCAAGTTCTCATCAAGGAGTCATTAGAATACATCTGATTCTAAAGCAACAGAATTGGACAAAAACCTCATAACCTTTACTTGAGATTGCCATCTGAACTCCATTTGATTGTATATCAGTTCTCTTAACTGAATTTATATCATACTTATTAGTATAAAGATATAAATGATTAAGAATCCAAATTAATATTGTCCTGTTATACTTAGGACTAGGGATTAGTAATTTAATCCAGCTTGTTTAGCGTTCTCTTTAGGCTCATTTTTAACCTATCTTCTAGAAAGACAATTATTTAAATCCAATATTGCTTTCACTAGAACAAATTAGAACTACTAAACACTCTTAAGAATTCAATCTCATTTTCTTGCAAGCTTTCATTGACAATCACAAAAGCATCCATATTACACAAAGATAACGTTACCACTCTGGTATATAGACCGGAGAAGGTCAACTATCAGAAATAGAATACAACACATAAGTATCAAACACTTATTTTCATTCCTTTCAAAACTATACAATTACATTTTATGCAACAGCATACTTGATACAATGCTCAACGGAAAAGAAACATCTTTTCACATATAGTACATTTATAAAATCAAGCTGTAATTCATTATAAATCAATTAAACAATCTGATCAGCCTGTCAGATCTGCATTGCTTTTACCTCTTACGGCAACCATCTGCAAAAATAGTCAACATGAGTCAGTTCAATGAATCGAGCATGATAAGCACTAACTTTTAAAACAATTGCAATCCATCAATTGTTTTCATTAAACACCCTGTTTAAATGAGATCAGATATCCACATAAGTAAACATATTCAGACTATGCCCTTGTAATACAAAATGATTACAAATATGTAACTCTAACATTGTTACAAAATAGTCTTAATCACTTTCTAATATTTCATCAAATATTAAAAGAAATCAAGGAACGAATGTACACAAACAATCATTGAATCCAAAAACACAACATTGGTCAGATTGTTTCATTCATCCAAAAAGGGAAATATCATAACAATTCGGGATTCCTCCAATATGTTACAAAACAATTCCCACTATTAGACAGATATCCTCAATTAAGCAAAAGAAGAGAAAGAACCAAATCATTCATACTTCCATTCACATTAGTTCATCGTATCGCTTTCACATATGAAAACATTCAACCAGTTTGTATATGAACAAGACAGACAAGCCACAAGAAAGATCGCTGTTTTAAATCAAGAAATAGAAACACAGCAAAACTCCTGTACAGCAACTATCACATCAACAATCCATATATCAACCTTAAGCCCAATACTAGTTCCTTTTAAACACAGTAAGGCTTTCGAACCAAGTTCGAAATCAGGAACCTCTAGCATATCGCTGTCAACAACAGACTTATTTACATTAAGCAATTGATGCTTCTATAAGACCATACAGAGATTACCTTACAAATGCCGTAATATACACTACCGCATCCTATTAGGAAATCAGAAAGGAACATATCATCCTGTATATACATCTGTGCTAAATCGGAGTTGGTCAAAAAGTACTCACGATTCACTTATACAGAGTCACGTTACTTGATACAGACCATTACTCAGACAAAATGTCCAATATCAAACAACAGTATATCAAGTCAAGTTTCAACTGAGACAATAGAAGATACAGGTTAACTTCCACAATTCTCTAAACCCGAACAACAGTGGATTGACAAAGGATTGCCAATGTTTCCCTCTGGACAAGTAAATAGTGTACATAATAAAACTCAGGAAGAACTTTTTAATTTACCGATTTCAAATCAAGAAACCCGACTAAGTCTTGCCAATTTTTCACACAAGATTGCAAGGAATGAACATAAAATTACACCCAAGAATCTGTACAACAAAATCCATGCAATACAAAAGTAATTCCAGAAAATAACAGAGGCCTTAGTACGTGTTATTCCTTCAAGTCCCAGGTTCATCAATCACCAACTATTTAATATATTCAACTTGAACAACGGCTCAATTACAAATATAAATCATTCAATCGACTCCTCAGAGTCGTGCAGATTACAACCATTATAAATCCATATATTCACACTGTATACTGTTAACGGGTTTATACCCATAACCGCTGAACCCAACAACAGCGTAAGATGAAATTAGTTGATGAATCCTTCTATGCCAACTATGGCAATCATTCAGAATAAAACAAGTGTAAGCAAATCGAATACCCATTTCAAGGCAAGGAAATCAACTGAGCCTCTTCAAAACTCTCGAACAGCTTACACAAAGAAATGCAAATGCATACCCAGGAAATCTATATCCATTAATCATTACAAATAGCAGTGAACAAAAGACCTGTTACCTCTACAAGGCTTCCACGAAAACAAATAACAAAACTCGAGGATGAATCTATATTCTCAGCAGTGGATAGTAATATACGACTCGATCAAGGACTCCACTGAGTCGTTCAAATAAATCATAGATATATCAATAATGTATACAGTCAACAAATAATCCCGTTACCACAATAACAAGAAAGAACAACTTCCACTGGGTCGTATAGACTACGGTAACACAACAGTTACCTATTTCCAAACAAATTAAAGACAAGACGAAACCCATAAATCATCATTAGCCACTGTCACCCAAAAACCACGACAGATTTTCCAAAGGATCAATAAAACTGATCCATCATATGATATCCATCAGTATCCCTTCATACAGTTCCCACAACAAGAACGGCGACCACAAATCAACAACATAACAAAGTGGTCTATATCCAACACAGTATAGTGGGCTCACGCCGAACAGCAGTGAGCATTCATACTCATTTAAAAATAAATATCTCACATATTTAAGCTTTAATGAATACTCAAGAAATAGAGCCACAATTCGATTTTTAATAAACACCCTTCAAGAGGAAATTGAAAAATCGAACCAGAGGAGATACAGTACCAAAAATCAAACAAGACCTCCATAGAAAATTATCTATTTACTCATAACATTTGAACAGAGTTGTTCTAATGAAATCACTTGAAAAACAACAAGATATTTAAAGGTTAGGGCCTAACATGCCTGGATTTTTAATCAAATTTCCGAAGCAGACCACTGGAAGAGCTCAAACTTCCTTTTCTTCTTCCAAGTTAAAGCGACCAACAAAATTTCGCTATCTCCATCACATATATATCCTCCATGACAGAGAAAAGAGCTGGATAAGTTCATACTTGCCATGCAACACAAAGAGGACTGGTGCGAAGAACCAGTAAACAAGCAGAGAGAAATCTGAAAATTGCGACAAGCCAAACAACCCCACAAACTTCCCGTTTGCATGCCTTCTCGCGAGTTCCGGCTCGTCCGAGAATATTGAATGCCATTAAACCAACTTTCCCGCTAAGACTCCACTTCCACCAACCGCCAGAGTTGGCGACAGTCCAACGAAAACTCAAGTTCATTTCCAAACTTAGCGACCTGCCACGTCAGAACAGGTTAGCTGCTGCTTAAACCTCCGCCATGACCTGTCCCTCATCCTTATCCATGCATTAAATGTCATAGAAAATGCCGCCCATGGTTCGCACCCCCTTCCATAGGCCCCTTTCCATTCTCCTCATTAGTTAGGTTAGTATCTTAGGTTAGAATTTAGGGTAACACATATTCTAACCATATTACACATAGATACTAACTTAGGACATTAACACATAGCCTAGGTCTAGGTTAGATTAACACTAATCTAACCCCTAGGTTAGGTTTAGTCTTAGGTTACTAACCATTAATAATTCCAGTTAGGTCTACGTTACGCATACACTTAAAAGACTCAGATCATACCTTCTTGAACAGGGTTAGCTCCTGTTCTACTGCAGAATCGTATGTAAACGAATTATTACCTGGTCCATGATCGAGACCTTCCAGATATACTTCCATATCGGGAACCAATTTATTTCACAAGATCAGCCTGAGTCATACTCCTGACCAGCTTAATCAATGCTTCCATACCTTGCAACCTGTTCAAGGTCTGTGATCTAATTCATCACGAACAAATTTAAAGCAATACTTGGATCAATTCCACTAATCCAAGACTAGATCTTATAGATGGATAACTCTATAATTTATTCCGAGATCAGATTAAACTCAGATACAAAATGAAATAGATAAAAGAGTCTAATCATATTCTGACTCAGTCAAGATCTACAATCTGCAAAGAAATTACAGTACATATCAAGCATGATTTCTTAATCGAGGAACACATCCTTATACAAGAAATCACATATCAACACTTGTATGCTTAGGAGAAAGTAACAATAGTTCGTGGTGTTACATGTCCATTGTCATTTTAGTAGACTCTTTTACTTATGTTATTATTTTCTACTTGCATTCTCATTCACCCATCATTTTCCTTCATACAAACTTGATCAATATTTCACTCATACCATTAAACTACCCATACCCTACTAATAACTATCCCCGAGCACACCTAAGACCCACACGGACCTCAATATTGCACTTTCCATTTCTATTTAGCCTTAGATTTGTCACCCCACCAAGTTTTTATTAAGTTTCTTTTACCTCGACGACCATACTGATTCTGGTTACCCATAACCATCACCGGTTAACCTAAACAGACACCAGTCATACTAGACCGACATCAGTATTTGTGTTTTTACCCTCAAACCAGAACAAAGCTTAAAACCTCTACTAAATACCCTAAACAGCCTAGAACCAAACCCTAACCAGTTCTAGTAATCTGACAGAGATCTTGACCTTCAGATTCAAGCATAGCTTAGCCTATTGTGAATGAATTTTCTTATTGTAGTCAAATGAGATACCTAAATCATTTTAACTACATTAGGATTTCCTTTATTGTTAACATTGAGTTGTTTTAAACAGTGGATTAATAGTCATCTAGGGAGTATCACACTTCCCGTATCTAGTATACGCTAGGTAGTCCACTACATATATTGTTTAACTTTTATTTGGTGGTCTTGTTTTCTATTTCAGGTAGTTCCTCCTAGCCAAAAGGAAGCTCTCACGATCAGCTATGGATCAAGAAGTCATACGTGTGCAACAACCTTCAACTATCATTTTAACAGGTATTCCTCCTAGCCCTTTACCCTTATCTATTTTGTCAATATTCAAAGAAATTCTCTAGAATGAAGTGAAACAATATGAGTTATAAACCAAGATATTGTTTACACAATAATGTTAATTAAATGTAATCCCAATATCATTTGTTTCAATTCAAGTGTTTTTATATTGTCATCCTTTTATTGCACCACAAGGGTCATTAATATTTAGTTAGGTGTGATAATATTATTATGTTCTCTCCACCAAGGGGATAGTAAAATGATGTTAGGATTTGGATTAACTAAGGTATAAAATTATTAAGTTGGGCATAAGACATGTTATCTAAAATTACCCTTGTAATTTTGTACAACTCATCAAGTCCTAGGTTGAAAATATTACTCGCAAACAACTCGGAGCTAGCCATAAAAATGGTTCGGCGCTGGCCATACAAATGGTCTGAAGATGGCCCTACAAATGGTCCATATTTGTCCATACAAATAGTACAGATATAAAAAGAGTGGAAGGATTGGACCATGTTGATCCTTCTTGGGTAATATTTGGTGTTTCAAGAGCCTTAATGTATTTGAACATTAAAATCAGAGTTTTTCATTTGCAAGTACAAAATTGGATAAGGCATAAAGATGTGAAAGATTGATTACAAATTTGGTGTTTTGTGGATTTTACTTGTGAAATACACCAAAAAGGAGTTTAGTATTCTACAAAAATGGTAAAAATAGATAGTTCTTCTTAACAGGAATATAATACAGGTTCTACTGTGCTAATCCATGATGTAAGAAGAACAATCCATGAGAGAGGGAAGGAAAAGTATGTTATGAAGTGAATAAGGTTAGAATATGTGAGACACTAACTTAGTTTCTTGAGGGTTCCCAAAAGAGTAGTGTCCCATGGAATTTTAAATTTGTAGAAAAAAGAAACACATTCATGGATATAATGCCACATAATAAAATGAAATATATTTGCAGCATGACAAGAGTTGAAATGGTTAAGTGTGGGGTTCAAAATTTATAAGATGACGAATAGACACAAAAGCTAAAGTGTGGTTGTGGAAGTCATCTATACTATCATGTGGGTTTAAAAATGTTAATATGATGTGGAACATTCAAATCCGCATAACAAAGGAACCCGTAGGGGCATGTGAACTTCAAACTAAGGAAAATTACAAATTACAAAGGCATTTTTTCCCCAAACATATATTATTATTTTTGGTCATATCTTCAGATCGGGAGCTCCAAATTACATGGGAATTTTTACATTCACTTTGTATCTCAAATGGATACATTTTTCAAAGAAAAATACATATAAAGATTAAATTTTGAGGAGAACCATGAAGAAAAGGGATAATAAGGGAAAACACATTTTTCTCGTTTTAAGTACCTAACTACCTCACCTACCTATAATAAATGTTTGTGAGTGCCCATTCTTTCACCCATGAAATTTTATGGTATGTATCAAAAGAAACAAAAATATTTTTATTGGATAAATGGCATCAAAGCTGGTGGGTGGTGAATTCCATTTCACTCATATACTAATTTGAATTAGAATACCCATTCTATCTCTCTCATTGCCTCATATTCTATAAATATAAGTTCTTAGGCACATTTTAAGGGTTATTTTCTGTTGATTTGGAATCTCTAGATTGGATCTCTCACATTTTTAACTTCAGACCTCTGTAACTTGTATTTTGTGAGAATTCTAGATCTTTTCTTTGTAAATGTAAGTGAATACTTTCTAAGTACAATACAAATGTGGTTTCCCCTTTTATTGTATTTGTATTTGATGTGTATGCTCAGCCATAGTTTTTATCCTTACTTTTATTCATCTATATCCTTGAACTCTTTGTTTTCCATATATTTTTGCATATGTGGTTATCTAAATGTCTCTTAAAGGTTAGAATTGATCTTTATTCTAGTATTAGTGTATCACGTCCTTTATTTTTCAAAGTATTTCTTCTCTCACAACCTTAGACCCTAGAAAATTTTAATTTATATGTAGATAGTTTCATTGTGAGTTAAATAGGTTAGTTTGTAGTGATATAAGATAGAAATAACCAACCTTATTTGTCAGTCTATCTTAAATATTAAGGTCACACACCTTGAAGACATTCGCATATTAGCCATAAGTATTGATTTGTCATGATCAAATACAAGGGTGATACTTCTATGCATTAATGGTTATGGCATGCCCAATGGGACAAGTATTATGATATTTACATCATTTCACCAAGTTTGATGTGTGTTTGGTGATATTCTAGCCTTTGGATGCTTCAATTAGTACATTTGGTGACTCCACTAATCAACAACCCATTTTCTCAATTTTAGACCATTCCTTCATCCTTTCATACATTTTAATGCCTTCACTCTTTCATGGCTCTCCAAAGAGATTAACCTTTTCCATATTTTAGTTTTTGCCCCATCTATTTGCAACACTAAGATGATATCCCTATAAAAAAATCCCTCTTTTATGGAAATGGAAATCTTAGCCCTATTGATCATATGCAAAATGTATTCAACAATTGTGTCATCCACAACATCATAGAAGAAAATGTTTTCCTTATACTTCTTGTATCATATTTTTTAAGAAAACCATAGCATCGTACATGAGTTTGGCTCCATAATACATTTTTACATGGGATATGTTGATGGCGAATCATAGAACCCCGAATTTCTATAACTCGATGGGTTGAGACTCTCAGTGCGATTGCATAACATGGAGCTTTTCCCAAGTGTGGGACCTTGTGAATCAGGAAATCTCTCTGGATGAAGGCCGGTTCCTATTCCTCTGTTCAGATGCAAACATAAAAATGTAGAGGGTTTACTCAAAACCTAATCTAACTTTCCAAGGAGACAGGGTAAGAAGATGCATAAAAATAAACCTAAACTAACAAAGGTGATGCACCAAGGAATGAAGAAACACCTGTCTTGCCAATAAACACAAACCATTAAAATGCAATGCAAGATCATGCACAGATAACTAGATTTGTAGTGAAAGATCAAGAGGATGTAAATGAACATAGAGAGGGTTGATAATCATCCATAGAAATGCATTATTTTCTCCAAAGATTGATACAATACACTACAAAATGCCAAGAGGCAAAGTTGCATTACAGTTTTAGATGGGAGGTTTGAACTCCACAAATTCACCTGCCAAAGAGAAGAAGGGAGGGGAAAAACAAGAATGTCCAACCTTTAGAAAGAAGCCCCTCCTTAAAATTTATAGGAATAATGAGATAGGGAAGAGAGAGGAATTCCAAATCTACCCCAACCACCTCCAGATTGTATTTAATTTATCTCATTATGGTGGTAGGTGAGAACCCTAGCAAACCCAAAAAATAACGAACTGTATTTTGCATTTTTAAGAACTTTTTCTCACCCAATTAAATATATCTAGTCATATTTGGACAAAGGACCTTGTAATCTTTCCGAAAATTCCAACCTTGCGTGAATCCGAGCTCCCTGTGAAAAGTTATGGCCATTTGAATATTTAGGTCAGGGTTTGCTTCTGTCGGGGTGTCAACGCTCAAAATGTTGCACCTCCTAAAGATGCACCTCCTAAAGGTGTACCTCAGTGCATCCATCCTCATGTCAACATACTCTTACATGTGTCATAGGCACTAAAAATTCCATGTCGACATTTTCCGCTCTCGCGCCTTCAACTGGACCGTGGGCGCGAATTTTTCCGTGTCAACATTTTCTCGCTTTGTGCCTTCAACCTCGTACCATGGGCATGAATTTTTCCATGTCGACATTTCCTGCTCTGTGCCTTCAACCTACACCATGGGTGTGAATTTTCCCATCTCGACATTTTCTACTCTACACCTTCAACTTGCGCCATGGTCATTAGTGACGTAATAAATATCAGGCTTTAGAGTTTCTTTGATTTCCATATTCTTCTGTTTGTCTATATTTACCTGTGGGAGATATATACAATAGGATCATGTAGAGAATAGTTTAATAACCAATTCAAGAAGAATTCAAATATCATATATCTCATGGAACATCTCAACACAATACAATGAGATTTAATGGAGTATATTGTAGACACCCAAAATTGGGTTGTAACCCTCTACACCCCATTTGACTAAAATACCCCTTACCATGATCCATACACACATTATTATAAATTTAACTATCCATATTAAGTTAATAATTCCCTCATCCCTCCACCTCACCATGGAACCATTCCAAGTCTATTTATTAACCTAAACTAAGTCACCACTCCCCTTTACTAACTAAGACTCATTCTAACACTAAAACTCATTACCTATTATCCCTCCTACCAATTTCTCTCTTCATTTAGTGCCAACCTGGACTCTAGTCCATAAAAATATTGACTAATGTTAAAAATAGAGAGAAAAGACTATTTTTGGCAAAACATGACCTTTTCTCCCTAACTCGACGTTGTTTATTCCTCATTCATCATTGGTCACCTAACCACCATTGGTTTCTTTAAATAAGGAATTCTAACCCTTTTCCTAGGTTTCTCCATCTTGGATTTTGAGTTCTATAATTCTTAGCTCTTACATCCAAGTGTTCAAATGAACATTGTGATGACCAACACAAGCACTCGAGCACCCATATTATTCATCGTAATCATTCACACAAGGTAGCACCGAGCCTTATTTTCTCGTCATTGCAGTGGATCTAGATCCATTTCTTCTCCAAGAACCTACCAAAACCATCATCCGTTAACCTTCAATCTCCTTATAAGTATTCTAATTCACTTCTTAAGTTTCATTAGCTTCTAGTATTAAAATCCTTTATTTTTTTATCGTAATGCATTGTTTCTCCCTTGTATACCTCTATGATCCCTCTACCCATCAACCCACCAATCTGAACCTTTTTTCCTTCCAACCACCCATTTCACCTCTATTGTACCTTCACCTAAATCCAAACACCCTACCTGAGCCTTACCAACACTCTTTGTAATCATTGTAAGCCCAAACCAACCTCATTCCTACCTTTTCACCTAATTTCCCCTATCATGAATGGTTCACCAATTGATATTGACTAAAACTAGTTACCATCATTTGTCACCCAACTGATATCGGTCACTGTACTGCCGATATTTTCCCCCGGACTAGTAAACACTTAACATCATCCGAAACCTCTTAAAACCCCACCAAAATTCACCTAGACCTTATATACTAAGAACTAGACTTGCACAGGGAAGAAATTCACATAACTCAGAGACTTTAATTAATTTCACACATACAAATATATTTCTTATGTATTTGTTCATACTAATAGATTACAAATATATAGGAATATGCAAATCTTACAAAACTAGGAAGTTTCTCTAACAATAATCTTATTTAGTTGTGATTGTTACTCACATAACAATACACAACTCAAATCATATGATTTGTTAAAACAAATCCAATAATATATTATTGTTTATATAACAATAATATAACATTTATACTTATTAAATACACAAGTATAATGTAAACATTAATATCCTAACATTCCCCCCCTTAATGTTTACATGGTAACAAAATAACTTTCACACTTCCTCTGCATCCTACCACCCATGCTTTCTCATAATCTTGGCACACACTCAAAGTGAATGTAGAAGAAGAAACACATCGACCGATGAGGATGGGAACACGCTCAGGAATCATGTGATTATCAACCAGTCACTCTAGGGAACACATCTTACCTAGTAGTGTGGGAACTCAAGTAGGAACACATCTGAGTAGCCTTCAATGGTTTTCTAGAGGCTAACCACAAACCTAGGTATGAACAGGAACACATATGACTATTCTACCTCATCAAGACTCATGATGTTACATTTCATTGTGCTATCTATTCTTCACTATGTTTTTTCATAGGGGAAATAGGAATAGCCACATACTAGTGAAAAGGAATGAACTTTTGTTCTTATTTTTCAATTCACACTAAAAACCACACCAAATTGAAATGCTAAAATCAAACATGTTGCACGCTGAAATAAGGAACACCACTCCAAATAAATAATACCCACGTGCCACCAAATCAGTGAAATGGCCCCATCATTGGCAACTGACAAGAGGTCGTTTGTTGTCCTCTAGCCTCTAGTGCCTCCATCCTCCAATGTCACACTATTCACTCATAAAATTGGAAGTTGAAGTTCCATAGTTTCCACATTGGATTTATTCTTTTCTTCCCTCCCGCAATGTGAAATATCTTATTTTCTGGACATCGGGTAACACCAAAAATGCATCTGTAAGGCAAATTTTTTTTCGGTGTTTTGACTATAACTCGTAATGCACTTTTGACAAGACTCTTGATGTCGTGATACAATTTTAATGAAAAAATGCTTTTCTAGTGACTACAACGATGATACACATGAATGCTTAAACAAATGTACAGTTTTGACTATAATATACACTAACTCTAATAATACAATTTGACTAACTATAACATTACTTAATTCTTGACAAGAGATAATTTTTTTAAAAAGTAATCATTTTATTACTTTTAAATAACACTAGACTTATGGACTACATATTAACATAAAGGAATTTAAAAAGTGACATTAACAATGGATAATCTTAACGTGAAGAAAATTTAACTCACAATTAACATATAATAACAAAACAATTTGTTTAACCACAAACTAAACAAACTCTAAACGTGTAGGAGTTAAATAACATTAACCAAACCTAAATACTTGACTATAACAACTTTAAACTAAAAATTGACCAACTTTCTTTATATTTCCACACCTTTGACAAAACCGTGAATCGAGGTATGAAGAAAATAACTATTTTGCATGGACATGACAAGATATCACAATAAACAATATGCATGGATTTCTTGTTTGTATGGACGATGATATCAACCATAGGTGGAGTGATTTGGTTTTTGAAAGAATGCATCCATAGCTAAGATATGCAAAGTGAAAAGAATTGGACGATCAAACAAAAGGAGATTGTAGGAGGTATTAAATAGGCTTGAGAGGATTGAATGTAATATGATAATTTTTAAACCACTTCTTCAATAAGATCATATGCAGATGACACAAGTCAACGTGATTCATGGTGCCAAATATAAAAGATCCTTCACTATTTCATGGGCACACATATCACCAAAGCAAGTTGTATCCTTCATGCATTAGACGAGGATGGAGATGAGTTTGATATTACAAATCAGTAGACAATGCATCACGCATAGTTGGAAATCCTTCTACCAAGATATAGCTCAAATAAAAAAACTTGTGGGAAGATCAATATTTTTACACATTATGTGAATAATTCATACCATCTCCATCTTAGAGATACATGCAAAGAGGCCATGGATTGATCTCACAAAACAAAAAATGAAGATCCAATGCAAGTTTTCTTATAATTCAAATTTAAACCATTTATATCTATTATTCTAACAAAACAAAACATGCAAGGCTAGTAGGGACGTGCTAATGAAGCCTCAAATAAGATCAAACCAAAAACTAATGCACACAACAATGAAATTATTATATTATTTCTCTGAGAAATATACAGGCCTACAAATATCTCCATAATAAGTTTCTTTAAACTATCTACAACTTCTGACAACTGATATTTCATCAACAAGGGCATAGAATAATGCAACTACCCCCTTCAAAAAATCATTTTCCATTTTGAATAACTTACTCTAATACCAAATATAAACTAAGAACCAAACTTGGGTAGGGAAGAACTTCACATAACTCATAAACTTTAATTAATTTCACACATACAAATATATTTCTTCTGTATATGTTCACACTAATAGATTACAAATATATAGGAATATGCAACTCCTATAAACTAGGAAGTTTCTCTAACAATAATCCTGTTTAGTTGTGATTGTTACTCACATAACAATACAAAACTCAAATCATACAATTTGTTAAAACAACTCTAATAGTTAATATAACATTTATATTTATTGAATACACAAGTATAATGTAAACATTAATATCCTATCGAACTCCCTAACACCCTCTGCTACACCCACATGCCTTAAAAACTAACCACCCTTTTTAGATTAAGTCTTATATGCAGTATTAGATTAAATCTATCTTATTGTATTTGTGTGAGACACCTAAATCATACAAATACAGTAGGATTTCCTTCTTTCATGTTATTTCTCTACATTGAGTTGTATTTGAATGTGGATTAACATCCTTCTAGGAAGCACACCACTTCCCAGATCTAGTTCCCACTAGGTAGTCCACCGACCTATATTATTAATGCTATCTTTTGGTATTGTGTTCTTTCTCAGGTAGTCCTTCTCGGACAAAAATAAGCTCTTCAAAATCTGCTTGATCTTATACAACATGCAAAAAATTCTTCTTGCCTCCAGCCTATTCCTCATGTATCACATCCTTACCTCTTTAAATCATTTTGTTACATATATGGTGAAACATTTTGGTACACTAGGTGGGATCCTCATCACTAGTGGGTTATTTTATTCATTTAGGATTACATATCTCGTGTGTTTCTTTTCTAATTTTTTTACTAAATTTATGTATCGGTAACATTCTCCTTCTTCTATTTACTCTAAAAGACACCTTTCCTATAGTGCAAATTAAAAAAAAAAACCTTCTTTATTTCCTCTCGCATACATTAGTGAAAAGACATATTATTCTCATATTCATCATTGTTCTCATCCAACTTCATTTCTTGATTTGGGCTTTAAAATATTTCATTTCATCCTTGTATTCTTACATTTTAGCTCACATAGCTTAAATAGCAATCCAACATAATAGAGGTCATGAATAGTTGAGGATAGGGAAATAAAGCATAGTTCACTATTTCAAAAAAAAATTTGAAACCACTTACACAAACAACAAACTTCTTAAACATTACCCAAATCCTAGGAAGAAGCTATTAAGGATTCAAAAACTTGTTGATAGTGGTCCCCAATCGGTGTTATGGCCGTATTTTCATATCAAAGTTTATAACTCACGTCATCAAAGGTATATCGATGATTCTCCCACTAAAAAAATCTTGAAACCATCCATAGCTAGCTTTTAGGTACCTTCCATCCATTCCCTTCTATATATTCACAATCAGTCTTAATACTTAAGCCATTACAACACTAAATTTTTATTCCTAGGATAACATGTTTTCTAGTTTTTTCTTGAGAGTTTTTGAATTTATTTCTTTTCTTCTATTGTTTGAGGTGTGAGTTCGTACTTCATAAATTTTCTTTATTTTTCACATTTATTCATCACAACCAGTTAATCCTGGTTCTCTAAGTGTGTTAGATTAGATTTTCTACACAACCTCTTTCTTGGCTTATTTTGACTAGATCTAACTTAGAAATTTCAAATTTCTTCATTTTCATAGTAACCAAAGCATTGGTTACCTTCCCACTCAGCATCGGTTAAACAACTAATATTGGTCTTTTCATCCAACACTGGTTCACTGACTAGTATCAGTCTCTATGTTTTTGAATTTTTCTCAATAAAAACTTATTTTCACCTACCAAACCCTTTCTAAATATGTTTATGAGTTTTTTCCACCTTCACAGAGCCCAAAATACCTATTTTTATCCTCCCATATGGTTTGTAATCACCAACAGGTGTGATCTCTTACTTTTCACGTGATTTGTATACTGTTACCTACTACCCCCTCTTTTCCTTTTATTTCTTCACCAATGGATCCCAAAAAACCTGTGATCATACTCGAGGGTGATGAGGAACTCACTACATTCCTCAACCATAACAGCAAGGCCCTACAACATGACCTTGCTAATAATTCCACTCGTGACTCATCAGGACAACCTCTTTATGGAATTCCTACTTCCATGCCTCCTATTTCTACTACCTTCATCATATCTGTAAATGCTAATGTAGCTACCCAAAATACTCTAGTGTCAACAAACCCCATCTCATAACCAACCATTTCACAAGTGAAATCTACACCTTCAAAGATCTACCATCCCCTTGTCATCGATATCCCTCCAACATCCGTAATACCTACATCTATTGTCCCTATTGTGTCATCATCAATATATTATGTACCCATTCCTACGTAACCTCCGGTTTGTTAATATATTATACCCCCTTTCAAAATTTTGTCATTTCGTACCTCCCAAACTCTTCCACATGTTACCACAAGGATATTTTCACAAGTTCCCCCCCACCTACACCTTACCTCAGACACATCGTATCACCTCCACTTCATATACATGGTATTTACCCTCCTCTTCTACCACTACCTATATTCCTACATCTCAATTCACTTACTTGGTACCACCACATATGGGCATGCCTTCTATGACTCACTTATCTTATCAATCCCCTTATACCTTAGGGGGAATCCTCACCTAATCCCACTACTGATCTCATCAAAATTATTATGAAAAAAATGTAGATACTCAAGGCCTCTGTTTTTAGATTCTATAACATCCTAACCGATTATGATATTTGTAATGAACCAATTAACCCTTTCATATATTTTCATCCCTATCCTGCAACGGAATTTCCTAAATTAAACTATTTTTAATAGTAAGGAAGATCCCCAATAGCACTTGTGTTCCTTTAAACACACATGTTATTTGATAGGCCACGATGATGCCTTACTCCTTAGAATGTTTCCCATGTCATTATTAGGACCCACCCTAGATTGGTATAGTTCTTTGCTAAGGAATTCAGTCTTTTCCTTTAACCAATTATCCTAGACCTTCCTTGATCACTTCTCAATAAATATATCTATGATAGATCTATACTCTATTCACTAATATGATGATGATTCTATCATTGATTTTGTCACATGTTGGTGGGGCCTAATCAATCAGATCTCCTTCTCTCTACCATAGTCTGAACTCATAGAGTTGTTTACCAAGGCATGTTCTAGACACATTTCCCCAACTCTTCAAGTTCAAACATTTTGTACATTTGACGAGGCCTTCACCATGGCTAGAAATCTTGAGATCCATGCTCTTGAGGAAGAGAAACTTAAACTATGTAACAAGAACGTTGCCTTCAAATCCAATGACTCTTCTTCCAAACCATCTAACAACCATTCCAAACCCAAAGGATCTGCCAACATGGTGATTTTGAAGGCTAGCCCATTTCATCTATCTAATCAACCCAAACCTCCTTCCAATCTCTCGCCTATTCAAAATTTTCAATACAAATATGAACAGAGGAGTTACACTCCCATCGGAGAGCCCTATTATTCTGTGTTGGAAAAATTGTTGAAAGCTGGAGCCATCACTCTACCTCTGATCACACCATATACTAGTTTTTATCCTTTTCACCCCACACCAGCCTTATATATGGAGGATGTATTTTTTAATTACCACCGTGTGAGAGGCCATAGTGACATAAATTGTAAAACTTTCAAAAACATTATCCAAGGGATGTTAGATAGTGGAAATATCATCCTCAACAATCCTAATGTGCCTCGCCAACGCAAAATTGGATGTGTTTAGAAAATGATTTCCTAATCATGCCCCCTAATCAAATCATGGTGGTGCGAAATCTAAGAAAGAAACTAGTGTCTATGTGTTTCGTGCAATTTTCACCCCAGTGTCTAATCCTTCTATCGAGCATCATTCTCTACCATCCACTTTGACGAAATTATTACGCAGACTTCCCTACTCACAGAGGATCCCACCTTACAAGTTCCTTTACCCATAGAAGAACAAAAATCACCTATTCTTGTAGCCATAAAGGATCCCTTATTATCAACCTCTTTACCCACAAAGGAGCCTAAATCACCCACCTTTCCTTCTCCTCAAACCATACAGATCTAACCTTTTCTACTTCACCCAATTTTCCTCCACCTTTATCCATAGAGGATTCAATATTATCTACCCATTTTATTTATGATACATTGCAAAAGGACCTCACAAATCCAATCGCTCTTCTTAACTCACTCTTACCTACCAAATATGAGGCCAAGACCTTCCTTGTCTCACAAACCTTAGAGCTCATCACGGGAATTAGCACTAGCGCATCATCCTCTTCATCTAAACCAAAACCATTATCTCGTTTGGTTGATCACATGAAGTATGTTGATTACTCTACTCTATGGGTGCTCCTCCAACTCCTAGTTTCCACCCAAATGTAGATGTTGTCTTCAGATACCTTGACCATTTACCCCAAGGTATTCAAAGAACATATGACTATTACACCTAAGCCCATGGTTCTAGCTCCTTCTTCATCAACACCCCTTTCACTCAGGCCCTTATCTATACCAAAACCTAACACCACCTTAGGGATCTTACTGGTATCAATTCTAGCACATCCCAGTGTGAAGCTAGACTTGTCAATGTTTTCCCCACCCATCAAAAGATCTATTCCAACACCTAAGAGGAAGACCCAACCTTTTAGGGCTCACACCCTAGTATCTCCCATGCCTTCTTACTCACCTTCACCTTTTCATCGATTTTAGGCCCACATCCTTCAACCTTGGTTAACCTACCTCTTTGCCAAGGAAAACCTAAAGTGCGAAACCTACACCCTTGCCTTTACCTTCTCTTATGCCTACACCTTCTTCATCACCCTCAACCTCACTCTCGCCAACACCCCCACTTTCACCCCGGTGTTTCGCACCCTTTCCTTTACCTTATCTTATGCCGACACCTTCTTCATCACCCTCAACCTCACTCTTTCCAACACCCCCACTTTCACCCTGGCTTACTCGGATGCCTACACCTTCTAAGTATCCTATGTTGTATTATATTTTTCCTCTACCTTTACCCAAAAATTCACATCCTACACCCAAACCTTCACTACCTTCCAAAAAGGTAGTTAAACCCAAACCCTCACTACCTACCAAAAATATAGTTACACTAACATGGTCACTCACCTCACCCTCTTCACGAAGGTCACCCACACCTTCACCCAAACCAACCTTGACTTCTCACTATGATCCTTTGGTGGGATCTTATGATAACATCCTCACTCGGTTGTTAGAGACATATGCCACCTATCAAACCTTATGATCCTATCAAACCTAAACCAAAGTAGGGTTTTATGATACGAACATTTGCACCTATCATTTCTCACCAAGGCATGATGTTGAGGGTTATAAATCTTTTCAAAATATTCTCCTTAAGCTTTGTTATTTTGATGGTATTTTTGAACAAGACAATATATTGGAGGATGATCCTACTCTTTCTTTTCTAGTTTCCAAAAGAGCCTCTTTTCCTCTTCCCATTTTTGAAATTAACATGGTGTGTATTGCCACTCATTTACAACATGTGAATGACAAGGGAAAAGAGAAATTTGGTAACTCTTCTAGTTCTCCCTCTCATACCATTTCACCTACACCTCCCCCTAAGATAACCATCCTTGGGATGACACCCCCTATTTCTTCTAGGGTTACCTATTTTTAAATGATTAAAAACTTCATCAATCCCTATTGAAGATGTCTATATATGATCTGATTCATACATCCGATTCTCATCATCAGGCCCTCATTGAGGTCCTGTAATCCATCGAGGTACCACCCAATGACACTTCACCTATCACCACCATCATTTCTCTTCATCAGATTACTTCCATCAATTTCTAAATCATATATTTCCCCTTCACACACCGCTTATCCATATCCCACTCTTTTCATCTCCACCTACATCAATGATATTCATGTTAAACACATCATGATTAATGGGGGTGCTAGAATTCATATCAAATACTCTCATGCCTATGAAAAATGGGCATACTCACTAATTACATTTCTAGCAACCATGTCATGCTTCAATTATTTAATGATGTGTTAACACTACCCTTGACACTATTTTCCTCCACATTCACATGGGTCCCTAAATCATTCCTAAAAATTTCTGCATTATCAAAGGAGAGGTTCAACACAACATGTTGCTAGGTCATTCCTGGATTTACGCCATGGCTTGTATACCTTCCACCCTTCATTGTTTCCTAAAATTCAAATATGAAGGGGAAACTTACACCATTCAGGAATATCATTCCCCCTTAAAAATCTACAATATGCTTTAGTAGTTAGATTAAGTATCAATACCAATTAAGGTACCTATAACATCGACCACATATACAACTTTTGTCGCTTCACATTCCTCATCTAGCCCACCTAGAGACCCTTATTTTCCACCCTCTACCGATGCCAAATCTTCTCGACTTCAAATAGCTCATCAATATTGGCTACCTAAGTACCAACCACTAACCCCTTGGTAGGAATTTTTAACACCTTTCACTTGGAGAATAGTACCTCCTTACCATTGACACATTCCTTACTCCTCAGGAGTATGGAAAATAAAACAACACCCATGTTATAACCATCGTATAGGAGAATTCATAACCTATGACCCTCCTCACCTTCGTACTAACCTAAGTTCTAGAGGGGTCAACGTGGCCTCTTATTCTATTGAACCTCCCTTCCAAACCAAACCCTTTTCATATGATTTATCCTATCTCACCAAATCCAAATTTTCCCTTACTTTTCTTCATTATTACACTTGGAAATTCTTCACTTTGGTCACTACAAACAAGGTCATCATGTCATCATACCACCCAACACTAGGAAACAAAAATACCATCATGGTCCTGGATTTCATGATTATCCTCCTCTTAAGAAGGATCGTATCACCCTTGTGGAAGATGAAAAACATTCCCCACCTTCCCTGCCTATTACCCCACCTTCTCCCATAGATTTTATGGATCCAGAATCTATCTCATCTAACTTTTTTTTTTCATGAACACCATCTCCTTGGGACCTCTAACCTATCAACATGATGGTAAGGATTCCTCTTCCCTTTATCTTATTTATCCTAACATGATTGATGATGACATACATTCTATAAATGTCATTCAATGTCATGATGATGATTCTATTCGACCTATCTAGGTGTGGAGGATTCTAATATTCAAAGGTTGTTACCCATTGACTATTTCACTTGATTCTTAGACGTTTCTTTGAAGTGTTGTGAAATAGATAGGGTAACGGGTGTAGGAGGAATAAATTTTTGAATGTTGGTTGATGGGTTGTTGCATGCATATAACTTCGAACCCAGCCTAATTGTGAGAGCTTCCTTTTAACTAGGAGGAACTACCTATAATGGAAAACAAGACCACCAAAAGAATTAATCAATATGTGTAGTGAAATTCCTAGCGTGTGCTAGATCCAAGAAGTGTGATACTTCTTGACGACATTTGTCACCCACTATTTAACACAATTTAATGTAGGAAATAAAGTAAATCTTATCGTAGTTTGAAATGATTTAGGTATCTCACTTAAAACACAATAACAAAGATCTAATCTAACAGGATAGGTTAAAATAAGATCCAAAGGTCAAGTAACTAGTTCTGGGTCTCTACAGGTCTGACATAAGTCTCGGTGTAGATCATAGGCACATGAGGGTGATGGAGGATTAGGTGGATAGGTCAGCATTGCTCTGGGTTGTATGGGAAAATATAGAGAATGATACCGGTTAAGGGTGACTGATGACGTTGGGTGTAGCAAGTTTCAAGATTACTATGGAAAACCAGAATGCCATAGAATGGGTTTTGGGTCACCTTTATGTTTACAAAAAGGATTTTGGTTGGTCGAAATGAGGTATTTGGTAGCTTGGGTGGCATTTAGTGAGTTCTTAATGGGTATATGGAGGGGGAGTTGTGAAGGGGGTCAATGGGTGGCTAGGTAAACAATAGGTGATAATATAATGATGAAATGAAATGAACCAGAGAAGTATAATGTTTTACTTACTTGGATTCTGGTCCTGGATGCTTGTGAATGAGGGATGGAGGTGTTGGTAAGAGGTTGAAGGCTACAGGTGATCACCAATCGTAGGAGAGCTTCTACATGGGCTGCATGGGCATTCCTTTTGCTTGGTAAGATCAGATCATTATTGGGGTGAGTGTTGGATGGTTATGTAGAAGAAAATGCTTGATCTCCTTCCTTGCATGCATGTTCTTGCTGGAATTCATTCTAAGAAGATGTGATATCTCTCAAGGATGTGCACACACTATTTTCCAACCTTTTCCAACTTTTGCCAACCTTGAAAATAAGGTTGTTTTGGGGGTTAAAAGGGTAACCAACTGGTAGTTCCATCCTAACCTAGTGACAGCTTAAGGGTAACCAGGTGCCTGGCCAAGGTGGGATTTCCTAGGTTTACTAAACTAAGGAGATCCTCTTGATTTTCTTAGATCTCATATCGTTAACATATGGATTAAACTAGAATCTTCTTGTAAGCATGTAGGAATGTGGTTAGAGAGAATGTAGGCATTGATTTTTAGGGTTTTGGTAAGTCTTAGTTAGTTATGGAAACTTACTAAGAATAGGTCTTAGGGTGAGTTGGCCTGATGAGGTGTCTAGGTGAGGTGTATATGTGGATATTATCTAAATTAAGATATTTAAATAATAAATATGGTGAGGATAATGAATTAATTTAATTAAATTAATATTAGTGAGGTGAAGGGGGCTATGGCTAGGTTAATGTGATGAAGGGTGTTTATTTGTCGAGGGACCAAAGGGGAGTGTGACCTAATTTTAGTGTCTACATTTTTCCCCTTTTTGTTACATAGCTTGTATTGGTAAGTGAAGCTAGCAAAAATAATATGTGGTTGCTCCATGTGTGGGTGAAGGTGATCCCCTTTAAACTAGGAACCGACGAGGCGAAGGCGAAAGCAATAGAGTGGTTTGATAAAAGGTAAATGTGAGAAAGGGGAAGGTGGGGAATGGGGAAAAAGGGTTAAAGGTCTACTTGAGAAATTGAGGTAATTGGTCAGGGTCAAAGGTAGCAATAGTCAAACGCACACACATTTATTAATCAGCACACTACCGGGTTGAAGAACAAGAAAACTCTACATTTTATAAGGTCAAGTAGGATTATCTAAATGAGGTTTAAGTGATTCTAGAATCCAATGTATATGATATAATCAAGAAACACAACATAGGTTAGGCACGGGGTTGTTGAGGTATGTTCTAGTACACCAAAGGTAGGGTCAGGATAAATAGTCATGGCAATAGGGTAGGTAAGGTCATTAGGTCAACAATATAGGGAACAATACCGTAAGGTATAGCAAACACATGAGTTCAAAGGTCACTAGCGATGGTCCAGGGATAAATATCTAGGTCATGACATGGGTAAGGCCAAGGTAGGGGTAGAATAATGAGTCCCCAAAGGATAAAAAAGGGAGGTAGCAAATGATGAGGTCAGGAAGGTGAGGTAAATGGTTTGGGTAAAGGTGGGGTGGGGTAAATTATCGGGGTGAAGGTTGGGTAAGGTAAAAAATGAGATGGGGGTAGCGTAAAAGGCTAAAATTTAGGGTAATGTGCGGAGTGATGGACATGAGGAGATAGTCATGTATATTGTATAGAGATACACATTTATTTATATGATGATATACATGATATGTTTTGATTTGTTGATGTGGTGATGAGATTTTCAATTTATTGGTGCATTGATGAGATTTTGATTTATTATTTTGATATAGAAAAAAATTAGGTGAGTTAGGCATGATGGAGTCAGGTTGGTTTAGGCATGGATCGAGTCAGGTCATAGGTATGGTTGAGTTAGGTTTATTAGGCATGATGGAGTCAAGTTGGTTTAGGCATGGATTGAGTCAAGTCTTAGGCATGGATTGAGTCAGGTCATAGGTATGGTTGAGTTAGGTTTATTAGGCATGATGGAGTCAGGTTGGTTTAGGCATGGATAGAGTCAGGTCTTAGGCATGGATCAAGTCAAGTCATAGGTATGGTTGAGTTAGGTTTATTAGGCATGGTGGAGTTAGGTTTTTTTAGGCATGGATCGAGTCAGGTATTAGGCATGGATTGAGTCGGGTATTAGGTATGGTTGAGTTAGGTTTATTAGGCATGGTGGAGTTATGTTTATTTAGGCATGGATCGAGTTAGGTCTTAGACATGGATCAAGTCAGGTTATAGGAATGGTTGAGTTAGGTTTACTAGGCATGGTGGAGTTAGGTTTTTTTAGGCATGGATCGAGTCAAGTTATAGGCATGGTTGAATTAGGTTTATTAGGCATGGTGGAGTTTGGTTGGTTTAGGCATGAATCAAGTTAGGTCATAGGTATGGTTGAGTCGGAGTTGTAGGTATGGTTGTGATTCATTATTTTATGCAATGAATGATAATATAGGTCATACGTGAGATGTGGTATAATCTATGCATAGTGATGATAAAGAAAGGGTAGGTGTAATAAATGTATGTTGTGATAAGGATTAAAATATGAAGCAACTTGTTATGTATGTGGTTTAATTTCCAATGTTGGGTATAAAAGGGAGACTAAGTGAGGTGTGATTTAATGTCGGGAATATTGAAGATGAATTGTTTAGGGTTGAGAATGGCCAAGCTAACCTCCAAGGGCCATGCCCTCGAGTGCTACCTACATAGTCCTAGTGAAAAGGACCTCAGCTGATGTAGTTCTCCCATGAGCTAGGGAAGAAGATGAGGAGGTATGAAAATGAGTTAGTAAGTTTTAGGCATGGTGTGGGTTTAGTTTTGTTAGGTGTGGGTGGGTTATAGGAAAATTAGTGTAAGTGATGTCAATGGTGATTTTGAATGTGGGAAAAGAAGAAGATAGATTACCCTAAAAGTAAGAATCAAGGACCAAGTCTTGTATAAGGTAATAAAAACGTAAACAATGACAACTAAAAGAGAGGAGGGGGTAATAAAGCCACTAGGATTGGCGAGGATCATATCGAGTATATCACACCTGAAAGAGGTGATGAACGTAAGACCCTAAAGACATTGCATGATTGATTGTTCTATGGTGAAAAGTAGTCACATGATCACCAAATGTCATGGTTTCTAAGAGGTCCCTTGAGGCAGTAGGAAATGGGAATGGGAATGGTAAGAAGGGTGAAAGGTAGTTAATTTTTATATGGTGTAGGTAGTATGCATTTCGAGCAAGAGAACCTAGGTCACAATGGGAAATTACATGACTAAAAGGCTTGTTGTTTTGACTTATAATTGAGATAGAATAATCAAGGGGGAAGTTTATATGAGATGAAGAAAATTTAACTCCTTGAGGTCTTTGTGAAGCTGATCAATGCAGGAAGCTTCGGTGGCTCTCATTTTTTAGAGCTTTACATAGATGTCCTTCAAGGATCAGTCTATTTAAAATAGTAATTGTCGAGAGGAAGATGTCCTTTTGAGATAGTCATATTTTGATTGGAAGTTTGACTCAAGGAGTTATATCCCATATGAGGGATTTACAAGTCATAGAAAAGACCAAGGTGGAGGATAGGACTCTCATGCAAAAGGAATGGTGAAACGACCATGGGATTTCATCTAAAGGTAGACAAAAAGTATCCATGAGAATCATGCTATGTGCAGCACCGTGGTACACATATTTAAGAGAAGATAACAAGTGACAGTACTCACATTATTCTTGTTTAATCGTTAGTGAGGTGTATGAAGTGAAGAGTGCTCAAGGGATGAGCATGGAAAGAGACAAAAGTTGAGGTAGGAATACAAGTCAATAATAGAATGGTCAAAGATGTAAGGCATTAAGGGGCTCAGGTTCGGGTTTACCATCGAGTGAAGATAAACGATAAGCACCTGATCCATAAGTATGAGTCATGATGTATGGTCCAAGCCAATTAGGAGAAAATTTGTCTCGTTTGATTTTTTCTAATTTAGTTGCATGTTGATTTTATTTTAGGACAAGGTCACCGACTTGGAAGGTTCATGCATGGACACGTTTGTCATAGACATGTTTGATACATTTTTGGTAACCTTGAAGGTGGTCAAGAGCATTAAGACAATTTTCGTCTAATAACTCAAGCTATGCTAAATAGTCTTGATGAAATTCATCATCATTGAACATGTCATTGAGAGAAATGTGAAGTGAGGGAATTTAAAATTTGAGAGGTAGAACAACCTCGTGTGGCCACAAAGTGGAAGTGTGAATACTAGTGCGGTATGCCCACAAGGCAAAAGGAATGTGCATATGCCAATCCTTCCCAGTATCATTAACCACTTTCATAAGAATTTTGTTTAGGGTTTTGTTAGTGGATTCGGCCTAGCTGTTGGTTTATGGGTAATAAGGTGATGAGAAACTAAGATGAATGCCAAAGGCATCACAAAGTTTTTGCAATGTTTTGTTTTTGAATTGTTTTCCATTATTAGTGATGAGGCGATGAGGAACACGAAAGTGACAAATGATGTAATGATTGATGAACTCACATATTTTCTTGGATTTCATGGAGATGAGTGGTATGGATTCAACCCATTTTGTATAGTATTTAGTAGCAGTGATGATCCATTGATGGCACTGGGAGGAATGGGGGTTGAACTCTCCGACAAGATCCAAACCCCATTGAGTGAAGGGCCAAAGGTCACGGATAACCTATAAGGCATTGACTAGGTGTATGATGAAGATTGGAATGTTGTTGGAATTTTGCACAATGTTTGATGTAGTCGTAACAATCATGGTTAAGGGTTGGCCAAGTAATAGTCTAGGTGAAGAATACACTTAGAATGCAAGAAGGCCACCGAAGTGACCTCCACATATGCCATCATGAACTTCCTAAATGGTATAATGAATTTCAAAAATTGTGAGGTATCATAAGAGAATACCATCAAATATGTACTTATAGAGGATTCCCCTAGGATAACGTTGAGAGATGTTTTTAGGGCACGTTTTCTATTATGGGTGAGATCAAGAGGTAAGATGGAGAGAGAAAGGTAGTCGGAGTATTATTTTTACCAAAGGTCACTTGGGTCGAAGGTGACAGTTCCAATGGAGTAAACATCATGAGATAAATAAGAAGGTGATTGGAGGTTTTGTACGATGACAAAGATTTTAGAATCAGTGGGTGAAGTGGGTATTTGGGAAGCTAAACAGGCCATAGTATCTGTAAATTTTTTAGTTGAATGTGGGATGGTTTCAAGGGTGTAATTGTCAAAGGTGTTCAAAAGTATGTCCACATGATGTTTATACTTTCGAATCATCTCGTTGCGATAGTGGTATATACCATTGAATGGGTTTATGACCAATTGAGAATCACCAAATATGTTGATTGATTTGACATCTAGGGTATAGGTGGCTTGAAGACCTAGTACGATTGCTTCATATTTGGCAATGTTTTTTGTATAATCGAAGTCTAATTTAAATACAAAGGCTTGGGTTAACCATCAAGAAAAATGAGGATGACACCAACCCCACCCCCATGCTAACACTTTGAACCATCGAAGAAAAGTGTCATTTGGTAAGGGGTTCATCCCAGAAAGAGTTGTAATTGACTCATTTGGAAAGTCACAATTGGAAGGTTGATCCCCATAAATAGGTGCGTCGGCCAATTGGTCGCTGAAATCTTGGCCCTTGATGGACTTTTCATGAATGAATTTGAGTTCAAGATAAGCTAAAAGAATAAGCCATCATGTGACACACTGATTTTGATAAAGTTTGGCGTACATGAAGTGTAAGGGGTTGGTGTCGGTCACAACATAGGTTTTGTGGTTAAGTAGGTAATGGTGGAGTTTAGTGACAACGAAAACTAAGGCTAAGTTAATTTTTTTGGGATGGGTGTATTGGGTTTTGTAATCCAAAAGAGTACGACTTATGTAATAAACTACCTGCTCCCTATGTTTTTCATCACGATGAGCAAGCATGGCTCCCAAGGAGTGATCGGTAGTTGAGATATATAGGTAAAAAAGGTTGATCATCTTTAGGTGGGATGATTATGGGTGGTTGGAGAAGGTATTGTTTTAAGGTCTCAAAAGCTTTATGTCAGTCATCATCCCATTTAAAAGAGACATCCTTCTTGAGAAGATGATGAAATGGTTGGCACCGATAAGATAATTGTGAAATGAAATGGTGAATAGACTACAATTTACCCTTCAAGCTATGGAGTTTTCTAATATTAGTAGGTAGAGGTATTTTGAGAATAGCCTTGACTTTAGCAGTGGTCAACTTTTATACCACGTAGGGAAATGATAAAGCCCAAGATATTTCCCGAGAGAACTGCAAAGACACACTTCTTTGGTGAAGGTGAACGTAATATTTAATGAGGTGGTAAAAATAATTTTTAGGACAAGAAGGTGCTCGAGTGGCACTTAGATTTGGCCAAGAGATCATCCACGTAATCTTCCAATATGCGATGCATGATGTCATGGAAGATGTAAATCATAGCCCGCTGATATGTGGCACCAAAATTTTTAAGGCTAAAAGGCATGAATCAATAGCAAAAGGTCCCCCAAGGGGTGATGAACGAGGTTTTGTGTTGATCCTCCGGGGCAAGCAAGATTTGGTTGTAACCTGAGAAGCTATTCATGAGTGATAGCATCTCATGGCCAGCGATAAGGTCAACCAACTGGTAAATACTAGGTAAGGGAAAGTCATCTTTCGAATATGTTAGGTTGAGGTCATAGAAGTTTATGCAAATACAGAGTCCCCTTTTCACCTTAGTGACATGGGGACAATGTTAGAAATCCAATGAGGATAATCAATGGGTAGGAGAAGGAAAGCGAAAGAAGGCACTCGAAATTCTTCTTTAACAAGAAAGGCAATGCTTGGGTGCATTTTCCTCATCTTTTGTTTGATGGGTTTGGCATTGGGAATGGTTAAAATATTGTGGACCACTATGGTGGGGTTAATACTAGGCATTTCGTGTAAGACTAAGAAAAATCATGGTTATGATATCTAAGAAATGAAGTGATGGATTCTGTTCAACAACATATAAAGACTAACCGATCTTTAGGATGTGCGGGTTGTCCCGAGTATGAATGTTGATCTCGATAGTCAATCCATTCAACATGGTTTGTGTCTTAGAAGGTAACAACTAATGAATATATGATTCTTCTACACCAAGGTAGGTGAGTATAGATTCATCATCCTAACATTGAATGATATTAATTGAAGGTGTATCATCATCGATCATTTTAGGATACAGGAATGGAAGAGTTGATAAGTCGAGGCCCTAAAGAAATGGTGTTTATGAAAAAAATTAGGAGGGATAGACATGATCCATCAACTCCATCGGTGAGGTTGGTGATGAAGGTGGAGTAGGTGAATAATGTGGAGAATGGATAGTGTCCTTAATGAGTTCAATGCGAGCCTGTTTGGTAGGTGGTTCAGAAAGCCGATACCACTATGGTCATTATGTTTGTAGGTGGTACATGGAATAATGGTATGGTGGCCTTGCTCATAAAATCCAAAACCAAAACCCTTCCTTGAACATCAGTGTAGGAAGGTGTGGGCAAAATAGTGATTGGTAGCTGATTGGAAGTCAGCGGAAAATGGGTGGGTTTGTGACGGTGATTTGGGTGTGTAAGTTGTAGTATCAAGTCCCCCATAAGTGAGACTAGTATGGAGATGAGGAGGACCATAAAGGAGGAATTCTTCTATGTGGTGATCATAACGAGGGTGTTGGTGAAGGATTCCATACTCTTGTGGAGTAATGAATGTGTTGAAACTGTATAAAGCGGTATTCCCTAGAGTGAGGCATTGAAAAATGCCTTCCAATGGATCGAGTGGTTGGTATGTAGGTTGCTGGAATAGACGATGTGTTGGAGGTTGATGCAGAGGTAGAGCTGACAGATTGGGAGGCTAATGGGTCAGCCATAGAGGTTATAGGAGTGGTAGGAATGGAGGAGGTATGTGCGGTTGAGGTAGTGACTATACCTTTGGTAAGTGGAGGTGTAGGTGAAGTGGTGGTGGTCACAGAGGTAGATGCTTTAATGGGTATTAGCACATCATTGGGTCGATAAAGCATGTTGCATGTTTTAAAAGGGGATGGATCAACTGGAATGGTATAGGTGTGCCCTTCATGTTAAAACTTTACACAACGATGCAAAGTGGAAGGGACGTAACCCATGAAACAAATCCAGAGTCTACCAAGAAACAAGTTATATTGGAATTCCCCTCCAAGACATAGAATAGTTCTGGAATAGTGTGGGGGCCCACACAAATGTAGAGGATGACAAGATGACTAGTGTAGAGGTAATAACATCATTGAATGAATGTAACATGATAGGATGTTATGCACGTAATTATCAGGTATGTGCATTTGAGTGAATGCATGGGATGAAATGATATTAATTATAGCACCCCATCAATCATCACACGTCATACCTATATGTCATTGATGTGGAAAAAGATGAAGAGGGACATGTCTAGGCCATCATTTTGGTGTGGCATGATCTCTTCCTTTGAGAAACTAAGGGAGGGTAATTGGTGAATAGGGTGGGGTGCAGATGAAGGTGGTAATTTAGTGAGAGAGGCTACATGATGGGGTGTGATAATGGAGGCTACAAGTGTAGGGTCATTGGGTAAAACCTTAGTAGATTTAAGAACCTGTTGGTATCCAAATTTTTTCTCCTTTTTAGTCTGAGCCACACCATAGATGTGTCATGGAGCTTAAAGATAGATTAGACCATGTTGTATGTTGTTGGTAGTCGGGGTATGGTCTAGATAGCACTCAGGTTTGTGGAGAAATGGATAGCACTCCAATAGGACTTGATCTTGTCCTAGCTATTTTAGATTGTGCCTTGCAACCAAGGTAAGAGGACCTATTTTTAACCTTATGATAGTGATGGAGATGAAGATGTCCTTCTCTTTTCTTGAAATTCTGATATGGATAGCTTAATGAAAACATGATCAACACCCCATATCTGAATTATCACAAGTTTTCACTTCTCAAAACATGGGTATGTTCTCATAACAAGGCAAAGGTTACTAGAGACATTGGAAATCCTGATCTGTTATGCATACTTTTGCAAATAGATTTTGATCTTATGTGGGTATACACATGCAAATCAAGGATAGTACATGATAGGATCTTTGTTGTTAGATGATTTTTTGGAGGGGATTGACAAGAAAAACTAGGATAGATCATGTCTTTGACAATTTGTACAATACTTGAACACCTATCATATGAAATGCCTAAAATAATCGAGTGTTCTTTCAACCAAAAGAGGTGCAAATGGAATCCCAGAGTTGCACTCTTCACACAATATTTAAGAACTCACCACAAAATCTTGAAGTAAATAACTCAATTAAATACAAAAATCCATGATCAAACCACACCTAAGGTATCCCCAAAGGCTTACAAGAAATCTCTACCGTCAAGGAAGGTAAAGTGATTTTAAATTTGTTTATCTCCTTATTAGATGAAAGAACTTATAATTATGATATTGTAAATGCCACTAAACTATCAACTATAAATGGAGATCCTGTGTGACTTCTAAATACTTTCAATGCAAGATTGCAACAAGAACAATAAAATTTATTTGCAGACATTTAAAACTTGATAACATACATCATATTGCCCAAAAGAAAACACAGATTTGATTCAAAACTTGTTAGATTCAACAACAAGGGAGAGTTACATGAACAATCTCAGAGCTGTGTGATGGATATACACTTGTAACCAACTCACATACATGAATTTACAACACATGAGACATTAACCTGGTTCTTTGGTGGATTTCTTAGAAAATGATCTTTCTCTCATAATTTTCCCATAATTTTCAACTCCTCCTTACTATTTCTCCAAAATGTGCTATATACCCTATGCCACATTGAAGCCTTCCTTCCCAAACAAAGAATATGACATGGGATCAAGTTTGTTACAACAATTCCTCATGATTTAATGAAAATGACATCAACGAAAAACAATCAGAAGTGCCAGTGTGTGCAAAAAGGATTAAATCATTACAAATATTTAGATAATTATTCATCCCTGGAGGCACATTTGTTATCATTGAGGCATGTAAACACCTTTGACTCATCATTTTCACCTTTTACCTTTTCAAATTACCTCTGCAACTTCTAATTTTGACATTTCACATTTTTTCATGGGCCCGAGAAAAAAATTACATCAAAAACACTATAGATAAAAAAATTAAGTCATGAAAATGATGCCAATGTTCTAAGAAGGGAAAGACGACACAAAATCAGATAATATTTGATGAAATTTGATGTAGAAACATGATTTCCAAGCTTCTTGGAGCTCCCATCAGTAGCCAAAACAAATAGATGCATAGAACCAGTCGATCTTACATCAAATTTTAATACCAGCCCTCCACGTGGAAGATGAGATCCAAAAATAAGCTTAGTATTACCCTTTTTAAACTTTGGATAAGGTGGGAAACATGTAAAAATTTATTTGAAATCAATTCAGACTCCTTTTTGACTTTTTGACATTTTGAAAAATGGAAAAAATTGACCTTTTCCTCCACCCCTCGCCTTTGAATTTTAGAGTGACACGTGGGATATGGTGGGTCCCATTGAAATCGCGCTCAATTCTCGTGCATTTTGAGCTTTTTGGAAATTGGGAAAATTTTACCTTTTTTCCCCGCAGCCTGAGACCTCCAATTTTTTCCCTTGCCACGTGTCTCCTTGTGATTCACTAAGGGGCCAACACTTCAAATTTTGATTTTAAACCCCTTTGTGAAAAAGGGAAAAAATCCCCTTCTACCTCCGCTAGCCCGCCGTCCCATCTTGCTCTATTGGACATGTGTCCACCTATGATTGGTGCAGAGCCATTCTTCATTTTGTACCTTTTAGACAACAAAGGCCAAAAGTTATAAAAATTCCTTCAGCCCCTTCCTCTACCTTTGTCCCTTTTGGACACACGTCCTTTCTTAATTCATTACGGAGATTCGGCCCAAAATTTTAATTTAGTCCCCCTTTTTGCTAAGGAAAAATTTCAAATTTTCACCTGCTAGGCCGCCGACCCGCCTAAAACTGATGCCGCATGTCCTCCTCTAATTGGAGCGGGGAGAAAACTGATTTTGAAATTTATAAATTTAGAGCCAAAAACTCTAAGTCCCTTCACCATCCACATGCCCTCAAACAAAAATATGTGCCACGTGTGCTCTCCCTATTCACTGCGGGCCTTTGGGCCAAAATTTGATTTTGAAAATTTTGCATAATGAAATCAAAATTTCCTAAGGACTTTTCCACCCGCCAATCCCTAGCCAATCAAAACATGCCATGTAGGCACTTCTTGCAGAAGGCAGAGCCACGGATCAATTTTTTTTTGTGCCAAAATTTCAAAAAATGACAACTTAGAAATATTTCCCGACACCCCTTGGCTAATAGGACCTTGCCACATTTCCATTACCTTGAGATGATTAATTTGATGGGAAAATGACATCCGTATGACCATCAAAATGTGAAAATTTAAAGGATGCTCTAGAAATCAAAATTTTCAACAAGGATTGCAATTTTTTTAATTTTAAAACAACTGAATCATTTTTTGACATTATTTTCAACCTTGGGACCAGATTTTAAAATACAAACAAGTATGAATTGGTCAAATTCAATTTTTTACACGATCTGGTAAAGGGAAAACAACACAACCCACAAATTGGAAAAACCTAGGGCACAAATAAGAGAACACATGGATTTTTCTTTTAAACAAGGGAAAAACAACAAGTTTAGGGGTAATTTACAACATTCAACTAGAGGGGATGAATTATAGATCACCAATTTGAGAAGTAAAACATTTCGAGAAATAAATTGACATGAAAATTACGGCACACTATGCAAGCTCAGTAAATGGCAACAACATAGGCTCATGCTTGGGGATGGGAACTTCCAGTGGGTTCCATAAGGACAAAATGTAGACCAAGTGCCAAAATACAATTGGGCAAAGGAGTCAACACGTAAGGCAGAAAAAACTAGAACCACCACCAAAAATGAACTTAGAAAAAAAAGAAGAATGGCAGTCGAAGAAGGAAGGGCAAACCACACACCACAAAAAACCAAAAATAAAGAAAAAACAAAGGCTATACAAGTCTAAAATTTGTGCATACCTCAACCTCGGGGATTAATCCAAAAAAATTAAATGTCTTCCATTAACAAGCAGCTCTAGCAATTCCCCATCTTGATCTTTGAGAAAAAGGTATGTTCACCAATTCGATATCAATGGCATAAGGTCCCATCCATAATGCATCAAATTTTCCATGCTTGCCCTTGTCTTCATGCCTACTATCCCACAACAAGACCAGATCTCCAATATTGAAGGCTCTAGAGTGGCCTTCTTGTTAAAAAATATCTTTAATTTTTCTCTAAATTTGACATGCCTTTGATGGGATGCTCTTCTCTCCTCATCAAGCTCAATAATTTGATTGATCATTGATTCATATGGGCTGAGCTCTTGATCTTCCAATTGTTGGGAAAACTAAAATGAAGATAACTGTAGGTGTAAGGGCAGAAAATCCTAAGTTCCATACACCAATTCAAATGGGATTTTACCAATAGCTCTTTTAGGAGTTATTCTATCAGCCCAAACTACAAATTTCAACTGTTCACCCCATTTCTTCTTATTTTGCTCCAAGGTTCTTCTAATGATCTTCAAAAAATTCTTATTTTTGGACTCTACTTGTCCATTACCTTAGGGGTTATAGTTTGAAGAATAAGCTATCAACCCAAACTACAAATTTCAACTGTTCACCCCATTTCTTCTTATTTTGCTCCAAGGTTCCTCTAATGATCTTCAACAAATTCTTATTGCTAGACTCAACTTGTTTATTCCCTTGGGGGTTATAGTTTGAAGAATAAGTCAGATTGATTTCATATTCATTGCACATTGCCATTAAAGGTTTAACTCTAAAACATAGGGCATTATCAACTACAATTTTGATGGGACTCCAAATCTACATATGATTTGATTTAACAAGAAGTCCATTACCACTTGGTGTGTTGCCTTTTTAGATGGGATCGCTTCAACCCACTTTGTAAAATAATCAGTGGCTATAAGAATCCACTTATGGCCAACACTGGAAGGATATGAAATCTCACCAATGAAGTCCATCCCCCATTGCTTGAAAGGAGATTCAATTGATATAAGCTGCAAAGGAAGGGGGCCTGATGCTTTCAGTCTTCCAGAGAAATGTTGGCAACTATCACATTTTCTAGCTAGTCGGGTTATATCTTTGAAAAGAGAATGCCACCAATAACCATCTCTCAAAATCTTATTTGTTATTACTCTTCCAGCAAAGTTTTCTCCATAAACTCCCCTATGGAAATCAACAACTATTTTGGAAGCTTCATCTTCAGTTATACATTTTAAGAGGACACCTTTAGGGTTCTACCAAGCTAGCTCAAGGTCTGTGATGATATATTTTTGAGAAGCTAGCTTGAGGGCTCTTTTCTTATTTTTATTTAAATGATCAAGACAGCAAAGGTGTCTAAGGTAAAATATTACATCCTTGTACCACTCAGAATTCACCAACTTTTCAAGCACATCTATCCTCTCTTCCTCTAGCTGATTCACTTCCATGCTCTGCAAGTTACTCTCAGCCATGAGCTTAGTAAGACCCAAACCTCTTACCAACTTTGTGGTTTGGATGTCCATATCATACTTCTACAATTTTTTCACCCATCTACATCTTTTACTTGAGATCTCCATCTCTAACAAGATGTCTTTCACCATGGTGTGGGGAACATACGCAACAAATTTTGAACTCAATATATAAGGCCTGAAAACTTTTGTTGCTTTCACCAAGGAAAATGCTTATTTTTCCATGATTGTATACTTTAACTCAATAGCTTGTAAAGCCTTGCTAAAGAAGGAAATAGGCCTCTTAGCCCCATTCTCATCCTTTTGCAGCAAAATAGAAGCAATGGTATACTCAGAGGTAAAGGAAAATGTTTGGAAAGGCCTCTTATAGTTTGGGGTTGCTAAAACAGGTGCATGTTTAAGTGCATCCTTAATTCCTTCAAAAAATTGAATGGAATCCTCCTCTCACCTGATAACTTGGTCCTTCTTTAGCATGCTTGTGATTGGAAGAGTCAACTCAGCAAAGTTGGAAACAAACCTTCTAATAAAGTTAATCTAAACAGAGAAAGTATGGATGCCTTTCTTGGTTCTTGGGATAGGTACTTTGTTAATTGCTTCCACTCTCTCAGGGTCTATCATAACACCATATTTTGACACAATGTGACCAAGAAGCTTAGCCTTTTGCACACCAAAATGACACTTCTTTGGATTAAGAGAAATTTCATAATCCCTACATCTGATCAACATCTTCTCCAAGTGTTGTAAATGATCACCCTCTTCCTTGAAAACACAGTCACATCATCTTGGTAAACTGTAATGAACTCATTGATGTAACCAGCAAAAGCAACATCAATTGATCTTTAAAAAGGGGCACTAGCATTCATCAAATGAAAGGGCATCCTAAAAAAAACATATGTTCCCAAGGAGTAGTTAATGTTGTCTTAAGTCTTTCTGATTCTTTGACAACAACTTGATTATATCCGAGAAAAACCATCCAATGTAGAAAGTAACTCGGCACTATCACAAGTTGCAACATATTTTCCATATTTTGCAAGGGATAGTTGTCCTTCATGAATGATTTATTTAGATTTCTAAAATCCACACAAATTTTGATGTCTCTGTTTTCCTTTTTGACTGGCACAAGGTTTGCAACCCAAGATGAATACCTAGTGGGCTGAATAATACCCCCATCTCTCAACTTCCTTAACTCCTCTTGCATTTTCATGGAGAGAAGTGGATTAATTGGAATTTTCCTCTATTTGAATGGTTTGGCATTTGTTTCAAGAGGGATCTCATGCTGAAATAAATCTTCTCTGTATGCTTTCAGCTTTGAATAGGACCAAGCAAGGCAATCTTGATATTTTTTCAAGAGTTGGGCATAGGACTGTTTTTCTTCTTTACTTAAATTGCTGCCCAACCAAACCTTCCTTGGTTTTTCCTTTGTTCCCAAGTCATGCTCTTCCACATCCCTTGAGGCAGACATGTTTCTATTTATGATGCAATTAGCATTTCTAAAATTTGACTCAAGTGTTACAAGACCTCTAGGAATGGTGTTTTTTTAATGGATGATATCTTTACCAAAAAAGTTTCTCTTCCTTCATTTATGCATACTAATGGATCCCAATCAATATTATGATTTGTAAAATTACCTTGGTTTTTTAAGAACCTTAGCACTTGAGAATCATCATAAAAACTTTCCAATGTTTCACATTATCGTGATAGGATAATTTAGCCTAGTTAGCACTTCAATATTATATTCATAATATGGTGAAATAGTGCAATCTCCAAACCTAGAACCAAACACTTCCAACTTGTCAGTAGTAGCATTAAGAACTCTATCATGATACAAAATTTTAAAGGAATCAAACATTTCAATTAGATCCCAAACCCCATGCATATATTGTTTCATACACTGATTTTTGTAGAAGATACATGTCTTCTTATTTGTTTGAAAACCAGCTCGAGTCTCCTTTCAAAAAATATCTTTCACTCCATACTTCCATGTAATTCTTAACCCCAACAACAATGCATCATACTCAAAAACATTGTTAGTGCATTCAAAATTAAGTTTGAAGGAAAAAACAAACTCTTCCAAACTAGGAGAAAGCAGAACTATACCAGCACCATTTCCAAATTTGGAGAAAGCTCCATCAAATAACAAGGTCCAAGGAGAACCTACCATATCAAGGCACTTTGATCTATCCATCTTGTGTTCTTTTCCATTAGCAAAACCAATGAAATTCTCAGCATCTACATCAGCAAACAACACTTCATAGGAAGCATTGTTGGGATCTTCAATTAGGTGCAACATCTTCTTTTCACCATAAATTTTGACAAGGCTTCCCTCAATGGGAATGGTGGCAAAAGACATATCCATCTGAATGCTACCACCAACACTTGTAGCCCATTTTCTTGACAAAAGCATACCCCATTTGGTAGGGTAGTCAACAATTACAACATCCAGTTTCAAATTCTTACCTAGATAGGCTACAAGTTGCACTACCAAACCCTTCACACAACCAACCACCGGCACTTCCCTTGAATCCATGGTAGTAAAATTCCCATATACAGATATCACTTTGATATCCAACTCATTCATGAATGCTAGAGACATGACATTACATGATGCACAGAATCAAACATACAATTGTGAAGTAGCCTATCTTTTATGAGAAAAGTTGTGAAGAATGGATCAACATTCAACTGAGAATCAACCAAAGATGTCCCCAAGTATACCTCAGGTGTCTCTCCTAGATCTTCTACTACTGGTGGTGTTTCAAAGTCAACAATGATCTGAGGTGGAGTTTCAACAACATTTACATTTCTCTGGAGTAACCTTCTCTTCTTATGCTCAGGAATTCTAAGCAACTCAATTATTGGAACACTCACTTTAATTTGGCTCAATACTTTGGATATGTCATATGGAACATTCTTTGGTAGGAAAACATTGGAAGGGAAACAAGAAGATTCATTAGATGGAGAAGGATTTTTGGCAGCTTGGGCATGAGGAGGACTGTAATTTTTGTTTGGGACAACAAAACCTTTGGCAAGTGTTTCTTCCTAGGAATTTCTTTGGGAATGCTTGTGAGCAAGGGTGTTTTAGTTTTGGCTTGAGGCCCAACTCCCTTAACAACCTTGTTTCTAGTGTTATAATATTTTTCTTGAGCTATAACAACATTCATAAAAATTGTCTATCTTCCTCCGAAGGGATACCACCATCATACTTCTTAATCATCAAAGCTCTTAAGAATTCAAAGTCATTGTTAGGAATTTCAAAAGCTTGCACTACATCAACTTCAAGAGCATGAGGGGAAAGAGAGACTTGTACTAGTTTGATGCAATCCCAAAAGGTATCAGTAATCCTAGCACTTATTACTTCGGTAGATGTTGCTCCTCCTTGTGAGCTTGAAGAATAGCCCATCATGTAAATATCATCATCAGTTCCATCCTCATTATCAACTTCACCAACCCGCTGGTCCACTTCACATGGAGGATGAGAAAGGAAACATCTATCACACCAATCCATATCAGCAACTTCATCAACAACAACAACCCCGGGCAGTTAGGGGTCGGGGAACCAATCTACTTTCATGTGCTTGGGGTTGTCTATTTCCTCCTCCCATAAGTCCTTTACCTCTATCATCTACCCTTTGATCACCCCTAGGATTATTTCCAAATCTATCTTGTGGTTGCTTCCTAGGCTGACCTTGTGAAGTCTGCCTAATTCCTTTCTCATCCCGGGCTAATTTGTATGTGATTTCTTTGATAGCTCCTACAAAATTTTTCACAACCTCTTCTAAATCAACACCTTTGCTAGATTGAGGGTTTTTAGGGTTTATCAATTTTACACCATATCTCTTGAAATGTTTCCCAATTTCTATAATATTGTTCTCAATTTGAAGTTCCATGGAGAAAGCTTGTCTTAGATTGGTTATGTTCTTATCTCTTAAGTAATAGCATGCCTTCTTATCAAATGCATCTCGCATACTTGATTAAACAAGATTAATCACAAGGCCGCAGATTAACTCGACATCCTTCTCAAAGTTTTGTTAAACCTTGTGTTGAGGTCATGGACTGATTCATTAGGGTTCTTCTTGATATTCTCAAACTCGAGATAAAAGAAATATAGGATTAGTCCTATCACCATATTGCAACCTAAATGCATTTTTAATTTCATTCCATGAATCAATAGAATTATTAGGTAGATCCTTGTACCAATCCCTAGCATGTTCTTCTAGTGTATGAATAAAAAACTTAAGATATACATCTTCAAACTCTATATCAAAATATTCCATCATATTATCAAAAAATTTGAGATGCTGATCACTAGTAATAACATTGTTACCCCGGAATTTTGGAAATCTATTTCGACATCTTGTGGGATAGCATTTGGGTAACCATCCATTCCTCTAAAATTTATAGGACCAAAGGTTTTAACAACAAATAGAGTTCTAGGATGCTCCATATTTTTGGTGGTGGAGGTGATCTTGGAGGTGAAACAAGCTAATGAGGAGTGCAAGGTCTTAGGGACTCAAGAATGTGATTCACAAGACTGGTATTCTCTAAGTACTGATTTTCTTGGAAAGTTTTACTTGAATTAAAACATAGAGGTGTAGATTAGAGAAGGAGCTTACTAGGTATAGTAGAAGGGCCTTCACTAGCTAAGGAAAATAGGTTTATGAGAGGATTTCTTGAATCAAAATCACTTGAAGAAGAATGATAATCCTCTACCAAAGGATGATCTCTCTCACTAATGGCTATATATTTGCCTAATGTCTGACCTTTAACCACTTTCCAAACTCTTCTCCCTTCCAACTCTGAGTTTCTTCAATCTGAGAACAATTTCTTAGTAGAGTCTCTAAGGAAGAGAGATCTTCTTCCCTCCAATTTTGTAGAGATCAGCAACACAAAAATAAATGACAGAAAGATTAAGACACTGGTATTTTCAAGATCAAATCAGCATGGAGTCACAACTAAGGAATTTCACCTTAGTTGTGCAATAATGCAGATAAAAAATATGTCAAATGTTTGCTAGCACTGAATTTTTTTGAAAAGCCTTATAAATTAGACCTTGTTCTTCTTACATTAATCAATCACAATGTAAGAAAAGTGTATGAACTACTAGTAAATGGAAAAAGTGTAGACAAAACTTGAAACCCTTGTTTAAAAAACTTGCAGATCTGAAATATAGAATGATATTTTAATAATGTAGTAGATCAAATACTTGAATACACAAATGCTCAAACTCCTCAAACACTTAAAAACCACCAAGAATTTCCAAGAAGTCCCCGGAAATGGTGTCACTCGTGTTGGTATCCAATTTTTTCTCCATTTCAACTGAGTAGCACCATAGATGTGTCATGGAGATTAAAGACAGATTAGACCATGTTGTAAGTCATTGGTAGCTGTGGGGTATGGTCTACCTAGTACTCAGGTTTGTGGAGAAATGGATAGCACTCCAATAGGACTTGTTCTTGTCCTAGCTATCTTATGATGTGCCTTGCAACCAAGGTAAGAGGACCTATTTTGTAACCTTGTAATGGTGAAGGAGATGAAGATGTCCTTCTCTTTGCTTGAAATTATGTGATGGAGACCTTGATGAAAACATGATCAACACCCCAGATCTAAACTCTCACAAGTTGTCACTTCTCAAAACATGGGTATGTTCTCAAAACAAGGCAAAGGTTACTAGAGACATTGGAAATCCTAATCTATTATGCATACTTTTGCAAATAGATTTTGATCTTCTGTGGGTATACACATGCAAATCAGGGATAGTACATGATAGGATCTTTGTTGTTAGATGATTTTTGGTGGGGGATTGATAAGAAAACTAGGATAGATCAGATCTTTGACAATCTATATAATACTTGAACAACTATCAAATGAAATGCCTAAAATAATCAGGATGTTCTCTCAACTAAAAGAGGCACAAATGGAAGCCGAGGTTGCACTCTTCACACAATATTTAAGAACTCACCACAAAATCTCTAAGTAAAGAACTTAATTAAACACAAAAATCCATGATCAAACCACACCTAAGGTACCCCCAAAGGCTTACAAGAAATCTCTACAGTCAAGGAAGGTAAAGTGATTTTAAATTTTTTTATCTCCTTATCAGATGAAAGCACTTCTGAATATGAGATTGCAAATGCCACTAAACTATCAACCAGAAATGGAGATCTTGTGTGACTTCTAAATACTTTCAATGCAATATTGCAACAAGAAAATAAAATTTAATTGAATACATTTGAAACCGATAACATACATCATATTGCCCAAAGAAAACACAGATTTAATTCAAAACTTGTTAGATTCAACAACAAGGAGAGTTACATGAACAATATCAGAGCTGTGTGATGGCTATACACTTGTAACCAACTCACATACATGAATTTCCAACACATGAGACATTAACCTAGTTCTTTGGTGGATTTTTCAGAAAATGAGCTTTCTCTCAAGAATTTTCCCATAATTTTCAACTCCTCCTCTTTTTTACTATTTCTCCAAAATGTGCTATATACCCTATGCCACATTGAAGCCTTCCTTCCCAAACAAAGAATATGACATGGGATCAAGTTTGTTACAACAATTCCTCATGATTTAATGAAAATGACATCAAACAGAAAAACACTCGCAGTCGCCAAGTGTGCCAAAAGGAATAAATCATTACAAATATTTGGATCATTATTCATCCCGGAGGAATATTTTTTATCATTAAGGCATGCAAACACCTTTGACTCATCATTTTCACCTTTTTACCTTTTCAAATTACCTCTGCAAATTTTAATTTTGACATTTCACATTTTTTCATGGGCCTGAGAAAAAATTACATCAAAAACACCATAGATTGAAGAATTAAGTCATGAAAATGATGCCAATGTTATCATAAGGGAAAGATGACACAAAATCATATAAGATTTGATGAAATTTGATGCAAAAAAGTGATTTCCAAGATTCTTGGAGCTCCCATGGTGGCCAAAATAAATAGATGCAAAGTAACTATCAATCTTACATCTACTTTTAATACCAGCCCTCCACGTGGAAGATGAGATGTAAAAAAGCTCAAGTATTACCCTTTTTAAACTTTGGATAAGTCGGGACACGTGTCAAAAAATGATTGGATATCAATTCGGACTCCTTTTTACCTTTTTAGCATTTTGAAAAATGGAAAAAATTGACCTTTTCCTCCACCCCTCCACCTTTGAATATTGGAGCTAACACATAGCATATGGTGGGTCCCATTGAAATCACGCTTCAATTCCGCTCATTTATACCTTTTTTAAAATTGGGAACCTTTTCACTTTTTGCCCCATGGGCCCACACCTTTGATTTTTTCCCTTGCCACGTGTCTCCTTATGATTCACTAGTGGGCCAGCGCTTCAATTTTTTTTTTTGAACCCCTTTGTGAAAAAGGGAAAAATCCCCTTCTACCTCCACCAGCCCGCCATCCCATCTTGCTCTATTGGACACGTGTCCACCTGTGATTAGCACGGAGCCATTCTTCATTTTGTACCTTTTAGGCAACAAATGCCAAACTTTATAAAAATTTCCTTCAGCCCCTTCCTTCACCTTTTGTCCTTTTGGACACGCATCCTTTCCTAATTCATTACGAGATTCGGCCCATAATTTTAATTTAGTCCCCCTTTTACTAAGGAAAATTTCAATTTTTCACCCGCTGTGCCGCCGACCCACCTAAAAATGATGCCACATGTCCTCCTTTGATTGGAGCAGGAGAAAACTGATTTTGAAATTTATAAATTTAGAGCCAAAAGACTCTAAGTCCCTTCACCATCCACATGCCCTCAGACCAAAATATGTGCCATGTGTCCTCTCCCTATTCATTGTGGGCCTTCAGGCCAAAATTTGATTTTGAAAATTTTGCATAATGAAATAAAAATTTCCTAAGGACATTCCACCACCCGCCAATCCCCTTGCCAATCAAAACATGCCACGTAGGCACTTCTTGCAGAAGGCGAGCCATGGATCAAAATTTTCCTTTTGCCAAAATTTCAAAAAATGATAAGTTAGAAATATTTCTTGACACCCCCTGGGTAATAGGAACCCACCACATTGCCATTCCCTTGTGATGATGAATTTGATGAGAAAATGACAACCGTATGATCGTCAAAATGTGAAAAATTTAAAGGATGCCCTAGAAATCAAAATTTTCAACAAGGATTGCAAATTTCTTGATTTTAAAACAACTGAATCATGTTTTGACATTATTTTCAACCTTTGGACTGGATTTTCAAATAAAAACAAGTATGAATTGGTCAAAATTGATTTTTGCATGATCTGGTAAAGGAAAAATGACACAGCCCGCAAATTGGAAAAACCTAGGGCACAAATAAGAGCACATGTGGATTTTTCTTTTAAACCAGGAAAAACAACAAGTTTAGGGAAATTTAAAAAATTCAACTAGAGGGGATGAATTTCAGATCACGAATTTGACAAATAAAATGTTTCTGAGCAAAAATGGACATGAAAAATTAGGGCACACTATGCAAGCTCGAAATGGCACCAACAAAACCTCCATGAGTGCTTGACGATGGGATTAGAGGTTTGGATGAGGTCATATAAGGACATTTTGAGGGGAGACTAGTGTAATTGTTTGAGCATGGTATAATGTGTAACCCAATTGGAAATAGGATATGTGGGGCCATAGATAGTTATTTTAGGTGTGGAGTGCGAGAAGGTATGTTGGGTATGGGATTAGTTGGTGGGTCAGTTTCCTTTTCTTTTCCCTTAGCCTTCTGAGCACGTGTAGTGACGTGTATCATGTTGATCCGAGGGGAGTTGAAAAATGGAGAAGGTGTAAGGTGAGTGGTATAGTGACATGACGAGGGAAAAAACATACTGCAGAGGATAAAAACCCTATGAAGTGAGTGGGTGAAATGACATATGGGTGGTGGCTTAGCAAGTTCTCCGATGTGAACAATGTTAATTTCAAATATTGGGGGTGGTTTTAGGAGATGTGAGGGTGGAGGTCATGGTTTTTGAGTGGGCATTGTGGGAATGGGGGTCGGTGAACTAGGGTCCTCGTCGAGAATGTTTTCATCGTCAAAGTTGGCTTCGGAGGACACAACTGGTTTGGATAAGGATGGTTTTAAGGCCTTACGGTTCTCCACATTGTTCCTGGCACATGATGATAGGTGAAAATTTTAGTATCATCAAACCCTTTTGGCTTGGGTTTGAGAGGATCATAAGGTTTGAGTGGTGGTAATGTGATGACAGAAGTCTCAAGGAGGTTGGTTAAATTTTTGCATAAGACCCTGCTAGTGGATCGCAATAGGAAGTGAACATGGGTTTGGGTGTAGGTGTAGTTGATTGTTGAGGAATGGTCCTTGCAGGAGGGGGATTAGGTTGAGTCATGATTTTGGGTGCTAGAGTGGTCTTTGGCGGTGGTCACGTCTATTTGGGTAGGGGTATGGTTGATGAACTAGCAAGAGGGTGTGTGGTTGTTTTGATTACCTTGTTATGGGGTAGCAAAGTTTTGTCTTTGGGTTGCACCTTCTTGGGTAAAGGTGATATGGGTGTATAAGGTCTAGAAGGAAAGGTAGATGGGGGAAGAGGACGAGTTACCCACGGGGATAATGGAGGTGCTATGAAGGTAGAGGATGTGGGTCGTGCAGGAGGTGTAGGGGACAAATATTGAAGTGTATTGGGTAGTGAAGGAATTTCTGAAGATATTGGAGGTATGGGTGGTAAATATGTTGTGGGTGTGGGTGTAAGTCATGTCAAGCACCTGGGTGCATTAGAGGTTTGCAGGAAGGAATGGGCTATTTTGTTTTTGGTTTATATATGGGTAGAGGTTGTTTGGTCATGTTGGGAAGCTGAGGTCCTAAGAAAGACAGGACAGGTGCATGTGTGATTAGCGCGCAACCGTGGTATGAGTTCTATGGGTTTGGTGCTTATGTTTGGGTGTTAGAGTAGGTGTGGTGTTGACTTTGGAGGATGTAGCTAAATCCATTTTGATAGGTGGATGAGTAAGGCTGGTGGTTGAGGTGACCCCTAAAGTGGAAATAGGTTTAATCAAGGAAGATGCCATAGTTGTGGGTTTGGGTTTAGATACAATTTGGGTTATGGGTAAGGGTGTGGTTTAAGCTATGATATGTGTCATGGAAGGAGTTATGATAGAAGTGATTGTGTTTTGTTTGATTGGTCAAAATATTTTTGGGTAGATAGTGGAGGTATCAACAAGTGACCTCTGCATCTGCTTTGAGATAGGAAGTAAAAGGCACCCCGATAGTAAATCCCTATCCACATAATCTAAGTGATCAACCAAATGTGACAATGGAACATATATGGGTGGAGTTGATGAGGACTTAATGGAAATTCCCATAAAATGTGTCTTAGAGATGGTAAATGGGATAGCTTCAGCTTTCGTGGGTAAGAGAGATGAAAGTAGGTTTGCAAGATTTTGGTAACAGATGGAGAATGCTCACCAAGAGGCAAGGGTATCTCAACCGGGTTTTTGATGGGTAGAGGATATGATGAGTGTTCCTCCATAGGTGAAGGAATGGATAGGTGCTCCTCTATGGGTGGAGGAGGTAATGGGTGTTACTTTGTGGATAGTGGTTCTCTAAGTGGAGAAGCCAAAGGTGGAATGGTCTTGTTGTTAGTGGGAGACTCCTCTCAGTAGGTGATGAAGGAGATGAAAGGTGTTCCTCTTTGGGTGGAGGAATAGGTACAGTGGGTTCCAATGTGGAAGGAGGATTTTGGGCTCAAATCTCCTCTATGGAAGGAATATGGGGTAATTGGGAGGTGACAAGTACATCATTAAAGATAGTGTGAACCTCACAAGTATGACCATCATGAGTTGAGGTCTCACTAGTTTGATCGGATGAAGGGGCATGATTAGGAAATTATTTCTTGAAGATGTGTAGGTTTTGGTTGGCAGGTGTGTTAGGATTATCCACAATTAACTCACCTTTCTCTATCATTTCTTGGACAATGTTTTTGAAAGTGATATAATTTCTGTCACTATGACCCTTTACTCGATGACAGTTACAGAAGTCATGTTCTTTATACCATGTGGGAATGGGGTGAGCAGGGTCAAAACTAGTGTGTGGTTTTATAGGTGGAAGGGTGATGGCTTTGGATTTGATAAGCTTTTCTAAGACAGAAGAGTAAGGTTTCCAAATTGGGGTGTATTTCCAATGTTCTCGTCTGAATTGAAAAGTCTGGATGGGTGAGAGATTAGATGAAGGGGTGGCCTGATTTGATGGATGAGCTGGGCCAGCCTTGAGTACCACTGCATTAGTGGTGCCCTTATCTTTTGAGTAATTATTTTTTGGTTTGGAAGAATAAGAGGTATCATTCGACTTGAATGTCAAATTCTTATTGCATAATTGGATTTTCTTCTCTTCTATGGCCTGAATCTCTAACTTTCATGCCATAGTGAATGATTCATTGAATGTTCAGAAGGTTTGGACCTGTAAGGTCAGTGAGATATGTCTAGAACAAGCCCATGTGAAAAGCTTGATAAGCTCCATTTGCGGCAGTTAGAAGGTGAGTTGATTGATCAAGCTACGCCAACAAGTGACAAAATCTATGATAGATTCATCCTCATACCAACGCATGGAGTATAGGTCAGTAATGGTAACCTTCTTGACGATATTGATAGAGAAATGATCCAAAAAGGCTTGGGCTACCTGATTGAATGAGAATATAGAGTGTCTAGGTAACCCACTATACCAATCTAATTCAAGTCTAGTCAGAGACATGGGAAAGGTTCTCAAGAGTAAAGAATCATCGTGAGTGATCAAATAACACCCATTTTTAAATGATTGCAAATGCTGCTGTGTGTCTTCCTTACTATTGAAATGATTGAATTTAGGCATCTCCCAATGCACGGGGTATGGGTGGATAGGAATGGATGGATGGATGGGCTCGTTGCAAATCTTGTCATAGGTGAGAGTGTTACGGGAGCTAGAAACCAATGCCTCCAATGTTTGCATCTTGTCTAACATTAATTTGATTAGGTCATTGGTAGGTTGTGATGATTGGGTGCCTCCTGTAGCGTGAGAGGGTTGGTTTTAGGCATATAACAAGGGTGGCACTCCAATGTATGGTGCTGCCATGTAGGTTGGTTATGAAGAAGGTAGTGAAATAAGGTGTACATACCCAGAGTGAATAATAGATGAAATGAGAGGCTAGTGATAGTATGTATATGGAGGTGGAAGGGTCATGGTAACCCTAGTGGAAATGGGGACTAATGATTGTGGAATGGAAAGGACCACATTCTGAAAAGGGGTAGGGGTCACTTACACCGGAGGTAATAGTGTAGTTATCGGTATGTGTGAGACATTAGGGGTGGATGAGGTTACGTTTTGGGTAGTTTTGAGGGTATGGTGGATGTGGCGGGTGCCACAGAGGTGCCAGATGTGGCAGTCATACTGGGTATAGGACCTAGCTATGAAATGACTGGGGGTAAAGAAGATGCGGGAAACACAAAGCTAGATGGGGCTGATGCGGGAGTGGGAGTGAGAGTCAGGGGGATAGATACGGGCATGCCATATATCAACTGACATGAGGCATCTCCAGTGGATGAGTGGGAAAGGTAAAATTGCAAAGCGATAGAGTTTTCAAGTAAGGATTCGTGGTGAAATCCTCATCTCCGGTGGTGATAGTGATAGGCTAGATGGGATCCATGGTTGGTGATAAAATGGAAGGTGGTGAAGGACTAGGTGGGAGTGGTTGACAACTAGTGTGAAATATGAGTGCGCTTGCTTGTTTTCAGGTCAACACCATGTGAACCAGTACTTATCAGGTAGGGTTGCTTCTTTGTAAATGACATAGAAAAATAGTAGGAATAGGTGAATCTGGTGGTAAAAAGTATGAGGTACCAAATGTTGGTGGGAAAGTGAAATAGGCTAACCGATGCCGGTTAGGGAAAACTAATGCCGGTTAGGGGTAACCACTACCGGTCACTGTAGAAAATGGATAGTGAGTGAAAAACAAGGTATAAGGTCAAATCTGACAGGTATGCCAAATCTGATGAGGTTTACAACGTCAATGGGAATGATAGCAGTGACAGGGACTGTGAAAAGTGGAATTAGATGAATAAATAACAAGGATGAAGATGAGTAAATGTCCCTTTGAGTAGGTCAACAAAGGGACTTGGAATCGATGTCGGTTGGGTATAACCAATGACGGTAATAGGGTAATGACAATGGTCACCTGGATCGACACCGGTTAATGTGAAATTGAAACAGTGATGAAATAAAAGTGGTTGTGAATTAAAATATGATGTGGAATCAGACCTAGAATTCTGAGAATGATGATAATATGGTCCAGGCACACTTAGGTGAAGCTAGAATACACCAGCTATGATGAGGAGCATGTAAGGATGAACAAGAAAAATGAATAATGTGATCTCTCACCTCAAAACGTAAGCCAAGCAAAAACACTAAGAAAAATGTGATCCTAGGAGTTCCTTTTCTATTATGTTTGTTTAGCTTATGCTATTTAAGGACTAACACATGAATTGTGAAATAGATTTTTTGGTGAGGATGGCTTCCTATGAAGAAAGAGATCTAAGAGGTGAGGTTTTAGGTTTTTATGGTGGGGCGAGCCTCGCTCTAAAGTATGACTCGATGACGAGCAAAGCGGTGAGTTGGGTGCCCACTTTGACGTGATTTTGTGATCACCTATAGCTTCTTCCAGGTAAGATGTTATTTAAGAATGTGTGTATTTTCAATTTTTGTGAGGTTTGGTAAGACTCAGAGAGAGAGAGAGAGAAAGAGAAAGAACGTGCTTTCTATGGTTTTTTGTCAACAATCGGTTGGTCATGACTTCCAGCATATAGGTTTGCCGTAATTAATGTGAGCTAATGCGATAAATTAGAATGCAATGCACTTATTTTTAAGCCCAAATCAAAGTGTGAAGTTGGATGACACAAAAATATGAAGAGGAAGAGGGATGCTCTTTCACTACAATATAGAAAAAATGAAGAAATGGTTCTTTTTAATTACACCAAAAGAAAGGTTTCCTTTAGAGAAAATAGAAAGAAAAGGTGGGTTACCAAGGAAGAAAATTAATGTGTATGCTTTTAGAAGGGAAACAAACACACAAATTTTCCTAGGAATGAATAAAATGCAAGGAACCCTGGATGGGTCCCACGGGGCATGCTAGAATGTCTCACCTGATTCTTAGATGTTTCTTTGAAGTGTTGGTGAAACAGATAGGGTAACGAGCATAAGAGGAATACCTGCTCAAATTTTTGTTGATCGGTTGTTGCGCATGTATAAATTATGAACCCACAACTCATTGTGAGAGATTCCTTTTGGCTAGGAGGAACTACTTGTAATGGAAAAAAAGACCACCAGAAATAATTAAACAATATGTGTAGTGAACTACCTAGCGTGTGCTAGATCCGAGAATTTTTTTACTTCCTAGACAAATGTTTGTCACCCACCGTTTAAGACAATTTAATGTGGGAAATAAAGTAAATCCAATCGTAGTTTGAAATGATTTAGGTATATCACTTAAAACACAATAAGAAAGATATAATCTAACAAGATAGGTTAAAATAAGATCCAAAGGTCAAGTAACTTGTTCTAGGTCTCTGCAAGTCTAACATAAGTCTCAAGAAGATCATAGGTGCATGAGGGTGATGGAGGATTAGGTGGATAGGTCATTGTTCTGGGTTGTATGGGAAAATACAGAGACTAATGCTAGTTAAGGGTGACCAATGATGGTTTGGTGTAACTTGATGTCAAGTTCTTATGGAAAACTGGGAATGCCATAGAATGGGTTTTGGGTCACCTTTATGTTTGCACAAAGGATTTTGGTTTGTTAGAATGAGGTATTTGGTAGCTTGGGTGGGATTTAGTGAGGTTTTAATGGGTATATGGAGGGGGAGTGTTGAAGGAGGTCAATTAGAGGCTATGTAAACAATAGGTGATAATATAATGATGAAATGAAATGAACTAGAGAAGTATAACATTTTACTTACTTGGATTCTAGTCTTGAATTCTTGTGAATGAGGGATGGAGGTGCTGGTAAGAGGTTGAAGGCTGCAAGTGATCACCAATCGTAAGAGAGCTTCTACATGGTCTCGCATGGGCATTCCTTTTTCTTGATAAGATCGATCATTACTTTGGGGTGAGTGTTGGTTGGCTTTGTAGAAGAAAATGCTTGATGTCCTTCCTTGCATGCATGTTCTCATTGGAATTCATTCTCGAAGATGTGATATCTCTCGAGGATGTGCACACACTATTTGCAAACCTTTTCCAATATTTTCCAACCTTGAAAATAAGGTTGTTTTGGGGGTTAAAAGGGTAACGGTGACGGTTCCATCTTAACCAATGACAGTTAGGGATAACCAACATTGGTTAAGGTGGAATTTCCTAGGTTTACTAAACTAAGGAGGTCCTCTTGATTTTCTTAGATCTCATGTTGTTAACCCGTAGATTAAACTGGAAGCTTCTTGTAAGCATGTGGCAATGTGGTTAGAGAGAATGTAGGCATTGATTTTTAGGGTTTTGGTAAGTCATAGTTAGTTATGGAAACTTACTAAGAATAGGTCTTAGGTGAGTTGGCTGATGAGGTGTCTAGGTGAGGTGTATATGTGGGTATTATCTAAATTAAGATATTTGAATAATAAATATGGTGAGGATAATGAATTAATTTAATTTAATTAATATTAGTGAGGTGAAGAAGGGTGCTATGGCTAGGTTAATGTGATGAATGGTGTTTATTTTTCGAGGGACCAAAGGGGAGTGTGACCTAATTTTAGTGTCTACATTGACATGTAAACTATGTTGAATGAATCTACCATAGAAATCAATATTCACACCAAATATGACCCACAAGTTCTAAAGATAGGCCAATCTTTATACCCCATGAAATAAGAATCATTCACCTCTTTTCTTCATGACCACAACACCACATTTTCTTATTCCTATAGTGATATGCCTTGTATTAACCCTAATCTTGTGCTCCATAATATCATAACTAACCCTAACACTAGACCCGTGAAATAGAAGCTTCATAAAATTCATCCTTGCATTCTTGTTCTTGTGAAAGAAGAACTTCAATGCATTCTCTCGGTTTCGTTTGTCCTTCCTATTGACTATCCACATTGGAACTCCAACATTGTTCCTGTCACCAAAGCGACTAGGGGACTTCGTATTTTTACTAAATTTTGTGACCTTAAACTTGCTTATCCAAAATATGAATTTCCTCCACAAGCATTGACTAGGTAGTTGACTTACAACCGGCCATGAGATGATATCTCTTATGGATGGGTTTTCAGGTTATAATAAGTTATTATCCACCCCAAATCAACACAATATCTCCTTCGTCACCCTTGCGGGACCTTCTCGCTATCGCATCATTCCCTTTGGCTTGAGAAATGTTGGTGTTACCTATCAATGTGCTATGACTTACATCTTCCATGACATCATGCATGACATGCCTTTGGAAGACTATATTGATGACCTTTTTGGTAAGATCAAGCATCATCTTGAACACCGCCATTCTTAAATTTATCATCGATCATTGCCTTATCCAATTATTTGTTCACCTTCAACCAAATAAATTTGTATTCATATTTCTCTTAGGTAAGCTTCTTAGTTTAATCATCTATTTAAGAGGTATCTAAGTTGATCTCACTAAGATAAATGAAATTCTAGACATGCCTCCACCTACTAACCTTAAGAAACTTCATATCTTGTAGGGAAAATTGCAATCCATCGACGCTTCATCTCTTAACTTTCGATGTTGCCAACTATTTCATCACCTACTTAAAAGGGCATTTATTTCCATTGGAATGATGAGTGTCAAAAATATTTTGAAGCATTGAAGAAATACCCTCTTCACCCACATGTACTCATTCCACCTAAAGATGATCAGCCTTTTTACCTTTACATTATCACTACTTGACCATTCCTTTGGTGCCATGCTCACTCATCATGATGATTAATTAATATAGGGAAAAAATGGTATATTACATAAGTCATACTCTTCTAGAATAAAAAAATAGATACACTCATGCTAAAAATATTTTCTTAGCCTTAGTCTTCATCACAACCAAACTTTACCCCTACCTTCTTAATCATAAAACTCATCATTACCAAAACGACCCTCTTCACTACATGTATGCCAAATCTTGCTAACACCAATGCACCATGCGTTGGCTCCTGCTTCTTGTATAACTTGAGTTATATTTCATCCATCAAAAGTCTATCAAAGGAAAAACCATTGCAGAGTAAGTTGCGGTCAAACCTCTTCCCGGGAATCAATCCTCAAACTTCTAATTTCTAGAAAAATCTATCACCACCCTCTACCTTGATGATATTGTTTATAAAATGACATTATTATTTGATGGATCCAAATTTCACCATGGGGAAGGTGAAGGGTCATCCTCATTCCTCTTGATTGTGAGCCCATGCCACTATCCTTTAAACTAGACTTTGACTACATGAATAACATAACCGAGTACGAAGAACTAGTATTAGGTTTTCAAACTATCATTTCCTTAGATGTTAAATCTATTAACATCTTTGGCGACTCTCAATGGGTTGTTAATCAAATCGATGGTGTAACACCTCTATCCTAGATATATATGTATGATTACTTCTATTTTGGAAATTACAAACATTGACATGTGATTCTTGTCTTAAGATGATGTACTCTTATGATATATGACATCATGTTTGCTGTAGATAATATGTTATCTGCTAAAATAAGTACAAGTATGCCATGTTTATGCTACATAGAAAATGAAGTAATTCATCTCTTCTTATGCTAAAAATTTCACTTCTTGGGAATGATAAATGAATTTTTAGTTTTCTTAAGTTATTAGGATGTAGGAAAACATTACCTTGGATCAATTTCATTGATCTAATGTATGAATCTAAATTATAAACCTTATAGTCATAATGACTAAGTTGGATAGATCAAGGATTCCTAGACTCGATGCACTAAAGTCATGAATGATCTCCATGGCTCTCTGCTTCGTATTTGAATTTGGATGTTAATATGGTTCTTATTTTTTGTTAAGTGGGATGAAATTTTTACTATGAACATGGAACCTAATTAAAATATGTTCCTTAAATTAGTAATTCTATCTTAAAAGTGTAACCTAACCTAAGTTACTATGTTCTTTTGTTAATATGGGATGCTAATAACAAAAGGGACCTAAGACTAAAGACTTAGACATAAGGACCTATGTTAGTTCCTAAACTAATGTTGAACCTAACCTAATGTTTGGATAACCTAAAATGGGCTATGGGACGACATACAGAGGGGGAGGTCGGTGGCATCAAATCCTAGAAATTTATGAGGAATTAATATGGTCTTATCTCTTTCTAAGCTGCCAAATTTGGCGAAGGCATGAGGAAATTTGGGGGAATGAGTTGGAATCTCCACTAAGTTTTAGTTGCATGAAACTTTGACCTTATTCATTTCCAAATGTATAGGTTGTGGTGGCGGGAGAAGTGGAAGGAATGACAATCTTGTTTTTCATGTAATATTTTTAAAATTATGAAAAACACTTAGGAAGAAGAAAGAGGGGTTTTGGTTTTGTTTTGGTCATTTGGTCTTTTTGAGCTTGAGCTTTGCACATGGTTTCTACACTTCAGTTCTAATTATTGCATGAATATCCTTGACTTGCATGGTGTTTTAATGAAAACTTTATCACTGTGATAACTATAAGAAGAAGAAGAAGGTTTTGAGGGTTGTTGGCATTTTGAGGGAAAGAATTGAATCTCTGCTTGGTGATTTTCTGCAAAAAAGTGAAGACCAGAGCTCTATTAGGCATGATAGGCCATATCCATTAAGTCTTATGCTTTTATTTAAATGTTTCATAAAAATAACTATACTCTTGAGGAAATATTATGGTTTTATTTATGTGATAAAATATTCCTTTTTCAATGGTTTTGTGTTTGTTTTCCTGGATGCGTTATCAATTTTGGTATGATAGTTGGAAATTGTGTTACGGGAGTATAGTTTTCATACTTCTGGGTAATCTATCTTTTCTTGAACTTGTATAATAGTGGCTTAAAAAAGAGTTGAGATCTATTAGGTGAACTTTTAACTATGGATATTCTTACAATGTATGTATCTTGGTTTGCTAGAATTAGAGAATATTTCTTAAAAAAATTCCTTACATCATTGTTAGAAGACCGAGAGTTAAGAAACTTGTTGGATATCTAGATTTGTTATGGGAAGTTTTTGTTCTCGTGTTTGCATTTGATCTCCCTACTATTATAGACTTAGAAGACCATCATTTTTCTCGACTGGGAAAAACTTATGCCAAGATTCATATGTTTTGAACATTAGTATGGCTATGAAGAAATCCTTAGATTTCGACTTGTATGTTCTCTTTCTGTTGTCATTAAAAGAATTTGAAGGAATTCTTGTATAGACATTATGTCTAATTATTGATAATGTCAGTGGAAATGTTATTATATTTTAACTTATTCTAAAATTGTAAGTTATTGGAGGAATACCCACTTCATGTTTTAGTCTGAAAACCCATTTTGGGTATTAATTGTTGTAATTGCTCATTTCGTCAAAAGTGTACAAGATTGTATATCTAAAAAGGTCAATTTTTCCTTGTTGTATACTTTTCATGTTCTCTTAAACCACTTTGGGCTTTTGAGCTTGGTAACAAATATTTTGGGATCTGAGGTAGAAGTTTTGATTTATTGACGAATGTAACTCTTATTTGGGGGATGTTTGAATGCTTATCTACCTTATTGTTAAATGGTTGAATTCATTAGAGGTCTATTTTGGATTAGACCTGTTGTTCTATTATTTTATTTCCTCCCTTCACCGGGATTTTAGGAACTGAATCGATTATTTAATCCTTTTGATATAATCATGCTTTTTGAACTTTTCTTTCTTGAAATGATAAAATGTAAAGGTTGGATGTTTGATTTATGTTCCTTTTCCTAGTTCTTTTGTACTCATCCAATCATGGACTATGTTGAATCTCTATTTAAATATTGATTAGTCATATGTGAGATTTTCTTAACTACTTAAACACTTGATGTGTGTTATACATATAGAAATATGATGTGTATTTTCTTTATTCTTTGCATATGAAATGTTTACTCTTCTTCAGATGAGTTTAGACAAATGAGGAGACTACAACCTCACTCATTTCCTCTTCAATTTTGGCTAGAGAATTGTTCACTAGGGCATTGTTGTTGTTCCTTCTTTGGTCTGTTTTAGCTTATATCACCTGTTGACCTTGTGATAGGTCTTAGTGTATTATTGGTCGTAAGGAAACAAACCAGAGTTTTGGGCCAAGAGTAAGTATCCAGTCTTGTGTATGTACTAAACTTTAACCAATCTGCTCCTTTTGGAATAATAACGATTTGAGTAAACTTGTGTGAGATCTTGAATGTTAGCATGTTTTCTTGACTGGTAGAAGTAACCCTTATCTTGATAAGGTTTGTATGATGTTATCTTTGATTACTACCTTGAGTTGAATAATAAACTGAGCCCAGGACTTTTAGGATACTTAAATCAAGATTACTTTGATTTTTTATGATGATTTATTTACCCTTACTTGTTCGTATGATATTAGTTATGATTAATGTTCATCTTAGACATTAGGATGAGTCTAAGATAGTAGGATATTTAACTGGAAGGAAATACTCATTATTATGCTAGTAATAGAATTAAATCTGAAAGATAGATTTATGTCTCTTATATTTATTCTTGATAATTAGATATGGCTAATTGAAGGAACTTAAATTGGTTACATGAAAGAGAAGGTAAAGTTAAGATGAAATGTTAATTCTTATTTAACTTTGTTGTTTTATTTTATGTATGTTGAAATGAGTTTTATGATGGAAAGATAGGGTTGATAGACTAATTGACTAAACCTTACTTGATAAGAAAATTTAAAACATCTCTCTCTCTCTCTCTCTCTCTCTCTCTCTCTCTTCTTATTGGATTGTATTCTTTTGGATGAGTCTTTTTGTTATTTTGGTTGTGTTTTCTTGACTATTTCATAAATAGTAGAGTTATTTTTATGAAATAGTTAGTTAAAAGCACAACATTTTAATGTTATAGTGCTTATCATGCTCAATTCAATGAACTGACCTGTGCTAACAATTTTGCAGATGGAATTCATAAAAGATGAAAGGAGAAAGACATAGAAAGTTACATCTGTTTTATTAAAGGAATTGTATCTTTATTATGATGAAATGTGGCTTCATTACTTGAGATGTACTTGTTGGAAAATAAATTTGTAATAAGAATTAGTTTGGTACTGTTGTTTTGACACTTTGTAATCTCTGAAATGTTTCTAGATTTAGTGAATGTATCACTCCTTGATGAATAAAAGATGTGTTGATTGCTAAACAATACTATAATGTAATACCTTCTTGTCATGAAATGGGATGTATTATTAAGTAATATCATGAATGAAGGATATTAGAATATGTATTGTTAGGGATATGAAATTGGAGCTTAATAGTTCTTATCTTATAAAAAGAAACTATCAGTTGTTAATATAAAGCCTTAGTTGGTGGATCTCAAAGAAAAGAAATACAACTAGTAAGTTGATTAAGTATATCTATAACAAAATAAAAACCTATAACTGATTTTTATACATATATATGTATGAATTATGGATGTATTTAGAGCATATGAAATTAGTTTTCATAAATGGAAATTAGTCCATGACATAGGAAAAAGGGATAATTCCCTTGAGCTCACTCCTTTAGGCATAATTTAAAGGATTGTTTAAAATGTTATGAATGACATCAGTAAATGGTTGCATATACCTTCTTTGAAAGATTTCCATAATCATAATCTTGAATGCTTAAAAGAATTATAAAATTGTTTATGACGAAGTTATCTAAGCTAGGTTTGAGATAAGTTAGGAACTAATTATCACACATTCATAACTATAAGATCTATTATGCCATTACATGATACAAGTTTTTTCATTTTTTCGATAAAATTAAACTTGTAATCGAGTGGTTAGGAAACATATTTTATCTACATTCTTCCTCATGAGTAACTTCAATTTGCAACCGTATAGGTTAAATAACCTATTTGAATCTTTATAGGTTGCAGTAATTAATCTTAATAAAGTGATTAATGGGCTAATAAATGTATAATCTAAGGTATGTTCATCTAGTTGAGGAAACTCAGTTGGATGTTGACACACATCAACTGTAGTGTAATACCTTCGTAATGACAGGAGTCATTACGAGGATACTATGATGCAGATGATAGGTCTCAACACCCCACATAGTTTTTTCAAACTTGATTGACATAAGTGCTTGAATGGATCACAATTTTGGTCTATGCAATGATAAGAAATTTATCTAGTGTCAACATCAACTCATGTTGAATTATTATAACTAGACACACCCAATAGATCAAAGTCAATTGAGTATGTCTATGTACCCTTAGTCACCATGAGAAGTTTTTAAAAACTCTAGGGCATGTTGTTAACCTTGTCTAGAGTGTAACTTTGAATCAAGTAGGACTCACATAAGTAAGTAAAGACAACTTTAGATAACATAACAAGTGTGGTGAAGGAATTATTCCATTTGATGAGTATACCATCTAGGAATGTAAACATGATAAACATGTTTAAAATCTTTGGCCAAAGTATCGCAAGATGTTGGTTGTGTTGTCCTATGTCACCTAGTTTTAGAAGCAAGATTTTAGATAAATATTGGTAACATATATTCAAATAGTCCTCTTGAGTAGAACACTTGGGTAACCCAAAAGGGTAAAGGAACCAAGTATATGTTGTGTACACATTACTGAGTAATATGAGATATTGGTTTTGTACCGAGTCATGAAATGAGAGATTAGTGTCTCACAAATTCATTACAATTGCATATGGTTTTCTGTTCTAAGATATTTTGGCATTAGAACGTGTGTTTTAAATTATGTTAATTTATAACAGAGAACATTATGTATAAAAAAATCATTGTTTCTAAAGTATTAAAATGGGAATGTTACAAATGGTTCATACCACTGGGTTTTAGTAACGATGAGCTTAAAAAGTATAGAAACTATGTCCACTTACTCTTGACCATGTTTGATCATTACCTCATTTAAATGAATTTCCGATCAACTAAAAAAATAACACAGATACCATGGCCTACCTTGCTTCTCAAATACCCACCTCACATTCGAAATCAAAAATATTTGTTACCATACAATGACTTCATTCACCCTCTTATATTATACCCGATGTAACACCTTTGAAAAATAATTATATTCCTCGTTTGCATTACAAGCATTGGCATGTGATATTCTTGAATGAGGTGTGTTTCCTTAATTCTTTAAAATCATTCTTGTTATGGATAAATCATCTCTTCTCTTGGATTCATTGGGCTGAAAGGAGGTGTCTTACAAGAATCCACTTTCACTTCTAGTAGGTAAGTTGCAATTTCATTTTGAGAGTTTTAAACTTATCTCTTTTTTAGACTCATCCTTGGATCAATTCCAGTGATCCAAGGAATGTTTTAAATCTCCTTACTAGACTGAATGGTAAAACTGACATTCATAGGTGGAGAGACATAGCGGACTGAACTTTGTATGTTACAAATTCTTTGGTCTTGTATGAACGTGCCTTCATTTGGTTGTATGTTTGTGCTTGGGTCTTTAGGATTGATCCCTTCAAGACATTAATGGCGTAAATGAAATATAGTCTACTTCATGACTATGAGGGGAATCTAAATCTGAAAAACTACAGGATTATCCTAATAGTAACCTAAGCTAGGTAAAATAACCTACTTCCTAGCTATGTCTACTTATTTGGGTTTCAATCTAACCTAATATTCTTATTCTATTCTATTGGGATGGTGTCCTAACCTAAGCTCTTGTGCTAAATGGATAAGGGAGAAATTACTAAAGTAATGCTAGGCTATATTAACCTAATTCCTAATACTATATGGTTGTGAATTTGATCTAACCTAAGGTGGAAATTACCTATGGCTATGTTTTAAGACCTAAGGTAATTATTGTTAGACTAACCTAAGTTTTGGGAAATCTATCCTAAACTATTAAAAGGGAACCTAAGGGGTTGCATGGCATTATGATGATGGTTCCAATGGCATTTAATTGATTTGAATGGGTTAAATAAATGGAGGTACATCCACTTTGGAAAAGACTAGTAAAATTTAGTGGAGGCATACATGGAGGCTTCACTAAAGTTGGAAATGCATGCAAAAGTGGAAATAGGTTTCGCCAGTTTTAGGAGGTGGTGGCATGGAGAGATAGGTAGGAATTTTGTAATTAATGGAATTAATGGACCTTAGTATTTGCATGCAAACCATCTTGGAAACAAGGGAGGTGGATTTGTGAGAGGTTGTTTGGTTGTGCTTGTCTCACAATTTTTGTTTTGAATGGAGCTATCTGGTTCTTCGAACCCGCAATTCAAATTTTACTTTGTGGCTATTTTTGATTCCTTTGGCCTATTTTTGATTGAAGGAACTTATATGAGGAATTGGAAGAAAATATATTTGGTTATTGATCTTTTGTGGAGGAGAAAAGAGTTAGAAGATCGGCTGGAAGTATCTTTCGAATTGGAAGAAGCACTATCAGGCATGATAGGCTATATCCATTAATATTTCTTTCTTTTTTCTAAATGATTCATTAAAAAAATTCTGCTCTTATGAGATAAATGTTTGCAAGAATTTTCTGGTTATTTTCTTTCATGGGTTTATGAATCTTTGTGGTTTTTGGATGTAAATCCATTGCAAAGTAATGTTATCTTTTGGAAACTTCCTCTGTGCAAGTTTAGTGGTGACATTCATGTGAAACTTGTGTTCCAAGTTGTTGTTTTGAATGGGTATATGATTCCTTGGGTTTCACTATGAGCTTGTATGGAGCTTGTGTTGATCGAGAACTTGTGTTCGAAAATTAATTTTTAGCACTGTACTCGTATTCATTACTTACGTGTTCTGAACTTGTGTTCGAGGCATTGTGTTTGGTTTTGTACTTGTATTTTGAGCTTGATTTTTACTCATATTCAAGGATTTGAAATTATTAGAACTTTTTATGGACTGTCTGCTCGAAAAGGCTTGAGAGATAAATTTTGGTTTGGGTTGATTTGGTAACCTCTTTTGAGATCTTCTCCTTGTAGCTTCTTGAGTTGGAATGGTTGTGGCACTTCTGTTTTTGGAGACTATACTGTGTTCTTGAATTGGTAAGGGCGTGTAAGTATGGAGGATATTCTTCCCTCCTCTACTATGAGAAATCCGTGTCTTGTTGAAGGCTTGACTATTTTGTTGAAGGATTAATGGACTGGAACTGTATCTTGTTGTGGGTTTGGTTTGATATAGAGTTCGTTGGAACAATTTTTGAGGTTTTATGGAAATGCAGTATGCATACTCCTTTTTGTGATTGACGTTTGAAATGAATACCTTCTCTGTCACTATCTTTTTAGATGGAGCTGTGAGAGTCTTTGTTGTGTTTTCTATTTCAGTCACGATTGGAGGTAAAGTTGAGACATTGCTTGACTCAAACGTATATTGGGTTTTCTTACTCACTTTCAGATCCTCTTAAATTGACTTTTGGGTTTTTAAGGAAAGAAGAGATGAATACTCTCTCATTATGAATCTTGTTGATAGGATTTATCACCTCTGGTTCAGGGTTGTTTCTTTAATTTGTCTTCATGATGACCACAAACTATAGGTCTCTTTGATATGGAGCCGTGTAAGATCTTGAAGTTGGGAATACAGTTTCTTTTAAAGTTCATGAGATGAATACTATTTTTGGGACTGTATTGTGTATCCTTTTTGAGAATTGAATTTGAAATTGTGTCTAATGAACTGGAATATATAAACTAGGTCGTATAGGTTTATAGGGGAAACTAGAAGTGTGCTTTCTTTAAACTATGGGTTTGGTTTTGTGTTCTCTCTTGGGAACTAGTTAAAGAACTTCTAAGTTTGAAATAGAAATGGGAATTCATTGATAGTATAAATGAAATGAATTATTGATTGGACCTTTTCTATTTGAGATCCTTTTGTAAGATAAGTTCACTTGATTGAACTTCTCTATATTTTGATTTTCTTCTTGGCTGTAGGGTGGTTGTTCTCTTAGGCCTACTTGACTTCTTGGGTTTGAATTTCTATCCTTTTGTCTGGAAGGAAATAGTGTGAAACCACTCTTCTGAGATGGAAATTTATTTGTGGATTGTTTAGTCTACTTTGTACTAGTCATTTTTGTAATGATGTGGAAAGAGAATAGCTAAGTCGATCTATTGAAAAGAAAATAATAACATGCTTAGACCGATTGCTTTGTTTGACTGAGTCATACTTCATTTGGATTTGATATTGGAAGGTTTTCTCTTTTTGCACTTTGTCTTATTATGAACCCTTCTTGGATGGACACAAGAAGAGATTAACCCTATGTGAGTCTTGCTTGATTTTTGGAATGTCTAGTTTCAGATATTTGAATGATATCTTCTAACATGTAGAAGTTAGTTAAGACTTGCAGTGTAGACTGTTTTTAATTCTCTTCCCCTTCTTGGATTGATTTGGGATTCTTATTAGATATTGTCTCTTTAATGTTGAATCCTTATATTGTTATCCTGGAACTGAAGTAGTTATGTGTGTTTTGAACCTGATTTTGTCTTTCAGATGATTAGTGTATGGGGAACAATATGTATTGATTCTTCTCCTTTGCTTAAGTTGTAGGATGAAACATACTAATATGAGCTATGTTGTAAATAACTTCTTTTTCTACATAGTAGATATAAATGTTTTCTTTCAATTAAGATAGAATTATGAAACAGTTGGATGACAAGACCTTTTGTTGTTTAAAAGTAATTGATAGGATCAATTAAACTATATGTTATAATGTAGATGTTGCGGATCATATTATGCTCATTTCTTAAAAGTGAATTTAGAATCTTTAATTGTACTTATTTTCTGGTTGATATTACTTATGCTTATTTGTATGATATATTAATTATTTCATTAAAGCAGAGTTGTTTTAATGGAACAATTAGTGGAATGCACTTTGTTTTAATGGTTAATGTTTATCATGCTCAGTTCAGTGAACTAACCCATGCTAGCAATTTTTGCAGATGGACATTGTAAGTGATAAAAGAAGGAAAAACTTTTATAATGCATTGGCTTATTCAATTCATGATCTTATGTAAAGAATTTTGATTCATTCTTGAGTTGCATTGGAAAAGAGAATTGATATTCTTTATGATATTAATGATGATTGACATGCAGTATGTCTAAAATGCATAGTCTTGTAAATGTATATTTATCATCTTGAATTGAAAGGTTTTGAGTTGGACTCCAATTTGTGGTGTGAATTCTTTTGTACTTGTATGACGGAAATAGTAGTGATATCTTGGTGGTATTCTTTATATCTGTTTGTGTACTTTTATTTTTATCAATTAATAAGTTAGATAAAGGGGATAGTACAATTCCCCCTTATTATAAGGAAACTTGTTAAATTACAAAAGATGTCGTTCTTTATCTACACAACTAAAGTTTAATAATGAAATATGCATTGGGCATACAATTAAACTATATGAGTAAAGAATGATAAAAGGTTATGTTAATCCTAACATCTAACCATGTAGAGGAAGAATCTTCCTCTCTCAAAAGAATGAAAAGATAAAAGGAATAGTGGTTTGATCTTTAATCTTTGTACTTCGTTTATAAAAGTAAACACTAGCTGAATCTAGGTGGATGACACACTTGATTTGGACAGCTAGGTTGCATTAAGAATTAAACATTTGATGTTTGTTGTCTTGTTTTTGGGATAACTACTTGTTATGCCACATTAATAAACATTAATGCAAACATGAGTTAATGAAGTTATCAATATCAAATCAGATTAATTATGGATATAGAACTTAATGAATGTTGGAATTAGGGTTAGGCATGGTTGCTGTAATCTAAATCTTAATCCAATTTAATTATTAAATCTAATGACCACTAAGGGATATGTACATCATGATGAATCAGTCCTAAAGGATGTTGGCACATGCCAACTGTAGGACTATACCTTTGAGAAGTCCAAGGACTTCTCAAGGATACAGGTTGCAGTTGACATGTGGCAACACCCTTTTGTATTGTTCATCTAGATCTACACACATCTAGACTTGAACTTAGTTTTATCTCTAGGTCAAGTTAGTAGCATGTTTATTATAGGGGGTAGCTTTCATGACTCTGGGTACCTTAGCACATTCGGTCAACTTAGGTCACTTGAGTATGCCCATATACCCTCAGTCATCATGAGTGTCTTCCTATAATAAATTATGTTGCTAACTTGAGCTAGGGTCAAACATTAGGCAAGTGGACTGACGATAGTCAGTAAAGACCATTCTAGATAATAATAGAGTGTGGTGAAGGATGTATTCCAAAATGACGAATATGTCATCTAGGAATAGTAACATGAACAAGTATGTTAAAAATATTTGGCCACAGATCACAAGCTACTTGTTGTGGTTTCTATGTCACCTAGTTTAAAGCAATGTGATGTCAGATGAGTATTGGTAACAAATATTCAGATAGGTTCTTTAAACAGATAACTCAGTACTCGAGAATAGGGTAGGAGAACTAAGTATACATATCATACATAAAGTATTCTATACTTTAAGTTGAACAAGAGAGATCGGTAGCATACCGAGTCATTACAATTGCATATGGTTAAGCTGTTATGAGATTGGTTAGCATGGAATGTGTGTTCTAAATGATATTTTATTTAGAATAGAGAACATTGTGTTAAAAAAAATTCCCTTATTTCTAAAGTCTTAAAATGGGAATGTCACATCTTGGTATGAGAGCTGAATGTTGTAGCTCTTGGACCTATTGTGTCCATAATCTGATGAAACTTAAATTTTCTTGTTAATAGAAAACGGTTAGAACAAGAGGAAATTTTGTAAATAATCCTCCACCTAAGGAAGGAGCAAGAATAACCCAAAAACATGATGAGGTCTTTGCTTCCCTGTTAGGCGTAAGAGATCGTTTGGCTATACTTGAACAACAAGTAATAAGTAATGAGGAGGAAGAAGATGCCGGTAATAATAATCAACCACCTCCAAAGGAAAATTCCAATTTGGGTGTTGATAATAACAATCTGAATATACCTGATCATCTTGAGAACAAAAAGGCTAGGCTAAAATTTGAACTCACTAATGATATAAAAAGAATAATTCCACCCAAGTTTGATGGCACCAAATTAGGAGATGGAGCTGATAATTGGCTCAGCGAAATGGATAAATACTTTGCAATAAGGAATTTCTTAGAAGAAACAAAGGCAATATGGGGAGCATATCAACTTTCCCATGAGGCATCTTCATGGTGGGATAGTCAAAAACGCTGAGTTAAATATTGATGACACTAATATCAAATGGGATCAATTTAAAGGTTACTTTAGGCAACGTTGGCTACCACAACTTTATTATGATCGAGAAAATGATCGAATTCTAGAACTTAGCATAAGGAAAGCTAATCGTAACTAAGTATTGGGAGTTTTTACTAAACTCCTTAAGTATGTACCTTAGTATCAAATTGACGAGAAGTTCAAGATATAAAAATTCATCATGGGATTGAATCCAATTATAGGAGGGGAGGTGGATGTTCACAACCCAACCACAATAGAAGGGTTGTTGAAAAGGCCATAAGGCAGAACAAAAATTCAAAGAAATTTTTGCCCATAAGGAGGAAGTAAGGAAGAAATTTCCCAACTCCTCTTCATCATCTCTTGTACATAAGAAAGGACCATGGAAGAAATTTGGAATGAAAATTAAGTTTTCATCTGATACTAATAAGAAAGCAGCAACGAACAAGTCTACTGGTAATGCATGGAACAACTTTGTCAAGAATAATAATAACAGACAGAAGTCCTATGGAGGTCAGAATGATAATTCTAGGGCTAGAAATAAATCTGAGCCTAGAAAGGGACCGTAGGAGCCTAGAAAAAGGATGATTGTAATCAGCAACACAAGATACATCTTTGTAGTATTTGAGATTTAGGTTGAAAAATAGGCCACGCCCATAGAGGTTCCGGGTAAGTTATTTGGCATACCTATAACTATTCTTTTTGATACCGGAGCTACTGAATGTTTTATTTATAGTAAATTAGCATCAAAACTAAAAATAAAAGTTAGAAACATGGACTATACATTATGGAAACAATTTGGTTCATCTTTGTTAGTATGTGTATTTTTGGAGCTTGATCCTTGACTTACCTAGTTTTTCCATAGAATTTGATCTTTATGTTGCACATTTGGGGTCTTTTGATGTAATCATAGGTGTTAATTGGTTAGCTGAACATAAGGAAAAGGTGGATTGTTTTGAAAAACATATTAGTTGTTTTGATGATCTGCAGAAAACAACATAGATTCAGTGTGAAATGTGAGATTTTGTTAGGAAACCTGTCGGCTATGCAACTTAAAAAGGTAAAAAAGCGTTATACCTTATATGTAGTAAAAATTATATAAACGGATGAAGAGAACAATGATGTCATAGAACGATATCTATTGTTATGAAACTTCGATGATGTGTTTCGAGAAGAGTTACCGTGTCTTCCACCTAGAAGGGAGTTTGACTTCACAATTGAAATCAAGCCTGAAATTGAGCCTATTTCTAAGGCACCATATTGAATGACTACTATAGAATTAGTAGAGCTTAAGGCTCAGTTACAAGAACTTTTTCTAAAGGTTTGATTAGACCAAGTGTTTCACCTTGGGGAGCACCAATAATTTTTGTGAAAAAGAAGGATGGAACACTTAGATTGTGCATTGATTACAGAATGTTAAACAAAGAAAAAATCAAGAATAGATTCCCTCTCCTAGAATTGATGATATATTTGATCGGATGCGTGGAGCATCGGTGATATTCAAAGATATATCTTTGATCTAGATATCATCAATTATGGATTAAGGATGAGGAAATTCATAAAAAAACTTTCGAGAACAAGGTATGGACATTATGAATTAACATTTTTACCCTTTGGATTAACAAATGCACCTGCAAATTTTATGAATTTAATGAATAATATCTTTTAGGAATAATTGGAAATTTTTTTGCTCATATTCTTGGATGACATTCTAATATATTCTAAAAGTATTTAGGAACATCATGAACATTTGACGATAGTTTTGGAAATTTTAGAAAGAGATGGTTATATGGTAAGCTATCAAAATGTTCTTTCTATGACATAGAAGTGCACTACCTAGGACATGTAATAAGTAAGAATGGAATTTCTATAGATCCTTCTAAAATTATAGCTATAACTAAGTGGTCTACACTAAATAATGTACATGAAGTTAGAAGCTTCATGGGGCTTGCTAGTTATTATAGAATATTTGTTAAAAAAATCTAAGATGGCTGCACCAATAACTTCATTATAGAAAAAGTATAAGAAGTTTGTTTGGAATGATAAATGTGAATCTGCATTTAGAACTTTGAAGGAACAATTAACTTCAGCACCTATTCTAGCTATACCAGATCCTAATGGAGACTTTATGGTTGTAACAGATGCATCTAGGGAAGTTCTAGGAGGTATTTTATTACAAAATGATCATGTCATAGCTTACAAAAGTAGAAAACTAAAGTTACATGAGTTGAATTATGATCCACATGATTTAGAGCTTTCTGCCATTGTTCATGCACTATAAGTTTGGAGGCATTATCTACTTGCTAAACCTTTTGAATTAAAAGCTCGATCATCTTGGCTGAAGTATATTTTCACTCACCAAATCTTAAAGCAAGAAAACAAAGATGGTTAGATTTTTTGTCTCAATATTATTTTAATATCAATTACATCAAGGGTAAGGAAAATAGAGTGGTTGATGCTCTAAGTCATAGGAAGCACATTTATACTCTTATAACATTGAGAACTCAGTTTAAAGATGAAGTAAAAAGTTTTATGGAGTATGATTCTTACTTTCAACAAATAAAAACAACACTAGCTATAGATCCAAACGATGTGAGGTATAAATTTTTTCACTTTGACAATGAAGGAATCTTAAGATTTGAAAATAGAGTATACATACCTTTGCTAAATTATTTAAGAAAGAAATTGTTAGCAGAATTTCACAATTCACCTTTTTCTGGACACCCTGGTATTACAAAGATGCTTGCTGATATAAAACAACAATATTTCTGGAAGGGAATGAAAAAGGATGTTATTGATTTTTTGACACATTGCTTATAATTTCAATGTTTTAAAGATGAACATATGCACCAAACTCGGTTTATTATATCCTCATAGCATACCACAATACAAATGGAAAGTAATAAGCATGGACTTTGTACAAGGGTTACCTATGTCAAGAAATAAACATGATGTTATTTTGGTAGTTGTTGATAAACTAACAAAGATAGCACATTTTATCACTAGTAATCTAAAGGATGATTCTCTGTATTGGCTAAAAGATTTGTACATGAAATTTTTAGATTACATGGAGTACCTGAATTAATCATATCTGATAGAGATCCTAGAATGATGTCAAGGTTTTAGAAAACACTTAATGCATCTCTAGGAACTAAGCTAAATTTCAGTTTTGTATATCATCCGGAAATGGATGGATAGACTGAAAGAGTTAATCAAGTTTTAGAGGATATGTTACGAATGTATTGTATGGATCAGCAATATAAGTGGGAAGAGTACCTTCCACTAGTTGAGTTTTATTATAATAACACATACGTGCTTCTCTTAAGATGACACCTTTCGAAGCACTATATGGAAGAAAATGAAGAACCCCATTAGTTGGGACGACATTGAGGATAGAGAGGTAATTGGACCTATAATCCTTACAAAAATGGAACATCAAGTTAAAATGATTCGTGAAAGCTTGAAAGAAGTGGTAGATAGGAAAAATAGTTATGCTGACTTAAAGTGGGTTGACAAGAAATTTGAACTTGGTGAGAAGGTCTTTCTTCGGGTTAAACCGAAAAAGAGTTCTATAAATTTTAGCAAGGCTGCCAATTTATCACCTTGTTATGTGGGACCCTTTGAGATAGTTGAAGTAATCAACCTCGTAGCTTCTCGTTTAGCATTACCTCCGCTTTGTCATTAATGCATTATGTTTTCCATATTTCTTTGCTTAAGAAATACGTTTCATATTTATCACATGTGTTAAATTGGAATTCCTTCGCAGTCGAAGACCCAAGAATATTTTGATTAAACCCATATGAGTTCGAAACTCACCAATTGTATTTAAGAAATCATGAAATAAGTCAATGTAAGGTTCAGTGGGACCAGTTTAACGATGAAATTATAACTTGGGAAAACCTAGAGGATATAAAAACTACTTTTCCATATTTATTTGATCAGAATTGACTATGATGACTGATAAAAATTGTGATTTTATCTTTATATGTCAATAAGTCTACCAGTTTTGGGTAGATGGCTATTCATTTTTAAATAAACAACTATGTGAATGCTGATTTCTAGAACTTTAAAATTTGATATTGTTGCAAACATATGTTAAGAAAGTGAATAAATTGATTTTCCTTAATGCAATGGTCAAAATAAGATAATCATCGGGATGATGATTCTTTTTAGGAGGGAAGTATGTAACACCTTTGACAAACAATTATATTCCTCTTTTGCATTACAAGCATTGGCATGTGATTTTATTGAATGAGGTGTGTTTCCTTGATTGTTGAAAATCATGCTTGTTATGGATAAATCATCTCTTCTCTTGGATTCATTGGACTGAAATGATGTGGCTTGCAAGAATCCACTTTCACTTCTAGTAGGTAAGTTGCAATATGGTTTTGAGAGTTGCAAACTTATCTCTTTTTCAGACTCATCCTTGGATCAATTCCAATGATCCAAGGAATGTTTTAAATCTCCTTACCGAACTGAATGGTAAAACTAACATTCATAAGTGGAGAGACGTAGCAGACTAAAATTTGTATGTTACAAATTCTTTGGTCTTATATGAACGTTCCTTCATTCGGTTGTATGTTTATGTTTGGGTCTTTAGGATTGATCTCTTCAGGACATTAATGGCGTAAATGAAATATAGTCTTCTTCATGACTATGAAGGGAATCTAAATCCTAAAAACTAAAGGATTATCCTAACAATAACCTAAACTAGGTAAAAGAACCTACTTCCTAGCTATGTCTACTTATTTGGGTTTCAATCTAACCTAAGCTTCTTATTCTATTTTGTTGGGATGACATCCTAACCTAAGATCTTATGCTAAATGGATAAGGGAGAGATTAATAAAGTAATGCTAGGCTATATTAAGCTAATGCCTAGTGTTTCGCTCGGAATGTTTCGGCCTCTGGGAATAGAGTTGCTTCTATCCTTTCATTCCTTTTAGAAACAGATGAGGTTAGGGTTAGGAGGAATACCTGTTGAATGTCGAGATGGTGTGCTGCGCGCATACCGTAGAGAAATATCAGCCGATGCGGAGAACTCCTTTTGTCTTGGAAGGACTACTGCAAATAAGAACACAAGACCACAAGATTTTGAATAAACAATAAATGAGGAAACTACCTTGGGCCTAGGAAATATAAAACTTCCCTTCGAAGGTGGTGTTCCCCTGCTAATATGAATTAACACAAAAGACTGCAAAATATCAATTAAATTATTTTGTTAAACTGGGTAGGGGGAAAGGCTGGTTTTTTGGTTTTGATCAGAGGAACCGATGGCGGTTATTGATGACCGATGCGTTCATCGATAACCGATACCGGTGGGTTATAGGATCTTCTTGGTAGATATGGTGTTTGTAATAGCTGGTTTTTGGATGGTATTAGGAAATGGGATGATTAGGAGTGAAAGAATGACAGTTAGATGCAATGGCATGTTGGGTAGTGGATTCAGAAACGGATTTAGGAGGACTGAGATTCAAGAAGCATAAGAAATGTTATAACAAAAGGGCATGTAAGATCTGACTTACTGGTTTTGACCGAGAGGCAAGTTGATCTCCTTGGTTGTAAACACTTCTGGTTTCTTTACTCGTCTCTGCTCTGTCAAGTGAAGATCTGGACTCTGTTCCTCACTCGCAATGCTCTTTGTTTATCCAGAAATCCTTTGACTGATCTCCAAAATGAAATTCCGATCCGTTGTTTTGGTTTGGGGAGCCCATTTACAGGGAACTGATGGCGGTTGCGTAACCGATGGCGGTCGAGTAGGAACCGGCATCGGTAAGGAAAAAGTAGGCTATTTTTACTAAAATAGCCCACCTTCCCTGCTTTTCTCCCGAGAGATCAGTTGTGGGCTTGGTCAAGTGGCTAGAAGGTCAGCTTTTGGTGCGAGTAAGGAGGCATTAGTTATGGATGTGAGTCTAGACCAAGTCATGGGTCTTAATTAGGTTAGTTTAGGGTTAGGGCTAGGTCATGATGAGGTGGCAAAGTGAGGTGGCGGGTAAGGTGATGTGGATTTATCAATTACAAGGTAATTAATAAATAATTGTGTAAAGTTTAGGTAATGAGGTTAGGTTGCGAAATGGGATGCGGGTCACAAGGGGTCGTGAGACACGAATTTGGTGTCTACATTAGCCCCTTATTGTCGTGTAGCTTGTTCTGTAAAGCTGCGCGGACAATAATATGAAGTGGTTTCTCATGTTAAGGATATAGGTAATCCCCCTCAAATCTATCACAGATTGAGTGAACGGGAAATCAGGGATAGGGTTGATAAAGGGTATATGTGGTAGAGAGGATGGTAAGGTGGTGGGGTAGGTCCAAGGAAGCAGACGCATGTTGAAATGTAATAGTACGACTAGGGTACATGATTTGACTAGCAAACCAGCAATGTATAGGCAAAGGTCGATAGTTTATCCAAACAAGGGTGATATAATCCACGGTATCAAGGCATAGGAAGTAGCTTTGCGGGGTATATAATGGTAAGGTACCGGAACGTTTAGGCATGTTCGGCAGTACCAAAAGGTTGGTTTGGTTGAGATAAACGTCACGGTCTAGGTCTGGGCAAAGCTGGTCGACAGATCAAGTCAAGGACCCTAATCATGCTAAAACACGAACAGGTGAGCTCGATTGAACACAAGGTACATGATGGATGTATAAAATAAAACGTTGATTGTGGGTATGGTATGGAAGTGATACGGCCTTGGGTCAGGCCAAGTGGTTGGGCGGTGGCCCTGGGTCAGGTTAGGTGGGTAGGTTGAGGCCTTGGGTTGGGTCAAATTGTTAGGGTGAGGCCTTGGGTCGGGCCAAATAGGTAGGTTGAGGCCTTGGGTCGGGCCAAATAGGTAGGGTGAGGCCTTGGGTCGGGCCAATTGGTAGGTTGAGGCCTTGGGTCGGGCCAAATAGGTAGGGCGAGGCCTTGGGTCGGGCCAATTGGTAGGTTGAGGCCTTGGGTCGGGCCAAATAGGTAGGGCGAGGCCTTGGGTCGGGCCAATTGGTAGGGCGAGGCCTTGGGTCGGGCCAATTGGTAGGTTGAGGCCTTGGGTCGGGCCAAATAGGTAGGTTGAGGCCTTGGGTCGGGCCAATTGGTAGGTTGAGGCCTTAGGTCGGGCCGAATGGTAGGTTGAGGCCTTGGGTCGGGCCGAATAGGTAGGTTGAGGCCTTGGGTCGGGCCAATTGGTAGGTTGAGGCCTTGGGTCGGGCCAAATAGGTAGGTTGAGGCCTTGGGTCGGGCCAATTGGTAGGTTGAGGCCTTAGGTCGGGCCAAATAGGTAGGGCGAGGCCGTAGGTCAGGCTGGACAAGTGAACAGATGTTGTGCAGCAAAGGTGGACGGAGGCGATATTGGTGAAAAAGAGGCAAGGAGTAAATAAGGGCAAAGAATGGGGTGAAAGTTGGGTAGATATCGGTTATATGACCGATACCGGTTATTTAGGTATGAGCTTTTCTAAAAATAGAAAAGCTAGGGTGGCAACTTCAGTTTTAATTTTAGAGCCATGCAAGAGGTTAAATACGCGAACGCGACGCTTTTTGACGACTGAGACAGGTATTTGCATGAGAGATTTGGGTGAGAAGGAGGAAAGAGACAAGGAAAGTGAATGTGATCCGAGATTTAGAAGGCAGAAAGACAAAGTTAAAAAGGGTGGTGATCATGGCAGAACGAGGAGAAGCATCCAGCAGGCAAGGACAGGAGGGCAGACAAGGGCCACCTCAAGCTGCTGCAACCCAAGAGGTATCATTTTGTTTGTGATTTAACTACTGCATGTTTTGTGAATAAGATGGGGGAGAGTAGGTGGGTAGATATGAGAAAGAAAACATGATAACAAGGGTTGCAGGTGAGGTAAGTGTTACAGGGTAGGCAATCAGGGGTTTCAGGTATGTTTGTATGTATAAAAAGGAATAAACGAGCAAATTATTGTCGTAGGTGGTTGTTTTTTTGGGAAGGTGTATATAATTGACAGTGACCGGTAGCGGTTAGGGAGAACCGGTATCGGTTACTCAACCGATATCGGTTATGTATAACCGGTACCGGTTACTGGAGGAATTTCCAGAATGTTTGAAAAAACCCTGACGGATTGAATGGTTGTTTGTTGTTTTGGTGTATGCAGGCAGAGGCAGGATTGAGGATGAATGATAGTGTGCCAGCGCTGTTGTCACGAATCCGAGCGGATGTAACACCAGCGGAATGGACGTTGATAAATCGTTTGGGGTTAAGTGGAATCCGTTATTATTCACGAATCGCACGTAACCATGGTATGTTACAGGCGTTGATTGAAAGATGGAATCCCGAGACAAATACCTTCTATCTGCCAACAGGTGAAATGACAGTAACATTGGAAGATGTGTTTCAGATTTTGAGACTCCCTATTACAGAGAACCAAAGAGACGACTAGGGTACATGATTTGACTAGCAAACCAGCAATGAGCATATAGGCAAAGGTCGATAGTTTATCCAAACAAGGGTGATATAATCACGGTATCCAAGGCATAGGAAGTAGCTCCGTGGTATATGCAGTAAGGGTATGCAGGAACATTTAGGCATGTTCGGCGAAGTTTCAAAAAGGTTGGTTTGGTTGAGATAAACGTCACGGTCTAGGTCTGGGCAAAGCTGGTCGACAGATCAAGTCAAGGACCCTAATCATGCTAAAACACGAACAGGTGAGCTCGATTGAACACAAGGTACATGATGGATGTATAAAATAAAACGTTGATTGTGGGTATGGTATGGAAGTGATACGGCCTTGGGTCAGGCCAAGTGGTTGGGCGGTGGCCCTGGGTCAGGTTAGGTGGGTAGGTTGAGGCCTTGGGTCGGGTCAAATTGTTAGGGCGAGGCCTTGGGTCGGGCCAAATAGGTAGGTTGAGGCCTTGGGTCGGGCCAAATAGGTAGGGTGAGGCCTTGGGTCGGGCCAATTGGTAGGTTGAGGCCTTGGGTCGGGCCAAATAGGTAGGGCGAGGCCTTGGGTCGGGCCAAATAGGTAGGGCGAGGCCTTGGGTCGGGCCAATTGGTAGGTTGAGGCCTTGGGTCGGGCCAAATAGGTAGGGCGAGGCCTTGGGTCGGGCCAATTGGTAGGTTGAGGCCTTGGGTCGGGCCAAATAGGTAGGTTGAGGCCTTGGGTCGGGCCAATTGGTAGGTTGAGGCCTTAGGTCGGGCCGAATGGTAGGTTGAGGCCTTGGGTCGGGCCAAATAGGTAGGTTGAGGCCTTGGGTCGGGCCAATTGGTAGGTTGAGGCCTTGGGCGGGCCAATTGGTAGGTTGAGGCCTTAGGTCGGGCCAAATAGGTAGGGCGAGGCCTTGGGTCAGCCGGGACAAGTGAAGAGATGTTGAGGCAAAGAAAGGTGGACGGAGGCGATATTGGTGAAAAAAGAGGCAAGGAGTAAATAAGGGCAAAGAATGGGGTGAAAGTTGGGTAGATATCGGTTATATGACCGATACCGGTTATTTAGGTATGAGCTTTTCTAAAAATAGAAAAGCTAGGTGGCAACTTGGGTTTAATTTTAGAGCCATGCAAGAGGTTAAATACGCGAACGCGATGCTTTTGATGACCGAGAGAGGTATTTGCATGAGAGATTTGGGTGAGAAGGAGGAAAGAGACAAGGAAAGTGAATGTGATCCGAGATTTAGAAGGCAAAAGACAAAGTTAAAAAGGGTGGTGATCATGGCGGAACGAGGAGAAGCATCCAACAAGCAAGGACAGGAGGGCAGACAAGGGCCACCTCAAGTCGTGCAACGCAAGAGGTATCATTTTGTTTGTGATTTAACTACTGCATGTTTCGTGAATAAGATGGGGGAGAGTAGGTGGGTAGATATGAGAAAGAAAACATGATAACAAGGGTTGCAGGTGAGGTAAGTGTTACAGGGTAGGCAATCAGGGGTTTCAGGTATGTTTGTATGTATAAAAAGGAATAAACGAGCAAATTATTGTCGTAGGTGGTTGTTTTTTTGGGAAGGTGTATATAATTGACAGTGACCGGTAGCGGTTAGGGAGAACCGGTATCGGTTACTCAACCGATATCGGTTATGTATAACCGCAATCACCAAATTTCATCGGAGGAATTTCCAGAATGTTTGAAAAAACCCTGACGGATTGAATGGTTGTTTGTTGTTTTGGTGTATGCAGGCAGAGGCAGGATTGAGGATGAATGATAGTGTGCAGCCTTTGTTGTCACGAATCCGAGCGGATGTAACACAGTGAGAATGGACGTTGATAAATCGTTTGGGGTTAAGTGGAATCCGTTATTATTCACGAATCGCACGTAACCATGGTATGTTACAGGCGTTGATTGAAAGATGGAATCCCGAGACAAATACCTTCTATCTGCCAACAGGTGAAATGATAGTAACATTGGAAGATGTGTTTGATTTTGAGACTCCCTATTACAGGAGAACCAGATATCGAGCACTACCTAGCGTGGCATGGGGAGCGATAATGTAGTATTTTGTCCATACGCACGAGATTTGACACACAATGAGGTTTATCATTTACATATGGGGTAATGTATACGGCACAGACACACGAGGAGACAAGGTTAGCAAAGTGATATTAATGATAGCAGAGGGTATTATGCATTACCGAGGGCGGAAGGGGGAAGATTTCCAAAGGCATTGATGTGTGTTATCTGGGAGATGGTAGAAAGGAACGTTACGTTTGCATGGGCACCTGCATATTTGGCGGAGCTATACAGGGGTTTATGGGCTTGTAGGCGAAATCACAGGACGACGCTGGATTGTTCATACTTATTACACTGTTGGGCCTATGAGCACATTGTTTGTGTGCGACCAATAGGCCAATCCCTCCAGGCAGGAGAGACCGGAGTACAGAGGTTGGGATTCAGACGATGGGTCCAGACAGAACAAGAGGCCAGATCCCAGGCCGTGACAGGTGATATTGAGTATTACAGGCAGGTATGGGAGAGAGTGACGGTTGCGGATATCTGTTGGAGGCCATACGGAAACTATATGATAACAGAGAACATAGCTGAGGAGTTGAGGGGTGTTGAGCGATTGAGGTGGATCGCAGGGCACAGGCCGGGGGAGTATGAGAGGATTCCTATAGATCGCGTGCGGCGACAATTTGGATTTGTGCAGGATATACCCCTGGCTTATAGACCATATATGAGGATCGACGCCGAGGCAGCATTCTCACCTCCCCGGCCAACACCTCCAGAAGGGCCTGAAGAGGTAGCAGCCGATCGCAGGGTAATGGATGCGGGAACGACAGAGGCCTATAGATTATGGTGGGTAGCAGAACTGCGAGGTGTACGTGAGCGCCCTGACATAGCGATGATTACAGCAAAGAGGGATCGTCTGCAACATTTGGTTCAGCAGCTCCAAATGCAGGTGAATGAGACAAGAGGATTGTTAGTGGTTGCGGAGTCACGGGCGGGGAGACTAGAGGCTGAAGTCCTCCATGCGAGAGGGCGTATTCATATGTTACAGGAGAGATTGGCAGATCAGTGGGTGGTACCAATAGCCGTGGTACCTTTGAGGACAGAGAGGCCCGGCGAGAGGGGTCGACAATCACGATCATCGCCTAGTTCGGGATGAGGCGTGAGGGTCTGAGTAAATGTTAGCAAGGTATAAGAATAAATAAGGATGCCGACCTGCGTGTCGATGATAGAGAAGATGTATTTGTTTAACATCTAAATAAAACTGAATATGTATGTTGATTTGAGTTATGATAATAATAAGATTGTTGGTGTTTTGATTTTCGGTGTTTCGAAAAAGGGTAAAGAGAAATGTGATTAAATAAAAATGCACAAAAATATTTATATTTACCACACATGATAAGTTATGGTAGGGGATGGTCGAGCTAACCTTGGGAGACCCCATGTCTCCAAAGTGCTGCCTACATAGCCCATTGCACAAAGCAAGGAGGGGCCTCAGACCGATGTAGTTCTCCCTTAGGACCAGGGAGAGGTGAATTCAGGCAATTTGGGTATGGTTAGGCAATTTGTTGGTTGATAAGAATTTGATGTTGATAGGGTAATGTTGTTGGTGTTGGTAAGGTATGGGCGATGTTGATGTAGGTATAGGTAAAGCGAAAGTTAGCTTACCCAAATAGAAGGGAACCATGTCCTGATTAAGATCAACACACAATCCTAGATGCGAGGCAAAGAGGAAAGAGTGCTCCGTAGGTGAAAAGAGCTAAACAAACCACATATTAACATAGGATGAGCTTGAATCCCTAAGTACCTTGCATAGGCGAGAAGTCGATAGGTGAAAAGAGTTGTATAATCACAATATATCGGATATACGTCACATCCCTTGAGTTGAAACAAGTGGTGAGGTGAGGTGGATGATATAACTGAGGTACGCAGAACTTATTACAAAGTGAGTGCTCTGACGAAAGAGAACCTACCCTAAATAGACAAGTCCATGACTCAAAAGTCCTTTTGAATGAGGCTTTTCTTTTATTGAATGTAGACTGATCGATGCGGGAAGTCTACAGGGGATATTGATTGTATTATTCTTGAGGTCTTCACGAAGCTGATCAATGCGAGAAGCTTCTGATAAAGGCTAATTGTGTATATTTGTCCTTCGAGGAGCAAATCTATTTATAGTAGCAGATATGATTGTAATGCATAGCTGTCCTTCGGGGGAGCAGTCTATATATAATAGCAGCAATAGTTTGGCATATAGCTGTCCTTCGAGGGAGCAGTCTATATTTAATTTAAATGACTAGATGTTCATTTGGCGTGAAGCATCTAGGGAGTAGGAAGTTTGACTCAAGAAAATCCCATAAGAATACGGCTTATTTTAATACTTTTGAAGTCATGGACTAGACTAAAAAGGGGAAGGCATCATCAAGGGGAGGTGAGGATCAAACTATGTGAGATTGATTGTTATTATGAAGTGTAGGGAACGGAGTGTATGTAGTGGTAAGTGAGCTCAAGGGACGGACCGGCGGGTAGATAAGAAGTGATATAACACTAATTTCAACAGTAGAATGGTCGAAGATGCAAGGCATTAAGGGGTTCAGGCTCAGGTTTACCATTAAGCGAAGCTAAACGATAAGTACCAGATCCATAGGTATGAGTGATTATATAAGGCCCAATCCAATTGGGAGCAAATTTTCCACGTTTGCTCTTTTCTAGTTTGGTTACATGTTGATTCTCTTTGAGAACAAGATCACCAACCTTAAAGGTACGCTCATGAAGTCGCTTATCATAAGCACGTTTAATGCGTTTTTGATAGATTTGAAGGTGATCAAGAGCTGTAAGACGGCGTTCGTCAAGAAGCTCCAATTGGGCTAACCGTTCTTGGCGGAAATCATCGTTGGTGAGAATATCCTGAAGAGATATTCTAAGGGAGGGTATTTGTATTTCGAGAGGCAAAACAGCCTCGGTACCGTATACCAAAGAAAAAGGTGTGGCATTAGTAGAGGTACGAATGCTAGTACGATAAGCCCAAAGGGCAAAGGGAATGTGATCGTGCCAATTTCTTCCGGATTCATTGACAACTTTCATGAGGATTTTGGTTAGTGTTTTATTAGAGGACTCGGCTTGCCCATTGGCTTGTGGATAGTAAGGTGATGAGAAACTAAGTTTGATACCAAAGTTGTCACAAAGGTCTTGCAACAACTTGTTTTTGAAAGATTTTCCATTATCTGTTATCAGGCGATGAGGAACACCAAAACGACAGATAATGTGGTGGTTAATGAACTCGACAATTTTTTCTTTTTTGATTGAAATGAGTGGAATAGCCTCCACCCATTTTGTGTAATATTCGGTCGCTGTGATTATCCAACGGTGACGTTGTGAAGAGGTTGGGTGAATCTCACCAATAAGGTCTAAACCCCATTGTGAGAAGGGCCAAAGATCTCGAGCGATCTGGAGCGGGTGGCTAGGAGTATGTTGAAGGTTGGCATGTTGCTGACACATAACACAACGCTTAACATATTCGTAGCAGTCGTTATTGAGAGTAGGCCAATAATAACCAAGGCGAAGGATTCGTTTGGCCACGGCAAGGCCGCTAAAATGTCCACCACAAATACCGTCATGGACCTGTTGGATGGTATGAGTGGCCTCCGCGCCTTGATTAGGCGGCGAAGGAGGATGCCATCAAAGCCACGTTTATAGAGGAGTCCCCCCATGACAACATAACGCGAAACACTTTTAAGAAAAGCACGTTTGCCGTTACTAGTAAGGTCAGGTGGGAGGACAGAGATTGTAAGGTAGTCATGGAATTGGTGGTACCAGGTATCCTGTGAATTAGTGGACACAGTATTTATCATACAAACTACCGGGGTTGAATAGGATGGGGCAAAAAGTTGTTGGACCACGACGAATAATTCAGAGTCAGTTGGCGTGGCGGGAATTTGCGAGGCTAAGCAAGCCATAGTATCCGCAAATTTGTTAGTGGAGCGGGGAATGGTTTGTATAGAATAGTGGGTAAATAAAGCTAGAAGTGAATCCACGTAGTGTTTGTATTTTTGAAGTTCCTCGTTTTTGCATTGGTAGACGCCCATAACTTGATTGACTACCAATTGAGAGTCGCCAAAAATGTTGATAGATTTGATACCTAAGTGTAACGTAACTTGGAGACCCAGAACAAGGGCCTCGTATTCCGCTGTATTATTAGTGCAAGGGAAATCAAGTCAGAATGAAAGAGGCATAGGTTCAGCATTGAGGGGAATGAGAACAACGCCGGCTCCTCCGCCGCGCTGGCATTTAGATCCATCGAAGAAGAGGGTCATTGGGTACGACTCCTCCGTGATGGAAAGAGTAGCGATGAGTTCGTCGGGAAATGTGAAATTGGTAAATTGTTCCCCCGGTAAAGGAGCGTCCGCAAGTTGGTCCGCGATGGTTTGTCCTTTGATTGATTTTTGGTGGATAAACTCAAGGTCGAGGTCGGCGAGAAGCATGAGCCATCTAGCAATGCGTTGGTTCAGATGAGGTTTGGCATACATGTAATGGATGGGGTCTGTATTGGTGATGACGAAAGTCTTGTGATTTAGAAGGTAGTGTCGGAGTTTGGTGGCCACGAATGATAGGGCAAGGCACAATTTTTCTACATGTGTGTACCTAGTCTCATAGTCCACCAAAGTACGACTTATATAATAAACAACTTGTTCATGATTCTCAGAGTCACGATGTGCAAGCATGGCTCCTACAGCGTGGTCGGTGGCGGAAAGGTAAAGGTAGAAGGGGCGGTCGTCTTGGGGTGGGATAAGCACGGGTGGCTGCAAGAGATAGGATTTGAGAGCTTCGAAGGCTTGGTGACATTCTTCGCTCCATTGGAATGCAATATCCTTTTTAAGGAGGTGATGGAAAGGTTGACATCGATCCGAGAGTTGGGAGATGAAACGTCAGATAGATTAGAGCTTACCTTGTAAACTATGTAATTGTTTGAGATTGTTGGGTGGGGGCATTTCTAGGATAGCTTTGACTTTAGATGGATCGACCTCAATGCCACGCAAAGAGACGATAAAGCCAAGAAGTTTTCCCGAAAGAACACCAAAGACACATTTCTTCGGTTGAAGGCGGACAGAATATTGTAACAGGCGATCAAAAATAATGGTTAAAACATCGAGATGTTCACTACGATGTTTAGACTTGCCGAGAAGATCGTCGACATAGTCTTCAAGGATAGTGTGCATAATGTCATGAAAAATGTAGGTCATAGCCCGCTGATAGGTAGCACCAGCATTCTTAAGGCCAAATGGCATGACACGATAACAGAAGGTTCCCCAAGGAGTTATGAAGGCAGTTTTGTGTTGATCGGCAGGGGCAACCAAAATTTGGTTGTATCCTGAAAAGCCATCCATGAGAGAAAGCATTTCATGGCCTGCAGTGAGATCAACAAGTTGATCAATACTTGGGAGGGGGAAGTCATCCTTGGGGCAAGCGAGGTTAAGATCCCGGAAATCTGTGCATATCCGAAGTCCCCCTGTCGCTTTAGTGACAGGTACGATGTTAGAAATCCATTGAGGATAGTCAATAGGCAAAATGAAGGAAACAGAAAGGAGTCGTTGGAGCTCCTCTTTGACCAAGAGAGCAATGCGTGGATGCATTTTTCTCAATTTTTGTTTGACCCTGGTTTGGAATCGAGGTTTAGGGTGATGTTATGGATGGCGATGGTAGGATCAATTCCTGGCATGTCAGCGTAAGACCATGCGAAAGCTTGGTTGCGAGCACGGAGAAAGGTAGTAAAGGCGGCTTGTTCTGATGTGTTAAGGGATTGTCCAATCTTCACAATGTGAGGATCCTCCTCCGTGTGGATATTGATTTCTATGGTAGATTCGTTCAGCATAGTTTGGGTTTCAGATGGTAAGGCTCGTTGAATATAAGAATCATCCGCGCCAAGGTAAGTGAGGATGGAGTCGTCATCCTGGCATTCAACAACATTAATCAAAGGCGAATCCTCTTCGATCATGTCTGGATAAAGAAGGGGAAGAGAGGATGGGTCCTCATTATCACGTTGATAAGTGAGAGGACCTATGAAGATGACATTTATGAAAAAAAAAAGTTAGGAGGGATAGATTCAGGGTCTATAGATTCTGCGGGTGATGATGGCAAAGTGGGTGATGATGGTTTGGTAGGGGCGACGTCTTCTTCTTCTAGGATATAGCTGACAGGAGGTGTCTCCTGTGTAGGTGTTTCGGGAAAACCGAGACCACTGCGATCATTATGTTTACGGGTAGTCACGGGAATGAGTGTATGTCGGCCTTGTTCGTAAAGGCCAAAACCAAAGCCTTTCCACGCACAACGAGTCAAGAAAGTGAGGGGGCGAAACGACGATTTTTCAAGTATTGAAAATCGGATTGGAAAGGAACCACACCAAGAGGAGGTTCAGGGGTAATGGAGGATGCGTCAACACCCCCATACATTAGGTTAGTGCGTGCAATGGGGTGGTCCGTAAGAGATTATCTCCCCACGCGACGGTCGTAGGTGGGATGTGCATGTAATTGTCCGTACTCTGCGGGGGTAGGAAAGAACTAACGTTATATAGGCGGTACTCCCCAGCGTAAGGCGCTAGAAAACATCTACTAAGGGATCGGAGGTTGGAATGTTAGCATGCGGAAGGGAAGTGGTTTTGCGATGGTGGTTTCATCAATTGAAGGCGTAGGCGCGGTTGAGGTGGATGGTTGAGGTACATTTGAGGCGGATGGTTGGGTTGAATGTATGGGTGTCTTGATTGGTATAAGCACATCGTTAGGGCGGTATAACATATTGCAGGTTTTAAAGGGGGGAGGGTCAGCTTTTACGGTGTAAGACTTCCCCTCGTACTCAAATTTTATACATCTATGTAATGTTGAGGGAACGCATCCCATGGCTCGGATCCAAGGACGACCCAGTAGTATATTATATTGGAACTCTCCCTCCAAGACATAGAAGAGTTCGGGTAAAGTACGTGGTCCTACGCAAATGTTGAGGATCACGGCGCCTAAGGTAGAAGTAATAGCGTCATTGAATGACCGTAACATGATGGGGTTGGCACACATGCAACTAGAAGGGATGTTCATCTGTTGGAAGGCTTTTGAAGAGATGATGTTTAGGCTAGCGCCCCCGTCAATCATAACCCGACGTACTCGAATCTCCCGGACATAAGCGGAGATGAAAAGGGCAGGGTCAGGATCTTCTGTACCAAAGTCGACAATTTCATCTTCAGAGAAACTGACTGCAGCAGCTTGTTGTGCGAGAGGCAGTGGTTGGGGCAGTGGGTTATTTGGTGAGAGAAGCAACGTGATTGGGTGTTAGAATGGAGGCGATAGGAAAGGTTTCATTAGGTAAAACCTCTATCCCTTGAAGGATCTCAACGAGAGCTTGTCGATGAGATTCAGAAGTCTAAATGAGGTCATACAATGTCATTTTTACGGGTGATTGGTGAAGCTGTTTAACCATATTTCGGTGGGCAATGCCATTAGAGACGGGATAGGCGGGTCTGCGAATGACCACTTTAGGTGGTGGTGTAATCGGGATGTTTGACGGAGAAAGAGATGCCGCAGGTGTGTTTTCTTTTGCTTTCCCATTGTTTTTCTGCCCTCGAGTAGCGACACTAATCATATTAATCTCGTAGACCTGAGATGAGGAAGATGGTGGGGATAACTCATGGTCTTCAAGAGGTGGGGTTGTAATAATGATAGATCTTGGTGAGGCGGGGACAGATGGTATAGGAGAGGGAATGGAAACTAAAGGTCTCTCCCTTCGTAAGTTGTCTTTCTTAATCTTTCTATCCGGGAGAGGTGACTGGCGAAGGATGGTTTTTAGAGCTTTGCATCCCTCCACATCATGTCCTGGCGTGCGGTGATAAGCGCAGATTTTAGACTCATCGTAACCCATAGGTCGGGGCTTAGACGGGTCATAAGGTCTAAGTGGAGGTAGGGAAATGGTCGCATTCTCCACCAACATAGCAAGGATTTTGGCGTAAGATCCTTTGAGTGGGTCAAAATCAGGAGAGGATGAGGGTATTGATTGTGCGGGTTTTGGTAATGTTTGGGCATGATTGGTTCGCACGGGTGGTGGTTTAGCCGAAGGGTGTTGATACATGGTTTTTACTAAACGTGATTTCTTTGGCACAGAAGCTATGTTGGATGATGAGGCCGCAGATGATGTGGTATCAGAAAACAACCACGGGGAAATAGGAGTGACTGAAAACAAATTTTTTGATGATGGAATTTGTTTAAGGTTGATAGGTTGATAGGATACGCGGAGTGGCGGTGTTGCTATACCTGGAATTTCTGTATAGGTGTGGAAGGAATAAGTTGTTCAAGAAAACACGGGGACGTATGATATATTGATGTAAGGTAGAGGGATGGGGTCCCAATATGGAAGGTAGGTATGACGATGATGGTTTTGATTGTGACAGGGGGACGGATTGAGTTTGTCTCCTAGGTGGTGGAGCGGATTTATTTTTGGATAGATCGAGTCGCTTAGGCGGGTGCGTTAGACTGGGAATTGGTGAGGTCCCAAGCGTATGGGAAGATCTGGTTAAGTTGATAGAAGTGGACGGGGCATTTGGTAGAGGTGAGGGGGGTGAAGGTGAGAACAGGGGCATTTTAAGCTTCTGTAAGCACTTCGGGTATATGGTGGAGACATCAGGATCAGTCATTTGCATTTGAGTAGAAAAAGGGGTACTCAAACGTTCCCATAGGGCCTATCATCTTTACGTGGAATGACACTCTCAGTGTGATTTGTAATTTTTGTACGGAAGAAAGGTGGGTTGTAATTCCAGTCCACTGCGGGTGTGACACAGGAGGTAGATGAGGCACTGTATCAATAGATGTTAAGAGGTCAACCGGTCGTTGAAAAGATTTAGGCGATGAGGGACTAATAGGTAGGAGGGCGTGTTCGAGGGGATCTGTCACGTTTAAAGAATGTGGTGATGTTAGTGTAAGAGATTTCTCATCTAAGGATGTCAAAAGGAGTGGCGGGCCTTCCTCTTGTGTAGCAAGAGTGGTAGAAGGGGACGTTTGGGAAATAGATAAATTAGATAGCATCCGCTCACAGTCTTGTAGGGATGTGGTGTAAGAAGACTTGTTGATAAGAAGAGAAGTCCGGGCAGTTAACTCTTCTATGGGTAAAGGAATGATTTCACTTTGGCTTGATGGTGGTGAAGGAGGTTCAAACTCCTGTGTTGGTGGAGAGGCTTGATTTAAAAATTTTCAATAGAGGCTTTTGGCTGAGAATCGAAGACTGCATGGATCTCATGAACACTCTCCTCGGCTAAGATATCTTGGTTCACGTTACTGTTAGACGAGTGATTCGGGAATGGCTTGTTGAAAATTTTCAGATTTCGGTTAGCAGGGGCGTTAGGATTATCGAGGGTTATATCCCCTGCGTCAACCATTTCTGCGCACTATGTTTTTCAACATCTTTGCAGTTTTCATGACTATGTCCTTTTACGCGGTGAAAATTACAAAAGTCATTTTCTTTGTACGGGAAGGTATTGCGGGTGGAGTCAAACCCAGAGTGAGGTTTAACAGGGGAAAGGTGATAGCTTGACTTTGAGCAATTTTTCCAGGATGACGCCATAAGTTTCTCCCAAGGGAGTGTAATTGGTGGGCTCGGCTTTGTACTTATAAGTGGTTTTCGGCGGAGTATTGGACGGTGTTTGAGATTTGACCATTACCGCGTGGACAGCTCCTTTTGATTTAGAAGAAGTGGACGCGTGAGGAGTGGCGGTGTTTGGCTTGTTGGTAGAATCAGGAGTTCGGAAATTGGGGTTTTTGTTACGCAACCGCAATTTCTCTTCTTCTAAGGCTCGAATTTCTAGTTTCCGAGCCATGGTAAAGGCCTCGTCGAATGTGTGGAAAGTTTGAATTTGGAGGGTAGGGGAGATGTGCTTAGCGCAGGCCCGCGTAAATAGTTTGATGAGTTCGGTTTGAGGCAAGGCATACGTGAGTTGGTTGATAAGACCCCGCCATCGTCCAACGAAATCTGTGATAGATTCGTCTTCAAATTGTCGGATGGCATAGAGGTCGGTAATAGATACTTTCTTGGCAATGTTAATGGAGAAATGATCCAAGAAAGATTGGGCGATTGGTTAAAAGAGAAGATTGAGTCTTTGGGTTAAAGCTTCGTACCACTCAAGGCGAGTCTGATAAGGACATGGGAAAGGTGCGGAGTAACAAGGCATCATCATGGGCAATCAAATAACAAGCATGTCTAAATGATTGCAAGTCTTTGTTGAGGATCCTCTTTATTGTTAAAACGAGTAAACTTTGGCAACTCCCATTGAGGAGGATATGAATGAAGGGGGACAAAAGGGTGAATGGGCTCCCGACAAACTTGCTCGTATGTCAAGGTGCTACGACTTCCTGAAACGGAGGCCTCCAGGTTTTGCATTTTGTCCATCATTTGTTTGATGAAATCTGTGGTTGGATGAGATGATGGTGCCATAGAATAGGGATGTCCCATATAAGGTGTTGAGGTTACTGGATACGTGTATGGGAATGAAAAGGTAGGCGGAGCTTGAGAAGGAAAGCTCGTGTGAATAGGTGGCAGAGAGTAAGTCATGAATGGAGTGGTCTGAAAGAGAGATGAGATAGGGGCAGTTGGTGGTAACGATACGTGGGGTCCAAGGTTAACCAAAGGAAAGCTAATCGGGGTCGTATGAACCTCTGAAGCTGTCGGATTGGGAGACGGGGCTAGTGATGTAGGAAGTAAGGTATTGTTATCAGGAGGAGTGGGAGCTAAATGAGCAGCTATACTAATAGGCATGCGATAAGGAGCCGACCATCGGGCGTATGGTCGGGGTATGAGACAAATAGTATTGTGACAGTACCTGGGATTAGCATCAGAAATTTGGCAAAGTCCTTGTCTCCTACGGGGAATTTGGGGATCTCACTGGTGTCCGTAGGGTTCCCTATAGAATGTGAAGGGGGTGATTCAGGCAAAGACACAGAGCAGGCATGTGAAACCATGGCGGCGGCTTGCTTCCGAGTGATGACAACCATAGACCAGGACACACAGGAAAGTTTCAATCTATCAAGAACAAAAACAACCTCAGAATGATGAATTTGGCAAGTTGCTGGTTTGTCAGGGGCTGATGGAGACAGTAACCGATATCGGTTTAGTAACCGGTGTCGGTCACAGAGCAAACGACGTCGGTCCCTTAACCGATGCCGGTGTCAAAAGTCTAGGATAAGAAGATATAAAAGGCTGCTAATTTGATTTTAGCAACGTTGAGTATGTTTATCAACTTATTGATCACAGAAGACAAAGTATGACAGAGAAAACAGGATTTGAAAACAAGCAAGAGGCACACGCAAATCTAAAGACTAACCCTAGGGTTAATTTTAGTTATCATGGGCTTATGCCTTTAGATGTAAGATGATGTCAGAATCCTAAACAACAAGACCTAGGGGAAATGTCAAGTTTGTTTTGGCTTATAAGGTTACCTCAATCGGGTGGAGGAATACCGCGGAAAAGGGGGGATGTTTGAGCTGTTGTGTTAATTGTGAAGTGATTCGGTATGTGTTGTGCAGTGAAACTAAGGTTAATTTCCTGTCAATACCGTGGATATCACCCCCACGTGTACGACCTGTTACTTAATCTATGTTCACTAGAATTGGAGAACAACAAGCAGGAATGCAATGCACGTGTTTTAAACCCAAATCGAAAATTATATTCGATGAAGCAAGAGAGATGACTTTCACTAATGCGAAACCAGGAAAGCAAGACAAATTCTTTACTAAATATATAACAAAAACAGCAACAACAAATATGCAAATGAAAATAAGCAAGAGAAAGAAACCCAAAATGGGTCCCACCGGGCGTGCCAAAATGTTTCGCTCGGAATGTTTCAAGCCGGGAATAGAGTTGCTTCTATCCTTTCATTCCTTTTAGAAAGCAGAGATGAGGTTAGGGTTAGGAGGAATACTGTTGAATGTCGAGATGGTGTGTGCGTACTGTAGAGAAAGATCAGCCGATCTGCGGAGAACTCCTTTTGTCTTGGAAGGACTACCTGCAAATAAGAACACAAGACCACAAGATTTTGATTAAACAATAAATGAGGAAACTGCCTTGGGCCCAGGAAATATAAAACTTCCCTTCGAAGGTGGTCAGTTCCCCTGCTAATATGAATTAACACAAAAGACTGCAAAATATCAATTAAATTATTTTGTTAAACTGGGTAGGGGGAAAGGCTGGTTTTCTGGTTTTGATCAGAGGAACCGATGGCGGTTATTGATGACCGATGCCGGTTACTGATAACCGATACCGGTGGGTTATAGGATCTTCTTGGTAGATATGGTGTTTGTAATAGCTGGTTTTTTGGATGGTATTAGGAAATGGGATGATTAGGAGTGAAAGAATGACAGTTAGATGCAATGGCACGTTGGGTAGTGGATTCAGAAACGGATTTAGGAGGACTGAGATTCAAGAAGCATAAGAAATGTTATAACAAAAGGACATGTAAGATCTGACTTACTGGTTTTGACCGAGAGGCAAGTTGATCTCCTTGGTTGTAAACACTTCTGGTTTCTTTACTCGTCTCTGCTCTGTCAAGTGAAGATCTGGACTCTGTTCCTCACTCGCAATGCTCTCTGTTTATCCAGAAATCCTTTGACTGATCTCCAAAATGAAATTCCGATCCGTTGTTTTGGTTTGGGGAGCCCATTTACAGGGAACCGATGGCGGTTGCGTAACCGACGGCGGTCGAGTAGGAACCGGCATCGGTAAGGAAAAAGTAGGCTATTTTTACTAAAATAGCCCACCTTCCCTGCTTTTCTCCCGAGAGATCAGTTGCGGGCTTGGTCAAGTGGCTAGAAGGTCGGCTTTTGGTGCGAGTAAGGAGGCATTAGTTATGGATGTGAGTCTAGACCAAGTCATGGGTCTTAATTAGGTTAGTTTAGGGTTAGGGCTAGGTCATGATGAGGTGGCAAAGTGAGGTGGTGGGTAAGGTGATGTGGATTTATCAATTACAAGGTAATTAATAAATAATTGTGTAAAGTTTAGGTAATGAGGTTAGGTTGCAAAATGGGATGCGGGTCACAAGGGGTCGTGAGACACGAATTTGGTGTCTACACCTAGTACTATATGGTTGTGAATTTGATCTAACCTAAGGTGGAAATTACCTATGGCTATGTTTTAAGACCTAAGGTAATTATTGTTAGACTAACCTAAGTTTTGGGAAATCTATCCTAAACTATTAAAAGGGAACCTAAGGGGTCGTATGGCATTATGGTGACAATTATAATGGCATTTAATTGATTTGAATGGGTTAAATGAATGGAGGTATAACCAGCTTTGGCAAAGGCTAGTAAAATTTAGTGGAGGCATATGTGGAGGCTTCACTAAAGTTGGAAATGCATGCAGAAGTGGAAATAGGTTTTGCCGTTTTAGGAGGTGGTGACATGGAGAGATAGGGAAAAATTTGTAATTAATGGCATTAATGGACCTCGGTATTTGTGTGCAAACCATATTGGAAACAAGGGAGGTGGATTTGTGAGAGGTTTTTTGGTCTTGCATGTCTTGCAATTTTTCTCTGCATGGAGCTATCTGGTTCTTCAAACAATAGTTCAACTTTTACTTTGTGGCTATTTTTGGTTCCTCTGGCCTATTTTCGATTGAAGGAAAGTATATGAGGCATTGGAAGAAAATATGTTTGGTTATTGATATTTCATGGAGAAGAAAAAGAGTTGGAAGCTCGACTGGAAGTATCCTTCAAATTGGCAGAAGCACTATCAGGCATGATAGGCTCTATCCATTAAGATTTCTTTCTTTCTTCTAAATGATTCATTAAAACAATTCTGCTCTCATGAGATAAATGTTTGCATGATTTGTCTGGTTATTTACTTTCATGGTTTTATGAATCTTTGTGGTTTTGGATGTAAATCCATTGCAAAGTAATGTTAGCTTTTAGAAACTTCCTCTGTGCAAGTTTAGTGGTGACATGTTTAGTGGATTTTATATTGGAAGTTTTCTCTTTTTGCACTCTATCTTATTATGAACCCTTCTTGGATGGACACGAGAAGAGATTAACCATGTGTGAGTCTTGCTTGATTTTTGGAATGTCTGGTTTCAGATATTTAAATGATATCTTCTAACATGTAGAAGTTAGTTAAGACTTGTAGGTAGATTGTTTTGATACTCTTCCCCTTCTTGGATTGATTTGGGATTCTTGTTAGATGTTGTCTCTTTAATGTTGAATCCTTATATTGTTATCCTTGAACTGAAGCAGTTATGTGTGTTCTGAACTTGATTCTATCTTTTAGATGATTAGTGTATGGGGAACAATATGTATTGATTCTTCTCCTTTGCTTAAGTTGTAGGATGAAACATCCTAATATGAGCTATGTTGTAAATAACTTCTTTTGCTACATAGTAGATATAAATGTTGTCTTTCTATTCGGATAGAATTATGAAACAATTGGATGACAAGACATTTTGTTGTTTAAAATTAATTGATATGATCAATTAAACTATATGTTATAATGCAGATGTTGTGGATCATATTATGCTCATTTCTTAAAAGTGAATTCTGAATCTTTAATTGTACTTCTTTTCTGGTTGATATTACTTATGCTTATTTGTATGATATATTAATTGTTTCATTAAAGTAGAGTTGTTTTAATGGAACAATTAGTGGAATGCACTTTGTTTAATGCTTAGTGCTTATCATGCTTAGTTCATTGAATTGACCCATGCTAGCAATTTTTGTAGATGGACATCGTAAGTGATAAAAGAAGGAAAAAAAAATATGATGCATTGGCTTATTTAATTTTGGATCTTATGTAAAGAATTTTGATTCATTCTTGAGTTGTATTGGAAAAGAGAAGTGATATTATTTATGATCTTAATGATGATTGACATGCAGTATGTCTGAAATGCATAGTCTTGTAAATGTATATTTATCATCTTGAATTGAAAGGTTTTGAGTTGGACTCCAATTTGTGGTGTGAATTATTTTGTACTTGTATGACGGAAATAGTAGTGATATCTTAGTGGTATTCTTTATATATGTTTGTGTACTTTTATTTTTATCATTTAATAAGTTAGATAAAGGGGATAGTACAATTCCCCCTTATTATAAGGAAACTTGTTAAATTACAAAATATGTCGTTATTTATCTACACAACTAAATTTTAATAATGAAATATGCATTGGGCATACAATTAAACTATATGAGTAAAGAATGATAAAAGGTTATGTTAATCCTAACATCTAACCATGTAGAGGAAGACTCTTCCTCTCTCAAAAGAATGAAAAGTGGTTTGATCTTGAATCTTTGTACTTCGTTTATAAAAGTAAACACTAGCTGAATCTAGGTGGATGACACACTTGATTTCGACATCTATGTTGCATTAAGAATTAAACATTTGATGTTTGTTGTCTAGTTTTTGGGATAACTAATTGTTACGCCATGTTAATAAACATTAATACAAACATGAGTTAATGAATTTCTCAATATCAAATCAGATTAAATATGGATATAGAACTTAATGAATGTTGGAATTAGGGTTATGCATGGTTGCTATAATCTGAATCTTAATCCAATTTAATTATTAATATAATGACAACTAAAGGATATGTACATCATGATGAATCATTCCTAATGGATGTTGGCACATGCCAACTGCAGGATTGTACCTTCGAGAAGTCCAAGGACTTCTCGAGGATACATTTTGCAGTTGACATGTGGTAATACCCTTCCATATTGTCCATCTAGATCTACACACATTTGGAATTGAACTTAGTTTTCTCTCTAAGTCAAGTTAGTAGCATGTTTAGAATAGGGAGTAACTTTTTATGAATCAGGGTACCTTGGCACATTCGGTCGACTTAGGTCAGTCAAGTATTCCCATATACCCTAAGTCATCATGATCATCTTCCTATAACAAATTATGTTGCTAACCGAGATAGGGTCAAACCTTGGGCAAGTGGACTAATGGTAGTAAGTTTATGACCATTCTAAATAACAATAGAGTGAGATGAAGGATCTAATCTAAAATGATGAATATGTCATCTAGGAATAGTAACATGAATAGTATGTTGAAAATCTTTGGCCAAAGTATTGCAAGCTGCTAGTTATGTTGTCATATTTCACCTAGTTTAAAGCAACGTGATGTCAAATGAGTATTGGTAAACAATATTTAGATAGGTTCTTTAAATAGATAACTCAATACCAAAAATAGGGTAGGAGAACCAAGTATTTGTAGTATACATAATTTATTCTACACTTTAAGTTGAACATAAGAGATTGGTTGGTAATAGAGTCAAGGAATGAGAGATCGGTAGCATACCGAGTCATTACAACTGCATATGGTTATCTGTTATACGATTGATTGGCATGGAATGTGTGTTCTAAAGGATATTTTATTTAGAACAGAGAACATTGTGTTAAAAAAATTCCATTGTTTCTAAAGTATTAAAATGGGAATGTTACACCCGACGTTAATTTTGTGGTTAGGATCGATACAGATCCACAAGACATTTGGTATAAGTAGTTCTCTCACTACCTCTCCCCTTCAATTCTGCCTCCACATCTCACTCGAAATGGACGATGATCCTTCCTAAAAAGTGTCTCTAGTTACATCATCATGGGGGCTATTATTTACAAATGAGGCTTTGATAGTATTCTCCTACAAAGTTGCCTCACCACTTTTAAAATTGCATACAACATCAAATAGATTCATGATGGGATTTGTGGGTAACATTTTAGTGGCCTTGTTATTACAAAACATTTCCCTCGACTCAACTATTCTTGGCTAACCCTTAATCGAGACTATTGTGAATATGTCAAACATTGTGTGAAGTGTGGGAAACATGACAACCTTCATCATACTCCTAGCCATGCCTTACAAGTCACCGAGATAATTTTGGCCCTTCTCTCAATAGGGTTTGGAACTCATTGGGGAGATTAACCCTCATAACTTGTAATGTCACTAACTAGATCATTATTGCGACTTAATATTACACTAAACGGGTGGAATCTATCCCTCTCATTTGTAACAAAGCTAATAAAATAACTTAATTCATCAACCACCATATCATTTGTCACTTTGGTGTTCCTCATCGCCTCATCATTGATAATGGAAAACAATTAAAAAATAAAACCCTATGTAAAGCGTGTGTGACAACTTTGGTATTTACTTAGTTTCTCTTCACCATATTATGCATAAGAAAATGGTCAAAATGAATCTTCTTGAAAAACCCTAAGCAAAATTCTTTTGAAATTGGTTGATGACATTGGTAAGGATTAACACACACACATTCCTTTCACCTTATGGGCTTATCATACCATTATTTTCACCTCTACTAATGCTACACTTTTTCTTTGGTCTACAATAAAGAGGTTTTCATGACTCTCGAAGTCTAAATTACATCTCTTTGTATATCACTTAAAGATATTCTCTTTGATGACAATTTTTCTAAGAACATTTGGCACAACTTGACATATTGGATGAATTCCATTTAAATGCTCTAGACCACCTCCAAATCTACCAAAAATGCATCAAGTGTGCCTATGACAAGCATGTTCAAGAACAAACCTTCAAGATCATTGATCTTGTCCTGAAGGAAAATAAACATGTAACCAATATGGAGAAAAGTAAATGAGGCAAGTTTTCTCCTAATTGGCTTGGACCTTATATTGTCACCCATACCTATAGATCAAGAGCTTATCATTTATCTTATCTTGAAGGTAAAAACCAACCTTAGCCCCTTAATGCCTTACATCTTCAACCGTTCTATTGTTGAATAAAGTACTACAACACTTTATGTCTCTTATATGCTCATCCCTTGTGAAAACATCTCCTTCCACCTACCTATTTTAATGACCAATGACTTGAAAAGAATTATGTGATTATTTGTCACCATCTAGCCTTATCTTGAATATGAGTACCATGACTCTACTCATGAAACGATTTTAATGGATATTTTTCATCCTTTTAATGATGGAATCCAATGGTCGTTCATCACTTGAAACTCCTTTTTCATAGCTAACCTTTTCGTGTTATGGTTTTTACTTCATAAAAGAGGCCTACACTCCTTTAGATTCTTGTCCATGACTATAAGTACAAAATAATGTAAAAACGTTGGGATACTAAAAAGTTACTCCTTGAGTTAAAATTCTTGCAAATGGATGATTCCCTCAAAAGCACATCTATGTCTCTCTCATTTTTATAAGTAGACTTCTCCTCGAAGGAAAACTATAGAAATGTAACCACATGTTCTACTTAGTCTATCCAAAAACAAGAAGATTAATATGTATTTGTTACAAAAATAATTATCTTGGAGCTTCCCGCATCAATCAAATTCATGATGACCTCAAGGAGACATTGTTATTTATCCCAATATAAACTTCCCACATCGATCAATCTATACATGCAAAAAAGGAAAAACAAAATAAAGAAAAAATTAAGCAAAATATAAAATTTTGGTCATAGAATTACCTATTTTTATTTTGGGTATCTTGTAGAAGAAGGGCATGTTGTCCCACAATAAGGTTACACTAAACAAACCACCCCATCTTACCCTCTTTATTCTCTCCTTTCTACTCAAGGTACATGGCACTCATGCGACACTTCATGATCATGAAACTTGTTTCACCCATAAATCTATCAATCATGGAATGTCCCAAGGGGTTTGTGTTCATAATCTTATCTTTGGCATGCCCATTATGGTCCTTAATAACTATAGAGCATTTTTTCTTCTTTTCAGTTCCCCTCTACTTACTTTTTGCTTCTTCAGCAGGACTAGACCATAAAAATTAAATATCTTGGTACGTTTATCATTTCACCCACACCCATACTAATCATCAATTCCAGAACATTATACATACTCATCAAAATCAAATCAAAACAAAAACAATGCCATACCTATACCAATCACACAACCTAACAAGTTACCCTTTCTATTTTTGGCTCAACACTTGCCCTTTTCTATTTTTTCTACCTTTCCTTACCATGACCATTTTCCTTACCTAACTTACCTATCGAAATATTATACCTTACCTTACCAAGAACATTTTCCTTACTTAACCTACGTATCAGAAATCTTATTCTTCCTTATCCTATGGGAGAACTACATCGGCCCGATACCCATTTTGCAAGGAATATGTAGGCATCACTTTGAAGACATGTGATCCTCGAAGATTAGCTCAGCCACTAGTTTCTACCTTCTTTCACCATTTTTCCACTATTTGACCCTAATACCATGCCTATACATCTAGTTTCCATATCATCAATACCATGGAAATTATACCAGACCATACCTATACATCTAGTTTCCATAACATCAATACATTGAAATTAACCCAAACCATAACAACCAAACAAACCATTCCTATCATCTAGTTTCCATAATATCAATAACTTGGAAATTAAACCAAACCATGCCTATATATCTAGTTTCCATAACATCAATAACTTGGAAATTAAACCAAACCATGCCTATATATCTAGTTTCCATAACATCAATAACTTGGAAATTAAACCAAACCATGCCTATCATCTAGTTTCCATAACATCAATAACTTGGAAATTAAACCAAACCATGCATATATATCTAGTTTCCATAACATCAATAACTTGGAAATTAAACCAAACCATGCCTATGATTTAGTTTCCATAATATCAATAACTCGTAAATCAAACCAAACCATTCCTATCATTTAGTTTCCATAATATCAATAAATTTGAAATTAAACCAAACCATGCCTATCATCTAGTTTTCATAACATCAATAACTTGGAATTTAAAATGAGTCATGCCTATAACTAGTTTCCATAATACCCATACACTTGAAATAAACACCACACACAACATAAATAAGTGTCATCATCTATATAATGGAAAGTATATATGTCAATACATTCAATATATAGATACAAATAAGTCTCTCAAAAACTCTCATGTACATCTCACCTCTTCAACACATAGGCTAGTATGTATAAGTCAAAAATAAAAATAAAAATAAAAGAGAAGTGATATTATTTATGATCTTAATGATGAATTTCATGTAGTATGTCTAAAATGCATAGTCTTGTAAATGTATATTTATCATCTTGAATTGAAAGGTTTTGAGTTGGACTCCAATTTGTGGTGTGAATTATTTTGTACTTGTATGACGGAAATAGTAGTGATATCTTGGAGTATTCTTTATATATGTTTGTGTATTTTTAATTTTATCATTTAATAAGTTAGATAAAGGAGATAATACAATACCCCCTTATTATAAGGAACTTGTTAAATTGCAAAATATTTCGTTCTTTATCTACACAACTAAATTTTAATAATGAAATATGCTTTGGACATACAATTAAACTATATGAGTAAAGAATGATAAAAAGGTTATGTTAATCCTAACATCTAACCATGTAGAGGAAGACTTTTCGTCTCTCAAAAGAATGAAAAGTGGTTTGATCTTGAATCTTTGTACTTATTTTATAAAAGTAAACACTAGCTAAATCTAGGTGGATGACACACTTGATTTGGACATCTAGGTTGCATTAAGAATTAAACATTTGATGTTTGTTGTCAGTTTTGGCATAACTACTTGTTACGCCATGTTAATAAACATTAATGCAAATATGAGTTAATGAATTTCTCAATATCAAATCAGATTAATTATGGATATAGAACTTAATGAATGTTGGAATTAGGGTTATGCATGGTTGCTATAATCTGAATCTTAATCCAATTTAATTATTAAATATAATGACAACTAAAGGATATGTACATGATGAATCATTCCTAATGGATGTTGGCACATGCCAATACATGATTGTACTTTCGAGAAGTCCAAGTACTTCTCGAGGATACAACGTTGCAGTTGACATGTGACAACACCCTTCCATATTGTTCATCTAGATCTACACACATTTGGAATTGAACTTAGTTTTCTCTCTAAGTCAAGTTAGTGCATGTTTAGAATAGGGAGTAACTTTCTATGAATCAGGGTACCTTGGCACATTCGGTCGACTTAGGTCGGTCAAGTATTCCCATATACCCTAAGTCATCATGAGCATCTTCCTATAACAAATTATGTTGCTAACTTGAGATAGGGTCAAACCTTGGGCACGTGGACTAATGGTAGTAAGTTTATGACCATTCTAGATAACAATAGAGTGAGATGAAGGATCTAATCTGAAATGATGAATATTTTATCTAGGAATAGTAACATGAATAGTATGTTGAAAATCTTTAGCCAAAGTATCGCAAGCTATTAGTTGTGTTGTCATATGTCACCTAGTGTAAAGCAACGTGATGTCGGATGAGTATTGGTAAAAATATTTAGATAGGTTATTTAAATAGATAACTCAAGTACCTAGAATAGGGTAGGAGAACCAAGTATATGTTGTATAGATAATTTATTCTACACATTAAGTTGAACATGAGAGATTGGTTGGTAATAGAGTCATGGAATGAGAGATCGTACCATACCGAGTCATTACAACCGCATATGGTTATCTGTTATGAGATTGATTAGCATGGAATGTGTGTTCTAAAATATATTTTATTTATAATAGAGAACATTGTGTTAAAAAAAATCCATTTTTTCTAAAGTCTTAACATGGGAATGTTACACTGAGGTTAATTTGTTGGGTAGGATCGATACAAATCCACAAGACATTTGGTATAAGTAGTTCTCTCACTACCTCTCCCTTTCAATTTTTCCTCCACATCTCACTCAAAATGGATGATGATCCTTCCTAAAAAGTGTCTCTAGTTACATCATCATGGGGGTATTATTTACAAATGAGGCTTTGATAGTATTCTCCTACGATTGCCTCACCAATTCTGAAATCACATACACCAAAGAGATTCATGATGGGATTTGTGGGTAACATTTCGGTGGCCTTGTTATTAAAAACATTTCCTTCGACTCAACTATTCTTTGGCTAACCCTTAATCGAGACTATTGTGACTATGTCAAACATTGTTTGAAGTGTCGGCAACATGACAACCTTCATCATACTCCTAGATATGCCTTACAAGTCACCATATACTTTTGGCCCTTCTCTCAATAAGGTTTGGATCTCATTGGGAGATTAACCCTCATAACTTGCAATGTCACTACTAGATCATTATTGTGACTTAATATTACACTAATTGGTTGGAATATATCCCTCTCATTTCTACCAAAGATAAGAAAATAACTTAATTAATCAACCACCATATCATTTGTCACTTTGGTGTTCCTCATTTCCTGATCACTAATAATGGAAAACAATTCAAAAATAAAACCCTATGTAAATCGTGTGACAACTTTGGAATTTACTTAGTTTCTCTTCACCATATTACGCACAAGAAAATGGTCAAATCGAATCTTCTTAAAAAACCCTCAAGTAAAATTATTTTGAAATTGGTTGATGAAATTGGTAAGGATTAACACACACACATTCCTTTCACCTTATGGGCTTATCATACCATTATTTTCAACTCTATTGATGCTACACTTTCTCTTTGGTCTACAATAAAGAGGTTTTCATGACTCTCAAAGTCCAAATTGCATCTCTTTATATATCACTTAAAGATATTCTCTTTGATGACAATTTTTGCTAAGAATGTTTGGCACAACTCGAGATATTGGATTAACTGCATTTAAATGCTCTAGAGCACCTCCAAATCTACCAAAAATGCATCAAGTGTGCCTATGAAAAGCATGTTCAAGAACAAACTTTCAAGATAATTGATCTTGTCTTGAAGGAAAATCAACATGTAACCAATATGGAGAGAAGTAAATGAGGAAAGTTTGCTCCTAATTGGCTTGGACCTTATATTTTCACCCATACCTATAGATCAAGATCTTATCATTTATCTTATCTTGAAGGTAAACCCAAACCTTAGCCCCTTAATGCCTTACATCTTCAACCGTTCTATTGTTGAATAAATTACTACAACACTTTATGTCTCGTATATGCTCATCCCTTGTGAAAACATCTCCTTTCACCTACCTCCTTTAAGGACCAATGACTTGAAAAGAATTATGTGATTATTTGTCACCATCTAGCCTTATCTTGAATATGAGTACCATGACTCTACTCATGACATGATTCTAATGGATATTTTTCATCCTTTTAATGATGGAATCCAATGGCCGTTCGTCACTTGAAACTCCTCTTTCATAGCTAACCTTTTCATGTTATGGTTTTTACTTCATAAAAGAGGCCTACACTCCTTTATATTCTTGTCCATGACTACAAGTCCAAAATAATACAAAAAAGTTGGGATACTAAAAGTTATTCCTTGAATTAAAATTCTTGCAAATAGATGATTCCCTCAAAAGTACATCTATGTCTCTCTTGTTGTTATAAGTAGACTTCTCGCTCGAAGGAAAACTATAGAAATATAACCACATGTTCTACTTAGTCTATCCAAAAACAAGAAGATTAATATGTATTTGTTACAAAAATTTTTTATCTTGGAGCTTCCTGCATCAATCAAATTCATGATGACCTCAAGGAGACACTACTATTCATCCCAATATAAACTTCCCGTATCAATCAATCTATACATGCAAAAAAGGAAAAACAAAATAAAGAAAAAATTAAGAAAAATATAAACTTTTGGTCATGGAATTACCTATTTTTATTTTGGGTATCTTATAGAAAGGGCATGTTGTCCCACAACAAGGTTAGACTAAACAAACCACCCCGTCTTACCCTCTTTATTCTCTCCTTTCTGCTCAAGGGACATGGCACTCATGTGACACTTCATGATCATGAAACTTGTTTCACCCATAAATCTATCAATCATGGAATGTCCCAAGGGTTTTTGTTCATAATCTTATCTTTGACATGCCCATTATGGTCCTTAATAACTATAGAGCATTTTCTTCTTTTTCAGTTCCCCTCTACCTACTTTTTGCTTCTTCAACAAGACTAGACCATAAAAATTAAATATCTTGGTACGTTTATCATTTCACCCATACCCATACTAATCATCAATTCCAGAACATTATACATACTCATCAAAATCAAATCAAAACAAAAAAAATGCCGTACCCATACCAATCACACAACCTAACAAGTTACCCTTTCTATTTTTGGCTCAACATTTGACCTTTCCTATTTTTCTACCTTTCCTTACCAGGACCATTTTCCTTACCAAACCTACCTATCAGAAATATTATACCTTACCTTACCAAGAACATTTTCCTTACTCAAGCTACCTATCGAAATCTTATTCTTTCTTATCCTATGGGAGAACTACATCACCTTTGATTCCCATTTTGCAAGGCTTATGTAGGAATCACTTCAAAGACATGTTATCCTTAGATATTAGCTCAGCCACTAGTTTCTACCTTCTTTCACCATTTTCCCACTATTTGACCCTAATAACATGCCTATACATCTAGTTTCCATATCATCAATACCATGGAAATTATACGAAACCATACCTATATATCTAGTTTCCATAACATCAATACGTTGAAATTAACCCAAACCATAACAACCAAACAAACCATTCCTATCATCTAGTTTCCATAATATCAATAACGTGGAAATCAAACCAAACCATGCCTATATATCTATTTTCCATAACATCAATAACTTGGAACTTAAACCAAACCAAGCCTATATATCTAGTTTCCATAACATCAATAACTTGGAAATTAAACAAACCATGCCTATCATCTAGTTTCCATAACATCAAAAACTTGGAAATTAAACCAAACCATGCATATATATCTAGTTTCCATAACATCAATAACTTGTAAAATAAACCAAACTTTGCCTATCATTTAGTTTCCATAATATCAATAACCAGTAAATCAAACCAAACCATTCCTATCATTTAGTTTCCATAATATCAATAACTTGGAAATTAAGATGAGTCATGCCTATAACTAGTTTCCATAATACCCATACACTTGAAATAAACACCACACACAACATATATAAGTGCCATCATCTATATAATGGAAAGTATATATGTCAATACATTCAATATATAGATACAAATAAGTCTCTCAAAAACTCTCATGTACATCTCACCTCTTCAACACATAGGCCGGTATGTATAAGTCAAAAATAAAAATAAAGAACATCTCCATCTCTATATCATCCTAGGAAGGGCCTGAAACCTCTTCCACTCTCTCTTTTCCCCTCACCTGGCCTCTATCTCCATGAACTATTCACTTCCACGGGCCCTACCCATGAGACCGGTGGATCCTCGAACTAATGGCACTACGGGTCCATTAATTGGACCTCTCACTAGATGACTATTGGGCTCTATAGGTGGCATAACTGACAAAAGGGATACCACTCTCTATATCCTCATAATATCTTGCCTCCACCACAACATCTCTCTCTATATATCTATAGATATCACCTGTGGAGGTGTCATCTCTCTAACACCTATCTATGGACCTTATCCATGTAATAGTGGTCCCCTGTCCCTATACCGAGGCCGTGGAACCTATCCCGATGCCTGTACCTATCTTGATGAACACTTGTCCCCTATACATGTGCTCCGTCATGTTTCCTTAGAAGTGAAAGAGGGGAAGACACATGTCCCCAGTGCTAACATGTACTGTGTCACTTCCAACTACATCTATAAAGTGGCCAACTATGCTTGTAATCCAACAACTTAGGTGCTGTAATGCTACAACCTTCCCCCATCTCTCGGCATGTTCTGTCTTTGCCACTAACTATGCCTATCAAGTAATAACCTATGCATGTACCATAGTAACTTGGGCATGTAATTCCATCCCCTACCTCTATAACATATCCCTCTCATTGATCACATTGGCTAAATCAGGCTAAGTGGCTGTCTCATTACATGTAATTGTGTTGTCCACCACCGCATGTACCCTATCATGCACCCTGAATCATCTATAGTATCATCGATGTCCGATCCTCCTCTTTACTGGTGGTGATGGATTTGAGAGAGGTAATGGCATCTCCACATCATCTCTATGGTACTATGGGAAAGGTTGGGAACACCTTGCGCTACAAACCAAACTTCCACCTGACTCGATCTATGGGTAGCGGCTCATGCTCCTTGACCTGCGCACCCATGTATCCACCTTAGCGATCGTAATCCCTCCAACTCCTCCATACATGTGAACTCTAGATATGCAAGGTAGGGTATCCATAAGATCTCTACTGGTGATAAGTTATCTAGTACCCATCGATAGTAATCAATATCTCATGGTACCCCATCCATTGTCTATTGCTCCCCTACCCATAGCCATTGCCTAAATATGGCCCTGTATCCACCAACATTTCACCCCTGTTATGGTATCCCAAGTATAAAAAGGAACATAATGTGCTCATATGCCCAAAAATTTAATCAATATGTGTAATACATTCCATATCGGTGTATCCTCCTATACACTCACAACTCCTATCAAACTACACCAAATAAGATGGAACCCATGAAAAAACACACCCTATCAAATACCATATCCTCCAAAATCCCCATCAAATCCTACTGAAATATCCCACCCTCTAAGTCGGAAAGAGAAAAACAAACTACCCCAATCATCATCAATACTAACAACTAATTCTCTAGATGTTCGCATATATCACATCATAGGTGATACTCATGCTATGATTAGTCAAATTGTTAGTGTTGGCCCAAAAAGCACCACCATATGCCCTACTACATCTACATACGACACATGATATAATGGATCCTTCATGATCATAAGTTGTAAAATCCTATATACATCCTCCAAGTTGATTTTATCTATCATGTCGGCAGGTGGAAAGTGTTGGTAGTTGGATCTTGTCTATCGATGAGGGATACCATCAGTGTGATATCTAGAAATATTTCTATACTTCCTAAATGCACCAAGACCCCTTTGCTCGGATGTGATCCCACTCCTCCTCCAAGTATGGTAGGTCTCATCTCGAACAAATAAGGGTGGAGGTCACTGTCATTGTTAAGCTTGTTGCCTAGCCTGCACCATTAACACCTAAACACGTTACTCATTGGCCATATCAACTTTCTATTAAAACTTGACCTTGTTATTACTTCACTTATTTGACCTACCCACCTAACCAACCCTAACCCACCGACTCCATCCTACACCATCCTCTACTACCCACATCCTACCCTAACACTGTTATTTTCTATCCAACCTACCTTCCCATTCCCTAAATGACCTAAACTTAAGCTTTTATTCACATTTATTATTTCACATAGTAACCAACAACGAATCTTAAAGTGATGTCAGTTCCCATTCACCTATTGGTGTCAGTAATCCAAAATACACCGAATGATAATCAACTAATGTCATTTCTTGGTTTGGCCCTAAGTTGAACCCTTAATGCCCCCATTACCCAAACAATCAATGAAAACATATAATAAACCCACCCAAATCCCTTTACAACTAGCCATATATTCATTTCAACCATTAATTAACCTAATTTAACTCTCTTATGCCCCAATTTCACCCAATTTTATTCAAAATTTCAAAACTCAAAACTTTACATTTCTACTCAATTTCATTTACCAAATCCAACCATAGAGTTTAGATCCTACCTCCTCTCACCGACGCCTCCATCTTAGGATCTCGGGGTCCGACTTGGGACCTCATTCTTTTCCTTCCCCTGCATCTTCCATCTCACCAAGCTCCACACTCACTCAGCCAATCCACTAACTACAAAGTGGGGCCACCAAATCAACTCCTCCCACCGCTAATATCTTGCTAACTCAGCCTCCTCACCTTCCTTGTCATTTTTCTTGCAAAAATGCTCTCCACCAGTCATTTTCAACACACACAACTACTTAAATGAATCACTTTTGCACATTTTTTTATTTTAACCCACCTTTTTGGTGATTGGTGTTGGTTTGGTTGTGCCCTAGGTGACCAACATTGATCACCCCTACTAGCATCGATTCCTCGTAAACCAAAGCACTAGTCACCCTACTTATCACCTCAAATGCTTCATTTGACCTAATTTTGTTCCCATTGCCTTATTTAAGCTATTCAACCTACCCTGACCTCCCTACAAGCTCACCCACTAGACTCACCATTTCACCCACTCCCTATGGATAATCCAGGACATGTTAGCCCTCACACATACCCTTCCCCATGACCTTACCCATACCTTAGGAAATATGACCTTTCCTATATGCCAATCAAATTCACTTACTCACTCTATCGTGTGATAATGCTACCTATGTTGTTTAGCCTACCAACCTTACCTTGCCTTATTTCATGACATTTATCTCGACCAGACAAAACCTTTGGATGTTTGAGAACATGCCTATACCAGTTCTGCACCTATCCTTGTTGTGTTTACAAGAGAACTTCCTATATCTTAGATACCTAGACCACTTGTAGTCATTTTCAAAACCTTACAACAATAGTCTAATCCCATGCGCACTACCCTATCACCTAGCGGGTGTTGGGAACTCACCCAAGGCACACGCGGGCACCAAGCCCCTCCTTTATGTGATTCTTGTGAGAATACATTACTTATGATAGAGACTTAGATGCAAAGAGGAAAAGAACCATGCATTCATTCTGAGAGCTTAGGATGGGTTATCATGTTAATGCATCCATTTAGGTAACAAGATAAATATCAAATAGATAATAGATCGATTCTTAATATAAAGAAGATGCACATAGGTTTTACACCCGTGAACAATGTACATTTAGAACATAACCATATATTATGACATATTTGACAAACTTTTATCTTTCCTCTTTTGCATTGCAAGCATTGACATGTGATTTTTCTGGATAAGGAGTGTTCCTTTGATTTTTGGAAATCATGCTTGCCATGGATAAGTCATTTCTGCTCTTGATTTCATTAAGCTGAAATACAGTAGCTTGCAAAGAATCCATTCTTGTATCAGATAGATAAGTTGTAATCTAGTAAGTGAAGTTTGCAAACTTATCTCTTATTACTAACAAATCCTTGGATCAATTCCATTGATCCAAGGTATGTTTTAAATCTTCTTACCTAGTCGAATGGTAAACTGACATTCCAAGGTTGGATGACATAATGGAATGAACTCTAGCATGTTTACAAATTCTTTTATCTTCTTGAAATATCATGCTACATTCTGTTGTAGGTTATGAACTCAGATATTTTTGAATGATCTCTTCAGGATGCTTAACAACGTTAAGTGAAATGAGGCCTACTTCAGGACTATTGAGGAACAATCTAAGTCCTAGACCTAAGAGATCTATCCTAACGGGATTCTAAACTAAGGTAGATGTACCTATTTTTCTATCTATGTCTACTTTATTTAGGACAACATCCTATCCTAAGTTGCATGTTCTAAGTTGAGGGAACCACCTAAGGTGATGCTAGGTCTATTTCTAATCTAATACCTAATACTATATGGTTGTGAGCTATGACCTAACCTAAGGTGGAAATTACTTATTGAAATGTTTTTAAACCTAAGGTTATTACTTCTAAATTATCATATGGTCATAACCTAAACTAAGGGAATCGACCCTAAACTAATGAAATAAGGAAAGGGGACCTAAGGGTCATATGGCATTGGTAATCTGGCGATGGTTCCTAAGCTATTTATGTGATTTTATTTTTGTAATAAATGATAGTGAACTGCCAATTTAGGCGGAAGCATGAAAAATTGGTGGAATCTATGTGGAGTCTTCACTAAAGTTAGCAATGCATGCAGAAGTCAAATTAGGATTCGCCAATTCTAGATGGTGGTGGCATGGAGAGATAGGTAGGAATTTTGGAATTAATGGCATTTATGAGTCTCGTTTTTGGTGAGAAAACTACCTAGGAAACAATGTAGGTGGATTTTTTGGAGGTTGTTTGGTCATTCATACTCTCTGATTTTTACTCTATATGGAGCTATTTGGTTCTTTGAACCAGTAGTTCTACTTTCACTTTGTGGCTATTTTTGATTTCCTTGGTCTATTTCGATTCAAGGAAAGTATATGAGACATTGGGGAAAGATATTTTTGGTTGTTGATCTTGCTTGGAAAAGAAGAAGAGTTGGAAGCTCAGTTGGAAGTATTCTTTGAAGTGGTAGAGGCACTATCAGGCATGATAGGCTCTATCCATTAAGATTTCTTGTGTTTCTTTAAATGTTTCATTAAAAAAATTCTGCTCTCATGAGATAAATGTTTTGTTTGTGGTTTTATTTCCTTGCTTTCATGTTGAAAGAATATCTATGCTTATTTTTGGGACCCTTGCATGAAAATGTTGTTTTTGGGTATTCCTTTTTAATGAGTTAAAATGATGAAATGCATTTGCAACTGTCAAGACTTTAGTGTTTTGATGGAAATATAAATACTGGACTATTTGCCCGAAAAATATTTTAAGTAGTTTTTGTTTTGAGTTTCGAACTAGAAATCTCTTCGGAAGGTAGAAAAGTAAATGGATACTCTTCTCTGTTGCATCTTTGAGTTTTAAAGTGGTATTACTCCTTCTACGATCTCGTATGGATTCTCTTATCATTGCTCATTTGAAGTCTTCTTTGAAGCAGTAGAGGCACTATTAGGCATGATAGGATCTATCCATTAAGATTTCTTTTGTTTTTAAATGTTTCATTAAAAAAATTCTTCTCTCATGAGATAAATGTTTTGTTTGTGGTTTTAGTTCCTTGCTTTCATGTTGAAAGAATATCTGTGCTTATTTTTGGGACCCTTGCATGAAAATGTTGTTTTTGGGTGTTCTTTTTGAATGAGTTAAAATGATGAAATGCATTTGCAATTGTCAGGACTTTAGTGTTTTGATGGAAATATAAATATTGGACTATCTGCTGAAAAATAGTTTAATTAGTTTTTGTTTTGAGTTTTGAATTAGAAATCTCTTCAGAAGGTAGAAAAGTAAATGGATACTCTTCTCTGTTGCATCTTTGAGTTTTAAAGTGGTATTACTCCTTCTGCGATCTGTATGGGTATATGTTTTGTCTTATTGTATGAACACAATCTTGTTTAAGGGTAAGGAATGGATATCTTGTTGCTTCTATTCTAGGTAAACCTGCATTGTTCAACTAAATGTCTTTGATTGTTTGTGGAAGGTAGAAGAATACTCTCCTATATAGTATCTTGTTTGTAGAAGTTTAAATACTCCTTTTCGGGATTGTTTTGTATACTTTGATTTGTAGTATGAACTCAAACTTGTGTTAGAAAAAGAGAGTTAATGGGTGAAGGAGGTTTTGGAATCATCTATATTTTGTACTCTAAACTTTCATAAATACCATGAAGGAATGATTTTCTCTATTTCTGTATTGCTTGAAATTTAAAATTGATAGGGAGCTGAGTCAATATGGTATTTTGATTAACGTTTTCAGTTTTGAATGCATGAGGAAAATAGAAGGAAAGGTTGACTTAAACTTGTTGTTTGGTTTTAGTTTCCTCTTTCAAAACTCTTGAACGGACTTCTGGGTTTTATAAAGGTCTTGGAATTAACTATGGAAATAGTAGTGAAGAAGTCTTCTATGTAGTTATTATGTTTGAGTCTTCTATGTAGTTAATATGTTTAAAATTTTGGAAGTTGAGCTTTCGGTAGATTGTTGAAGTTATGTTGTTTGAACATACTTTGGGTGACGGTTTTCTCTGGTCGATACCATTATTACCATTCTTAGCTCTGTTCAGCTATCTTAAGTTTGATCTCTCTATCCTTAACACTTTTAGGACTTGGATGTGAATGATAACTATCTTGTTTCTCACATTCTTCATGGAATGAATTAAGTAAATGATTAACGGTTGTTGTTTCTTTAATGGTGAAACTCTTGGAAAGTTTATTTGAAGATACAATTTTGTATGTAATCGGTTTTGTATCTTCATGTACCTAATTTCTTTATCTTAAATATTTGGGGGTATGGGGAACTATCTCTACTGATTCTTTTACAACCTCTTTTCTTTTGAATGAACAATAGAATGCTCTTCTGGCATAACTCCTTTCTCTTCCACTCTCAGTGGTAAGCTCTCCATTTTCAGATTTAGAAAATTGTAGGGTATGATGTTGACCCTTCTTGTCTGAGGATGCATATGGGAATTCAGTTTAACCAAATGATAAGGATGTTGTAAACTGTTTACTCTCCAGTTTGATCTTCCTTTCTTTAGATAAGATTTGTTATTGGGATAAGGGAATCAAAAGCATTAATTTTATTAAGGTGATTAAGTATTAATTGTTACTACTTTATTATAGTTGTTCAGTTAAATTGAAGTAAACATTGTGGCTGGGATATATTTCCTTTCTAATGTAATAAGAGGCCTAATCTAAGAACCTAGGCTATATATATTTTGACTTAGAATTAGGCTACCACATCTGAATTGTGAATCTCTTAATTATTTTATTTGTGGGATGAATCAACCTATAAACATTACTATGTTAGAATGAACTTGACTGTACATGTTTTCTTAAACTTTGTAAAGATGAATAAGAAGGTCTTGGTTTCTGAAAGTAACTTTTTGTTTATATAGTGAAGTTGATTTTGTATTTCAAATTCAGAAAGAATTATGAAACAATTATTGATAGGAACTGTTATTTGAGATAAATAAGTAATTTTTGGGTCAATACTTATATGATATAATGCAGTGGATTAGCTGATTATATTATGATCTCTTCCTATAAAGTGAATCAGATTTATTATTGTGCTTATTTTATGGATGTTATTACTTATGATTTATTTGAATGATTACATTAATTGTTTCATTAAAGAAGAGTTGTTTTAATGGAACAATTAGTGGAATGCACTCTGTTGTAATTATTTTTCTTATCATTCTCGGTTCGATGAATTGACCGTCTTAACAATTTTGTAGATGGACTTTGTATGTGATAAAAGAAGGCAATAAATTTTATGATGTATTGGCTGATTTAAAGTCTAAAGCTCTTTTAAATATATCTCGATTCATTCTTGAGATGTATTGAAAAGGAAAAATTTACACTCTTTAATAATTTTAGTATTGTTTGACATGCAGTTTGCATGAGATGCATAGTCTTGTAAATTGTGTATTTTATCATGATGAATTGAAAATATTATAGGTTCACTTCGAATTGTTGTGTAAATTCTCTTATACATTTATGAAGGTAGTTGGAATACTATCTTGATGGTATTTGGCATATCTATTTGTATTCTTATTTCTATTGGCATTGATAAGTTGGACGAAGAGAAATAGTTCAATCTCTCTCTTTATTTAAAGTAACTTGTTAAGTTGCATAAGATTACATTCTTTATCTAAATAATATATAATGATAATGGGATGTGTATTGAATATACAATTAAACTATAGAAAGTGTGAAAGATTTAAAAGGTATGATAAACACTAACACATAACCAAGTAGAGAGGAAGACTCTTCCTCTCTCACAAGAATGTAAAATGAAATAATGGCATTTTAGATCGTTAATCACTCAGACTTCATTTTCTATGAAGTCTGCTCTAGTTGAACCTGAATGGTTGTTGCACCTTATTTGAACAGTTGAGTTCATTAATTTAACCTTTCGATGTATTATGTTCTATTTTTGGATAATTGCTCGACATGTCAGAGTTACCAAACATAAAAGCAATCATGAGTTAATGAAGTTATTTAATATTAATTAAATCAAATACGGATGAAGAACTTAAGGGGTGTTGGATTTAGGGTTGAGAAAGGTTTCTATAATTTGAATCTTAATCCAAATTTAATTAAGTGTTAATGACCTCCTGGGGGTATGTACATCGTGATGAAGTAGTTACATGGATGTTGGCACACGCCAACTACAAAAATGTACCTGCGTGAAGACCAAGGTCTTCATGAGGATATAATGTTGCAGTTTACATGTTGTAACACCCTTCCACATTAGTTCATTTAGATCTACACACATTTGGACTTGAATTTAGTTTCTCTCTAGGCCAACCTAGCAACATGAATTGGAATAGGAAGTAGATTTCTAAGACTACCTAGAAAAAGCTCAACAATAGCTTTGGGGTAATGGAAGAACTTTCTCAATAGAAACAAAGCTTGCATAGAGGAAAGATAGTGGAGTGTCTTGGCATGATCATAAATGAATAGAAAAGGGGTACATATAGGGTCTTTGAGTAACCCTAGTGCATGACACATATGAAACCCTAAACCTAACCCATGTGAGATGACCCTCCAATATGAGAGGAGGACACATAAGATAACTCACACTAACAGTATCTTTCTATGACTCGGGGTATCTTGGCAAATTCGGTCAACTTAGGTTGGACGAGTATGCCCATATACCCCAAGTCATCGTGAGTGTCTCCGTATAACATATTATGTCACTAACACGGGTTGGGGTCAAACCTTGGGCAAATGGGCTGACAGAAGTCGGTAAGGACCATTCTAGATAATAGAAGAGTGAGGTAAAGGAACTATTCTAATTTGATGAGTATGTCATCTAGGAATAGTAACATGAACAGTATGTTGAAAATATTTTTCCAAAGTATCATAAACTATTAGTTTCATTTTTTGATGTCACCTAGTTTAAGGAACGTGATTTCAGATGAATATTGGTAACAAATATTTAGATAGGTTCTTTAAATAGGTCACTCAAGTACCCAAATTATGGTAAGAAAATCCAATTATACGTAGTATACGTAAAAGTATTCATAACTTAAAGACAAGAATGAGAGATCGATCAGGGACCGAGTCATGCAATGGGAGATCGGTAATTCACTGAGTCATTACAACTGTATATGGTTATCTGTTTTGAGATTGATTGGCATGGAATGTGTGTTCTAAATTATGTTTTATTTAGAACAGAGAACATTGTGTAAAAAAAAATTCCCTTGTTTCTAAGTTCTTAAAATGGGAATGTTACATATATTCCTCATTAGAACTTAGTTTAGTAACCACATTACATTCCTTAAGGCCATAATAGATCAATTTATCAATGTAGATAAGACTCATGCATCGAAATTCCTAACTATGCTTCCCATGTTACAAAAATGATTACTGGACCCATCCCTCTAGATATGTCATCTCTCCTATAATCCTCCTAATGAGAATCCATAGAACTTGTTGGGCCCCTATTTTAGCTTCAAATATTAAGGGCGCATAGTCACCCATGGCTGGGGAAGCACGCAAGTGTAGGTGCGCAAGGCAGAGTTCAAAAGGCTTATTGAAAATGCACGCACCACGTGAAGAACAATTCGAGACTCAGCCATTTTTTTCCTTTGGGAAAGAACACATGAAGAACGTCTTCCATTTTGATAAGGTTCCATCCTTATAATAGGTTGTTTTGGAGGGACTATACCTTACGATAGAAAGATCCAAAAAGTTAATCATGACATGGAGAGGCATGCACCTGGTGTGACCCACACCTTGACACTTGGGGCTAGATCTGAGGCTGTTGAGGAGTTTGTTAGAGCTTAGAGGCCTATTTATATGCATGCCCCTAGCAAAGGAGAAGAGACAAAAGTGAGGTAGCGGAGCTCTGTAGAATTACTGTGAGAACTATGGGATGAAAATGGGTATAAAATTACAGTAAGGATGTAATGGGGAAATGGGGAATGAAATTTTTGTCTTGTGAGAATACATGTATGGATCCACACATGGTGCATGACTACAGTCTACCTTCTGTAATATTTTATAAGTAAACACTATGAATGAATGTGATAAGGTTACCATGACAAATGTGTTAAGAATATTTCCTTGTATTACCTACATACTTCTATTGTACTTTTGTTCATATATAATCATGAATCTTACTTGAATGGTTAAGTATAGTAGTAGATTTACAACTCTTAGTTCTATTATTTCTATTGTGTGTTTTGGTTCTACTATGACTGAAGGGGTGTAGAAGTCATCTTGAGCTCTATAGCCCTTCATGTTTGTTAAATCACTAAGTCAGAATCATGAGCTATGCCTTCCACTAGACTCACATAAAAGAGAGACTTGGCTCCCTCTCATGTGCCTCGGGTGAGTGCCTAGAGCCCTTGGGTGATAGGCTAGCATGCATGAGGTTCCCTTGTTCTTAGTGGGTGCAAAAGTGACTACATCTTGGTTCCATTGCTAGGACCTCTTTTTGAAGTTGTAGGGAAGCATGGCATATATCATGATCTCTATAAAAAGTGATGGTAGAGTGATTAACACTTGAAGGTGTTGAAGATTGGTTTAAGAGCACAGAGGATGAATTCACTCAAATATTTGGTACTGACCTAGGTTTGATATGTGAAGATGGGTGGAAGACACTCTTTATCATGAGTTGTATGAAACCTTCTTCTATTGTTTCCCAGTAGAGTTATTCGAATGGCTCTCGGCTTATACATCTAGATCGAGGTGGCATTATAGATCATACCCTTGGACCTAAGAAACATATCAGAACCTGCAACACGCTGATCTGAAGTGGACCAGTGCTATAGATCATTGGTGGAAGGGAGTATTGACTAGCTATACTCTGGAATACGCCATTTCCACATATTCCTATCCAAAATTTGCTGAGTTTGAGTTCTTGCGAGAGCCCAGGGGATCATTTCTACGTGTTATTCCCCTTATAATCAAAATATTGATGGTAACCATGGGTTTAGAGGCATTACCTATGGCTGGCTAAACCACCCTGAGCACTAGGCAAGGAAGCCAGGTTGGGGAAGGATGGCTGATCTAACGACTGAACAGGAAAGGGAGGAGAGGTGGCTCAAGTATAACGAAGCACATGAAAAGGAGATTGATAGACAATGTGGGATTACAAGTGGGTTATGGAGCCAGACATGGTGGAAAGGAGTTGAGGTTCATGCAGAGGATGTCAAACCCGAACAGTCTATGGTACCCCATCTTGGTAAGTGTGGAAGAGAAAACCTTATGGCTTCTGATGAGAGTCCATCGCGTAGAGAGAGAAGAGTCATTGGCACACATCTAACCCCACCTAGTAACCGGACCTTGGTGCTTGGTTTGTTCAAATGAGGGAAAAGTATAGTTAATCCATTTGATATTAGTGGAAGTAATCGATCGGCACCTAGAACATACAATTTCTCATTTGGGACTTCTATGGCTTCACACACTATTCTGGTATTTGGTGGAATGTTTGGGCAAGGCATGTATATGGCTAGTTTTGGAAGTGCATTAGGAGGTGGTGGAGGAACTACGATTGGGAGTGGTACTAGTTCACAAACTATCAATGCACAATTTAGTGGGATGATGGGAGTGCTCAACATGAAAAACACAGGCCTTGTACCTAACACAGGAGGATCTGGAGGTGGAAGTGGTGGAGCTAGTGGCTCAGGATCCACTTTGGATCCGGAAGAGGAGGAAACACAAGAAAAAACTAGGGGACTGGATCGGGAGGGAAAGGGCCTCAACCACCTCCTCAAGTCTTCTTCAAGATGTCTCTACACTTGCAGATTACAATGGAATAGAAGATGCCATGGAGCATGTGCATAAGTGTGAGCTGCTATGGCACGTGAAGGGAATCATGACCCAGGATCGAAAGGCTAGTCAATTTGTGACGACCTTGCAAGGATGTGCACATAGTTGGTATAGAAAGTATGACCCTCATTAGACTGTTGTGGATTATACCACATTGAGAAATGCATTCTTGGTGGAATTCCACATACCTGAGTTTGAATAGAAGAGCATTATCTCTCTCAAATAAATCTAGTAGGGAATGGCAGAGAGAGCATGCGGGAATATGATGTGTACTTTAAAACTCTTTTGTCTAAGTTATCTTATGATATCCACCCTTCACAACATGCTCAGTGGTTTTTTGGAGGGTTGATCACACCCTTTAGGAGGGCCTTATCTCATAAAACATTCATGGACCCACACAAAGCATTGGAAGCTGCTTTACACACTGAAGCAGTTAGTAGTGTTAACACTGGTGTTAGCCCATTTCTAGAGGCTCGGACATCGCCATGGCTAAGAAATTGGAAAAATTATCTGCCAACACAATTCTAGAGATTTGCAGAGGGATGTGGTGCATGGATTGTAACGTAGAAGAACACACAAAGGATAATGGTGGGATATGTACTCGGAAGGTGGTACGTGTTATGGCAATAAACTGTGAAATATGTCACAAGGACCATGATGCAAGTAGGTGCCCCCTGTTATAGTGCGCGATCTGTAAAAATTTATCTTGTTATTCCAAAATTTGTACCTCAACCACACATGACACAAAGGATTGTAGATTAATTGACCAGATTAATGAGGCAATTGATCTTGGTGTGTGCCAGATTGGCATTGCCAGTAGTTCCAAAGGACATGAACATCGGTATGAGGAACACAGAGATGGAGATACGTGTGGAAGAGGGTTTTGTGAAGGATTTTGTGGTCATGGTAACCATGGAGGAAGAAGTGAGTTCCCACGTGGGACGTGTTTTAATTGTGGAGCCACAAACCATTATAAGCATGAATTTCTAGATCTTCTACAATGCTCTGGTGTAGACACAAAATTGGTGTCTTACGACACCCGTGCCCCGCATCTCATTTCACAACCTAATCTCACCACCTAAACCTTGCACAATTATTTATTAATTACATTATAATTAATAAATCCACATTTTCAAACTTGCCACCTCATTTTGCCACATCATCATGACCTAGCCCTAACCCTAAACTAACCTAATAAAGACCAATAACTTAGTCTACATCCACACCCATGACTAATTACCCCTCACCCACACCAAAACCAACCTAATAATGACTTGACCAAGCCCACAACTAATCTCTCGAGAGAAAAGGAGGGAAAGTTGGCTATTTTACTAAAAATAGCCCACTTTGACTTAACCGACATCGGTTCCTACTCGACCGCCATCGGTTACATAACCGCCATTGGTTCCCTGTAAATGACCTCCCCCAACCAAAAACAAAGGATCGGGAATTCATTGGAAGGATCAAAAATTCACTTGGCAGAGCAGAGACAAGTGAAGAAAAGAGAAGAGCATCGAGCCGAAGACTGCAACTGAGCCATTGGATTGCTGTCACCCCCATTCAAGCATTGGAAAAGACTGAGGATAGCTTCATCAGCTCATTTTCCAATACCAAATCATCCCAACTGAGTCTTACTGTCACTACCACATTCCTTGGACCTGAATCTTCATCAAGAATGAGTAAGTAGTGTCTTGTATGTTTCTAAGCACCATTTTTCGAGTCTTTTGATTGATAGTAATTATAAGCTCACTCCTAGATCTACCACCTACCAACACCCTGCACTTAACCTTCATCCATACATCCTTGTATTGCCCAGAAGATAGTTTTATCACACTCTGAGTCTTCCCCGTCATCTCACTATTCCCCTCAGCCATCCACCAGTCTTAAAAACCCCACAATCACCCTGCCACTAACCTCCATCCAGAAGCACCTAGATTACTGACCCCACCAATTTCGGTTATCCCCTGGCAGCGGTTCTCTAACCACAGTCGGTTATCCACTGACCGGCATTGGTCACTATGACTTATACCCAAAACCTTCCTCTCAACTATTTGTCTCCTAACAACCTCAGATCCAATCTAGTTTATCCCTGTAACTCGAGCTGAACGTATCAATGACCATTGACCAAACAAACAACGTGACATTTTATTATTGGTAGTTTAGTCTCTATTGCTTTGTGACGAGGCACCTAAATCATGATTTCGCAATAGCTTCTTTATTATCATTTGTGTTAATTCGTATTGAAAGGGGAACTGACCACCTTCAAAAGGAAGTCTAATATTTCCTGGGTCCAAGGTAGTTCCCTCATTTATTGTCTAACTAAAATCTGGTGGTCTTGTATTCTTACTTGCAGGTAGTCCTTCCCAGACAAAAATGAGTTCTTCGCAATCGATCTGATCTCTCTCTACGGTACGCGCACACCCTCTCAACATTCAACAGGTATTCCTCCTAGCCCTAACCCTTATCTGTTTCTCAAAAGAATGAAAGGATAGAAGCAACTCTATTCTAAGAACCGAAACATTCTGTGCGAAACATTTTGGCATGCCGGTGGGACCCATTTCGGGTTTCTTTCTTTCTTGCTTGCTTTCATATAGGGAGCATACTTGCTGTTTGTTTCTGCTTAATATTCACAAGATATTTTGTTATTTTGGTAAAAGAGTTTGTCTTACTTTCACATCTTTGCATTAGTGAAAGTCATCTCCTTTGCTTCATCGAATATCATTTTCGATTTGGGTTTAAAACACGTGCATCACATTCTTGCTTGTTGTTTTCAATTCTAGTGAACGTAGATTAAGTAGTGAGTGTCGTACACGTGGGGTGATATCCACAGATTGACAAGAAATTAATCTTACTTTTTGCACAACACATACCAAATCACATCATAATCAACACATCAGCTCAAACATCCCCCTTTTCCACGGTATTCTCTCTACCCGATTGAGGTAACCTTATAAGCCAAAACAAACTTGACATCTCCCTTAAGTCTTTTGTTTAGGATTGACATCATCTTGTGTCTAAGGCATAAGCCCACAATAATTAAAACTAATCCTAGGGTTAGTCTCTTGATTTGCTTGTGCATCTTGCTTGTTTTTAGTTCTGTTTCTCTCATACACTGCTTTGTTTTACGTGATCACTTTGAGCAGTTTGGTAGGTATACTAAGCATCGTTAACCCCAAATCAGCAACTTCTTACAGCTTCTTACACCGGTCCTATTCTACCGACATTGGTTAACTTACGACACCATTCTGATCGAATGACATTGGTTACGATCGATATCGATTATTGTCTTTCACAGTTCCCAAAACCAACAACCTACCAATTCCAAAATTTTGTTGCTGATACATTCTCGATAGATTGCATCCCTACTGTGTACCCTTGTCCATGGTTGTTATCACTCGAAACAAGCTAAGCCATGGTTTCACATGCCTGCTCCGTGCCTTTTCCTGAATCACCCCCTTCACATCATGCGGAATCCTATGGACACCAGCGAGGTTCCCAAAATCCCTGTAGGAGATAAGGAATTTGTGAAATTTTTGGACGCTAATCCTAGCGCTGTACAGTACTATTTGTCTCATTCCCCTAACCGTACACCCGATGGTCAACTCCTTGTTGGCATGTTTATTAGTATAGCTGCTCACTTAGCTCCTTCCCCACCTGATAACTCCGCCTTGCCTTCTTCATCCTTAGCCCCGTCTCCCAACTCAGCGGCTTCAGGGGTTCATACAACACAGATTGGCTTTCCTTTGGTTAACACGGGGCCCCACATATCATTATCACCGATTTCTCCTACCTTGTCTCTCTCATCGCACTACTCCTTTCATAACTTGCTCTTTACCATCTATCCACACAAGCTTTCCTTCTCAAGCTCTGCCCACCTTTTCATTTCCACACACGTATCCGGTGACTTCAACATCTTATCTAGGACATCCCTATTCGGTCACCTCAACATATTCATCCTCAATACCTTATCAAAATTTTACCCCACCATTGTCTAGTGGTGGCCCTTGGCCCAATCCTCCTCCATTTATGACAACCGCACCATCATCTCATCCAACCACTGATTTAATCAAACAAATGATGGACAAGATGTAAAATCTAGAGGCTTCTGTTTCAGGAAGCCGTAGCACCCTGACATACGAGCAAGTTTGTCAGGAGCCTATTCATCCTTCTGTCCCCCTTCATTCATATCCTCCTCAATGGGAATTACCAAAATTTACTCGTTTTAATAGTAAGGAGGATCCTCAACAACACTTGCGATCATTTAGACATGCCTGCTATCTGATTGCTCATGATGATGCCTTACTACTCCGCACCTTTCCCATGTCCTTATTAGGACCCACCTTGGAGTGGTACAGTGCTTTAACCCAGCACTCAATCTTCTCTTTTAACCAATTAGCCCAATCTTTCTTGGATCATTTCTCCATTAACATTGCAAGAAAGTATCTATCACCGACCTCTATGCCATCCGACAATTTGAAGACGAATCTATCGCAGATTTCGTTGGATGATGGCGGGGCCTTATCAACCAACTTACTTATGCCTTGCCTCAGGCCGAACTTATCGAACTCTTTATGCGGGCTTGCGCTAAGCACATTTCTCCTACCCTCCAAATTCAAACTTTCCACACCTTTGATGAGGCCTTTACTATGGCTCGAAAACTAGAGATTCGAGCCTTAGAGGAAGAGAAATTGTGGTTGCGCAACAAAAACCCTAATTTGAACCCAAGACTCCACCAACAAACCCAACACCACCAATTCTCACGCATCGACTACTTCAAAATCAAAAGGAGTTGTACACGTGGTGATGGTCAAATCCCAAGCACCATTTAATACCCGCCAAAAACCACCTATAAGTATAAAGCCGAGCCCATCAATTATACTCCCTTGGGAGAAACTTATGATGTCATTTTGGAAAAATTACTCGAGAGGGAGCTATCACCTTACCTCCTATTAAACCTCACTCGGGTTTGATTCCACCCACACTATACCTTCTTGGTACAAAGAAAATGACTTCTGTAACTTTCCACTGTATGAAGGGACACATCACAAAACTCGGAAGATGTTGAAAAACATAGTGCAAGAAATGGTTGATGCGGGGATATAACCCTTGATAATCCTAATGCCCTCGCTAACTGAAATTTGAAAATCTTCAACAAACCATTCCCAAACCACTTGTCTAACAAGATAACATAAACCAAGATATCTTAGCGAGGAGAGTGTTCATGAAATCCATGTAGTTTTCAACTCCCAATCAAAATATTCTATCGAGGAAATACTGAATCAAGCTTCTTCAATAACGTAGGGACTCGAACCCCCTTCACCACCATCAAGACGAGACAAAATCATTGCCATTCCTTTACCCATAAAGGAATCAACCAGCCAGAGTTCTCTTCTCATAGATGAGCCTTCTTACACCACATCCCTGCAAGACTGTGAGCGGATGTTATCTAACTTATCTATTTCCCAAACATCTCCTTCTACCACTCTTGCTATACAAGAGGAAGGCTCGCCACTGTTTCTATCATCTTTAGAAGAGAAACCTCTCGAATTGACATCACCAAATTCGTTAATCATGACGGATCCCCTCAAACATGCCCTCCTACCTATTAGTTCTTCATTGCCTAAATCTTTTTAGTGACCAGTTGACCTCTTAATACCCATTGATACAGCGACTCATTTACCCCCTATATCACACCCATAGTGGACTGGAATCACAACCAACCTCTCTTCCATACAAAATTTCCTATTCACACGTGAAGACTGTTATCCCCTAGAATATAGATGAGTCCTATGGGAGCATTTGAGTACACTATACTCTACTAAAATGCAGATGACCGATCCAGACACCTCTACCATATACCCGAAGTGTTTACAAAAGTTCAAAATGCCAATGTCCTCATCTTCACCCTCCTCATCTTTATCGAACACCTCATCCACGTCTACTAACCTAACCAAACCTTTCCCTATGCTTGGGACTTTACCAATACCCAGCCTAACACACCCACCTAAACGGTTAGATTTATCCAAAAATAAAGTCGTCCATCCACCTAAGAGACAAACCCAATCCCCTAAAGCCCAAGTCCAATCTATGCCTCTGTCACAACTAAAACCCTTGTTGTCACACCTACCTTCTATATTAGGACCTCACCCCTCCACCTTGCCTCAATACATCATACCTCCTACATTTTCTTTAAAACAACCTGCATCTTCTACACCCATACAAAGATCCATGGGTGTATCAACACTGTCACCCCAAGTATCTTATCCTACTATCAACCCTAAACAAACTCCATCATCAAAGGATTTGTTTGTTGTAACTCCTCTTTCTCCATGGTTGTTTCCCACCATTACGTCATTTGTGGCCTCATCATCTAACCAGCTAAACATAACTTTTGTGCCAAAGAAGCCACATTTAGTTAAATCTATTTATTGAAACCCCTTGTCTAAACCACCACCCGTACGAACCAACCATACCCAAACATTACCAAAACCCACCCAATCAATAGCCTCATCTTCCTCTGACTTTGACCCGCTCAAAGGATCTTACGCCAAGATCCTTGATATGTTGGTGGATAATGCGACCATTTCCCTACCCCCACTTAGACCCTATGATCCATCTACACCTCAACCTATAGGTTATGATGAGTCTAAAATCTATGCTTATCACCACACACCAGGACATGATGTAGAGGGATGCAAAGTGTTAAGAGCCATACTTCACCAATCACCTATCTCGGATAGATAGCCTAAGAAAGACAACTTACGAAGGGAGAAACCTTTAGCTTCAATCCCCTCTCCTATACCACCTGTCCCCGCCTCACCAAGATCTATCATTATTACAACCCCACCTCTCGAAGACAATGAATTATCCCTATTGTCTTCCTCCTCTCATGTTCACGAAATCAACATGATTAGTGTTGCTACTCGAGGGTAGAAAAACAATGGGAAAGCTAAAGAAAGCACACCTGCAACCTCTCTTTCTCTGTCCACCATCCCGATCGCACCACCACCTAAAGTGGTTATTCATGGACCTGCCTACCCCGTCTCTGATGGAGTTGCCCACCGAACCATGATCAAACAACTTCACCAATCACCTGTAGAAATGACACTGTATGATCTCATTCAAACCTATGATTCTCATCGCCAAGATCTCGTTGAAATCCTTCAAGGGATAGAGGTCTTACCTAACGAAACCTTACCCGTTACCACCATTTTAACACCCAACCACATTACTTCTCTCACCAAACAATCTACCACTTCGTCCCTGTACAAAAACCGCTGCTATCAGTTTCTCCGAAGACGAAATTGTTGACTTTGGTGTAGAAGATCCTGACCCCGCTCTTTTCATCTCAGCTTACGTTCGGGACATCCGAGTACATCATGTTATGATTGATGGGGGCGCTAGCCTAAATATCATCTCTTCCAAAGCCTTCCAACAAATGAATATCCCTTCTAGTTGCATGTGTGCCAACCCCATCATGTTGCATTCATTCAACGATGCTATTAATTCTACCTTAGGCACCGTGATCCTTAACATTCATGTAGGGCCACGTACTTTACCTAAACTCTTCTATGTCCTTGAGGGAGAATTCCAATACAACATGTTGTTAGGTTGCCCTTGGATCCGGGCTATGGGATGCATTCCCTCCACCTTACATAGATGCATAAAATTTGAGTATGAGGGGAAGTCCTACACCGTAAAAGCTGACCCTCCCCCCTTTAAAACCTACAATATGTTATATCGCCCTAATGATGTGCTTGTACCAGTCAAGACACCCATTCATCCAACCCAACCATCTATTTCAACCACACCTCAACGATCCACCTCAACCGCACCTACACCTTCAACCAATGAAACCGCCGCCGTAAATACTACATCCTTCCCGCGACGACATCCCGACCTCAGATCCCTTAGTAGATGTTTTTCAACACCTTACGCTGGGGGAGTATCACCTATATAATGTTAGCACTTTCCATACCCCACAGGAGTACGGACGATTACATGCACATCCTACCTACGATCGGTGTGTGGGGGAAGTAATCTCCTACGGACCACCTAATTGCCGCACCAACCTAACATATGGGGGTTTCGATGCATCCTCCATTACCCCTAAACCTCCCCTTGGTGTTATTCCCTTCCAATCTGATTTTCAATATCTAACTAATCATCACTTTGCCCTCACCTTCTTGACGCGCTGTGCTTGGAAAGGTTTTGGTTTTGGTCTTTATGAACAAGGCCAACATTAAATCATTCCGTGACTACATGCAAGCACAAAGATCGTAGTGGTCTTAGATTTTCTGAAACACTTACACCAAAGAAACCTCGTGTCGGTTATATCTAGGAAGATGACGAAGTCACCCCTTCTAAACCATCATCACCCATTTTGCCATCATCACCCACAGAGTCGATAGACCCTGAATCTATCCCTCCTAAATTTTTTTTTTCATAATCACTATCTTCCTAGGTCCTCTCGCTTATCAACACGATAATGAAGACCCATCTTCTCTTCCCCTCCTATATCCAGACATGATCAAAGAGGACTCACCTTCAATTAATGTTGTTGAGTGCCAAGATGATGACTCCATCCTCACTTACCTGGGTGCGGACAACTCTTATATTCAACGTACCTTACCATCTGAAGCTCAAACCATGTTGAATGAGTCGACTATAGAAATCAACATCCACACAGAGGAAAATTCTCACATTGTGAAGATCAGAAAATCTCTTAACGCATCGAGAACAAATGGCTTTCACTACCTTCCTATGTGCCCGCGACCAAGCTTTTGTTTGGTCCTACGCCGACATGCTAGGAATTGATCTCGACATAACGGTCCATAACATTACCCTAAAACCCAATTCCAAACCAGTTAAAAAAAGCGAGAAAAATGCATCCATGCATTTCCCTCTTGGTCAAAGAAGAGATTCAATGACTCCTTTCTGTTTCCTTCATCTTACCTATTGACTATCCTCAATGGATTTCTAACATCGTACCTGTTACTAAAGCAACGGGGGGACTTCGGATATGTATGGATTTCTGAGACCTTAACCTCACTTACGCAAAGGATGACTTCCCCCTCCCAAGTATTGACCAACTTGTTGATCTCACTGTGGGCCATGAGATGCTTTCCCTCATGGATGGCTTCTCAAGATACAATCAAATTTTGGTAGCCCCGGCCGATCAACACAAAACCTCCTTCATAACTCCTTGGGGAACCTTCTGCTATCGTGTCATGCCGTTCGGCCTTAAGAATGCTGGTGCGACCTATTAGTGGGCTATGACTTATATTTTTCATGACATTATGCACACTATCCTTGAGGATTATGTCGATGATCTTATTGGAAAATCTAAGCATCGCAGTGAACATCTCGATGTTTTAACAATTATTTCAATCATCACTATTACAATATTGTGTTCGTCTTCAACCAAAGAAATGTGTCTTTGGTGTCCTCTCGGAAAACTCCTTGGTTTTATTGTCTCTTTGCACGGTATCGAGGTTGATCCAGCTAAAGTCAAAGCTATCCTAGAAATGCCCCCACCTACTAACCTCAAACAATTGCGTAGTTTACAAGGCAAGCTCCAATCTATCCGGTGTTTCATCTCACAACTCTCGGATCGATGTCAACCTTTCCATCATCTCATTAAAAAGGAAATTGTCTTTCAATGGAGTGAAGAGTGCCACCAGGCCTTTGAGGCTCTTAAATCCTATCTCTTACACCACCGTGCTTATCCCACCTCAAGACGATCACCCTTTCTAACTTTACCTTTCTGCCACCGACCATGCTGTAGGAGCCATGCTCGCACATCATGACTCGAGCATCGAGAACAAGCCATTTATTACATAAGCCATACTCTTGTGGATTACGAGACTAGGTATACACATGTAGAAAAGTTGTGCCTAGCCCTATCATTCGTGGCCACCAAACTCTGACACTACCTCCTGAATCACAAAACTTTTGTCATCACCAACGTGGACCCCATCCATTATATGTATGCCAAACCTCATCTAAACCAACACATCACCTAATGGCTTATGCTCCTCGCCGACCTCAACCTCGAGTTTATACACCAGAAATTAGTCAAAGGACAAACTATCGCAGACCAACTCGCGAAATCCCCTTTACCTGGGAAGCAATTTAGCAATTTTACTTTCCCTGACGAACTCATTGCCACTCTTTCACTCAGTGATGAGTCGTATTCAATGACCCTCTTCTTTGATGGATCCAAAAATGCGTGGCGGAGGGACCGACGTTGTTCTCATTCCTCCGGATCTTTGAACCTATGCCTCTTTCATTAAGCTCGATTTCCCTTGCACTAATAATACGGTGGAATACGAGGCCCTTGTTTTGGGTCTCCGGGTTACATTACACTTAGGTGTAAAATATATTAACATTTTTGGCGACTCTCAATTGGTATTCAATCAAGTTATGGGCATCTACCAATGTAAAAATGAGGAACTTCAAAAGTACAAACATTACATGGATTCACTTTTGACCTTTTTTACTCATTATTCTATCCAAACCATTCCCCGCTCAACTAACAAATTTACGGATACTATGGCTTGCTTGGCCTCACAAATTCCTACCTCACCAACTGACTCTGACATATTTGTCTTGGTTCAACAACTCTTTGCCCCATCTTACTCAGCCCCGGATGTTTGTATGATAAATAATGTGTCTGCTGACTCGCAGGATACTTGGTATCACCAATTTCACGACTACCTTACAACCTCTGTTCTCCCACCTGACCTTACTAGTAACGACAAACGTGCTTTTCTTAAAAGTGTTTCTTGTTATGTCATCATGGGGGGAATCCTCTATAAACGTGGCTTTGATGGCATCCTCCTTCGATGTCTAACCGGCGTGGAGGTTACCTATACCATCCAACAAGTCCATGACGGTATTTTTGGTGGACATTTTAGTGGCCTTACTGTGGCCAAATGGATCCTTCACCTAGGATATTATTGGCCTACACTTAATAACAACCGCCACGAATAAGTTAAGCGTTGTGTTATGTGTCAACAACATGCCAACCTTCAACGTACTCCTAGCCATCCGCTACAGGTCACACGAGATCTTTGGCCTTTCTCACAATGGGGTTTAGACCTTATTGGTGAGATTCACCGCCCTCTTTACAACGTCACCGTTGGATAATCATAGCAACCAAATATTATACTAAATGGGTGGAGGCCATTCCACTCATTTCAACCAAAAAAGAAAAAATTGTAGAATTCATTAACCATCACATTATCTATCGTTTTGGTGTTCCTCATCGCCTGATAACAGATAATGGAAAATATTTCAAAAATAAGTTGTTACAAAACCTTTGTGACAACTTTGGTATCAAACTTAGCTTTTCATCACCTTACTATCCATAAGCAAATGGTCAAGCCGAATCTTCTAACAAAACCCTAACCAAAATTCTCATGAAAGTTGTTAGGAAAAAATTGGCACGATCACATCCCCTTTACCCTTTGGGCTTATCGTACCAGCATTCATACCTCAACTAATGCCACCCCATTTTCTTTTGTATATGGTACCGAGGATGTCTTACCTCTCGAAATACAAATACCCTCCCTAAGAATATCTCTTCGGGATATTCTCACCAATGATTATTTCCGCCAAGAGCGGTTAGCCCAATGGAGCTTCTTGATGAGCGTCGTCTTACGGCTCTTGACCACCTTCAAATCTATAAAAGCACATCAATCGTGCTTATGATAAGCGACTTCATGAGTGTACCTTTAAGGTTGGTTATCTTGTCCTCAAAGAGAATCAACATGTAACCAAACTCGAAAAGAGAAAACGTGGAAAATTTGCTCCAAATTAGATTGGGCCTTACATTATCACTCACACTTACGGATCAGGCACTTATCGTTTAGCTTCGCTTAATGGTAAACCTAAGCCTGAACCCCTTAATGCCTTGCATCTTTGACCATTCTACTATTGAATTTAGTGTTATATCACTTCTTATCTACCTTACGCTCGTCCCTTGAGCTCGTTTACCACCTCATACACTTTGTTTCATACATCTCAAAATAGAATCAAGCTCACGTAGCTTGGTCATCACCTCCTCTTAAAGATGCCTTCCCGTTTTAGTTGGGTCCATGACTTAAAAGTATCAAAATAACACGTTTTCAATTATACGCTTATGGGATATTCTTGAGTCAAACTTTCTACAAAACTAGATGCTTCATGCCAAACGGACATCTAAACCTCTAATTTATACATAGACTTCTCCCTCGAAGGATAGCTATGTGTAAAACCACTTCTACTATTATAAATAGACTGCTCCCCAAGGACAGCTATACACAAAAACTGCATCTGCTACTATAAATAGACTGCTCCCTTGAAGGACAGCTATACAAAGTCAGCCTTTATCAGAAGCTTCTCGCATTGATCAGCTTCGTGAAGACCTCAAGAACAACAAAATATATATCCCATGTAGACTTCCCGCATTGATCAGTCTATATCCAGAAAAAGTAAAAAGCAGTATTCCAAAGCACTTTTGAGTCATGGACTTGTCTATTTAGGTTTGGTTCTCTTTCATCAAAATAATCACCTTATAACAAGTTCTCTGCACCCCAACTATATCAACCACCTCACCTCACCATTTGTCAAAGAAACAAAACTCAAGGGACGTGACATATATATGATATATTGTGATTATACAACTCTTTTCACCTATCGACTTCTCACATATGCAAGGTACCTAGGGATTCAAGCTTATCCTACGTTAATATGTGGTTTGTTTAGCTCTTTTCAACTATGGGACACTTTTGCCTCTTTTACTCGAATCTAGGATTATGTGTTGACCTTAATTAGGACACAGTTCCCTACTACTTGGGTAAGCTAACGTTCACTTCACCTATACCTACACCAACATCGCCAATTCCTTACCAACACCAACAACATTACCCTACCAATATCAATATTTTTTTATTTTTTATTTTTTTATCAACCAACAAATTGCCTAACCACAACCAAATTGCTGAATTCACCTCTCCCTGGTCCTAAGGGAGAACTACATCGGTCTGAGGCCCCTCCTTGCTTTAGGCAATGGGCTATGTAGGCAACAGTTAGGAGACATGGGATCTCCCAAGGTTAGCTTGACCATCCCCTACCATAACCTATCATGTGTGGTAAATATAAATCTTTTTGTGTATTTCTATTTGATCACATTCATCTTTATCCTTTAAACAAAAAAAAAAAAAAAAAACATTCAAAACACAACCATTCTTATTATTATCGTAACTCAAATCAACATACATATTCAGTTTTATTTAGATGTTAAACAAATACATCTTCTCTATCATCGACGCGTAGGTCGGCATCCTTATTTATTCTTATACCCCTATAAAATCCACTTAGACTCTTGCGCCTCCTCCCGAATCAGGTGGTGATCGCGATCGTCGACGCCACTCACCTAGCCTCTCCATCCTCAAAGGGGCCACTGCTATTGGTTCCTCCCACTGATCCACCAACATCTCCTGTAACATACGAATACGCCCTCTCGCATGGAGGAATCTTACCTCTAGTCTCTCCACACATAACTGTGAAACCTCTAACAATCCCGTTGTCTCATTCACCTGTGTTTGAAGCTGGTGAACCAAATCCTATAGGCGGTCTCTCTCCACTGTAATCACAGCTATGTCAGGACGATCGGCCCTCTCATGTACACCTCGCAGCTCTGCTACCCACCATAATCTATAAGCCTCTATCGCTCCCACATCCATTACCCTGCAATCAGCCGCTATCTCTTCTGGCCCTTCTGGAGGTGTCAGCCGAGAGGTGAGAATGATGCCTTAGCGTTGATCCTCATGTATGGTCTATAAGCCATGGGTATATCCTGAATAAATCCAAATTGTCACCGCACGTGATCTAGAGGAATCCTCTCGTACTCACCTGGCCTGTGCCCTGCGATCCACCTCAATCGCTCTACACCCCTCAACTCCTCAGCTATGTTCTCTGTCACCATATAGTTCCCGTAAGGCCTCCACCAAATATCCGCAATTGTCACCATCTCCCATACCTGCCTATAATACTCAATGTCATCTATCATGGCCTGGGACCTCGCCTCTTGTTCTGTCTAGACCCATCGTCTGAATCCCAACCTCTGCACTCCTATCTCTCTTTCCTGGATTGGTCGGCCTATTGGTCACACACACACAATGTGCTCATAGGCCCAACAATGTAATAAGTATACAAAATCCAATGTTGTCCTGTGATTTTTCCTGCAGGCCCATAAACCCCTGTGTAGCTCCGCCAGATATGCAGGTGCCCATGCAAAAGTCACGCTCCTTTCTATCATTTCCCAAATAATACACATCAATGCTTTTGGAAATATTCCCCCATCCGCCCTCGGTAATGCATAATACCCCACCGCTATCATTAATACCACTGCCAACCTTGTTTCCTCAGGGTGTGTTGCATACATTGTACTATAAGTGAATGTCAAACCTTTGTGTTAAATCTCATGCAGCTGAACCAAATCATTGTTATCACTCCCGCGTTGCGCTAGGCCCTGCCATATACACTGGTCTTCCTATAATTGGGAGCCTCAAAATTCTAAACACATCTTCCAATGTCACTGTCATCTCCCCTGTTGGCAGATAGAAGGTATTCTTTTCCGGATTCCACCTCTCAATCAACGCCTGCAACATAGCATGATTGCATGCGATTCGTGAATAATAGTGGATTCCACTTAACCCCACACGGTTTATCAATACCCATTCAGCTGGTGTTACATCCACTCGGACTCGTGACAACAAAGCTGGTACACTATCATTCATCCTCAAACCTGCCTCTGCCTGCATACATCAAATCAACAAACAAACCATTCAATAAATCAAATCTCACATTCTAGAATTTCATACAGTAACCGATATCGGTTATAGATAACCGATACCGGTTATCTCTAAATGATACCGGTCACTGTCAAACATATACAACCTGCTTAAAAACATCCCCTACGATAATTATTTTGCTCGTTTACTCCTCTCTACACCTACAAACATACGTGAAACCCCTACTTACCTACCCCATAACACTCACCCCATCCCAAACTCTTACCTATCACCTTTTCTTTCTAGTCTCTATCCACTTACCTTCTCTCATCCTATTCATAAAACATGCAAGAATTAAATTACAACCAAACAGTTTACCTCTTGGGGCACAGCAGCTTGCGGTGGAACATGTCTTCCCTCTCGTCTCTGCCTGCTAGATGCTTCTCCTTGTTCAGCCATGTTCACCACCCTCTTCAATATAACTTGCCTTTCTGCCTTCTTAATCTCAGCCCACAATCACTTTACCTATCTCTTTCTTCCTTATCACTCAATTCTCCCATGCAATTACCTATATCAGTCATCAAACAACGTCGCATTCTTGTATTTAACTTATTGCATGCCTCTAAAAATAAGAACTCAAGTTGTCTCCCAAGATTTTCTATTTTTAAAGAAAGCTTGTTTTAATATAACCGATATCGGTTATCTTACCGTATCGATCATATATCTACCGGCATCGGTTAGCTAACCGATATCGTTCATATGTCTCCCTTTGCTTAAACCTAGGCCTTTTCTTCGTTTTTTGTAAATTTTTGGTGGCGCCGCCTCTTTTTCCCCGCATAATGACATCATTATCAATATTTGTCATCAAAATCCCATCAACACATATACATATCATCACAATTTCATCAACATCATCTATCTACATTAAATTTCAAAAACCATCGACAAAATACATGTGACATTTTAATATATACATCAAACCCATCATTATACACACCATGTGGATCAAGCTCATCATCTATATACATTAAATTTCAAAAACCATCAACAAAACACATAAGACATTTTTTTTACACACCATGTGGATCAAAATCATCATCCATATATATCAATGACAAAATATACAACTTGCCCTGCATGGGGGCCTCTATGATCTAAAAATAATACAAAGCTGGCATGTAGGCCGCTATCCCTGTCAAAATCTTGACTCAGCTCGCAGGCCGGTCTCTCATGTCAAAAATATACTCAGCTCGTAGGCCGGTATCAACTATACAACATGTACTCGGCTCACAGGCCGGTATATACAACATAAATGAATAAATAAATAAATCATATGTGGGCACGTAGGCCTTTATATACATATCTGGTTTGCAGACCGGTGTCTATATCTAATATCAAAAACCCATTGCCACTCCCAGGATGTCTCAGCTCTCTCCACCACCCTCGTCCTATCTCCTTGCTGGTCCTTGTGCTGGCTCTCGCCTCCTCCATGTAAAAGACCCACCTGCTGTGGCTACACCTCCCTGCGATCTCTGGCTCGGGATGTCTCGGCTCTGTGCACCACATATGGCTGATAGTCAGCCCCGGTACCATCAAGGACGTCCTGATAATACCGGGCCTCCGCTCTCACCTCCATATAGCGGGCCCGTGCCACCATGGCTGCTGGGGCTGGTCCCCCGACTCCTACTAGTAGTGGCCCCTATCCTGCCGATACACCTGTGCTGTGGCATTACTTGTACCTACACTCGTGCTGCGGAGGTGCCTATGCTCTGTGTGGCGGTGCTTGTGGGTCATCTTGGTGCTCGCTTGGTTTGTGCTGAGCACGTGCTGGGCTAACTTCCCTGTAGCACCCCCAATCGCGTGCTGTGCACTATGCCTACGGCTATGCCTAAGCTTCTCGTGCTGGGCTAACTACCCCTGTAGTACCCCAATCTGTGCCTGTACACAAGCTGCCCCTGTAATAACTACACCTGTCCTAAGAGTCGGTCCCTCTCATTTATGTAACAGCCACCAAATCGGCTATGCATGGGCTGTGTGTTCTCGGGTGCTCTCTCCCCTGCCCACCAAACCAAAAAGGCCCCTGTCACTCTGGCATCATCCACTCTGTATCGTCGCCCGGTCTATCGCTGCCAAGTCGGGGTCAATCAAGGCTGCAGTGTAGGCAGTGGGGCCTCTACATCATCCCTCCGGTACTGTGGGAAGGGAGGTGGCTCATCCTGTCGCAAGCCCAACTGCTATCGTACCCTCTCTAGGGGTATTCACTCATACTCCTCGGGCCTCCGTCTAGCTATACTAGATCCAGTGCATCTGTGCTCGGGCTCCTCCTCGAGGCTGATGGCCTCTGTAGGGCCTCCATATAATGTCCAGTGTGGTCAAGCCCTCCAACATATGACGGTAGTAGGCCACATCCCGTCCTACGAGCACCGCTCGTGGCTGGCCCACGACCCCCAACCACCTCTGAAAGCCATATCTGTATATAACATGTGGCCCTGGCTGCTGGGGCAGCCCTACTGGTCATATATATATGATGTGCTCATATGCCCAACAATGTAACAAAATTGTAGAGCAAATACCAAATTGCCTCATATGGCGATAACCCCACAACTCTCTATATAGCTGCACCAGATACACTGGTGCCCAGGAATAGCATGTATGCTCCTCTACCATCTCGTGCAACACTCCCATCAAAGCCCGTGGGAAGTGGCCTCCCTCTAAGTCTGGGAGGGTGAAGTAGGTGATACCTATCATCATCAACATGGCAAGCCGTGTCTCCTATTGGTGTGTGCGATACATGTCGCCATAGGCAATGCTCGCACTGTGATAGGTCAACAATGGGGCTGCATCCCCAAATACATGCAGGATGTTGTCCATCGCTATCTCTACATCCACCTGGAACACTACCTCACCTACGATCGATAGTCTCAGGATGTGATATACATCCTCTAAAGTAATCGTCATCTCTCCAGTAGGGAGATGGAAGACATTGGTTGCCGGATCCCATCTCTCGATGAGGGCAACCATCAGCTGTGGTCCCTATCCACAACCCTATACCGCTAGACTCCACCGAGTCCAACCTCTCACATGATGCCCCACTATGCTGTAGACACATGTGGCTGCATCCGCCTCAGTAGAGGGGGCATTTGATTCCGCATCGTAAGCTACTGGCGTGCCTACAAAAACAACCCACTTCATCAAGCCTGCCATTTACAATAACAACTACCTTAACTCTCTATACCCACTTAACCACCCAACCACAACCCAACACTACAACACACATCTACACCCACCTATCTAACCCTATACATCTATGATATCCCCTTTACTTATCTCACACCCTACCAACCACCCCGATCTACTCTAGCCATCTAATTATACCCCCGCCAATTTAACACCTCCTACTTCATACCCAACACCTAATCTATCCTACCCAAATCAGCCCCCAACAACCCCATTTCCCCCACCCCAATCATGTTTTCTATCAACTCTACTCTCTACCCTTCACCCCCAAACAAACAAATAAAACAACACGACTAAATTCTAAACAACAAACAAAAACCATAACTCCTATCCATGCTGACCGGCACCGGTCACCCTAGACCGCCATCGGTCGCCCCAAGTAAATAATGTGTACCGTATTTGGTTGACCTATGACCGATGCTGGTCTTTACCTAAACAACATATACAAATTATTTTTGTGACCGATGTCACCACCCAGTGACCGACATCGGCCACGCCCATTCCAGGGTGAACCCAAAATGGCCCAGAAAATATTTTTGCTATTTTTTCCTTTTATCCACCGAAAACCCTACAAACCTACCCGCCCTGCCGTTTTTTTGCCTCACTAGCCTACCTACCCACTCCATTTTACACATTACCTCCATTCATTCCTTATTTTATTAAAATTAGGATTCCTACCCAAACCCACATCTAAGTTAAACTCATCAAATTCACATAGGTAAGAGCTCAGAGCCTACCGGTACGACTACACGTCATTGTGGTGGGATAGGTGGCGGTGGTCTAGCTGGTCCAAAGCACCTCCTACTCCTCCTGGCTGTGCCATGGCCCCAAATCTCCTCAGCTGGGTTCTCCACCAATCAAACTCTGCCTCCTGATCACTGGGGTCTACCAACCACTCACTCCTCCACTCAAATAATGCCACCTCAGCCCACAAACTCACCACAATCACTTCACACCTCAGACAAGACAAAATGGGGTGCTCAAATTCACAAAGTGACAATGACATGCCGTATTTTTTCTTTTTATAGGTTTTGGCCTATAACCGATACCGGTTATTTCGCGCCCTAGAATACCGGTATCGGTCTTCTAACCGATATCGGTTATACATAACCGATATCGGTTCCCTACTTCCTTCACCTAACTCCCACCCTTGTCCACCAATCTCCACTTTTACCCCCATCACCTCTCCCGGCTTTGCTGACTTGCCTTATTTTGACTCCAATTGGCCCGACCCATGGCCGCAACCAACCATTTGGCCCGACCCACGGCCGCAACCAACCATTTGGCCCGACCCATGGCCACAACCAACCATTTGGCCCAACCCAAGGTGTAACCAACCATTTGGCCCAACCCACATCCGCATGACCAACCATTTGGCTCGACCCAAGGCCGAATTAATCATTTGGCCCGACCCAAGGCCGTAACCAACCATTTGGCCCGACCCAAGGTCGTAACCAACCATTTGGCCCGACCCATGGCCACAACCAACCATTTGGCCTGACCCAAGGCCGCACCCCACCAATCAAACTTGACCTAAGGCTCTCACTCATCAATCGACCCGACCCAAGGCGCACCAATTAAGTACCTTGTCCAAAACCCGCAAATTACAATTTTATCCACCCATCATGTAAGCTGTTGATGCAAAATCACAAGTACCCACGGATGTAGATCGGGCTTCTAGGATGATCATGTTAGAATCCAGTGTGATTGCACAACATTGAATCCTTTCTCCAAGTGTGGGACTTGTAAGAATGAGAAAGGAATCTCCAGAGAAGGCTGGTTCCTATTCCTCTGTTCAGATGCACACGAAAAATGCTAGAGGGTTCACTCAAAACCTAATCTAACTTGCCAAGGAGACAGGGTAAGAAGATGCATGAAAATAAACCTAAGCTAACAGAGGTGATGCATCGAGGAATGAAGAACATTTATCTTGCCAATAAACACAGACCATTCAAATGTGATGCAAGATCATGCACAGATAAAAAAATTGTAATGAAAGACTAGGAGGAAGCAAATGAACACAGAGAGGGTTGAGAATCATCCACAGACATGCATTACTTGCTCCAAGGGTCGATACAATACACTACAAAATGCCAAGAGGTAGAGTCACATTACAGTTCCAAATGGGGAGGTTCGAACTCCAAAAATTCACCTGATAAAGAGAAGAAGGGAGGAGCAAAACAGGAAATGTTCGACCTTTTGAAAGAAGCCCCTCTTTACAATATATAGGAAGAATGAGAGAGGGAAGAGAGAGGAAGGTCAGATCTACCCCAACCACTTCTTTCTTGCATTTAACTCATTTCATTATGGTAGAAGCGACGAATCTTAGCAAAATGGCGGACTGTCTAACAGAAGCGGTGAATTGTCTGTTGCATTAAAGATAGTTGTTGAAGCGTCACTTCTGGCATTACCACGCGTCAGAGACGTTTTCTCAATTTTCTCTCTCCAAACTGAACCAAAATGCAAGATTGACCCTAGAATCATGTAGAGAATCTCACCAGCTTTCTGTTGATATAAAGAATGTGCAAATCCGAGCTCTGGATCAAAAGATATGGAGATCTGAAGATTTAGTGCAAAAACAGGTGAAGATGTGTTTTGAAAATCTTTCCCGCACTTTGCCACCTGGACGATACGTGGCATGCATTGATTAGTCGACAGGGGCATGGGGCAGACCTTTGCTTTTAGCTTTTCGGCCAAAACTCTTGCTAAACTCTATAACTCCTTCCCAGGCTCTGTGCTTCCCTTCCTCATTGGACACATGTCCTCTTTTTATTGGCTTGGGTTAGTGCTTGAAACCTTTCCCTTTGGACTTTTCTCCTTGTGACACGTGTCATGATTTGGTTGGTCCGTGGGTCTCGCCGGCTCTTTCACGTTGTCTTGTCCCAAATTTCCCAGAGCATTTAGTCGATTTTCTTCTCCTTCAGCCGAACCGGCTTTCCGCGTCCCGCGCGTCCCAACGGTCCAAATGTTCCTTTGCTCTCTGATTGCTGGTGGCCTTTCGCCGATTCATGCCCAGATGTCCCTCACATCCCGACTGTTGCGAGGACTAGGACTTAGACATTTTTCATGCTTTTTTTGGCCCAAGCTTGCTTTTGCAACTTTTTCACCTTTTCTCAGAACTTGCTCTTTTCAACCTAGACAGGAGAGTTAAAAAAATCTGAGGGGACCCTGGGAACATGATTTTTTGCCCTGAATCAATCAATTTTCCTGGGGCTTGAGAATTCAATGCATGTTATCAAAATTTACTCTGGGGGGTGAATTTTGGATAACAATTGGCGACTCAGAGGTAGGGCACACTGCTAGGTGAATGATCGAGCTGAAGCAATCCATTGGGCATGGAGTCATGAGTAGTAGCTCAAAACTGATCTCGAACTTTGAAAACCTCCCTCTGAGCCACTTGAAACCCACTGAACTTAGAGTTGTTCTCACCAAAATGCCACCAAAATGAACTATGCAAGAGCAAAACCAGCACCACAAAAACTATGTACAGAATTGAAAATCATACATGCTCCAAATGGAACATGCAGAGTGTGCACAAGCACTTCTTCTACTGAAAGAAAACCTACCTACCTTACTCTAACTGGAGCAAAGGCAAGCTAAACAAACCCTACAATTGGTTGTGAGAAATAGCTTCCCTTTCTCAAAAGTGGTAGCCATGTAATTGATTTGGCACTAATCATGGTTGTTAGGATGAGTGGAAAATCAACAAGAAGCTGGTCTTCTACCCAAATCATCAAGGTATCTGCTGAAGGAAAATTCAATACCTCTTTTAGTTGCTCTGCATTTGGATTGAAGAGGTATGACAGCTGATCCTTGGTACTTTGTAGCTCACCCTCATGCTCAGAAGCAAGCATGACTGGTTGTGACTTCTCCTTTGGCTCCAATGAAGCCAAATACCTGATTGGGCAAGGTCTGATCCATTTGATATGCCCATAGCTCTGATTTTCAACTCCAAAAATGGAGTCTTCTTGTAGACCTTGAATGGATGGTGTGGAAGAAATGGTGAAATTCCTCTGTCCTTTCTCTTCCTCCAATGAAGAACATGAAAGATTAAAATATTCCAATCTTGGTTCCAAAGAGCTGCTATAGGATGCAGGCTGCTGCAAATGAATGTTCTCCTTCATGATAGTAGACTCTTGTGTTTGGAATGTGGATGATGAAAGAGAGAATGGTGGAAACTCAACCGGCTCTTCTCCATCAAAACAATCCTCCAAATCTGATAGATAAACTGCCTCATGGCTGTCCTGCTGCAAATGTTCAATCTCTCCCATGGTGTTCTCTTGATCTGTAACTTGACCACCATGGTTTCTTTCACCCTCCAACATTGAGTTTGAGAGATCAAACTCCTCTTCAGTACTAGAACTTGAGAGAGGTGAAGTAGAAAGAAGAATTGAAGGTTCTCCTGTAGCCTGCTTTGTGCTCAAAGCCCTTGGGTCTGCACTTTTCTCCTCCACAGTTGGGATGTGCTCCTCTTATTTTGGATCGGAGCAGCTTCTCCTTCCTCCGATGTTTGAAGATAATCTTGCTCTTGGTTGAACTCTTCCTCCAACATGAATTTTTTCAAGTCAAACTCTTCAATCGATGCTCTAGAGGACAAGTTGGGACCGCAAGAACTTCTTTTTCTCGCTGCAACAAAATCAGTCCCGACCACCATTTGTTCTCCGACTTCAACCTCTTTTGTAGGTTTAACCATCAAGGGATCTTTGTCATCCCAAATTTACTGAGCCCAACTCTTCGGACTCTAAATTTCTTCATTTTTGTTTGGCTTCTCTTTTTGTTGTTGTTTTCCTTGACTGGCATTCTAATTTTCATCCTCCCAACATGGATTTGGGAATGCAAGAGGAGAAGTGGATTGTAACTCAATTGATATGGCAATTTTTTGTGGTGGTGGAGGTAGAAACTCTTGTTTCTTTGGAGGAGGGGGTATTTCGTTTAGCTCTTGTGGAGGGGATGACTGTTTGGAAGGAAAAAGGAAAGAAGAATTGAGGTGTGGTGGAAGACTGAGGGGTGGAGACATGGGATCAACACTCGGGACAACAGATGGGGTTTGCAATTCCAAATGAGATGATGCTGCTTGAGTAATGGGAAGAGAAAAACTAGATGATGGTGTAGAACTTACCCATTGACAAGGTTGTTCAACAACAAGTGTATAGGCCTCTATTTCTGCTGTCCATTGTGCAAGTTGGGGTAGCATCTTCATCATGAAGTCCAGCTTCTCCTGAGGGCTGAAGTGTCTTGGAAAAGGGCCTCCCCATGGACAAGGAGTCCTACAACCAATTCTGAAAGCTCTCATTTGAGCTGTTGCTCTGGACTGCACCATCTTTACCTCCATCTTTTGGATTTGTTCCAGCAGATCTGCATTTTCTTCTTGACTGCCCTCATAACCAGCATACCCTTGTGCTTGACATGCTTCATATCCAAACTGACTTTGGCACTGCTGCTCATATGGGTATGCATACTGATCTTGAATTTGTTCAAAATGCTGATTTGAAAGAGTTGTAATGCATGTTGGAGGTGGGAAACATTGTTGCTGTTGTAAATGTGAGTTCCATGATGGAAATGAAGTCATGATTGCACAACTTCATGGAATGGAAAGAATGAAAGGGATGGAAAGAATGATGGATGTGAATGGATGAAAAATAGGTCTGCAACTTCAAAAATGGGTTTCTGATCGGATGGAGTAACCAGATGGTTTTGCAAGTGCCTCCAAAGGATGAAATCTTCACAGGAACACACCAAGCTACAAAAGATGAAGTGAAAGACCTCTAAGGTCCCATCGGGCGTGCCAAAACTGTTGATGCAAAATCACAGCACCCCTGGATGTAGATCAGATTTCTAGGATGATCATGTTAGAATCCAGTGTGATTACACAACATTGAATCCTTTCTCCAAGTGTGGGACTTACAAGAATGAGAAAGGAATCTCCAGAGAAGGCTAGTTCATATTCCTCTATTCAGATGCACACGAAAAATTCAGAGGGTTCACTCAAAACCTAATCTAACTTGTCAAGGAGACAGGGTAAGAAGATGTATGAAAATAAACCTAAGCTAACAGAGGTGATACACCAAGGAATGAAGAACATCTATCTTGACAATAAACATAGACCATTCAAATGTGATGCAAGATCATGCACAGATAATAAAATTTGTAATGAAATACCAGGAGGAAGAAAATGAACACAGAGAGGGTTGAGAATCATCCATAGACATGCATTACTTGCTCCAAGGGTCGATACAATACACTACAAAATGCCAAGAGGTAGAGTCACATTACAATTCCAAATGGGGAGGTTCGAACTCCACAAATTTTCCTGATAAAGAGAAGAAGGGAGGAGCAAAACAGAAATGTTCGACCTTTTGAAAGAAGCCCCTCTTTACAATATATAGGAAGAATGAGAGAGGGAAGAGAGAGGAAGGTCAGATCTACCCCAACCACTTCTTTCTTGCATTTAACTCATTTCATTATGGTAGAAGTGGTGAATCCTGGAAAAATGGCGGACTGTCTAACAGAAGCGGCGAACTGTCTGTTGCATTAAAGCTGGTTGTTGAAGCATCACTTCTGGCATTACCATGCGTCAGAGACATTTTCTCAATTTTCTCTCTCCAAACTGAACCAAAATGCAAGATTGACCCCGGAATCATGTAGAGAATCTCACCAGCTTTCCGTTGATATAAAGAACGTGCAAATCCGAGCTCTGGATCAAAAGATATGGAGATCTGAAGATTTAGGGCACAAAACAGGCGAAGATGTGTTTTGAAAATCTTTCCCATGCTCTGCCACCTGGACGACACATGGCATGCATTGATTGGTCGACAGGGGCACGGGGCAGACCTTTGCTTTTAGCTTTTCAGCCAAAACTCTTGCTAAACTCTCTAACTCCTTCCGGGCTCCGAACTTCCCTTCCTCATTGGACATGTGTCCCCTTTTTATTAGGTGGGGTTAGTGCTTGAAACCTCACCCTTTGGAATTTTCTCCTTGTGACACATGTCATGATTTGGTTGGTCTGTGGGTCTCGCTTTGGCTCTTTCACGTCTTCTTGTCCCAAATTTCCCAGAGCATTTAGTCGATTTTCTTCTCCTTGGCCGAACCCGGCGTCTGCGTCCGTGCGTCAAGGGCCCCGACGGCCCAGATGTTCCTTTGCTCTGCAGCGCTGGCGGCCTTTTGGCTGATTCACGCCGAGATGTCCCTCAAGTCTCGATCATTGCATTGCGAGGACTAGGACTTAGACATTTTTCATGATTTTTTCTGGCCCAAGCTTGTTTTTGCAACTTTTTCACCTTTTCTCAGAACTTGCTCTTTTCAACCTGGACAGGAGAGTTAGAAAAAATCTGAGGGGACCCTGGGAACATGATTTTTTTCCCTGAATCAATCAATTTGCTTGGGGCTTAAGAATTCAATTCATGTTATCAAAATTTACTCTGGGGGGTGAATCTTGGATAATGATAACTTTTTGTTCAATCGGGCTCACCTATTCATGTTTTAGCATGATTAGGATACTTGACTTGATCAGTCAACCAACTTTGCCTAGACCGAGACCGTGACGTTTATCTCAACCAAACCAACCATTTGGTACTGCTGAACATGCCTAAACATTCATGTACCTTACCCATTATATCCCTGGAACTACTTCTATGCCTTGGATACCACGATTATATCAACCTTGTTTGGATAAACTATCGACCTTTGCCTATGTATTGCTTGTTTGCTTTTCAAATCGTGTACCCTGGTCATACTACTACATTTCAATGTGCGTCTACTTCCTTGAACTTATCCCATCATCTTACCATCATCTCAACACCATTCACCCTTTATCAACCCTATCCCTAATTTCATGTCACCTCAATCTGTGATAGATTTGAGGGGATTACCTATAAACTTAAGCGGGAAATCACTTCTTATTAATTTTCGGTGCAGCTTTATAAGACAAACTACACGACAAAAGGGCTAATGTAGACACCAAATTGGTGTCTTACGACACCCTATGCCCCGCATCTCATTTTACAACCTAACCTCACCACCTAAACCTTGCACAATTATTTATTAATTACCTTATAATTAATAAATCCACATTTTCAAACCTGCCACCTCATTTTGCCACCTCATCATGACCTAGCCCTAACCCTAAACTAACCTAATAAAGACCTATAACTTGGTCTACATCCACACCCATGACTAATTACCCCTCACCCGCACCAAAACCAACCTAATAATGACTTGACCAAGCCCACAACTAATCTCTCGGGAGAAAAGGAGGGAAAGTTGGCTATTTTACTAAAAATAGCCCACTTTGACTTAACCGACATCAGTTCCTACTCGACCACCGTCGGTTACGTAACCGCCATCGGTTCCCTGTAAATGACCTCCCCCAACCAAAAACAAAGGATCGGGAATTCATTTGAAGGATCCAAAAATTCACTTGGCAGAGCAGAGACAAGTGAAGAAAAGAGAAGAGCATCGAGCTGAAGACTGCAACTGAGCCATTGGATTGCTGTCACCCCGTTCAAGCATTGGAAAAGACTGAGGATAGCTTCATCAGCTCATTTTCCAATACCAGATCATCCCAACTGAGTCTTACTGTCACTACCACATTCCTTGGACCTGAATCTTCATCAAGAATGAGTAAGTAGTGTCTTGTATGTTTCTAAGCACCATTTTCTTGAGTCTTTTGATTGATAGTAATTATAAGCTCACTCCTAGATCTACCACCTACCAGCACCCTGCACTTAACCTTCATCCATACATCCTTGTATTGCCCAGAAGACAGTTTTATCACACTCTGAGTCTTCCCCATCATCTCACTATTCCCCTTAGCCATCCACCAGTCTTAAAAACCCCACAATCACCCTGCCACTAACCTCCATCTAGAAGCACCTAGATTACTGACCCCACCGGTGTCGGTTATCCCCTACCGGTAGTGGTTCTCTAACCACGGTCGGTTATCCAGTGACCGGCATCGGTCACTGTGACTTATACCCAAAACCTTCCTCTCACCTATTTGTCTCCTAACAACCTCAGATCCAATCTGGTTTATCCCTGTAACTCAAGTTGAATGTATCAATGACCATTGACCAAACAAACAACGTGACGTTTTTGTGACGAGGTACCTAAATCGTGATTTCGCAATAGCTTCTTTATTATCATTTGTGTTCATTCGTATTGAAAGGGGAACTGACCACCTTTAAAAGGAAGTCTAATATTTCCTGGGTCCAAGGCAGTTCCCTCATTTATTGTCTAACTAAAATCTGGTGGTCTTGTATTCTTACTTGCAGGTAGTCCTTCCCAGACAAAAAGGAGTTCTTTGCAATCGATCGATATCTCTATGATATGCGCACACCCTCTCAACATTCAACAGGTATTCCTCCTAGCCCTAACCCTTATCTGTTTCTCAAAAGAATGAAAGGATAGAAGTAACTCTATTCTAAGAACGAAACATTGCAATGCGAAATACAGTATGGAAAAAAACACAAGTACGAAGAATGCCCAGAGTTTTACAAACATATGAGTTAGCAGTATCGGAAGGATAAGGGCGCTACCATGGTGAGCATTAAGAAGGCTGACGTGCAATGGCTTCCACGAGTAATATGAGAATCAGAACTAGAGCCTGTTATGGTAACAACGAGGGTGGAATCTGTGCATGCAAAGGAAGCACCTAGGTAGAGACCTATGGTTTCAAGAGAAGACGTAGGACATGGGAAGTATCCAAACTTGGCTCACCAGAAAGAAGTCTACTAAGAAACCATGGATGTAATTCAAATTTTACAAGGAGATATCCAATGGTTAAAAGAGAAGACTACAAAAGATGAGCAAAGGAGACCAATAGAAGCACCAAGGGTTGACTTGGATGAGGTTAAGGAGGTGTGTAAACTACTAAGGTAGGAGAATATTATTCCCCTACTAGGGGCATGGTTGAGAGAAAAGGTGCCACGCGCCAGGGAAGAACACGAAAGGTAGATCTTGCATGCAAACCTCCCACCTCACCACCTTGATTATGATAAAGATATTACCCTAAATGTAGTAGTGGATGGATGGTTACTTAAAAACATCCTCATTAACATAGGTGCAGAGGTTAATGTTCTCACTCTGGATGTCTGACATCAAATGGGAAGACTGCATTACAACCATCTTCGAATGTCTTTGTATATGGAAAATAAAACAAAGGCAATTCCCAGAGGTGTCTTGAAGGATGTAACCATTACAATTTAGGGGACTAGGTTCATTGGGGATTTTGAAGTCTTAGTGCTTGCTGAGGTAGATAATTTCCCAGCTCTACTTGGGTGCCCATGGTGTTATAAGAATAATGCGGATCTACGATTTAACAAGGGGTACATAATCTTTGAAAATAATGAAGAGTGGGTAGTTATACCCTTTGGTTGATGGGAAGTCCACCCCTATCTTTGAACCCCTTGGGAGTAAGTCTTGGACATAATATATGTGCTCTCCATAAGAGATTTAGAGACCATCCACCCTATAGAATGAGTCATCTAGTTTGATGATGCTCAATCATTAGTGATACTACCAATATAACATGTGATAATTGGGCACATGGGACTTATGAATTGATTGGGTGACCTCAGAAGGTATCGTAACCAAGGTAACAACAGTAGCGTACAATTCAAAGTGCCTAGGAGGGAAGACAATAACAAAGTATTCTGGGGATGCATACCCTAAGGTATTTTTGAGAGAGATGGAAGCTTGCTGGAGGGAGGACGAGTGACAAAGTATGCTAGGTTATGTTTTGATAGGAACAACAGCAAGGTGGTGGGCGTTCATAGTGATAACTCGTTGGAATGTTACAAAGTTCTAATTGCGCTCACTTGTTTGATTCTTGAAAAGTAACACACTGCCGTTATTAAGGATTACAATGGAAATGGACCTGCCTCTTCCCACATCTAGGCATGTGAGAGGGTTTGGGGAGAAGGAACATAATATTTACCACCCTCTCTTTAGCTGCATAAGATGTATTCGACACTACAAGGTTGTGCGTATGCATTGTATATCCATTCTAAAACCCGTCGCTAAATGGGAAGTTGGTAGAATTAACAGCTGACTTGGTCCACACATTCGAGTACCAAAGTACTAAGTAACTAGTTGATGAGGTATTGTAGACTATCAAGTGCCTCACTGGGGGATTACACAATGGCGGAAGATAGGTTAGTAAACTTACTCGGTACAATTCAAGTGTGTGTGTGTTGAAAAGAGAAAGGAAAGATGGTATACCTTGTTGATGGGGAGGAGATAGAAAGCTTTAATGTCAACCATTTGGTTGGGGTGCGTGAAGTAGTTGATAGTGCGGATGCATGTGCGTACACATATCATGAACCACTCAAAACTAAGAAATTTAACATCGGATTGGAAGAGGAGCCCAAGGAGGCAATCATTGGGGACTATTTGTCGGACAAAGAAGTATCAAACATCATCAATCTCTTACAAAAATTTGAGGATTTATTCCTGCGTGGATACCATGAGTTAAAAGGCGTCCACCATTAATTGAGGAAAATGAGGATAAGGTTGAAAGATGGTGCGTTCCCGGTCAGAAGAGGCCTTATAGGATGAATCCCAACATGCGCGTAAGGGTTAAAGAAGAACTAGACAAGATGATAGCATCTGGTATCATTGAGGCTATGGAGGAATTAGAGTGGATAAGTCTAATGGTGATCAGCATAAAGAAGGATGGGTGGATTAGGATATGTGTGGATTACAGGGAATTAAATGTTGTTTGTATCATAGATCCTTTTCCCACCCCCTTTACTAAAGAGATTTTGGAAGGATTTGTTGGGTGCGAGGTCTATTCCTTTACGGATGGATTCTCGGGATATCACCAAGTAAGGATTGCCAAGGAAGACCAAGATAAGACAACTTTCACCACCGAGTGGGGAAGCTTTGCATATACAGTTCATGCCCTTTGGGCTGAAGAATGCGCCCACTGTATTTTTGCACATAGTGGTACAAGCATTTAAGGACTTCATCCACAAGTTCCTTCAGGTATATTTGGATGATTGGATAGTGTATGGATTAGTAAGGGACCATTGTGATAACTTAAGGTTGATGTTTGAAAGATGTCGACAGTTGAGGATCTCCCTCAACATCAAGAAATGTATCTTTGCAACTCCTTTTGGGACATTGTTGGGGCATATTATATGTAAAGAGGGCTTATTGGTGGATCCTGTGAAGGTTATAGTTATTGTTGGGTTAGGGGAGCCTACCATCCAAAGCGTCATGTGCAAATTTCTTGGACAAACTGGGTACTATAGAAAGTTCATTAAGGGATATGCCAAGATCATCTGCGCCATTAGAATATTGCTCGGACATAAGAGTTCCTTTCGGTGCGGAGCGGCATAGCAGAGGGATTTTGACACTCTAAAAGAAAGGCTTATCACCACACCTATTATATGATTCCCATCATGGGATAAACCTTTCCATGTCTGTTATCCAAATTCACCCCCAGGGTTGATTTGATAACATACATCAGAATTCTCAAGTCCCAGGCAAATGGATGGATTCAGGGCAAAAATCATGTTTCTAGGGTCCCCTCAGAATTTTTCTAACTCTCCTGTCCAGGTTGAAAAGAGCAAGTTCTGAGAAAAGGTGAAAAGGCTGCAAAAAACAAGCTTGGGCCAGAAAAAATTGTGAAAATTGGCTAAGTCCTAGTCCTCGCAACAGTCGGGACATTTGGGACGTCGGGGTGCGAATCGGCCGAAAGGCCGCCAGGCAGTCCGCAGGGCGAAGGAACATCTAGGCCATCGGGACGCGTGGGACATGGAAAGCCGGTTCGGCCGAAGGAGAAGAAAATTGACTAACTACTCTGGGACATTTGGGACATGAAGACGCGAAGGGCGCGAACCGCCCGGTTCGGCCGAAAAGGAGAACTTTCGCACTAAGCAGTTGGGACATCTGGGCCGCGAGGATGCGAAGGACACGAAAAGGCAAAGTGGCTGAGAGCAAAGGAAGCCCATTTCAGGTGGTTTAGAAGAATTTTTCCCAGACAGTCGGGATAGTTGGAACAAATGGACGCGAAGGACGTGAACCGGCCGGTTCGGCCGAAACGGGGAACTTCAGCACTGGGACAGTTGGGACAAAGGGACGCATGGGACGCGGATAGCCGAAGGAGCCGAAAGCCAATCAAGCAACGCCACGTGTCATCAGCTGAATGAGGGACAAGGAAGCCCATTTCAGGTGGATCAGGAGTTTTTGTCTCGAACATTTTGGGACATCCGGGATAGAGGGGCGTGACGGGCGCAAAAATCCGGTAGACCCGCGGACCAATCAAATCACGACACATGTCACAAGGAGAAAGCCCAAAAGTCAAAGGGCGAGGTTTCAAGCACTAACCCGAGCTAGTAAAAGAGGACACGTGTCTAATGAAGTAGGGAAGGAAAGAGAATTATGCATCAATCAGCGCTTGACACGTGCCATCCGGTGGCGAGAGCGCGGGAAAGATTTTCAAAAACACGTTTTCCTGTTTTGTGCCCTAAATCTTCAAATCGACATATCTTTCGATTCAGAGCTTGGATTTGCACGTTCTTTATATCAACAGAAGTATTATGAAATTCTCTATGTGATTATGGGGTTAATCTTGAATTTTGGTGTAGTCTGGAGAGAGAAAATTGTGAAATGGCTCTGACATGTGTTCATGGCCAAAAGCGACATTTCAATGACCAGTTTTAATGCAGAATGGGTTGCATTCTCCTGTAATTCAGTCAAAGTGATAGGGTATGGGTTTGTAAGGTCCCCCATGTCATTTTAATGCATCTTGATCGAGGAGGGATGGGCTCTCATGTTTTTGTACATTTTCTGTCCCCTGGGCTCGACCCTTGCCTTTGTAAAAGATAGATTTGGCTCATTTCTAAGGGGGAACAATTTTGACATAGCAGAGTTCTTCTTTCACCTCCAGCAAGTGATTGATACAAGAATCAGACCTCTCCAAAGGATTGTAATAGTTTTTACCTCTCTGAGGTTGTAATGCAGTGATTTTGACACTGGAAATGATAATGCAAGCTCTGTGAATGGTTTTCAGTCCTCTGTTTGTATTATTTTCTTCATTTCAAATCCTAAATTATATCTTATCAGTCTGTGTATGTTTTATGTTGTAAACTTTGGTCTGTGTCTATTTGCTTGACAGAAATGTTTCACCACTCCTTTTGGTGCATCACCACCTTTAGTTAGTTTCATATTTTTTGCATTTCTATCCCTGTCTCCTTGCAGTTTAGAGTAGGATTAGGATCTGAACCTCTGTAGTTTTGCAAAATATAGATCTAAATCAGAGGAGTTTGAGGAACCAGCCTCTAATCTGGAGATTCCTCTCTTAGTTTCACAAGTCCCCACACTTGGAGAGAGGTTTCCATGTTGTGTAATCACACTGGACGCTAGAGTGATCAACCTAGAAGTCTAATCTGCACCCAGGGGTGTTGTGAGTCTGCCACAACAGTTTTGGCATGCCCGGTGGGACAGAGGTCTCATTTTTATTTTAGCATGGTTGATGTGCATCTGCTACATTTTTCTTGCTTAAAAAGAGCTATTATTTTCATATCTGGCGACTCCAAGGGGAAGAACTAGATGGTTCCAAGTGCAGGCCTGAAAACTCATGAGAAGAATCACCACAAGGTCAAGAGTTGGAGAAGAAGAAGTCTTTGTTTGAATACCTGCAATTATCTCCAAGAAGAAGGAAAAGAGGAAGAAGGATTCAAAGGTCTCCATCTCCACCAAATAGAACTCTCTCAACTCCTCCACCTGGTAGGCCTTTCATTCAGTCAACAAGGGTTTTAAGACCAATTAGAATGGCTCAAAACAATCCCTACGTCAACTTCATAGGAAGCAACCCACTTGCTCTCAATGCACAACATCCAGTTCCTATTGTAGCCTTGAAGAACATTCCCTACTTCACTGGAGAAAATCAGACTACTCCAGGTGATCATGTTAAAGATATTGCTAACCTTTGTGTAATTCATGAAATCAATGAAATGCAAGTGGCTATCAAGTTACTGGCATCTTCCTTCAAGGGTAAAGCATTACAATGGTTTAGGAGCCTTGGAGCTGGTTCTATCACAAACTAGAATCAGCTATGTATTGCACTTCATGAGCAATTTGGAGAGAAGGGAGATAACTTGTCTCTTTTGGAGTAGCTAACAACCATCAAGAGGGCTCCCAATGAGCAGCTGACTGATTTTGATTTCAGATTTCAAAAAACTTGGGAGAGGATTCCAGTGGCAATCAGGCCAACAACAGAAGGTGCTTTTCTCTACTATCTCAAAGCTTTAAATTCTGATATTTCTATGTTAATTCAATCTATGGGAGGCACAACCTTACCTGCTGCTTATAGCATTGCCATTAGAGCCGAAAACTATCTTATTCAAGCTGGTAAATTGGCTCCTAGGCCTCCCATGCCCTTGTATCCAAACTTAGAAAATCCAAGCACTAGTCAAGCACCCACTTTGGCTCCTGTTCCCACCCCTAGAAATCAAAGTTCAAGTGAAACTTCTACTTCATCCTCTAGTGCTTCAAATGAACTCCAAGAGGTCATGAAACAGTTGCAAAACCTAGGCAATGAGCTAGTTACTCTCAAGAGGCAAAGCAAGCCCAAGGTTTCAGACCTTCTTATCAACCCCAAGCTCAGCCTAATAGGCAGCCATACCAACCACAAAGACCACCTAATCCAGCTGCAAATATGAATCAAACAAGGCCTCCTGCCAATAGACCATTCCATCCCCATAATCCAAATGCCATATCTGCCTCTAAGGCATTAGTGCCAACACAGAAGAACATTGCTCAGGAATATGATTGGTGTTTTCCATGTAATGAGCCTCATAACCAATCCATGTGCTTCAATGGTGCTCTCAATCAAGCATTAATGGTGATAACTACGGTGTGGAGGGCGAGGGCGATCGAGGAAACAAATCAACAACAAGAAACATTCCAGAAGTAATCAGCCCCAAATGACACCACATTGGTGAATTGGCAAGCAGAAGATTTCTATGGCATGAATCAAGTAGTTTCTCAAGGTGTTGCAGCCAACACAAGGTCAAAGAGGAGAAATTTGGGTGAAGAACAACCATTAGCCCCAGCCAATCCACAACCTTCCACGACTCCACAAATGATTGGCAAGCAAAGTCTAGTTTCAAATGCACAAGGACAGCCAAGAACAGCCCCTAGGCCAACTCAAATGCCAGCTGTTGCTACCCACGTGCAAGGAGTGAATGTGTAAACCTAGGGACAACAAAAGGATACTTCATCCCCGTTTAGTATCATTAAACATATGAAGAATACTAACGTCAATATATCAATGTGGGAATCCCTATCCATCCCAGGACAAAGAGATCTGCTGCAAGCTACCATGAAGGATTGGCCAACTTCGAATCAGTAGGTTTAGATGCAAGACAAAGTGCTTACAAATGTTGCCCAGCCTGAAGGAAGTCATGGAGGACAACAAGGTAAAATGTTGAAGCCCCCTCCTTTCTATGTTTCATTAATCATTGGAAATCAGCTAGTACATAATTGCATGATAGACTCGGGGCAAGTAGCTCAGTAATGCCTAAACAAATAGCTGATCAGCTAGGGCTCCAGTATGAAACAACATCCAAAGGGGTAGTGCAGCTAGATGGGACAGCAATAGCAACAGTTGGAGTGATTAAAAACTTGAGTCTTACCTTGCATGCATGTCCAAATGTTGTTGTCTTACAAGATGTATCAGTCATAGACCTTCCACCACTCTTTGCCCTTTGCTTGTCAAGGGACTTCACAGCCAAGATTGGGGGTATTTATCCATTGATTGGTCACACATGCTATTGAGAACAAGATACAAAACTAAGGCTACAATTACGCATCGAACCTATTGCAAACTTCCATATTGAGCCTTACACTCCAAGTCGATTAACGCCAATTGCAAGCATTTGATCAAGAAGATCACCCTAGCTTGATGATCTGACACCAAGGTTGGAAGCATCCCATTTGACTCTTGATGAATGGGAAAACAAGATACATGATTTTGATCCCTATCAAGAAATAGAAGAATCTGTATTTAGGAGTTTATTGTTTACATGAAGAGAATCAACCTCTCCCGGCATCACCAAGCCATATCATAAAGACAAGAGCGAAGTATGGAAATTGTTCTTTGATGGGTCAAGAAGTAGACAAGGTGCAGGAGGAGGAGATATGCTCATTTCATCGCAAGGTATAAGGTATTACTCGGCCTTCCGTTTCAAGTTTTCTGTTCAAACAACACACAGTGAGTATGAAGCCTTAATTCATGGACTGTACTAGGTAGTGAAGAAAGGCATTAGGAATTTACAAGTGTTTGGTGATAGTGTGCTGATCGTAAACCAAGTCAAAGGAAAAAATGCTGCCAAAAATGATCTGTTGAAGAACTACAAAAATCGGGTATGGGATCTTATTGAAGATCTTGAAGCTTTTAGCATCAATTCCATCCCAAGAAAAAAGAATGAAGCCGCTGACAGACTTGCAGCAATTGGGGTTGTGTTTGATGTTGTAAAAAGTATCAAAGTGAAAAATATCAGCCTCATATCAAATTGGTTATGAGACCAGCTGTTCCGGATAATAACAAAAGTTGGCAAGTCTTCGAGAATGATCAACAAATTGTTAATTTCCTACAAGAAGAAGCGAGTTCTCCACCGGGAATCAAGACAAGCTGCATCAACAAAGTATGGTGACCAAGTGGTGCAGCTGAGAACTAACAAGTTACCAAAAGGCTTCATAACCTTGGAGTCAATCTTCAACCTGAATGATTAGTTCCGGAAGGAGAAAGTGAACATTCAAGTAAAGGGTGAAGATTCAGAGCCTATTTTAGTGGAAGAAGGCAAAACATTGCAGATTGGCAAAGTAAGTACCTCACAAGAGAAATATGATTTTGTTCAGCTTTGTCAAGAATTCCCAGATGTTTTTGCTTGGACTTACAAAGATCTAAGAGGTTTCAACCCAAAGTTGGCACAACATACTATTGAGCTGGATCCGGAATCCAAGCCTGTCAGGCAAAAGCAAAGGCCAGTGAATCCCCATATTGAACCTCTCATGAGAAAAGAGTTAAGCAAGCTTATTAAGGCCAGTATCATCTTCCCCATCAAACACTCAAGTTGGGTTGTCAACTTAGTCCCAGTCAGGAAGAAGAATGGAGAGATCAGGTTGTGTGTCAACTTCAGAGATTTGAATAGAGCCTCTCTCAAGGATCATTATCCACTCCCTTCCATGGAGCAAATATTACAGGTGGTAGCTGGTTCAGAAAGGTTTTCACTACTTGATGGCTACTCAGGCTATAATCAGATTATGGTGAAGGAGAAGACCAATTCAAAGACAGCCTTCACAACTAAATGGGGTACATATGCTTACAAGAAGATGTCATTTGGGTTGACCAATGCTGGTGATACCTTTCAAAGGGCAATGGACATGGCATTCAAAGGCTTGATCAACAAGATAGTGCTGGTATACCTAGATGATATCACTGTCTTCTCAAAGAATGCAGCAGACCATCTCTTTCACCTCAGGCAAGTGTTTCAGAGGTGTAGAAAGTTGAGTGTCTTTGAATCCCAAGAAGTGCATCTTTCTTGCACATGAAGGAAAGCTCCTTGGCCATATTGTCTCGAAAGAGGGACTGGCAATTGATCCAGAGAGGGTTGAAGCCATAAGAGCATTACCATTTCCAAGTCACAAGAAGGCTCTTCAAAGCTTCTTGGGAAGGATCAATTTTGTCCGTAGGTTTGTCCCAGATTTTGCAGCCCTTGTCAAGCCCATCACCAAAATGTTAAAGAAGAGCATGGCTTTTAAGTGGACAGCAGAAGGCAAGGAGAGTTTTGAAGCAATCAAAGAAGCTATCTCTCAAGCACTAACTCTCATCAACCCAGACTTCTCCAAGTATTTCATCCTCTATGCATTTGGAGGTGATGACACTATTTCGCCATTCTAGTACCAGCAGAACAAAGATAATGATGAGTAGCTAGTTGCCTTCTTCAGCCAGAGCCTAGATGACTATGAGGTGAGGTACTCTTTTATTGAGAAGCATGTGCTTGTAGTATTCAGAAGCTTGAAGAAATTCAAGCATTTAATCTCAAACAACAAAGTCCGATTGTTGGTGGTCTCACATCTTTGGAGTTAAGGACTTCCTCCTCAACAAGGATTTGAATGAGAAAAGGGTAGGTTGGATCACCCATGTCATGGAGTATGACATTGAGATCAAGATCACCAAGTCGGTAAGAGGCAAAGGATTGTGTGAGCAGCTGGTTTTGGGAATCAAAAAGAAGTACGCAACAAAGAAGAAAGCTGTTTGGACAGTCCAAGACAGCCATGAGCCAAGTGACGGAAAGAAGAATACAATGCTGCCCCGACTCCTTGCTGGACCAAAGGTATTATGCACTTCCTAGGTACAGGCCAGTGCCCCGAGAGATGAACAAGACCCAAAGGAGACACTTCAAGTTGCAGGCTGTTCCGTATGCCATTGTTGATGGAGTTTTGTTCAAGAAAGATGTGAATGGAGTGTTCTTTGAGATGCATTAGCACAAATCAGATTCAAAGGGTGTTGGAAGAGTTTCATGGTGGACTAGTTGGTGGCCATTTTGCACCAAGAGTGATAGCTCTAAAAATCATGAAGGCTGGTTATTATTGGCCTAAAATCTTCAGTTATTTCTATGCATGGATCAAGAGGTGTAAGAATTGTGCATTCTTCACAGGAAAAGAGAGACTTGCTGCCCTCCCATTGCATCCAATCTCAGTTGACCAGCCATTCATGCAATGGGGTTTGGACTTCATTGAAGTCATTAATCCCATTTCAAGCTAAGGGCACAAATGGATTTTGACAGCCACGAGACTACTTCACCAAATGGACAAGTAGTAGCACTCAAAGAGGCAAATGAGTCTAGCATCTTAGACTTTTATGAGGGGATAACAACCAAATTTTGTGTACTGCCACAATAATCTACGATAATGCATTGGCATTCATTGGATCTAAGGTGACTAAGTGGGCTGTCAAGAATGGTATTTACCAAAGCACTTCATCGAACTATTACCCTCGGGGTAATGGCCAGTGCCGAGTCTACAAACAAGAACTTGTTAAGGATCATTAGGATGACTCTTGATGAGAATCGAGGTCTTGGTATACCAAGCTGAAATCAGCCTTATGGGCTGATAGGATCACTCCCAAAAGATCTACGAGTAATTCTCCATTCGGGCTTGTCTATGGAAGAGAGGCAATCTTGCCCATGTCACTTGAGCTGCCAACGTTGGAACTCATGAAGCGATTGGAGTTGCTAGAGTTTGAGCCCATGGAGGTGAGGTATGTAGAGTTAATGGAGCTGCAAGAGATCGAAACCAGCATCCCAAGTAATGGAAAAGGATCAAGCTTTGATCAAGAAGACCTTTGATAGGAAGGCCAAAGCTATATCTTTTCAGGTTGGAGATCTAGTGTTAAAATGGGATGTGGATAGAGAAAAACCGGGAAGGCATTCAAAATTTGATGCCATTTGGAGTGGCCCATACATGGTCACAAAGTGCAAGAACAACAATGCTTTCCAATTGGCTTCATTGGATTGTGAAGAACTACATATTCCAGTCAATGGAATCTATCTCAAGTGTTGCTTCTAGAGGGAAGTTCACTACCTCTGTAAATATTAGATTAGATTTTCTTTCCTCCAAGTGCTTGTGCACATTGTTTTGTTGTAGGTTAGTTTTGTTTTCCCTAAGTGCTTTGGCACAACTTGCTGTCCATGGAGATGTTTAGCAGTCCTTGCTTTCATCAGGTGACATTCCATCTTCCTCCTTGCACATTCTGAGTCAGTTAGGGTTCTAAACAGAATATTTGATGACTCCATGCCCAATGGACTACTTCAGGCAACTGGTATCTTCTACCTAGTAGGCAGGTATCCCCGTTGAGTCACCAAATTTTTATCCAAATTCACCCCCAGGGTTGATTTGATAACATACATCAGAATTCTCAAGTCCCAGGCAAATGGATGGATTCAAGGCAAAAATCATGTTTCTAGGGTCCCCTCAGAATTTTTTCTAACTCTCCTGTCCAGGTTGAAAAGAGCAAGTTCTGAGAAAAGGTGAAAAGGCTGCAAAAAACAAGCTTGGGCCAGGAAAAATTGTGAAAATTGGCTAATTCCTAGTCCTCGCAGTCGGGACATTTGGGACGCCCAGGGCACGATTCGTCCGAAAGGCCGCCAGCGATCCGCAGGCGAAGGAACATCCAGGCCGTCGGGATGCGTGGGACATGGAAAGTCGGTTCGGCCGAAGGAGAAGAAAATTGACTAACTGCTTTGGGACATTTGGGACATGAAGACGCGAAGGGCGCGAACCACCCGGTTCGGCCAAAAAGGAGAACTTTCGCACTAAGCAGTTGGGACATCTGGGCCGCGAGGACGCGAAGGACGCGAAAAGGTGAAGTGAATGAGAGAAAAGGAAGCCCATTTCAGGCGGTTCAGAATAATTTGTCCTGCAGACATTCAGGGGGTTACAGTTGGAACAAATGGACGCGAACGGCTATTTGTTCGGCCGAAATGGGGAACTTCAAGACTTTGGGGACAAGTTAGACAAAGGGACGCGTGGGACGCGGATAGCTGAAGGAGCCGAAAGCCAATCAAGAAATGCCATGTGTCATCAGCCAAATGAGGGACAAGGAAGCCCATTTTGGGTGGATTGGGATTTTTTTTCCCAAACAGTTTGGGACATCCGGGACGAGAGGGACGCGAAGGGCACGAAAAGTGTGGAGACCGCGGACCAATCAAATCATGACACATGTCACAAGGAGAAAGCCCAAAAGTCAAAGGCGAGGTTTCAAGCACCGACCCAAGCTAGTAAAAAGAGGACACGTGTCTAATGAAGTAGGGAAGGAAAGAGAATTATGCATCCAATCGTGCTTGACACGTGTCATCCAAGTGGCGAGAGCGGGAAAGATGTTCAAAAACACGTTTTCACTGTTTTTTGTGCCCCAAATCTTTGATTGACATATCTTTCGATTCAAAGCTCAGATTTGCACATTCTTTATATTAACGTAAAGCTTATGAAATTCTCTATGTGATTTTGGGGTTAATCTTGAATTTTGGTGTAGTCTAGAGAGAGAAAATTGAGAAACGGATCTGACGTGTGTTCATGGCCAGAAGCGACATTTCATGACAGTTTAATGCGAGAATGGGTCGCATTCTCCGTAATTCGGTCAAAGTGATAAGGTATGGGTTTGTAAGGTCCCCATGCTGTTTTAATGCATTTGTAGTTAGCAGGATGGGCTCTCATGTTTTTGTACGTTTTCTGTCCCTGGGCTCGACCCTTGCACTGTAAAAGCTAGATTTGGCTCATTTCTAAGGGGGAACAATTTTGACATAGTAGAGTTCTTCTTTCACCTCCAGCAAGTGATTTATATAAGAATTAGACCTCTCCAAAGGATTGTAATAGTTTTTACCTCTCTGAGGTTGTAATGCAGTGATTTTGACACTGGAAATGATAATGCAAGCTCTGTGAATGGTTTTCAGTCCTCTGTTTGTATTATTTTCTTCATTTTAAATCCTAAATTATATCTTATCAGTTTGTGTATGTTTTATGTTGTAAAATTTGGTCTGTGTCTATTTGCTTGACAGAAATTTTTCACCACTCCTTTTGGTGCATCACCACCTTTAGTTAGTTTCATTTTTTTGCATTTCTATCCCTATCTCCTTGCAGTTTAGAGTAGGATTAGGATCTAAACCTCTCGTAGTTTTGCAAAATATAGATCTAAATCAGAGGAGTTTGAGGAACTAGCCTCTATTCTAGATATTCCTCTCTCGGTTTCACAAGTCCCCACACTTGGAGAGAGGTTTCCATGTTGTGCAATCACACTTTGGACGCTAGAGTGATCAACCTAGAAGCCCGATCTCGCATCCAGGGGTCTTTGTGAGTCCGCCACAACAATGTCCATGTGGATGCCTTTGGTATAATAATGGGATCTATTCTTGCTCAAGCAGAGAGAGGATTTTTGATCATCCTTGTGTTTTATAAGTAGAAAGTTAACATTAGCATAACATAATTATACAACGTCTGAGTGCAAGGCATTGTCAATGATCTACGCACTCAACAAATTTAGGCAATATCTGTTGGAAACTCCTTTCATATTCTACACTAACCATATAGCCTTGAAGTATCTGGTACAAAAATTAGTGTTGTAAGGGTGCATATGCCATTGGGTTCTTCTATTTCAAGAGTTTGAATTCAAAGTGGTGGTAAAACACGGAAAGAACAATTGTGGGCCAGATCATTTATCAAGGATTGATTCAGGAGAGGATGCACAAAGTATCAAGGAAACCATGCCAGATGCACAACTATTTAGGTTGTGATGCGTGTCCTTAGAACTAGAAGACATTGCTATCTTTCTTAAGGAAGGTGTGGTGCCTAAAGGGATGAATGCTTTGGAAAGGAAAAGGTTAGCCATATGCGTAACGCCCTTCATGTTGATCAATGGGGATTTGTATAAAATGGGCTGCGATGAGGTTTTGCGCCGGTGTGTACTAGAACATGAATGCATAGCTATAATAGAAGAGGCCCATGGTGGGATTTCCAGAGGACACTATGTAGGGAATGCAACTACGTGCAAGATCCTAGTCATTGGACTATGGTGGGAGACGATTCACCAGGATTGTATTGAGTTTTGCAAGGCTTGTGACCACTATCCAGCACCTTGGAAAACCTGGAAAAAGGGATGAAATGCCCTTGTGCCCCATCGCCAATGCGAGAACCTTTTGAAAAGTGGGCAATAGATTTTTTCGGACCAATATCACCAGCTGCGCGAAGGACTAACTCACTATATATCATTACCTGTACTGATTATTTGACAAGGTGGGTAGAGGCCACACCCAAAAGGGATTGCACATGCAACCATGGCTACTATATTTTTGTGGGAGAACATTTTTAGCAGGTATGAGTGCCCATTAAGTTTAACAAGTGATAGGGGAACTCACTTCTTAAATGAAACAATCAGGATTCTATTAGTAGAATTCATGGTAGCCCATCACAAGACTACCCCTTATCACCCTCAGGAAAATGGGACTGTAGAGGCATTCAAAAAAATCCTTAGTCACACATTAACTAAGATATGTGACGTGGGTAGGAAGGATTGGGATGAAAAGGTGTCAGTAGTCCTTTGGGCATACAGAACAATGTATAAAAGGTTGAACAAGGCCACACCATTTCAACTAGTGTTTGGCATGGAGGCTATTTTTCTAGTTAAATTTATGCTACCATCACTGCGTATAGCATGCACAGGAGGGTTGGACAATGAACAAGTGCTGGAAGAAAGAATTGATGAATTAATAATTTTTGTTGAAAGGTGCTCACTAGCAAGATGGAGCCAAACAATTGAAAAAGCTAAACAAAATGCATGGCATGACCACCACATTAAAAACAAACAGTTTTAGGTTGGCCAGATGGTATTGCTATATGATTCTAAATTTCTATGACATCCTAGAAAGTTGAAGGTGCATTGGTTGGGTCCTTATGTAATTTCATACATCCTTGATTTGGGTGCGTGCCAGCTACAAGCACTAGATGGAACAAAATTACCTAGACACTTCAATGGGAGTAGGCTAAAGCCCTACTATAAATAATGCTTCTTGGTGTTTGTAAATAAGGTAGTTCTGCCAGTTAGTTTAGAGTTTCCTTTTATGCTTTTCCTTTCTTGTTTTTCCCTTTTGCGTTGTTGTCTTGTTTTACACCTTGGGCACTGGAAACCTTATTAATTTTTAAACTTATGATTGTGTAGAGGACCACACATCAATTTAGTGTGGGGTGAGGTGATTAAGAGAGGCATGAAGTTATTCTGCAGGAAGATTGAGTTGGTAGACCATTTGAACTGGCCCTGTTGAAAAGATGCATTAGGAAGGTAGATGGATGAAAAATAGAGTTCCATTGGAAATCCACGTACAAAGGAGAAAAATCACAAAAACACGAGGTAGGTGAAAGCAAGAATCATGAGGATGGAGGAGGTGCCTTTGGCACTGGTAACACGCATGCAAAATTCTTCTGTCAAGATGGATTATCTATATGCTAGAAGGTTGGAAAAGTTTCCACGCAAGGATTGGGCGTGGGTGAAAAATGTTTCACGCAAGGATTGGGCACGTGAGGAAAAGCACTAAAGTTGGGTTTTTTTAAAATGCTACATTAAATATTGTCATACGGTGGTAGGTAGCCTAGCCTTTAATGCGTAAAAGTGGGAAAAGCTATAAATACAAGGATGGGAAGTTCATTATTTTACTTTGCGAAAACAAGGAGAACAATTTTCTTTCAAGAGCTAGGGTTCGAGAGCTAACTCGTGCGAAGGAGAATCTTAGAAAATCATGTGCAATCGGTCAGTTGATCTACAAACCTAGAGAAGAAGTGATTCATGGGTGTGAGGAACATTGGGAAAGAGCGCCGTGATCAAAGGAGGAAAGTCAAAAATTAGGGTTTGTACCCTAGGGCACAGGGCGCACGAAGAAAACTCTCAGACAACTCGAAGGTAACCAAGGAATGAAAGCAAAGGGTAAAATGATGGCCACGAAACCAGTTGATAAGCCTGCAGTACAATCCAAAAAGGGAAAGGGGAAGGAAAGGGAAAGAAGATGAAATCCCCTTGGATACCAATGAGGAATGGTACTCAAAGATGCAATACTTGGATGGGGTTTTGCTAGGGCAAGAGTGGGAGTCCCACATCAGATAGATGACCATAATTGATTACAATCATTAGTCAAGTATAATTGCAAAGGAAATGGCATTGGAGCTGGTGCACCCACAAATAAACAAACACCTGACGAGATGCCAATTTATAGTGATGTAGTGAAGGTGAAAATGGAGAAGACAGGGCTTCTCCAGCTTTACGAGTTGCCCTACTTTGGGAAGCCCGAGCGCCTATACCAATGGTTAATGACACATGTGCACAAAGATTTCTTCTGCTTCGTAGGGTGAAAAATGTGCATAACCCCAAAGCTAATATCACACTTTACAGGCCTAAGATGTAAAGGGCATGTGATCCTAGACAACCTCCAGGATGAGGAGGTAATTAAGGAAACCATCACATCCCAAGATTATAAGAAGGGATCGAGGTACTACGATGTCACGGATATCAGTGATCCAGTGATGAAAATGGCTGCGCACCTCATTTCCAAGATAAATGGACAAGAGAGGTGGACCCAAGTGAGCAAGCCCTGGTTAAATGTCTGTAGAAAGGTTGCAGAAGGAACCATGTACAATATCTCTCTAATACATAGTAGACGAGATTATAAGCAGCGTGGAGGACGGAGGAAAGATATTGTTTGGGAACATTCTATTAACCATTATGTTCTTAGAAATCGGGGTGCTAGATGCATCTGATAAGTTTGTATGGGAGTACCGATGAAGACCCTTCGCCCAGTGGACAGGTTCCAGAAGTATACTTGTGAGTCAATGATGGGGTACACAAGGCATGCTTGGATAAATGGTATACGCACCTTAGGAATGCATTCGGGGTAGAATGGTGGATCCTAGAGCAACTCCCCATGGTGACTGAAGGAGAAGTAGAGTTTGTGGTGTACCAGCACTTCTACATTGGTAGATTTATCTTGGTGGATGGTAGTTGGAGTCCCTGGTGTAAACTCCCCTTCTCATTTACTACCCAATTCTTCCAAGTAGGGGTAAACAGATATAAGGAGTCAAAGAAGTTAAAACTCAACTGTCCACCCTCGACAGTGAACACAGAGAGATGAGAAAGAAGCTGGTCTACCTAGGGAAGCACACATATGTTGAAAGATACATGTTGTAAGATGTGCACATCGTAAGGCCACTGACCTTACCGATTGCTGAGAGTGCTACTGCCAGAATCTACCTATGCATAAGGCCAAAGTTTGAGAAGGGCGTGTACGTAGAAAATGAAATATCCATCCTAGATGACCCCATGGGAAGGAAGAAGCTAGTGCTAAAGCACAAGGAGAAAGAAGAAGAAGAGGAAGAACAAGGGGCGGTGGAAAGGTAGGATGTAGGTACCATGGGGCTGAGTACCTATGTCCGGAAGAAGAGAAGAACGGTGGTCAAGGAAAAGACCCCGAGCTTGTGAAGCCACCATCCCCTGAAGAACCTTCTAGATGAAGAAAAGACAACATCCCCCACTCTAGAATTTTCTACCAGAGAAGAAGAACAAGGAACGCAGAGGAATAAGGGTCCGAATATTTAAATGACACGAACACCTATTTAGGTGACGGGGATGAAAGTGAAGGGGAAGAGCTAGAGGTGGATCAAGAGCCAATTGATATCCATGACTCGAAAGGAGAGGAGGCTAAGAATGCAAATGATGCCTTCATCTTTGTAAGGAGGAAAGGCACCCGAAGGGAGGAAGGTGTGCGCAACAAAGAGGGGAGCGAAGGGGCTAGTACCAAGGAGCCAGATATGCCCAAGCTCACTCAGGAGGAGGTGAATGAAAAGGAAACAAGGGAGGTAAAGAAGATAATTGATGTCTTGGTTAATGAAGAGTTGGGGTGCAGCACAAAGCTCGTGCTCGATGAGTTCAAGGAGTAGAGGGATAAGAGTGGAAGTAGCACGAAAGGCCCAACTCTCTCGATAATCATTCCTAAGGGCGTGCAAACGAGAAGTAAACATGTAGAAGGGGGAAGAACAATGATGAGTTACATTAATGACCCCAACAAAGTTTTACAAGCACATTTCCAAATTACTGTGCCCACCAAGGAGCTCACTACCATGGATTCCTTTGACCCTAAGGGAGGATACCCACAAACAGAAAATGTTATCTTGGGCATTCGACTCCCACCTCAATGAGCCTAAATTCAAGATTAACCAAGGAGTGGTATTAAAGCTATCTGAAGGAAAGGGGACAACCCCATTGTAAACATGCAGCAACTATTGGATGAGCAAGTGTGCAACACGTTGAAAAAATTCTCAGTGGAAATCAAGGCTAGGATCTTCGGTAGAAATGACAGGGTTAGAGTCTTGGAGGACCTATTGGAGAAGAGGAAGGAAGAAGTGGTGAAGCTAATGAAGGATCTCAGCCTCAAGAAATTAATCAGCACTCAACTATAGAGGGAGCTTCAGGAGGAAAAGGCCAGGGTGCATAAAGTTTCCAAGAAGGTGGAGCTCATCTCCCAATTGATTATCACAAAGCACCTGGACCTTAACCCTCCTACATAAAAGTATAGATCCTCCTTGGAGTGCCTAGAGGACTTGACTCAGATCCTCACCATGGAGAGGCAGCCCTTGGCATTAGAGTCAAGAAGAGGTAGCAGTGTGCTTGGAGAAAGAAGACAAGTTGAAGGTCATCGCGCTCATGGCTGAATACAACAAGGTTCTCGCTGATGTAAGAACAACTACACAAACCATGGGGTTGCTTATGACCATTGCGTAGATCAAGACAAAGTGACAAGCATATTGCTTGCAGTGATGAAGCTGAGTTGAAGGAATTCAGAGAAAAGAATAAGGGAAATAGAGTTGAGTGGGAAAGGATCATAGCCAAGGTAGAAAAGAAATCCGAAGCCATTGAGAACCGGTGAGTCTCAATCAAAACCTGGCTAAAAGAGCTCTACAAGGTCATCACAAGGAAGATGGATGCCCTAGAAGATCACGCTAAAGAACTAGAGACTATGGTGGAAACCATTACCACACAAGGGGAGGGGCTAACTTATGACGAGGTGAGCACCCTGGTTGGTGAAATTTGCACTAAAGCATAGAAGGAAGTCAGCACTTGGAGTACACTGGAGGCCGACCTCCAGCAAAACTTTCCCCTCCTCCTTCTTTAGGAAAATTTCCCCCTATTCTTTCTCTTCCCCTTTCTTTATTCTTTCCCCCCATTATTTTCCAAGGCAAGGCCTTGCATTCTTTTGTACTACATTCTTTGAGAAGGTTCCCGAGGGTGGAGAACAGGTGAAGTGTGGGGTAATGTTGGGCCCCTATTTTAGCTTCCAAATCTTAAGGGTGCATAGGCATGCATGGCCGAGGAAGTGCACAAGTGTAGGCACGCAAGGCAGAGTTCAAAAGGCTTCTTGAAGAACCCAGGATGTGCACGCTGCGTGAAGAACAATTCAAGATTTAGCCATTTTTGGCCTTTGGGACAGAACACATGAAGAATGTGTTCCATTTGGATAAGGTTCCTGTCTGCAATGGGGTGTCCTAGAGGGAATATACCTTGCGATAGAAATATCCAAAAAGTTAATCATGACATGGAGAGGCATGCACCCGGGGTGACCCACACCTTGACACTTGGGGCTAGATCTGAGGCTGCAAAGGAGTTTGTTAGAGCTCAAAGGCCTATTTATATGCATGCCCTTGGCAAAGAAGAAGAGACAAAAGTGAGGTAGCGGAGCTCAGAGAATTACTGTGAGAACTATGGGATGAAAATGGGTACAAAATTCCAGTAAGGATGTAATGGGGAATGAAATTTTTGTCTTGTGAGAATACATGTATGGATCCACACATGGTGCATGACTACAGTCTGCCTTCTATAATATTTTATAAGTAAACACTATGAATGAATGTGATAAGGTTACCATGACAAATGTGTTAAGAATCTTTCCCTATATTACCTACATATTCTATTGTACTTATGTTCTTATATAATTGTGAATCTTACTTAAATGGTTAAGTATAGTAGTAGATTTACAACTCTTAGTTCTATTATTTTTGTTGCACGCTTTGGTTCTATTATGACTGAAGGGGTGTAGAAGCCATCCTGAGCTCTATAGCCCTTCATGTATATTAAATCACTAAGTCAAAATCATGAGCTATGCCTTCCACTAGACTCACATAAAAGAGAGACTCGTCTCCCTCTCGTGTGCCTCAGGTGAGCGCTCAACACTCGTTGGGTGATAGGCTGGTGCACATGAGGTTCCCTTATTCTTAGTGGGTGTAAAAGTGACTACAGATCCCATTACTATTTTTTTAGAGCTTTGACTCTTAAATCACTATGTGATGCTAGCAGCCACACACTTTTCTTAGAAAGAATTATCATTCCTTCTACTTGAACATCTCTATATATAGTTTTAGCATCCACCACAATGCCTTCTGAAGTAATAAATAGGTTGTAAAGTGTCCATGTGGTTCTTCAATAGAGCATGATTCTTCCCTTCTGAGATCTCCACTCTCTGCAATGATGTCTTTTTGGATCCTTCTATCACATGGAATATTCCTTCCTTGACCACCATGTTTCAAGGATGGCACCTTATCCACTCCAAATGCTTATTCGAGTCACGCTTTTCTCATCTGTTGCTAGGAATGCAAAATATGGCTAAGTCTCAAAACCCTTTTATTTTCCTAGCATGTGCGACATGGGTTTTACTAAACCCTCCTAAAACCCCTTATGTTACACACCTTCACCCCACACTCCCTTCTTCATATAGGTCCTGCACACCCATTCGGCTTCTTATACCTAGCCAATATCCTAAGGCCCAACATCACCCCACACTAAGCTTCTTCTCTATACTCAAGAAATCTTCCCTTGAAAGAATAAATAATGGTGGACTCTAAATAGTTTGGAATAAATAATGAAGGAATGAGGAATGAGGAGTGACAAATGAAGAATTAAAGAATGCAGAAATTGTTTATTGTTGAAGGAGGAGAGCAAAATCCTTCCCAAAGAGTATCTACCTCAAGCTTCTCCCAGGAATCTACCTCACTCTACGCCTGCGACGGAGGTCACCTACTAGGGATATTACCTCCTCAAAACTTATCTCCTTCCCTTTGACACTCATCATATATCAATACCCTCTAGTTGGTTTCCAAGGTCAAGTGTGTCCATTCTATAGGTGATCTGGGGATATAACTCCTTCAGCCAATTTTTTATCAAGCCCTGCAAGGTCTCGATAGCTTCTGATTTCTTCTCCACTTCATCCAGGATCTTATCCCTCTCTTCTCTATTCCCTTTATTCTTCTCTTGAAATTCCTTGAGCTCTACTTCATGTGTAGTAACTAAAATGCTTACTACCCTATCCCTATCAAGCATAATTATCATAAGTGGCCTAAGTAACTTGTATGGTGGCCTTTACATTGGCGAGGAGTTTGGTATACCGAGAAATGATTTATACCACCTTCATCTTCTACTCCCTTTCTTTGCATGCCAGTGTATCTTTTACGGATTATATGACGAGTGGCTACCTCTCCATTGTGAGGATGCATTTCAGATCCTCCAAGCATTACAAGGTTTATTCATATTTTTTCTCAGGTGGCATAGGTCAAGATGATTTATAACAACAACATATATAATCATTTCAATTTTCTTGTATAATTCATGCACCCTTTCTTTATCCTCTTTTAGTTTGGAATTTATCTATGTGCTGATTATATCTTCTTGCTTTAGGTCCTTGCTTCTCTAAAGAAGCTCCTCCTCCTCCAATTTTGCCTCTAGGAATCTCACCCTATCATTCCTTCCAAAAAGTTTGGCCTCAAAATCAACTGAAACTTTGTTAATTTTATTATAGAATTTCTCATCTAACAACTACTGCACATTCTCCAAGGGGTTTATCCATATTTTCTATGACATTTTCATCAACACCCCATGGCTCACTTCAAACTCAAGCTCATCAATTAGGGACTCAAATTCCCATTATAACATCTTCCTGGTTCATGGATATGTGCCTTCTACGTCAAATGAGGGCATGACCAGGAGTTGTTCTATTGGCATGATGATCTAAAAGAGCTCATATAACACCTTACTTAGATCATTGATGTAACCCATTCCTTTCCCATGTGTTACCACTCTACTCTTCCCACTTGTTCGCACAACCTTTGGAAATATTACTACTAGGCTGGGGTCTTTGCCCATGCTTCCATACTCTTTTCCAATGCTATCCTCTTCTATCTCCTTGAGGATTTCATCTGCACTTTGCTCTACCTCCTACTCTTCTAACTATTAGATAATGTCTTCCACTTCTCTCTCCATGGCCTCTTCTATTTATTCCTTGGTGAGGCTTGATTTCCTCTAATCCCGCATGCTTACTTCCTTGCTCACCCTTTTTCCTTGAGCATCCGCTTCCTCCTTTCCATTCTTCTCTTTGATTCCTTCTTCTTTTAAATCAAGTATATCATATATGAGATGATTATAAAAATTTTCATCCTCATCTTCATCATTCTCACCCCCGTAGGCCTCTAAGTCCTTTGTTTCCTCTCATTCTTCCCTCCCCACCACCTTCTATTTCTTCCTAACGTGATTCCAAAGTATAGGAGACTATTGCTTATCTTTCTCTTTAGTGGGCGACTCCTTCCTTGGTGAATATTCTCTTATGGGAGGCTCCTCTTGCTCTCGTGTCTCCTCTTCTAGGGTCTTCTATCTAATTGGAGACTTCTTTTTACATGGGTAAGTGCTTGGCTTAGTGCTTAATTCTAGTGTGTGCACATATTGTATCGTTTGTATGCATAGTAGGTGCCTTCTTCTCCTACACTTATCTCTCCCTTTTCTTGATCGCGGCCTTCTTACTTCCTCTAGGTTCCTCAGGAATGGAGACATCATTCTCCAGGTAGGCACCCTTTTCAAACTTTGGTCTGATGTGCAAGTATACTCTTGCTGCAGTCCTTTTGGAAATTGGTAGTGTTAAAGGATTCATCATCTGTACTTTATGTGAGACATACTTCTCCATATATGTGTGCTTCTTTGGATGTACAATCTTTCGGTGCAACTCACGGTGGTCTTGGTATACCTCACTAAGGTCAAACCTTAGTCTTTTGGCCTCCTTAAAATGGTTAACCCCCACTTGGAAGTATTGTGCGGTGAAGGAAAATGGTAACTTGCACCATGGAATCTTAGTCCCATCCATCAAAGTGAATCTTTCGATGTAGAAGTGTTGATATATAACAAAATCAACCTCTTCATCTATGAGTGTGGGAATTTTCTCAAGTGTCCTCCAATTTTCCCTAAATGCATCACATATTCACTTGTACCATTTCTCTAAGCATGCATTGTGAGCATCCATCATGGTGTCATAGGTATATTTCTCAAATCTAGTCGTGGGTGAGGGATCCTCTTCCAGGTACTTCCATAAAAACTTCTCTAACCCATAGGGATCTCAATCTCAAGAATACGATGGTGAGGAAAATGTTTTCAAACATTATATTTTCTCCTTCGTACATGATGTTAATGATATCATTAGTAATGTAGGAAGACAAGTTGTAAATGGTTCTACTCGGATTTTACGGCATATGTTCAACCATGCCTTATTCACTTAGGTCCAACTTTCTTGACCATTCAAACTTGTAACCAAGTACATGACCATCTTCATTACAAGGTAAGGGATATCTACAATATTAAAGTAAAGTGAATAGTTCATGTAGTCATAGGCCTCCACAGTCTCCTTTATGGCCTCCTTATCATCCAAGGCATCATCTATGGAGTCTCCTTCGCAAACCAGGCCAATAAATTTTGATATGAGCTGAGGGGTTATGTGATTTTTGTGGACAAAAAATTAGAAGTGGTCCTCATGTACGCACAACATTAACCACTGGTATAACCACTCGAGATTTCCAAAATAGGGAAAATCATATATTTGCAGTAGCCTGACCTTACCCAGCTTCACCTTTACTTTATCGCTATAGATTGGTATCCCCTTTATTGTCCTTATATTAGTTGGACGAACCAATTAAAACGTCATCTCCTTCTTTGTGGTACTTGTGTGATGGTTGTATTCACTCATATCCATCTTCCGATGTGGTATACCCATTCTTTCCGCAACAATAATCCATCTAGGTACTGCATCTTTGCATACCACTCCTCATTAAAAATTGATGTGGAAGTTTGCTTTCAATTTCCCTTCTTCTTAGGTGAAATGGCCACCTTCTTTAGTGCCATTTTTACTTATTGGCTAAACCGTAAACTCATCTTCATTGTTCTACTTCCTAACTCTTCTCAATTCTATGGCTCAACTTTGTGAAAGAATCCTTTGATCTTGTGCCCTAGTGTAGAACCCTAACTTGGAACAACTATTCCAAAAGATAGTGTATTCCACTGAAAATTCTTCCCTATTCATGTGTACTATGTCCACTTTGGTTTTCATATAAACCTTAGTCACACACTAATATCTCTATGATTCTTGCTTCACACAAATATCTCTTTGTGTATGCCCTAGTTCACAAGATCTCTTCAATTTTATAATAGCAAGGTAAATAATAACTTACTCAACTTCATACTTATATCTTTTCCCTCCTTTCTAGCAATAAAATCTACACCACCTACAAATGTACTTAGCATTAAATGTATATTTTTCCACTAAAGCTAACCTTAAGCACCCTTACACATGCACCCAATCTTGCACAAAACATTCTACAACCTTACGGCGTGTAAGAATTCCTTATTAACCAAAGACTTTTATGCATGCATTTGTAGTGCCAAAGGCACTTCTTCTTTTGACCCAATTTTTCCCTCACCTACCTTGTGTTGTTCTTACACTTCTCATCCTTTAAAAATGGTATTTTTAAGCTATCTTGACACCAAAATTTCTTGTCCACCTTTTCCACACACTCTCCTCCTTACACGCTTTTTATCTTTCAACTAGGCCATTTAACACAACTTCCACTACCAACTAATTCTTCACTTCGCATTACTCATCATTACTCCACCCCACACTAAATCAGATGCATGGTCCTCTATGCATACATAACCTTTTGAAATTAATAAGTGGTTATTAGCACACAAGGTGTAAAATAGAACAAAAAGAAAGGAACAAGAAATGAGAAAGGGAAACAAAAGGAAAGGAAATGCATAAAGGGAAATCCTAAGCTAACTGGAAATACTACCTTATTTACAAACATAAGGAAGACTTATTTATAGTAGGGATTTAACCTACTTCCATTGAAATGGCTAGGTAATCTCATCCCATATAGAACTTGTAACTGACATGTTCCTAAATCAAGGATGTATGAGATAATATAAGGGCCTAACCAAGAGAATTTCAACTTCCTAGGATGGCGCATAAACTTGGAATCATACAACAGAACCATATGACCAACCTCGAACTACTTTTTCTTGATATGACGATCATGTCATGCCTTTTTTCTGGCCTTTTCAGACTTTTGAAACCATCTAGCAAGTAATCGTCTCTCATATAATTACATCAACTTATTGATCATTTCCTCAATCACTTATTCATCAGCCAATTCTCTTACACATGCTATATGCAATGATGGTAACATAAATTAAACTAGAAAAATAGCCTCTGTACTAAACACCAATTGAAACGGTCTTGCCTTATTCAACCTTTTGTAGGTTGTCCTATATGCCCATAAAATGGTTGATACCTTGTCATCCCAATATTGTCTTCCAACATCACAAATCTTGGTCAACATGTGACTCAATATCTTGTTGAATGCCTCAGTAGTTCCATTTTCCTAAGGATGATAGGGGGTAGTCTTGTGATGGGCCACCATAAACTCTACTAATAGAATCCTGACCGTTTCATTTAGAAAATGTGTACCCCTATCACTAGTCAAGCTCAAAGGACATCCATACCTATTGATTATTTTTTCCCATAAAAATCTAGCAGTTTTCATTGTAGTGTAATCTCTTGTAGGTTTTGCCTCTACCCATCTTGTTAAGTAATCAGTGTAAGTGATGATGTAATGCAAGCCATTCCTTTATGTGGCAGGTGAAATTGGTCCTAAAAGGTTGATTGCTGATTTTTAAATGGATCTGTGCTAGATATAGGTCTCAAGGGAGTTTCATCCCTCCTTCCAGGTTTGCTAAGGCACTGACAATGGTCACAGGCCTTGTAAAACTCAATACAATCTTGGTAAATAATTTCCCACCAAATCCATGTGAGTAGAATTTTTCTTTCTCTAGTTTTCCTTTGCAATCCTGACTTGATGATACCCTAAGAACCCATCCGTGAAGGAATAGACCTCATGCATAGCTTCTCCTTCTAGAATATCTTTAGTGAATGGGGTTGGAAAAGGTTCAATGACACACACTGTATTCAAGTCCCTGTAGTCAACATAGATCCTTTTCCTTCCATCCTTTTTAATTTTTATCACCATTGGGCTTACCCATTCTGATTCTTCCATAACCTCAATGATACCATATGTTATCATCTTGTCTATCTCCTCCTTGACTCTTACGTGTAAGTTTGGATTCATCTGATAGGGTATCTTCCAAATCAGGCACACACCTTCCTTCAAATTGATCCTCATCTCCCCCAAGGAATGGTGAATGCCTTTGAGCTCATGGTACCCATGTAGGAATAGATACTAAAACTCATGCAACAGATCAATTATTTTTCAAAGCTTTTCCACCGATCAATAATCCCCAATGATAACTTCCTTAATTTTTATCTCTATCCCAATGTTAACCTTCTTTATTTTTAAGGGCTCATGGTAGGCGTGTGCTCACTCATTAGCACTATCTCTGAATTCACGTGTACCTTCATAATGGTTAACATCCAAACTTTCCATTTCTTCACCATCTTTTCTTTTTACTTTTCAATGTACATGTGCTCAAGTTGTATCTCTTTTTATTCTTCTTCATTGAAACACATCTTCAAAATAGGTTCACCCAAAAACTCTAGTAACCTATCTTCTTCCCTAGCACTATCTCCCATTGTAAGGATCTTAACATCTTACAATGCCTTATCTATTGATGGTTTAGTACTCCGGTACTCAAAATATTGAATGAGATCAGTCATTAACTCTTTCCAATTCCCTGTCTAATGACATGTTTTTTAGTGAATATACCATGCACGTGAAAAACCTTGTAAGGTGGAATATAACTTATGCACCCATAACGAAGGTGGTAAAGCTTCTGTACCTTCCATCTAAGACTTCTCACATGCTTGGATATGGGAAGAGGCGGGTTCTTTTCCATGGTAGTCTTGGATAATAGTGGGTGTGTTACTTCTATAGAACCTTACATAAATTTTAATCTTACTTCATGCCACTCTAGGAGAATCTAGTAATGCATTGTCCACTAATGCACTGCAATATCGAGCAAGTTATAACTGAGCATACTTCTCCTTTCGTCCTCATTTTTCCACTAAGCCTCCATTTCTCATAAGAAATCATTAGGGCTTTCTCCTCTAGAGTAACTTGGTAGCTTCTTCCTTCCCAATTGCTTGGTGACCACACCTTCTTCACACTTGTTATAGATCCTCTCAATTATCACCCAATTAACTCATAAGTCCCATGCACCCAATTGTCACATGCTATGCTAGTTGTATCACTCATTGACTGAGAATCTTCAAATTAGATAACTCCTTTTATAGGATGAATTATCTTAGGGATCTCTGATGGAGTGCAAATAAATTGTATCGAGGAATTCATCTCCTAAGGGCTCAGTATAGGGCATTGACTTCCCATCTGTTAAACGAACAATCAACCTTTCTTCCTTGTTCTTAAAACTAATATACCCCTTTTTAAAACGTAGGTCAGTATTATTTTTATAACACTAAGGGTTACCAAGTAGCATTGGAAATGTAACACCCCACAAATTGAGTTCAATATCATAATGGAGTTGAACTTATCCTTGGAATGATATACGTAAGTCTAAGGATTTAATGCATCAAATCCTAGATTATAATGTGCATCTTCACTTGCCACAACATGGTTTCCATAATAGGTTGTGAAAATAACGCTATCCATGCATTGAATAAGGGTAAGAAATTTTATGTTGCTCCTACTAAAGTGATGGGAATTAGGTATTTTTAATAATGTTCACTTTGAACCCGATTTCGTATTTAAATTTTAAGATTGCAATTGTGAAAAACATTCATGTGATCAAGATAATTAGCAGATGGCGAGATTTGAATAAAACTAGAGTACGATCTTTATAAGCTATGAATAATTAGACTATGACGTGTTAATTAAAGCTCATTCTGAGCTTATACCTTATAAAAAGGATTGTGAAATTAATTGGCACTTAAATGTTAAACTTAGTCACTAATGGCTTAATCGATAAAAAGATAGGAATGGAATATCAAATCCTCAGTGGGAGAAGTTTATTAAAAAGGGGAAAATAACTAAGGTCCTATAATTAGGTAATTATATTATATATATTAGAAAACATAGAAGGGGCTAATGATTTTACTTCCATTATACCAATCTTGACAAGATGCTTGCGTTGGGTTATTGAATCTTTAAAAATAAACTACTGAGTTTATATATATATATATATATATATATATATATAATACTAGGGAATAATTATGGAAATTATAAGTTATCATGTTTTTATTTTAAATAGATTTTGGGTCAAACTCAAGCTATGAATAAGAGCTTGTAAATAGTGATGAGCTGGAACTCATGCAATCGACCATGCAAAGGAAGAAATTGTAAATGCCATAATTATGGTAGATGTAACCATGCAACTGTGGTGGAAATCATTTATGTATTTTCATTAATATCCATTAAATTCCTCGACTTGAGTGTAACTTCATCCTTCACTATTAGTTGAAGGGATTCATGTGATAGTTTTTCCAATAAAATCTGGATCTTGGAAAATTTCTAGAGGATTCTTTAGGCGAAGGCTGTAAAGCCATGCAAGTTCTAAATTTGTTTCTATATAAAAACATTGCATTGAGAAAGGACTGCTAGAATGGGATCTAAGTTTTGGTTTAAAGTTGTGTCCGAGGTGTGGCTACAAAGAAGTAAGAAGAAAAGAATCTAGTCTACCCTTGTTCAGGAAAGAATGGTTCCTTATCCCCTCTTTCATTTTATTTCATCTGATCTTAGAGTGAATACATATTTGTAATTTTGTTTGGGTTCAAGGAAATAGTGAATACGTGGAACTTGGAGGTTGTTGTTTTTATACTCTGTTTTCTATGAAAAGAAATGGTAAATTGTATGACTGTAAAACATGGGTATCTAATGTTTTTATCATTTATACTACTCAAATCGTGTTTACCAATTATGAATTTAAATGAGCAATTTTGTTTGCATTTTGTCAAGGAGGTTGAACCAGATAATAGTGGGTTTTGTGCAAATATTATTATAGTATGCAAACCGATTTTGGGTGTGATAGGTTTTCAAATGCTGACCAAAATATTGGCATAAGAATCTGGTAAGAAACTTGATTTTAGACATTGAGGTCTATTTCCTTTCACTTCTGGTCTATGTGTTTCAATTGTGAAAACGGAGATATATTTGGGTATGCGCCTAAGATGAGTTGGTTTTTTTATCGATACATAGGTTATTAATAGTCTTCTATTTTTCCATCGATTGATTGTTAGAGAAACATGTTTTTCCGTTATGGCTTAGGATTTACTTGATTTACCCAACTTAATCATTTACCTTTATGAGGTCTGCAAGAAAGCATTTCCTTGTCACTCCCTCTTCGTAAGTAATTCTAGGTGTAAATATTTCCATTATTTCTCAATTTGAGTTGTGTCTTTTTGAACTGGTAACACTTCATGTTAACCTTGGCTGATATATTGATTCCTGTAGCTCTTAAAGAGGTTATTGGGTAGTAGTAGGGATTACTCCTGGTTTCATTGTAAATGGCCAATGACGGCTGAGTTGCAAAATGTATCTTATTTTGTCACCATTCAGTCTCATGTAGGTTGTAAGCTCAACATGAATGTTCCTTTTCTCAGGATATGGAAAGTGCCTTTAGTCATGGTAATGGAATGCTGATTTGTCAAGCCTTCGGCTCACTCCATTTATAAGGAATTTAATCACTTGATACCTTCTTTAGTGGTCATATAGACCAGTTTGAATTGAAATCTGGTGAACAACAAATGAATTCAGGGTTTAGGTTTCAAAGGACTAAGCCTAACTTATCTTATACCAAGTATGGAAAACCATTTCTTCTTCCTTCAGGAAGCTATTCGGTTCAGATCTTATATATTTCTATATCCAGTTATAAACTTGAGAAAATCTCAGTTGGAGCTTGGGCCTTGATGGATAATGATTGAAAAAAAGATTGACTATATTATGTTTATAAGAAAGACTGAAAAGTCTTATTTGAAGCCAAGGGGTCTTGATTGGTTGGCACCTTGGATATGTGTCTTAAGTATTGTTGCTCCATTTATAAGGTGCAATGGTGGAACTAAAACTTAGTTTTGTTCCCATTTCTTTAAATCAATCTTTACTGTGGATTCTAATATTTATATTATGTGGAGTTTATGTACTGATTGAATCTCGTAGGATGATAAAATCAAGTGTAACATATCCCCATTATTGAGGAGTAGTATGTACTAGTCATTGTGACAAACTAGGGAGGTTTAGACTCCTATACGTAAGAACAATCAAGCTGCGGTTGTAACACCACGAATTGTTGTTACTTCCTCCCTGAGCATACACGTGTTGATATGTGATTTCTCTTGTAAAAAGGATGTGTTCCTTTGATTGAGAAGTCATGCTTGATATGGACTCGTATCTTTTTTAAGATTGTAGATTCGTGACTCGAGTCGAGAATATGATTGGACTCTTTTATTTCTTTCATTTACGCTTTGAGTTTAATCTGATCTCGGAATGAATTATGGAGTTATCCATCTATAAGACCTAGCCTTGGATTAGTGGTATTGATCCAAGTGATGCTTTAAGTTTATTCGTGATGAATTAAAATTATAGACCTCACACGGGTTGTAAGTCCGGATGCATTGAATAAGCTAGTTCGAAGTATAACTCAGGTGATCGTGTTAAATGAATTGGTTCCCGATATCGTAATATCAGGAAGGTCTTGATCATGGACCAGGTAATAATTCAGTTACATATAATTCAATAGCCTATTGGCAGTACAGGAGTAAACCCTATTCGTGAATGTATGTTGTAGGTTCTTTTTCTGAGCATTTGAAATATTAGACCTAAGCTGGATTTATTAAGGTTAGTAACCTAAAACTAAACTATAACCTAGGGGTTAGATTAGTGTTAATCTAACCTAGGCCTAGGCTATAAGCTAATGTTCTAAGTTAGTATCTATGTGCTATGAGGTTAGACTAAGTGTTATCTTAAATCCTAACCTAAGTTACTAACCTAACTAATGAACAAGGAAGAAAGGGGACCTATGGAAGGGTGCGAACCATGGGCGGAAGTTTCTATGGCATTAAATGGAGGGATAAGTATGAAGGACAGGTAATTTGGTAGAAGTTTTTAAATGGCTAGCTAGAGCCGATGTGGCAGGTCACCAAAGTTGGAAATGGTCTTCGAACTGGTTTTATCCATCACCAACTATGGTGGTCGGTGGCAATGGAAAGTTAGCGGGAAATTTGGAGTAAATGCCATTTATGAACTCGGTCTTTGAGCTCGGGTTTCACGAGAAGGCATGCAAAATGGAAAGTTAGTAGTTTGTTTGGTTTTTCATGTGCTCCGGTTTTCCTCTATCTCGATCACTAGTTCTTCGCACTTTTGATCTTCTTGGTGTTGCATGGCAAGTATGAGCGTAACTAGCTCTTTTCTCTGGCAAGGAAAATTTATAAGTCATGGAAATAACAAATTTTTGTTGGTGAATCTAACTTGGAAAAAGAGAAGAAGGCTCGAGCTCTTTCAGTGGTCTTCTTCGGATTTTTAAGCAAATAACCAGGCATGTTAGGCCCTAACCTTTAAAAATATTACTTTCTTTCAATTGATTTCATTAGAACAACTCTGTTCAGATGATTTATGGATTTAGATGGTTATTATGGTAGCTTTGTGTGATTTTGTTACTGTATCTTCTTCTGGTTCAATTTTTCAATTTAACCCTTGACGGGTGTGCATTGTGTTTCGAGCTATTGCTCTATTTTGTTGTGTTTTGCATTCCGGCTTAGGTTTGTGAAATGTATGCAAGAAAGAATATTAGACCTGCTCTGTGAGAGCCCATGCATTGTTCCCTTGTTGGGTTCAAGCTACTGATTGATACTTGTTGATTGATACTTGTTGGAAAGGATGCGATGGAATTTTGTTTGAATGTTCGGTTTTATTGAACTTCTTTGTAAGTTCCATCGTGTTTAGTATAGGTGGTGGTTACTGAAATTTTTTTGGGTTTTGCTATGATACTTTGGTTATGTTGAATGGATAACTAGCTGTGTTTCAGTATTTGATGCGACCCTTTAGAAGTTGTTTTTCCCTCCTTGTGTTGCAATTACGGGGTTTAACCCATTGATGGTTTGCATTATATTTATTTTACTTACAAGATGACTTTGTGGAGTCCTTGGATTGCTTCGTATATTGGACTACTGTATAAGTTATGTATGTGTATACTGGTAGCATGATTCCGTCGAGTCTGGAGGGTAGCTGGTAATATGACTTGTTATCTTGTAATGTATACCTTCGTTTAAGTAATGGATTTTTGGTACACTCGGTTGGTATAATTTTGATGTTCTAATGTGTAAGCTTGAGAGAATAACGTTGTAGAGGCTCGGTTGGATTCCTTGTTACAAAATCGTATTTAACTTCAGAATAGTGCTTTGATTTTGATTATTTACCATTGTTGGCATGGTTAAAATCTTTAACTTATGTTATCGGTATATATCTACCGTAGAAGCTTTATCGTGTATACTATTGTTCGGATTCAGTTGAAATCCTTGATAGGTAACCAGTGTATCTGCTTCTATAAAATCCTGATTGGGAACACTTATTGTTTTTGGCTCTGTTGGGTTCCTTAAGTATTGATAGATATCTTGTATCTTGGTCTCTGTAAAAGTAGGTTGTGATTACCATACTTTTCAAACTCTGAATGAGTTCAGATGTGAATACGATATGTTATGTTTCCTTTCTGAATAATTACAGTTAATTAAGGCTGTGCATGTTGAGTGGATTTCGTGCGAATATCTCTGCATAGTCTTAGGGGAAACATCTTGTGCTTTAATGTTAACGAGTCTCTTGTTGGCTGAGATAAAAAGGAGAAGTTCTTTTGATTTCGACCTTGGATCTAAAACCTTACAGTGTTTAGTAGGGATTAGAATAAGTTGTATGTTGCTGTGAGGAATTGTTGTCGTGTTTGAGCATGATTACGTCTTCTGTTGCATGGGTATCTAGTCTTGAGCTTGACTGAACTAAGGAACTGTCAACTTCACCTCGACAGACGATGGCATTGAATATATTCTTGTTTGTCACTTCGTGTGGAAGGTCATGTGGAATCTGTTGGTTGACATTCATCTGTTTTGGCGTAAGAGCTACTGTACTGCTAATATGCTACAGGAGTTTTGTTATATTTGATTTTAACAAAACTGTGGTTCTTTTTGTGGCTCGTCAGACTTATTCGTATGCATATAAGGTGAATGCTTTCCTTTCGAGGAGACGGTACAGTCATGAGCTTGTGTGAAGGGAAATATGAATGACTTGTTTTCTTTCTCTTCTGTTGTAAAGTATATGTTGATATTTTTATCTAACCGTTGGAACTGTTTTTAACATATTGATGGAATCATGATTTGTTATGATATTCCTTTTATTGTTGAATGTAATGATCTGTCTGATGTTTGCTGACCTTGGGATTCAGATGGATAGTTGTTTTGGATACTTTCATTCTTCTTGATCCCTAATATTTTGATGAAATATTTGAGAAGTATCTAGGACTATTCTGTAACAATAATTTGTGTTACGCGTTTATAGTCATGTTGTATTACAAAAGTATAGTCTGGAATATGTTAACTTGTTTGGTGAAATGATCTCATTTAAACAGGTTGTTTAATGGAAACAGTTGGTGGATTGCAATTGTTTTAAGAGTTAGTGCTTATCATGCTCAGTTCATCGAACTGACCCATGTTGACAATTTTTGCAGATGGTTGCCGTAAGTGGTAAAAGCACGCAGATCTGATAGGATGTTCAGATTGTTTAATTTGGTTTATGATGAATTACAGTTTGATTCTCTAAATGTACTATCTGAGGAAAGATGTTCTTTTTCCGTTGAGTATTGTATCAAGTATGTTGAATGCATAAAATGTATGTGTTTGGTTCAGAAGGGAATGGAATTAGATATTTGATACTTATATGTTTGTATTCTTATCTGGATAGTTTGACCTTCTTCGGATCAAATGATCTTGAGAGCGTGTTATTATTGTATAATATGGAGACTTTTGTGATTATCAATGTAAGCTTGCAAGAATATGTGACTGAATATTTATGATTGTTTAGCAGTTCTTGTATGTTCTATCTAAAGCTAAATTGAAATATAGATCACTGTCTTTCTGGAAGCTAGGGTAAAAATAAACCTAAGCAAGACGCTAAACAAGCTGGATTAAATTATTAATTCCTAGTCTTGATTAAGCCAGGACAACGTTTAATTGGATTCCTAATCTTTATATCTCGATATTAATAAGTAAGACATAAATTCAGTTATAAGAACTGAAATAAACCTAAAAAGGGTTCGGTTGGCAATCACATGTGAAGAATATAGGTTATTGTCCAATTTTGTCGATTTAAAATTATGTAAATTCTATGAACTCCTTGATGGGACCCTCTAGTCTTAATAACTCAACGTGCGTAATGCTTATTATAAGTAGATCTTTTCGAGGTGGATTTAAAGGTTTGACGGTACAAGTCAATGCAGGTGTTGTACCTTGAGAAGATTGAGATCTTCTCAAAGTTACAACAATGCAGGTGACTTATGATGACACCCTTTGCATTGATCGTTAAGATTTACACCTTTTACTCGAACAAGTTACTTTGGAACTGATTAGGAATGTGGTCACATTATAAGGATGTGTAGGAGACTGGGTATCTTGACACTTTGGTTTAACTAGGGTTGACCAAAGTATGTCATCGTATCCCTAGTCCTCGGGAGCATCCATATAACGTTGTCACCTTACTAATTTGTTTCCGAGTGAATAACTTGGGTTAGGAGTGACTGACTGAAGTTGGTATAAGACATTTTACATAACATAAGAATGGGGTGAAGGACGTATTCTAGATTGTGAGTATCTTTGTTAAGGAATACGAGACATAAGCGATATGTTTCAAATCTTTGGCCAAAGTATCGCAAGTCATTGATTGTGTTGTCTGAGTCACCTAGTCTAAGGGATGAGATGCCGATGAATAATGGTAACAATTATTTAAGTTAGGTTCCTTGGATGAGAGCATTCTGAATCCCAGAATAGGGAAGAGAACCACAAGAGTGAAGTGTTGAATAAAAACTCCAACTCTTATTACTCATGAATAGATCGTTAGATTACCGAGTCATGGAATGAATAGATTGGAGGTACTCCGAGTCATTACAGCTGCATATGGTTATCTGTTATAAGAATGGTTATTTGATTTGTGAGTTCTAAAATATGTATTTAGAACCAGGAAGCATTTATAAAAAAATAAAAATTTGACTTGTTCTAATGTATAGAATTGAGGATGTTACGGTGGTAGTATTTGTGTTTTCAAATTCTTATTACAATAGAATGTAGTAGGAAATAACGGGAGGTGTTGTGTTGTATTAAAGAATACACAAGATGGTATAAATAAGAAATGAATTCTATATTGCCTTAATTCCTTTAAGTTATCACGATATATAACTTGAGATGTATAAGTATCATTCCTTCTTAGGATATTAATGGATAATACAGGATATGCTGTTTTAGGAAGTTGTGACATATAAACTTCATGGAATTAAAGAAATAAGAATGCAGCATTTAGACCAAGTATTTTGACGGATACTTTAGTATTATCTGAAGCTGGTTGGTTTCATTTACATAGCATGGATTACCTTGTGTGTGTCCAAGGTTAATACTTGTTTTAATTGCTTGAGAAACAACAATAGTTGCAAAAACTTCTAGTTATGAATGGGATGATGTAGATTCATACCGTGATTGATAAGAGTTTGATATTTCTATTTAACTTCTATGGGATTCGGTTGTATTTACTATAATATGTTGTATTGATTAGTTGATGGTCATTATTGGACATTAATATATTTATCTAGATTTGCTTCAACTTAATTATGTGAAGTGTTGATGAGACTTTGTCATTGTGGAATACTGAAGAAGGTAAAAAGAGTTGTACTTAATAATTGCAAAGCAATTTATTAAAGTATGTTGATTGATGTAATACATGTTTAAGTTGTAGGAATGAAATTGTTATTGCAGTATATATTCATTCTAATATTTAATGACATAAATTGATAAATGGGATAAATAACTTTTCTTGCTCAATTCAGTTGAACTGACCTTGCCTAACCATTGTAGAAAAGTGAGTAAAGATAATAGGCATGAAGTAAAGAAATGTCTTGGTTATCTAATTGAACCATATGCTTAATTTTAAAGGATAAAGTTGCAGTCAAATTGTTGAATTGAGATATTCTTATTTATATTAAAGAAATTATTTCTTGTCTTTGAGTAAATGTTTTTTTGTGAAAATCTACTGAGTACATTTATGATATATTGTGACATGGTAAAGATTCCATATTTTGATCAATAGATACTTGCTTCATATCATTGAAAGACTGTTGATACCTCTCTACAATCTTTGTAACAAATTCTACTAAGTTGTAGTAATATCAGTATAGATATGGCTATATTCTTGTGATATTTTATGAAAATTGAATCATTGGATGATTGTATTGGAGGGCTGTTATAACTCTTTGATTCAGTAGTATATTAACTACCTTATGGACTAGATGAACCTAGTAATTTCAATGATTGAAATGGGAAGTTATGAATCAATAATATAACTGATAGGTTAATGGAATACATTATGGACCAGTGTTGAAGTATTCTTTTAAATCTAAACTAATTAACTTATGGGAAATTAAAAGTATTGTTGGCAAGAGGTTGTGAATTCTCGCAAGCCAAGTTAAAGGTCTAATGCTTGGTAGATGAGAAATCATCTAGGTATGAATCTTGATGTATATGCATATGTATACACATTTATGGGAGTTTCTTCTAGTAAAGTTTGAGTAACTATACTAGAGGTAAAATAATATGATGAAACTTCTAGATGATAAGATAAAGTTCAACATATAAGGGTTTAGTCTTTAAAACTTAATTGATGTTCCTTTTGGGCAGCACTCAAACCTTTAAGGGAATTAAGTTGAATTACTATGTAAAATTAACCCAACCCTCGTAACATGATGGGAAGCTCAACATAATACTGTAAGATGAAATAATAAATAAGAATAGAACATGGATGTTCTTTGATGCCTAAGCGAACTGTCATTCCATAAAATGGGGAAATGAAGTATAAGATCTATCAGATTACCATCATTCAAAATATATGATGTGATGTACATTAATGATAAAGTTTACTCCAACTAACAAGATGTAATGAAGACAATTCATTATTAATCAAGTTAAACTTAAATACTAAAAGGACCCATAGGGGATGGGATAAAGTTGGTGAAGAACTTTGTGGGAGACTAAACTCTTGAACACCAAACTTATATGAAACCTTGGTTATGATGCCTAATGCAAATGATGAAATTGTTGTTAGGAACATGCAGATTTTGCTCACCTTGAGTACTTATTATTAGATCCATGGTGAAATTTTGGTATCTATGCTCCTAAAATAGTGATTTTAAATTAACCATGATAAAGATATGATGGTGTAGTCATATAAAGGATAATGACGATCTGATATCTAGAATGCATAGAATATATTTTTGGATGCCAAGGAAATTGGTATGAAGATCCAAGAAAAATGAATATACTACCAAGGTGATAGTAACCATGCAAATAAACCTAAGTCGGGTTTGGGCATTGATGTAGAATTCCTCAAGAGAATTGGGAATACTACTGAAACAAGAAACTTAAAATGAATAAGACTCATATATAGATAAATTAGACCTAGCTAATATAAATGTTGAAGTAAAACTGAATAACATGATTCTAATAAATAATATAAGTGTTATTGAAAGGAGGATAATGGGAATGACTCCATATGTCCCTAATGATGAGTGATTATGTAGCTTGCATGATTTCTTATAGGAGTAAGAACAACATTAATGGTTATTACTCCTTGATAATGTGAGGCATTATTTTATTCAGTTGAATTTGAATCATTAATAACAGTAAGATTGGGAATTTAGATCTAAAGAGTGATCTATCTTATATCTAGAAATAGATAGGTAGAAATGAGTATTATCAGAACTACATTTGACCTATCATGATACTATGTGGACCAAACTCTAGATACACTTCTATAAGTGATGAATAAATGGGAACTAGAACAACATGTCATGTTTAATTTATTAAGATATCGTGTTTTATTTTAGGACTCTTGATCAGTTCAAATCACTACCGCCATTATGTGGTTATATCTATTTAATGACAATTATCCTTATTTTAATACTTCCACTTAACATCTATACCGGGTTTCCTTTTCAAGACCTTAAAATGTGGCATGGTATTGCTTAAGTGCAAGATTGTTAAATTTATAAGGGAAGATGGAACCCCACGGGTTGGTACCCTGATGCCAACATATGATGGTTATGGGAAAGGAAGAAATATAATAATAATTTCAATCATTAAAAAGACACTTTATTTCCCATAGGAATCATAGGATGACATCGAGGTACAAATTCATGTAGGCTACTATAGACTTGTATCTTGTACAAGACTTTATAGATGTTTACAACATCATTGGATTGTGAATCCATATAACTAGACAAGTGATTAAGGTGAGATGACAAGATTCCAATGGTGAGTGTGCCATCATGGAACCGAGCATGGCATACATGGCTCAAAAACCTTGCGCAAGGTAGTGTAACTGCTGATTACACTGTCAAGATTTCACCATTGTCTAAGTTGTGAGATGCATGTGGACTTCATAGGTGGAACCTAGGTACACACTTAGGGGTTATCACTTATATATCATATCCTGTTAAAGGAGAACCAAAGGGATACATTTTATGTATGGCTCATAAAGAGCATTGAGGGAGAATGAGTAAGTTTAGTATTCTCTCATACATCGTACATGGTTCATGATAGTTATCAGAAATGGATTGCATTAAGACTTATGTTGGATTTAAATATATGGGTATTTAAATCAGTTGCATGAGGTAAGATATAAAAAAATATATATTCTCTAAGATTGAGGTGAAAAAAGTGGTTGTTACGGGAAAATTATCGGTCTCGGTGAGCACCAAGACTTTAAAGTCCCCAGTGAACTTGGCCCCTTGAATAGTGATAACTACATCCTTTAAGACACCAATGGGAATTGCTTTTATCTTGTTTTCCATATACAACACATTCAAAGATGGTTGTAATGCAGGCCTTTCCATTTGATTCCAAGCATCTAGTGTGAGAACATTGACCTACGCTCCCATGTCAATGAGGATATTTCTTAGAATCCACCCATCAATAAATGCATTTAATGTGATCTCTTTATCATAGTCAAGGTTGTAAGTAGGAAGGTTGACATGTAGAACCTTCCTTTTATACTCTCTCCTAGTGTGTGGTACCTTCTCCCGTATCCATTCTCCTAAAAAAGGAATTATATTCTCCTACCTTAACATTTTGGACACTTTCTAGACCTCATCCAGATCCTTCTACGGAGCCTCAACATTCTTCCTTTTCTCTAGTTTCCTTGACTACTCATTTTGACACTAGATATCTCCTTGTAATCCCTGAATCACATCCATAGTATCTTGATATACCCATTTCGATGAGAAGGGTCCAGATACTTCCATGCACCACTTCTTCCCTAACGAGATAGTTTCTATCTTGGCATCTCCCTTGCGCATTTAGCCTATGCTTGCGTCGTCACCAAAGACGAGTTTTAATCGACTCACATGCCACTCTTAGCATCCACTATGGGTAGGTCTTTTTTATGCTCACCATCCTAACACCTTTATCTTTTTATTTTTATTGTATCATGTTCTCAAAAAACTCAAGGAAGTCCTCATACTTATGTTTCTTTCCATACCATGAGCACTACAATGATTAGGAAAATCACACTTATAATTCTCTGTAGACCCAAAATTATAACAGTTCCTCACAGAACTCACTTCTTCCTCTACAACAATTACTCCAACAAAGAAATCCATTGTGAAAACCTATTTTGCACAGTTCTTCTTCTACGTGCCCTCATCATAGTGGTGATCATCATCCTTGGGAATTCTTGTAGGGCTAGTTTGGTACACACCAAGATCAGCCTGCAATCCTTGGTATCATGGGTCACATAGGTAAAAATACTACAATATCAAGAAACATTCTTACGGATTGCACTCTGTAGTAGAGGATATCTACTTGTATCATTATCCCCATGAAAAATATCACGGTCTAATGCCATGGTGCGTAATAACTTTTGAGGAAACTATCCTTTATATGCCCCTCCACTTCATAGTCTATGCACCAAATTCCAATATAAACCTCATGCAATGAATTTGTAGACAAATTTTCCAACTACTTACCCATTATAGTAATTTGAGCCTCCAAAAACGGGATAGCACCAGATCAATGCTCCCAACAGGCTCGGTGTGCAAGGAAGCTTCCAAGGCCTCGTGCGGGTCTATAAAATTCTTGCGTGCAGTTCCCTTATAAAAGTGTTATCAATCCCCAAAAAACCATTTAGCGTGCTAAGAGGGCTATATACCATAGGATAGTTTTGATAAGAGAGTTTTGAATTGTGCATCATATTCTCTAACACTCTCTTCCATTCCTTATTGGATCTCCTTCAGAGAAATGATGCTCTATTTCTCAAACTTTGGGATATGGAACTCTGTTAAGAAAGTTTTTTTCAAAGTGTATTGTAATCCATGAAAGTCGATGGGGGTCATACTTATGGTACCATTTATGCACGTGCCCCTATAATGTTGTTGAAAACTCGACTTTCCTTTAATTGCGGGGTAGTGATCCCTTTTGGTGCCATAGTAATTAACACTCGTGCACATGCTTTGCAGCATATTCAATACCCTTGTCATCTATTAAGTGTAAAGACATTTCAAAAAACACTTGTGGAGGTGGTTGAGGTCCTTTTCCTCCTGATCCATAGCCTTGGTTCCCTTTGGTGTTTTATCCTCCACCAGATCCACTGGATCCACTAGGTCATGTTCCTCCTAACCCACTATATCCTCTAGATCTGCTAGGTCCACAAGTCCTCGGCCCCACAACCACTAGATCCACCTCCCGTAGCTAGAAAATGGCACGAAGTGTTCGTTCTTAGTGTCCTCAATTTCCCACCTTGAATTGTGTGCCAATGGTTTGTGATTTTTCCCTAATGTCAATCATGTGTCGTGTTCCACTCCCTAACCTAATACCCAAACTTTGTGTATTTGTACCTTGTCTAAAAATTCCTCAAAATACGGGGATTGTTTATGCAGCCATAGATGTCCCAAATGAGAAATTATATCTCTTAGGTTTAGATCAGTTACTCCCTTTGATACCAACTCGATTAACAATACTTACCTCTTGATCTAGAAAACTAAGCACCGAGGGGGTTGGTCACTAGGTGGGTTTAAATGTGCATCGATGGTTGTCCTTTCTCCATGCGAAAAACTCTCATCAAAGGCTAAAGGGAATTCTCTCCCATGCTTGCCAAGATGGGGTATCATAGAGTGCTCAAGTTCGATGTCCTTTACATGAACCTCAACTCATTCTCACAATGTCTTCCTCCATAGATTCATCACATCTCGTAACCTCACATTTTATAGCCATCTCCATTTCACAAGCTTCACTATAATTAAGTCATCTCTCTTTCATTTCTGTTCATATACAATTTTTGTCATCTTCCTCCATCATATCTTCCTTACCCAAAGCACTTAGAGGATCTTAGTTAGCCATAGGAAATTCCTCCAAACTTAATGTAATAATCAAGATCTTCATATTTAATGGGATAGCTCATAAGAATGATCCTATGGGTTCTCTTAGGAACTCAAACTCAAAAGCATCTAGACAATAATACATAGAGATAGTGTATTCTAGAGTATAAATGGTCAACACTCATTTCCACCGGTGAAAATATGTGTCCAATTCAGATTTGAATCCTCGTAGCTTTTGGTAATCATCTTGGGTCCACATGTACGATCTGTAGTACCATCTTGATATGGATGCATATGTTGAAATCCATTCATATAATTCTATTAGAAAGTAGTAGAAGAAAGTTTCATATAGCTCATGGTACAGGTGCTCTTCTACCCATCTACGTGCATTAAACTTAGGTCTGGTACTGAATCTTTGAGTAAACACATCCTCCATGATCTTAAACCATGCTTCAACACTCTCCAAGGTTAGGCACTCAGTCATCATATATCAATGAAACAAAGATGTAGATGTATCCATTTCTCACAATAACTTTGAAAAGAGGTCCCAATAATGGAACCAAGATGTAGTCATTTATAATCCCTTAGAATAATACTCTAATCCCATTTGTGCCATCCTATCACCCAAAGGGAACTAGGTGCTCATACGAGGCAAGCACGAGCTTCGAGCCCCTCCTTTGTGTGAGTTTTATGATAATGCATTAATTATGACAAAGACTTAGATGTAAAGAGGAAAACAACCATGCATTCATTTTGAGATTTTTGGATGGGTTATCATGTTAATGCATCCATTCGGGTAACAAGATAAATATCAAACAATTAATAGATCTAATTCATAATATAAATAAGATGCACTTAGGGTTTACACCCATGAACAATGTACATTTTGAACATAACCTTATATTCCTCATTAGAACTTAGTTCAGTAACCACATTAAATTCCTTAAGGCCTTACATGACCAATGTATCAATGTAGATAAGACTCATGCATCAGAAATCCTAATTATGCTTCCCATGCTACAAAAATCATTATAGACCCATCTCTCTAGATATGCCATCTCTCCTATAATCCTCCTAATGAGAATCCATAGAAACCATTACTATTTCTACAAAGCTTCACCTCTTCAATCGTTATGTGATTCTAGCAACCACACACTTTTCTCATAAATAAGTCTCCTTCCTTCTATATGAGTATCTCTATATATATCTTTAGCATTCACTACCATGCCTTCCTGAAGTAATAGATTGGTTGCCAAGTGTCCATGTGGTCCTTAATGGAGTATGCTTCTTCCCATATGATCTCTCCACTCTCTGCAATGATGTCTTTCTAGATCCTTCCATCACATGGAATATTCCTTCCTTGAGCACAAAGTTGTTAGGCTGACACCTTATCCACTTCACATGCTCATTCGGGTCACACTTTTCTCATGTCATGCTAGGAATTCTGAATATGGCTAAGTACCAAAACCATTTTCTTTAGCTAGCATTCATGCCGTGGGTTTTATTAAACCCTCTTACAACCCCTATCCTACGATCCTTCACCTTGCATGCCCTTATTCATATAGGTCCGTGCGCCCATGCACCTTATTGTACTTAGCCGGTATTTCAAGGCCCAACATCATCCCACACTAAGCTTGTTCTCTGTCCTCAAGAACACTTCCCTTCAAATAATAAATAATGGTAGACTCTGAATAGTTTGGAATAAAGAATGAAGGAATGAGGAATGAGGAATGAAGAATTAAATAATGGGGAAATTGTTTATTGTTTAAAGAGGATAGGAAATCCTTCCCCAATATATTCCTTGAGCTTCTCCAGGCATCTACCTTACTCTACGCCTACTAACAAAGGTCACCTACTAGGGTGCTTACCTCCTCAAAACTTAGCTCCTCCCCCTTGGCACTCATCATATCAACAATACCCTCCAGTTAGTTTCCAAGGTCATCAAGTGCATCCATTCTATGGGTGATCTAGGGATATAACTCCTTTAGATGATTTTTATCAATCCCGCAAGGTCTCGATAGCTTCTGATTTCTTTTCCACTTCAGCCAAGATCTTATCCCTCTTTTCTTTATTCCCCTTATTCTTCTCTTGAAATTCATTTAGCTCCACTTCATGTGTAGAAACTAAAATGATTGTTTTCATATCCCTAAGCAGCACAACTATCATAAGTGGCCTCAAGAACTTACGCATCGTCCATTACATCGGTAAGGAGTTTGGTATACCAAGAATGATTTATACCACATTTAGCTTATCCTCCCTTTCTTAGCACACCAACGCCTCTTCATTGTGAGATACAAGTCAGATCCTCATTTTTCATCACCTACCACCTTATCAAACCCATCACCAATTCTACCTCCCACTACATCGGTTCCTGGTTTGAGGGGTATTACCTCCACCCTTACCTCGGGAAACTTACTTCTTATTTTTGTCATTGTCTCTCATTAGTATGAGCTACATGATAAAAAGGGGCAAATGTAGACACCCAAAATTGTGCCATAACCCTCTAGGCCCCCTTCGACTAACATACCCCTTACCATGACCCTTTCATAGATTATTATTAATTTAGCTACCCATATTAAGTTAATAACTCCCTCACCCTCCACCTTGCCTATCCACCTCACCATGGACCTATTTAAAGCTTATTTATTAACCTAGACTAAGTAAATCCTCCCATTAACTAAATAAGAGTCATTCTAACACTAACATTCATTACCTATTAACCCTACTACTAATTTTTACTTTATTTAGAAAGAACTCGAGACTCCTATTCCATAAAAAATGTTGACCAATGCCAAAAATGGAAAGAAAAGACTATTTTTGGAAAAATATGACCTTTTCTCCCTAACTGATGTCAGTTATTCCTTAGTTGGCATTGATCACCTAACCATCATCAATTACTTTAAATAAAGAGTTACAACCCTTTTCCCAAGTTCCTCCATCTTGGATTTTGAGTTTTAGCATTCTTAGCTCTTGCATCTAGGCATTCAAAACAAGATTCTAATGACTAACATAGTATCTGAGAACCCATATTCTTCATCAATAATCAAACTATTTCTCTAGAGCCTCAGATCATTCACACAGGGAAATACTGAGCCTTTGTTGCTGCTACAGTGGATCTAGATCCGTTTCTTCTCCAAGTACCTACTAAAAACCATCACCCATCAACCTTCAATCTCTAGATAAGTATTATAATCTAGTTGTTAAGTTACATTTTCTTCTAGCATTAAGATCCTTTATGTTATTATCGTAGAATACTTCTCCCCTGTATACCTTCTTGCACACATCTACCCATCGTCCCATCAATCTAAACCTTTTTTCCTTCCAACCACCCATTTCACCTCTATTGTACCTTAACCTAAATCCAAACACCATTCTTGAGCCTTACCAACACTCTCTATAATCACTGTAAGCCAAAACCAACCTTATTCATACCTTTTCACCTAATTTCCCCTACCATGATTGGTTTGCCAATGGATACAAGCTAAAACCAGTTACCATTGTCGGTTACCCAACCAATATTGGTCTCTATACCTAATATTTTCCCCCAGACCAGCAAGCTATTAACCTCACCCAAAACCTCTTAAAACCCCACAAAACTTCACCTAGACCTCCCTAACACCCTCTGCTACACTTACAGGCCTTAACAACCAACCACCCTTTTTAGATTAAGTCTTATATGCATTATTAGATTAAATCTAGCTTATTGTATTTGTGTGAGACACCTAAATCATACAACTATAGTAGGATTTCCTTCTTTCATGTTATTTATATGCATTAAGTTATATTTGAATGTGGATTGAAAACCTTCTAGGAAGAACCCCTCTTCCCAGATCTAGTTCCCAATAAAGCGCAGTCCAAAACCTATATTATTAATGCTATCTTGTGGTCTTGTGTTCTTTCTCAGGTATTCCTTCCTAAACAAAAAGGAGCTCTTCACAATTAGATTGATCTTCTACAATGCACACAACCTTCTTCTTACCTCTAGGTATTCCTCATGTACCACAACCTTACCTCTTTAAATCATTTTGTTATATATGTGGTGAAACATATATCTCATTATTTAACATCATATTTACAAATACTTGGCATAGGATTCCTCAAGAATTCAAACCTCAACCAGGTATGTATTTATTGTACTATATGAGGGCCCTTGATTCTGATTTAGCTATATTAATCAAAAAATGGGAGGAAACTCACTTCCTCATGATTTTAGCACTGCTATACAAGCTGGAAAAGTGTCTCATTTAGGATGGAAAGAGGAAAAACTTCCCCATTTTCCCCATTCCTCCTTCACCCTCTATTTTCTCCAAACCCCTCATGTAATCAAATAAACTACCATTTTTCCACTTTAGATCAATGAAACCTATTTATTTCATAATCCTCCATTTTTGATCAAGAATCTTATCCTTCCCAAAACATCCCATATGTTTTTACAAAATCCCCTCCCACCTCCACCCAAGGAATTTCATAACCCTCCAAAGTCTTTTCATAAATATTTTAGGAACTTTGGTATCTCACATGCTATCCCAACCTTCTATCCAACATTCAGTAAACCAAGTTATCCTACAATGTTGTTAGAAAGATATTTTTGCTTCTTTCATGGAAATAAGAAATTGCAAGGATCAAAACATGCTTTGGAGGATCATTTGGATGTTTCAAATGGTCTTTATCTAAGAATGCAATTAATCATCATCCCATTTTTTTGTCTCATCCATAACTAGTTCCATCATGTATAACAATTCCATAACAATTAGGGATAAGTGTTACTCGATTGGGAGGATGAGAATGTGAAAATTTTGTAAAAGGAGGCATCCAACATGAAAAAGATCAGGTGGGTCTAGAGGACAACCAGTTTGGGATTAGGGAAAAGATAAAGTGTTTTTCAACACTAATGGCATTTGTAGGTTTAAGGAAGAAGGTATTCAAAGTGAGAAAGATGTTATAATTGAATGCAATGATCCTCATTGTTGTACATGTTTAGAAATTTCTACACTTTTAGATGATTGCAATAATACACCAAGAATATCTTTAGTTGCTACCATCACTCTTCGCGAGGAAAAATAAGAAGAATATGAAAATCCAAGAGTGGAGAACAATTATTTATACAAGAAGAAATAGAATCTGGTTCAGATCAGATTAAAAATATCCACTATCAAGAGGAAAGTGTCTCTAGTAGCTCCATTTATGGAGTTGAATGCAAAAATGATGGATAAATTCATGGGATTAGTCAATTAACTACAAGAAACACTTTCCCAATCAGGTATCTAGTTGATTTATAGTCACATAAGGGGTTGTCATAGGTTGTTTTCACTTGAGCATGAGTAAGAATTCAAAGCATCAAAGGTCAGCCCATGTGCCCATCCAAGCCAAATTTAGAGCAATCGGAGGAGGTACATTTTCTTTTCCCAACTGATATTTTAAGAAATGATGAAGTGTGGGCCAAATTTTCACTTCCACCATGTGGTCTTATTGTAAAATTGATTACATGGTTCTATGTTGTAAGGAAGGGAACATGTTTCTTGAACCAATTATTGGTTTTTAGTCTCTTTTACCTTCTTTTAGAGTAGTATTAGATTTTATGTTTTAATTGCAAAACAAGTTCTTGTACACACTTTGCATGTTTCCACATGTAATATGTATGCTTTGTATTTTTATATATTTTTGTGAGCATTATTGTAGTTGTGTATAGTTTAGACTAGTTTAGTGCTTCATGTGGATTTAGGGAAAAAATTTAAAGATGAGATCAAATTTTATTCAAGTTACATTCTTGACTCCATACCTAATGAATGGTTCAAGGATATTGATATTCATCATCTAGTAGGAATATATCCCCTTGATTCACCAAACTATTATCCAAAATCCCCCTTCGTAATTTTGGACAACTCATCAAGTTCAAGATTGAAAAGATTACTCTATAAATAGTTCATATCTAGAAAGAGTGGAAGGAAGGGGTCATGTTGATCCTTTTTGGGTCATGTTTGTTTTTTTAAGGTCTTTAACATATTGGAACATTGAAATAAGAGTTTTTCATTTGCAAGTCTAAAATTGGTTAAGGAAGAAAGCCATGGAAGACTGATTATAAAGTTAGTGTTCGTAGACTTTGCACGTGAAATCTTCCAAACAAGGAGTTTATTATTTTTTGGAAATGGTAAAAATAGATAGTTCTTCATGATGACAAATGTAACATTATTTCTTCTTAGGATAAGACACGATGAAATAATAACATACCATAAGGGAGGGGAAGGTAAAGTATGTTATGAAGCCACTAAGTTTAGAAGTTGTGAGACATTAGCTTAGTGTTCTGCAGATCCCCAAAGAGTAGTTTCCTAAAGAATTTGAAATTTTTAGGAATAAACTAATACATTCATGGGTATGATGTGGCATAACAAGAATAAAGAGGTTCAAGACATGGTGAGATCTAAAATGGTTAAGTGAAGGGTTTAAAATCCGAAAGATGGGGAATAATTGTGAAAGCTAAAGTGTGGCCATGGAAGTCAACTACATTATCATTATTTTTGTGGAGAAATGCACCCTTGTGGGAGTGGTGGGATGTATCCCCTTACAACTGAAAAAATTAAAACCCTCCTAGGTTATGAATGACTTGTATGTTTGCCTAGTGTAACACCTAATACTAATTTTTCTCCTAAGACTACTCTAATTTACTAAATCAACAAGGAAGATAGAGAAGGAAAGACAAAAAGGGGGTGATACACTAGAAAGTTTGAAAATATCATAATTTTTGAGCCACAAAGATGGACCATAGGAACCACACACACCATACACAACTTATAATGGATATGTCAATGTAAAAGTGTTTCATATAAGGGTTTGAAGTTGTGACATAATAAATAAGGGAAACAAATGGCTATGAGAGGGTAATTTAGTAAGATCCACAACAAGATCTTACACAAATTGTTAAACACAATCTATGACCTAAAAATTAACATATAACTACATAAATGGCATGGAAATTAGATTGTAAATCAAGGATAAAATAGTATTATGAGATAAAATTATCTTAAAGACATAATATTGCACAATAAACATGTTGTAAGAAGGTATAACAATTCCTTTATTGATCCAAGAGGTGAAACTAGTACAAAATATCACTCATGACCCACAATATTCCACTCAAGATGCTGAATTACTCTAGCATAATGAATAAAAGTGTAGAGATGTATTTTACAATGAATTCTATGGATTTTTATAAAGAGTGAGGAAGAAAATGAGAGGAATATAGACTAGACATGCAAGTATGAAGCTTAGAAATAGAGAAGGATGTGAATGTTACATGTCCACTTTGTCCTTCTGCTATAGAAATGGATGATCTTTAATGAAATCGGCATATTATATGTGGAAAAGAGTAATTTGTTCCCAAAATAGGAAATACCACACTCAAAATGTGATTGTGCATCCCTAGAAATAGATTCTTACTTAGAAAATAGAATAATAGTGTATCTTGCATGATCATGTTATTTCAAAGTTATGTGCATGATTTGAAAGATTTTATTGCATGAAAACCTACTAATATTATCCTATAAATGATAAAAATAGATTTATTTTGTATGACATTGCCAATTTTAACATTTGTATGCTCTAAATTTACATCTTGGGTGAAGAAAATAACTAAAATTAGCTTACCAGAAATTTATAGGCTATTAAATCTGGCCTTTCAATGAATTGAGGAACAAGGAGATCGAGGTAACAATTCCCTTTGTTCCCTTAAATCCCATTTTTTTTAATTAATGTAGAGTTTTTGAGATGGTGGGGTTTCAGGGAATGAGTGGAACCATGACACTATTCCTCATGCTCTCAAAGTGACCAATTTATCCAATCACATCCTAAGAGTTGGTCATTGTGGGGTTTTAGGGAATGGATGAAACCATAACACTATTTCTCATGTTCTCAAAGTGGTTAATTTATTCGATCAATGCCTTATCTTTCACTTTTTAATGTAGTCAAAATTTCATAGATTCATTAGAACATTATTACTATTTCGAGTATGCCGGGAGGATCTGAATTAGGTGATGTGGCTGATCGAGAACTCATGGAACATTTGAACAATTCAAGTTGGGATGGAATTTTCCAATTTAATTGATGCTTGCAGAGATGGCGGGGAAGTAGGTTACCGGCTGAGAACTTGGAAATGTTCCTATGTTCCACCAAAATTGATATTTCTAACTTCTTTTGTAAAATGGCCCAGCAAATGCGAGGAAATCGGGGAATGATGGAATTGTTCCCTTATTTCATCAAAAGGCCAAATTTTCCTAGATTTGATCCAATTTTTCCAATTTTGGATCAACTCCTTGATAGTAATACTTAGTAAGAGGAAATAAATGCTTAGAACACTGAAATTGTTCCCATGACTCCTAAATTTTTTAAAGTTTTATTGATCATGAAAACACCGTGACTTGTCAAAACATCCAAAATGGAATGGGGCTGATTTTGGATATTATTATAGTGAACTCTAGGGGACATCTGCATGCTAGATGCAAGTACCGATTTCCTTGAAGTTTCCATTAGGCATAGATTCATATCAAATGGTTACAACTTATGAGATCAAGTTTTCTTTCACCTTGAAATAAGAAAAAGGAACCAAAACTTGTGCATCCAATGCACTTATTCAAATGATCACCACAAGGATTAGGTAAGAGCACTCAATCAATGATCATTTACATAATAAAAGGAGGGAACCTCCAACAACAACAACAAAAGAAGGAAACATCACAAAAATTGGGAAATCATACATGATCCAATTGGAAGCATGCAGAGTGTGCACAAGCACTTATTTTGTAAGAAACAAACCTAAACTACTCCTAATATAAATAAAGATAAAGGAAATATAAACAAAACCACATACTAGTTGGGAGAAATAACTTCCTTTTATCACAAAGTGTGGCCATGAGATCATTTTTGTAACTAGATCACATGGTGGAGATGAAGACATGGTATTCACCTTTGATTTTCTCAAAATATCATCGAAGAAAATAATAAACACCTCTATAGGATCTATACTTGGTCTTTGTAGATTTTGGGGCTGTTTTTGGAAACTGGAAACTTTTCCTCATTCTCTAAAGTATGAACAACTGATGATAACTTTGTTTGTGGCTATAGGCTAGTCAGATATCTAATTGGACACAAAAATTGCAAGACTAATTAACTGATTTTCTGATTTACCCAATCTTTTCAAGATTATACACATAAATGGAGTCTATGAACACATTTTCCTCCTCAAATTGGGTGCATGAAAACTGATCTTAATTTTGTTTTAGTTCTTCTTATATAAACAACTCAAGTTCCACACTTGGGGCCTCATTCTTATATTCATCCTCAAGTAAAAATTTAGACATATCAAACCCATACTTTTGTTCCTCATGAGGAATGATTTGAACAATAAGCTCCTTATTAATAATCTCATCTCCAAATAAGAAATGTGACATTTAAAAAACGTCCTCAAATTCATCATGAAGCTCAAAGTAACCACCATATCTGATCTATTCTTTTACATGTTCTTCTTCATGATTTTCCTCTAAAGCTAACTTGCTGGAAGAAAGTAAGGAAAAATATGTATTCATTAGAAATTCTTACTCTTCCCTAGGTCTAAGAGATAATTCATATGCAATAGAATCTTTGTTGAATAATGTAGGTGATGAGAATGTAAAAAAGTAATCTTAAATGGGTTATTCCTTACAATCTAGATACTTTAAATTAGAAAAAAACTTTAGCCTCTTCATTATATAAGCTTGAAAAAACTCCTTTGCATCTCATCTTCCTTTTGTTTCTCCTCCATTTCTACTTTTTTCTTTATTGTGAATAACTATTATTTTAAGGTTAGTACATTCTCATCGAAGGTATTTGTTGTTGCAAATCAGCAGCACCCCTGGATGCAAATCAAGGTTCTGAATTGATGTTTTAGGCATCCAGTGTGATTGCACAACATGGAAACCTCTCTCCAAGTGTGGGACTTGTGAAAATGAGAGAGGAATCTCCAGATTAGAGGCTGGTTCCTCAAACTCCTCTGATTTAGATCTATATTTTGCATAACTACAGAGGTTCAGATCCTAATCCTACTCTAAATTGTAAGGAGACAGTGATAAAAATGCAAAAATGAAACTAAACTAAAGATGGTGATGCACCAAAAGGAGTGGTGAAACATTTTTTGCCATGTAAATAGACAAAAATTCATGAAATGCAACAAGGGAAAACATACACAAGCTGATAGATGTAATTAGAGGTCTTAAAATGAAGTAAAACAATACAAACAAAGGACTGAAAGCATTCACAGAGTTTGCACTATCAATTCCATGTAAAAATCTCTTGCATTCCACCATCAAAGAGGTATAAACCTATTAAAAACTATGAAAAAGGTCTAATTCTTACAACTATCACTTGTTGGAGGTGAAAGAAGAAGTTTGCAATGCCAAAAAGTGTTCAACCATCAAGAAATGAGCCAAATCTGGCTTTTACAATGCATGGGTTGAGCCCAGGAGAGAGAAAATGTAAAAAACGTGGGAGCCCATTCCTCATTGATGGAAAATGAATTAAAACAGCATGGAGGACCTTACAAACCCATACCCTATCATTTTTGACCATATTGGAGAAGAATGCGACCCATTCTGTATTAAATTTGGTTGTTGAAATGTCATTTCTGGCCATGGACACATACCAGAACTGTTTTTAAATTTTCTCTCTCCAAACTAAACAAAAATTAGAAATTGACCATGGAATCATGTAGAGAATTTTAACAGATTTCCAATCATATAAAGAACATGAAAATCCAAGCTCTGGATCAAAAGATATGATCGTTTGAAGATTTAGGGCAAAACGGCCCAAAACTCGATCGGCGGGAAAAAATTTCAAATTTTATCTCTTTTTGTCTTTGGAAAATTTTTCAAAATTCCCCGCGCTCCACCAATCGGATGCCACATGGAAAGCTCGATTCACTCTGGAATTTTCTCTCCTCTTTTCCGCAGTTTTCCTTTGAAAATCAACCTTTTTATACTCTTTTGGAAAAATTTAAAATTTGCCTCCGACCCCGAACTCCTCTCGCCATGTGGCAGCTTCCTATTGGGTGTGGGCCTCAAATGGGAAAATTTTCCATAAAAACTCCGTTGAGCCATAACTTGAAAAATATAAGGAGTTAGGAGGCAAAATTTACCTTCTCGGAAAGGTGAGAGAGAGCTCTATCTGATGGTGCCATTTCTAGAAAGCCTTGAGTGCCTGAAATTCAAAAAATGTAGACTGAGGCACAAGAGAGGCAAGAACACAAGGAGTTAGCCACAAAAACGAGCTAGGGCACCATTTTGGATAACAATTTTGGTGACTCAGAGGGGTCATCTGCCTGCTAGATGAAAATACCAGTTGCCTGAAGCAGTCCATTTGGCATGGAGTCATCAAATTTTCTATTTGGAACCCCAACATGACTTAGAATGTTGCAAGGAGGAAGATGGAATATCACCTGATGGAAGCAAGGACTGCAAAACATCTCCATGGATAGCAAGCTGTGCCAAAGCACTTAGGGGAAACAAAACTAACCTACAACAAAACAATGTGCAAAGCACTTGGAGGAATGAAAATATAATCTAATATTTACAAGGTGGTAAATTTTCCTCTAGAAGCAACGCTTGAGATAGATTCCATTGACTGGAATCTGCAGTTCTTCACCATCCAATGAGGCCAATTGGAAAGCATTGTTGTTCTTGCACTTTGTGACCATATATGGGCCACTCCAAATGGCATCAAATTTTGAATGCCTTCTTGGTTTTGCTCTATCCACATCCCATTTCAACACTAGATCTCCAACCTGAAAAGATCTATCCTTGGCCTTCCTATCAAAGGTCTTTTTGATCAAAGCTTGATCCTTTTCCATTGCTTGGGATGCCTGATTTCTGACCTCCTACAGCTCCATCAACTCTGCATATCTCACTTCCATGGGCCCAAACTCTAGCAACTCTAACTGCTTCATGAGTTCCAATGTTGGCAACTCAAGTGACATGGGCAAGATTACCTCTCTTCCATAAACAAGCTTGAATGGAGAGTTACCTGTGGATCTCTTGGGAGTTATCCTATCAGCCCATAAGGTTGATTTCAGTTTGGTATGCCAAGACCTCTGATTCTCATCAAGAGTCCTCCTAATGATCCTCAACAAGTTCTTGTTTGTAGACTCGGCCTAGCCATTACCTTGAGGGTAATAGTTTGATGAAGTGCTTAGGTAGATCCCGTTCTTGATAGCCCACTCAGTCACCTTGGATCCAATGAATGCCAATGCATTATCTGAGATTATTGTAGTAGGTATACAAAATCTAGTTGCTATCCCCTCATAAAAGTCTAAGATGCTGGATCCATTTGCTTCTTTGAGTGCTACTGCTTCAGTCCACTTGGTGAAGTAGTCCGTGGCTGTCAAAATCCATTTGTGCCCTTGACTTGAATTGGGATTAATGACTCCAATGAAGTCCAAACCCCATTGCATGAATGGCTGGTCAACTGAGATTGGATGTAATGGAAGGGCAGCAAGTCTCTCTTTTCCTGTGAAGAATGCACAATTCTTACACCTCTTAATCCATGCATAGTAATCACTAAAAATTTTAGGCCAATAATAACCAGCCTTCATGATTTTTAGAGCTGTCACTCTTGGTGCAAAATGACCACCAGCTGGTCCACCATGGAACTCTTCCAACACCCTATGAATCTGATTTGTGCTAATGCATCTCAACAGCACTCCATTCACAACTTTCTTGAACAAAACTCCATCAACAATGGCATATGGGACAGCCTGCAATCGGAAGTGTCTTCTTTGGGTATTGTTCATCTCCAGAGGGCATAGACTTGTGCTTAGGAAGTGTATTATACCTTGGGTCTAGTAGGGAGTGGGGGCAGCATTGTCTTCTTCTTGATTGCCACTTGGCTCATGGCTGCCCTGGACTGTCAAAACAACCTCTTCTTCATTGCATACTTCTTTTTGCTTCCCCAAAACCAGCTGCTCACACAATCCTTTCCCTCTTACCAGCTTGGTGATCTTGATCTCAATGTCATACTCCATGACATGGGTGATCCAACCTGCCCTTTTCTCATTCAAATCTTTGTTGAGGAGGAAGTCCTTAACCCCAGAATGTGAGACCAGCAACTAGACCTTGTTGTTTGAGACTAAATGCTTGAATTTCTTCAAGCTTCGACACTGCCAAAGACATGCTTCTCAATAAAAGAGTACTTCACCTCATAGTCATCTAGGCTCTGGCTGAAGAAGGAAATTGGCTGCTCATCATTATCCTTGTTCTGCTGTACCAAAATGGCAGAAATAGTGTCATTACCTCCAAATGCATAGAGGATGAAATCCTTGGAGAAGTCCGGGTTGATGAGAGTTGGTGCTTGAGAAATGGCTTCTTTGATTGCTTCAAAACTCTCCTTTCCTTCTACTATCCACTTGAAAGCCATGCTCTTCTTTAACATTTTGGTGATGGGCTTGAAAAGGGTTGCAAAATCTGGGACAAACCTCTGAACAAAGTTTATCCTCCCTAAGAAACTCTGAAGGGCTTTCTTGTGGCTTGGCAATGGTAGTGCTCTTATGGCTTCAACTCTCTCTGGATCAATTGCTAATCCTTCTTTGGAGACAATATGGCCAAGGAGCTTTCCTTCATGTGCAAGAAAGATACACTTCTTAGGATTCAAAGACACTCCAAATTTCCTACACCTCGTGAAAACTTGTCTCAAATGAGAGAGGTGGTCTGCTGCATTTTTGGAAAAAACAGTGATATCATCAAGGTAAATTAGCACCACGTTGTTAATCAAACCTTTGAACGTCATGTCCATTGCTCTTTGGAAGGTAGCACTAGCGTTGGAAAGCCCAAATGGCATCTTCCTATATGCAAAAGTCCCCATTTGGTTGTGAAGGCTGTCTGAACCGGTCTTCTTCCTTCACCATAATCTGATTGTAGCGAGTATCCATCAAGTAGTGAAAACCTCTCGGAGCCGCACACAACTTGCAAGATTTACTCCATGGAAGGGAGTGGGTAATGGTCCTTGAGAGATGCTCTATTTAATTCTCTCGAAATCAACACACAATTTGATCTCTCCACTCTTCTTTATGATCTGGAACCAAGTTGGCAACCCAACTAGAATGATTTATTGGGAATATGATTCTTGAATCAATCAGCTTGTCCAATTCTTTCCTCATGAGAGGCTCCATGTGTGGATTGAATGGTCTTTGTTTCTACCTGACAGGCTTAGTATTTGGATCCAATTCAATGGTATGCTGAGCTAAGTTGGGATTGAAACCTTTCAAATCTTCATAGCTCCATGCAAACACATCAGGGAACTCTTAACATAGCTGTACGAACTCATACCTTTCTTGATCAGTTGTTATCTTTCCAATTTACAATGGTTTGTTCTCTTCCACTAAGATGGATACTGAATCTTCTCTCTTGACCTGAATGTTTGCTTTCTCTTTCCTAAACTGATCATTGGGATTAAAAATGGACTCCAAAGTGATAAGTCCCTTGGGAAGCTTGTTAGTTCTCAGCTGTACCACTTGGTCACCATATCGTTGTTCCAGTTTTTCTTGATTTGTAGCTGAGAACTCAGCTTCTTCTTGCAAGAAATGTATGATTTACTGGTCATTCTCAAATACTTGCCAACTGACATTGTTATCCAACACTAAAGGCCTCACAATCACGTGGATGTTTGGCTGTACCTTGTCTTTTTGAATGCTTTTCACAATGTCAAAGGCTGCCCCTACTGCTGCAAGCCTCGCCAAGATCTTGATTCTCTTTCCTAGGAATGGATTTGATGCCAAAACCCTCAAAATCTTCCATGAGGTCCCACACCCTGTTCTTGTAGCACCTGAGTAGATCATTCTTGGCAGCATGTTGTCCCTTGACCTGATTTACAATCAATTCACTGGCACCAAAGACTTGCAAGTTCTTTATTTTCTTCTTGATTGCCCAATGCATCCCTTGCACCAAGGCTTCATATTCAGCAGTGTTATTGGAGCATGCAAACTGAAATCTAAAAGCTAAATAGTACCTTACTCCTTGAGGTGAAACAAGCATGGCTCCACCTCCTGCACCTTTTCGACTTCTTGATCCATAAAAAAATAGCTGCCATACCTCATTGTCATCCTTGTGGTTTGGCTTGGTGATGTTAGGAATAGGCTGATTTTCTTCATGTATACAATAGACCCCTAGCTCAGATTCTTCTACTTCTTGATAAGGATCAAAAGCATGTACCTTGTTTGCCCATTCATCAAGAATTAGATCCAGGATGCTCCCAACCTTGGTGTTAGCTTCATCAGTGATTAGGTGGTCTTCTTGATCAAATGCTGAACAATTGGCATTGATCCGACTTAGAGTGTAAGGCTCAATATGGAAGTTTGCAATAGGTTTAGACTTGATTGTAGCCTTAGTTCCATACCTCATTCGAACAAAGCATGTGTGACCAATCGAGAAAAATATCCCCCAATCTTGGTCTGTGAAGTCCCTTGACAAGCATAGGGCAAAGAGTGGTGGAAGGTCTATGACTGATACATCTTGTGAAACAACAACATTTGGACATGCATGCAAGGTAAGACTCAAGTTTCTAATCACCCTAATTGTTGTTACTGCTGTCCCATCCAGCTACACTACCCCTTTGGATATGGTTTCATACTAGAGCCCTAGCTGATCAACTATTTGTTTAGGCATCACTGAGCTACTTGCCCCAAAATCTATCATGCAATTGTGCACTAACTGATTTCCAATGATTAATGAAACATAGAAAGGAGGGGGCTTCAACATTTTACCTTGCTGTCCTCCATGATTTCCCTCAGGCTAGGCAGCATTTGTGAGCACTTTCTCTTGCATCTGAACTTGCTGATTCGAAGTTGGCCAGTCCTTCATGGTAGCTTGTAACAAGTCTCTTTGGCCTGGGATAGATAGGGATTCCCACATTGATATATTAACATTTGTCTTCTTCATTTGATCAATGATACTGAATGGTGATGAAGGATCTCTTTGCTGTCCCTTTTCTTGTACATTCACTCCTTGCATGTGAGCAACAATAATTAGTATTTGAGTTGGTCTAGGAGCTGTTCTTGGCTGCCCTTGTGCATTTGAAATTAGATTTTGCTTGCCAACCATTTGTGGAGCCATGGAAGGTTGTGGATTGGTTGGAGCTAATGGTTGTTCTTCACCCAAATTCCTTCTTTTTGACCTTGTGTTGGCTATAACACCTTGGGAAACTACTTGATTCATGCCACAAAAATCCTCTGCTTGCCAATTTACCAACGTGGTGTCATTTGGGGCTGATTGCTGTTAGAATGTTTCTTGTTGTTGGCTATTTCCTTGACTGCCCTCACCCTCCACACCAGTAGTTGTCACCATTAATGCTTGATTCAAAGCACCATTGAAGCACATGGATTGGTTATGAGGTTCATTGCATGGAAAACACTAGTCATACTCTTGAGCAATGTTGTTTTGTGTTGGCACTAATGCCTTAGAGGCAAATATGGCATTTGGATTGTAGGGCTGAAATGGTCTATCGCGTAAGGCCTTGTTTGATTCATATTTGTAGATGGATTAGGTGGTCTTTGTGGTTGGTATGGCTGCCTGTTAGGCTGAGCTTGGGGCTGGTAAGAAGGTCTAAAACCTTGGGCTTGTTGCCTCTTGAGAGTAACCAGCTCATTGCCTAGGTTTTGCAGTTGCTTCATGACTTCTTGAAGCTCATTTGGGGCACTTGGAGATGAAGTAGAAGATTCATTTGAACTCTAATTTCTAGGAGTGGGAGAAGGAGCCAAATTAGGTGCTTGATTGGTATTTGGACTCTCTAAACTTGGAAATAATGGCATGGGAGGTCTAGGGGCTAGTTTGTCAGCTTGGATCAAACAATTTTCAGCCCTAATGGCAATGCTATAAGCCATAGGGATAGTTATGCCTCCCATGGACTAAATCAACATAGAAATATTAGAATTTAGAGCTTTGAGATAATAGAGAAAAGCACCTTCTGCTGTTGGCTTGACTGCCACTGGAATTCTCTCCCAAGTCTTTTGAAATCTAAAGTTGAAATTGGTCAGCTGCTCATTAGGAGCTCTCTTGATGGTTGTCAGCTGCTCCAAAAGAGACAAGTTGTCTCACTTCTCTCCAAATTTCTCATGAAGTGCTATACACAGCTGATTCCAATTTGTGATAGAACCGGCTCCAAGGCTTCTAAACCATTGCAATGCTTTCCCCTTGAATGAAGATGCCAGCAATTTGACAACCACTTGCATCTCATTGATTTCATGAATTGCACAAAGGTTGGCAATGTCTTTAACATGATCACCTGGAGTAGTCTGATTCTCTCCAGTGAAGTATGGAATGTTCTTCAAGGCTGCAATTGGAATTAGATGTTGTGCATTGAGGGAAAGTGGGCTGCTGCCTATGAAATTGACATACAGATTCAATGGTTGCGCCATTCTAACTAGTCTTAGAACCCTTGTTGATTGAATGAAAGGCCTACCAGGTGGAGGAGTTGAGAGAGTTCTATTTGGTGGAGATGGAGACCTTTGGATTCTCCTCCCACTTTTCCTTACTCTTGGAGATAACTACAGATATTCAAACAACACCTCTTCTTCTCCAGCTCTTGACCTTGTAGTGATTCTTCTCATGAGTTTTCGTGCCCGCACTCATCGAAACCAGCTTGATTCTTCTCCTGGAGTCACCAGATGTGTAATTTATAGCTCTTTTGAAGCAAGAAAATTGCAGCGGATGCACATCAACTTTTCTCGCAATAAAAATGAGACCTCTAACATCCCACCTGTGCATGCTAAAACTATTTTTGCAAATCAGCAAAGCACCCCTAGATGCAAATCAAGGTTCTCGAATTGATGTTTTAGGCATCCAGCAGTGTGATTGCACAACATGGAAACCTCTCTCCAAGTGTGGGACTTGTGAAAATGAGAGAGGAATCTCCAGATTAGAGGTTGGTTCCTCAAACTCCTCTCGATTTAGATCTATATTTTACACAACTACAAAGGTTCGAGATCCTAATCCTACTCTAAATTAAGGAGACAGGATAAAAATACAAAAATGAAACTAAACTAAAGATCGTGATGCACCAAAAGGAGTGGTGAAACATTTTTTGCCATGTAAATATATAAAAATTCATGAAATGGAACAAGGGAAAACATACACAAGCCGATAGATGTAATTAGAGGTCTTAAAATAAAGTAAAACAATACAAACAAAGGACTGAAAGCATTCACAGAGTTTGCACTGTCAATTCCATGTAAAAATCTCTTGCATTCCACCATCAAAGAGGTATAAACCTGTTACAAACTATGAAAAAGGTCTGATTCTTACAACTATCACTTGCTGGAGGTGAAAGAAGAAGTTTTCAATGCCAAAAAGTGTTCAACCATCAAGAAATGAGCCAAATCTAGCTTTTACAATGCATGGGTCGAGCCCAGGAGAGAGAAAACATAAAAACATGGGAGCCCATTCCTCATTGATGGAAAATGCATTAAAATAGCATGGAGGACCTTACAAACCCATACCATGTCATTTTTGACCATATTGGAGAAGAATGCGACCCATTCTGTATTAAATTTGGTTGTTGAAATGTCATTTCTGGCCATGGACACGTACCAGAACCGTTTTTGAATTTTCTCTCTCCAAACTAAACCAAAATTAGAAATTTACCATGGAATCATGTAGAGAATTTTAACATCTTTCCAATGATATAAAGAACATGAAAATATGAGCTCTGGATCAAAAGATATGATTGTTTGAAGATTTAGGGCAAAAACGGCCCAAAAATGGATCGGTGGGAAAAATTTTCAAATTTTACCTCTTTTTTGTCTTTGGAAAAATTTTCAAAAATTCCCCACGCTCTACTAGTCGGATTCCACGTGGCAAGCTCGATTCACTCTGGATATCTCTCTCCTTCTCTTTTCATGGGTTTTCCTTTGAAAATCGACGTTTTTATACTCTTTTGGAAAATTTTCAAATTTGCCTCCGACCCCGAACTCCTCTCCGCCATGTGGCGCTTCCTATTGGCTGCGGGCCTTAAATGGGAAAATTTTCCACAAGAACTCCGCCGAGCCATAACTTGAAAAATATAAGGAGTTAGGAGGCAAACTTTACCTTTTGGAAAGCCGAGAGAGAGCTCTATCTTATGGTGCCATTTCTAGAAAGAATTGAGTGCCTGGAAATCAAAAAATGTAGACTGAGGCACAAGAGAGGCAAGAACACAAGGAGTTAACCACAAAAACGAGCTAGGGCACCATTTTGGATAAAGTATTTTCTTACTATTTTCAACTATCTAGGATAGTTACATGATGTTGCATGGTGAGAAATTTCTTCCTCTGAAAAATATTTAGAATAATTAACAACTTGTAAGAACATAGGCCCATCATGGATACTACATTCAAAACATGTAGATTGTTGATCATCCTCTTCCACGTGCTCTTCAACTTCAAACTCCTCCTCTTAGGTCTCAACTATTTCATCCTCTCTTGCTCATTTTTAAATAAAAACAACATGTAGTTATTCAAAAGATGGGGCCATTTATTCAACCATACACTCATAGTTAGTCCATTTATCAATATATAATTCATGATTAACCATAATGGAGCTTACCTTAGCTGATTTTGATGGATTTGGTTTACTGATAGCTTCTTGATGAAGAACTTGTTGGCTGATTTTAAACTCTTGCCACCAATTCTTGGAACTTTGAATTTTTCTCCTTTTCTTGACTCTTCCTCAAACTAATTTTGGCTATTAATTTTATTCCAAAATGGATTTGGAAAACTTAGATAGGGAATGATTTGTGCTTATGAAAAATTTAATTATATTTTCATGATGGATGAGGTATAAAATTCTCTTGTGGAGGAGAAGTGATGTCAAGGGAAGCTTTACAAAAACTAGGAACATGAAATTTGGGCTGAGATTGTGTAGGTTAAGAACTAGGAATGAGAGGGAAATAAGAAGACATATTCCAACATGAGATCCCTCTTGAGAAAGATGCCAAACCATTCAGACAGAAGTAAAGGCCAATTAACCCACTCCTTTCTATCAAAATGCAAGAGGAATTGAAAAATTGAGAGATGGAGGAATCATTCAACCCATAAGGTATTCTTCTTGGGTTGCAAACTTGGTGCCAGTCAGAAAGAAAAATGGAGATATCAAAATTTGTGTGGATTTCAGAAATATAAATAGAGCATCAATGAAAGATAACTATCCTTTACCAAACATGGAGAACATGCTGCAATTAGTGACTAGTTCTAAGATGCTTTCTACTTTGGATGGTTTCTCTGGTTATAACCAAGTTGTTGTCAAAGAATCAGAGAGGATTAAAACTACCTTTACTACTCCGTGGGGAACATATGTTTTTGTCAGGATGCCCTTTGGTTTAATGAATGCTAGAGCTACTTTTCAAAGGGCCATGGATGTTGCTTTTTCTGGTTATATCAATGATTTTATTGTTATTTATCAAGATGATATTACTATTTTTTCTAGCAAAATAATTGACCACTTGCAACATTTGGAAAGAATGTTGATCAGATGTAGAGAATATGGAATTTCACTCAATCCAAAGAAGTGTCATTTTGGAGTGCAAAGAGCAAAAATACTTGGTCAAATTTTTCTAAAGAAGAAGTTATGATTGATCCACAAAGGATAGAACCTATCAACAAGATCTCAGTTCCAAAAACTAAGAAAGGAATCCAATCTTTCTTTGGTCGATCAATTTCATTAGAAGGTTTGTGTCTAATTTTGTTGAGTTAACTCTCTGCATCACTTCCATGTTGAAAAAGGACCAGAATATCAAGTGGGGAGAGGCTTCCCTTAAATATTTTGATGGAATCAAGGAAGCATTGAAGCATGCTCCTCATCTAGCAGCCCCAAATTACAAGAAACCTTTCCAAATATTCTCCTTTTATTCTAAGCACACCATTGCATCTGTTTTATTACAAGAGGATGATGATAATGCTATGAGTTTTAGAGATGGACCTTTAGTATCAATGTGCAAAGAATATGGAGTAAATTTGACATATTCTTCTAACTACAATCCATAAGGAAATGGATAGCTGAGTCCAACAATAAAACATTGTTGAAGATTATTAAAAGGACTTTGGAACTAAACAAGAAGAAGTGGGGTGAACAACTAAAGTTTGATGTTTGGGCTGATAGGATCACTGCCAAAAGAGCTATTGGTAAAATCCCATTTGATATGGTATATGGAACACAAGCTCTACTTCCCTTGCATCTTTAGTTGTCTTCATTTTAGTTTTTTCAACAACTGAAGATAAAGAAATCAATTCATATGAAGCAAGGATTAATCGTATTGTTGAACTTGATGAAGCAAGAAGAGTGTCCCATCAGGGGCGTGTCAAATTCAGAGAAAGAATGAAGAATTTTTTTGATAAGAAGGTAACCCCAAGAGCTTTTAGTATTGGAGATCTTGTGCTATTGTGGGATAGTAGGCATGAAGATAAGGGAAAGCATGGTAAATTTGATGCTTTGTGGATGGGCCCATATTCAATTGACATAAGAATTAGTGAGAATATTTTTTTCCTCAAGGACCTAGATGGGGAATTTCTTGAGCTTCCTATTAATGGTAGACATTTGAAGCATTTCTTGGATTGATCCCCAAAACTGAAGTTTGCATATCACTTGTATAGTGTACGCTTTTGTTTCTACTTTGTTGTTGTTTTGTCGAGTTTTTGGTCTACCTTTGTGTGTGGTAGCCCTTTTTTGGTTTATCAGTTGGTTATTTGGATGTTTTTTCTTATGAATCCATTTTCCCAATGGTGTTTTCACACATGGTATCCTTCATTCTTTGGCACTCATAGGAGTGCCCATCCCAATTTGGAGCCAATGTTGGTGCCCAAATTGAAACATCCTTGTTTTACTAAGGAGATATGCATTTTTCCTTATTTCTAAGGAAGAATGGTTTTGGGATTATCATATACTTCAAATTTGACAAAAAATAACTCATTTTTATGTTTGTCTTTGTGTGTTGTTCACATTTCCTCCATTTTGTACTGTTTTGAAGGAATCTTCAAGTTTACTTTGTGTTTTTCCCTAATTTTTCCTATTTCAAACACCTCTACCATTTTTTCTTTTTTTTTCCTAGCCTTTGGAGCTCAAAATCATTCGATTTATACTTATTTTCCCTCAAAAATCCCTTTCTATGGTCATAAATTTTAAAAAATCACTTTCCATTTGTCTTTTGACTCAAAAAATTCTTCACCCACAAAGAAAAATCAATTTTGGGGGTTCGGCAATTCTGCATTTTTGACGGTCATACGGGTGTCCTTTCCCCTGTCAAATTCTAGCTCATATACTGTTGCTTATGTGGCCATTTTTAATTAGACAAGGATCAATGGGTCATTTCTAAAAACTTAACGTTTTTGTGTTTTTGGAAAAATGTGCAAGTTGCCCCCGCAGCTTCGCAGCCCTAGAGGAGGTACACGTGTCGCAGGTAGAGTGAAGGTAGATGGGTGGGTCATTTTGTGCCTTAGGGAACTTTGGAAAATGCATGGAAACGAAGAAAATCCCCTAAGGCCCATATCTAATCAGAGGAGGACACATGGCAGGCGGGGGAGATGGAAAGGCAGAGGAGTTTGATACTTTTCGGCCTTTGGTGAAAAAGAGTTAAAGTATAAAATTGGACTACAAACTCACAACCAATGGGATGAAGACACGTGTCAGGATCAAGGCTTAGAGGAGGGGAGGTGGGCTGTTGGAGGTAAGTTGTATATTTAATATCTAGTTATCAAAAGGGTAAAATTATTGAATGGACCCGCGAGCCCAAAGGTAAGAAGTCAAAATTAATCTGAGGAGTCAATGGCGGAGGTGAGGGATGGTGGAGGAAATGTTAAAAATTTTCCTTCATGAAATGATATTAAAATATGAAATGAGAAGCATTTCCCCTCAGCCAATCATATGAGGACATGTGTCTTATGGGAGGGTGGATCCACGGAGGAAAATTGAAATTTTTTCCTTTGTCTAAAAAGATGAAAAATGTGTAGAATTGAAACATGACTCCGTATCCAGTCATATTGTGCCACGTGTCAAACCCAAATTTTAAAAGCGGAGTAGTAGAGGAAATCAAGAAATTTTGCAAATTTTCAAAAAGTTGTAAAAGGTCATAAGTGTACCCGAGGTCCATTTTTCCCAAATCTTCCACGTGGAGGGCTCAAATTTAAAGATAAGAAAAAATCGATGATAGCTCGCATTTTACTAGTTTGGCCACCATTTGAGCTCCAGGAGGTTTGGAGATGCATTTTTTGCATCAATCTTCATTGAATTTTTTGCCAATTTGTGTTGTTTTGGCCTACACGGTTTGAATTGATCAAATTGGGGGATCAATTTGTGAATCCAAATCACATTTCAAATGAATTTTTACTCTAATTCATAAAAATGTGATTACGAGATCCAAATTTGCAGTAAAAAATTTGGAAAGGAAAAGATGAAATAATGAAATTAAAGGGGTCTACAAGTGTGGGGAATGAAAAACGTGCTTCCACTTTGAAGAATGATGAAATTTTTGTAATGATTCACCTTTTGAAAGAACAACTGGCAACTTTTTATGAGTTTGTTAAATTTCATTTTCTAGAAATATTGCAAAGCAAAAGTGCTTTGAATATTCCACTTTTGGAGGGAATATTTGAGGGGCAAAGTGAGTCGATGAGTGAAAGTTATATGTTGCATGAATTTTTCATGCAAATGGTCAAAGAAACTTAGAATTTTCATGGGAAAATATGGGAAGAATCCCATTCTCTGAGAAACCACCTGAGAACCATTTTAACTCCTTTTTACATCAGATTTGTATCATGTTAGGTTGGTTGCAAATGTATAGCCACTAACAAGCTCTGAGATTGTTCTTATAACATTCCCCTACTGATAAATTTGGTCATTCTAGATTATTTTGTGTTGTCTCTTGGTAAAATTTGCATTTACTTATGTTTCAGAATGTTTTCAATTTTTGTTTCTTGCTCCTGTTGCAATCTAGTGTTTAGAATTTCCTATTGATCATACGGATCTAATTCTGCAGTAACACTTATTGGCATTTACAATTCAAGAATCGAGAAGATCTTTCATCCGATCAAGGAATAAACAAATTTAAATTCACTCTACTTTCCTTGATATAGAGTTGATTGTAAATCTTTAGGGGTACCTTAGGTATGATAGAATAGAAGTTTCTAAACGCTTTGCTGATACATTTAACTCAATATTTTTTGATAAATCATCATAGATTGTGTGTAAGAGTGTAGATTTGGGCTTTCATTTTATGCACATATCTTGGTTCAAGGAACACCTTAACCTCTTTGAAGCATTTCGTTGTCTAATTCTTTCAAGTTTTGTAAAGGTCCTCAAAGAAGTTGGCAAATTTTGGTTAGTCTTTTCTCGAATATCCCCACCGAAAATTCATTTCAAATTAACTCATCCTACCTATAATACACCTGCATTGTATTGTGTGTCAACAAAAGAATATAATCCATTTACAAACCGCACAAACCAAATCAGATCATACCATGTCTTTAGTAGCCTTAGCCTTGTCTTGAAAGCATTTCCATCATTTAGTAGTGATATCTCTATCGATTTTGAATAATGGGAAATTGATCATGTTTTCTCAAGGCCATCTCCATATAATCTATACAATACAAGGATATTTTCATCTCCTTCACAAAATAGAGGCTACAATATAGGTTCTCTTACCTTGGTTGATAGGAACAACCTAAAATATTGAGGATTAGATCAGCTCCTTCAAAGATTCTACCCACTTCTTCAGATCTTGAGTGCTAACAAGTAAAATAAATTGCTTCCCTAGCTACAAAATAACATATACACCATTTATCTTCCTCTCGAGTGTCTTGTAAAATCCATGATACAACTCAAATTGTGAAGGAGATTAAATTTGGGTACCATCGCACCATAATGACCATAGGTGAGATAATACCATTAATTTTTGACATTCCAAATGTAAAAAACCATCTAAAAATCCATATTAAATAACATAAAAGACCCATATGGGTTCGACATGCATCAAGACAACTAATAAGCACAACTAAGCCTAAAAGGCTAGTTTCTCTTTCACCAAGAACTCCAAGACCTCAAAGGGATTTATACATATTTTTCATGCCTCCAAAGGCTCCAAATATGTCAAAAATACTCTCAAAATCCTTCACAAGCTGAAGGAACCATGCACCATTTAATTCTTCAAGTGAGAACCAAGTAGGAATGTTTCCTACTCAAACTAAACACCTCTAGGAACCGGTCTACAACAATGAAGACCAAAACCACATGAAAACAACTAAACTATGGCATATGAACACTCAACGGAAATACAATGACTTTAAGATAATCAAAATTAATTATATACCTCATGAATAAACCAATAAAGCCAATAGAGCAACTTCTCTTCTTCAGCAACTTGAACTCCCCGAAACCAGCTTTTGCAAATTCAACATTCTTGCACCCTTCCTGACACTTTCAAGATTTATAAATGAATGAAATAGGATAAAATTTCATCCCTCTTCACTCTCCAATGGATATCCATCAATAACTAAGCAAAAATATTTATCTTCAGACCAATCTTTAGACTAAAGCAATGTTGTCCTAAACTAGAAAAACTAAGTAAACTTGTGACATTCTTCATGCAACCTCAATTAACTTACAAAGCTCAACCAATAGATCTAACACATCATATGAGATGTCTAAAACACATCCAAGGCCATCAATGATCATCACCAAGACCAAAATTTCTCGAGAAATTCCACTTTCAATGACTGTTAAAATTGTCATTTCATCCCAAAAACAAGTCAACCTATTTTTACCTATCCATGTCATCAAATGACCTCACCAAACTCTGAAATATCTTAAAACATGTATCAGATCTCCCCAAAAATCATAACACTATTTTATTCATATGGTCGAATGGAAAACTTGATAGGAAAACCTTCTTTAATGAAAACAAGGACTTTTGGGTGGGGTCCACTAACTATCATGACCTTAAACTACCACCATCAAAATGTTGGGTGAGTCCTATCCATATTCCAATCATCAAATTTGATGATCTAGTCCATTATGGGCTTAGATTTTATTTTTCCTTAGTCAATATAAATTAAGGGTTCATCAAATAATTTATCAAAAATTGAATTATGTTAAACCCTATATATTTTAGAGTCACGTATGATAAATAAATGATAAATCTTAGATCTAACACAAGAAATAAGCTAATGAAAATTGAAACTCTAAGTGCAAGAGATGAAATGGAATACTTATTTGACTTTACAATAAATCCCAAAGTTTTTCGGACTAGAAAACTAATGAAAAGGAGGAAGATACTATCACAACCACTCTCATAAAATTATGTAACTATTGAAATAGGCTAAAATAGGGCACCTAGAATGGGGATAGGGAACCTAGATTCCAGATAGCTCGGTAGGTTCCCGTGATCGCTTAAAAGGTCAAAATATGGTTTTTCTTATGTCACAAGGTGGTCACTATCCTTCGTTGTTGGTCACTTATATGTCCTTTGGATGATTGTAGAACTCAACAATAACCTACAAAACAAACGACATCCTACAATACCCCAAACTAAATTAAATTGTGAAAAAAGAAATATGCAAATGGGGATTCAAACTAACCCTAGAAGTCACCCGATTGTGACAGAGTTAAATTTTGACCAAGAATTGTACTACATCTCATAATCCATATAGTTCTTGTGCATGTGTGTAGAAATCGTACCCTAGGAAGCTCTTGTGCAAGATTAAATTAATAATGAGTGATATGTACATGTAGCAATGTAAATAGATGTGTGGATGAAAAAATGAACTTACCTTCCTATGAAGTGTATGTAGAAAATGTAGTCCCTTGTCCCTTGAGTGAGTGCTAGATGGATTCCTTAATGCTCTTAGAATGCCTTTGGATGCAACCTTAGGTGATGATAGTAGATTCTTAAATCTTGGTTCTTTATTATGGTCACATAGTATTTTATTTATATGATTCCCTTGTTTGAATTTTGTAATTGAAAACTAAAAGGCTAAACCATAAGAAAATAAGAGGACCAAAATATAAAAGAGGCCCAAAATAGTGAGTAAGATAGAAAGAGGTTGAGAACGCCTGTAGGGGATAAGGGTTCCTAGGCACTAGTATCCTAGCTAGGAGGTGGTGTCTGGAGTCATAAAAATAAATCATCAACTTGGTATTAGGGTGTGTAATACTAGAGAGAAAGAAGGAAAGGCATAAAAGAGTCCAGAGATAGTAATCAATTACTAGTTTTCTCACTTAGGAATCATATGAATAGTAGTATCTCGATTAGACCTAGAAATGTGCCTAAATGTGTGATTTTGTGTCTACATTTACCGCCACTTTCTATTTTTGAGTAAATAATAAATAAAATAAAGTAGATAAGAGATACATACCTAATAATAATGTAGAAAAAATGAACTGTAGAAGCTAAGAAAGAGTAAGTGACTATATGCACTTTGAAAGTTGCATGTGCTACATTGTCGAAAAATGGTTACAAAAGTCCTCAATGATGATTCATGTCCTTTCAAAAGGTTTCTAAGTTCATAAACCCATTTTCAGTGTATATTTGTATCTTAGACATCCTTACCTATTTTTTCCACACTTTCTTCCAACTTCTCACTTCATTACGTGCATGTTTTAGCCTTGAGTGCCGGGACGTCGCCCGCTGGGGCGGTGGTTTCAAACTACCACGTAGGTAGGGTGGTGGTCATGCGTGCTTTTTCTAGAACCTTCCATGCATCAAATTCACATGCCATTATTCACTTAAATTTTATTTTAAAACATGTTTCTTTCATATTTTAGATGATTCAAAATCCCAACCGCCTTGTTGCATGGTATTCCTTCCTCTTCTATTTTTAAATAGAGTTAATTAGTTTGAACTACATCTTCACCCAATGATTTTTCACTCCAAGGTTTCCTTGTGCATGAAGGAACATCCAAGCCAATTCACATATATTCAATTCTTGTATTCAATAGAATTTCCTAAGAATTTTGTTTATCTTGCATAGTATTCACGCCACAATCCTACTAGAAATTGCATATCTAAGCTCTGTTCACTTGTGTTATCTCTCTTCCACTTGAATTGCAACTGAAATTCCTTCAAGTTTTCATTGCTCAAGTGCCTTATCTTGCTGCTGCATTTGCATTCCTAATTCCTTGGACTCATATGGACACACAAAGAAAGAAAGGGACAAACTAAGGGGATAGATACATATACAACCAAATTTTCCAAAGCTCTTGCTTATCCAGTTGGAATTATTTGTTTTTTTACTTCATTTTTAGGTTATCAATTCTAAGTTATTTATTTCAAATACATATCAAATAGAATAGAAAAATTGTTCATTTCAATTGATTAAGCAATTACAAATAGAGAAAATCATTAGAAAGCTTGCTCTTTGACATTACTGGGAAGTAGTGGGGAATAATATCTCTTCTAGGGTTATGATTTGTTCTCTACCTTTGAGGTAGGGTTTGAAGGGTTTTGATTAAATTAGTTTAGTTGTTTTAGATTTATATTCACATACTTGCACAAGTAATTAACTACAACTGGCTGATTACTTGTATTTAATTTCGTTTATTAGATTAGAAGCATTGTTTAAAAAACTAGAAAAGATCAAAAATATTTACTTTTATTAGATTAGTTTGCTTCCATTGTTTTGTTCAGATATGCTATGAAAATACCAAAAACATAGATTAAATTTCCTTTTATAGTTAGAATGTTTCATCAAAATCAATTCAATTCATTCTGCATGACCATCAAAGGTCCACAACAAGAGAAAATGTTCGGTTGTGATCCATTGGTCCCACAACCCAACAGCCATAATTGTTGACTGATATTGATACAATTTTATGATTGTTAGTTTTACACACACCTACTAGGTATTATGATAAGATAGAACAATTAAACACATTAAAAATTGCAGCTAATCAATCCTATGATTATTGGACTGCTCCTGGAAACAAGGATTGATTATGCACATGACCATACAAGGACCACAACCTCCATGAGTTTACAGTTATGATCCCTAGGTCCCAAAACCCAATGAGCCTACTAACCAATTCAAAATTGACACTGGTTTTCATGCATCAATATTTAGATCATCACCACTTCCACCTAGAATCATTTCACAACTTTTAGTATTAAACATAGCATCCAATCAAGCTAGGGATTTCTGGACTAGATCGAAAAACTGCCCATAGTCCCTATGGTTTCATTATACCTCTCATTCTCACTTCCATGAAATTTTATAGAAATCTATACGAGGCACCAACAGTAAATTTCCATGTGTTCCACAACCAAAATATAGAATCTCAAAGTAGAGCTCGATATTAATTGGAGCCTCCAAGTAGTTATTTTAACTGATCGATCCATCACACCACTTTAACATAGGATGAATTTATATTCCTTATACTCATAGATCTCGATATTACATGTTGAAGATATAAGGTTGCCTCATTAACATCCTCATCACTACCACACTCACATCCATTTCTATTCTACACCAGTTGTCTCAAAGATGACCTAGGGAAGTCGGGTGAAAAGAAGGTCACGTGTTGATTTTATTTCATACAATGAACCTAGGGGTGAAGCGTGTCAATTTTATCATGTTGTACCTATTGTTGTAGCTTGATGAAGGGATTCTTATTATTGTGTATTAAGGAAATACTTGTAAAATAAGATCAAAAGAGTACTTAAATTCATGTGTTATGAAACCTTTGTAAAAATATGTAAAAATGCAAAAATTAGTAAAAAGGAAAGTGTTCACCTGATCCATGATGAGTAAAAAGGGTAGAAAATGTCCTAAAAATACTGTAGAAGAGATATTTTTGGGTGATCTTGTGCCAAAAGTGTGTTTTTTGGGAAATCTCATGCCAAGAATGATTTTTTAGGGTGATCTCATGCCAAGTGTGAGTTTTTGGGTGATCTCATGCGGATAATGAGAAGATTGTTGGGGAGAAATTTCTAGTGTTATTCTCTATCCCTGACTACTTCGTGAATTTATACACCACTGTAGATGGTGTGATCTAGCTTTGTTCTATGTTTTTCTAGTTCAATCTAAGGAAATATAAAAAGTGAGATAGAATGCATTCTAATTCTTTGGAGGATTACGCCTATATCTTGTGAAAACAATTTTGTGAAGTGCTTAAAATTTTACTAATATGAAAAAGTAACTTTAACTTCCCAAAGGTCATAAGTGCCTAGGAAAGGTGAGGAGCATACAAGAACTAATTTTTATATCTAGACTCTGGTGTCTATTTTAAACTCGAGGACCCAAGTCGATTTCTGGGCCATTCAGAAGCTGTAAATATTTTTGTTCATATATTGTGCAGGCTTGTACTAAATCTTTGAGATGTTGTATGGGGTGAGAGTGATTCATTGAATGTATTCCCCCTCATTTAGGGTGCATGCAACATCACTAGGAGGATGTGGCCCAAAGTAGAGGACCAAAATTTGATCTAAGACTCGAACCCTTCAAGGGGAGGGAATATTCACGATAGAAACCAAGGAACATGTAAAATATATGGCTAGAGACATGTGTTAGTAAAAAAAGTTACAAACATGCTATGTAAGACAATGTAAACAAACAATAGTGCAAATAAAGTAGACCATGAAAAGTGGGTTTCAAACATGGTACATCGCTCCCAATGTCACAAGATAATAAGGTCCGAAGAATCCAAAATCATACAAGAAATGAACATACAAGATAGGGCAAAGCCCACAAACGATGACATACAATGGAAAATAGTATCAAGTAAAGTATTAGACAACCATGGTGGTAAAAAATTTTCTGTAAAGAAAATGTTATACATGAAGCACACTGTTAGCATGTTAGAAAGATAAAAATTTTGTCAATACGTATATGTATTGATAGAGTAGTAGTGTGCTAGTGAGGATAAAAGTAGTATAAAATGAAACAATAACACTTGTAGTGTGTAAGAAAATATATTACCCCATGAGCCTTAGTGGGATTGGTAAGAGGTACAATACCAATAATCCATAGTCTCAGTAACAATCTATAGAAAGGATGAATTCACAAAAAATACCAAGTGAACATGCATGTGTATATAGAAAGATAATGACAAACTAGATAACTAGATAACATAGGAAACAAAGTGTACATGTAAGTAGAAGCAAGCAAGAATAAGTGCAACCAAGATATGTAATATGTTGTGAATGAGTGAGATGGAATGCTATGAAATGTGAGTGTGATAGAATCAGTGTGCCCCTCGAGCATATGTGGATGTATGAGATGAGGTTAATTTATAAAACAACCCTTAACAATCAAGAATGAACTATATAATAGGATAACATCATCAGGAAATGGTTTGAAATGTGTGTACTAGATAGATATATCAAAGAGGAATAAAGTATTAAATAGTGTGAATGTGGTGAGGTTCATTTCATATTTGTACCCTTAGCAATCGTGTATGAACCATAGAACTAGAGTGCATCATAGGGGATGTGGGTATGATAGAGTGCATCATAGAGTGTAATCAAGTATGATGTGTGAGGATAAATTCACGAAATATGTATCATAAATCATAGAGCATGAAGAGTGGATGTGGGTGATTTTAATTTCTTATTTAAACCCTCAACAATCGAGTATGAACCATAGAACTAGAGTGCATCATAGGGTAATGATGATACAAGTTTTGTGTATCAATATGTGTATAATGAATGAGAAATTCTAGATGTAAAGAATACATTGTAATAGTAGAAATGTCGACACCTGATAATTAGAAGAGGGGGAGTAAGCATGATTCCCCCAAGTGTATAATGTGAAAAATAATTAAGTAACATCTTCTAAGAGATCATCATTATCATGGTCGGAGTGAAATGGATATGTGTCAGAGACATGGTAAGTGATAGTATGTGGTTGATCTTGTAAGGATCCATTGCGGCATAAATTTTACATGCCCATTATGTACTCTTCATCAGTGAAAGGTGGTAGTGGACATCCATGTGCATATCAATGACTGAAATTCTATGTATAACTCGAGAAATGAATCATTGAAAATAGAGAAACAACCAAAAGGCATGGGATATATGATATCAATATGATCATAATCTAAAGTGCCTCCAATATAGTCAAGATAAGACTTTGCAAGAGTAAGTGGAGAAGTGTTTGCAACAAAGAATGATAAATGGAAGACTCAAATGCCATAAGAAGAAATGATGGGAACATATCCATGATAGAGGTGAGGGTAATGAGGAGAAGGGAGGATATCGGTGAGTTTGCATCCAAGCCAATTCAATCCATCATGTGTAAAAACAATGTTAGAGAAAGTGGGATCAAATGGAATATGTTTTGAATAAAAGCTATTCATGAAAAGAGTGCATGTGAAAAGAGTAATTGCAAAGTTAGGTTGCTCATGAGAAGATGAAGAAGGTGAAATGACATCCAAAGTATGGACAGACCCCCGAAAAATTACCGTAGCATTAGTATAAGGAAAGGGTGAGGATGAAGTGGATGGGAAAATGTATAATGCACAAATAAATACTTCAATCATCAATGGGATGAAAAAAGGTAGAAAAATTTGGAGTAGGTAATGTAGTTGTTGGATCTAGGTGGAAATATTTGAATGTGTTGCGATTAGTGAATATTATATATTCAAATCCATCATGTAAGAATATAATGTATCTATGAATTGTAGAGAGCACTATCTACATGGCATGAAACGATGGCCTACCAAGTAAGCAATTGTACTAAACTAAGAAATTAATAACAAAGAATACCGTAAGAACAATTTTTGGTCTAATTTTGAAAGGTAAAGTAAAAGTGTCTATGCATGGACACGTAGAATAATCATATGGATGGAGATAAATTGAGTATGGGCTAACATTGGATGAGGAAAGGACGATATTCTAAAGGAGTGATAAAGTAAAAATATTGATATCATATCTGTTATCAATTATAGTCTACTTAATACCCATGTTATAGATGCAAGATGGTATGTTTAGGGAGGATCATTGTTGTAAATTAAAATATTGGCATCTATATCCGATGGAAAAGTAAGTTGATAAGAAAATGTATCTATAAATTACTGATATACTATGTCTAAATGAGTATTAGAAGGAATGTGAGTATTAGCCAAGAGAGAAATTATTTTATCTCTACAATCAGGATTGGCTAACAATAAATCATGAATAGAGATATCCATGATGAGAGAATCCTAGGAAAATGAAACAAGTTGTTATATGAGAACCCGATATTTTTTAAATGAGACGTGTTCACCAAATTATTTATCAAAAATAGAATTAAGCTAAACCATAGATATTTTAGAGTCACATATGATAAATAAATGATAAAGCACATATCTGATGCAAGAAATAAGATAATGAAAATTGAAACCCTAAGTACAAGAGAGGGAATGGAAGACTCATATTATTTCACAATAAATCTTGAAGTGTTCTAGACTGGAAAATTTATGAAAAGGAGGAGGAGATTGTCGCAACCGCAGCTAGAAATTTTTTGAACTACTAGAATATGCTGACAAGGGAACCTGGAATGGGGCTAGGGAACCTAGGAACCAGAGACCTTTGGTAGGTTCCTATGACTTCTCAAAAGGTCAAAATATAGTTTTTCTTATATCGCAAGGTGGTCACTGTCCTTCTTTGTTGTTCTCTTGTATTTTACTAGATGATCGTGTAATTTTCCTCTAACCTTCAAAAAAATGATATCCTGCAAAACCTAAAACTACATCAAATCCTAAAAAATAAAGATGTAAATGGGGATTCAAATTGACCCGATGGTCACCTAACAGAGTGAACTTACAATAGATTATTTCACTACATCTCAAAATCCATGTAGTTTTTTTTTGTGTGTATAAATTTTCCCTAGGAATCTCTTGTGTAATATGCACTTTATAACAATTCATAGCTAGATGTAGCAATGTCAATAGATGTGTGGATGTAAAAATTAACCTCCTCCTATAAATCATATGCATAAAATTCAATCCCTTTTCCCTTGAGTGAATGCTAGATGGATGCAATGATGCTCTTAGAATGGCTTTGGATGCAACCTTAGGTGATAATAGTAGAATCTTAGATCTTGGTCCTTTATTATGGTCACATAAATTTTTATTTATATGTTTCCCTTGTTTGAATTTCATAATTTATAGCTAAAATGTCAACCCATAATAAAATAAGATGCCAAAAAGATAAAAGAGGACCAAAATGAGTGAGTGAGATAGGAATAGGTTGGGGGTGCCTAGTGGGGATGAGAGCACCAAGGCATTGTCAACTGGCGGGATCTTGTCTCCAAAGTCATAAAAGATAAAGCAATAAAGAATCAACTGGGCTACATGCTACATAATACCGAGAGAGAAATTAAGAAATACATAACAAAGGTGAGAGACAATAATCAATTACTAACTTTCTTGCTTAGGAATCATAAGAATAGTACCTAGAAATGTACCCAGTGCATGATTTTTTGTCTACACAAACTCATTAAAAAATCAACTTACTCTAATATCTTCTCAACTCCATGCCTCAACATACTTGAAAGGCTCGAGGTCCCATGTAAACATGAAACATGTCAATCAAGAAGATTTCTCTCACTTCAAGATGAAAAATTCACTCTCTTGAGCTCGATAGGACTAAAAAAATTATAACTTATAAAAAATTATTTGTACTAACTTGAATTTTTTTCCATAGCACCAAGAAAATCTCTACTAACATCTCCAATTCTCACTTTATCATAAATAGTTCTACATCTTCTCAACCACTAGGTTTTGCAAGACTAGGCCTTAGAATTTAACCTAGTTTAGGTCACAACTAAGAAAACTAACACAACAACCATGCATAGAACCACTAAAAATTGCCTCTATATGTTGGATATAGTATGACATACCTTACTGAGTGTATCCAAGGGCTCACACACTTCTGCAAGTGATTATCATACACCAATATGCCACCAAGCACTAAAATTGTGTCTAATTTATACCCAAACAAAGTAGATAAGCACCATACCTATGGTTATAAGCTCTTAAAAATGATAAAAACACTTGTGATAACAAGAATCACACCTCTACATGCCCTCATGGGATGACATAGATTTGTATTTCACTCTCATTCTCCATTTTGCCTACAAGAACCTAGACTAGGTCTAGATGATCACCTGTAAACCACGATCACCCATGTATCTGCACTATGAGACTCACATGAGTGTCTCAAAACAATCTCCTCATGTTATCCATACCTTGACCATGCTCATTCATCTACCTCATGCCTTTATTCCATCCATTCAAGTCACCCTTCCGACTAGGCCTCATGATTAGGCCTACTAGACCAAGCCATTCTCACTGTCTTCACCCTTGAAACCAAGCCACACCTTGTTTACCCATAGAATCATAATTCCAATCATCCTCTTACACACCTATACCTCATACATACCTAGAAAAAACTTACTCACTCATGCCAAAAAATTATTTTTCATGGAGGAATGCACCCTTTGGGAGTGGTGTGATGTCTCCCCTTCCAACTGACAAAATGGAAAAAATCCTAGGTTGTGGTTGACTTGTATGTTGGATTGAATATCCAAAGAGGTATGGTTCCCCTAGTGTAACACCTAAGACTAATTATACTCATAAGACTACTCTACTATACTTAATTAACAAGTAAAAGGGAGGAAGAAAGACTGAAAACAAAAAAAAGGTTGATAGAAAAGAAATTTTGAGGTCTCAAACTTATTTGAACCACACATATGGAACAAAGGAGACACACACACACTATATACAAGATAAAATGTACATTTCAATGAAAACAGTTTCATACAAGGGTTTGAAGTTGTGACAGAATAAAGAAGGGAAATAAATGACTCTGAGAGGGAAATCTAGTAAGCTCCATAATAAGATCTTCCACACACTGTTAGACATAATTAATGACCTAAAAATTAACATATAACTACATAAATGCATGGAAGCTATGCTAAAAATCAAGGATAAAATACTATCATGAGATAAAATAATCTTAAAGACACAATAATGCACAATAAATAGGTTACAAGAAGGTAAAAACAATCGCTTTATTTATCCAAGAGTTGAAATGATTAAAAAAGATCATTCATGACCCCTGGTCTTCCACTCAAAATGTTAAATTACTCTATAATGATAAATGCAAATTAAGATATGTATTTTACAATTAATTCCATGTATTTTGATAGAGAGTGAGGGAGAGAAAAAGAGGAAAATAGACCAGACATGTAAGTCGAAGCTCGAGATATAGAGAAGCATTTGAATGTTGCATGTCTCATCTGTCCTACTCCATAAATGGATGATATTTCTTGAAATGGGAGGATTATACATGTAAAAGAGTAATTTATTCCCAAAATAGGAAATCACATGCTTATAAAGTAATTGTGCATGCCCAAAAATAGATTATCACTTAGAAAATAGAAGAATGGTGTCTCTTGTATGATCCTACTATTTTTATTAGTTTTTGCATGATCTCGATATATTTTCTTACACAAAAACTACTACTCTTAGCTTATAAATGATAAAAATTAAAAATTTTGTGTGATATTACCAATTTAAACCCTTGTATGCTATAAATTTGCATCTCGATAAAATAAAATAGCTAAAATTATCTTTTTGGAAGTTTTCTAGGTTTTTGGTGGCGCCTATTATTGAATTGTGGAACAAGTGGAATGAGGGAATAGATCCCTCTATCCTCTAAAACCCCTCCTTTACCTATTAATGTGGAGGTATGGAGATGGTAGGGTTTCAGGAACAAGAAGAACCATGACATTGTTCCTCATGTTCTCAAAGTGGCTGATTTATCGATCACATTTTAGGAGTCACTCATGGTGAGATTTTAGGGACAGGTAGAACTATGTCATTCTTCCTTGTGTTCTCAAAGTGGACAATTTATCTGATCACTACTTTATTTTTCAATTTTTGGTGTAGTCGATGTTTTGGGGAGCCATTAGAATGTTAGAAATATCCCGAGTGTGTCGGGAAGAGCTAACTTATCCAATGTTTCCAATCGGGGAACTCATGGAACACTTGAATAGTTGAAGTTGGGCCATATTTTTCCAATTTAACTAATGCTTATGGAGATGGCAGGGAATAGGGTCATCGACAAAACTTGGGAATTATTCCCAATGTTCTACAAAATGTTGATATATTTGAATTCATTTGCAATGTAGCCCAAGAATTAATTTGGGGAACTTAGGGAACAATGGAACTATTCCCTTAGTTCCTTAAAAGGTTTACTTTTCCCAAAATTTCCCAAAATTTCCCAAATTTTACTGAATTTTACCTAGTTTTCACCAACTTCTTGATAATAATAACATTTAGAAAGAAGGAGAGCAATGTTTGAAACACTAAAAATTTCCCATTAATAATGAAATTTTTAAAGTTTTACTGATCCATGACAACACCGTGACTTGTAAAAACACCCAAAATAGCATGGGGCTGGTTTTTATAACAATCACATGGGTTGGCAAAGGTTAATACTCTATAGCACATTCAAATATATGCAACAAACTATATACACCTATTTTTTTATGATTTCTATTTTCATACATGTTACTAAATATTTATCTTCCAAGTTAGAGATCACTAATGCATCTATTTCTAAGAATGGGTGCCTTAAGAGGATCATTCTAGGATAGGGGTATGGTTATTCACATAACATATTGAGTTGGGGATGATACATGGAAATATAATGGATTTTTTGTCTTAGTTATCCACTTCTTCTTCTACAATCTTATTACTTGGCTTTGTATCCTTCCAAAAATTTTCTTCCACCATGACCATATTTATTGTTTCCTTGCATTACCTTTTCTCTCCATGACACATTTCACACATGCCTTATCATCTACTCTCCCTAGTTGATGCCATCACCCGTGGGTGACTACAACAACAAATTTTCAAATTCCTAACCAATGCCTTCAGCCATGGGTGATGACGTTGATATAAATAACCAAACAAACATTTCACACAAAAAGGAGTTAGTACAAATACCTAAAGGAACTCACCATTAGCTCTAATATTTTTCTTTAACTTGCATCTGCTCACTCATCTCTTGGATTTCTTGCATGTTGGCTCTTGGATTGGATCTCTTTCTTATTGGATTGGTTTTATTGCATTATTGGGTCACCTATAGTGAGTTAGGACTATATGTTTTCCCCTTATCAACCAAGATTTTTTTCTCTCTTGGTGTATTATCCTTTGGGAAATATATGCATCAACAACCAACCCCTAACAAGTAAGTGTTATAAATCAACTTGTCATTTTGTATAGAGTAGTCTCCTATCTTTTCTTGTACTTTATGTTAGCTTAGTATTTTATGCACATGATAGGTTAGAATATTTTATTTATATATTTATTTTGTGTTACATGCTTTACTTTAGTTAGCATATATTTTACATGTTCATTTTGTTCTTAATCACCCCCATAGTGTTGATACCTTAATAGGGTTACTTCCCTTTGTGTATGTGATCTCAACGGTCCCTATAACCCTTTTGAATTCTATCTATTGTGTTACAGTCATGGTGTGTCTCTAACTCATTTCCTCAATAATCTAGTTGAATGGATGATGAGAGTGCATGTTGTCTAGACACATTTTTACCTATCATACATCCTTGGTGAGCCAAGCATGAATATTTATTTTATACCTTCGATCGATCAAAACTTGTTAAAAGTATCCATTTTTATTTTTACCTTGTCCTTAAAAATATATAAAAACCCTAAAAATCAATTTCCCCAGACACCATCATCCCCTGTGTCAATTATGTGTAGAGCCAATCTGTTTTTTCTATAAAAATTTCATTACATACACCATCGTCCCATGTTTCAATTTTGTGCGGGGGTCGATCCGTCTATTCTGTCCAAATTCCATCATAGACACATTTAACCCTTGAGTAACCATTTTTTAGGTCCAATTTCATCGGTGGCCTATATTTCCTAGATTTTACTTGGGCTATATTGTCACTCCATGGATTATCTACGTTTGGGGATCTCTAATACGATGTGTGGTCATTTTTCAAACCAATCATCCAAAGTCTAGTTTTCCTTTCTACTCACATTGTTGTGTGGTAGGCTCCAATAGAAAGAAGTAGAACACCTGTAATAATAACATCTTAGGGTATGAATAGGAAGAGATTCAAATTGCTGATATATTTGAGTTTCCACCTAGGATCCAAAATTTCTTTGACAAGTTCCCTCAATACAAGGGGGAACCCAAGTCGGTAATCCACAAGCACCTTTTTAACTTTGTATCTAAGGAAATTGACAATAGGGTACATAGAGGGAAAGATAATATAGAAGGATCATCTAAGAATGCCTCTAGTTATGATCCTATTAATCGCATCCTTTAGATCATAGAAAAATGAGCCAACAACAAACTTCTACTACAGGTCAACTTTTGCAAATGTAAACTAACATGGTTTAATTGGTTAACCATCCCAAACCAAGATCTAGGGGTGCACTTCCCCCTACCTTACCTAATTAACCTAATGGCACACCTATGGCCTAGCCTCTTATTCATTTTTTTTTTTGTGGGAATTCCAACAAGACCCTCTCATTACCTATATTGCTAGCATGGATATTAGAGGCATTTCTCTTTCCATTTCTTATGATGGATTAACCGATATCACTCTACACATTAAATATTTTGGTAATATTTATAAAGAATGGATTAAAGTCAACTCTTATGCTACCAATAATATTTTATTTAATACCCTTACTAGGATTTCCATAGATTGGTATCATAATTTAATTCTTAACTCCATAGTGGAGCTAAAATATTTGTCAACACACCTAGTCAATGAGTTATGATATCATGATTTTCACAAGAATAATATCAATGATTTCATTAATTGTAAAAAAATGAGAACTAGTTAGTGTAATCATTTATCAAATATTGCAAAAAAATTTCTACTTGTCATGCAAAGGTACAACATTTAAATTTCATGTTTTCAAGCATGAAAACAGACCTCAGTGTCAAATTTTTTTATTATAAAACTTTTTGAGCACTCTTCCAAAATAGTTCACCCTTTGTGTCATGAATATCCCAATCCTTTTAGTATAACCTTATGTGTTGTAATAACCTTGCCCATGTTTTGGAAAAAATGGAAACAAACTCATGAGATTTTTCTGAGACAGTGCCCCTCGAAGTGGATTTTTCAGTGGACTTAGGAATGACTAGTTTTAACCTTTTTAAGGACGCTAAAAATCCTCTAGAGTTGAGTTGAAAGAAAAAAAAATTCAAGGAGAGGTTTTAATAAGAAAATAATTTTTTCCAAGTGATTTAGGAAATATGTGGATATGTAGGAGAAATTTCAACAAAAGAGGGTTTTGAGGGCATAGGAGCTTACACTATAAAAATCTCGTGAGCTTCAAAAGATGATTTTAGGATCTCCAAAATGAGTTGGAGGTCAAACAAGATATAAATTTAAATATAATTAAATTCCCTTCATGATGGTATTTTCATATTTATCACAAGACCAAGGTGCTTCTCTCCAATAAAAAAATAGTAGGAACACCTTGTGATCTTGAGAAAAAGGGATATTTTAGGGTGTTTCAAGAATAATTATATCATGAAACCCATCCCATTATTATAAAACTTCTAGTTTCATTCAAAATCATATAAAGAAGTACCCAAAAAGACCCCTTAGAGCTCTGACAACTTTGTTTTCAATATATTTCTGAAGGACACTCTCGCAGTTAGAAAAATTTTCGAGTGCCACGTGGCAACATGAGGTTGAGGCACACTTTTGTGTCCCCTTTTCCCATTTCAAATTGAAAAATGAGGACATAAACCTTTGACCTCTTAGACCTACCACATGACCCTGGAAGGCCTCCATAAGCACCTTATGGTAATTTACTTATGCCTGCCTTGTGCACCGCATGCCTGCCACTTGTCACCATGAGGTTGAGAATTTTTTTATGTCCCCTTATTCCATTTTTAAGGGGATAAGGGGATAAAAAACTTATACCCCCACCTTTCTCCTATTTGGTTCCTCACATGACCAAAAGTCAGCCCTGTGTGGTAAAAATAAGCTCCTCCATCTCTCTCTCCTTCGTCGGTGCATGCTTGTCACTTTTATAAATAGGCTAGGGCATACATTTCTATCCCCTTCATACCTTTCGAAGGGGAAAAAGGGGACAGAAAAATTCCCCCACCAAAGGCATAAAACCAAGGAGATAGTGCATTTTTCATCTTCCCCCATTTTGCTCAAAATCTACTAGAACTCGGAAAAAAATTTCCAGAATCTTTCACCTCCATTGTTTCTCTTCCATTCATCCCTCCATGTTTCCATGATTGTAGTGAATATATTTTCATTTAAAAAATTAAAATATCCATATGCATTTTCTCACCTGAATGACTTTGTACCTGAGAAAATAAAAATTTCATATCTCAAAACCGTGCATACAGATTGAGGTGGGGTTTTTAAATTATTCATCATTTCCAGGTGCCTTAAAGACACAAGTGATTAAAATGAAATACATATTCTAGATTTTTACAATGAAAAAACCCCAACTTTATGCCCTAGTTTCATATTCTTTTATTTTTTGACATTCTAGTCATCAAATTGAGCTGAAAAATTTGTATGTGAGGAGTAGAGAAACCTAACCCACTTAAGGTGGTTTTATCACGATCCCGAGGCATATAAGGGAAAATTCCAAAAATATAAATTACTTATATGATAAATTACTATAAATATTAAACTCTTGAGGAAGGCATATTTTTTCAAGGCAATGTTCTCAAGAAAAAACCAAGGCAATAAAAGAGGTGGTTGAAAGTCAAGAAGGGGAAAAAGTCATTTTTAAAAAAAAATAGAAAGTCTTCATTTTGAGTGCTTTAAGTTTTATTTATTTATATTTCCATTCATCTCTCTGCTTTTCAACATATTCACAAGGTTGACGACAATTGTATAGCTTAAACGAGGAAATTCATCCTTCACGGGGATCCCGAGGCATCACTTTGGTCACAATGGTGTATATGGGTGAAGTAGAACACCATGCAAAACAAAATAGTGGAAAATGAGAGGCATCATGCAGTCTAAATGGCTATTCAAGAAGGTTTAAGAACTACAAAGATCATTATTTTAAATCTTCAATCATATTGAATGAGTCTTCCCTCCCAAAGTGAGTAAGTTGAGTAAGCGTGATGAATTGTTCAAAGTGATCCAAAATGGTTAAAACTCGATGGGCTAAGTGAATGAGTTGAGTTGAGTTTATCAAGAGAAGAAAGGTCCATCAAGTGAGAGTATTTCATTATATAATACTTAGGTGTTCAAGTATGTCTCCTCGAAGGTCAGAGATTCCCCATGGTAATAAATAATTGATCCCATAATGAGCTCTTGAAAAGATTCCGGTGATGGGATTCATGTCAACACCCAATCAAACATTCCCATGGATCTACGAAATGATTAAAAGTGAGCCAAGGAAAACACAATAGGTTATCATGCCAAGTATCAAAGAAATCTTAGAGACATGGAAGCCCAAATGAAGAAAGAAAGCTCAGACAACATCCCACTTCTTCAGTGGGACCTCTAGTACTAATTATGTTAAATTTGTTAGGCCTAAGGTTGAAAATCATGTCAAAGACATGACTCCATCAAACTATGAGTTGACTTTTATCTCAATGGGAAAATTCTTGCACAAATATGATTCCCACGTGTTAAAGGAATCCTATTCATGTGTACTCACCCATAACAAATAATATAAGAAAACAATTGTACAATTAGAGAAATAAGTAAAAGCTCTTAGTTCCTATATTCAACCCTTCTCGAGACCTGAATCAACATTTTCCTTTCTAATCAGATACATTCTTCCAATCAATAGTGTTGATCATGAAGCAATCAAGAAAGCACAAGGATACATGATGTATGGGAAGGCCAATGATAAATGTATTGATAAAATCATTTAGTAAGGAAAGACATTATTTCCAAAAGTCATATCTCTCATTAAATATGTTTTTACAACACTGTCATAAGTGAACAAAGTAAAGGAGGAGTTTGAAAAAGTGGTCAATCATTTGGATGAAATTTTCCCACTAGTTTCCAAGATGATTTAGTTTGACTCTCAAACCCTTGTGAGTAAGAATGTGTTTGCATCATCTGTTGAGAACTTATGTCAAGTTTGGATCCATGTCATGGATGTGAGATATGAAATTCTCAAGAATTCCATGTTTGAATTGGAATCTTGTGGGAAATATGATTTCAAGATATTGAATGATGTCTACCATTGTGTTCGGATACTTGTGTTTCCTCTACTCATTGATGAATCATCATCAGAAGAGCTCACCATTTCATTCTAGCAGCTAGTCAGAAAAGAGGCATGTGACTTTATTTATTTCAATGAAGACAATTTAGAGTCCCTGACCAACATCAGAATTTGTATTATTTTAATTTCAATAGATCATGAAATATGGCTCATCACTATAAGAAGATCAGTGATGTTCCCAAAACATGGATTGAGGTGTTGGGCTGCGTGTGCATTTTGGAGGTGGACATGTTGATGGATGAGATAACTCAATACACCAAATAATTCAAGAAACAAGAGTGGGAAGCATGAACCAACAAGTTTTTTCTTCATTATAAATATCAAATTCTTCCTCTTTCTTCTCTCCCTATTCTAATTCTTCATTATCCATAATCATTATATTTTTTTATTCGCTTAAGTGACATATTTTTAAATTATAAAAATATTTTCTCAAAATTATAAGAGAAATACTTAATTTGTCTTTTCTAATGGAAAATGAAAGGTCACAAGTGGAATAGGAACATGAAGATTCATGTGGGGGGAGATGAGAGGTCAATTCACATTGTTATAAATTGGGATGGCTTCTCCATTCCAAAGGATCCTAAAAAATTCTAGAATTTGATAGCATCTATGTTGTAGAAATTATGGATTGTTTTTTTGGACTTTTGTCATCAATGAACAAGAAATAAAATCTATATTTATTCCATTCTCCTTTTCCTATTTCCTTTTATTTCCCTCTTATGCACTTTGCAAGCATAGTGATCTAGAAAGATATTTGATAAATAATTCCAAGAATTTGTGTCAGTTTGTTCTTCTCAAAGTAGGTAAATTCATTTTTGCTTCCTCTATATTGAATGATGAACTAATCTAGTTATGGGTGTGAACTCTACAATTGGACTACTCACAGTAATAAACTTCCTTTCCTAATTTATCTCATTCACCCTACATCAGTGTAATTTCCTCCCTTATACATGTTTTCCCTTATTTCTTAGTGTTTTCATTGTTAATTCCATTAATGGAAAAGTGTTTCATGATGTTTTGGAAGTCTCCATGAGGTTCTGTTAGTGTCAAACATGAAGGTTGATTGGTAGTGTCATGTTTTTAAATATTCGATAGTGTTTTACAACATGACTCAAAGTGTGTATGGTAATAGTTTGATTCCTCTCATGTTGAGTATAATTTTTCATAAGGTCTGTCATGGTTAATATGAAGTGTCGAGAGATGTTTGAATGTATGCAAGACATAATACATGTTACTTTGGAGTCTACTTACTTGCTTCATAGTATGAATGTTTTCTTCGAAGTATGAATAGTTTACTTTAGATTGTGGAATGAATGCTTCATATTATTTCTAAAGGTTATGTTAATGTTATTGTGACATATGACGAAGGTCAAAAAGGTCAAAGAGATATATAAGAGGTGTTTATAGGTGTTTTCAAGATGGAATATAAATTACTTGGAGTGTGCTTGGATGATTTGGAGTTTTTCCAAAGTCTGTTTGCTTTAGAGTTTTTCAAGCTTTTGATGATGCAAGTATGTTGAAGTAGGAAAGTCGGTATAGGAAAGTGAGGTGTGTTATGATGTTGTAAAGTAGGTTTATAAGCTGTACAAGGTCAGGTTTAAAAATACAACGTAGGTACAAGGTCCTTTGGAAGCAAGTTATTAATGACAAGGCTAGTAAACACAGTAAAAGAGATTGGATGGAAATATTTGAGCATGGATATGCAAACGAAATATTTGTAAATGACAGATAAGGTTATTATTAAGGCATGGACCAAGTTTCAGATTTTTTTGTAAGTATAAGTGGGTTCGATATGTTTTCTCTTACTAATCTCAATAAAGTGAGAGTTTGTGTTCGAAGTTGATGTTATGATGATTTTTTAAGATTTATAACTTTTCATGGGACCATGATGCTTTTAGGGATGTTATTACATAGATTGAATAAGACATAACAAGTGGAATGAGGTAATTTGGATGTCAGAGCTTTATGAATGAAGTTTAAGAAGTCAAACAGGTCTAAAACCCTTGTTAAACCCTAACAAAAAAGTGATAGAGGAAATATGATTGGTATGATATAAAAATTAATTATGGAAGATAATGTGATGAATCATGAGTATAGATAATTCATATGTGCTCATTTTGACATGTGCTTCATGTTCAATTTGTTTTGGAAAGAGATAGAAAAACCCTAGTTTTTTGGATTTTTGTAGTTATAGGGGGTGTGATGAAGGTTTCAGAATGAGAAGTGAATTGTTCAAAATCCTTAAGAGATTTACTAGAAAGCCAAGAAATTTTTTAGTTAGGTATAGTGGAGAATTTTTGAGCTACGGGTGCTCAATGATGAACTACTAATTTTGGCCCGAAGGGCTAAAATGCTAGTCTTGTGCTTTAGAGTAAGCTTGATCATTTTTATTAATGGAGTTGATATTAAATTAATCCATGATCTCACAATATTTATTATTTAATTATCCTAATTAAGATAATTCCTACCGCACCACCTCACCTAAACACCTCACCTAGCCACCTCACCCCAAATCTATTCTTAGTATGTTGCCATAACTAACTAAGACCTACCTAAACCCTAAAAATCAAAGCCTACATCCCCTCTAACCACATTCCCGCATAAAAATGGTAACTCCCGCTCTTTCCCGGAGGAATAGAAAGATCTAGAAAAAATCATTGCCATGATCTTCCATTTTTAGTAAACCTAGGAAATCCCACCCTAACCAACGTCGGTTACCCTTAACCGATGTTGAGTCAACCCGGAACCATCGTCGGTCACTTTTATTCCCTTTGGTAACCTTATTTTGAGGTTGGCACATTCTGAAGAAAAAAGGAAGGAGACCAGAGCTGCATGCAAGTGAAACAAGCATCCTTTTACACATCTAGCCATCCAGAGCCATCACCAACATCAATCAGAGAGCCATTGTATTCACGGGAGCACTGGGAAAGCACCACTATAGGACCATACACATATCCTCCGATCAACCACCTCCACCACTCAGCCATCAGACCATCAACATAGTAAGTATGGCCCTAATTAGTATAGTTTAGTTTAGTTAAGTAATCTCTATTACTCCTGTTATTAATCTATTCTTTGCATGCTTATCGCCCCATCACCCACTTGCTTGTGAACCTAAAGATCCCTTCACTCACATCACCAAATCACCTATTCTCACCTGTTGTATATTTTTGAGCATACCTAAGACCTCCACAAACCCCCATTCACTCACCCAAACTTTATTCGACCTCAGATCACCCATACCATTTTACCTATTTTGAGTTCCTTTCACCCCGACCATACCGATGCCGGTTACCCATAACCGTATTGTCGGTTCTACTAAAACGGCATCGGTCATTTTCAGCTGACATCGGTCTCTATGTTTTACACCTTGACCAAGACCAAACCAACAACCACCTACCAGTTAACCAATAACCCAGAACCATTTACCTGACCTCTAGATTTGATCTTAACCTAGCCTATTAGATTAGATTAGATTTTTCTTATTGTGTTTATATGAGATGCCTAAATCATATTGACTACAATAGGACAATATTTACCTTATTTCTCACATTAATTTGTTTAAAACAATGGATTGACAACCTTCTAGGGAGTATCACACTTCCCGGATCTGGCATACGCTAGGAATTCCACTGCATATGTTGTTTAACTTTATATCTTGTGGTCTTTTTCTATTATAGGTAGTTCCTCCTAGCCAAAAGGAAGCTCTCACGATCAACTGTGGATCGAGAAGTCAACACACACGCAACAACCTTCAACCAATTTCAACAGGTATTCCTCCTTGACCTTTACCCTTATCTATTTCATCACATTCCGAGAAATGCTCTAAGAATCAGGTGAAACATTTTGGCATGTAGTGGGACCCATTTGAGGTTCCTTACATTTCTTCATTCCTAGGTAAAAGTTACATGTTTTTTTCCTTTCCGAAAGGTTCTCACATTAAATTTCTCCCTAGAATCTTCTCTTCTTTCTATTGTCTCAAAGTAATCATGTTTTGGTGCTATAAAAGAACTCTTCTTCTCTTTCATTTGTACTGCATTAGTGAAAGATCATATTCTCTCTTGTTCATATTTTGTGTCATCGAATTTAATATTTCGATTTGGGCTTAAAATTAACGGCATTTCATTCTTGTATGCTGCATTAGTGCACATTAAATGAGGGCAACCTATATGCTGGAAGTCATGCCCAACTGATGGTTGACAAAAGAATCATCGTAGAAATCACATTTCTCTCTCTCTCTCGAGTCTTACCAAACTGCACAAATTCAAATTAACACATCTTTCTTAAACAACATCTTACCCGGGAACACCTATCAGTGATCACATGATCCGGTTGGTAGGTACTCCCCAACTCATTTCCTCTGTCGAGTCATCATCTTAGAGGATGGCCCACCCCCACCATAACATACCTAAAACCTCTCCTTTTAGATATCCTTCTTCGTAGGATGCCTTCCCAACCAAAAAAATTTTGTTCTAAATACACACAGTTAGTCCTAAATAGTGTAAGCTGAACAAACATAATAGAAAGAGCACTTTTAGGATCATATTTTTCTTAGTGTTTCTACTTGGCTTGCATTTTGAGGTGAGAGGACATGTTCTTCATCTTTTTATTTCTCCTTGCATGCTCCTCATCATAGTTGGTGTAGTCCAACTTTGTCTGAGTGTGCCTGGACCCCATTTTTATCATTCTCAGAGTTTTGGGTTTGATTCCACACTTGATTTTAAATCACAACCACATTTTCTTCATCTCTATTTCAATTTCATAATAATGGGTGTTGTCCAGTGACCATTGATGGTTACCCTCTGACCATCACCAATTTTATCCAACCGACGGTTTATTATTCTTTTGGATAACCTACCCAAAAGGACACCTGCTTCATCTTTTTTTGTTCAGAGTCTCTGTAACTCTCAAGTATCTTCTTTGTTATGATAAAATCCATCCTACAACTTATCTACCTGGTAGATTATTAGTCTTTTTCCTTGTTTGGAAAATTGTTCTTTTCTCACAGTGACTGACCGTGGTTACCTCTGACCGACATTAGTTTTCCCTAACCGGTGTCGGTTATCCTATGTTGTTTTTCTAGTTGACATATTGACCCAATCCACCTACCACTATCTATTTTTCCTATTTTGTTGTGTTTTTGTGTCATTTACTAGAAAGAAGTCCTACCAAATCAGCACTTGTTCACATGGTGCTGACTCGTAGTCAAGAAAATGCCCTCATATTCCATGCTAGCCTTCAACCACTCCCACCTAGTCCTTCACCACCTTCCATTCTATCACCCATGGATCCTACCCAACCTATCACCATCGCCACAGGTGATGAGGAGTTCACACAACTCCTTGATCAAAACCCTACCACCTTACAGTTCTACCTTTCCCACTCATCCACTCGAGATGCCTCGAGTTAGTTGATATATGACATGCCCATATCTATCCCCCGACACTTGCTCCTACTTCTACATCAGCCCCTTCTAGCTCCGCGCTACCCACACCTACCTTTCCCTAGTCATTTCATAGCTAGGCCCTATACCTGTTATGACCGCCACATCTGCCACATCTATTGCACCCGCAACATCCACTATACCTTTGTCAACCATCCAGAACATAGCCTCATTTGTGCCTATTGTCTCACATATACCCATAGCAACACAACCACCCCGATGTGGTAACCCCTACCCCATTTCAAAACATTTCATTTCTATTCCACAGTCCTTAGCCCCCATCACTACTAGAGTCACCTCGACCCTTCCACCTCCATATACGTACTATCAATAGCCTCCCGTTTCATCTATCATTCATTCTAGGTATGTGCCCCTATCTCACTCCCTCATTCTCAACCTACCTATTCAACATCACCATATACTGGAATGCCACCTCCATCATATGTCCAACACCAACCCTCTTACGCTATAGGAGGTACCCATCCATCACCACCTACCAATGACCTCATCAAGTTAATGATGGACAAGATGCAGACACTGGAGGCATCGGTTTCTAGCTCACGTAATTCTCTCACTTACGATGAAATTTGTAATGAGCCCATCCACCCATCCATTCCTATTCATCCATATCCCGTACATTGGGAAATGCCTAAATTTAACCACTTCAATAACAAAGAGGACCCACAACAACATTTGTGGTCTTTCAAACATGGGTGTTATCTGATCGCCCATGATGACTTTGCTTTTGAGGACCTTTCCCATGTCTCTGACCGGCCCGCATTAGACTGGTATAGTGGATTACCTAGACATTCTATCTACTCATTTAATTAGGTAGCCCAAGCCTTCTTGGATCACTTCTCGATTAACATCGTTAAGAAGGTTACCATGACCGATCTCTACTCTACGTGTCAATATGATGATGAGTCTATCACAGATTTTGTCACTCGTTGGCGTAGCCTGATCAATCAACTCACATTCCAATTACCACAAACCAAACTCATAGAGCTCTTCACTCGGGCTTGTGCTAGACATATTTCACCGACCCTGCAAGTGCAGACTTTTTGAACCTTCGATGAGGCATTCACCATGGCACAAAAACTAGAGATTAGGCCATCAAAGAAAAGAAAATCCAACTATGAAATAAGAACATGGACATTTAAGTCAAATGATACCTCTTCTTCTTCAAAACCACAAAATAATTATTCAAAATCCAAGGGAACCGCTAACATGGTGGTACTCAAGGCTGGCCCAACTCATCCATCAAATCAAGCTAAGCCCTCATCTAATCTTTCCCCTGTCCTATACTTTTCAATTCAGACATGAGAACAATGGAAATACACCCCAATTGGGGAGCCTTATTCTTTGTTTTAGAAAATCTCATTAAAGTTGGGGCCATCACCCTTCCTCCTATAAAACCACACATTGGTTTTGATCTGCTCACCCCACACCTGCGTGGTACAAAGAGCATGACTTCTGCAACTATCATTGGGTAAAAGGTCATAGTGATGGAAATTACATCACTTTCAAGAACATTGTCTAGGAAATGCTCGAGAATGGTGAGTTAGTCTTGGATAATCCGAATGCACCTGCCAACCAAAACCTACACATTTTCAAGAAACCATTTCCTAATCATGCCCCTTCTTCTGACCAAACTGGGGAGACCTCAACTAATGATAGTAATACCTACGAGGTCCATGCTATTTTCAGTGATGCACCAGTTGCTTCCCAATTGCCTCATATTCCTTCCATAGAGGAAATCCTAGCCCAAGCTCCCCTACCTACACATGAACCCATTTCACCTATTCCTCCACCCATAGAGGAACACCCTCCATCTCCTCCTCACTTGTGAAAGAGCCTTTATAACATCGAGACCACTTTGCTTTGGCTTCACCTAGAGAGCCATCACTCCAACCTACTCTCACCAACCCATGGGAGACACTTGTTCATCTTCTCCACCCACAAAGGAGCACCCATCATCTCCTCCACCTATTAAAGATCTAGTAGAAATGTTGTTACCTATAGGTGACCATTCTCCATCAACCACCCAAGATCTCGTTGATCTGCTTTTGGCTCTCTTACCCATAGAGTCCGAGGCTAGCCATTTCCTGGTATCTCAAACACATTTTATGGGGATTTCCACTCGGTCCACGTCGGCTCCACTTACAATAGTACCATTCTCATGCTTGGTTGATCACCTAGACTATGTTGATAGAGCCTTAGTTTGGGGGCATCTTCTACTTCTGTCTCAACACAAATGTAGTTGTCACTCATTGACACCTCCACTATCTATCCAAAAGTGTTTTGGCCAACCAAACCAAACACAACCACAACTATCACAAAATCTCCCATGACACCACTCATGGCTCAACTTACGCCTCTACCCATAACCCAACCTATGTCTACACCCAAACCCACACCAATATCATCTCCCTTGCCTAAACCTATCACTACCTTAGGGGTCATACCAACTACTAGCCTTACTCACCCACCCATCAAATTAGATTTGGCTACATCTTCCAAAACTAACACCAAACTTAACCTGACCCCTAAAATGAAGATCCAATCTCCTAAATCTCATGTCCCAACCTCGCCAACCACACCCTTATCACCTTCACCCCTCCATCCATCCTAGGACCTCACCCTTCGACCCTGGCCAAGCCACCTCCATCTACTGGTAAACCAAGAATGTAGGAACCTGCTTCCTCATTATGAACTCTTAATATACCCAAGTGACCCACACAACCTCCACCCTCACCCGTAACCTTCTTACCACCCATACCTCCAATACCATCAATAACTTCTTCACTACCCATGACACTTCCTTCTCTTTCACTCATGCCCCCTACCCAACCCACACCACCTACCTCCACAACACCTCGGTTACCCCCATGGGTAACCCACCCTCTTCCACCATCTGATTTTCCCTCCACCTCTTGTGTGCCCACATCACCTTTACCCAAAAAGGTGCAATCTAAAGCTAAAAATCCGCTACCCTCCAGTAGGGTAGCTAAACTAACCACACCTTCTATTGCCAGTTCATCTACCTTTCCCCTAGCCAAACAGACACGACCAACACCTAAGACAACATCACACACCAAACCAATAGCCCAACCTACTCCCCCTCTTGTAAAGACTCTTCCTCCACAATCAGCCACACCTTTACCCAAACCCACATTCACTTCCCATTGTGATCCACTAGCAGGGTCCTACGCCAACATCTTGACCAACCTCCTAGAAACCTTTGTCATCACTTTTCCACCTCTTAGACCTTATGACCCACTCAAACCCAAACCAAAAGGGTTTGATGACACCAAAATTTTTGCTTACCATCATGTCTAGGACATGATGTTGAAAACTGTAAGGCTTTAAAAGCAGCCCTCATCCAATTATGTCCTTCTGAATTGAACCTTGATGATGATGACCTCCTTGATGAGGACCCTATCCGACCTCCACCCATTTCCTCACATATTCTCCCTGCACCTACACCACAACCTACATCTCCACCCCCACAACCTTTCTATCCACCCCAAAATTTGAAATCAACATGGTTCGATATTAGAGAACTCACCAAACCTCCACCCAAATGTTTGTGTGCCCAACTCATTTCACAAGGTTCCTTCCCACCTCTTGGCTTCTTCCCTTCTTGTCATTACACCTTTCATGGCTCACCTACTTCATCTACCTCCCCACCTCAAATCAACATGATCCACATTGCTACCCGTGCTTAAAAGGACAAAGGCAAGGAAAAGGAAACTAACCTACCAACCAACCCTATACCCAACATACCCTCTGCACCCACACCTAAAGTCACTATCATGGCCCCACATACCCTATTTCCAATGGGGTTACACATCATGCATGATGCTCAAACAATTACACCAATCCTCCCTCAAAATGTCCCTATATGACCTCATCCAAACCTTTGAGTCCCATCGCCAAGCTCTCATGGAGGTTCTTTAGTCTATTGAGGTTTTACCCAATGACCCTACACCCGTAGCCTCCATTATTACACCTCATCATGTAGCCTCTCTCACCAAATTACCACCTTCTTCTACATCTCCACCTACTCACCAAGTAGCCACCCTCAGCTTCTTAGATGAAGAGATCGCACCACACCAAACCGATGACCCTGATCCTACCCTTTTCATCTCCATCCATATGATAATATATGTGTATGATGTGTTATGATAGATGGGGGCACTAGCATTAACATCATCTTCCCATGCATTCGACCAAATGTGCATACCCAAAATTACATGCATAAACATCCCGTCATGTTGTGTTCATTTAATGACACTATCACTTCTACACTTGGCACCATCATCCTCCATGTTTGCGTGGGCCCCCATACTATTCTAGAGTTATTTTACATCTTGGAGGGGAGTTTCAATATAAACATTGTTGCTTGGTAGACCTTGGATTCATGTCATGGGTTGTGTTCCTTCCACTTTGCATCATTGTGTAAAGTTTGAGCATGAAGGACACACCTATACCATTTTAGCTGACCCATCACCTTTCAAGACCTGTGCAACATGCTTTACCGACCCAATGACATGCTTATACCCATTAAGGCATCTACCTCCATGACCACTTCCTCTTCACCCACACCTCCACTCACCAGTGCCACCACTACCTCAACCACACCTAAATCCTCCATTCCTACCACTGCCACAACCTCCATGACCGACTGTTAGCCTCCCAATCAGCTGGCTCCACCTCCGATCCAACCTCTAACACATCATCTATCCCAGCTACCCGCATATCGACCACCGATCCCTTGGAAGGAATTTTTCAATGCCTCACTCTGGGGGAGTATCACCTATATAATGTCAACACATTCCTTACTCCACAAGAGTATGGAAGCCTTTCGCCAACACCCTCACTATGATCACCACATAGGAGAGTGTCTCCTTTATGGTCCTCCCCACCTTCACACCAATCTCACCTATGGGGGACTTGATACTTCCACTTATACACCTGAACCACCATCACAAACCCATCCCTTTTTTGCCGACCTCTAGTCACTCACCAACCGCTGCTTCACCCACACCTTCCTGCACCGATGTGTGTGGAAAGGTTTTGTTTTGGATTTTATGAGCAAGGCCATCACATTGTTATTCCATGTACTACCCTGTAAACATAATGACCGTAGTGGTATCGGCTTTGTCTGAACTACCTACTAAGAAGGCTCGCATTGAACTCATTGAGGATATCAACCTTCTCCACCTTCTTCACCTACTCCACCTTCTTCACCTTCTTCACCACCTTCACCGATAGAGTCGATGGATCCAGAATCCATTCCTCCTAACTTTTTTTTCATAAACACCATTTCCTTGGGGCCTCTGACTTATCAATGTGATGGGAAGCTCCCTCTTCTCTCCCATTCCTGTATCCTGACATGATCGATGATGATATGCCTTTAATTAACATTGTTCAATGTCAAGATGATGAATCTATACTCACCTACCTGGGTGCAGAAGACTCTTATATTCACTGGTCATTTCCATCTGAGACACAAACCATGTTGAATGAATCGACTATCAAAGTCAACATTCATACTCAGGATGACCCGCATATTCTAAAGATTGGCCAATCTTTTAGATATCTTGAACAAGAAGCTATCACTTATTTTCTCAAACATCATAACCATGCTTTCACTTGGTCTTATGCTAACATGCCTGGTATTGAACCCACCATAGTGGTCCACAATATCATAACCATTCCCGATGCCAAACTGTAAAAAAAAAGCTTGAGGAAAATGCACCCTGCATTGCTCTTTTGGTCAAAGAATAACTTTAGTGCCTTCTTTTTGTTTCCTTCATATTACCCATTGATTATCCCCAATGGATTTCTAACATTGTCCCTATTACTAAGGTGACAGGGGGTCTTCACATTTACACAAATTTCCATGACCTCAACCTAGCTTGCCCAAAAGATGACTTTCCTCTACCCTAGTATAAACCAGTTGGTTGACCTTACTGCTGGTCATGAGATGCTATCACTCATGGATGGCTTCTCGGGTTATAACCAAATCTTTCTTTCCCTAGAGGATCAACACAAAACTACATTCATCACCCCTTGGGGAATTTCGCTATCGAGTCATGCCTTTTGGCCTTAAAAACATTGGTGCCACATATCAATGGGCTATGACTTACATCTTCCATGACATCATGCACCATATATTGGAAGATTATGTAGATGATCTCCTTGCCAAATCTAAACACCACTCTGAGCACCTCGCCATCCTAAAAACCATCTTTGACCACCTCATTAAGTATTGTGTTTGCCTTCAGCCCAAGAAGTGTGTCTTCGCGGTTCTCTGAGAAAGCTCCTGGGATTTATCATTTCCTTACGTGGTATAGAGGTTGACCTACTAAATTCAATTACATTCTTAAAATTCCTCCACCCACTAATTTGTGGAAACTCCGTAGCTTACAAGGTAAGTTTATCTATTCACCATTTCATTTCACAACTTTCGATCGATGTCAGCCATTTCATCATCTTCTCAAAAAGATGTCTCCTTCAAATGGGATGATGACTACCATAAAGCTTTTGAGGCCTTAAAACAATACCTTCTCCAACCACCCGTACTCATTCCACCTAAAGATGATCAACCCTTCTACCTATACATCTCTGCTACCGATCACTCCTTAGGGGCCATGCTCACTCATCATGATGAACAACATAGGGAGCAAGTGGTTTATTACATAATTCATACTCTTCTAGACTATGAAACCCGATACACCCATGCCAAAAAAACTTTTCTTAGCCTTAGTTTTTGTTGCCACCAAACTCCCCATTACCTACTCAACCAAAAAACCTATGTTGTGACCAACACCGACCCCTTACACTTCATGTATGCCAAACCTTATCAAAACCAACGTGTTGCACACTGGCTCATGCTTCTGGCTGATTTGGACCTCAAATTCATTCATCAGAAATCTATCAAGGGCTAGGCCATTGCTGACCAGCTCGCTGATGCACCTCTTTTTAGAAACCAACCCTCTAACTTTGATTTCCCCGATGAATCCATTGCCACCCTTTCTTTAGATGATACCATTTACTAGATGACCTTATTCTTCGATGGCTCTAAATGTCAAGCATGGGGGGGAGTGTAGGAGTTATCCTCATTCCCTAGATGGTGAACCTATGCCACTATCCTTCAAGCTTGATTTTGAGTGTACTAACAACATTTCCGAATACGAAGCACTCGTATTAGGCCTTTAGACCACCCTTGCCTTAAATGTCAAATCGATTAACATCTTTGGTGACTCTCAACTGGTAGTAAACCAAGTTAATGGTATTTACCAATGCCATAATGAAGAGCTTCAAAAGTATAAAAATCATGTTGACACCCTCTTGACCTCCTTTGACCGGTATGAACTATAAACCATTCCATGTTCCACTAACAAATTTGTAGATACCATGGCCTGTCTTACTTCCCAGATACCCACTTCACCCTCTGATTCTAAAATCTTTGTCATAGTACAAAGGTTGCAATTACCTTCCCATTCACACCATGATGTCAACTTTGTTGGAACTCTTGAACATAACCCACCTGACCTTTGGTATAAGCAGCTTGCATGGATTACCTTTCCCTATCCATCTTACCTCCCGACCTCACTCGTAATGGACAATGCACCTTTCTCAAAAGGGCCTCTCATTATGTCATCATGGGTGGCCTCCTCTATAAGCGTGGCTTTGACGATATTCTCTTACGGTGCCTTACGAGTTTTGAAATTCCTATACCATTAAGGAAGTTCATGATGGCATATGTGGAGGTCACTTTAGTGGTCTTCATGGTTGCTAAGCGTATTCTTCACCTAGGCTATTACTAGCTGACCCTTAACCATGATTGTTTGTAACTACATTAAGCATTGTGTAAAATGCCAACAACATGCCAATCTTCATCATACACCTAGTCATGCCTTACAGGTCACCCATGACCTTTGGCCCTTCTCTCAATGGGGTTTGGATCTTGTCAGAGAGATCAATCCCCATTCTTCCCAGAGACATCAATGGATCATCACCACTACCGAATATTACACCAAATGGGTTGAAGCCATACCTCTCATCTCCATGAAAGCCGAGAAAATATGTGAGTTTATCAATCATCACATTATCTGTCACTTTGGCATTCCACATCACCTCATCACTGATAACGAAAACAATTCAAAAATAAAACCTTGCAAAAATTTATGACGCCTTTGGCATTCAGCTAATTTTCTCATCGCCTTATTACCCATAAACCAATGGCCAAGCCAAATCCACTAATAAAACCCTGAAAAAAATTCTCATGAAAGTAGTCAATCATACTGGGAAAGATTGGCATACCCACATTCCTTTTACCTTATGGGCCTATTGCACTAGAATTCACACTTAACTACTGCCACTCCCTTTTCTAGTCTATGCTACTGAGGTTGTCTTACCTCTCGAAGTCTAGATTCCATCTCTCTGCATTTCACTACAAGACATGCTCAACGATGATGACTTTCATCAAGATCGTTTAGCGTAACTTGAGTTATTAGATGAACGTCATCTTAATGCTCTTGACCATCTCCAAATCTACCAAAAATGTATAAAGTTTGCCTATGAAAAAATGTTCATGAAGAAACCTTCCAAGTTGGTGATCTCATCTTCAAGGAAAATCAACATGTAACCAAAGCATAAAAAAGTAAATGGGGAAAATTTGCTCCTAATTGGCTTGGACCATACATCGTGACTCATACCTATGGATTAGGTGCTTATCATTTATCGTCACTGATCATAAATCCGAAACTGAGCCCCTTAACGCCTTGCATCTCGACCATTCTACTATTGACTTTCAGTCCTACCTCACCTTCTCGCCTCTTTTCATGCTTGGTCCCTTGAGTTGCTATTCACTTCCCTCCTTCCACTATGCCATCCCAAATGACTAAACATGAATCATGTGCATACTTGTCACTCTTTTACCTTCTATTAAATATGTGTACCACGGCTCTACACATGGTATGATTCTCATGGATACTTTTCATCTTATTTCATATGAGATCCCATGGACGTTTCACCTTGCTTTCTGAACAAGAATCCAATTCTTCACCTTAGTCTTGTCCATGACTTAAAATCCCTCAAATAATTTCCACATGGGATTAAAATTCTTGAGTCGAACTTCCAATAAAAAAATATATTAAACTCCTTGATTCAAACTTCCAATAAAAAAATATGACTCCCTAAAAAGGACATCTTTCTCTCTACATCACTATTATAAATAGATCGCTCCCTCGAAGGACAACTATGTAAAGCCTACTACAAAAAAAAAAAAAAAATCGAAGCTTCCCACATTGATCAGCTTCACAAAGACCTCAAGGAGATAATTTCCTCATCCCATATAGACTTCCCACATCGATCAATATATTTCAAATACAAGTTAAAAGAAAAATCTTTTTCGTCATGGACTTTCTCATTGTGATCTTGGACCTCTTACCAAAAGGCATGATACCTCATACCATATAGCCTAACCATTTTTCACCTCCTTGCCCTTTGCACCTTCATTTCCTACCGCCTTAAGGGACATGCTGAAACTGTGACATTTGGTGATCATGTGACTATTATTTACCTTTAGAATAATCAATCATGCAATGTCTTTAGGGTCTTATGTTCACCATCCTACCTAAGGTATGGTCCAACCATTATGATCCTCCCAATGAGGTGGCTCTCTTGCCTCCTTTTATCTTTTAACTTATTCATTACGTATTGATAATCATATACAAGACCAGACCCTCGATGCTTATCTCTGGGAAATTTTCCTCTTTCACCATAATCAACTTAAAATAACCCATACCTATTTGTCCAAAATTCAACCATACCTAAAATACCTCGACTCAATCATGCCTATAACCTACCTACCCATTCTCATACCTCCTCGCATTTTTCCCAAGCTTATTGGGAGAACTACATCTTCCTAAGTTCCCTTTTCACCAAAATATGTAGGCAACACTCGAGGGCATGGGGCACTTGGAGGTTAGCTCGGACACTCTCTACCCTCACCAATTTTCCCTATTTTCCTACTCATATTATACCTGATTTTTCATTTTGTATATCAACAACTCGGAAGTAAGATCTCAACATACAATAAATAATACACATATCTACCACCCATGTTTCAAACATCATCATAACATTCACCAATTCATCATTTCATATTTCCACACACAATTTTTTTTTGGAAATCTACATAATCATGTATATCTACATTACCATTTGTTATATGTATCACTAATTATTGGTAATTAAAACCAAAACCTAACTCAATCCATGCGTATGACCTAACTCAATCCATGCCTAAACCAACCTGACTCAATCCATGCCTATGACCTAACTCAATCCATGCCTAAACTGACCTAACTCCATCCATGCCTAAACCAACCTAACTCCATCCATGCCTAAACCGACCTAACTCAATCCATACCTACATCCACCTAACTTGATCCATGCCTATGACCTGGTTCTATCATGCCTATACTACTTGGTTTCCATCACATATATAAATCATAATAGAAAACTATACACAACCATATATACATAATGTCATAACCACCATCATCTCTATAAATAAATCATCCACACAAGTGTATCCATATACATGACTCTCAAATATCTTTGGCACGTAGGCCGGTGTATATAACAAAATCTCAAAAATCTCATGCACATCCTCACTATCTTCAACACACAAAGCTGATATATGTGTCAACTATATGATGTTAAAAATAAAATAATCATACATAGAGCTCAATCATCTCCCCATCCGACATCCAAGCCTATCTCATCTGCTCTCCTCCCTAGCCCGGTGTCTGGATGACCTCTCTCTACCTTGCCCTAGTTTGGCATCTAATGGTCCTCTTGGTATCTAGATTTAATCTCCTTCACAACTTGAACAACATCATGAATCGCACAAGACACTCAAGGATAGATAGATTTTTTCATTTCATTTGTAGCCGAGGATCACACCTATCTACTTGTTGGCATTCAAGAATTAAGGGAGTGGATAGCACCTTCATAAGGATTTTGATCTAACCCTCACTATTTTAGGTTGTGCCTATCAACCAAGGCAAGAGAACTGTATTGCAGCCCCTATATGGTAAGGAGATGAAGATATCCTTGAGTCTAAAACAATAAAATTTTCCTAACTCCCACGTTGTCTATTTGATCTCCTTGTGCCATGTGTCGCCCTCCCATTGGGCGCGGGCCTTCGGGCAGAAATTTGATTTTGAGAAATTTTTGAAAAATGAAGGCAAAAATTTTTAAGTGACCTCCACCACTCGCTGCTCCATCTAACCAATCAAATCATGCCACGTAGGCACACTAGGAAAATGCGGGGCTGCGGAGCAAATTCTCCCTTCACCAAAAATTGAAAATTTGACAAGTTATAACATTTCTTCCAACCACACCCACCAATGAGAGCCTACCATGTCAGCATAAACTTTGCAATGATAAATTTGATGGGTAGAACATGCCCGTATGCCCGTCAAAATGAAAAAATGCAGGGGATGCTTCTGAAATCAAATTTTCTCACAAAGAAGATGGATTTTTTGGTTTTGAATCCAACGAAACATGATGTGGGGATGATTTAAGCTTGGGAGTGAGATTTCACCCTCATAAAAATGGAATTTGATCAAACACGGGTTTCTTTCACTCTTTGGCCAAGGAAAAATAACGCAGCCTGTGCAACATGAAAAACTAGGGCAAAAATAAAGGGGAAACTTGGATTTTGTTTAAAAAAGGGGTAGAATAACAACATTGAGGGAAGTTGAAAACATCCAACTAAAAAAATGAATTATAGATATTCATCTCGAGCCACAAGGATGTTTTGGAGTAAAAATGGAACATGGAGAATAAGAGTAAAGTGTGCAAACCCATAAATTGCACCAACATTGGCTCTTGCCGGGGATGGGAACTCCCAACGAGTGCCACAAGATCACAACGTAGACCAAGTGCCAAAAATCCATTGGGCAAGGAGTCAAAACATTCATAGCAGCCCAAAAACTAGAACTTTCACCAAAAATAGAGTGAGAAAACCACACCAACAATGGTTACCAAGGACAAAAGGGCAAACCACAAGCCAACAATAGCAAAAACAAGGAAAAGAAAAAACAAAAACAAGGGCTATACAAAATGTACAACTTGTGCATACCTCCTTTGGGGATTTAATCCAAAAAGTGTTTTAAATGTCTGCCATTAACAAGCAGCTCCAACAAATCCCCATCCAAATCCTTGATAAAAAATGTATTTTCTTTGTTCCGATATCAATGGCATAAGGGCCCATCAATAGAGCATAAAATTTTCCATGCTTTCCTTTGTCTTCATGCCTACTATCCCACAGCAAAACCAGATCTCCAATAGTGAAAGCTCTAGGGGTGACCTTCTTATCAAACAACTTCAATTTCTCCCTAAACCTGACATGCCTTTGATGAGAAGCTCTCCTTTCTTCATCCAACTCAATGATCGATTGATTCTTGATTCATATGGGCCATGTTCTTGTTATTCCAACTGCTGGGAAAACTAAAAAGTGGATAGTTGTAGGTGTAATGGCAGCAAACCCTAAGTTCCATACACCAGTTCAAATGGGCTTTTACCAGTTGCTCTTTTTGGAGTTATCCTATCAACCAAAACTACAAATTTCAATTGTTCTCCCCACTTCTTCTTGTTGATTTCCAAGGTTCTTCTAATGATCTTGAGAAATTTTTTGTTACTTGATTTAGCTTGCCCATTCCTTGTGGGTTATAGTTTGAAGAATAGGTCGATTTATCCCATATTCATTGCACATTGCCATCAAAGGCTTGGCTCTAAAACACATAGCATTATTAGACACAATCTTTTCTTTGGAACCCCAAATCGCATATGATATGATTCAGCAAGAAATCCATTACCACTTGGTGTGTTGCCTTTCTAGATGGAATTGCCTCAACCCATTTTGTAAAATAATCGGTTATTACAAGGATATACTTGTAACCAGCACTAGAAGGGTCTAAAATCTCACCAATAAAATCCATTCCCCATTATTTGAAAGGAGATTCAACTGATATATGCTGCAAAGGAAGGGAGCCTGAAGCTTTCAATCTTCCTGAAAAATGTTGGCAACTGTCACATTTTCTAACTAACAGGTTTGCATCTTTGAAAAGAGTAGGCCACTAATAACCAGCCCTTAAAATCTTATGTGCTGTCACTCTCCCAACAAAATGTCCTCCACAAACTCCCCTATAAAAATCAGCAAACAACTTTGGAGCTTCATCTTCAGCTATGCATTTCAAGAGGACACCTTTAGGGTTCTTCCAAGCCAGCCCAAGGCCTATTATGACATATTTCGAGAAGCCACTTGAGGGCTTTTTTCTAATTTTTATTTAAGTGACTAGGACAACATAAGTGCTTGCTTGAGGTAATAGACCACATCCTTGTACCACTCAGAGTTCATCAATTTTTCAAGGATATCGCCCTTTCTTCCCTAGTTGATTCACTTCTACATTCTGCAAATTACTCTCACCATGAGTTTGGCAAGACCTAAACCTCTTACCAGCTTTGTTGTTTGGATATCCATATCATACTCTTGTAATTTTTTAACCCATCTACATCTCTTGCTTGATATCTCCATGTCAGATGGGATGTCTTTAACCATGGTGTGGGGAACATAAGCAACAACCTTTGAACTCAAAATGTAGGGCTCTGAAAAATTTGTTGCTTTTACTAATGTAAATGCTTGTTTCTCCATAATTGTGTACCTCAATTTAGCTGCTTGTAAATCCTTGCTCAAGAAATCAATAGGCCTCTCAGCTCCATTTTCATTCTTTTGTAGCAAAACTGAAGCAATAGTAAATTTAGATGCAAAAGAGAAGATTTGGAAAGGCATCTTATAGTTTGGAGCTGCCAAAACAGGTGCATGCTTGAGTGCATCCTTTATTCCTTCAAAAGCTTGGATGGCATCCTCCTCCCACTTAATAACTTGATCCTTTCTTAGCATGCTTGTGATTGGAAGAGTCAACTTAGAAAAATTGGAGACAAACCTTCTAATGAAATTGATTTGGCCAAAGAAAGATTGAATACCCTTCTTGGTTCTTAGAATAGGCACCTTGCTAATTGCTTCCACTCTCTTAGGATCTATCATAACACCTTTTTTAGATACAATATGCCCCAACAGCTTGGATTTTGGCACACCAAAATGACACTTCTTTGGATTAAGTGAAATTCCATACTCCCTACATCTGATCAGCATCTTCTCTAGGTGTTGCTAATGTTACGCTCATTGTCTTGAAAAAATAGTCACATCATCTTGGTAAACCGCAATAAACTCATTGATATAACCAAAGCAAAGGAAACATCCATTTCCATTTGAAAATTAGCCCTAGCATTCATCAATCCAAAAGGCATCCTTACAAAAACATAAGTTCCCCAAGGAGTAGTGAAGGTTGTCTTAAGTCTTTCTGATTCTTTGACAACTACTTGATTGTATCTAGAGAAACCATCCAAAGTAAAAAGCATTTTTGACCCCGTCACAAGCTGCAGAATATTCTCCATATTTGGAAAATGATAGTTTTCCTTCATAGATGCTTCCTAAAATCCACACAAAGTCTAATATCCTCGTTCTTCTTTCTAATCGACACAAGGTTGGCAACCCAATAAGAGTACCTAGTAAGGGTGAATGATGCCACCATCTCTCAATTTCTTCAACTCTTCTTGCATTTTTGTGTAAAGAAGTGGGTTAATGAGCCTTTGTTTTTGTCTAAATGGTTTGGCTTTAGCCTCAAGAGGGATCTCATGCTAAAACAAATCTTCTCTATATGCCTTCAGCTCTGAATAAGACAAAGCAAGGCAATCTTGATATTTCTTTAAAAGTTGGGCATAGGACTGTTTTTCTTCTTTACTGAGATGACTGCCCAACCAGATCTTCCTTAGTTGTCTTTAGTTCCCAAATTTTCTCTTCTACATCCCTTGAAGCATACATATTTCTATTAATGATGCAATTAGCATTGCTAAAATTGGATTCAAGTGCAACAAGACCCTTAGGAATGGTATTTTTTTTCAATTATATGATATCCTTATCAAACAAAGTTTCTCTACCTTAATTCATGCACACCATTGGTTCCCAATCAATATTATGACTACAAAACTCTCCTTGGTATTTTAAGAATCTCAACACTTGTGCGTCATCATCAAAAATATGCCAATGTTTCACATTATCCGGGACAATTGGCCTTGTTATCACTTCAACATCATATTCACAAAAAGGTGAAATGGTGCAATTATCAAACTTAGAACCAAGAACAGCCAGATGATTAGCAACAACATTAAGACTTCTATCATGGTAAACAATGTTAAAGGAATCAAACATTTTAATCAAGTCCCAAACAACATGCTTATATTTTCATACATTGATTGTTTGTATCATACAACTTTCTTACTTGCTTGAAAACCAACTCTAAATCTCCTTTAGTAACAATATATTTTACTCAATACTTCCATGCAATCATTAATCCCAATAATAATGCCTCATACGTAGCAATGTTGTTAGTACATTCAAAATTGAGGTTGAAGGAAAAAGGGAACTATTCTAAACTAGGTGAAACCAACACTATACCAGCACCATTTCCAACTTTGGAGCAAGCTCCATCGATGACAAGTAATGTCCATGGAGAACCTACCATACCAAGACACTCTGATTTGTCCATCTTATTCTCTTTTCCATTAGCAAAACCAATGAAATTTTCAACATCTACGTCAGCGAACAACACTTCATAAGAAGCATTGTTGGGATTTTCAATCAAGTGTAACATCTTCTTTTCACCATAGAGTTTGACAAGGCTGCCCTCAATGGGAATGGTGGCATAGGACATGTCCATTTGAACACTACCACCAACACTTGCAGCCCACTTTTATCGACAAAAGCATACCCCATTTGGCGGGGCAGTCAACAATTACAACATCAAGTTTTAAATTCTTACCCGGATAGGCTGCAAGTTGCACTACTAAACCCTTCACACATCCAACAACCAGAACTTCCCTTGAATCCATGGCTGTACACTTTCCATATGCTATCTGTCACCTTGATATCCAATTCATTCATAACTTCTAGAGGCATAACATTACATGATGCACCGGAATCAAACATGCAATTGTGAAGCAACCTACCTTTGATGAGAAAAGTTGTGAAGAATGGATCAACATTAAATTGGGAATCAACCAAGGATGTCCCCAAATATAATTCAGGTGCCTCTCCAAGATCTTCCATTGGTGGTGGTGTTTCAGGGCCAGCAATGCTTTGAAGAGGACTCTCAACAACATTGACATTTCTGCTTGGTATAATCTTTTCTTCTTTTAATCCCAAGTATTAAAAATCTCTTTTCTTATGTTCAGGAATTCTAAGCAATTTAATAATGGGAACACTCACTTTAAATTGGCTCAATACCTGGGCTATATCATATGGAAAATTATTTTACAAAATAGCAATAGAAGGGGAACAAGAAGGTTCATCATATGGAGAAGTATTCATGGCAAGTCACTGGGCACGAAGAGGACTGATATTTTTGCATGGGACAACATTGTTCTTAGAATGTTTCTCTTCTAGGATTATCTTTGGGAATGCTTGTGAGCAAGGGTGTCTTTGGCTTGGCTTGAGGACCAGCTCCTCTAACAACTTTACTTCTAGTATTGTACTCCTTTTCTTGACCAACAACAACATTCATTAACAATTGTCTATCTTCCTCCAAAGGAATACCACCATCATACTTCTTGATCATTAAAGCCCTTAGGTATTCAAAGTCATTATTAGGAATTTCAAAGGCTTAAAATACATCTACATCATGAGTTTGAGAAAGAGAAAGAAATGGTACCCTCTTTATGCAATCCCAAAAGGTTGTAGCAGTCCTTGCACTTATCACATCTATTGATGTTGCTGCTTGCTGTGAGCCTGAAGAGCTACCCATCATACAAATGTCATCATCCATTTCATTCTCATTATCATCATCTATATCTTGCTGGTCCATTTCACATGGAGGATGAGGAAGAAAACATCTATCACACCAATCCATGTCAACAACTTCTTGAACAAGAAGCAACTCTTGTAGTCGAGGGTCGGGCACCACTCTATTTTCATGTGCATGGGGTTGCCTATTTACAGATCCAATAATCCCCTTACCTCTGTCATATTTTCTTTGATCACCCCTAGGATGATTGCTAAATCTATCATGGTTTTGAGTTCTTTGCTTTCCTTGTGAACTTTTCCCAATTCCTTTCTCAGCCGAGCTAATTTTTAGGAAATTTCTTTGTATTTCCCGCCAAAGTCTTGACAACATCCTCCAAATCAGCACCCTTGCTAGTTTGAGGCTTCTTAGGGTTTATCAACTTCACACTGTCCCTCTTAAGTGGTTTACCAATAGCTTTAATATTATTTTCAATTTGAAGTGCCATGGCGAAAGCTTGCCTCAAGTTTGTAGATTTTTGTCTCTCAAGTAATAGGCTGCATTTTTATCAAATGCATCTCGCATATTTGATCAAGAAAGATTCATCACAAGGCCTCAAAATTACAGGAACCTTCTCAATGTATTATTAAACCTTGTATTGAAATCATGAACGGTCTCATTAGGGTTCTTCTTGATGTTCTCAAACTTGGATAGAAGGAACCTTGGATCTGTTTTGTCTCCATATTGTAATCTGAATGCATTACTCATCTCAGTCCACAAATCAATAGAGTTATCAAGTAGAGCTTTATACCAATCTCTTACATCTTCCTCAAGTGTATGGATAAACAACTAGATATACACATCCTCAAATTCTATTTCAAAGTCTTCCATCATGTTAACAAAGAGTTTGAGATGTTGACCTCTAGTTATGGTATTTTTACCTTGGAATTTTGGTAATCTATTTCTCACATCCTATGGGACAGCATTTGGATAACCATCCATTCCTCCAAAATTTATCGACCAAATATGTTTATAACAAATGGAGGTCTAGGTTGAGCCATATTGTTTGGTGGGGGTGATCTTGGAGGTGAAACAAGCTGATGAGGAGTAGTAGTGGGTCTGATTGGAATAGATGACTGATCTCTAAAATGATAACCCCCCAAAGGCTCTCTCTCTTGATAAACTTTAGCAAACTTAGAAACCACAGGAGCAGATTTAGGAGCAAGTTTGTTAAATACACAAGAAGGTTTCTCACCGATGGAGATTGAAAATCAGCAAGGAGATTGCTCGAATCAAATCTACTTGAAGAGGAATTATAATCTTCAATGACAAGCTACTCTCCTTCAAATTCAACTATGGGGATTCCTTTCCTTGCAACAAAATCACCAACCACTTTCCACACTCTTCTTCCTTCTAGTTTTGAGCTTCTTGATTCGGTGAGAAACTTCTTAGAAGAGTCCTTGATGAAGAGGGATCTCCTTCCCTCCAGTTTGACATATTTAAACAACAAGTTTTAACTGATAAAAATGTATTAGACAACTGGTATTTCAAGATCCCAACAACATGGAGTCGCCACCAAGGATTTTCACCTTAGTTGTGCAAGAAAGCACTAAAATATTTTGTTAAATGCATGCTATACTGAAAACTTGTAGGGATTCACAAATCACATTTTCTTCTTCTTAATTCAACCAAAAAATAGTGCATCCAAAAACACAAACTGCTTGGTAGATGAGGAGGGTAGGCTGAGTTTGAAGTCTTTCTCACCCAAAACATCTAGATCTGAAGTATGAAATGATATCTCAATAATATAACAGCTCAAATACTTGATCACACAAATGCTCAAACCTTTCAAGTACTTCAAAACCACCAAGAAATTGCAAGAAGTCCCCGGCAACGGTGCCACTCGAGTGTTGGTATCCAGATTTAATCTCCTTCACAACTTGAAAAGATCATGAATTTTCACAAGACACTCAAGGATAGATAGATGTTTTGTATGTCATTTGTAGCCGGGGATCACACCTATCTACTTGTTTTTATTCAAGAATTGAGGGAGTGGATAGCACCTTCATAAGGGTTTTGATCTAACCCTCACTATTTTAGGTTATGCCTATCAACCAAGGCAAGAGAACTTGTATTGCAGCCCCTATATGGTAAGTAGATGAAGATATCCTTGAGTCTAAAACAATAAAATTTTCCTAACTCCCACGCTGTCTATTTTATCTCCTTATGCCACGTGTCACCCTCCCATTGGGTGCGGGCCTTTGGGCAGAAATTTGATTTTGAGAAATTTTCAAAAAATGAAGGCAAAAATTTTTAAGTGACCTCTCGCCACTCACTGCTCCATCTGACCAATCAAATCATGCCACGTAGGCACACTAGGCAAATGCGGGGCCGCGGAGAAAATTCTCCCTTCGCCAAAAATTGAAAATTTGACAAGTTATAACATTTTTTCCGACCGCACCTGGCCAATGAGAGCCTGCCATGTCAGCATAAACTTTTCAATGATAAATTTGATGGGTAGACCATGCCCGTATGCCCTGTCAAAATGAAAAAACGTAGAGGATGCTTCCAAATCAATTTTTCTCACAAAGAAGATGGATTTTTTGGTTTTGAATCCAATGAAACATGATGTGGGGATGATTTAAGCTTGGGGAGTGAGATTTCACCCTCATAAAAATGGAATTCGATCAAACACGGGTTTCTTTCACTCTTTGGCCAAGGAAAAATAACGCAGCCCATGCAACATGAAAAACTAGGGCAAAAATAAAGGGGAAACTTGGATTTTGTTTCAAAAAGGGTAGAATAACAACATTGAGGGCTGTTGAAAACATCCAACTAAAAAAATGAGTTACAGATCTTCAGCTTGAGCCACAAGGATGTTTTGGAGTAAAAATGGAACATGGAGAATAAGAGTAAAGTGTGCAAACCCATAAATTGCACCAATAGGTCCTACCCCTAGAGCTGGCCTCCATGCACTAGTGGCCTCACCCTGACCTAGTCCTTGGGCTTTCTAGCCCCCTGTACTCTCCACACTATGTGTGTGGGATATTCTCCTCTCACTTGAGGCTTGTTGTGTTTTGTGCTCGGCATATGATAAGACATATATACCTACTATTAGTAAGTGATCTGATAGAACCTCACCTCACCCATGACATCTCTCAAACTCATTTGTAGGTACTATCTCGTAGTGGCACCATTGGCCTATGACCCTCCCCTGTCCCTATGGTACTACCATCGGCCCCAGAACGTACATATACATATACACTGGGCCTTGTTGGTGCCCAATTTGAAACATCCCTATTTTATGAAGGAGAAATGTGTTTTTTCCTGTTTCTTAGGAAGAATGGTTTTGGAAATTTCATATAATTCAAATTTGAAAAAAACCAACTCATTTTTGTGTTTGATTGTTATGCATTATTCTAATTTCCTCCATTTTTCACCATTCTAAAGGAATCTCCAAGTTTACTTTGCATTTTGCCCTAATTTTTCCCATTTCAAGCACCTTTTTCATTTTTCATTTTCCGCCTTTGGAGCTCAAAACATTTGATTTGTAATTATTTTCCTCAAAATCCTTTTCCATGGTTGTAAATTTCCTAAAATCACTTTCCATTTGTCTTTTGATCAAAAAAATCTTCACCCACGAAGAAAAAAATTAATTTTGGTGGTCGCTAGCAATTTCTGCATTTTTTGATGGTCATACAAGCGTCCTTTACCCATCAATTTCTAGCTCATATACTTTTGCATACATGGCCATTTGTAATTAGACAAGGATCGAGCAGGTCATTTCTAAAAACTTAACATTTTTATGTTTTTGGAAAAATGTGCAAGTTGCCCCAAAGACTCCATGCAAGCCCAAGAGGAGGTACATGTGTTGTGTAGGCAGAGTGAAGGCAGATGGGTGGGTCATTTTATGCCTTAGGGAACTTTGGAAAATGTGTGGAAATGAAGAAAATACCCTAATGCCCACATCCAATTAGAGGAGGACACGTGGCAAGAGGGAAGATGATAAGGCAAAGGAGTTTGATACTTTTCGGCCTTTGGTGAAAAAGAGTTATAGTATAGAATTGCGGTCTGCAAACTCCTAGCTAATGGGATGAAGACACATGTCAACATCAAGGCTCGAGAGGTGGGGAGGTGGGCCATCGGAGGCAATCTGAATTTTTAGCCTCTAGTTATCAAAAGGGTAAAATCATTGAATGAACCCACGAGCCCAAACCTAAAAAGTCAAAATTCGTCTGAGGAGTCAATGGTAGAGGTGCGGGCTAGCAGAGGAAATGTTAACAATTTTCATTTGTGAAATATGATTAAAATATGAAATGATAATTTCTTCCCTCAGCCAATCATATGAGGACATGTGTCTTGCGGGAGGGTGGAGCCGTGGAGGAAAATTGAAAAAATTTCCTTTGTCTAAAAAGATGTAAAATGTGTAAAATTGAGCCAAGACTCCATATCCAGTCTTATTGCACCATGTGTCAGACCCAAATCACAAAGGCGGAGTGGTGAAGGAAATCAAGAACTTTTGTAAATTTTCAAAAAGTTGTAAAAAGGTCAAAAGAGTCCTTGAGGCCCATTTTTCCCATATCCGCCATGTGGAGGCTCGATTTAAAGATAAGAACATATCAATGGTATTTTGTGCATTTCACCGGTTGGCGCCATTTGAGCTCAGGAAGTTTGGAAAAAAATTTCTTCATCAATCTTCATCGATTTTTTTGCCAATTTGTGTCGTTTTGGCCTACAGTGGTCCGAATTGATCTAATTGGGGGCTCAAGTTGTGAATCCAAAGAACATTTGAAATGATTTTTACTCTAATTCATGAAAAATGTGAATTACCGAGATCCAAAGTTACAAAGTAGAAAATTGGGAAAGGAAAAGATGAAATAATGAAATGGAAGGGGTCTATATGTGTGGGGAATGAAAAATGTGCTTCCACTTTGAAGAATGAAGAAAGTTTTGTAGTGAGTCACCTTTTGAAAGAACAACTGGAAACTTTTTGTGAGTTTGTTAAAGTTCATTTTCTAGAAATATTGCTAATCAAAAGTGCTTTGAATATTCCACTTTTGGAGGGAATATTTGAGGGGAAAAGTGAGTGAGTGAGTGAAAGTTATATATTGCATGAATTTGTCATGCAAATGGTTGGAGAAACTTAGAATTTTCACGGGAAAATCTAGGAAGAATCCCATTCTCTAAGAAACAACCTAGAAACCATTTTAACTCCTTTTTGCATCAGCTTTGTATCATGTTCATTTGGTTGTAGATGCATAGCCACTAACAAGCTTTGAGATTGTTCTTATAACATTCCCCTATTGATAAATTTGGTCATTCTGGACTATTTTGTGTTGTCTCTTGGTAAAATTTGCATTTACTTATGTTTCAAAATGTTTTCAATTTATGTTTCTTACTCTGTTGCAATCTGGTGTTTGGAATTTCCTTTTGATCATGTAGATCTAATTTTGGTAACAACTTAGTGGCATTTGTAATTCTAGAATCAGAAGAGATTTCATCTAATGAAGGGATAAGCATATTTAAATTCACTCTGCTTTCCTTGATATAGATTTGATTGTAAACCATTGGGGGAACCTTAATTTCGATAGAATAGAAATTTATAAATGATTTTCTGATTCATTTAATGAATATTTTGTGATAAATCATCAGAGATTGTGTGGAAGAGTGCAGATCCGGGATTCTATTTGATGCACATATCCTGGTTGAAGGAATACCTTAATATCTTTGAAGCATTTCATTGTCTGAGTCTTTCAATTTTTGTAAAGGTCCTCAAAGAAGTTGGCAAATTATGGTTATTCTTGTCTAAATATCTCCCACCCCAAAATTCATTTCAAATTTACTCATTCTACCTTTAATACCCCTACATTGTATTGTGTGTCAATAAAAAAATACAATCCATTTACAAAAATGCAAAAAGTAAATCAGGATCATACCATGTCTTTAGTAGCCTTAGCCTTGTCTTAAAATCATTTTTATGATTCGGTGAGTGACAACTCTATTGAGTTTGAATAATGGGAAATTGATCATGTTTTCTCAAGGCAATCTTAATGCAAATTACATAAGACAAGGACATTTTCACCTCCTTCGAGAAAATAGAGGCTACAATATAGGTTCTCTTACCTTGGTTGATAGGCACAACCTAAGATAATGAGGATTAGATAAAATCCTTCCAAGGTGATACCCACTTCTTCAAATCCTGAGTGCTAACAAGTCAGATAAATTGCTTCCAGATACAAAATGACATATAAACCATTTATCTACCTCTGAGTGTCTTGTAAAATCCATGATGTAGCTCAAGTTGTGAAGGAGATTAAATCTAGGTACCAACATGCTTCTGGCACCATTTTCAAGGAGTATTTTAGTATTTCAAAGCCTTGGTAATACATTTTATATGATTTATGTGCAACTACATTGTTGAGCATCATTTTCTGATCAAGATTTATAAAGAGGAATGAGAGTAGAATTCTGATTTTGATATGTTTAAGTGTCTCCAAATTTTTTTCAAACTTTGCACAATAGTTGATAAATTGAGTGAAAGAAAATTAGATCTGTTCAAGATTTGCATAGTGCTAATATTTGCAGTCATTTGATAGATATTCATAGTGCATTTGCACAAAATAGGGTGAAATTCCTTAGTGGTGACTCTGGTTGTTATATTTTTATAAATACTAGTACCTTATCATATATTAAGTGAAGTGTGTCATATAAATCTACAAACCTGGAAGGAAGAAGATCTCTCTTTAGGAGGGACCCAAGTAGAAAGCTATTTCAAGAATTTGGAAAGACAGTTTTAGAGGAGAGAAAAGTTTGGAAGGTTGTTGAAGGTCAAACATCAAGTAAAGGAATATCCATTGGTGAGAGAGATCAGCCTTTAATAGAGAATTATCACTCTTCTTCCAGTGATTCTAATTCAAGAAATCTTCTCATAAACTTGTTTACTTCAACTACTCGAATGTCCTTTTGTTGTACTGGTGATTTCCTTCTTCAATATTTACATGTGTGTTTCAATTCTAGTAAAACTTTCTAAGAAAATAAACACCTAGAGAATATCAATCTTATGAACCATATTCTTGAGCCCTAAAGATCTCACACTCCTCATCACTTGTGTCACCCCCAAGATCACCTCCACCGGACAACATGGCTCAGCCTCCACCTAGGCCTCCATTTGTGGTCAATACCTTTGGCCCAATAAATTTTAGGGAATGATTTGGTTATCCTAATGTGTGCCTCGGGATGTTAGAAGTAGATTTCAAAAGTTCCAAGGGAATAATACCATAACAGGGGATCAACATTTGAAACTCTTTATTAATATGATAGAGGATTTTGAAATTGGATTTGAGGATGTGTACATTAAATTGTTTGTCCAAACTTTAGAGGAGGATGCTAGGGATTGGTACAAGGCCTTGCCAAATAATTCAATTGATTCATGGGCTGAAATACAAAATGATTCAGGTTACAATATGGAGACAAGCTGGTCTCAAGTTCCTCTTATCATAGTTTGATAATAGCAATAAAAACCCAAATGAAATGGTCCATGACTTCAACACAAGGTTCAATAAAACTTTGAGGAGATTTCTGGTAAATTAAAGACCATGTGATGAATCTTGTTTGATAAAATATTCTGATGCATTTGACAAGAAGGCTGCATATTACTTGAGGGACAAAAATCCTAGAAATTTAAGACATTCCTTCACCATGGCACTTCAAATTGAGAACAATATCAAGGCTATTGGGAAACCTCCTAAGGTATATGGAGTTAAATTGGTAAACCACGACAAGCCTCAAGCAATCAAGAGTGTAGACTCGGAGGAAGTGGTGAAAAATTTGGCGGGGATGTGAAAGAGATTTCCTACAAGTTGGCAAGAACTAAGAAGGGAATTTGACAAACTTCACAAGGTCATTCAAGGAAACAAGCACAAGATAGATTTGGTAATCACCATAGGAATGAGCATAGATTTGATGACAAAGGTAAAGGACCTATGGGATTTGGAAATAGACAATCTTAGGCTAAGGAAAGTATGGTAGTTCCTAATCTGTTAAATGCTTGAATGGCTGCTATTGATGATGCAAATCAAATTGACTAGTGTGATAGATGTTTCTTACCCCATCTTTCATGTGAAAAAATCAACAAATTAAAGAGGAAGTTGATGATTATAATACAGATGATGATGCTTGTATGATGGACTACCCTACACACTCATGTCAAGGAGAAAAATCTATTGAAGTGATAAGTGCAAGTACTACTTTGCTAGCTTTTGGGATTGCATCCAATGGGTACATCTTTTTCCTCCTTCTCATGTTTTAGAAATTGATAATTTACAAGCCTTTGAGCTGCCTAATAATGATTTTGAGTACTTGAGGGAATTGATGATCAAGAAGTATGATGGAGGTATACCCTCGGAAGAAGATATGAAGCTGCTTATGAATGTTTTGGTTACCAAAGAGGAGTATAACACAAGAAGTAAGGCTGTCAAGGGATCTAGGCCTTAGGCAAAAAATAAAACCCCATTGCTTTCTAATATCCCAAAAGAAGTTCCTAAGGAAAAAACATCTTCTAAGAGCCCCGCTGTCCTAAGTAAAAGTTATGCTTCACCCCATACTCAAAATGTTCAAAACCTTGTGCCATCTAATGAAATTTCCAGCCCTCCTATTGCAGTTTTTCCTAAATACATTCCCTATGACATTGCTCAAGTTCTGAGCCAAATCAAGGTTAGTGTTCTAATTGTTGAGCTGCTTAGAATTCTTGAGCACAAGAAGAGAGCACTTGAGTATTTGGGATTGAAAGAGGAGAAGGCTACCATGAAAAGAAATGTGAATGTTGTAGAGGCTCCACTTGCTATTGCAGAAGTAGGAAAGACATCAGCATTGGAAGAATTTGGTGAACCACTGGAGGTATATTTGGGAACATCCTTGGTTGAATCTCAGCTGAGTGTTGACCCTTTCTTCACAACTTTGATCATCAAGGATAGGTTGCTACATAATTATATGTTTGAATCGGGGCATCATGCAATGTCATGCCTTTGGAAGTTATGAATGAGTTAGATATCAAAGTAACAACAGCGTATGGAAAGTGTACTACCATGGATTCCAGGGAAGTGCTAGTTGTTGGGTGTGTCAAAGGTTTGGTGGTGCAACTTGCAGCCTATCCGGGTAATAATTTGAAACTTAATGTTGTAATTGTTGATTGCCCTACCAAATGAGGTATGTTATTGTCAAGAAATTGGGCTGCAAGTGTTGGAGGGAGTGTCCAAATGGATATGTCTTTTCCACCATTCCCATTGAAGGTAGCCTTGTAAAATTATATGGAGAGAAGAAGATGTTGCATCTAATTGAGGATCCAAACAATGCTTCTTATGAAGTATTATTTGCTGATGTTGATGTTGATAATTTTATTGGGTTTAATAATTGTAAGGAGCATAAGATGGATTATTCTAAGTGTCTTGAAGAGGTAGGATCATCATGGACCTTCCTATTTTATAGAGCTTACTCAAAATTTGGAAATGGTGCCACTGTTTTTTTAATCTCTCAAGCAATGAGGAATTTTTTTCTCCTTAAAAATTAACTTTGAATGCACCAATAACATAGCTGAGTATAAGGAATTAATGTTAGGGTTGAGGATTGCTTGGAAGTATGGCGTAAAGGATGTATGGAGATTGTGAGTTGGTTGTCAAACAAGTTAGAAAACTATATGCAACAAAAAAATCAGTGAATGAAACAATACAAACATGTAGTTTGGGATCTGATTTAGATATTTGATTCCTTCAACATTCTTCATCGTGAAAGAAGTTTAAATATTATTGCGATAAGATGGCAGTGTTGGGGTCTAGATTTGACAATTGTACTATTTCTCTATATTGTGAATATGATGTAGAAATACTCTATAGGCCTATAGTCCCCGATAACATAAAACATTGTGATGATGCTCGAGTTCGAGGTTTTTACAGAACCAAGGTGAGTTTGTGGATCAACATATTGATTCATAACCATTGGTGTGTAATTTTGATGGAAAAGAAACCTTGTTTGGGAAGGATATCATTCAATTGAATACTAACACCATCCCTAGAGGGCTGGTTACTCTTGAGTCAAATTTTAACAATGTTGATTGTGTAATCAATAGAAACATGTTTGCATCTAGATATGTTGAAGAGCATGAATTGGTAACAAAGGAAAAACAAAGGAAGATTTGGTTAGGGAGTGGTTTAAACAAGGAAGAAAAACAGTCCTACCTCTAATTCTTGAAACAATATCAAGACTATTTAGCTTGGTCTTATTCCGAGATGAAAGCATATAGAGAAGACTTATTCCAACATGAAATCCCTCTTGAGAAAGATGCCAAACCATTTAGATAGAAGAAAATTCCAATTAACCCACTCCTTTATGTCAAAATGCAAGAGGAATTGAAAAAGTTGAAGGATGGTGGAATCATTCAACCCACAAGGTATTCTTCTTGGGTTGTGAAACTTGGTGTCGATTAGAAAGAAAAATGGAGATATCAGACTTTGTGTGGATTTTAGAAATCTAAATAGAGCATCAATGAAATACAACTATCCTCTACCAAACATGGAAAACATGTTGCAATTAGTGACTAGTTCTGAAATGCTTTCTACTTTGGATGGTTTCTCTGTTATAACCAAGTTGTTGTCAAAGAATCAGAGAGGATTAAAACTACCTTTACTACTCCAGTGGGGAACATATGTTTTTGTCAGGATGCCCTTTGGTTTAATGAATGCTAGAGATACTTTTCAAAGGGCCATGGATGTTGCTTTTGCTGGTTATATCAATGATTTTATTGTTGTTTATCAAGATGATATTACTATTTTTTCTAGAAAAATAAGTGATCACTTGCAACATTTGGAAATAATGCTTATCAGATGTAGAGAATTAAAAGAAACCTTTCCAAATCTTCTCCTTTTCTTATGAGCACACCATTGCATCTATTTTGTTGCAAAAGGATGATGATGGAGTTGAGAGACATATTTCCTTCTTTAGTAAGGCATTGTAGGAAGCTGAGTTAAAATACACAATCATGGAGAAGCGAGGCCTTTGCATTGGTGAAAGCAACTAAGGTTTTTAGACCTTATATTTTGAGTTCCAAAGTTGTTGTTGATGTTCCTCACACAATAGTAAAATATGTCTTATCGAGATGGATATTTCTAGAAAAATATACATGTGGGTTAGCAAATTGTAGGAGTATGATATGGACATTCGGACCACAAAGCTAGTAAGAGGTTTGGGTCTTGCCAAGCTCGTGGCTGAAAGCAATTTGTAGAATGCATAAGTAAATGAAGTAGAAGAAAAGAGGGCAGATGTTCTTGAAAAATTGTTGAACTTTGAGTGGTACAATGATGTAATCTGTTATCTTCGACACCTATGCTACCCTGGACATTTTAATAAAATCAGAAAAGAGATCTCAAGCTAACTTCTAAAAAATATACCATTACAAAATTTGGGTTGGCTTGGAAGAACCCTGAGGGAATCCTATTGAGATGTGTGATTGAAGATGAAGCTCCCAAAATAATTGCTGATTTCCATGGGGGAGTTTGTGGAGGAAATTTTTTTGGGAGGGTTACTACACACAAGATTTTGAGGGCTGGTTATTGGTGGCCAACTCTTTTTAAATATGCAACTCATTTGGTTAGAAGATGTGAGAGTTGTTAGCGTTTCTCACGGAAGATTGAAAGCTTCAAGCTCCCTTCCTTTGTATCCTATATCAATTGAATCTCCTTTCAAACAATGGGGCTAGACTTCATTGGTGAAATCTCTAATTCATTAAGTGCTGGACACAAATGGATTTTGGTCGCTACTGATTTCTTCACAAAATGGGTGGAAGAAATCCCCACTAGGAAGGCAACACACCAAGTTGTAATGGAATTCATATTGAATCATATCATCTGCAAATTTGGAGTGCCAGTCAAGATTGTTGCTGATAATGCCATGAGTTTTAGAGCTGGACCTTTAGTGGAAATGTGCAAAGAATATGGAATAAAGTTGACATATGCTTCTAACTACAATCCACAAGGAAATGGACAGGCTGAGTCCAACAATAAAAACTTGTTGAAGATTATTAAAAGGAATTTGGAATTAAACAAGAAGAAGTGGGGTGAACAACTAAAGTTTGTTGTTTGGGCTGATAGGATCACTACCAAAAGAGCTACTAGTAAAAGCCCATTTGAATTGGTATATGGAACACAAGCTTTGTTTCCCTTGCATTTGTAGTTATCTTTGTTTCAGTTTTTTCAACAACTTGAAGATCAAGAAATTAGTTCATATGAAGCAAGGATTAATCAGTTATTGAACTTGATGAAGAAAGAAGAGCATCCCATAAAAGGCATGTCAAATTTAGAGAAATAATGAATAATTTCTTTGATAAGAAGGTAACCCCAAGAGCTTTCAAGATTGGAGATCTTTGTCTTTGTTGTGGGATAGTAGGCATGAAGATAAGGGAAAGAATGGTAAATTTGATGCTTTGTGGATGGGACCATACTCAATTGACATAAGAATTGGTGAGAATACTTTTTTCCTCAAGGACCTAGATGAAGAATTGTTTGAGTTTCTTGTTAATGGGAGACATTTGAAGCATTTCATGGATTGATCCCAAAAACTGAAATTTGCATATCACTTATACAAAGGTGTATAGTTTTTGTTTTTGCTTTGTTTGTTGTTGTTTTGGTGGTTTTTGGTTTGCCTTTATGTGTGGTATCCCTTTTTGTTGGTTTATAAGTTGGTTTTTTTGATGTTTTGGCCTGTGAATCCATTTTCCCAATGGATTTTTGGCACATGGTATACTTTAATTCTTTTGGCACTTGGAGGAGTGCCCATCCCAAGTTGGAGCCAATGTTGGTGCCCAATTTGAAACATCCCTGTTTTGCTAAGGAGAAATGCATTTTTTCCCTGTTTCTGAGGAAGAATGGTTTTGGGATTCTCATATACTTAGAATTTGACAAAAACAACTCATTTTTGTGTTTGAGTGTTATGTGTTATTCACATTTCCTCCATTTTACACCATTCTGAAGGAATCCCCAAGTTTACTTTGCGTTTTTCCCTAATTTTTCCCGTTTCAAATGCCTCTACCATTTTTTCATTTTTCCCGACCTTTGGAGCTCAAAATCATTTGATTTTTACTTATTTTCCCTCAAAAATCCTTTTCCATGGTCGTAAATTTCCTAAAATCACTTTCCATTTGTCTTTTGATCAAAAAATTCTTCACCCACAAAGAAAAAAATAGATTTTGTTTTTCATTTGGCAATTTTTTTCATTTTTTTACGGTCATACGGGTGTCCTTTTCCGTCAATTTCTAGCTCATATACTTTTTCATATGTGGCCATTTGTATTTGGACAAGGATCGAGGGGTAATTTCTAAAAACTTAACATTTTTTTGTTTTTGGAAAAATGTGCAAGTTGCCCCTGCAGCTCCGCAGGCCACAAAGGAGGTACACATGTCACAGGCAGAATGAAGGCAGATGAGTGGGTCATTTTGTGCCTTAGAACACTTTGGAAAATGCATAGAAATGAAGAAAATCCTATAAAGCCCTTGACCAATTAGAGGAGGACATGTGGCAGGTGGGAGAGATGGAAAGGAAAAGGAGTTTGATACTTTTTGGACTTTGGTGAAAAAGATTTAAAGTATAAAATTAGACTACAAACTCACAACAAATGGGATGAAGACACGTGTCATCATCAAGGATCGAGCGGCAGGAGGTGGGCCATCGAAGGCAAGCTATATTTTAATCCTCTAGTTATTAATAGGATAAAATCTTTCAATGGACCATGCGAGCCCAAAGGTAAAATATCAAAATTCATCTTAGGAGTCAATAGCGGAGGTGTGGGCTGGTGGAGGAAATATTAAAAATTTTCCTTCGCGAAATATTATTAAAATATGAAATGAGAAGCACTACCTCTTAGCCAATCATATGAGGACACATGTCTTGCGCTACTGACAAAGATGTGGAGGAAAATTGAAAAAATTTCCTTTGTCTAAAAAGATGCAAAATGTGTAAAATTTAGCCATGACTCGTATCAGTCATATTGCACCATGTGTCAAATCCAAATTGGAAAGGCAGAGTGGCGGAGGAAATCAAGAAATTTTGAAAATTTTCAAAAGTTATAAAAGGTCAAAAGTGTCCTCGAGGCCCATTTTTTCGAGATCTACCACATGGAGGGCTCATATTTAAAGATAAGAACAGATCGATGGTAGATGTGCATTTCACTAGTTTAGCTACCATTTGAGCTCCAAGAAGTTTGCAAATGTGTTTTATTCATCAATCTTCATCAATTTTTTTGCCAATTCATGTTGTTCTAGTCTGCTGAGTCTGAATTGATCGAATTGGGGTTGAATTTGTGAATCCAAAGCACATTTCAAATTAATTTTTACTCTTATTCATGAAAAACGTGAATTACGGATCCAAATTTGCAAGAGAAATTTGGGAAAGGAAAAGATGAAATAATGAAATAGAAGGGGTCTACATGCGTGGGGAATGGAAAATGTGCTTCCACTTTGAAGAATGATGAAAGTTTTGTAATGATTCACCTTTTGAAAGAACAACTGGATTTTTTTTTTGATTTTGTTAAATGCCATTTTCCATAAATATTGTAAAGAAAAGGCGCTTTGAATATTACACTTTTGGAGTGAAGATTTGAGGGGAAAAGTGAGTGAGTGAGTGAAAGTTATATATTGCATGAATTTGTCATGCAAATTGTTGGAGAAACTTAGAATTTTCACAGGAAAATATGGGAAGAATCCCATTATTTGAGAAACCACTTGAGAACCATTTTAACTCCTTTTTGCATCAGATTTGTATCATGTTAGGTGGTTAGATATATAGCCACTAACAAGCTTTGAGATTGTTCTTATAAAATTCCCCTACTGATAAATTTTGTCATTCTGGACTATTTTGTGCTATCTCTTGGTAAAATTTGCATTTACTTATGTTTCAAAATATTTTCAATTTGTGTTTCTTGCTCTTATATTGCCATCGGTGTTTGGAATTTCCTTTTGATCATGTAGATTTTTTCCTAGTAACAACTTAGTGGTATTTGCAATTCTAGAAATAGAAGATCTTTCATTTGATAAAGGGATAAACAAATTTAAATTCACTCCACTTTCCTTGAAATAGATTTGATTGTAAACCTTTGGGGTACCTTAGGTCGATAGAATAGAAATTTCTAAATGCTTTGCTAATTCATTTAACTTTAGCTTTTATGATAAATCATCGAGAGATTGTTTGGAAGACTATAGATCTGGGATTCCATTTGATGCACATATCCTAGTTGAAGTAACACCTTAACCTATTTGAAGCATTTCTATTATCTCGAGTCTTTCAAGTTTTGCAAAGGTCCTCAAAGAAGTTGCAAAATTCTAGTTATTCTTGTCTGAATATCTCCAACCCCAAAATTCATTTCAAATGTACTCATCCTACCTATAATACCCTTGCATTGTATTGTGTGTCAACAAAAGAATACAATCCATTTACAAAAATGCACAAAGTAAATCGGGATCATACCATGTCTTTAGTACCCTTAGCCTTGTCTTGAAAGCATTTCCATCATTTAGTAGTGACAACTCTATTGAGTTAAATTGATCATGTTTCTTAAGGCTATCTCCATACAATCTACATAAGTACAAGGACATTTTCACCTCCTTCACAAAATGGAGGCTACAATATAGGTTCTCTTACCTTGGTTGATAGGCACAACCTAAAATAGTGAGGATTAGATCAAACCCTTCTAAAGTGTTACCCACTTATTCAAATCCCGAGTGCTTAACAACTCAAATAAATTACTTCCCCGGCAACAAAATTACATATAAACTATTTATCTACCTCGATTGTCTTGTAAAATCCATGATGCAGCTCAAGTTGTGAAGGAGATTATATCTGGGTACTAACAGGACTAAAGGGCGTTATTTGTGCTCTGTGTAGTGGCTAGTTGGCCCTACAAAACTATAACATATCCCTACGCTATGGCCAACTAGCCCTAAAAAATTTTCACTTGCACCTCTAGGGTGGCTACCTACACTCCATCTCCATCTCCACCCTCTCCCTATCCCCGGTGAAGGTACTAGTCCATATACTCCCTAAGCATGAAAAGTGGCTATTTGTGCTGTAGAGTCACAACCTATACCTCGGTCCCTATCAGATGTCACTCTACTATGCCCAATTGGGTCACCGGGGTAGCCACCTACCTCTTTAGGTCCTCTCTCGAACTATGATGTTAGCTAAATTTAGCTACCCCATCCTCGTGGTAATGCTCATAGTTTTGCAGCCCACCACTATCTATATCTATCTATCACCCCAAAGCATCATCTATCTATCGATCAATGGCTCCTCCTCCTTCCCGATCAAGATCTTGTCAGGTCATGATGGAGGCATAGGCCTCTCCACATAATCTCTCCTATACTACAGAAACACGGGGTATATCCTGCGACAACCTTTGAACCTGTTGTCTAACTCGGTCTATGGGTATCATATCATGCTCCCTTGCCTGCCACCCCTCTATCAACATGTGAATTTGTAACCCATATAGCTCCTCCGCCATCTTCCCATATAAGGGGAAGCCACATGTTGCCTCCAAATGATGTCCACACGGACCCCTCCAAAGAATCGCCTATGGTAGGTGACATCTTGCGTCACCCCTGCCCACTCAAAACTCTCCAATAAGCGACACCCATCACCTATAGCCAACTTGAACAAAACCTAGCTTGAATTCATCAACTCGGGGCATCAAAACTAGACACACACATACAATATGCTCATATGCCCAACAGTGCAGTAATAATGTATAGTAAAGTCGAATCTCCGTAGCCACCCATAACTCCTTGTATAGGTGCACCAAGAACGCAAGAACCCCTACAAACCAAGTCCCACTCTCCACCATGTCATGTAGAATCCCCATCAGTGACCATGGGAATCTCCCACCCTCTATATCTGGTAGTGCAAAACAACAAACTACCTCCATCAGAAGAACTACCAACCTTATGTCCTCGGGATAGGCTTGGTACATCACCTTGTAGCTCATACTGCAATGTGGAATCCTGAAAATGTCATCCCCTCTCCAAACATTGGTAGCAGTAACTCCTCGATTCCTATGAGGAAATCAAGTAAACCTATGTACCTACTATAGGTATTCAGGATCCTCAGTAAACATCCTTCGGGGTGATCGTGATCTCACCCATCAGTAAATAGAATGTATTGGTGTCCAGAATCCCATCTATTAATGAGGGCAACCGTCAAACTCACCTCTGGACTATGTGTTGGTAGCATCTCGAACCTAATTAGGCCCCTCGCAACATGGCTCCACTCCTCAATTTGTCTCCCCTTGTACCTCCATGAGCAAGGGAGGTACCCCATCCCTCATCCGTAGCCTTTGGTCTCTCGGCTTGCATACAACCAATCTGTAGACACCAAAATTAGGTCACATTCCCTCGATCCCTTAACAAATAACCAAATCAAACACACTTACCTAACCATTTCCCCTTTCATGCCACTCTAATATTAATTTAATTAATTTAATCCATGTCCTCACAATATTTATTATTTAACTATCCTAATTAATATAATTCTCACACTCACCTAGCCACCTCACCCCAAATATATTCTTAGTATGTGCCATAACTAAATAAGACCTACCTAAACCCTAAAAATTAAATCCTACACTCCCTCTAACCACATTCCCTCCCATTACAAAAGAAGATTTCATTCTAATCCAGGGAGGAAAAATAACAAGATCCAAGGAATCAAGAAGATCTCGCCCATTTTAGTAAAACCTAGGAAATACCGCCCTAACCGATGTTGGTCACCCTAAGTGACATTGGTCAACCCATAACCGTCATCAATTACCTTTTATTCCCTTTGGTAACCTTATTTGGAGATGGGTACATTCGAGAGAGCAAGGGACGAGACTATATCTACACGTAAACAGAACCAACATTCACACACACATCCGAACATCCAAAGCCAACATCAGAAGTGATCATAGAGCCATTTGCATTCACGAGAGCATCTTGGGAAGTGCCATCACCACATGAAATTTCATCCATCTGATCAACAGTTATTTCCATCCACCCATCAATCTCATACAACAGTAAGTATTTTGTTAACCAACATTCATCTACTTTCATTTTAGTAGGCTCTGTTACCTCTATTATCAGTTTCTACTTGCACTCCCATTCTCCCACCATTTACCTTCATGTAAGTTTGATCATTCCTTCACCCACACCATTAAATTTCCCATACCCGACTATTAAACACCTCTGAGTATACCTAAGATCTCCATAGACCTTTCCATTACCCTCTTCATTTCCATTTAGCCTCAGATTTGTCCTTACACCAAGATTTTAATAATTTTCTGTCACTTGACTGTACCAATGCCAGTTACCCATGACCATTTTCAGTCCATCCTGAACCATCATCGGTTACACTAGACCGATGTCGATCTCTTTTTGTTACCATCATACCAAGAAAAGAGCCTAAATTCTCCACCAAATACCCAAAATAGCCCAAAACCAGACCCTGACTAGTACCAATACTCTGACAAAGACCTCGCCCTTCAGATTCAATCATAGCTTAGCCTATTGTGAATGAATTTGCTTATTCTAATCAAATGAGATACCTAAATCATTTTAACTACAGTAATATTTCATTTATTTTTAACATTGAATTGTTTTAAAGAGTGGATTGATAGCCTTCAGGAGTATCACACTTCCTAGACTAGCATATGCTAGGCAATCCATTATCATATGCTATTTAATATCTTTTGGTGGTCTTGTTGTTCAATTTAAGGAGTTCCTCCTAGCTAAAAGAAAGCTCTCACGATCAGCTATGGATCAAGAAGTCATTCATGCACAACAATCTTCAGCCAACTTTAACATGTATTCCTCCTAGCCCTCTTACCCTTATCTATTTTGTCATATTCCGAGAAACACTCTAATAATTAGCTAAAAAAATTGGCATGCCGGTGGTACCCATTCGAGGTTCCTTGCATTTCTTCATTCCTAGGTAAAATTTGCATGTTTGTTTCCTTTCGAAAGGTTCTCACATTAAATTTATCCCCTGGAATCTTCTCTTCTTTCTATTGTCTCAAAGCAATCATGTTTTGGTGCTATAAAAAGAACTCTTCTTCTCTTTCATTTGTACTACATTAGTGAAAGATCATATTCTCTCTTTTTCATCTTTTGTGTCATCAAATTTAATATTTTGATTTGGGATTAAAATTAATGGCATTTCATTCTTGTATGTTACATTAGTGCACATTAAATGAGGGAAACCTATATGTTATAAGTCATGCCCAATGGATGGTTGACAAAAGAATCATAGAAAGAAGGTTCTTTTTCTCTCGATTCTTACCAAACTATACAAATTCAAATTAACACATATTTATTAAACAACATCTTACTTCAGAACATCTATCGGTGATCACACGGTTTGATTGTGGTACTCCTAGCTCGTTGCTCTTGTTGAGTCATTATCTTAGGATATGGCCTGCGCCCACCATTAAATACCGAAACTTCTCATTGTAGATCTCCTTCTTCGTAGGACACCTTCCTAACCAAAAAAATTCTATCCTATGATGAGTGCATTGTTTGGCTCATTAATATCATTTCTTTAGACTGGAAATACTCTTTGTGATATGACTTATTAGTATATGGGGATGTTTTGTGTAGTCATATCTTAGTAGGTTGATGCATTTTCCTTGCTATTATTTATGAAAACTATTTATCACATGAACCTCCTACTAAATGTCTTTATGAGATCAAATGTGATGATGTGTGCAGGGAATGATGGAAGTTACTAGTGGATAAGAAGCCCGAGTTCGAAGCATGTGGCTGAAGACTGTTTCCATCGAATTGACCTATTAGCTTGGGCTTGACTCTAACAAACCGTAGGAATCTATGAGTTTTAATTGATATTTGATGAATAGTTTTTAATGCCACCTGATATGACGGATCTTGTAACCAACATTATTTATATGAAGACTTTGTCTTCAGAACTTGGGGTACCACTTTTTGATTGTTGAAGAAGATTATCTGCATACTATTTTGGATTTGTTTTTGATGTGTTATGAATTCATTTCAAAGTTAATGAAAGCCATGGAATTTTGAGAAACAAAAGTTGTTGATCACTCTATCCTAAGGAAGAGCAAGGGCCCACTCAACCGAGGAGATACAAGGTTACTTTGAGTTCATGCATACAATCCTTTGATTAGTTTTACTGCAATTATCATTTGATGAGTTTTACATGCATGCTTTGATTAACTATCTCTGCTTTCTCCATTACCACTTTCACTTAGAATAGATGCTTTTGTTATGCAAATATAGTTCATGAATAGTCTTTCTTTCTACTAAAAATTCCATTTATTGGTTGTGATTTAATTTGTTAAGAATAAGTGTGTGCATATTTTATTTTACAGTAGAAGATTAGTTGCTAAAATTCCTTTCATTGCACATAGTTGAATTTTGTAGACTAGTATTCAATTTCCATAGATTTTAAGCGCACTTCGTAGAATAGTCACTAAAACTAATCAACCCTCAAGTAGACTCAATGTACAACTGGTTCTCCTAGACTCCATTGCATATTGCCCAGGACACACTCGGTTTAGAATTGAAAGCTCAGCACTGATTTAATTAAATGTACACAGAAAGATATTCTATTCAGCATAGTTGAATTACATTCACAGGCTATTATATAGCCATATACATAGCGAGAATAACCTCCTACAAAATAGGAAGGTGTTACAACAAATAAACCTATTTAGTTGTGATTGTTACTCCCGTAACAATACACAACTCAATACTAATAATATATTATTGTTTATATAAAAATAATATATTAATAACATATTAAACTATATAATAATAATTACCAATGTAATTATTATCTTACACAATGTAAATACTAATTCCTAACATTCCCCCCCTTAGTGTTTACATGGTAGAAAAACATCCACACTCTCAACTGCAGTATGCTCACCCCTGTGGCATGTCCAAATTTGTGACTCATGACCTTGATCCAAAAGAAAGGCTCTCTCCTTCCATGGTTTTAAACAGGCTTACCACAAACCTTGAAGTGACAGGAACCTCATCAACTGTCCACCTCGTGTGGTTTTCTGGATCCTCCCATAAACCCTTTCAAGATCCATGAACTGACTTACTCTGGTGCTACTGTTCACCACTATGCTTATACATCAGGGAATTATGTAGGAAACACAACAAGCATATCTCAAAACTACACAATAGATGAAATACTGAAAATATTTCACATTACTTCCTATAAGAATTGTAATGTTCTTAATTGTAGTCTCTGTCATTGATCGCTACCACTCGATCTCGAACAACATAGAAAACTGCCATTGCCACTGGAAGCTTTCCTTGACTAAGCCATTTTGGGTGTAGAATGGGAATGAAACATTGGTATGTATTCCCCCCCACAATGTGAAATTTCACTCATATAGATACTGAGAAGCAAAATGCATCGAAGAACATACTCCTGAATTAGGTCTTGCTGCACATGGTCACTAATGCTAGTGAACGTATTCTCCTAGTTGACCATCTTCCAACAAAGTACGGCAGTGAGGACCAAGTCAATCGGAGGATCACTAATAGTCATCTCGTGCTCCAACACAAATCTCTTTCCAACATCCATCAAATACCACACAAAACAGAACACTGCAAAGAGAAGCACTCGAGAAAATGGAAACCACACTGAAAATCATATACTCACACCATACATATGCCACCACAGCTTCTGCGTGGCCCCGTCATTGGTGACTGATGAGAGGTCACTGTTCGACCTCCTTCCTCCGATGCCTCCTTCCTCCATCAATATGCTACTTAACTTAGCAGATTTGGAATTTGAGGCTCAAAAATTACACACCTTACCCGAACGTCGGATTCCACCGAAAATGCGTTCGTAAGGCAATTTTTTTATATTTTTATTTATTTTACGAACTTTTATATGACATAAGACATACAAAATAACTCTTGACTCGGTTTTGATTTTGACACTGATACAAAATGACACACTGACTCTTTATCTACAACTAATTCAATTAAACTAGACAATATGCTGATACAAAATTATTACAAAATGATGAAAGGACCCTAAAAAAAAACTACATTAAAACATGGCCAAATATATTGAATTAAAACTTATACGATTTAAGACTCTAATACATGATACTAATTACATGATGAAACAATAACTACTAAAAATACTTTTATTTGACTCAAATAACTATTAAAAACAAAAAACAAAAGACTCAATGACCAATTAAAATCTAAAAACTAAACTATAACGACTCAATTTTCTAATATAGCTGGAGGCTATTATTAGATTCACTACGAAAAAATAGCCTAATTGACATGCATATACGGAATTTTCATGTTGAACTGCATGTATTACATGTGTAATCCGTCAAGTGCGTCGATCTCATACTATTCAATATAAAGTCGTGGATCTGATTCACTTGCAGGCGATAGCTGAGTCTTAGTGTCCACCAAATAAGATCTGACCGAGACAGAACCATTAGTGAGTTGTAGTTTGTATGTGATACAACTCCCAGATCTCTGCAAGGATTGCTTAGTTCGAAAACCAAAGGATCGATGAGTAGTTGGATAAAAAGTTACGCAGATCAATCTATTGACAGCTATTGAGTTGAACGGTCACTTTGATGCAGGTTCGAATATGACAGATCTGTGCCAAACTCTGATGTTATTTTACTTTAGATTTCTTGCTGAGAGAGACGTCTTGACAATACACGCAATCTACCTGACTGAATATGTAATTGCAATGAACTTGTCTAATTGAAAGAGGAAATGACAACGAACTTGCAAAATATTGGAACCTCCAATGTACATACGAGATGTGCCACGAAGGAGATGCTATAGATAGTTCATGGAGAAGTCCAATGATGAGTGTCCTCTTAGATTCTTCGACCACAACTATGATTTGACTGAACAATCTATTCACTCGATATAATCCAATGTGTTTGCTTCTACAACTTAATGAGCATCTAGACGCCTTTTCTTTCAGAACAGATTAAAATTGTATACGGGCATTCCAAACTATGACAAAGAATGAAGAAACTATGCTCTTTTATCACTCGGAGCAATTCAAATTTCATGTCATTGCTCCTTTTTAATTTTCAAACAACCATCATGCTAAGGAAAAATGTCACTCTGGTACCAAATGAAAGCTCAAGACCAGATTTAATTAAATGAACACAGTAAAGATATTCTATTCAAAGCATAGTTGAATTACATTCACAAAGCTATTATATAGCCATATACATAGCTGAGAATAACCTCCTACAAAATAGGAAGGTGTTACAACAAATAAACCTATTTAGTTGTGATTGTTACTCTGTAACAATACACAACTCAATACTAATAATATATTATTGTTTATATAACAATAATATATTAATAACATATTAAACTATATAATAATTACCAATGTAATTATTATCTTACACAATGTAAATACTAATTCCTAACAAGAATGACACCGACAAATATTATGTCGGTTAAATGATTGGAAGAATACAATGACCCATAATTTTTGGTGTCATTTTCGGGGAAAATAACCATAAGCTCCATTACTTTATTTTGTATGTTCGGGTGTTAATGGAGTTCATATAGGAAACCAGTAGTTCTCTTGGACCTTGATTTAAACCAACCAACTTGGATGCATAGGTCACGAGACAACCAAGGGAGATTTATAGAACGTAATATTCAACAAATCTCTGTAGACACTTCACAAGAGAGAAACACTGAGAGTGATATAGATTCCAGTTCAAAGCCTAGAACCTTTTCTGAGCATTTTGTATCCTCTTCACATCATTCTGTAATGGGGGCTCCTTGTAATGCTAAATACCAACCTTTAGGATGAATCTTTACATACCTCATTGTCCTCGATGTAGATGAGGATGCACCCATGAAAAACATCTCACCATCCATCCTACCCTTCTTTCGAGGAATGACCAAAGAAGACCCTGATCAGTTTCTATTTGAATTTAAAATCATGTGCCAGACATATGACTACCAAGCTGACAATCAAAAAATCAAACTATTTCCCTCCACTCTCAAATATTCTGCTATGAGATGGTTTATGGGGTTACCATCTAACTCCATTAATCCCTAGGAAGCCATGGAAACAGCCTTCCTGGATAAATACCAAGACTATTATAGAGGAAGGGATAGGAAGGAAGAGTTCTTCCAAATATGGTAAAAGGAAGATGAGAATCTAGAGGATTATCTGGATAGATTCCTCTTTCTCCATAAACGCAGTGGGTATGAGTTACATGTAGACATCACTAAAATAATCTTTCTAAAAGGACTGGATGAGGAAACCAAGGATTCTCTCCATCTCATGGGAGGTGGAGACATGCATAAGCTCACCATGGAACAAATTACTGAGCTATGTAGAAGATATTCTAGAACACGTGGAGGAATACGAAGGAAACAAACATCCAAGTCTTCGAGTACCTCTGAACTTCTAGAAGAAATGGCCAACATGAAAACAAAAATTTTGCTATAATTAACATCCACCATAGATGGACTCAAGGAAAAATCCACCCATAGTAAATAACCATTGGACATGTATTTCCCTAAGTGTCAGAAGAGACACCCCTTGAGAGATTTTCCTTTGGATGTCACAGATATGTGCTTAATTTGTGAAGTTACTGACCATGACACTAAACATTACACACTTCTACCATAGTTGAAGGGAGGTTTGAATGCCATCTCTCAAACAAGTACTAAATTAAATTTTGTCCAAATACCAATCAATTAGGGTGGGTTCCCATCTAGACCAACTCGAGAATCCTTGGAGAATGCCATGGCCAAATCAAGCCTCTCAATCTTCTTGGGGACAACCTGAGTGGGAAAACTCAAACTGGATGACTTATCCATATCCACCACCTTGGACAAATCCCTACACTCAGCTAGGTTGGGCTCCACCACCCATAGCCAATCCTTGGCACAATTAGTAGTGGGGTTCTCAAAAAAAATTTAGCCAAAATTAGTCTTGGGCACCACCACCAAATGATAATCAATAACGCAGTTCCAGTAGTCATAACAAGCTTTAATGCCTCCACCTCAAGCCTACCAAAATAAAGGACAAGAAAAACAAACACAACTTCCGACTCATCCGTATCTAATCCTAAAAATCAAAAACAACTTCGATTGATGACATAGATGCAGGTAACACCATGCAGGTTAACACTATTGGTAATTTACAATTACGATCCGCAAAATATTGAACCATCCTGTTGTTATCATAGAATTGAATGATGATGTCAATAAGGAAGAAAACTTGAGTATAACACTGGTTCTTCACCAATGCTAGATAAACATGATGATAAAGTACCCAAACAGTTCTACAACCCCTTTTCCTAAGTGATTACAGGACACTCGAACTGCAGATGAAACAAAACTAGTTTAGGAATTAAAAAAATTACATATTGAGGTTCCACTACTGCGTGTAATAAGGGACATCCTTGAACTAAACCAAACCATTAGAAATGAATGTATAAAGACACCAAGAAGAAAAAGAAATACCCAAAGACTGCCAGAGTCAAAGGGAATTTGGGTGATTTAGTTGTTGACACCCTTATCTAACCAAAATATGGGGATCCTGGGAGCCCTATCATTACTATTTGTATAAACAACCAGTCAATATCTAATGTTTTGGTGGATCTTGGTGCTACTATTAATGTCATCACAATATAAATGTTTAACCTACTATCCTTGACAGGACTTCAACCAACCAACACTGTTTTGTAGTTAGTAGATCAATCCATTGTTGTACCTGATGGTGTGGTTGAAGATATAATGGTCACTATTGAATCATGGGAGTACCCAGTTGATTTCATGGTTTTGCAGCCTAAAGCTCGGAAGTTGGGATACCTAGTCATCTTGGGAAGACCTTGGCTGGCTACGGTTGCTGCGTACATTGATTGTAGGTCAGGCAACATGAAAATTCTAAATGGGTAGAAATCCAAACAAATTTCATTATATCCTCCTACCCAGCCTTATACGAACAATTGTGACCAGGTATGGGTGGATTCTTTGGATGCTAACTCTTTGAGTTCTTCTTTTTTGGCCACTATTGCAGTACACAATCATATGACGGAAGCTACAGAGCCATATGCGGTGACTGATTCTAAGGACTCTGCAACTATAGAAATCAACACTACTGCTACGGAATTCAGAATACCGGCATTAGACATTACCTCTGCTAAGTCTGGTAGGAAATTCTATGCTTATAATTCTGAACATTTAGTTCTTGATTTCTATTGTCCTTTAACCAAGGTTCTATCTTTTGATAACATATCCATCCTACACATGCTTCAGCCCCATGTTTGCCCATTGAATTATTTTATCACTAGTATGAGCTTGCTCTTGCGAATGATACTAAGTAGGTGCTTGTCAGTATGGGTAGAGAGCTGACTATAGGAAGTGACTTGGAGGTCAATCAAGAAGCTAGGGTGCTTGAGGTTTTGAAGAAAAATTCTCATGATTTTTCTTGGGATTACACTGATATGAAAGGAATTCATCCTAGCATCTATACACATCATATTTACACCGATGACGTCAAACCTATAAGGCAGCCGCAATGAAGAATCAATCCAGCATTGAGAGACATAGTCAAAATTGAGATCGAAAAGCTCCTAAAGGTAGGTTTCATCTATCCTATATTTGATAGTCAGTGGGTTTCCCCATTAGTTATTGTTCGAAATAAGAATGGTAAGTGGTGAATATGTGTTGATTACAGGGAACTTAACAAAGAAACCAAGAAAGATTATTTTCCCCTACCTTTCATTAACCAAGTCCTGGACAATTTGGCTAGTAAGAAATATTTCTCTTTCTTGGATGGGTTTAGTGGGTATAATCAAATTAGTATTTCCCCGCTAATCGGATAAGACTAATTTTACATTCCCTTGGGGTACATTCACTTATAGAGTCTTACCTTTTGGGCTTTGTAATGCCCCTACTACATTTCAAGTGGGCAGTCTTAGCCATTTTTGTAGATCTTGCTAATGACTTTTTGAGGTTTATATGGATGATTTCACTATCCATGGATCCACTTTTGAAGAATCTTTGAGTAATCTTAAGAAAGTACTCAGTCGATGTGAACAACACCAACTATCTCTGAGTCATGAAAAATGTCTAATGATGGTTGATCAAGGAATTGTCTTAGGTCACCATGTTTCAGCCCAAGGTATACAAGTGGATCCCAAAAAGATATCAGTCATCACCCAATTACCTACACCAGCTAATCAGACTAACATCAAAATTTTCCTTGGCCATGCAGGTTATTACCACCGATTCATAAAATATTTTAGCAAAATTGCCACCCCAATGTTTTCACTGCTAACCAAAGATTGTGTTTTTGAATGGTCTTCTCAGTGTCAGCCGGACATTTGATTCTATCAAAGAAAAGCTGACAACAGCCCCTATCTTATGTGGCCCTAACTAGGGACAACCTTTCCATATCCACACTGATGCTTCTAATACAGCCATGGGTGTTGTCCTTGGACAAAAAGACTCAGAAGATCATATGTATGTAATTTATTTTATCAGAAAAATCGACTCCTACGGAAAAGAATTACACTACTACGAGAAAAAGAGTTTTTGGTTGTTGTATATGCTTTGAATAAATTTCATCATTACATCATTGGATATAAAAATTTGTTTACACTGACCACTCTGCCATTCAATATTTGATGAACAAACCAGTGGTTGGTGGAAGGCTCATTCACTAGTTACTCTTGTTGCAAGAATTCAATCTCACTATTATAGATAAGCCTAGGAAATCTAATGTTGTTGCTGACTTTCTTTCCAGAATAAATGTTTCAGGTGATGACGAAGCAGTCCAAGACCAATTTCTTGATGAACACTTGTTTTCTATCTCTACTAAGACTCCCTGGTTCACTGATTTCATGAATTATTTAACAACAGGGAAGTTTCCTACCTATTTTACTCATAAGGAAAGAAGGCAATTGGTTAGAAATAGTGCAACATATAAATGGTGTAACATATTCTTATTTAAATGTTGTCCTGACATGGTTCTTCATAGGTGTGTTCAAGAGGATGAGGTACATGACATACTGCGAGCATGTCATGATGAGCTAGAGGGGGACATTATTCAGTGAAATGAACAATTCACAAGATCCTTGGAGCAGGGTACTATTGGCCTTCCCTCCATAAGACTGTCAAAAAGTATGTGTGGCAGTGTGATGCATGCCAATGAATGGGAAAACCTACACTTTCTACGGAAATTCCTCTTAACCCTCAGTTGGTTCTAGGACCATTTGAGAAATGGGGTATTGATTTTTTTGGACCATTTGATCCTCCATCTTTCAGGAAGGAGTATCTCTTGGTATGCATGGACTATGTCACCAAATGGGCTAAAGTTCAAGCATTGGCATCTGCCAATGAAGATGTTATTGCTGATTTTCTCTACAACTAGATATTGCTGCGATTTGGAGCACCAAGGGCCATTGTATCTGATCAAGGTCCTCAATTTGTTTCAAATATGATTGAAGTTTTCTTAGGAATCTACAGAATCAGGCACTGGAAATCATCACCATATCACCCCCAATGCAATAGGTAAGTGGAGGTAACCAATCAAGAAATCAAGAATATTCTAACTGAGGTGGTCAATGCTAATAGAAAGAATTGGGTACCAAAGCTTCCCGAGGCTGTCTTCAGGCCTATAACACAACCGGAAAACAACTAGTGGTTTCTCTCCCTATGAGTTGGTCTTTGGGAAGAAGCCATTGATACCTGTTGAGTTTGAGTGCGCACACCGGTGAACAACATTGGAAGTTTGGATTGATTTTGATGAAGCATAGCGTGAACGAGTGTTGTAATTGAATGAATGAGATGAAATGCAGATGAAGGCACAACAAGAAACTGAAATTCTACACAAGATCGTAGAAAACTTGGCATGATGCTCACATCAAAAAAAGGATATTTCATGAAGGATAGTGGGTTTTGCTTTTTGATTCCCACTATAAGCGGTTTAAAGGAAAGTTATGTATGCATTGGTTAGGTCCCTATCAGGTAAATCAAGTGTTTAATAATGGCTCTGTTTGATTGATACCGATTGATGGAGACAAATGGACTCTTTTGGTTAATGGGCATAGGCTCGAGTTTATCACCAACCATTGGATAAGAATACTTTCACCGATGACATTCTATTATGAACAGATATGCATGTTGAAGAGGCTCTTTGCCTCTCACGCATGGAGTAATAAATCTCTTGCAAATTCAATAAAGGAAGATGATCCTTCATTTGATCTTCTTCCCTTAGTAGTTTTTATTGTAATTTCCAATAAATGCTGGAATTTTCATTATTTCTATTGCCACTAATCATGTTTCATCCCAAATTGTAGGGCGTAGGAATCTACCGATATCGGAAGACTAAATTTGGCATGGGTAGGTGCATTTTAACTTATTAATGATATTTCTATGCGAAACATTTCCCCATGTATTCATTTTTCATTATGACACCATCATGAAATGATTGCTATGGTGATTCTAGATCTCTTTCCAAATCTAGCTCTATGAATGATGGCATAAAAGGAGTAATGGCTCATAAATCACCACATGCTTTGATGTGTCGCACTCTCCAACATCAGGACAAGTGGTGCTTGCTCCTCAACCATGGGATATGTGCCACTATAAAAATATTAATCTCACACGAGTGGCTGGTCTCATCACTATTTTTTTTGTCACCTTCACTTGATGTTGTGTTACCCAAGGAATATGGTGTCATTTGAAATTTAATTCTTCTACAACCACTTCTTCCCATTGTGGTATGCACATCAATCATGACTGGTTTTATCAGACACTAGACGGGAAGTGGAAGGAACACTCTACTCTGGTTTTTTCGCTATCATGTATTTCTCACTTTTTGGCTTAGCATGGGACTGTGAAAGACATCAGAACCTGCTTCACCTAATTCCTTGCTCCAGAATGCCACCCTTTCATAGGTATTTCATGATTTTGGATGGCTGGATTTCATTCAAAAATTTGAAGGGTTTGATGAGGGCATTGTGGAAGAGTTCTTAAATAATTTTGAGTCCACCTATTCGTAAGTTAGTGGACGGAGAGTTGAAATTACCAGTCAAGTCATTTCTAACCTATCTGACTTGCCAAACTTTAGTTTAAAGGTTATGATGAATGCCCCTTTACAAATTCAAATTACTTAGTTCCATGACAAAGGAGAGGCACTCTCGGAGTTCATCTTGACTTCATTGGGTGTCCGAAGGGTGTTCGGTGGGACGAGTTTACCTAGAATCTAGGGTGAGATTTTGAAATGGGTCAACCGGTATTTCATATGCGATGGCCAGGCCTCTGTTTTGGGTGGTGATGCACTCAAAATACTCATTCACCTTAAAAAGGGACATGTCAACTAGGCCCTTCAAGTAAATCTGCCAGAGTACCTCACAGACTTTGTCATTAAAGTATGCTAGAAACATTGGTCCAGTGGAGGCATGTCCATGATTCAGCACCCCAGGTTGATTCATCTGTTTTGTTCACACCAAGTCTTATTTCAACCAAAGTGGAGGTTCAAGGGGAGTGCTGGTGGTGAAGGGTCTAGGCCAAAGAAATTAAAATCTGGTCTCTCTTCTACACCTCGGTCTACCCTTGCATCGGGCCCTTGCCCTTCACATAGCTAAGTAGAGGTAGCTGATGTTCTTGAGCATGCCGACATAGTTGGTACTCCTGAGGGAAAATCCCCATCCATTTCTGATTCAAAAGGCAAGTGCCCCATGGCCCCATCTTCTTCCATGAAACCACAGTCCCGAGAGGCTTAGCTCATTTTTGTAGACAGGTGGTTTCTAATCGAAGTCCTTGCCTGATGATACCGCCCACATTCGGGAGGAACTGCATACGGAGGATGACCCGGCCACTCCATCATTTGTTGTTCCGTCATCTACGAAAATTCACACTATAACTCGAAATGCTTGACACCCAAGTGGTGCCTTCTCACAACTATCTAGAGGAAATCACACTACTAAAATCTCAGTTACAAGGTATGGAAGAAACCACCCTTTTATTACAAGTTGAATTTACAAAAAAGATAGTAGAAAAATTTCGGGAGATTACTGCCTGCAACTTGAAGTAAGTTGTTTAAAGCGACAACATGATAAGAGTCTTACCCTCTTGAATAGTTTCCAATAGTTGTCCCTTCAGGAAAGGGAATTGCGGAAGGAAAATCAAAAATTAAAAAAGAAAAAGAATCTATGGAAGAGGAAAAACAAAAAGTAACATCTATCTTAGACTTTGTCTATCCTTTGGCCATCAAACTATTGTCCTGTAGGAAACCCTCCTTAGTCTACAACATGTATGTCCAAGAACAATTTTATTCTTGGTAGTTATTTCAATTGTGTTCTCAAGCCCCTCATGAAATTCCCAATGGCCCTAGTTTTTTATCAGTTTACAAGTGCAGTGCTCTGGAAATTCAAAATTTTCTCTATGAATTTTATCTACATAACATGATAGTGACCAATGTCCCTGATTTCTTGATCAACCTATTTGTGGGTGATTTTCAAATTAAATCCTTTCAGTCTATATTGTGGAATTAGATAATTTGGAGGTAGTAAATAGACAATTTCAATAACACTGCTCAGTCCATCGGATTTCACATTCACCCAACTCATCATACAGATGTCACCCTGTGGAAAAACTTTCGATCATTTTACTATCAGGCAGGGGTTGGGGTGAATACTTCTCATATTTTTCTTCAGTGTGTTATTGATTTTGAAAATTATAGTCAAGAGAATTTTGGGGCTGCTTGGCAAGCTTGTGATAGGAGATGGGATACATTAATCTCGCTTTGAAATGTAGGGAGATTCTCTCTCCCCATAATTTGAGCTTTAGCATGTGTAGGGGTGATGCTCTCATCACCATTATCAAAAAAACTACAGAGAAAACCAACCAGCAATACACTGATGAATGGTTAGGCCTCCAATTTCTGCCTCCACTCCTCTTGAGCCCTCTCATAACCTGGCAGAACAATGCAACATAGTCCCATGATAGTTTCACCACTGGTGGAAATTACCTCAATACTGGGGCTGCAAGAATACCACAAAGCAATACGCTGAGCAATTCGAGGAGTATGACATCGTTGAACAACTTAGAAGGAAAGAAGGGCGCAGATGAGTTGCATTGGGACATGCAATAGGTAAAGTCAAGCGGAAAATGATGAGTGCATTATTTGGCTCATTAATATCATTTCTTCAAAATGGAAATACTCTTTGTGATATGACTTATTAGTATATGTGGATGTTTTGTGTAGTCATATCTTAGTAGGTTGATGCATTTTACTTGCTATTATTTATGAAAACCGTTTATCACATGAATCTCCTACTAACTGTCTTTATGAGATCAAATGTGATGATGTGTGCAGCGCATGATGGAAGTTACTAGTGGATAAGAAGTCCGAGTTTGAAGGATGCGGTTGAAGACTGTTTCCATCAAATTGACCTATTAGCTTGGGCTTGACTCTAACAGCCCGTAGGAATCTATGAGTTTTAATTGATATTTGATGAACAAGTGTTTAATGTCACCTGATATGGCGGATCTTGTAACCAACATTATCTATATGAAGACTTTGTCTTCAGAACTTGGGGTACCACTTTTTGATTGTTGAAGAAGATTATCTGCATACTGTTCTGGATTTGTTTTTGATGTGTTATGAATTCATTTTGAAGTTAATGAAAGCCATGGAATTTTGAGAAATAGAATTTGTTGATCACTCTATCCCGAGGAAGAGCAAGGGCCCACTCAACCAAGGAGATACGAGGTTACTTTGAGTTCATGCATACAGTCCTTTGATTAGTTTTACTGTAATTATCATTTGATGAGCTTTACATGCATGCTTTGATTAACTATCTCTACTTTCTCCATTACCACTTTCACTTAGAATAGATGCTTTTGTTATGCAAATCTAGTTCATGAATAGTCTTTCTTTCTGTTAAAAATTCCATTTATTCAGTTGTGATTTAATTTGTTAAGAATAAGTGTGTGTATTTTATTTTACAGTAGAATATTAGTTGCTAAAATTCCTTTCATTGCACATAGTTGAATTCTATAGACTTGTATTTAATTTTCATAGATTTTAACTACACTTCCGTAGAATAGTCACTAAAACTAAGCAACCCCTAGCAGACTCAATGTATAACTGGTTCTCCTAGACTCCATTGCATATTGCCTAGGACACAACCCTGGTTTAGAATGACACTAACAAAGATTATGTCAGTTAAATGATTGGAAGAATACAATGACCCATCATTCTAATACACATTCAGTCTTTAATAGTGTAAATTTGAACAAACATAATAGAAAGTGCACTCTCAAGATAAAAATTTCATAGTGTTTCTTGTTAGCTTATGTTTTGAGGAGAGAGGACATGTTCTTCATATTTTTATTTCTCCTTGCATGCTCCTCATCATAGTTAGTGTATTCCAACTTCGTCTGAGTGTGCCTAGACCCCATTTTCATCATTCTCAAAATTCTAGGTTTGATTCCACACTTGATTTTAAATCACAACCACCTTTTTCTTCATCTTTGTTTTAATTTCACAAGAACCAATATTAGTCCAAAGAACCATCGTTAGTTACCCTCGATGTCATCGGTTTTACCTAACCAAGATGTCTTTTACAATTCTTTTGGTTAAACTACCAAAAGGGACACTGTTTCATATTCCTTGATATTCATAATCTCTCGTAATTCTCATCATCTTCTGTCCGATAAAATCCATCTCGCATCTTATCCACCTAGCATATTATTAGCCATTTGCCTTGTTTTGGCAAACTATTCTTTTTCCACAGGTAAGGACCGATTGTGGTTACTGTGATGATGTCGGTTTACGCTAACCGGTATCAATTAGCCTATTCAATTTTCCAGCTAACATTTTTATCCAATCCACCTACCACTTCTTGTTTTTCCCATTTTCTATTGTATTTTAGTGTCCTTTACAAAAAGAAGTCCTACCAAATCAAAAGTTGTTCACATGGTGCTTGACTCATAGCTAAGAAAATTCCCCATATTCCATGCCGGTTGTCAACCAATCCCACCTAGTCCTTCACCACCTTCCATTCTATCACCCATGGATCCTACCTAACCTATCACCATCGCCATAGGTGATGAGGAGTTCACATGACTCCTTGACTAGAACCCTGCCACCTTATAGTTCTATCTTTCCCACTCATCCACTCAAGATTCTTCGAGTCGGTTAATATACGACATGCATGTATTTTTCCCCTAACACTCATTCCTACTTCTACATAAACCCCTTCTAGCTCCGCACTACCTACATCTACCTTACCCCTAGTCATTTCATAGCTAGGCCCTATACCTGCTATGACCACCACGTATACCACATATATTACACTGCAACATCCACTATACCTTCTCAGTAACCACCGAATGTAACCTCATCCACACCTATTATCTCACATATACTCATAACAACACAACCACCCTTGGTGTCGATGAACTCTACCTCAATTCAAAACATTTTCCTTTCTATTCCGCATTACTTATCCCCCATCACTACTAGAGTCACCTTGACCCTTCCACCTCCATATACGTACTATCAATAGCCTCCCATTTCATCTATCATTCATTCTGGGTATGTACCCCCTATCTCACTCCCTCATTCTCAACCTACCTATACGGCATCGCCATATACTTTGGAATGCCATCTCCATCATATATACAACACCAATCCTATTATGCTACATGAAGTATGCATGCATCTCCACCTACTAATGACCTCATCAAGTTAATGATGGAAAATATGCAGACACTAGAGGCATCATTTTCTAGCTTGTGCAACTCTCTCACCTATGATGAAATTTCCAATGAGCCCATACACCCATCCATTCCTATCCATCCATATCCCATACATTGTGAGATGTCTAAATTTAACCACTACAATAGTAAAGAGGACCCACAAAATAATTTACACTCTTTCAAACATGGGTGTTATTTGATCACCACGATGATGCTTTACTTCTGAGGAATTTTCCCATGTCTCTTACTGAGCCTGGGTTAGACTGGTATAATGGGTTACCTAGACATTCTATCTACTCATTTAATTAGGTATCCCAAGCCTTCTTAGATCACTTCTGAATCAATGTTGTTAATAAGGTTACCATGACTAATGACCTCCACTCTACACATCAATATGACGATGAGTCTATCACATATTTTTCACTCGTTGGCATAGTTTGATCAATCAACTCTCATTCCAAAAAAAAACCAAACTCATAGAGATCTTCATGTGGGCTTGTGCTAGACATATTTCACCAACCCTATAGGTGCATACTTTTCAAACCTTCGATGAGGCATTCACCATGGCATGAAAGCTAGATATTCGGGCCATTGAAGAAAAGAAAATCCAACTACGCAATAAGAACGCAACATTTAAGTCGATGATACCTCTTCTTCTTCAAAACCATGGAATAACTATTCAAAAGCCAAGGAGCCACTCATGCGGTGGTACTTAAGGCCAACCCAGCTCATCCACCGAGATCATGCTAAGCCCTCATCTAATCTTTCCCCTGTTTAGACTTTTCAATTTAGATGAGAAAATAGAAATACACCCCCGGTTGGGAGCCTTATTCTTCTATTTTAGAAAATCTCATTAAATTTGGGGCCATCACCCTTCCTCCTAAAAAACCACACACTAGTTTTGATCCTGCTCGCCCCACACCTGGGTGGTACAAAGAGCACAACTTCGCAGCTATCATTAGGTAAAAGGTCATAATGATGATATTTGCATCACTTTCAAGAACATTGTCTAGTAAATGATCGAGAATGGTGAGTTAATCTTGGATAATTCAAATTCACCTGCCAACCAAAACCTACACATCTTCAAGAAACCATTTCCTAATCACGCCCCTTCTTTTGATCAAACTGGAGAGACCTCAACTAATGATAGCCATACCCGCAAGGTCCATGCTATATTTAGTGATGCACCATTGTTTCCCAATTACCTCATATTTCTTCCATAGAGGAAATCCTAGCCTCAAGTCCTCCACCTACACATGAACCCACTCCACAAATTCCTCAACCCATAGAGGAACACCGTTCATCTCCTCCCTCATCTGTGAAGGATACTTCTATTAAAATCGACACCACTTCACCTTTTTCTTCTCCATCTAGAGAATCACACCAGCAAGATATCTCTCACCTGGGGAGATGCTTGTTCATCTCCTCCACCTATCAAAGATCTAGTAGAAATGTTGTTACCTCTAGGTGACCATTCTCCATCAGACCACCCAAGATCCTGTTGACTTACTTTTGGCTCTCTTACCCATAGAGGCTGAAGCTAGCAATTTTCCCATTTCTAAAATGTGTTTTATGGGAATATCCATTGGATCCACATCAAGCTCACCCATTGCAGTGCCTTTCTCACACTTAGTCAATCGCCTGGATTATGTGGATAGAGCCTTACTTTGGGGGCATCTTCTACTTCCTATCTCAACACAAATGTAGATGTCACTCGCTGACACCTCCACTATCTATCCAAAAGTGTTTCAGCTGACCAAACTAAACACAACACAACCTAGCATGCATCTACATCCAAATGCATACCTACGTCATCTTCCTTGCCTAAAACTATCACTACTTTATGGGTCATCCCAACACTAGCCTTACTCATCTACCCATAAAATTATATTTAACTACATCCTCCAAAAATAACACCAAACTTAACCTGGACCCTAAACAAATGAACCAATCTCCTAGATCTCATACCCCAAACTCGCCACACACCCTTATCTCCTTCACCTCTTTTGTCCATCCTAGGACCTCACCCTTGACCCTGGATAAGAAACCTTTGTCCACTAGTAAACCAAAACACAACAACCCATTTCCCCATCGCAAACCTCTAATATACCCAACTTCCCGACACAACCTCCACCCACTCCCGTAACATTTTCACCACCCATACCTCCAATTCCATCAATAACTTCTTCACTACCCATGACACTTCCTTCCCTTCCCTCACACCTCCCGCACAACCTACGCCATCTACCTCCACAATACCTTGGCTATCCCATGGGTAACCCACCCTCTTCCACCATTACCTTTTCCCTCTACATCTCATACACCCATACCACATTTACCCAAGAAGGTACAACCTAAAGGAAAAATATGCTACCTTCCAATAAGGTAATGAAACCAACCACACCCTCTATTGCCAGTTCATCTACCATGCCCCTACCCAAGTAGACACAACCAACACCTAAGACCATCTCTCAACCCACTCCCCCTCTTTCAAAGATTCTTCCAATATAATCAGCCACACCTCCACATAAACCCACATTCACCTCCCATTGTGATCCACTACCGGGATCCTATGCCAAAATATTAACCAATATCCTCGAAACTTCTGTCATCACATTACCGCCTCTTAAACCTTATGACCCACTCAAACCCAAACCAAAGGGGTTTGATGAAACCAAAATTTATGCCTACCATCATGTGCGAGGACATGATGTAGAGAACTATAATCCTTTGAAAACCATTCATTATCTAGTTATGTCCTCCTGAAAACAACTTTGACGATGATGATCTTCTTGATGAGGACCCCATTTCACTAGAACCAATTTCCACATTTCTTCCTTCATTGCCTACTCAGTGATAAAAATCTCCACCCCCACAACTCTTAGAGCCACCCCGAGATTCAAAATCAACATGGTTCATATTAGAGAACTTGTAAAAACTCCACCTAAATGTTGGTGTGCCCAACTCATTTCACAAGGTTCCCTACTACCACTTTCCTTCTACCCTTCCTACCATTACACCTTTCATGGCTCACCTACTTCATACACCTCCCCACCTCAAATAAACATGATCCACATTTTCATTCATGATCAAAAAGACAAAGGAAAGGAAAAAGCAACTTACCCACTAACCAACCCTATACCCAACATACCATCTCCACCCACACCTAAAGTCACTATCCTCACCCCACATATCCTCTTTCTAATGGGGTTACACATTATGCGATGCTCAAACAATTACACCAATCCTCCTCAAAATATCCTTATATGACATCATCCAAACCATCAATCCCATCATCAAGCTCTCATGGAGGTTCTTGATCTATTGAGGTTTTGCCTAATGACCCCCACCGTAGCCTCTATTATTACACCTCATCATGTCACCTCTCTCACCAAATTACTACCTTCTTCTACACCTCCACCTACTCACCAAGTAGCCACCCTCAGCTTCTCAGATGAAGAGATCGCACCACACCAAACTGATGACCCTAATTCAACCCTTTTCATCTTCATCCATATTGATAATATATGTGTACAACGTGTTATGATCAATGGGGGTGCTATCATTAACATCATATCCTCCCATGCATTCGACCAAATGTGAATATCTCGACAACTACATCCATAAACATCCCATCATGTTGCATTCATTTAATGATGCTATCACTTATACACTTGGCACCTGTCATCCTCCATGTTTGCGTGGTCCCCCATACTGCTCCTGCAGTTATTTTACATCTTGGAGGGGAGTTTCAATATAACCTTTTGTTTGGTAGACCCTAGATTCATGTTATGGGTTGCATTCCTTCCACTTTGCATCATTGTATGAAGTTTAAGAATGAAGGACACACCTATACCATTCAAGCTGATCCATCACCTTTCAAAACCGCAACATGCTTTACCAACCCAGTGATGTGCTTATACCCATGAATTCATCTACATCCATGATCACTTCCTCTTCACTTTCACCTCCACTCACTAATGTCACCACTACCTCAACCGCACCTAAATCCTCCATCCCTACTGCTGCCATGACCTCCACAACCAACCTCTTAGCCTCCCAATCAGGTGGCTCTACCTCCGATCCAACCTCTAACATATCATCTATCCTAACTACCCACATATCGACCACCGATCCTTGGAAGGTGTTTTTAATGCCTCACTGGGGTAGTATTTCCTATATAATGTCAACACACTCCTTACTCCAAAAGAGTATGGAAGCCTTCACCAACATCCTCACTATGATCACTTGTATAAGAGAGCATCTCCTTTATGGTCCTCCCCACCTTCCCACAAATCTAACCTATAGGGGACTTGATTCTTCCAATTATACACTTGAACCACCATCACAAACCAACCCTTTTCTCATCAACCTCTCGGTCACTCACCAATCACCATTTCTCCCACACCTTCCGGAACCAATGTGTGTGGAAAGGTTTTGGTTTTAGATATTATGAGCATGGTCATCACATTGTTATTCCATGTACTACCCGAAAACATAACAACCGTAGAGGTATCATCTTTATTGAGCTACCTACCAAGAAGGACCGCATTGAACTCATTAAGGATATCAACCCTTCTCTACCTTCTTCACCACCTTCTCTACCTTCTTCACTTGCTCCACCTTCTTCACCACCTTCATCGATGTGAGTCAATGGATCCGAATCCATTCCTCCTAACTCTATTTTTTCATAAACACCATTTCATTATTGCCTCGACTTATCAACGCGAGGGCGAGGCTCTCTCTTCTCTTCCGTTTTTATATCCTGAAATGATCGATGATGACACACGTTCTATTATTATCGCCAATGTCGGGATGATGAATCTATACTCACCTAACTTGGTGCATAATACTCTTACATTCATCGGTCATTATCATCGAGATGTAAACCATGATGAATGAATCGACTATCAAAATGAACATCCATACTCGGGATGACCCACACATTCTAAAGATCGACCAATATTTAGATATTGCTTTGAACAAGAAGCCATCACTTATTTTCTCAAAAATCATAACCATGCTTTCACTTGGTCTTACATCGACATGCTCGGTATTGACCCCACCATAATGGTGCACAATATCGTAACCATTCCCGATGACAAACCCGTGAAACAAAAGCTAAGGAAAATACACCCTCACATTGCTCTTACGGTCAAAGAAGAACTTCAACACCTTCTTTCTGTTTCTTCATCTTAGCCATTGATTATCCCCAATGGATTTCTAATATTGTGCCCATCACTAAGGTGACAAGGGAACTTCACATCTACATAGATCTATGTGACCTTAACCTAGCTTTCCCTAAAGATGACTTTCCTCTACCGGTATTGACCAATTGGTTGACCTTACCGCTGGTCACAAGATGCTATCACTCATGGACTGGTTCTCGTGTTATAACCAAATCTTGCTTGCCCTAGAGGATCAACACAAAATCGCCTTCTTCACCCCTTAGGGGACCTTCTACTATCGAGTCATCCCATTTGGTCTTAAAATGTTGGTTCCACATACCAAATGGGCTATGAATTACATCTTCCATGAAATCATGCACCGTATATTGGAAGATTACGTGGATGATCTCCTTGCCAAATCTAAATGCTACTCCAAGCACCTTGTCATCCTAAAACCATCTTTGAATGCCTCATTAAGTATTATGTTTTCCTTCAGCCCAAGAAGTGTTTCTTCATGGTTCTCTCAGGAAAGATCCTAGGATTTATTGTTTCGTTATGTGGTATAGAGGTTGACTTGGCTAAAGTCAAGGCCATTCTTGGAATGGCTTCGCCCACTAATCTGCAGCAACTCCGTAGCCTGCAAGGTAAGTTACAATCTATTCTTCATTTCATTTCACAACTTTCCGATTGATGTCATCCATTTCATCATCTTCTCAAAAAGGATGTCTCCTTTAAATGGGATGATGACTGCCACAAAGATTTTGAGGCCTTAAAACAATACCTTCTCCAATAACTCGTACTCATTCCACCTAAAGACGATCAACCCTTTTACCTATAAATCTCTCGCTACCTATCACTCCTTAAGGGACATGCTCACTCATCATGATGAAAAACATAGGGAGCGGGAAGTTTATTACATAAGTTCTACTCTTCGGGACGACGAAACCCGATACACCCATGCTGAATTTTTTTCTTAGCCTTAGTTTTTTTGCCACCAAAATCCGTCATTACCTACTCAACCACAAAACCTATGTCATTACCAAAACTGACCCCTTACACTTCATGTATGCAAAAACTTACCAAAATACACGTGTCGCATGCTGGATTATGCTTTTGGCCAACCTCGAACTCAAATTCATCCATAAAAATCCATCAAGAGCCAAGCTATTGCGAACCAATTTTCCAATGCACCTATTTTCCAGGATCAACCCTCTAACTTTGACTTTCCAGATGAGTCTATTACTACCCTTTCCCTAGATGAACCCAATTACCAAATGACACTCTTCTTCGATGGTTCCAAGTGTCAGCATGGGGTTTTGGCTAGTGTTATCCTCATTCTTCTTGATGGTGAACCCATGAATTTGTCTTTCAAACTCGATTTTGATTATACAAACAATATTACCGAGTACGAAGAACTTGTATTAGGTCTCTAGGCTACTTATGCCTTAGATGTCAAGTCCATCAACGTCTTTGGTGATTCTCAATTTTTCATAAACCAAGTCAATGGTATATACCAGTGTCGTAATGAGATAATTGAAAAGTATAAGCATCATGTGGACATACTTTTGACCACCTTCGACCATTATGCCCTTCAAAATGTCTGAAATTCTACCAACAAATTTATAGATACCATGGCCTACTTGGCTTCTTAGATACCCACTTTTCCCTCTGACTCTAAAATATTTGTCACTATACAAAGACTCCAATCACCTTCTTATTTACCTTGTGAAGTTTACTCTATCAGAACCACTGCTCCTGGCCTAAGTACCCTTTGGTATAAACAATACTGAGACTATCTTTCCTCTCCATCTTACCTCCCAACCTCACTCATAATGGAAAATGTGCCTTTCTTAAAATGGTCTCTCATTATGTCATCATGGGTGGCCTCCTCTATAAACATGTCTTTAATGGTATTCTCTTACGGTTCCTTACAAGTTCTGAAATTCCCTATACCATTAAGGAAGTTCACGATGGCATATGTGGAGGTCAAATTAGTAATCTTGTGGTTGCTAAGCCTATTCTTCACCTAAGCTATTACTGTCTTGGTTGACCCTTAGCCATGATTGTTGTGACTATGTTAAGCATTGTGTAAAATGCAAACAACATGCCAACCTTCATCATACACCTAGTCATGCCTTACAGGTCACCCATGACCTTTGGCCCTCCTCTCAATGGTGTTTGGATCTTATCGAAGTGATCAATCCCCATTCTTCCTAGAGAAATCAATGGATCATCACCACTACCAAATATTACACCAAATGGTTTGAATCCATACCTATGATCTCTATAAAAGATGAGAAAATCTATGAATTCATCAATCATCACATTATTTATCACTTTGGCATTCCACATCACCTCATCACTGATAACGAAAAACAATTCAAAAATAAAACCTTGTGGAAACTTTACAATGCCTTTGGTATTCAGCTAAGTTTCTTGTCACCATATACCCACAGACCAATGGCCAAGCTAAATCCGCTAATAAAACCCTAAATAAAATTCTCATGAAAGTGGTTAATGATACGGGGAAGTATTGACATACGCACATTCCTTTGACTGTGGGCAAACCATACTAGTATTCACACTTCCAGTGCAGCCACACCTTTTTCTCTAGTCTATGGTACAGAGGTTGTTTTGCCTCTCGAAGTCTAGATTCCATCTCTTTGTATTTATCTCCATGACATGCTCAATGATGATTACTTTTGCCAGGACCATTTAGCACAACTTCAGTTATTAGATGAATATTGTCTTAATGCTCTTGACAATCTTCAAGTTTACCAAAAAGGTATCAAACATGCCTATGAAAAACATGTTCATGACCGTACCTTCAAATGTGGTGATCTCATCTTGAAGGAAAATCAACATGTAAACAAAGCGAGAAGAAAGTAAATGGGGAAAATTTTCTCCTAATTGGCTTGGACCATACATCATGACTCATGCTTATGGATTAGGTGTTTATCATTTATCTTCACTAAATGGTAAACCCAAACCCGATCCCTTTAATGCCTTGCATCTTCGACCATTCTAGTATTGAATTTTAATCATACCTCACCTTCTTCCTCTTTTCAATCTTGTCCCTTGAGTGCCATTCACTTCCCTCCTTTCAATATGCCTTCCCCACAAATTAAACAAGAATCATGTGTATACTGTCACTCTTATAGCCTCTCTTAAATATGTGTACCATGGCTCTGCACATGGCATGATTCTCATGGATACTTTTCATCTACTTTCGATGAGATCCCATGGCTGTTTAACCTTTCTTTCGAACAAGAATCTAATACTTCACCTTAGTCTTATCCATGACCTAAAATCCCTCACATGGAATCCACCTCCTTGAGTCAAACTTCTAATAAAAATATGACTCCCTAAAAAGGACATATTCCTCTCTACATCATCATCTGCTTATAAATATACTTGGTCCTTGAAGGACAACTATGTAAAGCTTGTTTCAAAAAAATCAAGCTTCGCATCGATCAGCTTTGTGAACACCTTAAGGAGTTAATTTCATCCCATATAGACTTCTCGTATCGATCGGTCTATCTCAAATATAAGTCAAAAAAAAAAAAAAATTTGACATGGACTTGCTTATTGTGATCTTGGATCTCTTGCCAAAAGGCATGCTACCTCATACCATATAACCTAACCATTTTTTTTTCTCACTATTTGCACCTTCATTTCTTGACACCTCAAAGGACTGCTGAAACCATGACATTTGGTTATCATGTGACTATTCTTCACCTTTAGAAAAATCAATCATGCAATGTCTTTAGGTTCTTATGTTCACCAACCTATCTAAGGTAATACCCACCCATTATTATCCTTACCAATCGTGTGGCTCTCTTATCGCTCTTATCTTTTAACTTCTTCATTACATATTAATCATCCTATATAGAACTAGACCCTTGATGCTTATCTTTGGGAAAATTTCCTCTTTCACCACAATTAACTTGACATCACCCATACCTATTTTCCCATGATTCAACCATACCTAAAAGACCTCGACTAAATCATGCCTATAACATACCAACCCATTCTCATACCTCCTCGCATTTTTCCCTAGCTTATGGGAGAACTACATCGGCCTGAGGTCCCTTCACCGGGACTATGTAGGCAGCACTTCGAGGGCATGGGGCCCTTGGAGGTTAGCTCAGCCACTCTCTACCCTAACCAATTCCCCACTCCCTTTCCTAGTCACATTCTACCCTAGTTAGTTTCCTTTTTATATCAATAATTGGAAATTAAACCAAACAAACAACAATTGCTTCACATCTTTACCATCATCACTCATACATTCATTATGTCTACCATTTCTTTACCGTTATCATGCATTTTAATAAAAACAACTTAATGTAACCCATATCATCATTAATTGCACAAAATAATGAATTACAAAATCAACCAATCTTAACTCAACCATACCTAAACCAACCTAAAATTCATCATACCTAAGTCAACCTGACTCAATCCATGCCTATGACCTGACTCAATCCATGACTATAACTTGACTTCCTCTATACCTAACTCGACTCAATCCATGCCTACACCAAAACTCCGACTCGATCCATGCCTATAACCAAGCTCTGTCATGCCCGCACTACTTGGTTTCCATCACATATACAAATAAAAATAGCAAGTTAAACACAACCATGCACACATCATGCCATAATCACCATCATCTCTATAAATAAGTCATCTAAACATGTGTATCCATATACATGATTCTCAAATAAATTTAGCATGTAGGAAGGTGTATATAACAACATCTCAAAAAATCTCATGTACATCCTCACTATCTTAAGCATGTAGGCTGGTATATATGTCAAAAACATGATGTCAAAACTAAAATAATCATGCATGCAGCTCAATCATCCTCCTCCTCTCGATATCCAATCATGTTTCATCTGTCTCCTCCTCCACTCCATTAGCTCGATGTCCAGTTGACCTCCTCTACCTTGCCTGGTCTGCGGTTCCTAATGGTCTTGCCTCTCTGGAGCTGTCCTCCATGCACTAATGGCCTCACCCGACCTATCCCTTAGGCTCACTGCCCTAGTACTATCCACACTATGTGGGTGAGATCTAATCCTCTCACTCGAGGCTTACTGTGCTCTATTCTCTCATTCGATAAGACATATATTCCCACTGCCATAAAATGATCCTGATAGTATCTCACCTTTCCCATGGTGTCTCTCAATCTAGCAATGGGTACTATTTGTGGTGGTGTCATTAGCCTTTAATCCTACCCTCCACCTTCCTAAATAACAGGACCCTATCCCTGCCCATGTGGTGGTGTCATCGGCCACAGAGCTTATACCTATACCTGGGCCTAAAGGGCCACTATCTGTGCTGTGTAGTGGTTAATCGCCCTACAAACCTATAACCTATCCCTATGACATGGATAAGTGGCCCTGCAAACCTATCACCTATGCCTGTAGGGTGGATACCTATACCCCATCTCCATCTCCACCCTCTCCCTCTCCCTCTGTTGCGGGTCCTAATCCTTGTAATCCTGTGCATGAAAAATAGCAGCGTGTGCCTACAGAGTTGCAACCTATGCTTCAGCCCTTGTCAGATGTTCCTATACTATGCCCAACTGGGTCACCAGGGTAGCCACCTACCCTATAAGACATCTCTCTCGAATCGTGATTGTAGCCAAATCTGTCTACCCGGCCTCGAGGTACTACTCATAATCTGTGTAGCCCACCACTAACTATACTTGTTTGTCACCCCGACATCATCTATCTATCAGTTGGTTATAGGTCATGGTGGAGACATAGGCCTCTCCACATCATCTCTCCTATACTAAGGGAAGGGTGGAGGTATATCCTGTGGCAAACCAAACTACCATCTGACTGATCTATGGGTATCATCTCATGCTCCCCGATCTGCTACCTCTCTATCCACCTGTAAATTTCTAACCCATCTAGCTCTACCGCCATCTTCATGTATGAAGGATAGCCTACATATGGCCTCCAAATGATGTCCACACTAGACAACCCCTCCAAGTAATCACCTATAATAGGCTACATCATGTGTCACTCTCACCACTCGATGCTCTCCCTTAATCAGAACCCATCACATGTAGCCCACTCAAACAAAATCTATCTTGAATGCATCACCCCAGGGCATACCAACTGGGGTGCACACACTGATGTGCTCATAGGCCCAATAATGTAATAAGAATGTGCAACATAGGTTAAATCACCATAGTCACCCATAAGCCCACAGCTCCTTGTATAGCTATACCAAGAACGTAGGTGCCCATGTAAACTGAGTCCTGCTATCCACCATGTCATGAAGAAATCCCATCAGTGACTATGGGAATCTCCCATCCTCTACATCTGGCATTTCAAAACAATAGGTGCATCCATAAAAATTACTACCAACCTCATCTCCTCGGGTTAGGCTCATTACATCGCCCCATAGCTCATGTTGGCACTGTGGAATCCTAACAATGCCATCCCCTCTCCAAACATTGGTAACACTAACTCCTTAGATGCCTCTAAGGAGATCAAGTACACTGTGTACCTACTATAGGTAGTTGCAGGATCCTATAAACATCCTCTAGGGTGATCATGATCTCACCCATTAGAAAATGGAATGTATTGGTCACTGAATCCCATCTATCGATGAGGTAAACCATCAAACTTTCCTCCCATACTATGTGTTGGTAGCATCTTACCCCAATTAGACCCACATCTGCAACATGGATCCACTCCTCATGTGTCATACTCCCATGTATCCCCACAAGTAAGGGAGGTACCCTATCCCTCATTCATAGGTGGTCCTCGGCCTATACACAACCAATCATATTATTAACAATTGACCATACCTACATACAACCTTGCCACCCCCAGTATACCGCTTACCCTAACTAAATAACCCTTTCACCTATTTCTATGCCCTAAATCAACACCACCTATTTACCCACACCTCGGACCCTCACCTATTTTCATTTTACCTATCTACCCATACCTCAGACCCTCACCTATTTTAATTTTTCCCCTCTCATCGATCTTCCTTATTCACCCACCTACCCATACCCATAACTTTCCCCCTACCTAACTCTCCCTACCCCTACCTATCTATCTCAGAACCCATCCATTTTAGCTCCTTGAAGGACTACCTCTTTAGCTTTAATAACCAAGATCGGCCAAGATCAACCGACCATGGTCCAACAATAACTGACATCGATCATCATATCTATGACTGGTACTGGGCCTTACCCACCAACTTGACTAAGAGTAAATCGACGTCGGTCACTATTGCAGTTGACAAACCCACGACGCCCGCCCTATTTCTACCCACCCTCCTCCTTTCTACCCATTTCCCCACCAAAACCTACCCAATACCTATTCCCACCCCTCACTTACCTAAATCTTCCTCCCTTGTTCCCCTTATCTCATTACATTCCCTCCATTCAAATTTTAAATATTTACCCCCAAAACCTATTTCCCCTCCTACCCGATTCCTACCCTCCACCTACTCACAACAAACAACAATAGGAATGGGATCTTACCTCATCATGCTCTCGTCGTGTGGTGGCACCTTGGAGTTCTTATGCGAGTCCACCTAATCCTCTCTCTCCGTCTTCTATCACCGATCGCCACTAGCTCAATCAAATCAAATCAATCACCAAATAAAATCACCGCGCTCATAGACCCGTCTATCGACCAATGATCACTCACCCCTATGACTTGCCCACTCATCTCTATATGTCATTTGGTTGCTTTCCACCTCTTTATCTCTTTCTTGTCATTTTCTCCTATGTAGCAATTGATAAATGATTTTTAAAATGCAGCACTTTTTATTTTTATAACCTTATCGACTTGATTGATGAAGGTTTTACCTTGAATGACAATGGTCTGTGCCCTATCCTATTGTGGTGGAGTCCATGGTGGTCGGCATCGGTTCATTATGATTGTTGTTGGTTATCCTACTTCATATTATTACTACCCATTGCCCCTAATTTTTCGACTTGAATCCATTTTTACCTCACCCACACCTAACTTGGACATTTCACTTTATCCTCCCAACCTCATCATTTCCACCCAACCCCTTCATCATTTGGGGACTCATTATTTTTCCCATCATGTAGACACCAAAATTGTGTCTTACGACCCCTTGTGACCCGCATCTCATCTCGCAATCTAACCTCATCACCTAAACCTTACACAATTATTTATTAATTACCTTATAATTGATAAATCCACATCACCTTACCCGCCACCTCACTTTGCCACCTCATCATGACCTAGCCCTAACCCTAAACTAACCTAATTAAGACCCATGACTTGGTCTAGACTCACATCCATAACTAATGCCTCCTTACTCGCACCCAAAGCTGACCTTCTAGCCACTTGACCAAGCCCGCAACTGATCTCTCGGGAGAAAAGCAGGGAAGGTGGGCTATTTTACTAAAAATAGCCTACTTTTTCCTTACCGATGCCGGTTCCTACTCGACCGCCGTCGGTTACGTAACCGCCATCGGTTCCCTGTAAATGGGCTCCCCAAACCAAAACAACGGATCGAAATTTCATTTTTGAGAGATCAGTCAAAGGATTTCTGGATCAACAGAGAGCATTGCGAGCGAAAAAGAGACGAGATCTTCACTTGTGAGTAGAGATGAGTGGAAATACTAGAAGTGTTTACAACCAAGGAGATCAACTTGCATCTTTGTCAAAACCAGTAAGTCACATCTTGCATGTCCTCTGTTATAACATTTCTTATGCTCTGTGAATTTCAGTCCTCCTAAATCCATCTCTGAATCTACTACCCAACGTGTCATTGCATCTAACTGTTATTCTTTTGCTTCTAATCATCCCGTTTCCTAATATCATCCATAAACCAGCCTTACAAAACACCATAGCTACTAAGAAGATTCTAGAACCCACCGGTATCGGTTATCAGTAACCGGCATCGGCTATCAGTAACCGCCATCGGTTTCTCTGATCAAAACCGACGGCGGCGGTAGAAACCGGTATCGGTTACCCTGACTATAACCAGAAACCAGCCTTCTCCTACTAGTTTCAACCAAGTAATCTAATTGATATTTTGCAGTCTTTTGTGTTAATTCATATTAGCAGGGGAACTGACCACCTTCGAAAGGAAGTTTTATATTTCAGGCCAAGGCGGTTTCTCATTTATTGTTTAATCAAATCTTGTGGTCTTGTGTTCTTATTTGCAGGTAGTCCTTCCAAGACAAAAAGGAGTTCTTCGCAATCAGCCTGATCTTTCTCTACGGTACGCGCACACCATCTCGACATTCTACAGGTATTCCTCCTAACCCTAACCTTATCTGTTTCTATAGGAACGAGTCATTCCGAGTGAAACATTTTGGCACGCCCGGTGGGAAATGCCCCCACCCAAAAATCTCAAACAATTGCGTAGTTTACAAGGTAAGCTCCAATCTATCCGACGTTTCATCTCCCAACTCTCGGATCGGTGTCAACCTTTTCATCACCTTCTTAAAAAGGACATTGCCTTTCAATGGAGTGAGGAGTGTCACCAAGCCTTCGAAGCTCTCAAATCCTATCTCTTGCAGCCACCCGTGCTTATCCCACCCCAGGATGACCGCCCTTTCTACCTTTATCTTTCCACCACTGACCATGCTATAGGTGCTATGCTCACACATCAGGATTCAGCATGACGAGAACAGGCCATTTATTATATAATTCGTACCCTCGTGGATTATGAGACTAGGTATACACATGTAGAAAAATTGTGCCTTGCCCTATCATTTGTAGCCACCAAACTCCGACATTACCTCCTGAATCACAAAACTTTTGTCATCACCAACACAGACCCCATTCATTATATGTATGCCAAACCGCATCTAAACCAACGTATCGCTCGATGGCTTATGCTCCTCGCTGACCTTGACCTTGAATTCGCATAATAGAAGTCGATCAAAGGACAAACTCTTCGCACCAACTTCGGAGGCCCCTTTACTCGGGAACAATTTACCAATTTTACCTTCCCGACAAACTCATCGCCACTCTTTCACTCCGGGAAGAGTTGTATCAAATGACCCTCTTCTTCGATGGATCTAAATGCCAGCGCGGCAGAGGAGCTGGCATTGTTCTTATTCCTCTCAACGCTGAGCCTATGCCTCTTTCATTCCGACTCGATTTCCCTTGCACTAATAATACAGCGGAATACGAGGCCCTTGTTCTGGGTCTCCAAGTTGCGTTACACTTAGGCATCAAATCTATCAACATTTTTGGCAACTCTCAATTGGTAGTCAATCAAGTTATGGGCGTCTACCAATGCAAAAATGAGGAACTTCAAAAATACAAACACTACGTGGATTCACTTCTAGCCTTATTTACTCACTATTCTATACAAACCATTCCACGCTCCACTAACAAATTTGCGGACACTATGGCTTGCTTAGCCTCACAAATTCCCGCCGCACCAACTGACTCTGAATTATTTGTCATGGTCCAACAACTTTTTGTCCCATCCTATTCAACCCCGGTAGTTTGTATGATAAATACTGTGTCTACTAGTTCGCAGGATACCTGGTACCACCAATTTCACGACTACCTTACAATCTCTGTCCTCCCACCTGACCTTACTAGTAACGGCAAACGTGCTTTTCTTAAAAGTGTTTCGCGTTATGTTGTCATGGGGGGACTCCTCTATAAACATGGCTTTGATGGCATCCTCCTTCACTGTCTAACTGGTGTGGAGGCCACTCATACCATCCAACAGGTCCATGACGGTATTTGTGGTGGACATTTTAGCGGCCTTGCCGTGGCCAAACGAATCCTTCACCTTGGTTATTATTGGCCTACTCTCAATAACGACTGCTACGAATATGTCAAGCGTTGTGTTATGTGTCAACAACATGCCAACCTTCAACATACTCCTAGCCACCCGCTCCAGGTCGCTCGAGATCTTTGGCCCTTCTCACAATGGGGTTTAGACCTTATTGGTGGGATTCATCCGTCCTCTTCGCAACGTCACCGATGGATTATCACAGCAACCGAATATTACACAAAATGGGTGGAGGCTATTCCACTCATTTCAATCAAAAAAGAAAAAATTGTAGAGTTCATTAACCACCACATTATCTGTCGTTTTGGTGTTCCTCATCGCCTGATAACAGATAATGGTAAATCTTTTAAAAACAAGTTGTTACAAGACCTTTGTGACAACTTTGGTATCAAACTTAGTTTCTCATCACCTTACTATCCACAGGCCAATGGTCAGGCTGAATCTTCTAATAAAACACTAACCAAAATCCTCATGAAAGTTGTCAATGAATCCGGAAGAAATTGGCACGATCACATCCCCTTTGCCCTTTGGGCTTATCGCACTAGTATTCGTACCTCCACTAATGCCACACCTTTTTCTTTGGTATACGGTACCGAGGCTGTTTTGCCTCTCGAAATACAAATACCCTCCCTTAGAATATCTCTTCAGGGTATTCTCACCAATGATGATTTCCGGCAAGAGCGGTTAGCCCAATTGGAGCTTCTTGACGAACGCCGTCTTACAGCTCTTGATCACCTTCAAATCTATCAAAAACGCATTAAACGTGCTTATGATAAGCGACTTCATGAGCGTACCTTTAAGGTTGGTGATCTTGTCCTCAAAGAGAATCAACATGTAACCAAACTAGAAAAGAGCAAACGTGGAAAATTTGCTCCCAATTGGATTGGGCCTTATATAATCACTCACACCTATGGATCTGGTACTTATCGTTTAGCTTCGCTTAATGGTAAACCTGAGCCTGAGCCCCTTAATGCCTTGCATCTTCGACCATTCTATTGTTGAAATTAGTGTTATATCACTTCTTATCCGCCTACTGCTCGTCCCTTGAGCTCCCATACCACCACATGCACTTGTTTCCTACATCTCGAAATAAAATCAAGCTCACCTCTCACCTCCCCTTAACGATGCCTTCCCCTTTTTAGTCTAGTCCATGACTTCAACGTATTAAAATAAGCCGTATTCTTATGGGATTTTCTTGAGTCAAACTTCCTACTAAACTAGATGCTTCACGCTAAAAAGAACATCTAGTCATCTAAATTAAATATAGACTGCTCCCTCGAAGGACAGCTATATGCCAAATTATTGCTGCTATTCTCTATAGACTGCTCCCCTGAAGGACAGCTATGCACTAAAATCATATCTGCTACTATAAATAGACTGCTCCCTCGAAGGACAGCTATACACAGTCAGCCTCTAGCAGAAGCTTCTCGCATCGATCAGCTTCGTGAAGACCTCAAGAATAATACAATCAATATCCCTTGTAGACTTCCCGCATCGATCAGTCTACATTCAATAAAATAAAAGCCTCATTCAAAAGGACTTTTGAGTCATGGACTTGTCTATTTAGGGTAGGTTCTCTTTCGTCAGAACACTCACTTTGTAATAAGTTCTCTCGCACCTCGGCCTATACCATCCACCTCACCCCACCATTTGTTTCAACTCAAGGGACGTAATGTACGCTCGATATATTGTGATCACACAACTCTTTTCACCTATTGACTTCTCGTCATGCACGATACCAGGGTTCCAAGCTCGTTCTACGTTGTGTGGTTTGTTTAGCTCTTTTCACCTACGGAGCACTCTTTCTGCTTTGCCTCACATCTAGGATTATGTGTTGACCTTAATCAGGACATGGTTCCCTTCTACTTGGGTAGGCTAACCTTCGCTTCCCTTATACCTTTTACAACATCACCAATTCATTACCAACACCATCAACCTTACCTTTACCAATCTTAATATTTTTACCAACCAACCAATTGCCTAAACCATACCAAATTTCCTGAATTCGCCTCTCCCTGATCCTAAGGGAGAACTACATCGGTCTGAGGCCCCTCCTTGCTTTGTGCAATGGGCTATGTAGGCAGCACTTCGGAGACATGGGGTCTCCCAAGGTTAGCTCGACCATCCCCTACCATAATCTATCATGTGTGGTATAATAAATATTTCTGTGTATTTCTATTTAATCACATTCCTCTTTATCCTTTTTCAAAACACCAAAAGTCACAACGCAAACATTCTTATTATTATCATAACTCAAATCACCATACATATTCAGTTTTATTTAGATGTTAAACAAATACATCTTCTCTATCATCGACACGCAGGTCGGCATCCTTATTTATTCTTATACCTTGCTAACATTTACTCAGACCCTCACGCCTCATCCCGAACTAGGTGATGATCGTGATCGTCGACCCCTCTCGCCGGGCCTCTCTGTCCTCAAAGGTACCATGGCTATTGGTACCGCCCACTGATCTGCCAATCTCTCCTGTAACATCTGAATACGCCCTCTCGCATGGAGAACTCCAGCCTCTAGTCTCGCTGCTCGTGACTCCGCAACCACTAACAATCTTCTTGTCTCATTCACCTGCGTTTGGAGCTGCTGAACTAAACGCTGCAGACGATCCCTCTCTGCTGTAATCACAGCTATGTCAGGACAATCACGTATACCTCGCAGCTCCGCTGCCCACCATAATCTATAGGCCTCTGCTGCGTTTCTACGCCCATTACCTCGCGATCGGGCCGCTACCTCTTCAGGACCTTCTGGAGGTGTTGGCTTGGGAGGTGAGAGTACTGCCTCTGCGTCGATCCTCATATATGGTCTATAAGCCAGGGGTATATCCTGCACAAATCCAAATTGTCGCGCACGTGATCTATAGGAATCCTCTCATATTCACCTGGCCTGTGCCCCGCGATCCACCTCGGTCACTCTATACCCCTCAACTCCTCGGCTATGTTCTCTGTTACCATATAGTTCCGTAAGGCCTCTAACAGAGATATCCGCAACCGTCACTCTCTCCCATACCGCCTGTAATCTCGAATGTCACCGTCACGGCCTGAGATCTTGCCTCTTGTTCTGTCTGGACCCATCGTCTGAATCCCAACCTCTGTACTCCGGTCTCTCCTGCCTGGAGGGATTGGCCTATTGGTCGCACACAAACAATGTGCTCATAGGCCCAACAGTGTAATAAGTATGAACAATCCAGCGTCGTCCTGTGATTTCGCCTACAAGCCCATAAACCCCTGTATAGCTCTGCCAAATATGCAGGTGCCCATGCAAACGTAACGTTCCTTTCTACCATCTCCCAGATAACACACATCAATGCCTTTGGAAATCTTCCTCCTTCTGCCCTCGGTAATGCATAATACCCTACCGCTATCATTAATATCACTGCTAACCTTGTCTCCTCAGGGTGTGCTGCATACATTACCCCATACATAAAGGATAAACCTCGTTGTGTCAAATCTCGTGCGTATGGACCAAATACTGCTGTTATCACTCCCCGTGCCACGCTAGGTAGTGCCTGATATACTGGTTCTCCTGTAATAGGGAGTCTCAAAATACGGAACACATCTTCCGATATTCTTTGTCATCTCTCCTGTTGGCAGATAAAGGTATTTGTCTCGGGATTCCATCTCTCAATCAACGCCTGTAACATACCATGGTTACGTGCGATTCGTGAATAATAACGGATTCCACTTAACCCCAAACGATTTATCAATGTCCATTCATTGGTGTTACATCTGCTCGGATTCGTGACAACAATCGCTGGCACACTATCATTCATCCTCACCCCGCCCCGCTGCTGCATACACCAAAACAACAAACAACCATTCAATCCGTCAGGGTTTTTCAAACATTCTGGAAATTCCTCCAACTTAGGTATCGGTTATACATAACAGATATCGGTTGAAGAATCGAGCATCGGTTCTCCTAACCGCAACATTCTGGTCCTTCATCAATTACATACATCTTGCCTAAAACAACCACCTACGACAATAAATTGATCGTTTATTCCTTTCTATATACACAGACATACCCAAAACCCCGAATTACCTACCCCATAACACTCACCTCATCTATACCCCTGGCTATCATGTTGTCTTTCTCATATCTACTTACCTATTCTCCTCTAGCTCATTCCCAAAACATGCAGTAGTTAAATCACAAACAAGCTGATACCTCTTGGGTTGCAGCAGCTTGAGGTGGCCCTTGTCTTCCCTCTTGTCCCTGCCTGCTGGATGCTTCTCCTCGTTCTGCCATGATCACCACCCTTTTCAACTTTGTCTTTCTGCCTTCTGAATCTCGGATCACATTCACTTTCCTTGTCTCTTTTCTCCTTATCACTCAAATCTCTCATGCAAAAACCTGTCTCAGTCGTCAAAAAGCGTCGCGTTCACGTATTTAACCTCTTGCATGGCTCTAAAATTAAAACTTAAGTTGCCACCCTAGCTTTTCTATTTTTAGAAAAGCTCATACCTAAGTAACCGGTATCGGTTACTTAACCGATATCGGTCTATCAGCTACCGATATCGGTTCCTTAACCGACATCGGTTACACACCTATCTTTTCTCAACAGCGTTCTTTTCTTCATTTCTCACCTAAATTTTTGTCGCGCCCGCCTCTTTTCCTGCATAAACAACACAATTTACCACATTTGTTCATCCACCACACATAGCATTACAATTTCATTAACATCATTTATTTTATACAAATACACAAACCATCAACTACGGATATCAAGAAACTATCAATCTATACATCATTTGGATCCAACTCATCAGTTACATATATCACAATGTCACAAAACCACCAATTCATCACATAACATGACATTCATATATACGTACAAAAAAACAAAAACATCAGCATCATCCATCTATCAACATGTCAATTAAACTCATCACACATTCTATATATTACCAGCCATTAACCAAATATTTAAACACATTTTGAACACTGCATGTGGATCAAAACATCGTCTCTCTCTATATATATATATATACAAGTTTTCAAAAATACAATGTGCCCTACATCGGGGCCTCTGTGATCTCATCATACAACAAAGCCGGCACGCAGGCCGCAATAACTGTCAAAAAATCTCGACTCGGCTCGCAGGCCGGTCCCTCGTATCAAAAATAGCTATATACTCGGCTCGCAGACCGGTATCCACTATACAACCCCTACTCGGCTCGCAGGCCGGTATACAATAAATGAATGAATGAATACATGAATAATACATAGGCACGCAGGCCTCTATCAATACACCTGGTTCGCAGACCGGTGCCCATCTCTAAAATACAACAACCATGTCTGGGATCTCTCAGCTCTCCCCACCGCCCTCGGCACCTCTCCCCGCTGGTCCCTGTGGTGCCTCTCGCCTCCTGCCCGTCACGGACATGCCAGCTGTGGCTGCACCTCCCTGAGATCTCTGGCTGTGAGAGGTCTCTGCCCTATGTGCTGCATAAGCCTGATACTCGACTCCGGTACCATCAAGAATATCCTGATAATATCGGGCCTCTGCTCTAACCTCCATATAGCGCTCTCGAGCCACCTTGATTTGGGGCTGGTCTGGCACCTCAACCAATGCCCCCGAGCTGTCTTTGTGCTTCTTGGTGGTGCTCGTGGGCGCGGTGGTGCGTACTGTCTTTGCTGCTTGTACACTGCACTGTGGGTCACTGTGGTCTTTGGTGGTGGTGGTGCTGCTTGTGCTCTGAGCTCGAGCTCTAGGCTGCCTCGTAAGACACCTATCGTGCTGTGCATGCAATTAGCTGCCCCTGTAAGAGCTGCACCTGACCCCTGAGCTGATCTCTCTCTCCTATAACTACTGCCCAAGTCAGGCTGCGCATGCAGTGATACTATCTGGCTGCTCTCTGCCTGCCTTGACCCACCACACCCTGTATGCTCCCGTGCACCCAGCATCATCTACACCCTCACCTGCTGACCTCTCCGCTACCCAATCTGGATCCAAAGGCTGTGGTGCAGGCAGTGGGGCCTCTACATCATCCCTCCTGTACTGAGGGAAGGGAGGTGGCTCGTCCTGTCGCAGCCCCATCTGCCTGCGTACCCTCTCCAGGGGTATCCGCTCGTACTCTCCTGGCCTCCGTCCTGCTATCCAGAATGTGTACTGGATTAGGCGCAACTGTAAGCGGGCTCCTCTGCCAGGGTGGTGACCTCTGTAGGGTCTCCATACAATGTCTACTGCTGTAAGGCCCTCTAGCAAATGTCTATAGTATGCCACATCCCGACCTGCAACAACTGCTCGTGGCTGGCCCACGACCCCCAACCACCTCTGAAAGCCATATCGGTATATGACCTGTGGCCCTGGCTGCTGGGGTAACCCTACTGGCCTGATACATACGATGTGCTCGTATGCCCAACAATGCAACAAAAATGTAGAGCAAATACCGAATCACCTCCTCCGGCGATAGCCCCATAGCTCCCTGTACAATTGCACCAGATATACTGGTGCCCAGGCGTAACAGGTGTGCTCCTCCACCATCTCAAGCAGCACCCCCATCAATGCTCATGGGAAGCGGCCTCCCCTCGAGTCCGGGAGGGCAAAGAAGGTGATCCCAACCATCATCAACACTGAATGGTCGTGTCTCATGTCGATGCGCACGGTACATGTCACCGTACCCGATACTCGCACTATGGTAGGTTAGTAGCACGGCTGCATCCCCAAAAACCTGTAGTATCTGTCCATGGTCGTCTCGAATCTACGGAAGATGCCTCTCCCTCGATAGGTAATCAAGGATGTAATACACATCCTCCAATGTGACGGTCATCTCCCCAGTCGGGAGATGGAACACATTGGTCGCCGGATCCCATCTCTCGATGAGGGCGACCATCAGGCTGTGATCTCTCTCTATCGCTCTGTACCTCTGGACTCCACCGAGTCCCACCTCGCGCATGATGGCCCAATGAGCCGCAGATACGTGTGGCCTCATCCGCACCAACAGCGGGGGCATCCTATCCCGCATCGTCAACTGCTGACGTGCCTGCAAAACCAACCCACATCCTTAGACCTACTCTTTATTACAACATCTACTTTATCATCTAAACACCCTTTTTTATCCCCCCGACCATACCCCGACTCTCTACCACCCCCCTCTAGCAACCTACCACCCTAAAAACCCAAAACCATCCCACCCAAAACCAACAAAAACAAAACCCAAACAAAACACACACAAACCCAACCCTACACCAAACCCTTCTCCCACCTCCAACTCAAACCCAACCCAAAACCCAACCCCAACCCCAACACAACACCCACCCCAAACCCAAACCCACAACAACAAAAACAAACCCACCCCAAACCCAAACCCACAACAACAAAAACAAACCCAACCCCAACCCCAACACAACACCCACCCCAAACCCAAACCCACAACAACAAAAACAAACCCACCCCAAACCCAAACCCACAACAACAAAAACAAACCCACCCAACCCCAACACACAACAAACACAAACCGACGCCGGCCGATACACGACCGACGCCGGTCCCTTCCCAAGCAGGCTTTCCATATCATTTGCGACCGATGCCGGTCGCTTAGTGACCGACATCGGTCACTGTCTTCTCCCGGAGCCGAACCCCCGCGCGGCCCCCAAAACCCATTTTTCACCTATTTCTACCCATTTACCCACCCAAACACCCTCAAATTCTACCCTCCTAGCCGCCTTAGCATATTTTACCTATCTACCCTCTCCCTTTTTCAAATTACGTCCATCTACTCCTAATTTCCTACCAAATACAAATCCCTTCCCAAACCCCCAATTTAGCATAATACAACCAAATTACCAAATTAAAGAGTTTCGAATCTACCCGAACGACGACACGTCGTCGTGGTGGGATGGGTGGTAGGCGGTCCAGCTGGTCCAGCCCCTCCAGCTCCTCCTGCCTGTGCCATGGCTCCAATCCTGATCTGCTGGGTCCCCGGCCAATCAACTGCTGCCTCCTCCTTAATCGGGCCCACTATCAACTCTCTCCGCCAATACAATAGCTCCACCTCACTCAATCAAGCCTCTAATCTCAACTCTCCACGTCAGACAAGTCGATTTGGTTTGCAAATAACAAAAGTGACAATGACAAGCCGTATTTTTCTTTTTATAGGTTTTTCGCCTTTCACCGATATCGGTTTCATTTTGCCCTAAGGAACCGGTATCGGTCCCTTAACCGATATCGGTCATGCAGAATCGACATCGGTTCTCTACCCAACTTTCACCCCATTCTTTGCCCTTATTTACTCCTTGCCTCTTTTTCACCAATATCGCCTCTATCCACCTTTGCTGCACACCATTTGTTCACTTGTCCAGCCTGACCTAAGGCCTCAACTTACCTATTTGGCCCGACCTAAGGCCTCAACCTACCTATTCGGCCCGACCTACGGCCTCAACCTACCTATTCGGCCCGACCTAAGGCCTCAACCTACCTTTTCGGCCCGACCTAAGGCCTCAACCTACCTATTCGGCCCGACCTAAGGCCTCAACCTACCAATCGGCCCGACCTAAGGCCTCAACCTACCTATTCGGCCCGACCTAAGGCCTCAACCTACCTATTCGGCCCGACCTACGGCCTCAACCTACCTATTCGGCCGACCTAAGGCCTCAACCTACCTTTTCGGCCCGACCTAAGGCCTCAACCTACCTATTCGGCCCGACCTAAGGCCTCAACCTACCTATTCGGCCCGACCCAAGGCCTCGCCCTACCCATTTGGCCCGACCCAAGGCCTCGCCCTACCAATTTGGCCCGACCCAAGGCCTCAACCTACCAATTGGCCCGACCCAAGGCCTCGCCCTCACTATTTGGCCCGACCCAAGGCCTCCCTTTACCCTTCTGGCCCGACCCAAGGCCGCAACCCAACAACTTGGCCCGACCCACGGCCGCACCACTTCCATCCCTTACCCAAAATCAACACCATACACTTTTATCCACCCATCCGGTAGTTTTTTGTTCAATCGAGCTCACCTGTTCGTGTTTTAGCATGATTAGGGTCCTTGACTTGATCTGTCGACCAACTTTGCCCAGACCTAGACCGTGACGTTTATCTCAACCAAACCAACCTTTTGGTACTGCCGAACATGCCTAAACGTTCCTGTACCTTACCTGTTATATACCCTGGGGCTACTTCCTATGCCTTGGATACCAGGATTATATCACCCTTGTTTGGATAAACTATCGACCTTTGCCTCTGCACTGCTGGTTTGCTCGTCAAATCATGTACCCTAGTCGTACTATGGCATTTCAATATGCGTCTGCTTCCTTGAACCTACCCCACCATCTTACCATCCCCTCTACCCCATTTACCCGTTATCAACCCTATCCCTGATTTCTCGTTCACTCAATCTGTGATAGATTTGAGGGGGATTACCTATACCCTTAACAGGAGTAACCACTTCATATTATTGTCCGTGCAGCTTTACAAAACAAGCTACACGACAATAAGGGGCTAATGTAGACACCAAATTTGTGTCTTACGACCCCTTGTGACCCGCATCTCATCTCGCAATCTAACCTCATCACCTAAACCTTACACAATTATTTATTAATTACCTTATAATTGATAAATCCACATCACCTTACCCGCCACCTCACTTTGCCACCTCATCATGACCTAGCCCTAACCCTAAACTAACCTAATTAAGACCCATGACTTGGTCTAGACTCACATCCATAACTAATGCCTCCTTACTCGCACCCAAAGCCGACCTTCTAGCCACTTGACCAAGCCCGCAACTGATCTCTTGGGAGAAAAGCAGGGAAGGTGGGCTATTTTACTAAAAATAGCCTACTTTTTCCTTACCGATGCCGGTTCCTACTCGACCGCCGTCGGTTACGTAACCACCATCGGTTCCCTGTAAATGGGCTCCCCAAACCAAAACAATGGATCGGAATTTCATTTTTGGAGATCAGTCAAAGGATTTCTGGATCAACAGAGAGCATTGCGAGCGAAAAACAGAGGCCAGATCTTCACTTGACAGAGCAGAGACGAGTGGAAATACCAGAAGTGTTTACAACCAAGGAGATCAACTTGCATCTTTGTCAAAACCAGTAAGTCACATCTTGCATGTCCTCTGTTATAACATTTCTTATGCTCTGTGAATTTCAGTCCTCCTAAATCCGTCTCTGAATCTACTACCCAACGTGTCATTGCATCTAACTGTTATTCTTTTGCTTCTAATCATCCCGTTTCCTAATATCATCCATAAACCAGCCTTACAAAACACCATAGCTACTAAGAAGATCCTAGAACCCATGGTATGGGTATTTGGTTATCGAACCGACATCGGCTATTAGTAACCGTCATCGGTTTCTCGATCAAAATCGACGGTGGTTACTTAGAAACCGGTATCGGTTACCCTGACTATAACTAAACCAGCCTTCTCCTACTAGTTTCAACCAAGTAATCTAATTGATATTTTGCAGTCTTTTGTGTTAATTCATATTAGCAGGGAACCACCACCTTCGAAAGGAAGTTTTATATTTCACAGGCCCAAGGCGTTTCCTCATTTATTGTTTAATCAAATCTTGTGGTCTTGTGTTCTTATTTCGCAGGTAGTCCTTCCAAGACAAAAAGGAGTTCTTCGCAATCAGCACCCGATCTTTTCTCTACAGTGCACGCGCACACCATCTTGACATTCTACGGGTAGTCGTCCTAACCCTAACCTTATCTATTTCTATAGGAACGAGTCATTCCGAGTGAAACACATACCTCATCCCTACCTATGTCATGACCTAGCTCCTTAGACCTGAATATTGTTAGTGACCTATGAACTCATGTGCTCACTCTACCTTGTGACATCACATTACTGTGTTATTTGAGTCAATGACCTTACCTTGCGTCGTTGGTCGTGACCATTTATCCCGACTCCAAACGTTTATCTACCGGAACATACCTAAACATTCCTACACCTAACCTACATTATGTTTCTTGACCATATCCTATACCTTGGATACTTGAATCACCTCAACCTTGTTTGGATAAACGTATCGACCTTAGATAATGTATATTTTGCATGCTCTTCAACCCGGTATCGTCTACGGTTTATACATGTGCGTGTGTTTGTGATTACTACCTTTGACCCTAACCCATTACTTGGATTACCCGATTGGACCCTTACCCCTTTACCACCGTTGTCCACCTTCGTCTCCATCACATTCACCTTTTATAAAACCACTCACTGATTCTTCCCTTTTCCTCATCAATTCCTGGTTTGAGTAGGATCACCTTCACCCACACATGGGCCAACCACATCTTATTTTTGTTAGTGTTGCTTACCAATACAAGCTACACAATAAAAAGGGGAAAAATGTAGACACCAAAATTAGGTCACACTCCCTCAATCCCTCGATAAATGGGTAAGTGCACCAAGTTGGGGGACAATTTAGTGGACATCAAATCCCGAATTTTACATCAAAAACATCAAAACATCAAATTTAGTCTTCCGTAGACTTGAAGCATGCTGAAAAGTCAAAAATATGTCATAAAAATGGTACCATCACGTAGGGGAAACTATTAGACTTGTAGAAATATGGATTTTAAAATGAATAGAATAGATTAAATATCATTTTATAATTTTTTACTAATAGTAGGTCTTTAAGACACTTTTTTCTCTCGAATGTTTGTGTCTACGTTTAAGACTACAAATTTGGTTTCATTGGTTAGAATGTGATAAAAATTATACCATCACAACCCTGGTGAAATTATATACATGTTCAAAAAAATTTATTTGATTTCAATATTTTTGATGAAGTTATGGTAGGCAAACACAAAGTGCTATGTTTTCTTTGTTTTGAGACCACTTTTCCGGAAAAAATCATAAAAAATAGAATATTGCTCAAAAAAATACAAAATAAAATCTATCCTAAGATAGATAGTAACATCTAACTTCTCACCAAAGGAAAAAATATATCAATTTTTGGTCATCCAAATCACGGGCAAACGGACTACAATCTTATAGGTGTTTTTAAAACAAAATACCAAGTCATTGAATTTTGAGTGTTTAATATAGATAAACTTGTCCATTTTTAAAAAAATAGTAGTTTAGAAACTAGATTCCGGATGCTATGATTCATATTAATATATTTTTTCTAATTTTGAGTGTATGCATTGCTAATAATCCCTACAAGTTGATATTATGTTGTTATTTGCAATATGATGTCCACTTATGACCCCTTTTTTGTCCCCCAACTTGGTGCACTTACCCAAATAACCAACTCAAACACACTCACCTAATAATGGCCCCTTTCACCCCACTGTAATATTAATTTAATTAAATTAATCCATGTCCTCACAATATTTATTATTTAATTATCCTAATTAAGATAATTCTCACACCACCACCTCACCTAGCCACCTCACCCCAAATCTATTCTTAGTATGTTACCACAACTAACTAAGACCTACCTAAACCCTAAAAATCAAAGCCTACATTCCCTCTAACCACATTCTCACCCATTACAAAAGAATCTTCCATTCTAATCCGTGAAGGAAAAGAACAAGATCCAAGAAATTAAGCAGATCTACCCATTTTAGTAAAACCTAGGAAATCCCACCCTAAATGATGTCGGTCACCCTAAGCCGATGCTAGTCTACCCAGAACTATATTTGGTTACCTTTTACTCCCTTTGGTAACCTTATTTAGAGGTGGGTAAATTTAGAGAGCAAGGGATGAGATAAGAGTTGAATGTAAGAAGAACCAACATTCGCACACGCATTCGAACATCCACAACCAAACATCGAAGTTATCAAAGAGCCATTTTTTAATTCAGGAGCATCCAAGGAAGCACCATCACCACACCAAATTCCATCCATCTGATCAAATACCATTTCCATCCAGCCATCAAGCTCATACAATAGTAAGTATTTTTTTAACCAACATTCATCTACTTTCATTTTAGTAGGCTTTGTTACCTCTATTATCAATTTCTACTTGCACTCCCATTCTCCCACCATTTACCTTCATGCAAGTTTGATCATTCCTTCACCCACACCATTAAATTTCCCATACCCAACTGTTAAACACCTTTGAGTATACCTAAGATCTCCATAGACCTTTCCATTTCCCTCTTCATTTCCATTTAGCCTCAGATCTGTCCTTACACCAAGATTTTAATAAGTTTTTGTCACACTGATGTACCAACGCTGTTACCCATGACCGGTATCATCGGTCCATCCGAACCATCATTGGTTACACTAGACCAACGTCGGTCTCTGTGTTTTACCCTCAGACCAAGAACAGATCCTAAATTCCCACCAAATACCCAAAATAGCCCAAAACTAGACCCTAACCAATGCTAGTAATCCGCAGAGACCTTTCCCTTGATTCAATCATAGCTGCTACTGTTTTGAATGAATTTCCTTATTGTAATAGAATGAAATACCTAAATCATTTTAACTAAGATTTCATTTATTGTTAACATTGAATTATTTTAAATAGTGGATTGACAGCCTTCTAGGGAGTATCACACTTCTTGGAACTAGCATACGCTAGGCAGTCCACTGTCATATGCTATTTAATATCTTTAGGTGGTCTTTTTGTTCATTTCGGATGTAGTTCCTCCTAGTGAAAAGGAATCTCTCATGATCATTTGTTGATCAAGAAGTCATACACGTGCAACAACCTTGACCAACTTTAATGGTATTCCTTCTAGCCCTCTTACCCTTATTTGTTTCGTCACATTCTAAGAAATACTCTAAGAATCGGGTGAAACACAATCATATTATTAAAACTTGACCATACCTATACGCAACCTTTCCACCCCCATTATATGCTTACCCTAACAAAATTAACTGTAACCTATATCTATGCCCTAAATCAACACTACCTATCTACCCACACCTTAGACCCTCACCTATTTTAATTTTCCCCCTCTCACCAATCTTCCTTATTCACCCACCTACTCATACCCATAACTCTTCCCCTACCTAACTCTCCCTAACCCTACCTATCTATCCGTAACCCATCTATTTTACCTCCTTTTGGGCATGCCTCTCTATCTTACGAACCGGCACCTATCATCATTGACCGACTATATTCCAGCCTAAACCGACATTGGTCACCGCTTCGTGATGATACCATTCCTCACCCATCGATGTTGGCTAAGTGTGTACCGACGCCACTCACTATCACGACAACAAACCCACAATGCCCTGCCCTATTTCTACCTACACATCTCCTTTCTACCCATTTCCCCAACTAATGCCTACCCAATACCTATTCCCACCCATCATTAACTGAATCTACCCGTACGATGGAAAAGTGACAAGTGAGCATGGGAATCTACAAGTAACTCTTCCTCACACCAGACCTCCTGAGGTCGTGCTTTAAGACAACAAGTGGGGATGGAATATACGTGGGGTGCGAGACAAACTAGTTAGGCAATCTTATGTCTTCAACACGCTAAACTAATCGAATATGCAAATCTAAGGCAAAGAAGGCCCTCCTAACTTGAACTGGGGTGATAGATCATTTGGTGAGGATGACTACTCGAAGGCTCTAATCAATATCGAGCTTTGGCATGATCTAATCTATAGGTTTTGGGATGCGTGGAAGATAACTTATGGGTGCTTCATAGATATTCCCGACTGTGGTCATGAAAAATGGATGATGGATATATAGTGGATTTTATGGGACATTATCTCGGTCTATTCCAAAAGCCTTAGCTTAATTAGTTGTTACGTCTAGTGAGGATAGTTGTGCAATAATGTTTGGTGGAAGTGGAGAGGACCAAAATACTAATGTGCGTAAACCAACATCAATGTCTGATTGACATGTGGGCCCGTTGGGTTGTGGGACCTGTGGATCACAACCATAAGTTTGTGGTCATTGTGGACCTCCTATGGTCATGTGTAGAATCAATCCCTAATCCCTAATATCTAGTAGTTGTATGCCTTTTTGGCCTCTATGTTTAGAACTAAAAGTTGCGCAATCTTCTCAGAGTACCTTATAGGTGTTCTGGCAACTTGAATTCTTAAGCTAGTGTCTATGTCAATGAGGATGTCTCCTATGTCTGGATGTGGGACCAAAGGATCGCAACCGAACGTTTGCTCTCTTTCAAGCCTTTCTGGTCATGTCGATATCTATTAAGGAAATCCGTAGTTTGGCTGTTTTGACCAAAATGTATGTGCTTTGTCATCTTCTATGTTTAATCCTCTCAGTTGTGTGCTGATTTCTTATAGGTCTGTTGTTGCTTGGAAGACCTGAATTCTGATATTTTGGTCTATGTCAGTTATTACTGCAACAAGATTGGGTTGAGGCATGATTGGCTCGAATACATATTCTCTAGGCTCCCTAGGTCCCGTGATTGTCATACAAAAGAAACAATATAAATCTAACTAAATCAAAGTAAACTAATTATGCAAAGTATATCCAAAACATATATAAATTCTCTATTTTTGTATTTTTGACAGAATATTTAATAGAATTAAGATAACAACTATTTAATATATCTAGAAAATGACAACTAACCTAATAACAGAATTAAAAACAAACAAGGTAGCTGAGTATAGCTACTTGTTTGTGTAGTTGTGAATCTATTCTAAATAACTAAATAACTGATCTAATTTAATTGAAAGATTTTCAATCCTACCTTAAAAGTGAGGAATGAATCATAGTTTCTCAGAAACTATTGATCCCCACGACTTCCCCGGTAATATCGAAAATGAATGTAACTAAAATGAAGTAATTCACTACTCTATTTGGTATATTTTAACTAGAACTTTGAAAGCTTGAACCTGGATTTTACAGAATAGTGGTGAATCCAATTGTGTGTGGCTTTTTCCTCGCCTAGTCTCCTCGTTCCTTCATGCTCATGTGAATCCAAAAAATCATGTAATGCTAGCATCAATAGAAGTAGGTATTGGAACAATGGTAGCTTTATATGTATACCGAATACAATGTGAGTAGGAGAGGGATAGCGCAAGAGAACATAGCTTGGCTTATGCAATTCCTAGCAGGATTTATTGCGATTCATACAACACAAAACATCCAGAACATGAAACTATCCTTCTTGATGAACAAAACTTGTAACTTTAATGGCTTCAGACTTGAAAATTAAACTATCCTACCTCAATTAATTGTATGAAATAGTAATAACACTAGAACAAAAATATCATGTGGCTTCTAAACAACAAAATAAGACTAACTATGCATGCAACAAATGAAAACTATTGAATTCCTAAGAAAGAACTGAAACACTAAACTATTGAAATGAGAGGATGAGGGGTAGTTTTTAGGGGCCATTTGCTTGTAATCAAACCAGCTATTTATAGAATTCCCATTCACCCAAAGGTAACTCCAACTAGGACTCTTTTACCATTAAACAATGGAGAAACACTATTCCATGGGACATAAAACATAAATACTAGCCAAAGCGGTGAGAAAGCTGGTAAAATTTGAAAATTTACGTGAGTCATGTTCAAAGAAATATTCGGAGAATGTGTGAAGGACCACCACCCGAGCAAGGGGGGTTATAGGATCGCTACCCCGCTTTGGGTGGCAATCACAAGACCGCCACCCGGGTAGGGTGGTGGTTACGCCATCAAGACAAAAATGCAAAGGAAAAGATGGGAAAAGAGAAAAAAAAAGCATGCGGAGGCTAAGTGGGGCATGCGGGATGTCAACGTATAGTTGGAGAGCATTTCCAGATCCGAGCACTTTGCGAGGAGACCTATATCATCTTTGGGGCATGTGTAACATCGTTTCGGTGGTACTATACCCTACAATTTTGGGTACATACATATTGCCCCCTCGGAGAAGCATTTTAGCCATGAAGAGGTGTAAAACGGTGGGTCTGAGTATGGCGGTGCCGAAACGGGAAGCTAGAAACTATACCTGACATGTATGTGTGTCGAAATGATGCCATCCAAAATTCCCGCTACCTGTAAAATGAAAAGAGGAATCAAGTGCAGATAGATAAAATAAATTGAAAAATAAATACTAAAATAATATGAAGTGAGGACTTACCATTTGCACTGGGGATAAGAACTTACCTCCGTCGGCACTCCAAACCTATGAAAAGGGCATTCAAAATGAGTCAAAATGCTATATATATAAAAACGGGCCCATTTTCCTATTCATTTGCGCGTGTCGATTTGATTGATTTTGAGCTCTGGGACCCACGGTGATGGTTTTTGATGAGAGTATAGTTGAAATGTTCATGACAAGATAGTGATCATGCCTCCGTGAGTGGAACATCGACCCGTGAGATCTCAGGTTAGTTCTTCTCGATTTACTATTTTTATACCTAAAATGTAAAAATGATGAAATCTTCACCATGGGGGGGTAATTTTTGAAATTTCTAGTTTTAAATGTGTCCTTAGGGGACGCCTAATGGGTAGGCTCTCGTTTTGGTCGAAATGGTCATTTTTAGCATTTTTGAGCATTTTAGGGCACGTGACCTGTTTGGAAACATGGGACATGACCGCCGCCCCGACTGGGTGGTAGTTAATGGACCGCCACCTTTCAAAGCGGTAGTTCTGAGAATCGCTACCCGCTCGGGGCAGCGGTCCTTTCTGAATGATAAAACAACCTTTTTTTAAACTTGTTTTTGCATTTTCTGTTTTCCTGTATGCTTTAATGATTTTTCCCATGTGATTCAAATACTAACTTGATCCTTTTTGCGTGTTTTGGGTGTATACAAAAGAAGGAGGAATATATCGATGGATCCGAGAGAGAGAGTGTGTGGGTTCCAGTGAGTGTTGGATGCACTTTCTCATGCCGAGTAAGATACTCTTCATAGGGCCAGCATATTATGTATATCATGGGTTCCTCATGTTGCACCTTCTAGTCACATACTATGTGACATGTTTTCATATTGGGATGCTGATCAGAACACTTTCTGATTTCCAAGTGTTAGGGGTGAGTAGACTATCACCTTAGAGGATGTTTACCACATCTTGGGAGTCTCGATCATCAGGAGACAACTTACACTTGAGATAGTAGGGTCCCAGGCTTAGATAGCTTAGTGGGATACATATATTGGAGATGCAGTTGTCTCCACTGGTTTGAAGGAGGTGAAGGTCCATTCCATTCCTAGCTTGCCTATCCCTTTGATTTGTCAGGCCATTATGGGGATCCTTGCCTCGAGATTGATTGGGGACAAGGGAGGGGACACCTTACTCTACTGTTGGTCCCCTATTATTACACAGATTGAGGCACATGGTTAGATTTATGCCTGGGGAGCCGATATACTTGGGACCACCTATCACGACTTGTATAGGGTGGTTCACTTACAGGGACAGTCTTTGAGCCATCCAACCTTGGTTATGAGCTAGGTCTATGAGCATATCATCCCTTATGGGAGAGGCATAGAGGTGGCGGATCCTAGAGCCATGAGGGAAGCTAGATGGACAGAGATGTTGGTGCTTAGAGCACCCCACCAGCCAGTTGCTTCCCTAACTACTGATGATATGGAGGCCACACCTTATTAGACCATGGCAAGGTTCTGGGGTGAGGAGACTTTCACTTTGATTTCTGCTCTACTACAGGGCAGCTTTTGGACAGACGGGGAAGGTATAGACACACCCCTTTGATCAAGTGCCTCAGTAGTTCGGCCTTGCTTATGTTGATATGCTTCCCCAGTGGTGCCAGTGTTCAAATCAGTTCGGGAGGCTAGGGGAGGTCCTAGAGGCTAGGGTTGGACTGTTGTTACTCCTGACATCCCTATTATAGCTAGGTGGGTGGTACGTGCCCGAGAGAGAGTCGGTGCTCCTTAGGCACCTTTACATCGATTGCCACCACTCCGCCTATAACAATGATGACTCTGTTGATATAGACTCCGAGTCTGAGGAGTTCACAGGGGGAGAGATGGAGGAGGAGACCAAGGATATGGAGGTCAACAAGTCAGGTGGAGAGGAGGATAATGATCCCGAGTGGCATGACACTCAGGAGATCTTACAGGCCGAGAGGGTAGAGCAGAGTGCGGAGAGGGTGACTCTAGTCTCAAAGGAGTTGCCCTCTCAGGACCTAGGCGGAGAGAATGAGTCCGTAGTAGGACACTATGTTTCCCCAGACACAGGAGGAGGACATCGGTTAGTAACGACATCTCGTGGCGGTGCTTTGATCTTATGGATCCCTCTTAGAGGCTTGGAGATCCAAGTGAGTTTTCACTCTTCTTTTAATATTTATTTTTAGCTAGGATTTCCTTAGTTGCTATCTCTCCTTTTATTCATCTTTTTTTTTTAATATTTTGATTATTTTCTAATTTGTTTTCTCCTTTGCTTGTAGAGACTGCTGATGAGTGGCAAGACTTGATTCACCGGTATGTACTGATACCCTGATGCTCCCCATGGATAAGACTCACGCCGAGCTATCCGTGGATGTAGGGGAGCCTTCAGTGCTGGTAGGCATAGCAATGTCTTTTCCCATGTCTGGCATGTGGCCAAGATGGTGACTTCCTCCATACCAAGTTAGCTAGATATATGGGGATCGTAGAGCACTGTGAGGAGCCGCTCTTATAACAAGGCTATAACTATCTCTGTTTGGGACCGTGAGCCCTCAGTGCACTTAGAGCACCGACGTAGCTGGAGTCCTAGACATGGTCATGCGCCTTCTGAGGGATCTCATAGGGGTTGAGAGGCCACTTGGATCTTTTTTTAGTGACTCTTGCTATATTTTTATACAACCATTTTGTATTTTACGGGTTCATTAAGCATTTTGACCATGTCTAGCGCATGATGGCATTGTATATAAAACCTGATTATATATATACTTCTTTTTGGATCAGACTCTTGGTGTCTAGGATTTTTGATTCATTTCCACATGTATATTAGATGCTTATTAGAATTCTTGTTTTTATATGCTTTTTAGAATGTATGCAATGGAGAACAAATGACACAAATGCTTTCTTTCTTTTTGTATTTTGTGATGCTAATGTATGATGATGTAAATGAACTTGTGATCTTGAACTTTAGCTTTCATAAGTAATTTTCGATACTTCATATTGTTTTGAAAAATGTAATAACAAACTAGTATGATGAGAAAATGCACTTGCCCCACTCCTAACTCCATGTAACTAGTAAGATGTGAGGGCTCACCACCAAGAGCTAGAAAGGGCACAATCTATGAGGTGTGTTGAAATGGTAATGATGGGAGATAGACAAAGATTTGGTGGAACCAAATTAGGATGCTACAAACCTACCCTACTCAAGTGACTCCATAGTTTAGAATGCGACTTGCTTTTCGGTTTATCTATACTTAGATCCGTAAATGGCCACTTGGTTGACAAAATCTGGTTTCGGGGTTTTGAACTCTCTTGGAATTTTGGACATCTGATTCATTTGTTTTTCAATCAAGATTTCAAAGGTTTATTTGAACTATTTTCTTATGACCTTTAACGCCATCTGTCAAGAGGACCCCTAGACCTTGCCCCATGCTACTAGTAGGAAGCATGGGCTTATCACCACGGACAAGGCACGTGGTGAGTAAGGGAATTCCCATCCTTTCCCAACCCTATGTCACTAGTAAGAGATGCAAGCTCATCACCGATGGTTGGTAGGGCAAGGAAATGTGTAAAAGTAAAATTTTTGTTTGATCTATATTTGACTTATTTATTTGAGCAAAATGTCAGTATGTTCTTATTTCCAAAGAGATCTATATACGGGATAGATGTGACACCATGAAGCTTCTAGAATAGACCATAGGAAAGACACCTATCCTAGGAAGAAACAAAAAGTGAGAACAAGCATGTAGGCCTTGGTATGGCTACCATTAAGACTTTTTCATATCTAGCTTTAATTGATGAAATGATTCTGAAATAGTTGATGATGTTATGAAAATGAAGAAGTATGATTTGAATGCTTCTGCCAATACAATCATAAGTTTGTAATGAATTGCTTAAGAGCAAGTCCCTTGATCATCAAGTTTTACGAAACGACTGATGTAACATCCTCATTTTAGTACATTAGAACAAGAATTTTTTATTTATAAGTGTTTTCTAGTTCTAAATACATAATTTAGAACTCACATATCATAACAATCATTCTTATAATAGATAACCATATGCAGCTGTAATGACTCGGTGAACTACCGATCTATTCATGTGTATCATAGAGTTGGCATTTTCATCTGAACACTTCACTCTTGCAGTTGTCTTCCCTAATCCAGGATTTCGTAATTCTCTGTCCAAGGAGCCTATTTGAATAATTATTACCATCATTCATTGACATCACGTCCCTTAGACTAGGTGATATAGGACAACGCAATCAACATTTTGTGATACTTTGGCAAAAGATTTGAAACATACTGTTCATGTCTCATATTCCTTGATGGCATACTCGTCAATCTGGAATATGTCCTTCACCCCACTCTGATGTTATATAGAATGTCATACTGACTTCTGTCAGTCTCCCCTATCCCAAGTTTTCACTTAGGAACGGTTAATATCATACACACGTTATAAGGATGCTCTTGAAGACTAGGGGTAAGCTGACATACTGGGTCACCCACTGTTACCCCGTGTGTCAAGGTACCCGAGTCTCAAAGGGCTGCCTCATAACATGTCTATGGTCCTAACCGGTCCCAAAGGAAAATCTTGTTTGAGTTTCAGGTGTAAATCTTAACGATCAATGCAAAAGGGTGTTGCCATATGTCACCTGCATTGTTGTATCCTCGAGAAGATCCTAATCTTCTCGAAGGTACAACCCTGCAGTTGACATGTGTCAACATCCTACAATACTACCTCGGAAAGATTTACATAACTTCAAGAAGTTACTTAAGTTGAGTTGAATTTGAATTAAAGGCCCTCCTAACTGGGTAGTCTTTCCCAACCCAGGGTTCCACACCTTTGAGTTGCCTTATGTAATTAAGTTCAATTTCACAGAGAGAAGTTTAATAAGATTTGTGACCTCGTCAAGGTGTCCATCGGTTCCTAATAATCTTATTTCCTCATAATAGGGAAATAACCCTAAGTTCTCTCATAAGGAAGCTAACTAAACCTGTAAGGGTTCATATCAACCCTGAAGACTGAATATATCAGACTTATTGCTAATAAGACATGGTGATTTTAATCCATCCATTGCATTGCTTTGACTTAGAACATTATTAGGGAGTAGTAGAATACTCATCCAGTTATAGCTACTTATTAGGGCATAGTTCAACCCCAACTTCCCTAAAAGCAGTGAACTAATTTCCAAATTATCCATATTCATAAAATAAAAGAATTACTAGCCAAACATGAAGTATTCAGTCACATAATTTTTACAAGGCTTACTTAGGGAATCCATTTAGATCCCATGGCGTATAATAATAAAAAGCACTCTCCTTCATTCAGACATGAGAAGGTCAATTCAACAAATAAAAATGCCGCCACGTAAGTAACAATTCCCCATTTCATTTATTTCCAAGCCATACAATTACAACTTATGCACTTCGGCATATTTTGATACAATAATCATTAAAAGAATAACTTTCTTCCTATAGTACAATTAGAGAAATCATGTTGGAATTCATCATAAAAACCAGATTAAGCTATCTGTGCATCATATCAGATCTACAAGCCTTTACCACTTACGATGACCATCTGCAAAAATTGCTAGCACAGGTCAGTTCAGTGAACTGAGCATGATAAGCACTAATTCTTAAAACAATTGCATTCCACCAATTGTTTCCATTAAACAACCTGTTTAAATGAAATCATTTCATCAAATCCATAAACATGAATCACGCTATTTATCTTTCTACCATTCTAATATGACTTTAAAACATAACTCATATTATAGCTGCCATTTCAACTTAAATCCTTTCGGATGATTCATCTTACACAAGAGAATAAGAAGAAACAAAATGAATCTTAAATACCTAGCCATCCGAAAACCAAGGGCAGTATCAATCCTAATATAATTACTCCATTAAAGAAATGAAATCTTACCAACGCATGTAACCAACAGATTTGCATTTAAACAATTCAAACAAAGACAGATTATAGCCTCAAGCAAGTTCAACTGATGGATTTTCCTTTATACTTTATGTATAATTTCATAAACATTGATAAGTATACCAACTATTACTACAATACTACTTTTATACAAGTAGATAACTGAATTACTCAAACAGAGTAATAATATAGCTAAAGATAAGGAAAGGAGACTTCTGTCAAGATACAACGCTTACCACTCTCTCCACGTAACTTTAATAGTCTATTCATCTCGTGCCCATGCTGAAGAATTCATATAGAAATTCAAAAGAAGGAAGCATTCATAATTTCTAGAAAGGGAGAGAATACTTTCGTATTCCAAAAATCCTATATCAACATATACTTTACAACTAAGAGAAAGAAACAGAGGAATTCAGATCTCCATTCCAAACAAGTTCAGGACTGTACCAACTTTCCAGGAGTAATGCATATACAATCAATCTTGAATTCAATTAGGGAAGAAGAGAAAGCAAGAAAATCAACACCCAAGTTTACCATTAGCTCCAATCTGGTAGAACTGTTTAAAAGGTTGCCCTTAGATCCCTAGGGTCTTGCAATTGCACATTAAACAAAAGCCACAGATTGTTACAAACGAAATACATATACGTTCAAATATCAGTCCACAATCCTGATCCAAATAAAACCTAATTTCCATTCATGCAGATCTAGGATCACCCACAAATTGTTAGGGAACAGAGTTCATCAAAGTAAGTTTTCTCTTGGTCACAACTGTGTTCCAATTATCCAAGTAAAAATCGTAAAGAAAACAACAGCTACACCAAATATTTCCTTACGTACAGAACCTAAAATCATAGAAACATCCAGACCCTTTTCAAACAAAGGTACATGCTTAGTATTCAAACATATTTCCTACTCATGCGACTGAACCAGTCGAGCTTTATAGAAGGAACTAACAGTTTCACCACAATCCAACTTTATATTCACCTGAAGCTGCCAAGTAATAGTAGAGCTCATACAACTAAGCAACAATCAAATAAACCAACCAAATTTGACACAACAGTTCATTCCGTGGTTTTTTTTTCAAACATGAAATCATCAAGCACGACGTCTATCATGGTACAGTTTGGAAACTCAATACCTCAGTCAGACAAAGAGACATAAAACACTTATAAGGAAGTCGAACCCATATTGTAATCACAGAAAACACTTCTACAGAAGTCGAACCCATACTGTAACCACAGAAAACACTTCTACAGAAGTCGAACCCATACTTGTAATCACAACCAACACTTCTACAGAAGTTGAACCCATACTGTAATCACAGAAAACACTTCTACAGAAGTTGAACCCATACTGTAATCATAGAAAACACTTCTACAGAAGTTGAACCCATATTGTAATCACAGTAAGGAGAGAAGATAAAAGAAGTAGATTTCAACAGGGTCTACGTATAACTAGGGATTCCTAAATCAACAAGAAAAGAAGAAAACCAATACATTGCTACCAGCCAAGCCAACTGTACAAAATCATCTGAACAGAGTTGTTCTAATGAAAGCATTTAAAAGAAAGCAAGATTTTTAAAAGTTAGGGCCTATCATGCCTGATAGTGTCACTTAAAAATTCAAAGAAGACCTCTGTATGTGCTCGCACCTTCTCTTCTTCTTCCACGAAAGATTAAACAACAATATATTGTTACCTCCATGCCTTATATACTTCCCCCGATAGAGAAGGAAGCTAGAAACTCTCAAAGTTTCCATGCAACACAGAGTAGACGGCTGGTTCGAAGAACCAGTGCTCAAGCAGAGTGAAAAATGGAATGCATGGAAAACAAAACAACCAAACAATATTCCACTTGCATGCCTTCCCAAGCAATCTGCGCTCGGGAACCAAAGTTCATTAATTGCATTTACTTCCATCCTCCCGCCTATTTTCCATTGCCACCGACCACCAAAGTTGGTGATCGCCACAAGAAAACAAACAAACATTCCCATCCTTGGTGATACTGCCACGTCAGGTTATATTAGCAGTTTTTATCCTCCGCCAAACCTGACAGCATTCCAAGTCCTTCAACCTTATCCCCCTCTTAAATGCCATGGAAACCACCGCCCATGACTCGCGACCCTTCTTAGGTCCCCCTCCCTTCTTAGCATTAGTTAAGATAGGTTAGTGACTTAGGTTAAATCATAGGATAAGACATTAGTCTCACTTCCATAGCACTAGGTGTAGTTATCCCTTGAGTATTAAGCTCATAGTTTAGGGCTAGGTTAGATTAGCAATTATTTTAACCAATAGGTTATAGTTTAGGTTAAGACTATTAACCTTAACGAATCTAGTCTAGGTCCCCAAAATAGGACCAATCAGTGTTAGAGTCCATACTGGATAAAACATTCCTGTAAAGGATTCTATTTGGCATCAATAAATTAAGCTTTCGGTATAAACATAAACATCTTACCTGGCTTAAGGTCCAGGCCTTTCCTGATGTTATGATATCTGGAACCAAATTCCATTTATCATGATCAGCCTGAGTTAAACTCGGGATTGATCATTCAAAACTCAATCAGACCTTGTAACTTTCGTAAGGTCAATAAAATTTGTTCATCCTGAATAAACTTAAAACATTCCTTGGATCAATGCAACTGATCCAAGGCTGAGTCATAAAGGTGGATAAATCCACAATTCATCTAGAAATCAGGTTGAACTCAAGTGCAAGAATGAAAGAAACAAAAACGTCCAATCATATTCTGGTTCAATCAAAGATCTTCAAGAGCAGAGAGGATACAATCCATATCAAGCATGACTTCCCAAAAACCAAAGGAACATGTCCTTATACGGAAGAAATCATATATCAACACTTGAATGCTCAGGAGAAAGTAACAACAGTTCGGGGTGTTACAAGTGAACAAAATGAACCTATCTAAATGAATATGTAATGTAGATATAATTATACAAATAGTGTCAATGCTTCATGTGTAAAACCATTTAAGGTGCAAGGAATTGACAGTTTCACCAAATTCCTCACCTTCTAGTGTGCACAAGAGATATGCACCATTTTCGTAGTCCTTCATGACTTAGTATGGGCCCAACCATTTGGGCGAAATTTTCTTCCTTCCCGGTCTTCTTTCGATCCATTGTCTAGTCTTAGAACTAGATCTCCTTCATATATTTCTCACTCATAGAACTTTTTGTTATACTACCAGCACATCCAGTTAGCATAGACTCTATGCCGCTATCCAGTGTTTAACTTGGCCTTATCTAGGCTTTCTAGTTGGGAGAGGCGTGCCTCTCTATAATATTCCTCATCTATAATCCCTTGTAGTGAGATGTGGAGACTAGGTATTTCAACCTCAAGTGGGAGAACTACTTCTGCACCAAATACCAATGAGAAAGGAGTTGATCTTGTTGGTGTTCTTATTAAGGATTGGTGGGCCCACAATGCTAGATATAACTTTAAATGCCAATCTCATTTGTTTTCTTTTACTATTTTGAAGAGAATAGCTTTCAACGTCTTGTTTGTTTTTTCACCTGCCCGTTGGCTCGAGGATAATAAAGAGAGGCTATGTGATGGTTTATTTTGAACTTGATACATAGCTCACAAACCTTATCATTTTTAAAGGACATGCCATTATCCGAGATAATGACTTGTGGGACACCATACTTGTAGATAATCTGGTTTAGAATGAACTTGGCGATCACGGCACCTGGTACAGTGGTAAGAGGCATAGCCTCTACCCATTTGGTAAAATATTCGGTGTCCATGATTATGAAGTTATGGCCATCCATTTGAGGAGAGAATTTAGATATAAAATCTAGGCCCCATATAGAAAAGGGCCATGGAGTCGCGATTGGCTATAGAACTTGTGCCGGCATGTGAATCTCATGGGAAAATTCTTGGCATTTATGGCATTTGCGTAAAAACTCTACTATGTCATGTTCTAGAGTGGGCCAAAAATATCCCATTCAATGTATTTTGTGGGTAGTGGCATCACCACCAAAATGGCCTCCACATATTCCACTTTGGGATTTGTAGATAATCTTCTTAGATTCTTCTGTGTCAACACACCTTAGAAACATTCCATCGAAAGCCTTACGATAGAGAACTTGTTCTATAATAATGTATTTAGCTACAATAATGTGTATCCACCTTTTTTGTAGTGTAGTACCTTCTGGATATGTATGGTCTGTGATAAAATTGATAATATCTATATACTAAGGACATTCAAAGATGGGAGGTCTAGTTTCGATGTAATATATGCATTCATCGAGAAAATCTAGATCTACTAGATCACCTCCATCTAACGGGTTGTCAGCTAACCAATCTGCAATGATTTTTCCCTTAATGGACTTTTGGTTTACAAAATTTAATTCGAATTCACCCATTAAGGTTATAAAGCATCCAGCCTTTTTAGACAAGGACCCTTGTGTGAGGAAAGTTTGTAAATGGTTTGTTTTTACAATGACCCTTGTTTCTTGATTTAGCATGTAATGTCTTAAGCATTTGGTTGCAAAGACTATGGCAAGGCATTCTCATTCTGCTTGTGTATAACATGTTTCATAATTAAGCAACGTTCAGCTAATAAAATAGACCACACGTTCTCGTTTATCATCGTCTTCTTGAGCCAACATGCAGGCTAGCGAGACATCTATAGCTCATGAATATAAGATCAAAGGATGATCTAGTCTAGGTGGCATTAATGTGGGAGGAGACAGTAAGAAGCATTTAACTACTTCAAAGGCCTCATGGCATTCCTTTGTCCAAATAATGCAACAATCCTTTTTCAACAAATTGTTGATTGGATGAACAACAAAACTTAAGTCCAAAATGAATCTCCAGATTACACTAAGCTTTCCAAGGAACGATCTAATGCCGAGTCATCGATGGTGGGATCTACATCGATCCCTCATGATGATATAATGTAACCTAGGAGTTTCCTTCCTATCACAACAAATACACATTTTTATGGGTTTAGTGTGACTCTGTATTTTATCAAACATGAAAGAATGATGGTGAGCACTTCGGGTGATAACATTGCTTCCTATTCTTGGCCAACAAATCATCTACAGAGAATTCCATGATTTTATGAATAAGATCATGAAATATGTATGTCATTTCCCATTGGTATGTAGTGCCAACATTCTTGAGACCGAATGGCATAACAATGTAGCAATAAGTTCCCCAAGGAGTTATAAATGTGGTTTTGGCTTGGTCTTGTTCAGATATTCTGATTTGATTGTATCCGAGAACCCATCCATGAGAGACAAAAGCTCAAATCTAGTTGTTGCATCAACGATGATGTCAATGGATGGTAATGGGAAGTCATCCTTGGGGCACGCCTTGTTAATGTCTCAAAATTCTATGCAGATGTGTATCTTCCCATTCTTTTTTAGAACAGGGACAATATTAGATACCCACTGAGAGTAATCGACCGGTTTGATGAACCCTACCTAGAGAAGTTTCATTACTTCTTCCTTCACCATGAGAGCTACCTTGGGTTTCATTGGTCTTGATTTTTATTTAATTGGCTTTGCATCTGATTTGGTGACGAGGTTATGTATCGTGATGTGCAGTGTAATTCCCATCATTTCTTTATAATTAAATGCAAAATCCTTTTGATGTTCTTTGAGGATTCGAGTGTGTATTTCTATCTCTTCTGGAGTTAACGAAGATCCTAGTTTCAAGATCTTTGGTTCTTCCTCCATTCCAATGTTAATATCAATGGTTTCTTCTATCAAAGAAGTGTTACCTTCTTCAAACTCAAGTGGGGCTAGAGGTAGTTCTAGATCTTCTCCATTCTCTACCGCGTATATGTCGAGTTCCTTTTGTGGGGGAAGCCCTACCATGGGATTTCCAAAGTAAGAAGATTAATGTGGGATTAAGGACAAATCTACCATGTGATGGATGAGATGTAACTCTGCATAGGCATTTAGGTAATCAAGAGTGTCTCTATCACTATTAATGTGACCTAAGATAGTAGATTTATTCTCGCTATGTGTGTCGAAGAGGGTTTGCTGATGTTTTCTTTACTAACGGTTCAATATGAAGGGATACCATGAAATGGGTGTCTTCCAACTCATGGTTTGAAGTGAAACATGAAGCTGAGGTTACTATTGAATCTGTAAGGAGGTTTTGTTCTCGTGGGATTGCATCAATGGATATGAAGTTAAATCCTTTGCTCAAATCTAATACTATTGTTTTGTAGAGCTGTAAGTGTTCATCTCTAGTCTCATACACCTCGAGAGACTTGGTTTGCTACTAATTGTGAGTCTCTTAAAACTTTGATGTCATTAACACTAATCCTTTTAGCTATGATGAGACATGGGAGGAGGGCTTCGTACTCGGTGCCATTGTTTGTACATTCAAAATTTAATTTAAAGGCGAATGATAGGATCTTTCCCTCAGAGAAGTAAAGATCAGACTGCCCCTGACCCCATAATGACATCTAGCTCCATCAAAGTGGAGATTTTAATGTTTATTTGGGAAGATGGATGTTGGGACATTCATTACATCTATTTATTCTGCTTCGATTACTTCTACCATGCAGAGTTCCTCTGCTGGAAGAGAACCAACTCCTAGGGTACATCCCATATATGTGGAATCAAATGGTAGGAAAATTGACAAGTTTTTCTCTAGCAACTCAAAAAAATTTGCAGCAGTTCCTAATGACATTGTTTCTATAATGTTAGCTTCATCCTTAAGGGCTAGGATGCTCTTGACTAGGTTCGTAATTTCTAGTTCTGTTGTAGGTATTAATTTTTCTTCCATTTTTGAGTTGGTTGGTTTGTTAAGTTGGTTTGTTGGGAGTTCAAACTCAGAGTGAATGCCTGGCCTTTTCTTCAGGTCTGCTAGGTGTATATCAAATGGTTTCGGATCACCTTTTGCTATGAATATCTTTCCTAAGTGTAAGAATCTTATTTCCTAAAATAACGTAGAAGGGATTGCCTTCATACGGTGTATCCATGGTCAGCTGAGGATCATATTATAGTTGGTTTCCGATCTATAATATAAAACTCAGTGAGGATTGTTTTGGGTCCTAAGGTGACTAGTAGTATTATAGTCCCAATCGAAGTGGATTTAAGGCTATCATAGCCTCTTAGTGTATTCTGAGTCATGGAACAATTTGTTTCTCCATACCCTAGCTTTTGAAGGAAAGAGAAGGGGACTATGTTAACTGCTACCCCATCATCAACCATTGCACGTTTAATGTAATTGTTATAAACCCACACTTGTAAATGTAAGGCTAGATCACCTCTACATGCAATCTCAACATCTGTTGGCATTTTGTTTATGTCAAATATAAATTTAGTATCCCTATCCGGCTACCCGGAGGGTGGATATCAAAGTCTATATGATTTACTTGTGTTTCTGGAGGTGGAGTGATGTTAATTAAATGACCTAAACCTAATGCTTCTAAAAGAGCATCCCTATGGTCAGGATATTTCTTCAACAAGTCCAAAAAGGAGATGTGAGAGAAGGTCTTTGTTAGGTCATTAATTAAATCATAGGCACCTATGGGTTTTACTAACATTTGTTGACTGTTATTTGGCTCTAGTGGGTAACTTGGATTTGGCTGAGATGAATACTCTCGTGTCCTTGTTATGGCTTCCACATGTAGCTCAGTGTCTAACTCTACTAAACCGACTATCTTGGTTCATGGCTGATTTCCTAATTATGGTGTGACAGGTGGATTTAGTGAATTCGAGGCTTCATGATCATTGTTTCCTATCATTACACCCTTGTTCATCCCATTTGGATTTAATTTGTTGTTATTGTGATTTGGAAGTGGATTATTGAAGATATTAAGGGTGCATTTTAAGGGGAGACTGCTCCTATGAAAGTGTTTGGCGTAGGGATGTAGGATCTACTAAGAACATATCTATGAAAAGTTGTCTTTGTTCTTCTGGCAGACGTTGCATGAACTTATTGTAATCACGGCAAGTCCTAGTGTCATGGCCTCGAATTTTGTGGAAACCACAATATGAGTTGGGATTATAACTCCTAGGTTGTTGGTTTGGCATATGTTGTGGTCCAAAAATTTGATTACACCGTTGACTATTCAGATTAAAGTTTTACGTTTGTTGCCTTTGGTTTTGATATCTAGTTGAGTTTTGACTTGGACCCTGTGTATGGATCTACCGTTGTTGTTGTTGTTGTTGTTGTGGATGATTAAAATCCACCGCATTGATTATTGGGGTAAAATTGTTGTTTCGTTGATTTTTAATTGGTGGTGGAGCATTTACAACATTTTCCTTTTTAGTTTGGTTAGTTACCCCATCTGTTGTTACTCCACGGTTCTTGTTAAGGATTTTAGGTCCTTGATTGGCATTTTTGGTAGTAGGATAAGTCATAGTATTTTGGTTGGGGATGATTAACCTCCCATTTGTTCCATATTTCTTACGACCGCTATCTATTGCAGCTTGATCTATTCGGAGCGCTCTTGAGCACTTCATCATAAGTTCTTAGTGGGAACTTCTGGACTTCTTCCTTTATCTCTCTGCTGAGAGAATGAAGGAATAAATCACATAATTCCATATTATCCATGTTTGGAGCACTTGCTGAAGAATAGAGGACTGTATGCCATCTTTGGATAAAATGAGCAATAGATTCATTGTGTTCTTGTTTAATATGCAAGAATTCCTTGATTCATGTTCTCAACAATTTGTTCATGTCGAACACCTTGATGAACTCTGAAACGAGTTGTTTAAATGAATAGATGGAGGATTCAGGTATTCTATAATACCAATTGAGGGAAATGCCCTCTAAAATTTTTGGGAATATTTTAGCAATAACTCCATCCCAAGGGAGTAGTTCTCGAATGGCTGTGGCATAAGCTTTGATATGTGCATTCGGATCTCCCTCCCCTTTGTACTTGGGAAAATCGGGAAAAGGTCTTGGAAGCATGACACTTTGTATAGTGAATTCTAAGGGCTCTTTGAAATATTCTGAATAAGTCCCTATCGCATAGGTTTCGACCATTGATGGTGCCTCCGAGGGGGTGGAGGTCGAATGGGTTGTTGAAATGGTGTAGCATATGCATTTGTAGGGACATAAGGAAATCCCTGTGGTTGAGAAAACATCCTAGGAGAAGAGAACATATCTCCCTGTGGTGATTTGGAATACATGTTCAAATACGAGAGGAGCATTGCTTAGGAATGAGTTATTTTGTGTTAGGTTGGGAGGTATCGTATTCTCAACTAGAGTGGCGTTTGAAAATGTGGTTCTATTTGGCATTTATTTTGAATACTGATGGGGCATGCCCAATGTGCCTATTCTTATGAGGAGGTCTACTTGGCTGGGATGATGTGGAGGATTGGAAGTTCTTGCTTGTATGAACTAAGAACTTTGACTTTCTGAGCAAGTTCCAACCCTCTAACCTTCTCGACTAAGGCTGAGATGACTTTGTTTGGTGAAGTCACAGTACTTTGCCTCAGTGGCGATTGTTGTATATTTTGAGGTTATATAGGCATATGGTACCCTACTATGAACTGATCATTACCTTGCCAAGTTCGATCATGGGCATTTCCCACAGGTGGAGGAATGGAGGCATTTTCTTGAAAAGAGACCACGGGTTGTGTTTGTAAACCTCCTATAGGTGGGTACATACTTTGAGAGTGTTGTTCACTCCTCACATAACGTGCTAAGTATTCATCATCTAGAAAAATATATGGATCGATTGTATACTAATTTGTGGTCTAAGTAACACCTAAGGAGATGACCCATTCTTTAATGAGTGTCATGTTGTTTGAGCACGAAGGCTCGGTTGTTGCGTTTGAGTGAGCTGATCCAACTCCTCTATTTGGAAAGAAGAACTATATCTAGTCCTTTGAGGCAGAGTTTGTGTTCAAAACTGGTTAGTTGAATAGTTTTCACCCCATGCTAAGAGCAAGGGTGATGGCTATCTATTCAGTTGATCATAGTATGCTTCAAGACCTAGGAAAGGTCTACCATATGCATCAAATCCCGACATATTCGGGGTATAGGAATACCCGTAGAATAATGGGAAGAAGAAAATATGGATAAAACTAAAAGAAGAGTATCCTTTTACGTGAGTTTCACATTGGGTTCGGCAATTTTGTACGATGGAAAAGTGACAAGAGAGCATGGGAATATACAAGTAACTCTTCCTTGCACCCGACCTCTCGAGGTTGTGTTGAGACAGCCGGTGGGGATGGAATATATGTGGGGTGTAGACAAACTAGTTAGGCAATCTTATGTCTTCGATGCACACTAATGGAATTTGTAAATCTAAGGAAAAGAAGGCCCTCCTATCCTAAACTGACATGATAGATCATTTGGTAAGGATGAAATCTTGAAGGCTCCAATCAATATCGAGCTCGGCATGATCCGATCTATAGGTTATGGGATACGTGGAAGATAACCTGTTGTTGGTTCATAGATATTCCTCGATAGGGTCTTGAAAAATGGATGATGGATATATAGTGGATTCTATGGGCAATTCTCTCGTCTAGTCCAAAAATCCTTAGCTTGATTAGCTTCTACGTCTACTGAGGATAGTTGTGTGATAATGTTTGGTGGAAGTGGAGAGGACCTAAATACTAATGTGTGTAAACCAACATCAATTTCTGATTGACCTGTGGACCCATTAGGTTTTGGGACCTGTGGATCACAACCGTAAGTTCGTGGTCATTATGGAACTCCTATGGTCATGTGTAGAATTAATTCCTAATACCTAATATCTAGTAGTCGTATGCCTTTTTTACCTCTATGTTTAGAACTAAAAGTTGTGTAATCTTCTCAGAGTACCTTACAGGTGTTCTGGCAACTTGAATTCTTAAGCTAGTGTCTATGTTAATGAGGATGTCTCCTATGTCTGGCTGTGGGACCAAAGGATCACAACTGAATGTTTTCTCTCTTTCAAGCCCTTCTACAGTCATGTGGATATCTATTAAGGAAATCTGTAGTTTGGCTGGTTTGACCAAAATGTATGTGCTTTGTTGTCTTCTATGTTTAATCCTCTTAGCTGTGTGCTAATTTCTTGTAGGTCTGTTGTTACTCGGAAGACCTGAATTCTGAGATTTTGGTCTATGTTAGTTATTACTTCAACAAGATTGGGTTGAGGCATGATTGGCTCGAATACATATTCTCTGGGCTCCCTAGGTCCCGTGATTGTCATACAAAAGAAACAATATAAATCTAACTAAAGCAAAGTAAACTAATTATGCAAAGTATATCCACAGCATATATAAATTCTCTATTTTTGTATTTTTGATAGAATATTTAACAGAATTAAGATAACAACTATTTAATATATCTAGAAAATGACAACTAACCTAATAACAGAATTAAAAACAAACAAGGTAGCCGAGTATAGCTACTTGTCTGTGCAGTTGTGAATCTATTCTAAATAACTAAATAACTGATCTAATTTAATTGAAATATTTTCGATCCTACCTCAGAAGTGAGGAATGAATCATAGTTTCTCAGAAACTATCGATCCCCACGACTTCCCGGCATAATCGAAAATGAATGTAACTAAAATGAAGTAATTAACTACTCTATTTGGTATATTTTAACTAGAACTTTGAAAGTTTAAACCTAGATTTTGCAGAATAGTGGTGAATCCGATTGTGTGTGGCTTTTTCCCCTCAGTGTGGTCTCCTCATTCCTTTGTGCTCACGTGAATCCAGAAAAGTGTGTAATGCTAGCATCCACAGAAGTAGGTATCGGAACAATGGAAGCTTTGGATGTAGACTGAATACAATGCGAGTAGGAGAGGGATAGAGCAAGAGAACATAGCTTGGCTTATGTAATTCCTAGCAGGATTTATTGTGAGTCATATGACACAAAACATCCAAAACCTGAAACTATCCTTAACGAACAAAACCTGCAACTCTAATGGCTTTAGACTTGAAATTGAGTTTATCCTACCTCAATTTATTATATAAAACAATAATAACACTAGAACAAGAAGATCATGTGGCTTCTAAACAATAAAATAAGACTAACTATGCATGCAACAAATGAAAACTATTGAATTCCTAAGCAAAAACTAAAAGAATAAACTATTGAAATAAGAGGATGAGGGGCAGTTTTGAGGGGCCATTTGCTTGTAATCAAACCATCTATTTATAAAATTACCATTCACCCAAAGGTAACTCCAACAAGGACTCTTTTACCATTAAAAATGGAGAAACATTATTCAGGGGACATAAAACATAAATACTAGCCAAAGTGAGTGAGAAAGCTGGTAAAAGTTGAAAATTTACACGAGTCGCATTAAAAGAAACATGCTGGAGAACACGTGAAGGACCATCACCCTAAGTAGGGAGTGGTTACGGGACCGCCGCCTTGCCTAGGTGGCCGTCACAAGACCGTTGTCCAGGCAAGGTGGCGGTTTTGTCCTTGAAGACAAAAATGCAAAGGAAAAGAGGGGAAAAGAGCAAAACAAAGTATGTGGAGGATAAGTGGGGAATGTAGGATGTTAAGGTACACTTGGAGAGATTTTCGGATCCCAAACACCTAGCGAGTATACCTATATCATCATTGGGGCATGTGTAACATCGTTAAAGCAAGACTTATACCCTATAATTTTGGGTACATACACTACCCTCCCTTGTTCCCCTTTTCGATTAAATTCCCGCATTCAAATTTTAATATTTCCCCCAAAAACAACTTTCCTCCTAAGCAATTTCTATCCTCCACCTACTCAAAACAAACAACGATAGGAATTGAATCTTACCTCATCACGTTGTCATCCGCATGATGGATCCTCGAGCGCATTGCACAAGTCCACCTAATCCCTCTCCTACCTCTGCTATCACCAATTGCCCACTGGCTCTCCACCTAATCAAATCGATCACACCACGCTTATAGACCCACCTATCAACCAATGATCACTCACTCTGCAGCTCGCCAACTCATCTCTTCATGTCACTTGGTTGATTTCCACCTCTTTGTTTCTCTCATGCTATTTTATCCTATATGGAAAATGATAAATGATTTTTAAAAACATGGAACTTTTTCTTTTTATAACCTTCCTAACTTGATCGGAAACAGTTTCACCTCGACCGACATCGGTCTTTTTCCCTAGCATACCATGGTCGGTTCATGGTAGTGACCGACATCGGTTAATTTTGTTTACTTTCGGTTATTCCGATCCATATTATTACTCCCCATTGCCCCTAATTTGGTTGCCTAATTCCTTCATACCTCACCCACACCTAACTTGGACACTCCACTTTATCATCTTGAACTCATGATTTACTACCTAACCTCTTCATCATTTGGGGACTTGTTATTTTACCCATACCTCGGCCCTACCTATTCCATGACAAATCTACTTGGACATGGAAAAATTATACTTACCCGTGAACTCACATGATTATTATACCTTGTGACATTGTTACTCGTGTTGTTGGACCTAATGACCTTACCTTCCCTCTTATCGTGACCGTTTATTTTGACCCAACCTTTGGTGTACCAGAACATACCTAAACGCCTCGCACCCGACTTGCATCATTTTTCCTAACCATATCCTATACCTTGGATATTGGAATCACCTCAACCTTGTTTGGATAAACCTATCGACCTTAGACAATGTAGAGTTTACATGCTCTTCAACCTAGTACGATGTTGTAGTTTATACATGTGTGTGCATTTGACTGTTACTACCTTTGACCTCGACCTATTACTTGGATTACCTGATTATACCTTTACCCCCTTACCCTTGTTTTACACATTCCTCTTCATCACATTTACCTTTTATCAAACCACTCACCAATTCTACTTTCTACCTCATCAGTTCCTAGTTTGAGGGGGATCACCTTCACCCACACATGGGGTAACCACATCTTATTTTTGTCAGTGTCACTTACCAATACAAGATACGCAACATAAAAGTGGAAAAATGTAGAGACCAAAATTGGGTCACACTCCCATTGACCCCTCATCAAATAACCAACCGAACACACTTACCTAGCCATGGTCCCTTTTACCCCACACTAATATTAATTTAATTAACTTAATCCACGATCTCACAATATTTATTATATAATTATCCTAATTAAGATAATTCCTAACCCGTTAACTCACCTAAATACCTTAAGTAGCCACCTCACCCCAAATCTATTCTTAGTATGTTTCCATAACTAACTAAGACCTACCTAAACCCTTAAAATCAAAGCCTACATCCCCTCTAACCACATTCCCACATAAAAAAAAGTAACTCCCAATATTTCCCAAGGAATAGAAATATCTAGCAAAAATCATTGCCATGATCTTCCATTTTTAGTAAACCTAGGAAATCCCACCCTAACCGACACTAGTTACCACTGAACTGATGCTGATCAACCTAGAACCGTCGTCAATCACCTTTTATTCCCCTTTAGTAACCTTATTTTGAGGTTGGCACATTCTAAGAAAAAAGGAAGGATACCAAAGCTATATGCAAGTGAAATAAGCATCCTTTTACACATACAACCATCTAGAGCCATCAGTAGCATCAATCATAGAACCATTGTATTCATGGGAGCACTCCAAGAAAGCACCGGTCCAGGACCATACATATATCCTCCGATCAACCACCTCCACCACTCGGTCATCGAGACCATCAACACGGTAAGTATGTCCCTAATCAATATAGTTTAGTTCAGATTAAGTATTATTTATTACTCCTATTATTAATCCATTCTTTGTATGCTTATTTCCCCATCACCCACTTTCTTGTGAACCTAGGATCCCTTTACTCATGTCACCAAATCACCTATTCTCACTTGTTGTATATTTATGAGCATACCTAAGACCTCCACAGATCCCCCATTCACTCACCCAAACTTTATTTGACCTTAGATCACCCATACCATTTTGCCTATTTTGCATTCCTTTCACTCCCCGACCATACAGACACCGATTACCCATAAGCGCTGCGTTGATTCTACTAAACCGACATCGGTCATCTTCACCGATGTCGGTCTACGTGTTTTACACGTGGACCAAAACTAGACCCAACAAACACCTACCACTGACCTACAATAACCGAACCATTTACCCGACCTCCAAATCTGATCATAACCTATCTTGTTAGATTATATTTTGCTTATTGTGTTTATATGAGATTCCTAAATCATATTGACTACAATATGACAATATTTACCTTTATTTCTTGCATTAATTTTTTTAAAATGGTGGATTGACAAGCTTCTAGGGAGTATCACACTTCCTAGATCTAGCATACATTAGGCGAGTCCCTTTGTATATGTTGTTTAACTTCTATCTTGTGGTCTTCTTTTCTATTACAAGTAGTTCCTCCTAGCCAAAAGGAATCTCTCATGATCAGTTGTGGATTGAGAAGTCAATGTGCACGCAACAACCTTTAATCAAATTTCAACAAGTATTCCTCATTGACCTTTACCCTTATCTATTTCATCACATTCCAAGAAATTCTCTAAGAATCAAGTAAAACACTTGGTATTATTTTTGGAGCTCTTGGTTTGATCTTATGAGATGGTTTCATGTTGAAACCCTAATGTCCTAATTGTTCCTATTAGGCTTGCTTGAGAAGGTGAATAAAATAGATATGTTGGGTAATATTTATCCATATGGAATATGTTTACTAGTTCTTGTACATCTTGGTAAAATTTTCCTTGATATTTTATGGGTGATGGCTGAGATCAAGATATGATTTTAATTCATTTTTGCATGTTTCTCTCAAGATTGATTCTTAAGTCTTAAGAGACGGGAAGAGTAGTTTCAGATATTTTCTTATTTGAAGGACTTCCACTTTATTTTTTTATTATTAAGGGCAAATAGTTTTGAAGGGACTATACCCTGTGTACAAAAGGGCTCAAAAGCTAGATAATAAACATGAGAAAAGCAGCCCAGAGAAGGGAAAAACAGTCAACTAAGAAAGGCTCAGCAGCCAGATATTACAATAAAGGTGAAGAGTGGATCTAAACGTACAGAGATCCAGAGAAAAGGAGACAAGTTCAAAAAGAAACCAAAAGAGAAACAAAATACAGAGCTCCGTCAAAAATAGCTCTAGAACCACCCGATGTGCCGGATCACACCCGAAAAATAGCAAAGGACATCACTTTGTTACTTGAGGGCTCTGTCAATCTTGGCCTTGATGGCCTGCAGTGACATGAAAAAGGCAATGGCTGTGGCCTGAGAGGGGTCCTTCATGTCTGCTTGGGAGATTGCAATGTCCCTATTTTCTTTAGGGCCCCATATATCTTCATTGATTCCACTTAAGCTGCAAACACTGTGGACGTGTTGTTCAATGAAGTTATAGATGCTTTTTAGGGCAGACAAAATACAGTCATTGCGGCTTTTGGCATTCCCCAATCTGCCATCAAGGGACTGCAGCTTCTTGAAGACTTCATCAATGACCCCCTCTTCCTCCTCACCTTGCAGGATCCTTTTACCTTTGGCTTTCTCCATGTTCTTAAGAGCCCCTTTGAGCTCTTGAATCTCCTTCTCCAATCTGTCAACCTTCTCCAGCAAATCCTCCTCCTTGGGCTTCTCCACAGGCATGCTGATATGCAGGAGGCTTTCAGCAAGTTCTAAGTCCTTGTGGCTCCTAAGGACACGTTGGGAGGTAGGGATTCTAGTTTTTAGGCTCTTTCTTTTCTTGCTGGAGCCCACATCATCATGCTTTCTTTTTGGCAGGGGTGGAGTGGGAGCAGTATGGGTAGGTGGGGGTGTGGAGGAGGGAGGTGGGATGGGGTTCATGGGAGGGAAACTAGAAAAGTGGCGGTGAATGAGGAGTATAAGGCCCTGGTGTAGGGGGACAGCCCTAGAGTGATTTTGCACCTCCCTTATAGACTTCTCCAGGGAGTTGATCAGATAATGAGGAAAACTAATAATGTTATTTCTACGAAAATGATTCAGAAAAATCAGATGCTTGTGTGGGATAGTCACATATCTTCCTTCTAAGGTAACATACCTTACCACCATTTTGGCAAGTTCATCAAAAGGTGTAGGGATTGACTCCACCTTGAGGCCAGCAGTTACAAACTCAAGGTTCTCTCCCTCTTCCAGAAATTTCTTGGTTTCAACCTCCCTGTCAACTTTCTTGTTGAAAAATTTTGCACCTTCCAAGCTGAGACCAGTGACCTGAGCTATGAGCTCTTCTATAATTTCCATTTTCATGTTACTGTACTTGACAATTCTATTCTTCCAACCCTTGGTGAATTTGATGGAGACGTCTTGATCGAAGCCTTGAATCCTCTCAATGAAATTCGACAGGCCCCCGATTTGCAGGTACTCCCAAAGCTCCGTGTTCTCTTTCCACTCAGGGTTGTGGGTCGGCTCGGTTTAAGGACTTCCACTTTGAGTTGGAAGGAAAAGTAAGATGTTATAGAAAGAGTATGTAGATACATTTCCAATGATATATTTTTTTGTTTTGATGATTTTATTTGATAGGTAAAACAACTCGAGTTTTGAAGACCTATTTTTGGGGTCTTGGATTCTATTTGGAGCGATTACAAAGCTTAAGTTGTTTGGAGGTATTTCACTATGATTTGAATGAAAAAATGAGTTGTTAATTAAATTATACTCAAATATATTTCCAATGGTACATTAATTGAGTCATAATTATGAAATTTTGTATGTTAAGTTAGTCACTCTTCAGGACTAAATTTTTGGGTGCTGGAGACCGAGATGTGCATAGTTGTTTCTTGGTGAGTAACATGGTAAAGATGAATGTTCAAGAACTTCTTGTGATTAATGGTGATGATGAGTACATTTGTATGAATTTTTGGAGTATATATATTCTTGAATTTTTTTGAAAACGTTAGAGATGTTGGAGGTTTTACTAATCTTGGAGAAGTTTGTTTTGGGCTTGTTTGATAAGGCTTATGTTTCTTCATGTTTTCTTGACCCTTATTGACATACTTGGGTAATTTAATTTTTTTATATGATGTTATAATTATTATTTTTTTGTTGGTATGAATGACCTACTAGGTCATGCCTGACCCAAGTTAATTTTGGATTTGAGATTGGTATATAAGAAAGTTTTGTGGTTGATTTGAACTAGTATCTTGAGCAAAGTGTAAAATGTGTGACCTAGAGGGAAAATTTTGGAGCTTTAAGGAGGTATTAGAGAACATCATGAGGAGGATTATTTTATGTTGTAATATTCCAACTTGAGAGCAGGTAATTATGACATAGGGTAGGTATGATATCAAATTGAAGAAGAGGACTATTTTGAGTAAAGAAGAATCATGTGGTGTGGTCATTTGTGAGTAGATTTTCCTATGAGGTTATGAGTGACCTATAGAGGATAAAACATGAGTGAATAGGGGTTAAAAATAGAGTTGATAAGACATATGGATACCTGATAAATTTTTAATATGAGATATACAACGTAGATTGACATATTCATCCCATAAAGAAGAGAGATTGAGTGAGTTTGGAGAGAGATTTTTTGGATGAGGGTTTGATGTTTTTGTGAGCTGAAATTGGATCACAATCAGTTGCAAGATTAAAATATTATTAGTGACCATTATTTTACAAAATATCCTTTGATGATTCATATTCTTAAAATTCCTTTGTAATATCAGCAAAGGTTTAGGGGTTGGTTCTCCTTGTGGGGTTAGTGCCTCATTAAAGAAATCTCTTGTAATGTGTGATATTCTCTTAAATATTTTTATAAGTAATATCAAAAAATATTTTAGTGGGTTTTCTTCCCCTTTATGATTTCCCACATGTATATGGTTTCATGTGTTCTCTCTTTTGATTGTTGCACTTGTGAATGTTTAATACACACTTAATAAGCTCACATGTTGTTGTGAATGATGAATGGTTGAATAATTGTCATAATAAAATAATTTATTGTTTTGAAGGACTAATTCACACCCCCTATTAGTACATTATTCTTCCAATAGTACCCCGTATAATTAATTTTCCATAGGTTTAGTGGAGTGTTCATGTGTGATGCCTAACTTTTTGGCCAACCCACAACAATAAATAGGATTATATTAGTTTTCATTTACTAATGGGAGTTGAACCATTCAATCCAGAGGACATATCCCCATGAAATTTTGTAGAGACAACTAATTTACCATATCAATAAATTTTCAACCCAATAGTTTTTGTGACTCTGCTACGGAGAGATCTATCCTTGTCTACAAAAAAGGATCTCTACAAATACTATATATATATATATATATATATACATATATATATTCAAAAAATAAATAAAATGGAATTCAAAGAAAAATATATTTTTGAAGCGACTCCATCGAGGAATTAATCTATATCCCTCTCATTTCCGTAACATAATGAAGAAATTTATAGATTAGAGTGAGGTACCAATGAGTGACAAGTGAAGAAGAAGATGAATGCCAAGAAATGTAAATTTTTGATCAACCATCATTCGGAACATCTCTTGCAAAGCCAAGAAATTTGAAGGAAATAAGGTCTGTACCATCTCCGTAGTATCTAGAAAAAAAGTTTCTAGAATGGATAAAATTTATTTTTTTGAATACCCCGTCATCAAGTCATGGTGGTTACAATTCAATAAAAGTGTTGTTAAAGGAAATAAAATGGGAATCACTACTGAAGATGATCAAGAATCCAAGAGATGGATGAAGAATATCCATAGGAGATACAAAAGGTCTGTATGAAGGACATGATGGTGTAGAATCCACTGAAGGTAAATTTTTAACTTCACATAGCTCACTAATAATTTGAGAAAATTATCCTTCATCTCCCTCCCTCTAGATGATTTTCTTGCATACAGTGATGAAGAAATGGATATTTTGAGAAGAGAATTTATAAAAGGATCTTGTTGTGGAAGAAGGAAATAATCATCTTGAGGCCTATCATGAAGTTTGGAAATATGCATTGGCATTACAAATAAGGTATGAACATCTTGAAACACTTTGTTAAATTAAGGAAGAAGGAGAGATTTTTCCTACAGAGGAAGATCCTGATGAATTTTTGTACTACGAGGTGTTCATCCTTGGAAGATTATTCTATAATTTTTATGAGTGCCATATCCTCAAACCCTCCCAATCAAATAAAATCAGCACCTTGGAGGATGATAGAGAAGAAATGATAGTTGAACCCCGTTCATCAACTCATTTTGGCTTGAGGCACAACTTGTTGATGAAATAATTGATTTAAGAGAGGAAAATTTCGTTGCGAAAAAAGAATACCAAATGCTTATTGAATACTCCATCAATCATGGAGATGTACGAAAAATCAATCCTGCATCCTAAACACAAGATGATGAATTCGAGGTAATCATGGATGATCTAATTTCTAATTTTGAATCTTCAAGTGATGTAGATATGGTGATTAATGAAATGGAGCTATTTTAAGAATCAAGTTCTTCTCTCGATACAACCATGGATAACCAAATGGACGAGACCAATTCCTTTTTGAATCCAAGGAGAATGAAAAATTTAGACATAACCTCTTCAAGGAGTTAAATCCACCATTGTCACCTAAGGAGAATAATGTTGATCATCATGGAAAGTATGAAATATTTCATTTTCCATATGAGAAATAGGATTCAATAATGGATGATGAAGATAGAGTTGAATATTCTTATCATATTTCTTCCCGGACATGGTTATCTACTTCCAATTGTGAGGATGAAGAAATGGATATCAAGCATGAAGGAGTTACTTTCTTGTATAGCTTGGATATTTTCTCCTTGTTTGATAATTTTGAAATTCAAATATTCTGTTCTTGTGAGAAGGTAAGCCTTGGGTGACAAGAAACATAAAGGGGGTGAATGAGGATGTTTCAAATGAATCATGGACATGTGTGGATCATATTTTCAGTCATCTCCTTCAAGCTCAATGTGATGACCTTTCTAGTAAAGGTGAGAATGATTATATGAAAAAATTGAAAGATTTATCTATGTAAGACATCTTCAAGGTTATGGAATAAAATAAATACCCTCAACTCTGTCTTGAGATCTTGACTTAAGCTATGGAAATGTAAGATAAGTATGAGTCAATTTATGCTTCTCATTTTGATACACCAATGTTTGACGTTGATATAGAGCAGACGGATGAACTTGAAGTCCTCCCCAAGGCCTTAGTCAATGAGAGAAAATGAAAAGATACGTCTTTCATGATTTTTGAATAATATCATATATGTAAGGAAAAGGAGATTCCTGGATCTCCTTTGAATATTCCCAATCTTGAAGACATCTCCACCATGGAGGATGATAGTAAAGAAAATGTTGAGATGATTTGTATTAAAGGTAATTGTTCAAGATGATGGGAAGAGGAATAAGAACCTTGTGAGTTGAGTTACTATCAACTTTTTCTCACCACCATTAGATTTCCTACCAATATGGAACAAGAATTCACACTACAATATTCACTCAAAAGTGAAGAATTATTCTATCTCCAAATCAAGGATTGTTGTTGAGGATGATGCAAAAATAAATTTTGAGTAATATGATATTGACAAAAAAAATTTGAACATCAAAGAAAAGATGTGCATGAATCTTGTGAAAGAATTCAAAATTAGAATGCACTCATTTTTTCCCAAGCTCGATTTTCTTGACCATGTTTCCATGCTACAATTTTTTTTTAGAATAATGAATACATTTTTCCCTATATTGTGGAATCTATTTTTGAAAGCAATTGCTTAGAGAAACAAATTAAGATGTCTAGAAAAGATGTTAAATGGGAAGAAAATCAGTTTGTTTTTTCTCCTTCTAAGTGCCTTGCTGATGTAGGAGATGATTTCATGTTGCAATTCAAGGAGGATGAATGTTTCCATGACAAGATAAATTTTCCCACTCTTGAGGACATAGAGGAATGGTGTCTCATGATCACAAGACATCAAATGGAAGCCAAAAGATACATAGGTTTAAAAGGGTGAAAAATTTATCATTTTATGCAAGAAATTTTTAGTTTATTTTGAGTATGAATATGGAATCTTGGTGTGTCTTCTTCTTCATAATCATGTTAAATCCATCACATGAGTATGGTATTATAGGATAGTAATTATCATGATTCAAAGATCACATTTCAGTAGATTATTCCATGATGGTATATGCTTTTCCCAACTGTTGTTGGGTATGTGTAAATTCTTTCCTTGCCTCTATAAATATCCCTTCCCTATAACATAAATACCCTTTTCCTTTGTGTGTTGTTTTCCACTTTTGGTGTGTTTCCCTTCCATGTGTTTTTTGCATGTTTAAAAGAAATGAATCCATATATCCCAATGGATAAGGCACTAGCCCAAAAAGTGAATTGAGATTTTGGTATTCCTACATGCTCTATCCTTTCTGAACTTGATCCATAACATGTCCCCAAGCTATAGCCAGTTGTTTTCATGTAAACTTACAACATGAAAATTTCATATTTTCAAGCTTGACAATGGACCCCAGTGTCTAAAATTTGGATTGTAAACCTTCCGAGCACTCTTCTAGATCAAGTCACCCCTTGTGTCAGGCCCATACCAATAATTTTAGTAGTCTCATGTGTTTTAATGACCTTGACAATATGTTGGAAATATGGAAACAAACTCATGATATTCTTCTGAGACAATGCCTCTCGAAGCAAATTTTTCTGTGGACTTAGGAATAGCTAGTTTTAGCCTTTCTAAGGAAGGTGTAAATCCTCCAAAACAAATTTGAAGGAAAAAATTGTCAAAGATTGGTATTAATTACCTAATAAATAATTTCAAGTTATTTGGGAAATATTCGGATATTTAGAAGCAAGTTAAAAAAAGTGGGTATTTTAGGGCAAAGGAGCTTGTTTGCAAAAACAACACCTGAGCTTTGGAAGATGATTCTAGGAGCCCTAGAATTATTTTTACATCAAAAAATATTTTGATGAAAATATAATTCAATTCCCTACATGATGGTATTTTCATATTTTTCACAATACCAAGGTTCTTCTCTCCATAATCTATTTTTGGCGGGAACATCTTATGGTCTCAAGAAAAAGGATACTATTGAGGGTGTTTCAGGAATAATTAGATCATGGAACCCATCTAATTATTCAAAAAATTCAATTTTAATTCAAAATAATATAATGAAGTTCCCAAAAATACCTCATGGAGATTGAACATCTTCGTTTTCAAGCTCTCTCTCAAGGACACTCTCACAGTTATAAGATTTTTCAAGAGCCATGTGGCCACATGAGGCTCAGTGAAATTTGTTTCCCTTATTATATTTATAGGGGGATGATGGGGATATAAAAATATACCACGGCCATCTTTGACCTCTTAGACCCACCACATGATCCTTAGAGGCCTCTGTAACAACCTTCTGACAATTTTCTAGTCCCCGCATCATGCACTGTATGCCTGTCACTTGTCACCATGAGGATGAGGTAAATATTTTGTATCTCATTTCTATATTTCCAAGGGGATGACGGTGATATAAAAATTCACCCCTACCTTTCTTCCAATTGGTTCCTCACATGAACAAAAACCTAGCCTCGGGTGGTAAAAATAATCTCCTCCATCTCTCTCTCCTTTTCCAATGCATGCTCACCACTTGTCCTCCTTGGTCTAGGAAACACTTTTGTGTCCCCTTCATCATTTTCTAAGAGGAAAATGGCTAAAAAAATCACCCCCACTAAAATCATAAAACCAAGGAGATAGTGCATTTTTCATCTTCCCTCTCATTTTTCTAAAAATCTACCTGAAACTCTCACAAAATTTTTCTAGAATCTTTCACCCCTATTGTTTCTCTTCCATTCCACCATCTATATTTCCATGATAAAAGTGAAGATATTTTCATAAAATTTTCAAAATTTTAAAGGATTCATATGCATTTTCTTTCTTGGATGATTTCGTACTCGAGAAAATAAATTTTTCATATCTCACAAACTAGTGCATGGATCAAGGTTTTTTTTTCATTCTTCATCATTTTTAGGTGCATTCAAGAAAAAAGTGATTTCATGACATGAATGTTCCATATTTTAAACAACAAAAAACCCTTGAATTTTCTCCCTAGTTTCGTAATTTTTTATTTTCCATCATTCTAGTGATCAGATTGACTTGAACTTTATACGTGATATTAAGAGAAAAAACCTATCCCAGTGAAGGTGGTTTCATCGAAATCCAAGGTATGGAAGGGAAATTTAAAGAAATATTAATAATATATACAAGTATTTACTATAAATAGTATACTCTCAAGGATGGAAAATTTATTAAAGATAATTTTCTTAGGAAATAACTAAGGAAACGAAAAGGTGGTCAAAAGTGAGGACGGGAAAAAGGCATTGTTCTAAAAATAGAAATCATTCATTCTAAGTACTAAAAGTTTCTGTTGGCACTATTTCCATTCATTTATCTTCTTTTCAACATCTTCACAGGGTTATATGACATATGCATAGCTCAAACAAGGAAATTCATCCTTCGTAAAGATTCCGGGGCATCACGTGGTAACAATGGTGTATGTGAGTGAAGCGAGAACACTGTAGAACACAACAATGGAAAATGAGAGGAATTGTGAAGTCTTAATGGATATCCAAAATGGTTCAAGAACTCAAAATATCATCATTATAAAAATTCAATCATATTGAATGCATGCACCCTCCCCAGAGTGTACAATTTGAGTGAGCTCGGTGAGTTGTTCAAAGTGAGCCAAACTAGTTGAAAGTCGGTGGGATAAGTAAAAAAGTTGGGTTGAATTTCTCAAGATAAGAAAGGTCCATCATGTACAATTAATTCATTATAGAATATTCAAGTGTCAAATTATTTCTCCTCGAAGGTCAAAGATTCCCGTAATGATAAATAATTGATCCCACAAAGAGATCTTCAAAAGGTTCCAATGATGGGCATCATGTCAACACCCAATGAAACATTCCCATGTATATACAAAATTATCATCAATGACCCAAGGAAAATGCAAAAATTATCATGCTAAGTATCGAATAAATCTTAGATACATGGAAACCCAAACAAAGAAAGAAAGCTTAGAAAACATCCCACTTATTCAATGGGACCTCGATAAGTATGTTAAAGTTCCTAGGCCCAAGGTTTAAAATCCTATTGAATACATGACTCCATCAGAATATGAGTTCACCCACCTATCATTGGTCCAAGCCTTGTACAAAGGTGATTAACACTGTGCACACAATCCTCTTTCCGTATCCTCGCTTGGAATGAAAAATATATGAAAACAATTATGTAATTATAGAAATAGGTAATAGATCTCAGTTCCTACATTCAAACCTTCTGGAACCCAAATCAACACCTTCCCTTACAATCAAATAGATTCCTCTAGTAAAAAATGTTGATACTGAAACAATCAATAAATCACGAGGCTACATGATGCATGGGAAGGCAAATGAGAAATGGATTTAGAAAATCATTGATCAAGGAAAGACATTGTTTCCAGAAGACATCTCTCTCATAAAATATGTTCTTACAACAATGTCATAAGTGAAAAAAGAAAAGGAGGAGTTTTCAAAAGAGGTCAATCATTTGGATGATATGCTCCCACCAAAGTGTCAAGATTTTTTTCTTTGACTCTCACCCTTGTCGATAAGAATGTGACCGCATCTTACGCCGATAACTTGTCTCAATTTTGAATCCACATCATGAATGCGAGATATGAAATGCTTAATAATTCCATGTCCAAATCAGACTCTTACGAAAAAAAATATTTATATATTTTGAATGATGTCTACCATTTTTTTTTAGATAGTTGAGTTCCCTCCGCTCACTAAGGACTCATCATCAGAAGATCTAAACATTTCATTTCAGGATCTACTTAAGAAGGAGGATAGTGTCTTTTTTTTCAATGAAGACAATTTAGATTCCCTAGCCAACATCATAAGTTGCATTAGTACAATTGCAATGGATCATGAAGTACAAATGGCTTAGTCGGTGCAAGTAGATCAAAGATGTTCCTAGAACATGGATCAAGGTGTTGGGAATTTTTTACATTGTAGTCATTTTTACACCCATCACAAAGGAAAGGAATCCCATGCACATCGGCCTATCACCCAATGGGAACTGGGCACTCACCGAGGCACATGCGGGTGCCAAGTCTCTCTTTTATGTGATTTTAGTGGGAAACATCATCTATGATATGAGTTTAAGAGATTTGAGAGGGAATACGACATACAAGCACCATAGAGCTCAAAATGAATTTTAGATCCTTGTAGTCATTCTAGATAGAAAAGAGCTCAATAGATTATAGAACTTAAACCAAAACAGAAAGGAATTTTTAGAAGAATTCATACTTAGTTCATAAACATAAATGAAAAAGAGTTATGAAGAAGGATGTATGAATCAAGACCATTAATGTTCATATTCACATACACTAGTAACCTCATTACATTCATTAGGCCCATCACAGAATGTCACAGAGAGACAGACCATAGTCATGCATTATAACCAGATTCATATAACTAGGCCCTCAAAAGAAAATTTAAAACCCCCAAACCCTTGATACATCCTTTCCTATGCTTATTTACCCAAGCTAGTAGAGTCCTTGTAGTATTTCTGCAGAGCTCCACTCTTTATCCATTTCCTCCTTTTTGCTTCTGTAGGCAATTGTATATATAGCCTTCTGAACTACCAACTCATTCTTCTATAACCTTAAACCTTTTTCCAGCTATCCGAATGTGGTCCTCCATAAGCACATGATCCTCCAAGATTGATCTCTCACCACTCCTTGCCACGATGTCCTTCTAGAAGCTTCTATCGCAGGGAATATTCCTTCCAGGCCACTCTATAGCTAGGTGAGCACCTTATCCACCTGGGTCATGTTTTTCTCGTGTCCTACCCGAAAGGTCAGAAATGGATAAGTCCTGGATTCTACTCCGCGAGCACGCATCCCGGGTTCTACCAAAACCCTACTTGAACCCTTCCCTACGCACCTTATCTTGCGCACTTTTTTCAACCGTGCATGCCTATGTGCCCTTTTTGGACTTAGTTGATATTTCAGGGGCCCAACATCACCCCACACTATACTTGTTCTCTTCCCTTATAAAATTTCTCAAAGAATTAATAAATACACAATAAAAGGAAAAAAGAATGGGAAACGAAGGAAGAATGGGGAATGATGCTACTTAAAGCAATAAGAGAGGAAAGTTTTTCTACAAGTCGACCTCCAGATTGTTCTAGGCATCGACCTCATTTTATGCCCTCTGGAAAATATCACCTACTAAGGTGCTCACTTGATCAAAACCTAGCCCATCCCCTTGGGTGCTCATGGTGTCAACAATTTTCTCTAACTCCTTGCCTATATCCTCCAAAGCACATCCATCCTTCGTGTAATATACGGGTATAGTTCCTTTAGCTAGTTTTTAATTGAGCCTCATACAACCTCAATATATTCTAATTTATTTTCCTCCTCATCTAGGATATTTTCTCTCTCCACTCTATTGCCCCTGTTCTTCTCCTAAAAATATTTAAGTTACGCTTCATCATTAGTGACCAAGCATGCTTGTCACTCTGTCTCTGTCTGCATCATTGTTGTGCATGGCCTCGTGATCACTGGGAAGAAATATTTACATCAGAAAGGACCTTATTGTATTCAGCTATGAGTGCCATAACCTTTAATTTATTCTCCTTTTCTAAACACATGACCACTTCTTCCGCAGATTCCAAGGCTAGGTTGCCTCTCTATGGTGAGGATTTTTAAGTTCTCCAGTCATTCTAGGGTAGATGCATACTTAGGCGTGAGAGGCACTAGGTTCGGATGCTTAAACAATATTACATTTGTAATGGAATCCACCTTTTTGTATACTTCACGTACCCTTTCCTTCTCGTCCCTTAAATCACATTGCAATCGGGCGTTGATCAACTTTTCTTCTCGGCTCCTTTTTCCCTGCAGCCTAGCTCTTCCTCTTTCTTTTCTAGTTCATCCTCCAAATCTTTGATTCTATCATTCTACCCAAAAAGTGTACATTTGACCTCAATGAAGACCTTGTTGAGCACGTTGCATAGTTGTTCATCTGAGAGCTACTGAGCATTCACCAATGGGTTGTCTCCTTTTCATTCGGCTATGTTATTATTTCCCATGGCTCACTTAGAATTTTGGCTCATCACTATGGGATGAAAATACTCATGAGAGCATGTTACTTTTCCACATGTATGTAGCCTCCTTATCAATAGATGAAATTTCTAGGAGCCCCTCTGCTAGAACCGTGCTTTAGAACCATGCACACAACACTTTGTTGGGGTCATCAATATAACCCAACCATGGCCTCTCCTCCTCCATGTGCTTTCCTCTGTGCGCATGCCCTTAGGAATATTTATAGTTAAAGTGGGGCCTCCATTGCTTTCATGGTCCTTTTCCCCACTCTCCTCCTTATCCTCATTCATTACTAGCTCAACACTGCGTTCCAACCCCTCTTCTACCAAGGTCTCAATGACCTTCTTAGCCTCTCTTTCTACCTCCTTATTTACCTCTTCACTCCCTTCCTTGTCCCGGTGCCTTCCCCTCCTGGCTGCCCTCTCTCCACGTGAAGGTGTACTCATTATTCTCTCCTCCCTCCTCTGAGTCATGTACACTGAACAAAGGTTCTTGGTTTACCTCAGGCTTATCTTCCTCATCATCATCCCTTTCACCCTGGTAGGCCCCCAAGCTCTCAGTGTACTCAGAATCGACTCCTTTGTCATCCTGTTCTTCTTTCCAACCGGGATTCCAGCATAGGTGACTCTATCACTTCTTCTTCCAATGACTCCTTTTCTAATGGCTTCTCTGGCTCTAGAGTCTTCTCTTTAACTATGGACTTTTTCTTGTGTAAATACATACTTGTTTTGGCACTTGTCCCAGGGGTACCTATTGCTTGTGTATTCACTACACTTGGTACTTTCTCCTTTGGTTCTTTTTCCTTATTTCGAGTGTGGTTATTTTTCTACCAGTTGGGTCCTTAGGTATGGGTATCTCATTCTCTAGATATGTGCCCTTCTCAAATTTGGGTCTTATGCGGAGGTATACTTGCACCACGGTCCCTCCTGCAATGGGAAAATTCATGGGTCTCATCATTTGGACCTCATGCGACATGTACTTCTCCACATACGCACACTTGTTGGGGTAGACCAACCCTTTGCACATTTCTCTGTGATCCCATTCTAGATTACCAAGGTCTAACTTCAACTTCTTGGATTCTTTGAACCTGTTCACTCTCACTAGGAAGTAATAGTTGTGAACACAAAAGGGAGCTTACACCATGGGCTCCATGTCTCATCCATCAATTTAAATATGTCGAGGCATAAATGTTCGTATACAACAAACTCAACTTCTCCCTCAATGGTTGCTAGCAGTTGTTCAGGGATCCTCCATTCCACCTTGAACGCATTCCTCAAGTGCATGTACCACTTCTCCAGGCACACCTTATGCATGGTTGTCATACTATCACAGGTGTACTTCTCAAACCTCTTTGTGGGTGAAGGGTCTTCAATAGGGTACTCCCACATGAATTTTTCCACTGCATCTGGCACCCCAATCTCTGAGAATACAATGGTTAACAAGACATTACCAAAAAGGATTCTATCACCTTCCTTTATCACTGATGACAATCTCATCCACGATGAATGTAGACAAGTTATAGATGGTGCCCTCCAAAATCCTCCTACAAACATTCAACTAGGCCTTATTTACCTGGGTCCATCTCTCCTAGCCATTTAACTTTGTCACAAGGTGTGTGGCCATCTTCATCACCAGGTCCTTGATGTCTGTGATATCAAAGTACCTTGACCCCTTTTTGTACGCATAAGCAGTGACAATTTCCTTAATTGCCTTCTTATCACTTAGGTCATCCTCCAAACTCTCTCCTTCATAGATGAGGCCTGTGAAATGTGAAATAAAGCGAGGGTAATGAAAATATTACACCCTACGAAGTCAAAGTAATCTTAGTGCACATGCGATAGCAACCATTGATATAGGCACTCAGGCTTCCCGAAGTAGGGCAACTCAAAGAGTTGCAATAATCCTGACTTCTTCATCTTCACTTTTACATCATCATTATAGATGGGAAAACCCTCTGGTGTCCTTTTATTTGTTGGGTGCACTAAATCTAGTGCCATTTCCTTCTTGATTGTGCTTGAACAATGATTGTAATCATTTACTGACATATTTCTTAAATGGGACTCCCACTCGCACCCAAGCAATACTTCGTCTGGGTACTACATTTTTACGTACCACTCTTCATTTGTATCCGTGATAGTGTCTTGTTGCTTTCTCTTTCCCTTTCCCTTCTTAGGTGTGCCAACTAGTTTCTTAGGTGCCATTGTTTATGTTAACACTTCAACTTCTTTCACTTTCTTTATTTTACTACCCCTTTCCAAGTTTAGATCTCAAACTGGTGAAGAAACTCTTTTCTGACCCGTGCCCTAGATGTCAAACCCTAACTGGAACCTCTTTTCACTAGATAACACTTCTCCACAACTCTTCCCATGCTCATGAATCACTTCCTTTCTAGTTTATAACTCCAAACTGGTCACTCACTCAAATTATTGCAATTTTTCTTCACATGGATCAACTCTGGAAACCCTAGTTTGTAAAATCTCCTCTTCGTATACGCAAAGTGAAAAAAATGAAATGTCTAAACCTTTATTTATAGTTTTTTCTTTTTTAATCATTAAATGATAATTCAACTACCACCATACTTTTAAATCACGTGACAATCTTCCAACCTTCATTTGTGTAACCAATCCATCTTAACAGAGACTCTTACACGTGCGTAACCAACATTGAAGGAAATTCTTCTGTCATAATTTTTTCTCTCACCTACCTCATGTTGTTTATGCGCTTCTTCCTATATACATGGGGATTGAAAGTAGCCTTATCTTGACACTAACCATTCTTTTTTACCTTTTCTTTCATACACCTTTTTCAATAAGGCCATTCAACTAAGATTTTCAACACAATCCTCCTTGGCACTTTACCCATGCTTTCCTTCACATCACTCCACCCCACACTTAAAATGATGTGTGGTCCTCTACGCATTCAAAAACCTCAAAAATTAACAAGGTTACTAGCGCCCAAGGCGCAAAACAAAAAAACAACATGAAAGGGAAACACAAGAAAGGAAATGCATAAAGGAAATTCTAAACTATTTGACAAAACTACCTTATTTACAAACACCAAGAAGCCTTATTTATAGTAGGGCTTCAACCTACTCCCATTGAAGTGTCTAAGAAATTTCGTTCCATCTAGTGCTTGTAACTAGCATGCGCCCAAATCAAGGATGTATGAGATTATATAGGGACCTAACCAATGGACCTTTAACTTCCTAGGGTGGTGTAGAAACTTAGAATCATACAAGTAAGACCATCTTCCCAACCTTAAACTTCTTGTTCCTAATGTGGTGATCATGCCATGTTTTTGCTTTGCTTTTTTTGCTATTTAGCTCCACCTGATGAGTGATCATCTTTCATCCAGCTTCATCAATTCATAAATTCTTTTTTCTAGCGCTTTCTCATCATGACCCTCCCGCATGCACTATTCGCGAGAGAAGGTAACGGGAAGTCAAGCGGCATAACAACTTCCATGCCAAATACCAATTGAAATGGTGTGGTTTTGTTCAACCTTTTATAGGTTGTCCTATAAGCCCATAATATGACTGATACCTTGTCATCCCAATCTTGTCTTCCAAAATCACAAATTTTTGTCGAGGTATGACTCAATATTTTGTTAAATGCTTCTACGGTTCCATTTGCTTACAGGTGATAAGGTTTCATCTTGTGATGAGCCACCATGAACTCTAATAATAGGATCCTTATGGTATCATTCAAGAAATGTGTACCCCTATCGCGTTTAAACTTAAAGAACATCCATACCTTGTGATAATATTCTCCCATAAAAATCTTGTTATTGTAGCTATTGTGCATTATTTAGTTGGGGATGCCTCTTCCCACCTTGTCAAATAGTCTATTTAAGTGATTACGTAGCATGATCTAGTCCTACACCGCTAGTGCAATAGGGTCTACAAAGTCTATTTCCCATTTCTCAAAATGTTTAGTACTAGGGATAGGGCATAAAGGCATTTCATCTTTTCGTCATGGCTTATCAATGTGCCGACAATAGTCACATGCTTTACAATACTCCTTGTAGTCCTTATACGAGTTTCCCACCATAATCATGTCATTAATATTTGACGTACGGTGGCATAACCTACATAATGTCCACCTATATTTCCCCCATGTGCTTCCTCTATGATGGCAAGGTGCTCATGCTCTAGTACACACCTGTGTAAAACTTCATCACACCCTAATTTGTATAAGTCCCCACTGATCAACATGTAGGGCACGACGCGTATGGCTAGTTTCTTTTTATATAATGTCTTCATCCCTTCCGGTGTCACACCTTCATTTACAAATATTGCAATTTCCTCCAAATCTTGGGGTGTGTGTTGTAACCTAAATATTTGTGCATCTGGAATAGTCTCTTCAATGCTCTGCGCATCCTCCCCTAAATCAATTCTTGACAAATGATCAGGTCCACAATTACTCTTTCCAAGCTTCACAACTACCATGAACTCAAACTCTTGAAATAATAGCACTAACCGATATATGTGCCCTTATAGAATGGGCTTGTTCACCAAATAATTTAATGCCATGTGGTTAGTGTAGAAGATAAAGGGAGTTTCCAATCAGATACTTCCTGAACTTGTGAAGCACGTAGATCATTAACAAAGCTTTGCGCTCGGTCGTAGTATAATTCTACTCTACTAGTGTCAACTTCTTTCTTGCAAAGCATAGGGTGTGATCAATAATTCCCTCACTAGGATGTGCAAGTACTACCCCAATGGTCATTTCAAAGTCATCTATAAGATCATGGAAGGGCTTATCCCAAGAGGGAAAACATAATATAGCCGTGGTGACAAGCCTATCCTTTAATGTGTCAAATGCCCTTTGTTGCGCCTTTCCCCAATGGAAGGAACTTTTATGTCTGAGAAATTCTTATAAAGGTGTGGTGATCTTAGCATACCCCTTGATGAACTTCCGATAGTATCCCTCGTGTCCAAGAAACCTGTGCACTGCACTTTGACTAGTAGGCTCCCCAATCCCATAATAACTACAACCTTGGTAGGATCTACTAGCAAACCCTCCTTACATATGATATGCCCCAATAACGTTCCAAAGGGGGTAGAAAAGACACACTTCTTAATGTTGAGGGATATCCTCAACTACCAACACCTCTCAAACATCAACCTCAAATTATCACAATGGTATTTTACTAGCCCATACACCATCTAATCATCCAGATAAACCTAGACAAATTTATGGATGAATTCCTGGAACACTTGTACCACTATGTGAGAGAAAATAGCAGGTTTATTATTTAACCCAAAGGGCATGACCATGTATGAAAAACTTCCCCATTCAGTGGTGAAAGTTTTCTTCTCCTAGTCTTCCTTTGCAATCTGGACTTGGTGGTACCCCAAAAATCCATCCATAAAGGAATAGATTTCATGCCTAATGACTCCCTCAAAAATTTCTTCAGTGAAGGGGGTTGGAAAAGGATCGATGACACAAACTACGTTTAGTTCCCTATAATCCACATAGATCCTAATACACCCATCCTTATTTATGTTAATTACCATTGGACTTATCCATTTCAATTCTTCAATAGCTTCAATGATCCCAGATGCTATCATTTTCTCTAACTCTTCCTTTACCTTCATGCGTAAATTGGGATTCATTTGGTAGGGTCTCTTCTTGACCATGCACACACCATCCTTCAGCTTGATCTTCATCTCCCTAATGAATGGTGGACTCCTTTGAGCTTATGGTACCCGTGCGGGAATAAATCCTCAAATTCATGTAAAATATCAATGATCTTAGAGAATTATTTCTCTAACTAGTAATCTCCAATGATAGCTTCCATAGGTTCTTCTCACAAGATGATGTTAACCTTTTTAGTTTTTTAAAGGTTCATGGTAGGTGTGTGCGTGAGTATCAACACTGTCCATTACCTCACGTTTCCTTACTGAATTGTTAACATATAAGATTTCTTCTTCCTCCCCATCAATCACATATACAAGGTTTCCTTTCTCCTTTTTCACACATACGTGCTCAAGCTGAACCTCCTCTATTTCCTCTTCTTCAAAGTGTTCCTCCAAACATGGCTCACCAAGCAATTCTAGTAGTTGATCTTCTATCATGACACTATCCCCCATGGTAAGGCACTTGACAACCTACAATGCCTTATCAACTGATGGCTTGGTACTTTGATACTCAAATGTTTGAACTAGGTCAGCCACTAGCTCTTACCAATTCTTTGTCTAGCGGCGTGTCTCAGAGTGGATGTACCATGGGTACACGCAACCCTACAGTGAAGAATATAGTTTGTGGACCTAGAGGGATGGTGGAAAATATTCCACATCTTCCCTCCAGGTTCTTTCACAGCTTAGACATGGAAAGAGGTGGGCTCCTTACCATGGTAGTCCTTGATGGTGGTGGGTGCATTGCTTCTAGAGAAATGAATAGAGAAGGAAATTCTCACTTCATGCCATTCCAAGAGATTATCCCAATGTGTTGCCCACTAGTGCGCAGCAGTTCCTAGTAGGATGTAACTTAACATCCCCCTTATTTCATTTTCCTCCTTCCACTGAGCTTCCATTTTCTACAAAAATACCTCAGGGGAGGCTCCTCCTGAGTACTTAGGTAGCTCTTTTCCTCCTCCTAGGCACCGAACTATGTGTGCCTTTTTCACCTTTGTCACCGATCCTCTTAAATGTCATCTCGATCAATTCGTAGGTCCCATGTTCCCAATTATCACATGCTAGACTAGTGGTGTCAATTACCAACTAAGCATCTTCAAACTAGATAACTTTGTTGGTAGGATGGATTATCATTGGATCCCGATTGAGAACACATATATTTTATCCAAGACCTCATATCCCAAAGTTTCAGATAGGATGTTGACTTCCCATCGCCTAGGGGTATGATGAATTGTTCCTCCTCCTTTTCAAAGCGGATGTACCCCTTATTGAACCAAAGATTTGCATTGTTCTTATAACACCATGGGTGCCCAAGTAGTGCTAGGAAATTGTCTACCTCGGCGGGTGCCAAGATTCAAAGTCCCAAGTAAACTTAGCTCCATGAATGGTGGTAGCTACATCCTTTAAGACAGTGATGGGAATTTCCTTTGTTTTATTTTCCATATACAACACATTTGAAAATGGATATAATGTAGGTCTTCCCATCTGATGCCATGCATCCAAGGTTAGAACATTGACTTTTGCACCTGTGTCAATGAGGATATTATTTAGCAGCCATCCATCCACTACTACATTTAGCATGATCTCCCTATCATAGTCAAGGATGTGAGGGAGGAGGTTTACATGATGACCTACCTCTCCCACTCTTCTCCGGTACATGATACAATCTCTCTCAACCATGATCCTAGCAAGGGAATAATATTCTCTTGCCTTAGCATTTTACACACTTCCTTGACCTCATCCAGTCATCCTTTAGGACCTCAACCTTATTTCTTTTCTCCTCCCTCTTAAACTCGCTCCTTTAGACACTAGATTTACCCTTGTAAACTACAAAGGACATCCATGGTATCTTGATATACCTCTTTCTGATGAGAAGGATCAGGTACTTTCCATGCACCATTTCTTCTCTTAAAACTAGAGTCCTTTGCCTTGGTATTTCCTTTGCGCATGTGGCCTCTGCTCTTGTTGTTACTAAAATAGGTTCTAAGCCTACATCACATGTTACCCATGGCATCCATTGTGTGTCTGTCTTCTTAATGCTTACCATTGTAGTGCCCTTGTCTTTCTATTATTACTGATTCATGTGCTCAAACAACTCAGGGCACTCCTCATACTTGTGTTTCTTCCTGCACCATGAGCATTGCAATAGGTTTGGGCACTCTCGTTTGTAATTATATGTAGACCCATAATTAAAATAGGTTTCACATGGAAACTCACTTCTTTCTCCTCTATGAAATCCCCTTCCGCACGTGCCTCCATCTATGCACTCCTCATAATGGTGATCACAACCTTTTGAACTACTGGTAATGCTGGTCCAGCGCACCCCATAATTAATGCCCTCATGGATCTAGTTAATAAGCCTAAAATTCTTAGTATCATGGGTTATAGAGGTGTAGATCTTACATTAGCAAGACACATTCTTCCAAATCATGTGTTACAACAAGGGAAATCTACTTGCATCATGGTCCCCATGACAAATTTCATAGTTTACTATTACGGTGCATACTATCCTCTAGGGGAAACTATCCTTGACATGCCCCTCTACTTCACAATTTGTACACAAAATATGACTCGAGTCTCATGGGATGAATGTGTAGATAACTTCTCGAGATGCTTAGCCATAGTAGTAATTTGATCCTCTAAAAATGGGCTAACACCAATATCAACACTTCCAACAGCCTCAACATGTAGAACAACTTCTAATGCCTCGTATGGGTTTGTGAAAGTTGTATGAGATAAGACCCTTCTAAAAGGTGTGATCAAACCTCTAATAAACCATTGAGCATGATGTGAAGGGTGAATATCATATGATAACTTAGACAAGAGAGTTTTAAAGTGTGCATCATATTCCCATGTAATCTTTGCCATTCCTTGTTGAATATCCTTCAGGGCATTGATGCTCTTCTATTTAAACTCAGGAATGTGGAATTCTATCAAGAAGGAATTATTTAAAGTGGTATAATCCACCACTATTTTATGATGGTCATATTCCCTATACTAGTTATTCACACGCCCTACAACGCCATTGAAAACTAACTTGTCTTCTTCTCCGGAGTTGTGATCCCCTTTAAGCACCATAGCAGTTCACACTTGTGAACATGTTTTGAAACATATAAAATACCTCTGTAATCTATAAAATGTAAATAAATTTCAAAGAATACTTGAGGAGTGGTGGGTCCCTTGTCCTCTTGAGCTAGAGCCTTGGTTCCCTCCATTATTTCCTCCACCATTGGATCCACTAAATCCACTAGGTCCTATGCCTCTTGAGCCACTAGACCCACTAGATCCACCAGGTCCTATTCCTCCTGACCCACCAGATCCACGAGTCCAGTTCCCTAACCCACCGAGATCCACGAGATCATGTAGTGGTTGTGTAAAGTGTCCCCAAGGTTCCGGTGAACTATGTGTTGATAGTCATGATAATGCCTCACTACCACTAGTGTACCCCATGTCACTCCCAGATGTAAAACCGAAGGCTTGTGTACTTACTCATCCAAAAATTCCTTTGAATACTAGAATATGCGTAGCCATAGAAGTGGGAAATGAAAAATTGTATCTCCTCAACATAGATCTGTCACATCCACTGATACCAACTAGGTCAACGGTACTTCTTCCTTGATCCGGAAAACCATGCGCGTGGTTTGGTCACTAAGTGGATTCAGATACATGCCAAAAATCTTCTTTCTCCACATGATGAAATCTCATCAAAAGCTGAATGGATATCTCTTACATTCTTTCCAAGATGGGGTAGCATAGACTACTCGGGTTCAAGGTCCTCTACGTGAACCTCAACTCCTTCTCGCAATGTCTACCTCTATAGATCCATCACATTTGCAACCTTGCGTTGTATAGCAATCTCACATTTACAAACTTCACTATACTTGAGTGTCTCTCCTCCCTTTCTTTCTTTTTCATAATATTTACCATCTTCCTCCACCCTAGCTTCCTTTCCCTGCACTCAGAATGGTTTAGCCGGCCATTAGAAATGCCTCTAAAATCAAGGTAATAATCAAGATCTTCATTACCAGAGGGATAACATGTAGAAATGATCCTCTGGGATCCCACAAAAATTCAAAGTTAGCAACTTCTAGACAAGAATACGTAGAAATAGCGTACTCTAGATTGTAGCTAGCTAACACACCCTTCCACCAATGATCCACAACACAAGTCCACATCAGATCTACATCCTACAGCCTTTGGTATTCTTCTTGGTTCCATGCACATGATCTATAATACCAGCTTAATCTAGATGCATATGCTGAGAGCCATTCATACAGATCTACTAGAAAGTAATAGAAAAAGTTTCATATAAATCATGGTAGAGGTTCTCTTCTACCCATCTACATGCATTAAACTCAGATCCAGTGTTGAATCTCTAAGAAAATTCATCCTCCGTGCTTTTGAACCATGATTCAACACTTTCTAAAGTTAAACGCTCTATCATTACTCATTACATAGATCATGATGTATGCCATTTCCCACTACAAATTTGAAAATAGGTCCTAGAAAAGAACCAAGGTGTAGTCATTTTTACACCCATCACAAAGGAAAGGAATCCCATGTGCACCAACCTATCACCCAGTAGGAACTGAGTGCTCACCTGAGGCACGTGTAGGCATTGAGTCTCTCTTTTATGTTATTTTAGTGGGAAACATCATCTATGATCTGATTTTAAGAGATTTGAGAGGGAATACAACATACAAGTAAAATAGAGCTCGTAACGGCTTCAAGATCCTTGTAGTCATTCTAGACATAAAAGAGTTAGACAGATTATAGAACTTACAAAAAAATAGAAAGGAAGTTGTATAAGCATTCATACTTAGTTCATAAACATAAATTAAAAAGATTTATGAAGAATGATGTATGCATCGAACCATTAATGTTCATATTCACATAAATTGGTAACCTCATTACATTCATTAGGCCCATTACGAATGTCATAGAGAGGTAGATTGTAGTAATCCATTATAACTAGATTCATATAACTAGGCCCTCAAAAGAAAATTTAAAACCCCTGAACCCTTGATACATCCTTTCCTACACTTATTTACCAAGGCTACGAGTCCTTGTAGTATTTCTCAGAGCTCCACTCTCTATCCATTTCCTCCCTTTTTGATTCCATAGGCACTTGTATATATAGCCTTTGTGAACTTCCAACTCATTCTTATATGGCCTCAAACTCGTCGCCATTTAACACCTTTCACAAATGATTATATTTATCTTTTGCATTACAATCGTTGGCATGTGATTTTATTGAATGAGGTGTGTTTCATTGATTATTGAAAATCATGCTTGTTATGGATAGATCATTTCTACTCTTGGATTCATTCGATGAAATGATATGCCTTGCAATAATCCATTTTTTCTTCTTATAGATAAGTTGCAATATGGTTTTGAGAGTTGTAAACTTATCTCTTTTAAATGACTCATCCTTAGATCAATTCAAGTGATCCAAGGAATATTTTAAATCTCCTTACCAGACTGAATGGTAAAATTGACATTCATAGGTGGAGAGATTTAGTGGACTAAACTTTTTATGTTACAAATTCTTCAGTCTTGTATGAGCATGCCTTTATTTAATTACATGATTATGCTTGGATCTTTGGGATTGATCTCTTCAAGACATTTAATGGTAAAAAAAAAAATCCTACTTCATTAAAATTAAGGGGATATAAATCCTAAACCTAATGGTATCCTAAAATAGGTAAATGCACCTACTTCCTAGCTATATCTACTTATTTGGGTTGCAGTGTAACCTAAGCTTCTTATTCTATTTTGTTGAGATGGCATCCTAACCTAAGTTCTTGTGCTAAATGAATAAGGGAGAAATTACTAAGGTAGTGTGAGGCTATTTTAACCTAATACCTAATACTATATGGTTGTGAATTTGATATAACCTAAGGTGGAAATTACTTATGAAATGATTTTGAATAAACCTAAGGTTATAACCTAAGTTTCGGGAAATCTATCCTAAACTATTGAAAAGGACCTAGGGTCATATGACATTATGGTGATAGTTCCAATGGCATTTATTTTATTTGATTTGGTTAAATGAATAGAGGTACAACAAGTTTGGAAAAGGAAAGTAAAATTTAGTGGAAGCATATGTGGAGGCTTCACTAAAGTTGGAAATGCATGCTGAAGTGGAAATAGCATTTACCAGTTTTAGGAGGTGGTGGCAAGGAGAGATAGGTGGGAGATTTGGGAGTAATTGCATTAATGAACCTCAATTTTTGTGTGCAAACCATCTTGGAAACAAGGAAGGTAGATTTTTTGGAGGTTGTTTGATCTTGCATGCATTGTGATTTTTTCTCTGCATGGAGCTATCTGGTTCTTTGAACCAGCAGTTTGACTTTTACTTTATGGCTATTTTTGGTTTCTCTAGTCTATTTTCGATCCAAGGAAAGTATATGAGGCATTGGAAGAAAATATGTTTGGTTGTTGATCTTTCATGGAGGAGAAAAAGAGTTGGAAGCTCGGATGGAAGTATCCTTCAAATTGGAAGAAGCAATTGTTATCCAAAATTCACCCCTCAAGGTAATTTTGATAACATACATCAATTTTTTTAGTCCCAAGCAAGTACATTGATTCAAGGCCCAAAATCATGTTTTTCGGGGTCCCCTCGGCCTTTCTAACTCCCACATCCAAGAAGAAATCCCAACGAGTTAGAAAAAATGGAAAAAATGCAAAAAATAAGGTTGCAGGACTGTTTTAAAGAATTTTGGGTTGTACTGAGGTTTGTTGTACCAAGCTTGGGGCCAAAAAAGCAAGAAAATTGGCTAAGTCTTGTTCCGCGGGACGATCGGGAAGTCCGGGACAGTTGGAACGAAAGTACGTGGAGGACGCGAACCGACCGATTTGCCAAAGGACGGTCCATTTCGGGCGGTTCGGAGATATTTGTCCTAGGTAGTTTGGGACATCTGGGCCAAAAGTACACGAGGGATGCAAAAATCTGAATCGGCCGAAAGTAAGGAAAATCATCTAAGTCTTTTGTTTCACGTGGTTTGTGACATCCGGGACAAAGGTACGCGTGGGACACAAATCGGCCGGTTTGCCGAAAGACAGTCCATTTCGGGCGGTTTAGAGATATTTGTCCCAGGTAGTCTAGGATAGTTAGGACAAAGGTATGTGTGGGATGCGTGAGATGTGAAAAGGTGAAAAGGCCGCTAAAGAGACAAGGAAGCCGGAAGAGTGGAGGGCGGAGGAAAAGTTGGAAATTTGGCTAAGTGTTTCACAAAAAATCCAAAAGGAGTGTTTTGGCCCACCGCCCCACCATCGAATGGAATCTTGACACGTGTCATCCAAGTGGTGGATCATGAGGGGGAAATGGAAAATTTTCCCAAGGTGAAAAATGCCAAATTTTCAAGGAGCAAAGTGCGCCCCTCAGGCCCGAGCCAATAAAATAGTGCCGGGTGTCCAAGTGGCAAAACATTTTAAGGAAGGGCCCGAAAGAGATTTTCAAAGGATGAACCCGCAGATGAATCAGATCTTGACACATGTCATCCAAATGGTAGAGTGTGGGGAAAATTTAAATTTTTTTCCAAAGACTAAAAGAGGTAAAATTCAAATTTTTTTCCCGTCGATCCGATTTTGGCCTGTTTTTGTCCTAAATCTTCAAATGGCCATAACTTTCTATCCAGAGCTCAGATTTTCACGTTCTTTATATCAATGGAAAGATGGAAAAAATTTATACATGATTCCAGGGTCAATTTTACATTTTGGTTCAGTTTGGAGAGATAAAATCAAGAAACATCTCTGGCACGTGGTAATGGTCAGAAACGACGTTTCAAAAACTAGTTTTAATGCAAAATGGGTCGCATTCTTCTCCAGCATGGCCAAAAATGTCAGCGCATGGGTCTGTAAGGATGTCCATGATGTTTTAATGCATCTTCATTCAATGAGGAATGGCTCCCACGTTTTTACATGTTTTCTCTCTCCTGGGCTCGACCCATGCATTTTAAAAGCCAAATTTGGCTCATTTTTGGGGGAACATTTCTTTGGATAGCAAGCTTCTTATTTCACCTTCAACAAGTGATTTTTGCAAGTATCAAAACTCTTGATGGTTTTAATAGATTTTCTACCTTTTTTATGTTGTAATGCAAGGATTTTGACAGTGGAAATGACAATACAAGCTCTGTGATCAGTTTTCAGTCCTTTAGTTGTGTTGTTTGCTTCATTTTAGACTTTAAATTACATCTTATCAGTTTGTGCATGATGTTTATGTTGCATTCCATGATCTGTGTTTATCTGCAGAACTACAAGTGTTCACCACTCCTCCTTTGGTGTATCACCTATTAGTTTAGTTTCAATTTTTACACTTTTCTATCTCTATCTCCTTGGAATTTAGAGTAGGATTAGGATTCAAACCTTTGCAATTGTTCAAATAACAGATCTAATCGAGAGGAGTTTGAGGAACCAGCCTCTAATCTGGAGATTCCTCTCTCATTTTACAGTCCCACACTTGGAGAGAGGTTTCAATGTTGTGTAATCACACCGGATGCTAGTATGATAAACCTAAACATCGATCAACATCCAGGGGTGCTACTAATTTGCACTAATAGTTTTGGCACGCCGGGTGGGACCTTAGAGGTCTTCCACTTCATCTTTTACATGTTGTCTTTGTATTGCTATTAAAGATTCAGCCTTTTGGAGGCACTTTCAAAAACACATCTAGCGACTCCATCTTATCATTAACCCATTTCGAAGTTGCAGACCTGTTTTTCATCCATTCCCATATATCCTTCTTTCCATCCATTTCATTCTTTTCCATTCCATGAAGTTGTGTAATTATGACTTCATTTCCATCATGGAACTCACATTTACAAAAGTAGCAATGTTTCCCACCTCCAACATGTTTTTTAAATCCTCAAAATCAGCATTTTGAACAAATTCAAAATTAGCATACATACCCATATGAGCAGCAATGCCAAAATTAGTTTGGCTATGGAGCTTTCCAAGAGCAAGAGTATGTATATAATGAAGACCATCAGATGCAAGATGCTAGTATGTTGGAGAAAATCCAAAAGACTAAACATGGTGCAGTCCAGGGCTCAAGCACAAATGAAAGCATTTGGAATCGGTTTTGGAGCACCCTATCCATGGGTGGGACCTTTTCCAAGGCATTACAGCCCTCAAGAGAAGCTTGACTTCATGATTACAATGCTTCCATTACTTGTAAAGTGGATTGAAGGAATAGAGGTGTATGAGAGGAGTATTCAGCAACCTTGTCAACGGGTAAGCATGCCATCTCATGTCTTTCTTTTTCCTCTTCCCGATTTGTTTTATCTAAGCAGTGTTAAGTTTTAAACTCTCCATCTGCTGTCCCAAGTGTTGAATCCATTTCTCCACCCCCTATTCTTCCACCTCATCTCAATTCTTTTGTCCCTTTTCCTTCCAAACAGTCATCCCCTCCATAAGAGCTAACAGAAATACCCCCTCCTCCAAAGAAACAAGAGTTTCTACCTCCTCCACCACTACAAAAAATTTCCACACCATTTTAGTTACAATCCACTTCTCCTCTTGCATTCCCAAATCCATGTTGGGAGGATAAAAATCAGAATTCTAGTCAAGGAAAACAACAACAAAAGGAGAAGCCAAACAAAGTTGAAGAAATTCAAAGTCTGAAGAGTTGGAATCTTAAATTTGGGATGAAAAATATCCCCTTGAGGGTTAAGCCTTCAGAAGAGGTTGGAGTTGGAGAACAAGTGGTGGTTAGGACTGATTTTGTGACAGCAGAAGAAGAGTAAAAAGAAGAAGCAGATCAGCAGTCAGTTTTCTCATAAAGTAGTGTCCATGTTGGCACTCTATTTGAAGAGAATGCTGATTCAATTCAAGTTACACAATCAGCCATGGAGGAAGAAAACTTTAAAGAAAATCCTACAGTCCTAACTTGTCTTCTAGAGCAGCAGATCGAAGAGTTTGACTTAACGAACTTCGTGCTAGAGGAAGAGTTCTATCAAGAGTAAGATTGTCTTCAAACATTGGAGGAAGGAGAAGCTGCTCCAAATCCAAAAGAAGAGGAGTACATTCCAGCTATGGGGGAGAAAAGTGCAGATCCAAAGGCTTTGAGCACAAAGCAGGTTATAGAAGAACCTTCTGTTCTTCTTTCTACTTCATCTCTCTCAAGTTATAGTACTGAAGAAGAGTTTAATATCTCAAACTCAATGTTGGAGGATGAAAGAAACCATGGTGATCAAGTTACTGAGATCAAGAGAACACCATGGGAGAGGTTGAGCATTTGCGCAGCGGGACAGCAATGAGGTAGTTTTTACCGTCTCGATTTGGAGGACTGTTTTGATGAAGAAGAATCTGTTGAGTTTCCACCATTCTCTCTTTCACCATCCACGTTCCAAACACAAGAGCCTATTTTCATGGAGGAGAGAATTCATTTGCAGTAGCTCGCATCTTATACCAACTCTTTGGAACCAAGATTGGAAGATTTAAATCTTCCATGTTCTTCATGGAGGAAGAGAAAGGGCAGAAAGGTTCTACCATTGCTTCCACACCATCCATTCAAGAGGGTCTACAAGAGAACTCCATTCTTGGAGTTTAAAATCAGAATTATGGGCATAACAAATGGATCAAACCTTGCCCAATTAGGTATTTGGCTTCATTGGAGCCAAAGAAGAAGTCACAACCAGTCATGCTTGCTTCTGAGCATGAGGATGAGCCACAAGGAACCAAGGATCAGCTTTCATACCTCTCCAATCCAAATGCGTAACAACTAAAAGAGGTATTGAATTTTCCTTCAACTGATACCTTCATGATTTGGGTGGAAGACTAGCTTCTTGTTGATTTTCCATTCATCCAATCAGCCATGTTCAAGTGCCAAATCAGTTGCATGGTTGCCAATTTTGAAGAAAGGAAGCTATTTCTCCCAACCGGTTGCAAGGTTTGTGTAGCCCACTTTTGCTTCCGGTTAGAGTAGGATAGGTAGATTTGCTTTCAAGAAAAGAAGTTCTTGTGCACACTCTCCATGTTCCATTTAGAGCATGTATGATTTTTAGTTTTGTACATAGTTTTGGTGTTGCTGGCTTTGCTCTTGCACAATTCATTTTAAGTGGCATTTTGGTGAGAAAAAATCTAAGTTCAGTGGATTTCAAGTGGTTCAGAGGGAAGTTTTCAAAGTTCAGATCAGTTTGTAGGCTACAACTCATGACTCCATGTCCAATGGATGCTTCAAGCAATCGGTAACTTCATCCAAGGCAGAGATGACCCTTGCTGAGTCACCAAAATTGTTATCCAAAATTCACCCCTCAAGGTAATTTTGATAACATACATCAATTTTTTCAATTCCCAAGTAAGTACATTGATTCAAGGCCCAAAATCATGTTTTTCGGGGTCCCCTCGACCCTTTTCTAACTCCCCCATCCAAGAAGAAATCCCAACAAGTTAGAAAAAAAGGAAAAATGCAAAAATGAGGTTGCAGGACTGTTTTAAAGCATTTCGTGTTGTACTGAGGTTTGTCGTACCAAGCTTGGGGCTGAAAAAGCAAGAAAATCAGCTAAGTCTTGTTCTTAGGGATAATTGGGACGAAATTATGTGGAGGACACGAACTGGATGATTCACCAAAGGACGGTCCATTTCGGGCGGTTCGGAGATATTTGTCTCGGGAAGTTTGAGACATCTGGGCAAGAAGTACGCGAGGGACGTGAAAATCAATCGGCCGAAAGTAAGGAAAATCATCTAAGTCTTTTGTTTCGCATGGTTTGTGACAATGAGATAAAGGTAGGCATGGGACGTAAATCGGCCGGTTTTCCGAAAGACAGTCCATTTCAGGTGGTTTGAGATATTTGTCCTGTAGTCCTAGGACGCGGTTGGGACAAAGGTATGCGTGGGACACGTGAGATGTGAAAAGGTGAAAAGGCAGCCAAAGAGACAAGGAAGCCAGAAGAGTGGAGGGCGGAGGAAAAGTTGGAAATTTGGCTAAGTGTTTCACCAAAAAATCTAAAAGGATTGTTTTGGCTCTTTGCCCGGCCATCGAATGGAATCTTGACATGTGTCATTGTTTCGCACGGAATGGTTTCGGCTCTGTAGAATAGACTTTCTTCTATCCTATCATTCCTTTGAGAAACAGATAAGGGTTAGGGCTAGGAGGAATACCTGTTAAATGTTGAGATGGTGTGCGCATACCGTAGAGAAAGATCAGATCGACTGCGAAGAACTCCTTTTTGTCTTGGAAGGACTACCTACAAGTAAGAATACAAGACCACCAGATTTTAATTAGACAATAAATGAGGGATCTGCCTTAGGCCCAGGAAATATAAAACTTCCTTTTGAAGGTGGTCAGTTCCCCTTTTAATATGATTTAACACAAATGATAATAAAGAAAGCTATTGCAAAATCACGATTTAGGTATCTCGTTACAAAGCAATAGAAACTAAACTATCAATAATAAAGCGTCACTTTATTTGTTGTTTCATCGTTCGTTGATACATTCAAAGTTGAGTTAGAGGGATAAAACCAGACTGGATTTAAAGTTGTTAGGTGGCAAATAGGTGAGGAAAAGGTTTTGGGGGTATAAGTCACAGTGTGCCGTGCCGATCCTTTGGATAACCGACCATGGTTAGAGAACCGCTACCGGTAGGGGATAAACGATACCGGTAGGGTCAACAATCTAAGTGCTTTCGGATAGGGTTGGTCAGTAAGGTGATTATGGGGTTATTAAGATTGGGGGATGGCTGAGGGGAATGATGGGAGGATAGGGAAGACTCAGAGTGTGGTAAAATGGCCTTCTGGGCAATATCAGGATGTATGGGTGAAGGTTAAGTGCAGTATGTTGCTGGTAGTAGATCTAGGAATAAACTTATGATTACTATTAATCAACAGTTCAAGAAAATGGTGCTTAGAAACATATATAAAACACTACTCACTAGTCCCTGATGCAGATGCAGGTTTCAGGACTGTGATGATGAAGACAGGACCCAAGTTGGATGATCTGACAATCCAAGATGAGTTATCTCCTCTTCTGATGCTCGGACAAGTGTTACCGGGCTCTGTTTATTCAACATGATCTTGGGCTTGATGTCCTTCTCTGCAAGCTCTTCCTGTTTCTTCACTTGTCTCTATTCGGTCAAGCAAATCCGGATCCTTTCAATGATTTCTCTTTCTCTTGATCAAATGAAAATCTGATCCTTGTTTTTGGTTGGAAGTGGTCATTTACGGGGAACCGATGGCGAGTCAAGCAACCGACGGCGGTCGAGTAGAACCGCATCGTCGGTTAGGTCAAAGCGGGCTATTTTTGGTAAAATAGCCAGCTTTCCCTCCTTGTCTTCCAAGGGATTGGTAGCAGGCTTGGTCAAGTCATTATGAAGTTGGTTTTAGGTGCGGATGAGGAGTAATTAGTCATAGGTGTGGAATTGGACCAAGTTATAGGTCTTAATTAGGTTAGTTTAGGGTTAAGACTAGGTCATGATGAGGTGGCAACATGAGGTGGCAGGTATGGTGATGTGGATTTATTAATTATAAGGTAATTAATAAATAATTGTGTAAGGTTTAGGTGATGAGGTTAGGTTGCGAAATGAGATGCGGGGCACAGGGGGTCATAAGACACAAATTTGGTGTCTACATTAGCCCCTTATTGTCGTGTAGTTTGTTTTGTAAAGCTGCACGAACAATAATAAGAAGTGGTTACCCCTGTTAAGGGTATAGGTAATCCCCCTCAAATCTATCACAGATTGAGGTAGCGTGAAAGCAGGGATAGGGTTGATAAAGGGTAAATGGTGTTGAGATAACGGTAAGAGGGTGGGGTAGGTCCAAGGAAGCAGACGCACGTTGAAATGCAGTAGTGCGACCAGGGTATATGATTTGAAGAGCAAACAAGCAATTCATAGGCAAAGGTCGATAGTTTATCCAAACAAGGGTGATATAATCCTGGTATCCAAGGCATAGGAAGTAGCTCCAAGGGATATAACGGGTAAGGTACAGGAACGTTTAGGCATGTTCGGCAGTACCAAATGGTTGGTTTGGTTGAGATAAATGTCACGGTCTAAGTCTAGGCAAAGTTGGTCGACAGATCAAGTCAAGGACCCTAATCATGCTAAAACACGAACAGGTGAGCTCGATTGAACAAAAAGGTACATGATGGATGGATAAAATAAAACATTGATGGTGGGTATGGTATTTAATTGGTGCGGCCTTAGGTCGGGCCAAATGGTTAGGTGCGGCCTTGGGTCGGGCCAAATGGGTTGGTTGCGGCCGTGGGTCGGGCCAAATGGTAGGTTACGGCCGTGGGTCGGGCCAAAGAGGTTGGTTGCGGCCGTGGGTCGGGCCAAATGGTAGGTTACAGCCTTGGGTCGGGCCAAATAGGTTGGTTGTGGGCTGTGGGTCGGGCCAAATAGGTTGGTTGCGGCCGTGGGTCGGGCCAAATAGGTTAGTTGCGGCCTTGGGTTGGGCCGAATGGGTTGGTTGTGGCCTTGGGTCGATCAAATAGGTTGGTTGCGGCCTTGGGTCGGGCCAAATAGGTTGGCGCAGCCATGGGTCGGGCCGAATAGGTTGGTTGCGGCCATGGGTCGGGCCGAATAGGTTGGTTGCGGCCTTGGGTCGGGCCAAATGGTAGGTGGCCCGTGGGTCGGGCCGAATAGGTTAACAAAGGGTTGTCAACGAAGGTGGATATAGGCGATGTTGGTAAAAGGGCTATTAGGAAATAAGGGCTGAAATTGGGGTAGAGGTGAGATAAAACCGATGTCGATTATCTATGACCGATATCGGTTAGGGGACCGATACCGGTTCCTTAGGGCACAATATAACCGATATCGGTTATAGGTCAAAAACCTATAAAAATAAAAAAATACTACGACTGTCATTGTCAGATTTGCAATTTGAAAACCGATTTGGGTTGTCTGAGGTGGATTAGTGAGATTGGAGCATTTGTTGGTTGAGGTGGCGCTATTTGAGTGGAGGAGTGAGTGATTAGTGGGCCCGAGTGAGTAGGAGGTAGCAGTTGATTGGTGGAGGACCCAACAGAGGAGAGGTGGAGCTATGGCATAGCCAGGAGGAGCAGGAGGGGCTGGACCAGCTGGACCACCACCACCCATCCCACCACGACGACGTGTCGTCGTACCGGTAGGTTCGAAACCCCTCATTGTGTGGATTTGAGTATATTATGTTGTATTTGGGTTTTGGGTAGGAATGCTAGATTTTTATAAAATACTTAATAAATGGAAGTTATTTGAAAAAAGGAGAGGGTAGATAGGTTAAATAGGCCAAGGCGGCTAGGTGGGTAGGTTTTTAGGGTGTTTGGGTGGGTATAGAGGGAGAAATAGGAAAAAAAGGGAATGGGGTAGCCACGTCGGGTTCGGCTTGGGAATTTTCCAGTGGCCGATCCGCATCGGTCATGAAGCGGCCGACCGACATCGCGAAATTCTTGGCGAGTCAAGTTTGTTGGCAGGTGACCGTGTGTCGGTCGGAGTGGACCGGTGTCGGTGGAAAGGGGATGGGGGTCGGTTGTTGGGTGACCTTGAATTTCTGGGCCCTAGGCAAGATTTTCTATTTTTTGTTGCGTGTTTTGTGGTGGTTTGAATTTTTGGTTATTGTTTGGGTGTTTTGGTAGTGTTTGGGTGTGTTGATATGGTTTGGGTTGTGGTGAGGTGTTTTGGTATTATTTGAGTGTTGTGGTATGGGTTTGGGTTGTGGTGAGGTGTATTTGGGTATTGTTTGAGTGTTGTGGTATGGTTTAGGTTGTGATTTGGGTGTGAAGAGGGAGGGGGATATCGTAGAGGTTAGGGGTGGGTAGAGGGGTTAAGTAGATGTTGTGATAGAGAGTAGGGCTAATGTAGTGAGTTGGTTTGCAGCAGCACGCGGCAAGAAATGACGATGCAGACAAGATGCCCCATTGTTGAGACGGATGCGGCCACACGTGTCCGCAGCGCAGTGGGGTATCATGCGTGAGGTGGGACTCGGCGGAGTCCAGCGATACAGAGCGATCGACAGGGATCACAGTTTGATGGTCGCCCTCATCGAGAGATGGGATCCGGCGACCAATGTGTTCCATCTCCCGACTGGAGAGATGACCATCACATTGGAGGATGTGTATCGCATCCTTCGATTACCGATTGATGGAGAGGTAGTCTTTCAGGTTGATGCTGAGACAGCCATGGACAACATCCTACACGTATTCGGGGATGCAGCTGCGCTACTGACATATCACAGCGCGAGTATCGTGTATGGGGATATGTACCGAGCCCACCACCATGAGACACGGCTTGCCGTGCTGATGATGATCGGGATCACCTGCTTTGCCCTCCCAGACTCAGAGGGAGGCCGCTTTCCACGAGCACTTATGGGGGTGCTACATGAGATGGTGGAGGAGCACACATGTTATGCTTGGGCACATGTTATGCTTATACCGAGAGTCGTGGGGCTATCGCCGGATGAGGCGATTTGGGATTTTCTAGACGTTTTTACTACCTTTGTTGGGCATATGAGCATATCGTATGTATTAGACAAGAGGGCTGCCTTAGCAGCCTGGGCCACAGTCATCTATAGGTATGGTTTTCAAATGTGGTTGGGGGTCTTGGGTCACCACGAGAAGTGCTTTTCAGGCGAGATGTCAGCATATTACGGCATGTATTAGAGGGCTCGACAAAGCATTAGACATTATATGGAGACCTTATAGAGGTCATCACCCTCATGGAGGAGCCCGAGGATAGTTGCAGTGGATCCAGTATACATTCTGGATAGCGGGACGGAGGCCGGGAGAGTATGAGAGGATACCCTGGGAGGTACGCGCAGCAGATGGGGCTATGACAGATGAGCCACCTCGCTTCCCTCAAATCGAGGGATGATGTAGAGGCTCCACTACCTGCACCACAGCCTGTGGACCCAGATTGGGTTGCTGAGAGGCCGGCAGATGATACCGTAGATGATGCCGGCTGCACAGGAGCATTTTTGGTTTGGTGGGCCGGAGAGAGAGCTGCGAGGATAGCACAGCCCACACAGCCAGACTTAGCGGCTGTTAGAGCAGAGAGGGACCAGCTCAGAGGGTAGGTACAGTTATTACAGGGGCAGCTTGCTGCCGCACAGGCACAGATAGGTGTCTTACAGGGGCAGCTAGCCCAGCTCAGTAGCAGTGCAGAACAGTATGTAGCACCAGCACAGCACAGACCAAAGACAAGCACCGGGCACACACGGCATTGTGCACAGTGCACAGTACACACCACCACCGGCCAGAACAGACACCACCAAATGCACCAAAGACATGCAGCATAGGGGGCACTGGTAGTAGGAGTCAGGGGACCAGCCCTAGCACCTACGGTGGCTCGTGATCATTATATGGAGGCTAGAGCGGAGGCCCGGTACTATCAGGATATTCTTGATGGTACCGGGGCTGATTATCAGCCATATGCGGCACATAGAGCAGAGACCTCTCGGAGCCAGAGATCTCAGGGAGGTGCAGCCACAGCCGGTGTGTCTATGATGAGGAAGGAGGCAAGAGGCAAGCACAGTGGACAAGCAGCAGCATGTGCAGAGGGTGGTGGAGAGAGCTGAGGGGTCCCGGCATATTTTTGTATTGGTTCATTGGATATGGGCACCGGTCTGCGAACCGGCCATGTTTATAGAGGCCTGCGAGCCCTCATATGATTTATTCATTCATTTTTTGTATATACCGGCCTGCGAGCCGAGTACGGGTTGTACAGTTGATACCGGCCTGCGAGCCGAGTATGTTTTTGATATGAGAGACCGGCCTGCGAGCCGAGTCGAGATTATTGATAGTTATTGCGGCCTGCGTGCCGGCTTTGTTGTATTATGAGATCACAGAGGCCCCGATGCAGGGCACATTGTATATTTGAAACTTTGTATATATATAGATATGATGATTTGACCCACATGTTGTGCGTAAAAATGTGTTTAAGTGTTTTGAAAATGGTTTGTGATATTTAATGTATGATGAGTTTGATTTACATGGTGTTATATATTAATGATGTTGATGTCTTTTGTTGATGGGATGTATGTATGTATATATAAATGATGAGTTTAGTTGACGTGTTGTATGATGAAACGTTGTATGTTTTGTCGCTGGTTTTGTGAAATTGAATATATGTAGCTATTGATTTGGATTCAAATGGTGTTAGATTGATGGTTTTTGATATCGTTTGTTGATGGCGTGGCTGTTTTTGTAAGATAGATAGATGATGTTGATGAAATTGTGATGAGATATGGATTTAATGAAAAATATGGATAATGGTGTTGTTCATGCAGGAAAAAGGGACGGGCGCCACAAAAATGTGCAAAAATGAAGAAACGGCTTAGGTTTACGCAACAACGGGGCACATGACCGATATCGGTTATGTAACCGATGTCGGTAGCTATATGACCGATATCGGTTATGCAAGAATTATTTTCCTAAAAATAGAATCGGGTGGGGCAACTTAAGTTCTTATTTTTAGCATTCTTATTTTTAGAGTCATGAAACACGTTAAATATGTGAATGCGACACTGTTTGACAATTGCTACAGGTAATTGCATGAAAGAATTTGAGTGATAAGGAGGAAAGAGCCAGGTGAAGTGAGCGTGGGCTGAGATTCAGAAGACAGAAAGACAAGTTATATTTGAAGAGGGTGGTGAATATGGCTGAACGAGGAGAAGCATCCAGCAGGCAGGGACGAGGGGGAAGACATGTTCCGCCCCAAGCTGCTGCATCCCGAGAGGTAAACTATTTGGTTGTAATTTGATTCTTGCATGTGTTGTAAATAGGATGAAAGAAGTGTAAGTGGGTAAAGATGAGAAAAAAAGGTGATAGGCAAGGGTTGGGGATGGTATGAGTGCTACGGGGTAGGTAAATAGGGTGGGCATGTATGTTTTTAGGTATAAATAGGAGTAAACGGGAAAAATAATTATCAAGGTGTATGTTTTGAAGAAGGGTAGGTAGATTTTTAATGACAAAGGACCGGTATCATTTGGAAGTAACTAGATCGGTTATCAAACCATGGTATTGGTTATGCATAACCGCTTATCGGATTCCATGTAAGGGTTTCCATATTTTGAGAAAAACCCGTAGAGATTTGTTCTTTTGAATAATTATGTGTCGTTTTGATGTATGCAGCGTAAGCAAGGTTAAGGATGAATGATATTGTGCCGTTGTTGTTGTCACTTAATATGAGCGGATGTAACAAGAATGGAATGGGAATTGATAAATCGGTTGGGGTTAAGTGGAATCCGCTATTATTCAAGAATCGCGCTGAACCATGCTATGTTGCAGCGTTGATCGAGAGATGGAATCCAGTAAAAGAATACCTTCTATCTACCAACAGGAGATGACAAAGTGACTTTGGAAGATGTGTTCCGTATTTTGAGACTCCCAATGATAGGAAAAACAGTGTATCAGGCATTGCCCAGCGTGGGGCGAGCAGCGATAATAGCAGTATTTGGGTCAGCTGCACGAGATTTGACACAGCGAGGTTTATCATTTACGTATGGTACAATGTATGCAACACACCCTGAGGAAACAAGGTTGGCCATGCTATTAATGATAGCAGTGGGGTATTATGCATTGCCGAGGGTGGAAGGTGGAAGATTTCCCAAAGCATTGATGAGTGTTATTTGGGAAATGATAGAAATGAGCGTGACATTCGCATGGGCACCCGCATATCTGGCAGAGTTATATAGGGGTTTATGGGCATGCAAGCGAAAACACAGGACACACTGGATTGTTCGTACTTATTACATTGTTGGGCCTATGAGCATATTGTTTGTGTGCATCCAATAGGCTGACCCATTGAGTCGGGAGAGGCAGGAGTGCAAAGGTTGGGATTCGATGGGTCCAGATAGAACAAGAAGCGAGATCCCAGGCCGTGATAGATGACATCGAGTATTATAGATAGGTATGGGAGATGGTGACGATTGCGGATATTTGTTGGAGGCCGTACGGGAACTATATGGTGACAGAGCACATAGCTGAGGAGTTGAGGGGTGTAGAGTGATTGAGGTGGATCGCAGGGCATAGGCCGGGTGAATACGAGAGGATTCCTCTAGATCGCGTGTGGCGACAATTTGGGTTCATTCAGGATATTCCTATGACATATAGACCATACATGAGGATCGACGCCGAGGCAACATTCTCACCTCCCCGGCCTACACCTCCAGAAGGGCCAGAAGAGATAGCAGCCGATCGTAGGGTAATGGATGTGGGAACGACAGAGGCTTATAGAGTATGGTGGGTAATAGAGCTGGGAGGTGCACGTGAGTGCCGTGACATAGCTGTGATTATAGTGGAGAGAGATTGTCTACAGGATTTGGCTCGCCAGCTTCAAACACAGGTGAATGAGACAATGGGATTGTTAGAGGCTTCACAGTTACGAGTGGAGAGACTGGAGGCAAGGTATCTCCACGCGAGAGGACGTATTCGTATGTTACAGGAGATGTTGGCAGATCAATGGGAGGAACCAATGGTAGTGGCACCTTTGAGGATGGAGAGGCCAGCTGAGGGGCATCGACGATCACGATCACCACCTAATTCGGGAGGAGGTGCAAGGATCTAAGTGAATTTCATAGGAATATAAGAATAAATAAAGATGCCGACCTGTGAGTCGATGATAGAGAAGATGTATTTGTTTAACATCTAAAAGGAAAACTAAAGATGTATGTGGTTTTGAGTGAAGATAATAATAAGAATGGTTGTGTTTGAATGTTATTTTGTTTTGTTTGAAAAAGGATAAAGATGAATTTTTGGCAAATAAAACACAAATGAAAAATATTTATATTGACAACATATGATAGGGTAAGGTAGGGGATGGTCGAGCTAACCTTGGGAGACCCCATGTCTCCTAAGTGCTACCTACATAGCCCATTGCACAAAGCAAGGAAGGGCCTCAGACCGATGTAGTTCTCCCTTAGGACCAAGGAGAGGTGAATTCAGGCAATTGTTGGTTGTGGTTAGGCAATTTTGTTGGTTGGTAAAAATTTGATGTTGGTAGGGTAATGTTGTTGGTGTTGGTAGGGTAAAGTGAAAGTTAGCATTCCCAAGGAATAAGGAATCGTGTCCCGATTAAGGTCAACACACAATTTAGAGATTCGAGAAAAAGAGGAAAAGAGTGTCCGTAATTGAGAAGAGATAAACAAACCACATATTAATGTAGGATGAGCTTGAACCCTAGGTACCTTGCATAGATGAGAAGTTGATAGGTGAAAAGAGTGGTATAATCACAATATATCAGATATACATCACGTCCCTTGAGTTTTGTTGCTTTAACAAATGGTGAGGTGAAGTGGTTGATGTGGGCGAGGGTGTGAGAACTTATTATAAGATGATTATTCTAAAAAAGAAACCAAACCTTAATAGACAAGTCCATGACTCAAAAGTGCTTTGAAGTAATGCTTTTATTTTTATTTTATTTTTTGGATATAGACTCGATCGATGCGGAAGTCTACATGGGATATGTATTTTGTTGTTTTGAGGTCTTCATTTTCGATCAATGCGAGGTCTTCGATAAAGGCTGATGTAATGTCCTTCAAGAAGCATCTATTTATAATAAAGGATGCGGTGTTTATGTATAGCTATCCTTCTGGGGAGCAGTCTATTTATATGTAGAGATGGTGTTTATGTATAGCTATCCTTTGGGGGAGCAGTCTATTTATAAGTAAGAAGAGATGCGGTGTTTATGTATATACTGTCCTTCAGGGGAGTAGTCTATTTATAGTAGCTTGAAGATGCGGTGTTTATGTATGGGGGAGCAGTCTATATATAATAGTAGCAATAGTTTGGCATATAGCTGTCCTTCAAGGGAGCAGTCTATTGTATAATTTAGAGGTCTAGATGTCCGTTGGGCATAAAGCATCTAGTTTTTGTAGGAAGTTTGACTCAAGAAAATCCCATAAGTGTTTTAATTAAGAATGTGTTATTTTGATACTTTGAAGTCATGGACTAGACTAAAAAGGGGAAGACATCTTTTAAGGGGAGGTGATAATCAAACCATGTGAGCTTGATTTGATTTTGAGATGTAAGAAACAAAGTGTATGTGGTGGTAAATGAGCTCAAGGGACAAGCGTAAGGTAGATAAGAAGTGATATAACACTAATTTCAATAGTAGAATGGTCAAAGATGCAAGGCATTAAGGGGCTCAAGCTCAGGTTTACCATTAAGTGAAGCTAAACGATAAGTGCCTGATCCATAAGTGTGAGTGATAATGTAAGGCCCAATCCAATTAGGAGCAAATTTTCCACGTTTGCTCTTTTCTAGTTTGGTTACATGTTGATTCTCTTTGAGGACAAGATCACCAACCTTAAAAGTACGCTCATGAAGTCGTTTATCATAAGCACACTTGACGCGTTTTTGGTAGATTTGAAGGTGATCAAGAGTTGTAAGACGACGCTCATCAAGAAGCTCTAATTGGGCCAACCGCTCTTGGCAGAAATCATCATTGGTGAGAATATCCTGAAGAGATATTCTGAGGGAGGGTATTTGTACTTCGAGAGGCAAGACAGCCTCGGTACCATATACCAAAGAAAATGGTGTGGCATTAGTGGAGAGTACGAATGTTATCTAAAATTCCCCCTCAAGGTAATTTTGATAACATGCATCAAATTCTTTAGTCCCAAGCAATTATATTGAGTCCAAACCAAAAGTCATGTTTCTAGGGTCCCCTCATATTTTCTAACTCCCCTGAGAAACTAAGATAGCAAGTTGTCGAGGAAAGGTAAGAAAAATTACAAAAACATGCTTGGGCAGAAAAAATCATGAAAATGGCTAAGTCCTAGTCCTGTGATGGTTAACGAATTCGGGACAGTTGGGACTTTTTTGCACGAAATGAGCCGAAATGGCCTCCAGTGGTTTTGTGTAATATTTGGGACATTTGATTAACAAATGGGATGTTGTGAAGAGGGTGGGTGGAAATCACCAATAAGGCCAAAAATTTGAGAAAAAATGATCTAACTGCTTCAAGCATTTGGGGGCTAGGAGTATGTCGCAAGGTTGGCGGATGGCTGAAATGAGTCAAGGCAACATATTAAGCAGTTATTAAGGGGCGGGGACAAAATAACGCAACCGAAGGACTGGATCGGCCGACTAAAATGAGTCAAGGCACCCGGAACAGTTGGGCGAAGGTATGTGAAGTACGCGAACCGAAAAGTGAACCTGGTGAATTGGGAAAATTTGTCCCAAACATCCTCGAAAGAAAATGGGACATCACGAGGCCGCGAGTATGCAAACCGGCCGGTTGGAATATGAAACAGGAACTTCAAAGACTAGGCCATTTGGGACAAACGCGCTAGGACGGGATAGAAGGAGCCGAAGGACAATCGAGATCACGCCACGTGTCACTTCGGGCAAAAAGGGACATGGAAGCCCATTTTGGGTGGTTCGAAGAATTTGTCCCAATCGATAGCAGCTCGCGGGACATTTGGGACAAAGGGATGCGTGGGACGGAAAAGACCGAAATGGCCGAGGATAGAGGAGAAAAGTCAACGTGGTCCGTGGAACTTCAAACGCCATAACGATTTTGACTCCGAGATCCGATTTTCACAAAATTGGACTTTCTAGAAGGAGCTCCAATTTTTAATAAGGGTAGATATATTTAAATTAAGGAAAAGTGTTTTTCTCTAGTCATTCAATGCTCATTCCCGTCAAATGACAGAAAATGCTTGCCAAACCCAAAATAGCTGCCGCAACATCGCACTTAAGGCCATAAATTTTGCATTTCTCAACGACATCACACAAAATTGGTACCATTGGAATCGTGGTTCCGAGCCCAATGCACAGTAAATCAAGAAATTCTGGATTTGATTAGAAATTTATTGAGTTTTTTAAGAAAACGTGGCCGGGTTCATAACAGTGTTTTATTTGGTAGCTGGGAGTGCAATTAAGAGGCATGGTCATCATTTTTCTCTTTGAAGCACATGGGACAATCATGGGAGTTTTTAGAGTAAAGTAATATACAATCATTTCACTCAATTTAATGCCTCTTATAGGTGGTGAAGGATAGATTTTGGGATTTCCATTTTCCTTCTCTTTTCCTTCTCATTTTTCTATAAAATTTGAGTGTTGGGCTCATTGTCAAAAAGAGAGAGTTTTGAGGTAGCAAAATTGTCAAAATTTCTTTGTAATGAAGCTAGTGTCTAATTGTGAAATAAATCTTGTAGTGGACTCTTCTATGCATGGTGATCCAGTTTAAGCCCTTATCTTGTAATAGACTGAAGCATGCATACCAGGAAGCAATAAAATACAAGTTTGTGGATGTATCTTCCCCTATTTGTGTTTTCTTGCATTCTTCTTACCCCTTTAATCTTTCTATAAGAATATTGTGTCTATTTATTATGTTCTTGCAGGGATTCATTAACATTGTGTATGATTGGAATATTGTTGTGAATGCATTTTGCTAGATTATGGTGAATTCATCACTACTTCTAGTGTGCACTTTGTATTTCACACATTTGGAGATTACTCACATCCAATGGTTATGTGTATCACCGCTTTAGTGAGGCTTTCATTTTATGTATTCTCTCTCCTGGTCCCTTAGAAATTTAGATTAGAAGGAGTTAGCTTATCCTACATTAGAGTAGATTGTGGCGAGAATGCGTAGTTTAGAGAGCAAGAACCAGCTTTCGATTCTAGCGGAGGTCTATCTCAAGTAGCAAGTCCCACAACTTGGAGATGGTACCCATGTTATCCAATCACACCTGGATGCTTAGAGTGATCAAACTAGAAATCTTATCAACATCCAAGGGTGGCATGTGATTTGGTGATAACAGTATATAATGCTAACTACGATAAGCCCAAAGGGAAAAGGGAATGTGATCGTACAATTTCAAAAGAGGAATCAGAGGACAACTTTCATGAGGATTTTGGTTAGGGTTTTATTAGAAGATTCAGCTTGACCATGGTCTCATGGATAGTAAGGTGATGAGAAACTAAGTTTGATACCAAAGTTATCACAAAGGTCTTCAAGCTAACAACTTATTTTTAAAATATTTACCATTATCTATTATGAGGAATGAGGAATACCAAACTTCCAAATCCAGATAATGTGATGGTTAATGAATTCGACAATTTTTTTTTTTTTGATTGAAATGATTGGAATGGCCTCAACCCATTTTGTGTAATATTCATGTTCATTTATGTGATTATCCAACGGTGATGTTGTGAAGAGGTCGGGTGAATCTCACCAATAAAGTCTAAACCCCATTGTGAGAAAGGCCAAAAAGATCTCATGCGACACGTGAGTCACGGCCAAAAGAGCATTCTCGAAAACGCAGACCTCAGAAGCGGATGGCTAGGAGTATGTTGAAGGTTGGCATGTTGTTGACACATAACACAACGCTTAACATTTTCGTAGTAGTCGTTGGCATGTTGTGTTATGTGTCAACAACATGCCAACCTTCAACATACTCCGGGGCTAATCGTTATTAAGAGTAGGCCAATAATAACCCTAGGCGAAGTATTCGCTTGGCCTGTATCATCATTGGGGCCACTAAAATGTCCACCACAAATGCCGTCATGGACTTGTTGGATGGTATAGGTGACCTCCACACCGGTGAGACATCGAAGGAGGATGCCATCAAAGCCACGTTTATAGAGGAGTCCCCCCATGACAACATAACGAGAAACACTTTTAAGAAAAGCACGTTTGCCATTACTAGTAAGGTCAGGTGGGAGAATAGAGGTTGTAAGGTAGTCATGAAATTGGTGATACCAGGTATCCTGTGAATTAGCAAACACATTATTTATCATACAAACAACCGGGGCTGAGTAGGATGGGGCAAAAAGTTGTTGGACCAAGATGAATATGTCAGAGTCAGTTGGTGAGGTAGGAATTTGCGAGGCTAAGCAAGCCATAGTATCCACAAATTTGTTAGTGGAGCGGGGAATGGTCTGGATAGAATAACGAGTAAATGAGGTCAAAAGTGAATCCATGTAATGTTTGTACTTTTGAAGTTCCTCATTCTTACATTGGTAGATGCCCGTAACTTGATTGACTACCAATTGAGAGTCGCCAAAAATATTAATGGATTTGACACCTAAGTGTAACGCAACCTAGAGACCCAAAACAAGGGCCTCGTATTCCACTGTATTATTAGTGCAGGGAAATCAAGCCGGAATGAAAGAGGCATAGGTTCAAAGGCCAAGAGGATGATGAGAACAACGCCGGCTCCTCCACCGCACCGGCATTTAGATCCATCAAAGAAGAGGGTCATTTGATACGACTCTTCCCCGAGCGAAAGAGTGGCGATGAGTTCATCGGGGAAATTAAAATTGGTGAGTTGTTCCCAGGTAAAGGAGCCTCCAAGTTGGTCCGCAATAGTTTTCCTTTCATTGACTTCTCATTGTACAAACTCAAGGTCGAGGTCAGCGAGGAGCATAAGCCATCGGGTGATGCGTTGGTTTAGATGTGGTTTGGCATACATATAATGAATGGGGTTTGCGTTGGTGATGACAAAAGTTTTGTGATTCAGAGGTAGTGTCGGAGTTTGGTGGCTATGAATGATAGGGCTAGGCACAATTTTTCTACATGTGTATACCTAGTCTCGTAATCCACGAGAGTATGACTTATATAATAAACGACTTGTTCTCGCGTGTCGAGTCCCGATGTGTGAGCATGGCTCCTATAGCATGGTCGGTGGCAAGTAAAGGTAAAGGTAAAAAGGGCGATCATCATGAGGTGGAATAAGCACGGTGGCTGCAAGAGATAGGATTTGAGAGCTCAAAGGCTTGGTGACACTCTTCACTCCATTGAAAGGAAATGTCCTTTTTAAGAAGGTGATGGAAATGTTGACATCGATCCGAGAGTTGGGAGATGAAACGCCGGATGGATTGAAGTTTACCCGTAAACTACGCAATTGTTTGAGGTTTTGGGTGGGGGCATTTCAAGGATAGCTTTTACTTTAGATGGATCGACCTCAATGCCACACAAAGAGACAATAAAGCCAAGAAGTTTTCCAAAAGAACACCAAAGACACATTTCTTTGGTTGAAGCTTTGACTGAATATTGTAATAAAGTGATCGAAAATAATGGTTAAAACATCGAGATGTTCACTGCGATGTTTAGATTTGCCAAGAAGATCATCGACATAATCCTCAAGGATAGTGTGCATAATGTCATGAAAAATGTAAGTCATAGCCCACTGATAGGTCACACCAGCATTCTTAAGGCCAAATGGCATGACATGATAACAGAAGGTTCCCCAAGGAGTTATGAAGGCAATTTTATGTTGATTGGCTGGGGCTACCAAAATTTGATTGTATCCCGAAAAGCCATCCATGAGAGAAAGCATTTCATGGCCCGCAGTGAGATCAACAAGTTGATCAATACTTGGGAGGGGGAAGTCATCCTTGGGGCAAGCGAGGTTAAGGTCTCGAAAATCCATGCATATTCAAGTCCCCCGTCACTTTAGTGATGTGTATGATATTAGAAATCCATTGAGGATAGTCAATAGGCAAGATCAAGGAAATAGAAATAAATCGTTGAAGCTCTTCTTTGACCAAGAGGGCAATGCGTGGATGCATTTTTCTCAGTTTTTGTTTGACTGGTTTGGAATCATGGTTTAGGGTGATGTTATGGACAGAATGGTAGGATCAATTCCTGGCATGTCAGCGTAGGACCAAGCGAAAGCTTGGTTGCGAGTACGGAGAAAGGTAGTAAAGGAAGCTTGTTCGATGTGTTAAGGGATTGTCCGATCTTCACAACGTGAGGATCCTCCTCGGTGTGGATGTTGATTTCTATAGTTCACTCATTCAACATGGTTTGTGTTTCAGACGGTAAGGCGCGTTGAATATAGGAGTCGTCCGCACCAAGGTAAGTGAGGATGGAGTCGTCATCCTGGCACTCAACAACATTAATCGAAGGTGAATCCTCTTCGATCATGTCTGGATACAGAAGGGGAAGAGAAGATGGGTCCTCATTATTGCGTTGATAAGTGAGAGGACCTATGAAGATAGTATTTATGAAAAAAAAAAGTTAGGAGGGATAGATTCAGGGTCTATCGACTCTGTGGGTGATGATGGCAAAGTGGGTGATGATGGCTTGGTAGGGGTGGCGTCGTCATCCTCCAGGATACAACTGACACGAGGTTTCTCCGGTGTAGGTGTTTCAGGAAAACCGAGACCACTGCGATCATTGTGTTTGCGTGTAGTCACGGGAATGAGTGTATGTCGGCCTTGTTCATAAAGACCAAAACCAAAGCCTTTCCAAGCACAACGAGTCAAGAAGGTGAGGGTGAAACGACGATTTGTCAAGTATTGAAAATCAGATTGGAAGGGAACCACACCAAGAGGAGGTTCAGGGGTAACGGAGGATGCGTCAACACCCCCATACGTTAGGTTGGTGCGGAAATGGGGTGGTCTATAAGAGATTACCTCCCCCATGTGACGGTCGTAGGTGGGATGTGCATGTAATCGCCCATGCATTCTCTGTGGGGTATGGAAAGAGCTAATGTTATATAGGCGGTACTCCCCAGCGTAAGGCATTGAAAAACATCTACTAAGGGGTCGGAGGTTAGGATGTTATCTCATGGGAAAGGAAGTAATATTCAGAATAAATGGTTTCATTGGTCAAGGTGTAGGTGCATTGAAGTAGATGGCTGGGTTGGATGAATGGGTGTCTTGACTGGTACAAGCACATCATTAGGGTGATACAACATATTGCAAGTTTTGAAGGGGGGAGGATCAGCTTTTATGGTGTAGGACTTCCCCTCGTACTCAAATTTTATGCATCTATGTAAGGTGGAGGGAACGCATCCCATAGCCCGGATCCAAGGGCGGCCTAACAACATATTGTATTGGAACTCTCCCTCAAGGACATAGAAGAGTTTGGGTAAAGTACGTGGTCCTACATGAATGTTAAGGATCACGGTGCCTAAAGTAGAAGTAATAGCATCATTGAATGATCACAACATGATGGGGTTGGCACACATGCAACTAGAAGGGATATTCATTTGTTGGAAGGATTTTGAAGAGATGATGTTTAGGCTAGCGCCCCCGTCAATCATAACACGACGTACCGAATATCCCGAACGTACGCTGAGATGAAAAGAGCAGGGTCAGGATCTTCGGCACCGAAGTCAATAATTTCATCTTCGGAGAAACTGACAGCAGCGGCTTGCTGTACAGAGACAGATGTGGTTGGGGAGATAGATTGTTTGGTGAGCGAAGCAACGTGATTGGGTGTTAGAATAGAGGTAACGGGCAAGGTTTCATTAGGTAAAACTTCTATCCCTTGAAGGATTTCAACAAGAGCTTGTCGATGAGATTCAGAAGTATGAATGAGATCATACAGTGTCATTTTTACAGGTGATTGGTGAAGCTGTTTGATCATAGTTCGGTGGGCAATGCCATTAGAGATGGGATAGGCGGGTCCACAAATAACCACTTTAGGTGGTGGTGCAATCGGGATGGTGGACGGAGAAAGAGATGCCGCAGGTGTGTTTTCTTTCACTTTCCCATTGTTTTTCTTGCCCTCGAGTAGCAACACTAATCATATTGATCTCGTGAATACGAGAGGAGGAAGATGGTAGGGATAGGTCATGGTTTTTGAGATGTGGGCTGTAATAATGATAGATCTTGGTGAGGTGGGGATAGGTGGTATAGGAGAGGGAATTGAAGCTAAAGGTCTCTCTCTTCGTAAGTTGTCTTTCTTAACTTTTCTATCTGAGAGAGGTGATGGACGAAGTATGGCTTTCAACGCTTTGCATCCCTCTACGTCATGTCCTGGTGTGCGGTGGTAAGCATAGATTTTAGACTCATCGTAACCTATTGGTCGAGGTTTAGATGGATCATAAGGTCTAAGTGGGGGTAGGGAAATGGTTGCATTCTCTACCAACATAGCAAGGATTTTGGCGTAAGACCCTTTGAGTGGGTCAAAGTCAGAGGAAAATGAGGCTATGACTGGCCGATTCTCGTGATGACGTGGTATGGTTGGTTTGTATGGGTGGTGGTTTAGCCAGGAGTTTTGATAATGGGTTTTAACTAACCGTGGTTTCTTTGACGTAGAAGCTTGTTTAGCTGGTTGGATGATGAGGCCACGATGATGTGGTATCGTAAAACAACCACGAGAGATATGGGAGTGACAAAAACAAATCTTTTGATGATCGAATTTGTTTATGGTTGATAGGTGGACAGGATACGCGGGGTGACGGTGTTGCTATACCCTTGGATTTCTATATGGGTGCAGAAGGCGTAGGTCGCTTTAAAGAAAATGCAGGAGGTATGATATATTGATGTAAGGTAGAGGGATGGGGTCCCAATATGGAAGGTAGGTGTGACGACGAGGGTTTTAGTTGTGTTAACGGCATAGATTGAGGAGATTGAGTCTGTCTCCTAATGGGATGGATGGCTTTATTTTTAGATAAATCAAGCCGCTTAGGTGGGTGTGTTAGACTAGGTATGGGTGAGGTCCCAAGCATAGGGGAAGATTTGGTTAGGTTAATAGAAGTGGATGAGGTATTTGGTAGAGATGAGGGGGGTGAAGATGAGGACATCAGCATTTTAAGCTTCTGTAAACATTTCGGGTATATGGTAGAGGCATCAGGATCGGTCATTTGCATTTGAGTAGAATATGGCGTACTCAAACGTTCCCATAGGACCTGTCTATCTTCTGGGGAATGACAGTCCTCACGTGTGAATAGGAACTTTTGTATGGAAGAAAGGTGGGTTGTGATTCCGGTCCACTGTGGGTGTGATACAAGGGGTATATGAGACACTGTATCAATGGGCGTTAAGAGGTCAACCGGTTGCTGAAAAGATTTAGGTGATGAAGGACTAATAGGTAGGAGGGTGTGTTTGAGAGGATCTGTCATGTTTAAAGAATGTGGTGATGTCGGTTCAAGAGGTTTCTCATCTAAGGATGACAAAAGAAGGGGAAAGCCTTCTCTTGCACAACAAGAATGGTAGAAGGAGACGTTTGGGAAATAGATAAATTAGATAACATCCGCTCACAGTCTTGCAAGGATGTGGTGTAAGAAGGCTCATTTGTGAGAAGGGAACTCTGGGTAGTTAATTCCTTGATGGATAAAGGAACGGCAAGGATTTCAGTTTGTCTTGATGGCGAGGAAGGGGGTTCGATTTCCTGCATTAGTGAAGAGGTTTGATTCAGAATTTGTTCGATAGAGGTCTTTGGCTGGGAATCGAAGACTGCATGGATCTCATGAACACTCTCCTGGCTAAGATATCTTGGTTTAATTTACTGTTAGAAGAATGATTCGGGAATGGTTTGTTGAATATTTTCAAATTTCGGTTAAGTAGGGCGTTAGGATTATCGAGGGCTATATCCCCGCATCAACCATTTCCCGCAATATGTTTTTCAACATCTTACAATTCTCATGATCGTGTCCCTTCACGCGGTGGAAGTTACAGAAGTCATTTTCTTTGTACCAAGAAGGTATGGCGCGAGTGGAATCAAACCCGGAATGAGGTTTAACAGGAGGTAAGGTAATGGCTCCTACTTTGAGCAATTTTTCCAATATCACACCATATGTTTCTCCCAAGGGAGTGTAGTTGATGGGCTCTGCTTTATACTTATAGGTGGTTTTTGGCGGGGTATTAGACGGTGGTTGGGATTTTACCATCACCGCATGCACGGCCCCTTTTGATTTCAAAGCAGTCGATGGGTGAGGATTGGTGGTGTTAGGTTTGTTGGTGGAATCTTGGGTTCGGAAAGTGGGGTTTTTGTTGCACAACCGTAATTTCTCTTCCTCTAAGGCTCGAATCTCTAGTTTTCGAGCCATAGTAAAGGCCTCGTCAAATGTATGGAAAGTTTGAATTTGGAGGGTAGGAGAGATGTGCTTAGCATAGGCCCGCGTAAACAGTTCGATAAGTTTGGTCTGAGGCAAGGCATACGTAAGTTGGTTGATAAGCCCCGCCATCGTCCAACGAAATCGTGATAGATTCATCTTCAAATTGTCGGATGGCATAGAGGTCGGTGATAGATACTTTCTTGGCAATGTTAATGGAGAAATGATCCAAGAAAGATTGGGCTAGCTGGTTAAAAGAGAAGATTGAGTGCTGGGTTAAAGCACTATACCACTCCAAGGCGGGTCCTGATAAGGACATGGGAAAGGTGCGGAGTAGTAAAGCGTCATCGTGAGCAATCGATAAAGCAGGCATGTCTAAATGATCGCAAGTGTTGTTGAGGCTCCTCCTCATGTTAAAGTGGGTAAACTTTGGTAATTCCCATTAAGAGGATATGAATGAAGGGTGGATGGGCTCCCGAAAAACTTTCTCATATGTCAAGGCGCTACGACTTCCGAAAAGAAGCCTCCGATTTTGCATTTTGTCCATCATTTGTTTAATTAAATCAGAAGTTGGATGAGATGATGGTGTGGTTGTGGTAAACTGAGAGGCAAATTGGGCTAAGGGCCACCGCTAGACAATGGTGGGGTTAAATGTTGATAAGGTATGGAGAACGAATGTGTTGAGGCAACCGAATAGGGATGTCCATATATATGTTGAGGTTACTTGGATATGTGTGTGGAAATGAAAAGGTGGGCGGAGATTGAGAAGGAAATCTCGTGTGGATAGGTGGCAGAGAGCAAGTCATGAACTGAAAAATCTGCAAGAGAGACGAGGTAGGAGCAATGGCAAGTAATGACATGTTGGGCCCAAGATTAACCAAAGGAAAGCCAATCTGTGCCGTATGGACCCCTGAAGCTGCTGAGGTAGGCGACGGGGCTAAGGATGCGGAAGGCAAAGCGGAGTTATCAGGCGGAGAAGGGGCTAAATGAGTAGCTATACTGATAGGCATGCCAACAAGGAGTTGACCATCGGGTGTACGGTCAAGGGCATGAGACAAATAGTATTGTACAGTGCTAGGATTAGCATCCAGAAATTTGGCAAATTCTTTATCTCCCACAGGAATTTTAGGAACCTCGCTGGTGTCCGTAGGATTCCCCACAGAATGTGAAGGGGGTGATTCAGGAAAAGGAACAGAGAAAGCATGTGAAACCATGGTGGCGGCTTGCTTTCGAGTGATAACAACCATGGACAGAGTACGTGAGGGTTTCAATCTATCAAGAAGAAAATGACTTCGAGAATGGTGAAATTGGTAGGTTGCTGGTTTGTCGAGAATCAGAAAGAAGACAAGAAATCGATATCGGTCTGATAACCGATGTCGGTTAGACTATAGCCGACATCGCCGGTTAACCGATGTCGGTGTAATAAGACTGGTATAAGAAAATATAAGAAGCTACTGATTTGATTGTTAACAATGCTCAGTACATTTATCAAATTGTTCTAAGGTAATCACGTAAGACAGATAGTGTATAAAAGAGAAAACAAACCGAAAACAAGCAAGCAAGATACACACGCAAATCCAGAGACTAACCCTAGGGTTAATTTTAATTATTGTGGGATTATTCCTTTAGACACGGAATGATGTCAATCCTAAACAAAAGACTTAGGGGAAATGTCAAGTTTGTTTTGGCTTATAAGGTTACCTCAATCGGGCGGAGGAATACCGCGGAAAAGGGGGGATGTTTTGAGCTGTTGTGTTAATTATGAAGTGATTCGGTATGTGTTGTGTAGTGAAAGTAAGATTAATTTCCTGTCAATACCGTGGAAATCACCCCCATGTGTATGACCTGTTACTTAGTCTATGTTCACTAGAATTGAAAACAACAAGCAAGAATGTAATGCACGTGTTTTAAACCCAAATCGAAAATGATATTCGATGAAGCAAATAAGATGACTTTCACTAATGCGAAACTAGGAAAGCAAGACAAATTCTTCACTAAATATAACAAAAACAGCAACAGCAAGTATGCTTCCTAAAATGAAAACAAGCAAGAGAAATAGAAACCCGAAATGGGTCCCACCGGGCATGCCAAAATGTTTCGCACGGAATGGTTTCAGCTCTGCAGAATAGACTTGCTTCTATCCTATCATTCCTTTGAGAAACAGATAAGGGTTAGGGCTAGGAGGAATACCTGTTAAATGTTGAGATGGTGTGCGCGTACCGTAGAGAAAGATCAGATCGACTGCGAAGAACTCCTTTTTGTCTTGGAAGGACTACCTGCAAGTAAGAATACAAGACCACCAGATTTTAATTAGACAATAAATGAGGGATCTGCCTTAGGCCCAGGAAATATAAAACTTCCTTTCGAAGGTGGTCAGTTCCCCTTTTAATACGATTTAACACAAATGATAATAAAGAAAGCTATTGCAAAATCACGATTTAGGTATCTCGTTACAAAGCAATAGAAGCTAAACTATCAATAATAAAGCATCACTTTGTTTGTTCGGTTACTGGTCGTTGATACATTCAGGTTGAGTTAGAGGGATAAACCAGACTGGATCTGAGGTTGTTAGGTGGAAAATAGGTGAGAAAAAGGTTTTGGGGTATAAGTCACAGTGACCAACGCCGGTCACTGGATAACCGACCATGGTTAGAGAACCACCGGTAGGGGAAAACAATACGGTAGGGTCAGCAATCTAAGTGCTTCTGGATAGAGGTTGGTTGCAAGGTGATTGTGGGGTTATTAAGATTGGTGGATGGCTGAGGGGAATGATGGGAGGATAGGGAAGACTCAGAGTGTGGTAAAATGGCCTTCTGGGCAATATCAGGATGTATGGGTGAAGGTTAAGTGCAGTATGTTGCTGGTAGTAGATCTAGGAATAAACTTATGATTACTATTAATCAACAGTTCAAGAAAATGGTGCTTAGAAACATATATAAAACACTACTCACTAGTCCCTGATGCAGATGCAGGTTTCAGGACTGTGATGATGAAGACAGGACCCAAGTTGGATGATCTGACAATCCAAGATGAGTTATCTCCTCTTCTGATGCTCGGATGAGTGTTACTGGGCTCTGGTTATTCAGTTGCAGTCTTGGGCTTGATGTCCTTCTCTGCAAACTCTTCCTGTTTCTTCACTTGTCTCTACTCGGCCAAGCAAATCCGGATCCTTTCAATGATTTCTCTTTCTTCTCGATCAAATGAAAATCTGATCCTTGTTTTTGGTGGAAGTGGTCATTTACGGGGAACCGATGGTGGTTACGCAACCGACGGCGGTCGAGTAGGAACCGGTATTGGTCAGGTCAAAGCGGGCTATTTTTGGTAAAATAGCCAGCTTTCCCTCCTTTTCTTCCGAGGGATTGGTAGCAGGCTTGGTCAAGTCATTATGAAGTTGGTTTTAGGTGTGGATGAGGAGTAATTAGTCATAGGTGTGGAATTGGACCAAGTTATAGGTCTTAATTAGGTTAGTTTAGGGTTAAGACTAGGTCATGATGAGGTGGCGACATGAGGTGGGTGTATGGTGATGTGGATTTATTAATTATAAGGTAATTAATAAATAATTGTGTAAGGTTTAGGTGATGAGGTTAGGTTGCGAAATGAGATGCGGGCACAGGGGGTCAGTAAGACACAAATTTGGTGTCTACAAGTCATCTAAGTGGCAGAGTGCGGGGGAAATGGGAAATTTTCCCAAGGTGAAAAATGCCAAATTTTCAAGGAGCAAAGTGTGCCCTCACCCCGAGCCAATAAAATAGTGCCACGTGTCCAAGTGGAAAAATTTTTAAGGAAGGCCCGAAAGAGATTTTCAAAGGATAAGCCCACAAAAAATTAGAGCCCGACACATGTCATCCAAGTGGCGGAGCATGGGGAAAATTTAAAAAAATTCCAAAGACCAAAAGAGGTAAAATTCAAATTTTTTTCCCGCCGATTCGATTTTGGCCTATTTTTGCCCTAAATCTTCAAATGGACATAACTTTCGATTGAGCTCAGATTATCACGTTCTTTATATCAATGAAAAGCTGGTGAAATTATCTACATGATTCCAAGGTCATTTTTGCATTTTGATTTAGTTTGGAGATATAAAATCAAGAAACATATCTGGCACATGGTAATGGCGGAAATGACGCTTTCAACAACCGGCTTTAATGCAAAATGGGTCGCATTCTTCTCTAGCATGGCCAAAAATGTCGTGGCATGGGTATGTAAGGATTCCCATGCTGTTTTAATGCATCTTCATTCAATGAGGAATGGCTCCCACGTTTTTACATGTTTTCTCTCTCCTAGGCTCGACCCATGCATTGTAAAAGCCAGATTTGGCTCATTTTTGGGGGAACATTTCTTTGGATAGCAAGCTTCTTCTTTCACCTTCAACAAGTGATTTTTGCAAGTATCAAACCTCTTGATGGTTGTAATAGGTTTTTTTCCTTTTTGATGTTGTAATGCAAGGATTTTGACAGTGGAAATGACAATACAGGCTCTGTGATCAGTTTTCAGTCCTTTGGTTGTGTTGTTTGCTTCATTTCAGACTTTAAATTACATCTTATCAGTTTGTGCATGATGTTTATGTTGTATTCCATGATCTGTATCTATCTGTAGAACTAGAAGTGTTCACCACTCCTCCTTTGGTGTATCACCTATTAGTTTAGTTTCAATTTTTGCACTTTCTATCTCTGTCTCCTTGGAATTTAGAGTAGGATTAGGATTCAAACCTCTGTAATTATGCAAATAACAGATCGATCGGAGGAGTCCGAGGAATTAGTCTCTAATCCTGGAGATTCCTCTCTCATTTTACAAGTCCCACACTTGGAGAGAGGTTTCAATGTTGTGCAATCACACTAGATGTTAGTATGATCAACCTAGAAATCTTATCAACATCCAGGGGTGCTACTTGATTTGCACTAATAGCACTATCGGCATGATAGGATCTACCCATTAAGATTTCTTGCTTTCTTCTAAATGATTTGTTAAAATAATTCTTCTCCCATGAGATAAATGTTTTCATGTTTTTTTGGTTATTTACTTACTTAATTGTATGAATCTCTGTGATTTTTGGATATGAATCCATTGCATGATAATGTTTACATTTGGAAAATCTCTCTCTATGTGCAAGTTTGATGGTGATAGGTACATGGAACTTTTATTTGAGTATGGTGTTTGGTTCTGAACTCGCATGCTAAGCATTGTGTTAGTACTGAACTTGTATTGGAGGCTTGTGTTATTCTGAACTTACGTTCAAAGTTTCAATTTTGTTTCAAACTCATATTTTAAGATTTGTGTTTCATTCCAAGCTCGTATTCAAATCTTGGGTGTTCTGAACCTGTAAATGAGACTTGTGTCTTCTTTGAACTCATCTTCATGGCTTTGAGTTTAGTACTAAACTCGTATTCTAAGCTTGTGTTTTCTGAACTTGCATTTGAAGCATTGTGTATGGTTCTGTACTTGTATTCTGAGCTTTACATTTTACTCATATTCAAGGTTTTGAGTCGCTTAGAACTCATATATGGGGGTCATGTCTGCTCGAAAATGCTAGAGAGAATAGTTTTGGGTTTGAGTTGATATGGTAATATCTTTTGAGATCTTCTCCTTGAAGCTTCTTGAGTTTGGAATGGTTGTGGTACTTCTATTTTTGATGATTGTACCACCTTATTTGAACTTGTAAGGGCATGTAAATATGGAGGATATTCTTCTCTCCTCTTCTCTGAGAAAACCCACGTCTTGTTGAAGGCTTGACTGTTTTGTTTGAAGTTTAATGGACATTTTAGGCAACTGTATCTTATTGTGGGACTAAGGAACCTTTGGTTTGATATTGTATTGTTATTTTCTCTTTGGGTTGAAATAGAGATCATTTGAAATAGTCGTTAATGGTTTTTGAAGTTTATGGAAATGTAATATGCATGCTCCTTTTTGTGATTGATGTTTTGAATGAATACATTCTTTGTCACAATCTTTATAGATAGAGCTATGTAAGTCTTTTTGTTGTGAAATCTATTTCAATCAAGTTTGAGGAGACATTGGGACCTTACATGACTTAATGTGTATTGGATTTTCTTAGTCTCTTTCATATCCTTTTAATTGATTTCTAGGTTTTAAAAGAAATATAAGTTGAATACTCTCATGTATTGAATCTTGTATGGAAGGATTTATTACCTCTGGTTTAGGATTGTTACGTATAATTGTTCTTACTTGGATCACAAACTTTATGTTTTTTTGTTTTGAGTTGTTTAAGTCCTTGTGTTGGGATTTCAGTTACTTTGAGTTCGTGAGTATTTTGGAGACCTTGCTTAAGATTAATATTGTTGTTGAGTTTTAGTACCCTCTTATAGATTCATTTGGATGAATTTCTGGTCTTTAAAAGGAGAAAAGAATGGATTTCTCTTGTGGATAGTATTTTGTTTTATTTTCCACCTTGGGGACAAGATCTTGTGTACTCCTTTCTATTCGAACTTGTGTTTAAATAAAGTGAAATAGGTGAACCATGTCAATATTGATTTTTTTTTCAATAAAGTTTGAATCCTTAGGGGAAACTAGAAGTGTTGTTGTCTATAAGTTGTGTTGATTTTGTGTTCTCTTTTGGGAAACTAGTAAAAGAACTTCTGAGTTGAAATAGAGATGGGAATTCATTTGATAGTCTAAATGAAATGAATTCTTGATTGGATATTTTCTATTTGAGATCCTTTAAATTTTGTAAGATAAGTTCACTTGATCGAAATTCTCTATAGCATGACTCTCTCTTCTTAGTTAGAGTGATTGTTCTCTTAGACCTGCTCAACTTCTTGGGTTTGGCTTTCTATCCTTTCTGTCTTGTAGGAAATAGTGAGAAACCACTCTTCTAAGATGGAAATTTCCTTGTGGATTGTTTAGTCTACTTTGTACTAAGTCATTTGTTACAATGATGTGGAAAGAGAACAATTGAGTCATTTGTTGTAATGTTTTGACCGACTACTTTTTTTGAATGAGTCATACTCCATTTGGATTTGTTAATGGAAGGATTTCTCTTTTTGCAATTTATCTTATTATGAATCCTCCTTGGATGGACACAAGAAGAGATTAAACTCGTGTGAGTCTTGCTTTGATTTGTGGAACGTATGGTTTCAAAAATTTGAATGATATCTTCTAACATGTAGAAGTTAGTTAAGACTTGTAGGTAGACTGTTTTGATTCTCTATCCCTTCTTGGATTGATTTGGGATTCTTGTTTAGATGTTGTCTCTTTAATGTTGAATCCTTATATTGTTATCCTTGAACTGAAGTAGTTATGTGTGTTCTGATCCTATTTCTGTCTTTCAGATGATTATTGAATGGGGGATAGTATGTATTGATTCTTCTTCTTTTTGCTTAAGTTGTAGGATGAATCATCCTAATATGAGCTATGTTGTAAATAACTTCTTTTGCTACATAGTAAAGATAAATATTGTATTTCTATTTAGATAGAATTATGAAACAATTGGATGACAAGATCTATTGTTTGTTTAAAAGTAATTGATTGGGTCAATTAAACTATATGTTATCATGCAGATGTAGCTAATTATATTATGCTCTTTTCTTAAAAAGTGAATTCAGACTCATTATTTGTACTTCTTTTCTAGTTGTTATTACTTATGCTTATTTGTATGATATATTAATTGTTTCATTAAATAAGAGTTATTTTAATGGAACAATTAGTGGAATGCACTTCATTTTAATGCTTAGTGCTTATCATGCTCAGTTTCATGAACTGACCCATGCTAGCAATTTTTGTAGATGGACTTCGTAAGTGATAAAAGAAGGCAAAAATTTTGTGATGCATAGGCTTATTTAATTATGGATCTTATGAAAGGAATTTTGATTCATTCTTGAGTTGTATTGGAAAAGAAAAGTGATGTTATTTTATGATCTTAATGTTGATCGACATACAATATGTATGAAATGCATAGTCTTGTAAATGTATATTTTATCATGATGAATTGAAAGGTTTGGAGACTGACTCCAATTTTTTATTTAAATTCTCTTGTACTTTCTATGACAGAAATAGTAGTGATATATTTTCGATATCCTTTATATTTATTTGTATACTATTTTTGTTATCAATTAATAAGTTGGATAAAGGGGATAGTACAATCTCCCTTACTATAATGAAACTTGTTAAATTGTAAAAGATGTCATTCTCTAACTACACAACTATATTTTAATAATAAAATATACATTAGTCATACAATTAAATTATATGAGTAAAGGAAGACTCTTCCTCTCTCAAAAGAATGAAAAATAAATGGAATGGTGGTTATGATCTTTAATCCTTGTGCTTTATTTATAATAAGTAAACACTAGCTAAATCTAGGTCATTGATACACCATCTTTGGATAGCTAGGTTACATTAAAAATTAACCGTTTGATGTTTGCTACCCTATTTAAAGGATAAATTGCTAGGCCATGTTAATGAACATCGATGCAAACATGAGTTGATGAAGTTCTTAATATCAAATCAGATTAATTATGAATAAATAACTTAATGAATGTTGAAATCAGGATTAGGCATGGTTGTTGCAATCTGAATCTTAATCCATTTAAATTATGAATTAATTACCACCAAGGGGTATGTACATCATGATGAATCAGTTCTAATGGATGTTGGTACATGCCAACTATAGGATTGTACCTTTGAGAAGACCAAGGGCTTATCAAGGATACATTGTTGTAGTTGACATGTGGCAACACCCTTCCGTATTTTTCATCTAGATCTACACACATCTGGACTTGAACTTAGTTTCTCTCTAGGTCAAGTTAGTAGCATGTTTAGGATAGGGAGTAGCTTTCTATGACTCAGGGTACCTTGGCACATTCGAGTTAAATTAGGTCGATTGAGTATGCCCATATACCCTAAGTCATCGTGAGCATCTTCCTATAACAAATTATGTTGCTAACCTGAGCTAGGGTCAAACCTTAGGCAAGTGGACTGATGGTAGTTAGTAAAGACAATTCTAGATAACAGAAGAGTGAGGTGAAGGACATGTTTTGAAATGATGAGTATGTCGTCTAGGAATAGTAACATGAATCAGATGTTGAAAATATTTGGCCAAAGTATCACAAGCTACTAGTTGCATTGTCCTATGTCACCTAGTTTAAAGAAACTGATGTCGATGAATATTGGTAACAAATATTTAGATATTTTCTTTAAACAAATCACTCAAGACATGGAATAGTGTAGGAAAACCAAGTATACGTAGTATACATACAAAGATTCTATACTTTAAGACAAACATGAGAGATTGGTAAATTACCGAGTCATTACAACCGCATATGGTTATCTATTATGAGATTGATTAACATCGAATGTGTGTTATAAATGATGTTTTATTTAGAAAAATGATCCTTGTGTTTAAAAAAACAAATTTCCCTTGTTTCTAAAGTCCTAAAATGGGAATGTTACACACCAAGTGTCCGAATCTGGTCCTCCATGAGCGCATGCTCCTCCAGATTGATCTCACCACTCCTTGCCATGATATCCTTCTAGCAGCTTATATCACAGGGCATATTCCTTCCGAGCCACCCGTCGCAAAGCTCACACCTTATTCACCCAGTGTCATGTTGTTCTCACGTCTTGCCCGAAAGGTCAAAAATGGCTAAGTCTCGACTCTCTATAGGAACACATCCTGGGTTCTACCAAAACCCTACTTTAACCCTTCCTTATGTGCCTTATCTTGCACACTTTGTTCAATTGTGCATGCCTATGCACCTTTTTTGGACTTATTTTATATTTCAAGGGCCCAACATGTATTACAGAGGTAGATAAGTTAACAATTGTGATAACATGGTTCAAAAAATAATTAAAGGAATAAGAATGACAAGCATGAATCAAAAATTTCTTCAACAAGAGAGATTCTTCATCACAAATGTCAATGTATCCCTTATTCTCTACTTATCCCTATTTCTTCTCTCCCTCTTCTAATTCCTTGTTGTGTGTAATAATTGTATTTTTCTATTCACTTAAGTGACATATTTTGAAATTATAAAAGTATTTTCTCAAAAATATAAGATAAATGTAACATTCCCATTTTAAGACTTTAGAAACAAGGAATTTTTTTTTGAAACATAATGTTCTTTGTTCTGAATAAAACATCATTTAGAACACATATTCCATGTCAATCAATCTCATAACTAGAAAACCATATACAATCAGTAATGACCAAAGTATGCTACCGATCTCTCATTCCATGACTCGGTTACCAACCGATCTCTCATGTTAACTTAAAGTATAGAATACTTTATGTATACTACGTATACTTGGTTCTCCTACCCTATTCTAGGTACTGAGTGATCTATTTAAAGAACCTATTTGAATATTTGTTACCAATATTCATCTGACATCACGTTGCTTTAAACTAGGTGACATAGGACAACACAACCAGTAGCTTGTGATACTTTGGCCAAATATTTTTAACATACCATTCATGTTAGTATTCCTAGATGGCATACTTGTCATTCTAAAATACGTCCTTCACCTCACTCTTATGTTATCTAGAATGGTCTTTACTAACTATCGTCAGTCCACTTTCCCAAGGTTTAACCCTAGCCGGTTAGAAACATAATTTATTATAGGAAGACACTCACAATGACTTAGGGTATATGGGCATACTCAGTTGACCTAAGTCACCTAGATGTGCCGAGGTACCCTGAGTCATTGAAAGCTACCACCTATCCTAAACATGCTACTAACTTGACCTAGAGAGAAACTAAGTTCAAGTCCAGATGTGTGTAAATCTAGATGAACAAATATGGAAGGGTGTTGCCACATGTCAACTGCAACACTATATCCTCAAGAAGTCCAGGACTTCTCATGGGTATAGTCCTATAGTTGGCATGTGCCAACATCCATTAGAACTAATTCATCAAGATGTACATACCCCCTTAGTGGTCATTAATCAATAATTAAATTGGATAAAGATTCAGATTAGAATAACCTTGCCTAACCCTAATTCCAACATTTATTAAGTTATTTACCCATACTTATCTTAATTAGATAAGGAGAACTTCATAAATCGTGTTGTAATATTGTTCATTAACGTGGCATAACAAGTAGTTATCCCAAAAAAAGACAACAAACATCAACGTTTAATTCCTAATGTAACTTATTTGTCCAAATCAAGTGTGACATCCACCTAGATTCAGCTAGTGTTTACTTTATAAATGAAGTTATAAAGATTAAGAATCACAACCACTATTCATTTTATCTTTCATTCTTTAGGAGAGGAAGAGTCTTCCTCTACATGGTTAAATGTTAGGTTACTCAAAACCTTTTTATCATTCATTAAACATATAGTTTCAATTGTATGTCCCATGCATATTTCATTATTAAACTATAATTATGTAGTTAATGAATGACATATTTTGCATTTTAACAAGTTCATTTTTAATAAGGGAGATTATAATATCTCCTTAATCCAACTCAATATTTGATAATAGCAATAGTATACAAACAAATATAAATAATACCGTAAAGATATCACTATTATTTCCGGCGTATAAGTACAAATATTTCACTTCACAAATTGAATTCCAACACAAACCTTTCAATTCATGATTTAAAATATACATTTACAAGACTTTGCAATTCAGACATTCTGCATGTCAATCATGATTAAGATCTTAAAAGAACATCACATTTCCTTTTCCAATACAACTCAAGAATGATAATAAACTCTTTACATAAGATATAGAATTAAATAAACCAATACATCATGAAATTTATTGTCTTGTTTTATGACTTACAATTTCCATCTGCAAAAATTGCTAGCACGGGTAAGTTCAATGAACTGAGCATGATAAGCACTAATTATTAAATTAAATTTCATTCCACTAATTATTTCATTAAACAACTCTGCTTTAATGAAACAATTAATATACATCATACAAATAATCATAAGTAATAACATCTAGAAAGAAGTACAATTAAGAGAATCTAAATTCACTTTTAAGAAAAGAGCATAATATAATCTGCAACATCAAAATTATATCACAAGATTTAATTGATCCTATCAATTACTTTAAAACAATCAACAAGTCTTGTCATTCAATTATTTCATAAATCCATAAGAATAGAAATACACATTTATCTTTTCCAAGCAGCAAAAGAAGTTAGTTACAACATAGCTCATATTAGTATGCTTCATCTTTCCATATAAACCAAAGAAGAGAATCAATACATACCTATTCCTCAAACATAATTCATCTGAAGGAAAGAATCAGGTTTAGTACACATAACACTACCTCAGTCCAAGATATCAATATAAGGAGTCCATAAATAAAGAGGCAACATCTAAACAAGAATCCCAATTCAATCCAAGTAGATTTAAAATAGTCTAACAGAAAGTCTTACTAACTTTGTATGTTAGTATATTATAATTCAAAGGTTTGAAACCAAACTTTCTAAAAATCCAAGCTATACTCAAGTAAAATAAATCTCTTAACCAATCCACAAGAATTTCCCATCTCAGAAGAGAATTAATTAAAGAGAAGTTTAGTCAATGAACTTATACAATCAATAGAAAAAGGATCTCAAATAGAAAAGGACCCAATCCATAATTCATTTCATTTATACTATGAAATGAAATATCTTATCTAATTCAAACTTAGAAATTCTTTATCTAGTTCCCAAAAGAGAACTCAAAACGAATGCACAGACAAGAAAAGAATGTACACTACAAACTTTCCATTACAAAACTTACAAACTGGTTACCTATTTCCATTCACCAAGTTCAAGTTCAATTCAAATCTCAAAACAAAATTCATAGTACAGACTTTAAATAGTCTACTGTCCCCAAGAGAGCATTTTCAATTCTCCTTTAAAAACTAGAGACTCGTTCAATGAATCCAACAAGGAACATAAATCTACAACTGTGAGAGATAAAAAGGATCACTACATTTCACGGACTCAAAGGACTCAATTCCCATTACAAGACATCAACACTTAATGCAAATGAGTAAGCAAGTCACGAACCCAAAAGGACAACAATACAAGGGCTTTGAACAAAAATATTGTATTCTTTTAAATGACACTCATTATAATAGGTTTTAGATTCACATTCTATTAAATCCCAAAAATTAGATAAAATATCATAAGAGAGTAAGAAACTAAACAATTCGTTTAAGAAAAGTATTGTCCCAAACTTCTTCCATCTCGACTAAACAGAATCAACACAAGCCTCTCGAGTTCCAGTTAAAATCTTATGACAAGAAAGAATTTGTTTCAACATCAATAATAAGAAGGAAAGTAAATAATATACTTCCATAATCTCTAATCTTTTAACGACTGATCCAAATGAACTAAAGATCAACTAATCCCACAACAGGATGTAGTTCCAGTCCATTTATTTCTAAGAATAAAATAGTCAAACTTCCCATAAGACACATGGGTTCGCTCAGGGTAGAGAAGAAGAAGATACATTTCAAATTCACACACCTTTTCAAATTCAAGAACACCATGCGGCCTGAAAGACAGAAGTAATACAACCATTCCCTCACAAGAAGAAAAAGAGGAGGTTTCAAAAAGAAGTTACATGGTCTACTTCTGACCAAAATAGAACTCTCAAGACCCTTTAAGCAGATAGTCTTAAAAGAGAATAAAGCTTTTCAAAACCAAACCAACCAAACCAATCTCACAATACATGTAAACATGTAAATTTCAACATAAATCCAGAACAAACAATAATGGAATACATGTATAGTGTCAAATATGAGCTTCGAACATAAGTTCGAATTTACAAGGCTCTAACACCATCTTCAACAACCACAAGATCAAATATGAGCCTATAAGAAACATGAATCCCTAAATACAAGCTCATAATAACACCAATGCTCCATTATGGATTCAAGCATTTCCAATTCCTTAAAGAAGAATAAAACTCTAGTTCAGAGTGTAATTATAGAACAAAACTCATGACTTAGTAAGTTCAGTGTTCATAAGAACTGAATACAAGTACAGTTGTTGAATACAAAGGTTCAACCAAAATTTCAGAACTACACCAAGTTCTCACTCAGCCCAAAATAAACACAAAGTTCCAAACAAAATCTCATAACAAAACATGAAGCTTCCACACAAGCTTAAAACAACCACAGAACTCCACTAAAAGCTCAACGAATTACAAGACTAAAAATAGAGATTTAAAACCATACAAGTAACAAATTTAGTTCAGTCACCATTAGTCTCGAATACAAGTTACAGAGCTTTGGATACAAGCTACAAAGCTTAAAATACAAGTTACAGAGCTTCAAATGTAAGTTCACATGAATACCTCTAATAACTAGTACAAAGATAGTTTCCAAAAGCTACCATTAACAACAAATGGATTCTCATTCCAAAACCCACATAGATTTCATGAAATCATGCAAGTAAATAACTAGACACATCATGCAAAAATATATCCCAAGTGAGTAGAATTGTTTTAATGAATCAATTAGAAGAAAGTAAGAAATCTTAATGGGTAGAGCCTATCATGCCTGATAGTGCCTCTACCTGATTCGAAGAAGACTTCTAATCGAGTTTCAACACCTCTTTCTTCTCCAAGAAAGATCAACCAACAATAATATTTTTCCACAATGCCTCATATACTTTCCTCGAATCGAAAATAGATCAGAGAAATCAAAAATAGCCACAAAGTGTAGATCAAACTATTGGTTCAAAGAACCAAATAGCTCCATGTAGAGCAAAAATCGTGAAGCATGTAAAACAAAACAACCCCCAACAAATCCACCAGCATGCCTTCTAAGATGGTTTGCTCACCAAAATGAGGTGAATTAATGACATTAAATTACATATTCCCGCTTATCTCTCCTTGCCACCACCATCCAAAGTTGGCGAGACCAAATTGAACTTCAACAAGAATTTCCAAACTTAGTGATGCCTCCATGTAGGTTCCACTAAATTTCCATGTAATTACCAAGTCTGGTAGTACTCTGCCCTATTAAATCAAAATCACATCTCATTAATAGCTTAGGAACCACCGCTTAGCTCCCACTTACCAATCAACCCATAGGTTCCCTTTCATACCCCATTAGTTTAGGATAGATACAATTTTCTTAGGTTAGATCTTAGGTTAATTTAAAAGTATAACCTTAGGATATAACCTTCAAACAATAGATTGCCACCTAGGTTAGGACATAGCTTAACCAAATAGTGTAGGTAATAGGTTAGAAATAACTTAGCATCCCTTAGGTTTTTCCTTCATACTAACTTAGTATTAACAACTTAGGTTAGGATGTCATCCCATGTAGAGTGGCATAGAAAGAGTTAGGAAAATTACCTGAGTCTTGAATCCCATTAGGATAGACCTTATTAGATATAGGACATGTTTATATTTCTCTTTCTCAAGAATCCTTAAGAAAGTTTTTTATTTCCTTTAACTCCATTAAGTGCCCTACAAAGGTCAATCAAGAAGAGCCGAGCACAACACACAATAGAATGCAGGCACAATTTTTTTCAAGATAATAAATAATTTGCAAAAACATAAAGTTTAGTCTATTATGTCTCTAACCAATGAATGTCAGTTTACCATTCAGTCTATTAAGAAGATTTAAAACATTCCTTGGATCACTAAAATTGATCCAAGGATGAGTCAGTCAAAAGAGATAAGTTTGTAACTCTAAAAATCTGATTGCAACTTATCAACAAGAAGTGAAAATGGATTCCTGAAAGCCATATCATTTCAGTCCACTGAATCCAAGAGTAGAGATGATTTATCCATAACAAGCATGATTTTCAACCATTAAGGAAACACACCTAATTTAAGAAAATCACATGCCAACACTTGTAATGTAAAGAGAAATATAACAATTTGTTCAAGGTGTTACATACTTCCCTCCTAAAAAGAATCATCGTCTTGATGATTATCTCATTTTAATCAATGCATTCAAGATAATCAATTTATTCACTTTCTTAACATATGTTTGCAATAATATTGAATTTAAAGTTCCAGAAATCAACATTCACATAGTTGTTTATTCAAAAAAATAGTTTTTTGTCCATAACTGGAAGACTTATTGTCATATAAAGATAAAATCACAAATTTTATCAGTCATCATAGTCAATTCTGATCAAATAAATATGGAAAAGTAGTTTTCATATCATCCAAGTTTTCCTAGGTTGTACTTTCTTCATTAAACTGGTCCCACTGGACCTTACATTGACTTATCTCACGATTTCTTAAATGCAACTGGTGAGTTTCCAACACTCGAATGGGTTTAACCATGATTATTCTTGGGTCTTGGACCTACAAGGAATTCCAATTTAACACATGTGATAAATCTGAAATGTATTTCTTAAGCAAAGAAATATGGAAAACATCATGCATTCATGACAAAGCAAAGTAGGAGGTAATGCTAAATGGTAAGCTACAGGGTTGATTACTTCAACTATCTCAAAAGGTCCCACATAATGAGGTGATAACTTGGCAGCCTTGCCAAAATTTATTGAGCTCTTTTTAGTTTAACCCGAAGAAAGACTTTCTCACCAAGTTCAAATTTCTGTCAACCCACTTTAAATCAGCATAACTCTTTTTCCTATCTGTTGCTTCTTTCAAGCGCTCACGAATCATTTTAACTTGTTGTTCCATTTTAGTAAGAATTTTAGGTCCAATTACCTCTCTATCCTCAATGTTGTCCCAACTAATAGGGGTTCTACATTTTCTTCCATATAATGCTTGAAAGGTGCCATCTTAAGAGAGGCATGATATGTGTTATTATATGCAAACTCAACTAGTGGAAGGTACTCTTCCCACTTATATTGCTGGTCCATATAATACATTCGTAACATATCCTCTAAAACTTGATTAACTCTTTTAGTCTGTCCATCCATTTCTAGATGATATGCAAAACTAAAATTTAGCTTAGTTCCTAGAGCCACATTAAGTTTGCCAAAACCTTGATGTCATTCTAGGATCTCTATCCGATATGATTAGTTCAAGTACTCCATGTAATCTAAAAATTTCATGTACAAATATTTTAGCTAACATAGGAGAATCATCCTTCAGATTACCAGCAATAAAATGTGCTACCTTTGTTAGTTTATCCACAACTACTAAAATAACATCATGTTTATTTCTTGACATAGGAAACCCTTGTACAAAGTCCATGCTTATCACTTGCCACTTGTACTGCGGTATGCTATGAGGATATAATAAACCATTGGGTGCATATGTTTCACTTTAACATGTTGACATTCAAGGAAATGTTTCACAAAATCAATAACATCCTTTTTCATTCCTTTCAAGAAATATTTTATTTTACATCAGCAAGCATCTTTATAATACTAGGGTGTCTAGAAAAAGGTGAACTGTGAAATTCTACTAATAATTTCTTTTTAAATCATTTATGATGGTATGTATACCCTATTTTCAAATCTTAAGATTCTTTGTTATCAAAGTGAAAACCTTTATACCTCAAATCATTAGGATCTGCAACAAGTGTTGTCTTTACTTGCTGAAAGTAAGAATTAGATTCCATAACACTTTTTACTTCATCCTTAAATTGAGTTCTTAATGTTATAAACAAAAATTGCTTCCTTGACTTAGAGCATCAGCCACTATGTTTTCTTTACCCTTGATATAATTGATGTCAAAATCATATTGAGACAAAAATCTAACCACCTTCATTGTCTTGCATTTAGATTTGGCTGAGTGAAGATATACTTCAGCCCAAGATGATCAGTTTTCAATTCAAAAGGTTTACCAAGTAGGTAATGCCTCCAAACTTGTAGTGCATGAACAATGGCAGCAAGCTCTAAATCATGTGGAGCATAATTCAACTCATGTAACTTTAGTTTTCTACTTTTGTAAGCTATGACATGATCATTTTGTAACAAAATACCTCCTAAACCTTCACTAGATGCATCAGTTACCACCATAAAATCTCCATTAGGATTTGGCTTGCTAGAATAGGTGTTGAAGTTAATTGTTCCTTCAAAGTTTTGAATGCAATTTCACATTTCTCACTCCAAAATAAACTTTTTATCCTTCTTCGTAAAGAAGTTATTGGTGCAACCACCTTAGAAAAATATTTTACAAATTTTCTATAGTAACTAGCAAGCCCCATGAAGCTTCTAACTTCATGTACATTCTTTGGTGTAGGCCACTCAGTTATAGCTACAATTTTAGAAGGATCTACAAAAATTCCATTCTTACTTATTACATGTCCCAAATAGTGCACTTTTGTGTCATAGAAAGAACATTTAGATAGCTTACCATATAACCATCTCTTTCTCAAAATTTCTAAACTATCTTTAGATGTTCATGGTGTTCCTCAAGGTTTTTAGAATATATGAGAATGTCATCCAAGAATATGAGCAAAAATTGTCCAAGTATTCTTGAAAGATATTATTCATTAAGTTCATAAATGCTACAGGTGCATTTGTTAATCCAAAAGGTAAAACCGTGAACTCATAATGTCCATACCTTGTTTTAAAAGTTGTTTTATGAATGTCCTCATCCTTAATCCGTAATTGATGATATCCAGATCAAAGATCTATCTTAGAATATACCGATGCTCCATGCATCTGATCAAATAGATCATCAATCCTAGGGAGTGGGTATCTATTCTTGATTGTTTCTTTATTTAACATTTTGTAATCAATGCATAATCTAAGTGTTCCATCCTTCTTTTTCACAAAAATTATAGGTGCTCCCAAGGTGAAACACTTGGTCTAATCAAACCTTTAGAAAAAATTTCTTGCAACTAAGCCTTAAGCTCTACTAATTTTGTAGTAGTCATTCGATATGGTGCCTTAGAAATAGGTTCGGTTCCAGGCTTGATCTCTATTGTGAAATCAAACTCCCTTTTGGGTGGAAGACCTAGTAATTCTTCCGGAAATATGTCACTGAAGTCTCGTAATAGTGGATATCGTTCCATGACATCGTTTTTCTCTTCAATTATTTCTACAATTTTACTACATATAAGGTACAACCTTTATTTTTGGCCTTTTTAAGTTGCATAGCTGATAGTTTTCTAACATAAATCTCATGTTTCACACCCTAAATCTCTCGTTATTTTCTACAGGTCATCTAAACAACTAATGTGTTTTTCAAAATAGTCCACTTTAGCCTTATGTTTTGCTAACCAATTAACACCTATGATTACATCATAAGACCCCAAAGGTGCAACATAAAGATCAACTTCAGTGGAAAATTTAGGTAAATCAAGGACTACTCCAAAAAGACACATACTAATAATATGATCAACATTGTTTCCATCCATCTTTGCATGTCCATGTTTTATCCATTTTCCATCTTTTCTTTTTAGTTTTGATGCTAATTTACTAGAAATAAAACATTTAGTAGCTCTGATGTCAAAAAGAATAGTTATAGGTAAACCAAATAACTTACCCGAAACTTCTATAGGTGTGGCTTATTTCTTAGCCTATTTGTTAGCTATTGTAGTGTGTATCTTGTGTTTGATTATGATCATCCTTTTTCAAAGGGCATTGATTTGTGTAATGATCTTTACCATAGTTATAACAACCTCCTATAGGTCCCTTTCTAGGCTTGGGTTTATTTCCAGCCTTAGAGTTATCATCTGACCCCCATAGGACTTTATCCATTATTATTTTCTTGACAAAGTTGTTTCATGCATTTCAACAAACTTGTTTGTTGCTACTTTCTTATTAGTATCAAATGAAAACTTACTTTTCATTCCGAATTTATTCCATGGTCCTTTCTTAGGTGTAAGAGATGATGAAGAGGAGTTGGGAATTTTCTTCCTTACTTCCTCCTTATGAGTAGAAATTGCCTTTAATTTTTGTTCCTTCCTTATGGCCTTTTCAACAACCCCTTCCATCGTGGTTGGGATGTGAACATCCACCTCTCCTCCTATAACGGGATTCAATCCCATGATGAATTTCTGTATCCTAAACTTCTCATTAGTTTGGTACTGAGGTACATACTTAAGGAGTTTAGTAAACCACTCCCAATACTTAGTTACAATTAGCTTTTCTTGAGCTAAGTTTTGGAATTTAGTCATTTTTAATCATAGTAAAGTTATGAAGCCAACGTTGCCTAAAGTAACCTTTAAATTGATCCCATGTGATATTAGTTTCATCAATATTTAACTCAACCTTACCTGTCCCACCATGAAGATGCCTCATGGGAAAGATGATATGCTCCCCATATCACCTTTGTTTCTTCTAAGAAATTCCTTATTGCAAATTATTTCTCCATTTCACTAAGCTAATTCTCAACCCCATCTCCTAATGTGGTGCCATCAAACTTGGGTGGACTTATCCTTTTTATATCATTAGTGAGTTCATCTATGCCAGCCTACTTTTTGTTCTCAGGATGATCATGTATGTTCACATTGTTGTTATCAACACCTACATTGGTGTTGTCCCCAAGAGGTGGCTGATTATTGTTATCAACATCTTCTTCCTCCTCATTGCCCATTACTTGTTTTCAAGTACAACCAAATGATCTCTTGTGTCCAATAGGGCAGCAAGGATCTCATCAAGTTTTGGGAAGTTGTTACTCCTTCCTCAGGTGGAGGATTATTTACAACATTTCCTCTTGTTCTAACCATTTTTTATTAACAAGAAAATTTAAGTTTCATTAGATTATGGACACAATAGGTCCAAGAGCTGCAACCTTCAGCTCTGATACCAAGATGTAACATTCCCATTTTAAGACTTTAGAAATAAGGGATTTTTTTAAAAACATAATGTTCTCTATTCTAAATAAAACATCATTTAGAACACACATTCCATGCTAATCAATCTCATAACAGATAACCATATGCAATGTAATGACTCGTATGCTACCGATCTCTCATTCCATGACTCGATTACACAACCAATCTCTCATAAACTTAAAGTGTCAAATAATTTATGTATACTATGTATACTTGGTTCTCCACCTATTCCGAGTACCGAGTGATATGTTTAAAGAACCTATCTGAATATTTGTTACCAATATTCATTGACATCATATTGCTTTAAACTAGGTGATATATGACAACACAACTAGCAACTTGTGATACTTTGGCCAAAGATTTTCAACATATTATTCATGTTACTATTCCTAGATGGCATACTCATCATTCTGGAATAAGTCCTTCACCTCACTCTTGTTATCTAGAATGGTCTTTACTGACTACCATTAGTCCACTTGCCCAAGGTTTAACCCTATCCTAGGTTAGAAACATAATTTATTATAGGAAGATGCTCATGATGACTTAGGGTATATGGGCATACTCGGTTGACCTAAGTCAACCGGATGTGTTGAGGTACCCTGAGTCATTGAAAGATACCACCTATCCTAAACATGCTACTAACTTGACCTAGAGAGAAACTAAGTTCAAGTCCAGATGTGCGTAAATCTAGATGAAAAATATAGAAGGGTGTTGCCACATGTCAACTACAACACTGTATCCTCGAGAAGTCCCAGGACTTCTTGTGGGTATATTCCTATAGTTGGCATGTGCCAACATCTGTTAGAACTGATTCATCAAGATGTACATACCCCCTTAGTGGTCATTAATCATAATTAAATTGGATTAAGATTCAGATTACAACAACCATGCCTAACCCTAATTCCAACATTTATTAAGTTCTTTACCCATACTTATCTTAATTAGATAAGGAGAACTTCATTAATCCTTGTTTGCATTATTATTCATTAACATGGCATAACAAGCAGTTATCCCAAAAATAGGACAAAAACATCAACGTTTAATTCCTAATGCAACTTAGTTTCCAAATCAAGTGTGACATCCACCTAGATTCAGCTAGTGTTTACTTTATAAATGAAGTTATAAAGATTAAGAATCACAACCACTATTCTTTTTATCTTTCATTCTTTTGGAGAGGAAGATTCTTCCTCTACATGGTTAAATGTTAGGTTCCTCATAACATTTTTATCATTCATTACACATATAGTTTAATTGTATGTCCCATGCATATTTCATTATTAAACTATAGTTGTGTAGTTAAAGAATGACATATTTTGCATTTTAACAAGTTCATTTTAATAAGGGAGATTATACTATCTCCTTAATCCAACTCAATATCTGATAATAGAAATAGTATACAAACAGATATAAAGAATACCGTAAAGATATCACTATTATTTCTAGCATATAAGTACAAATATTTCACTTCACAAATTGAAGTCCAACACAAACCTTTCAATTCATGATTTAAAATATACATTTACAAGACTATGTAATTTAGACATTCTACATGTCAATCATGATTAAGATCTTAAAAGAACATCACTTTTCTTTTCCAATACAACTCAAGAATGATTCGAAACTCTTTACATAAGATCCAGAATTAAATAAACCAATACATCATGAAAGTTCTTGTCTTCTTTTATCACTTACGATGTCCATCTGCAAAAATTTCTAGCATGGGTTAGTTCAATGAACTGAGCATGATAAGCACTAATCATTAAAGTAAAGTGCATTCCACTAATTGTTCCATTAAACAACTCTGATTTAATGAAACAATTAATATACATCATACAAATAATCATAAGTAATAACATCTAGAAAGAAGTACAATTAAGAGAATCTAAATTCACTTTTAAGAAAAGAGCATAATATAATCTGCAACATCAGAATTATATCACAAGATTTAATTGATCCTATCAATTACTTTAAAACAATCAACAAGTCTTGTCATTCAATTATTTCATAAATCCATAAGAATAGAAATACACATTTATCTTTTCCAAGAAGAAAAATAAGTTAGTTATAACATAGCTCATATTAGTATGCTTCATCTTTCCATATAAACAAAAGAAGAGAATCAATACATACCTATTCCTCAGACATAATTCATCTAAAGGAAAGAATCAAGTTTAGTACACACAACACTACCTTAGTCCAAGATATCAATATAAAGGAGTACATAAATAAAGAGGCAACATCTAAACAAGAATCCCAATTCAATCCAAGAAGATTTAAAATAGTCTAACTGAAAGTCTTACTAACTTATGTATGTTATTAGATTATAATTCAAAGGTCTGAAACAAAACTTTCCAAAAATCCAAGCTATATTCAAGTAAAATAAATCTGTTAACCAATCCAAGAATTTACCATCTCAGAAGAGAATTAATTAAAGAGAAGTTCACCAAAGAACTTATAAAGTCAATAGAAAAAGGATCTCAAACAGAAAAGTACCCAATCCATAATTCATTTCATTTATACTATGAAATGAAATATCTTATCTAATTCAAACTTAGAAATTATTTATCTAGTTCCCAAAAGAGAACTCAAAACTTAATGTACAATCCAAAGAATGCACACTACAAACTTTCCATTACAAAACTTATAAACTAGTTGCCTATTTCCATTCACCAATTTCAAGTTCAATTCAAATATGAAAACAAAATTCATAGTATAGACGTTAAAAATTCTAATGTCCCCAAGATAACATTTTTAATTCTCCTTTAAAAATTGGAGACTCGTTCAATGAATCCAACAAGGAAAAGAAATCTACAATTGTGAGAGATAAATAGGGATCACTACATTTCTTGGACTCAAAGGACTCAATTCCCATTACAAGACATCAACACTTAATGTAAATGAGTAAGTAGGTCACGATCCCAAAAGGACAACAATACAAGCATTCTGAATAGAAATATTGTATTCTTTCAAATGACACTCATTATAATAGGTTTTAGATTCACATTCTATTAAATCCCAAAAATCAGATAAAAGATCAGAAGAGAGTAAGAAACTAAACAATTCGTTTAAGAAAATTATTGTCCCAAACTTCTTCCATCTTGATTGAACAAAATCAACACAAGCCTCTCGAGTTCTAGTTAAAAGCTTATGACAAGAAAGAATTTGTTTCAACATCAATAATAAGAAGGAAAGTAAATAATATACTTCCATAATCTCAAATCTTTTAATGAATTATCCAAAAAAACTAAAGATCAACTAATCCCACAACAGGATGTAGTTCCAACCCATTTATTTTTAAGAATAAATAGTCAATCTTCCCACAAGACACGGGTTCTCTCAGGGAAGAGAAGAAGAAGATACATTTAAAATTCACATGCCTTGTCAAAAATCAAGAACACCGTGTGGACCGAAAGATGCAATAATACAACCATTCCCTCACAAGAAGAAAAACAGGGGAGGTTTCAAAAATAAGTTACTCGGTCTACTTTCGACCAAAACATAACTCTCAAGAACCCTTTGAGTAGACAGTCTTACAAGAGAATAAATATTTTCAAAACCAAATACCAACCAAACCCATCTCACAATACAGGTAAACACATCAATTTCAACATAAATCTAGAACACATAATAATGGAATACCTGTATAGTGTCGAATATGAGCTTTGAACATAAGTTATGACTTTACAAGGCTCTAACTATTAGGAAATAAGTGATAAAATATGTGGAATAATCCCTCACAGAATTGCAACAAGAGAAACTAATATGCAAAAATTATTACAAATCTCAAATAAAATTATAGAATAAAATAACACAACAAAAAGAAACAGTATTTAATGTGGTTCTCCCAATTTGGGCTACGTCCACCAAGAATCACTTGGTCAAATTTTATTACAAGCCACCACTCTCTCAATACAATACCCAGATCCATTTGGAGCTATGCTCAACAAACTCTATAGAATTCACAGCCAAATTCAAATCACATCTGCAATGTTTTTCATTATACCCTACCATATGCATAAAACCATATAAGTAGGCAACTACTTAAGTAGTTTTACAATACTGTGGCTATCAAAACCATGGGCGAAAACCAGCCCAAAAACCTATGGGTCAAAAATTTCACCCATATGAGAAGAGCATGTTTCCCGATATGACAGGTGTAGTTTTTCGAGGCAAAAAAAAAATACTCCCAATTTTTTTTTCCTTTGATAACTTGAAGTGGCTGCACAAAGGAGTGTGACCATTTTAGCATCCTACATATTAAACCTCTCTAAGACCTTCTTAATGTAATATTCTTGAGATAAAGTCAGCTTTCATTCCTTCCTATCCCGAGATATCCTCATACCAAGGATTTGTTTGGCTGCACCCAAATCCTTCATAGCAAAGGATTCACTTAGCTACTTCTTGAGTACTTTTATTTCCTACATGTTTTTACTCGCAACTAACATGTCATCTACATATAGACATAGGATAATATAACCTGCCATCCTCAAATTTCTTCGTATACATGTAATGGTCAAAATGACATCCGATATAACCTTGCTGCATCATGAAGCTATCAAATTTCTTATACCATTGATGTGGAGCTTGTTTCAAGCCATACAATCTCTTCTTCGATTTACACACTATCTCCTCTTTAACTTTGACCTCATAGCCCTCTGCTTTATGCATATATAGTTCCTCCTCCAAATCACCATGGAGAAATGTAGTCTTTACATCAAACTTTTCTAAGTGCAAGTCTTTTTTGCTACAACTATTCCTAGAATAGTTCTAATAGAAGTCTTTTTACTACGGGAGAAAAAATATCATCAAAATCTATACCTTTTTCTATGCAAAACCCTTGACAAAACAAGTAAGAGAGAAACCATATGTCCAAGGTACCTTACTCATTAGCTGTTGGAAATTTTATCTATGCCATGGTGTGCACTAGGCCTGATATTGCCCATGCAGTGGGAGTGGTGAGTAGATTTATGAGGGATCCAGGTATATATTACTGGTAGGTAGTAAAGTGGATCCTTTGGTATTTGAGAGGGACCATGGGGACAATTTTTTGCTACAGTGGATCAAACACCACTTTGTGTGGTTATGTAGATTCAGATATGGCTGGAGATGTAGACAACATGAGGAGCACAACAGGTTATGTTTACACTGTAGGTGGAACAACAATAAGCTGGATTTCACGACTACAGAAGTTGGTGGCTTTTTCAACCACAGAGGCTAAGTATGTTTCTACCATAGAGGAAAGCAAGGAAATGATTTGGTTATAATAATTACTTGAGGAGTTGGGGCATAGCAAGTAGGAGGAAGGAATAGAAGTTGAAGTTGGAGAAGAATCATACAAGTCATAATCCTACAGACATGATGAACAAGGTGGTCACAAGGGAAAAATTGAAGCTATGGTTAGCTTTGGTTGGTCTTCACAGAAACTAGTGAAGGGTTGAGAAGCTTACTCAGAGGAAAACTAGTCTCCAAGTGGGAGATTGTTAGGTTGTGGAGCTTGTTTGCATGTGTGAAATTGTTGAAGACTGTACACTAAGAGTAATGTACACTCTTCATGTATCCTTTTCGGGGTTCAAGGTCGGGTGGGCCCTGAGTGGGGGTCTAGGGGTGTAGCCCCAAAAAAAAATTTGGGCATAATTTTTTTTTTTGCCTCGAAAAAATGCACCGACATATCAGAAACATGCTCTTCTCATATGGGTGAGATTTTTGACCCATAGGTTTTTGGGCTGGTTTTGGCCCATGGTTTTGATACCCACGGTATTGTAAAACTACTTAAGTAGTTGCCTACTTATATGGTTTTATGCATATGGTAGGGTATAATGAAAAACATTGCAGATGTGCTTTGAATTCGGCTGTGAATTCTATAGAGTTTGTTGAGCATAGCTCCAAACGGATTTGGGTATTGTATTGAGAGAGCGGTGGCTTGTAATAAAATCTGAGCAAGTGATTCTTGGTGGATGTAGCCCAAATTGGGTGAACCACATTAAATACTCTCTTTGTGTTGTGTTATTTTATTTTGTAATTTTATTTGAGATCTATAATAATTTCTGCATATTAGTTTCTACTGTTGCGATTCTGTGAGGGATTATTCCACATATTTTATCACTTATTTCCTAACACTAACACTGGCTCAAACAACCAAAAGATCAAATATGAGCCTATAAGAAACATTAAGCCCTATATAAAAATCTGAATAACACCAATGCTCCATTACGGATTCAAGCATTTCCAATTCCTTTAAGAAGAATAAAACTACAGTTTGGAGCGTAAGTATAGAACAATACTCCATAACTCAACAAGTATGTTCAACATTCGCAAGAACTCAATATGAGTACGCTTTTTGAATACAAAGGTTAAACCAAAAGTTTAGAACTACACCAAGTTTTCACTCAGCCCAAAACAAACACAAAGTTCCAAAAAAATCTCATAACAAAACACGAAGCTTCCACCAAAACTTAAAACAACCATGGAAATTCACTAAAAGATCAATGAATTACACCACTAAAAATAGAGATTCGAGAACCATATAAGTAACAAAGTCGGTTTAGTCACCACTAGTCTCAAATACAAGTTACAAAGCTTTGGATACAAGCTACGAGATCTTAAAATACAAGTTACAGAGCTTCAAATTCAAGTTTGCATGGATACCTCTAATAACTAGTACAAAGATAGTTTCTAAAAGCTATCATTAATAGAAAATGGATTCTCATACCAAAACCCACATAGATTTCATGAAAGCATGCAAGTAAATAACTAGACACATCATGAAAATATATATCCCAAGTGACCAAAATTGTTTTAATGAATCAATTAGAAGAAAGAAAGAAATCTTAATGGGTAGAGCCTATCCGCCTAATAGTGCCTCTCCCGCCAGGTTTGAAGAAGACTTCTAGCCAAGTTTCCAACACCTCTTCTTCTCCAAGAAAGATCAACCAACAATAATATTTTTCCACAATGCCTCATATACTTTCCTCGAATCGAAAATAGATTAGAGAAATCAAAAATAGCCACAAAGTGTAGATCAAATTACTTGGTTTGAAGAACCGAGATAGCTCCATGCAAAACAAAACAACCCCAAAAAAATCCGCCAACATGCCTTCCAAGATGGTTTTCTCACCAAAACCAAGGTGAATTAATGACATTAAATTACATATTCCCACCTATCTCTCCTTGTCACCACCATCCAAAGTTGGCGAGACCAAATTGAACTTCAACAAGCATTTCCAAACTTAGTGATGCCTCCACGTAGGTTCCACTAAATTTCCATGTAATTACCCAGTCGGGCAGTACTCTACCTTATTAAATCAAAATCACATCTCATTAATAGCTGAGGAACTGCCTCTTAGATCCCACTTACCAATAAACCCATAGGTTCCCTTTCATACCCCATTAGTTTAGGATAGATACAATTTTCTTAGGTTAGATCTTAGGTTAATTTAAAAGTATAACCTTAGGATATAACCTTCAAACAATAGATTGCCACCTAGGTTAGGACATAGCTTAACCAAATAGTGTAGGAAATAGGTTAGAAATAACTTAGCATCCCTTAGGTTATTTCCCTTCATGCTAACTTAGTATTAACAACTTAGGTTAGGATGTCATCCCACATAGAGTGGCATAGAAAGAGTTAGGAAAATTTACCTGAGTCTTGAATCCTATTAGGATAGACCTTATTAGATATATGACACATTTATATTCTCTCTTTTCAAGAATCTTGAAGTAGGTTTCTATTTCCCTTAACGCCATTAAGCACCTGTAAAGGTCAATCAAGAAGAGCCGAGCACAACACACAACAGAATGCAGGCATGGTTTTTCAAGATAATAAAGAATTTGTAACAAACACAAGTTCAATCCATTATGTCTCTTAACCAATGAATGTCAGTTTACCATTCAATCTGATATGAAGATTTCAAACATTCCTTGGATCACTAAAATTTATCCAAGGATGAGTCAGTCAAAAGAGATAAGTTTGCAACTCTAAAAATCTGATTGCAGCTTATCAACAAGAAGTGAAAATGGATTCCTGAAAGCCATATCATTTCAGTCCACTAAATCCAAAAGTAGAGATGATTTATCCATAAAAATGAATATTTTCAACCATCAAGGAAACACATCTTATTTAAGAAAATCACATGCTAATGCTTGTAATGCAAAGAGAAATATAACATCTTGTTCAAGGTGGTACAAGAAATACTTAATTTTTCTTTTCTAATGGAAAATAAAAGGTCACAAGTGGAATAGGAACACAAAGAGTCATGTGAGGTGATATGGAAAGTCAATTCACATTGTTATAAATTGGGATGGCTTCCCCATTCTAAAATATCTTGAAAATGCTAGAATTTGATAACATCTATGTTGTAGCAATTGTGAATTTTTTTTGTTGGACTTTGTGTCATCAATTCACATGAAATAAAAGATAAATTTATTCCATTTTCCTTTTACTATTTTATTCTATTTCAATCTTATGCACTTTTCAAACATAGTGATCTAGAAAGAGGTTTGTATCTTTGATAAATGAATCTAATAACTTTGTGTCAGGTTGTTTCTTCTCACTAGGTAGCTTCATTTTTAATTTCATTTATATTAAATTATGAACTACTTTGGTTATTGGGAGTGAAATTTACACTTGGCCTACTCACAGAAATAACCTTCCTTTCCTAATTTCTCTCCTTCAACATACATCTCTATAATTTCTTCCCGTATACCTCGTATAAGCACTTTTCCACAGTTCAATGGAATGTTCTTGTGTGATACTTGACCTTTTTATAAAACCCACAATAATATATAGGTTTAGATTATTTTTCATTCAATAATAGGATCTGTACCATTGAATGAAGATGGATGTAGACTGTGATTGTTGGTGGAGACACCTAATTTTCCATATCAAATTTTTTTGTCACCAACACTACTAAATAAAAACATAATATGCCAAATGATAGCCTATTATAGATTTTTCTTTGATCTCTAGAACTTTGCTTTTGATGTAAGGTTAAGTCCTCTCCTACTTCATTAAATGAATATTTTGAAAAATATAACAGTACACACTAACTCTTTAGGGAGCTTGAGAAGGCTCCTCCTAAAGCAAAAGGAAAAAAAGTACAAATCCTCCAAAGATCAAATAATAAGAATGCCATAGATGATGGAGTCTCAGAGACTCTTCCTCTTATGGATTCTTCAAGTAAGAATGTATTTAATATTGATAAGAAAGATAATAATAGTAAGAACCAACCTTCTAGTTATCAACCATTGACTAAGGATGAGTTGAGATGACATATGCCTAATCCATTTAGTCACATACTTGATCATTCTTGAAATATCCCTCAATGGAATGATGAGAAAATTTTTTATTGGTGGCATGCTAATCGGGGCCATTCTCATGAGAATTTTAGTGCCCTTCACATGGTTTCCATCACATTATTCCTAGGTCCTCAATTTGATCATGATTTCATCACTAGAGATAATTTTATTGAAGTTGTCAAGGATCGAGATTTCTAAAAGAAAAAGATCACCATAATGTTATCAATCAAGCTAAAAAGATATCAAAGTATTCTCGATTCTATGCCTAACCATAATACAAGATAAAGTTCTAAGAAATCAAAAAAATATACAATAAACATAGTTGATTTTGATTATTCTCCGAGAACACATTTTCCATAATTGATGTGAATTCTGCTATAGCATGCAAATAACCCGAATATCCTCTATCATTTCATCCTCAGAATCATAGATTCATCTACCCTTGTGTCTTTTAGAATTAGACTCCCAAAGAAAAAAACCCATCTTCTACAGATACCATAGGCCCATATGATAAAGCTACTACAGGACAAAGGTTTTGAATCCTTTCCTTCAATTACAAACTCCTTGATTAGGTTGATAACATTAAGCCTAAAAAAATAAGTTTTGAAGTATCCCTGATCACTCCTCATTTTTATGAGATATTTTATGAAGACCCTCAACACACTCAACCTATAGTTCTATCTAACCATGCCGAGTGGAATTCTCTAGAATAACTCTCTTAATTTTCTAGTCCAATCCCCTTATTAAAACTCGTGTGCACATCACCTCACCATCGTGAGTGTCTCATGACTATATTATTTGATATTAACACCCTTTTCCCTCCTACTTAGGGTTAGTCTCCTATATTGCATAGTTTGGAAGAAATAATCCTATGTCAATGCTATGATCTTTCCATTTGCATGGACCATACCATAGACATTCAAACTTGTATCTATTTCCTGTAGCTATTGTGATTCCAAAAGAACTCTTACTTTAGTAAGATAATCCTCCACTTTTTATCTCCCTACAAATCAGTTACAACACGGATTAAGCATTCCCTCATTGATGAGGGTTCAAGAAAATGTGTGGCATCCTTATATTTTATCAAGGATCTTGGTTACTCAATAAAAAACCTTAAAAACCACATGTACTACTTGTCAGGGATATGATCGTTGATAGATGTCTCCCATTGGTTGCATTTGGCTACCTATCACTATTCCTCAAAGTATTCTATGTGTAAAATTCATGGTATTTAATTTCCCCTTATCTTATAATATACTCTTAGGTCGACCTTTAACCCATCATATGTGCATGGTCATTTCCTCTACAAACCAATGTGTCAATGATTCTCATCAATGGGCTATCTATAAGATTCAAGGTGACCCAAATCCTTGGAACTATAACACTCTTCAACAAAAAGGGACATATAAGTTCTTGACCCTTGAAGAATTATCTCCTTTCTCATTTCATGAATATCAGTGCTTCAATTATCCCATTGATTCTCTTTGGGGCAATGTGGGTCATCCGGAATTGGTAAGTGCACGCTTCCCAATCTCTTATATTCTTATAATGATGAGCCCAATGAAGTCACCGTTAGGATTAATACCTCCGAATTTCTAGATCTTGTCATATCCCAAATTCCTCCTAACTTGCGACCTCATAAGAAGGATCCTTCCATTCCTACCACCATCTCATGTACATTTCCACCTCCACTAGAGTAAAAACTAAACTAAAAAAATTATTGATGTTTTTATGATAGATACATCCATTCCCGACTATGACAACAATTACACTTTGGATGATCCCCATCTAGCTAGCTATACCCAAATTTCGAGATAGAGAAGTACAATGTTACCAAAACACCCTTCAAACGATGCTTTCTCGTGATGTGAACATCATTACTATAAAAATATTCCCCACACTTGGTCGAACCTTCCTCCAGTAGACTATTACTTGAGCCTCATATAGCAATGCCAAACTCACCCTCTCCCGATGATTTTCCTACTAGATCAGATGATGTAGCTCCACATATAAAGGAAGGGGAGCGTATATCTAGTTTTGACTATAAAGTTGATGACCTTATGGATGATGGAATATAAGAAATGCCAACATCATCCACGCTGACCCATAATATCCATTTTCATCCTCCCCTACCTCTCACCCTTATGGATCCTCAAGCACTTTAAGGAAGAACCATATTGTACATGGCATGAGGCTCCAAGGCATGATGTATCTAATTACAGATCATATAAAATACACATTAAGAACCTTGAATCTAAGGTTAAATGAGAGCAAGCTAGGAAGGATATTTGGCCTTCCACCTTAGCCCCAATTTATTGTCCACACGATGGCTACTACTCACATACCAACACAAGTTTTGGGTCATGTATAGAAGGCACACAATTACCGAGTCCTCTTCACCTAGAATAAAGCATATAGTTTCTCGTTCTCAGAGTCATTTTCCTTCTCCTAGACCAACTAGACCTCAAACAACTTATGGACCACCACCTCATTATAATCCTCATCTGACCATGGACCATATTTGGCCTAGCATTCTCACATGGCTATAGGATCAAATAGATGATACCTTATTTGATACATGGTGTGAAGTACAATAACAGATTGCTATCACACAACATGTCATAAAGGACATGAATCCTGCCCATACCGATATCCTAAATCAAGTTGATGATATTATTATTGATACTCTATGATTATTTTCCACTCGGGGATAGATATCTACCTTATACATACCTCGAAATCATTTTTCTTAAGCTGGAATCTCACCTCTACTTATGCTCTTGAACCCCTTGGGTTTTCACACATCTCTAAAAATATTATCCTTGTTTGGGCTCTCTGCCTCACTTGGGTTTATCATCACCTATCTTCTTCCTCGTATCTCTTACCTCTAGAATTTCATGGTCTTGATTATTTATATTTTAGATTCAATTCACCCCTGGCCTTTCCTAGTAGATCAATATGGTATTATGAATCCTCACTTAGGTCCTAGCCCTCACTTAGATTTATCTTCCCTCCCATCAGAATTCTTACCTAAATATCAGTATCATTCTTCCTAAGTACCATGAGTATTACCCCATACATATATGACGAAAGAAAAGAAAATGATAAGAAAAACATCAACATCAATAAATACCATCATCATAAAAATCATATAATATATATATATATATATATATATAATTATTCCATCACCAATATCTATAAAATATGGCTCAAGTATCCTCACCCTCTTGAGGGGGTCTCCAAATTATTTGTGCTACGTTGGATGGTCTAGTTGTGTGAGCTAGAGACTCTGCCCTAAATAAGGATCCAAAGGTATCTACCAATGCTCTCACTAACTCTTCCTCTAGCCTCATGATATTATTTATAAAAATATTGGCATCTAAAAGGAACACTACCTAATCATGAATGAAGGCATCATTTTATTGCAATAATATATGTAGTATCACATCTATGATGATGGTTCTTGTCAATGGATGTGCATCTCTTGATCTCCTAGTGTTATGATAACCTCTCCAACCAATCAAAAGGATCCCACCGACTCATCAACTAATGGCACTATGGGGTCCACCATGATTGAGGTATCCTAAATATCCAATACTGGGTCCAGGATCTCATGGTGAGCACTCTCTAAAAAATAGTATCACTCTTGTGTCATCCACTCAACAAAATGAAATTTATTAGTCAATACCAATCTCATAATATACTTATCAAATATAATCATCTACATTTATAAATAAAATCATCACAATACCACACACTTGGCTGCCCGGGTATCTCAAAAATAGTCTTGGCATCTCCTCTTTCACCCAATCCTACCTCGGTCTCATCATATCGACGAGATCTCTAACATATTATTCCCATCTATCTCGGGGAACTAAAATGACATCTCCTTTGCGAAGGTCTTGGTCATGTCTCACTGTTTGTAGGGCCATCTCCATCCAAAGTGGTGTCAAGTAACCACCTCCTAGTCACCACATCCTATGATCTCTCACCATTGTGTTAGTTGTCTCTTCTATCTCCCTCTCGGTGTTAGGACCATTTGTGCTTGTATCACCCACTTCTAGGCCTACACTAACATGTCCTCTATCAAATCCCTCATCTGAGATCTCAAGCTTTGCAAGAATATCTTGTGGGTCCTGAGCTACCCCACCTCACCATCTCTATCTTGGGACTTTTCTTCCCATGGAATTTACTATCCAGGGTCATAATGCTAGTATTTTATCCATTGTACCTTATCCTCCCTCTCATGAAATCATCGATAGGATAGTAGTGGTAATACCATGGGAGGCTCTAGCTGCCTAAAGTGTCCGGGTACCCTATCCATCAGATGGGTCTCTACCCAATGTAAATAATGTCATGTCAACTCATCAAACTCATCCAAGTCCTCTACCTTAGGACAATTAGGCCACAAATCTACATTCCTTGTGTCTCATATGACATCATCTAGATGTACATGTCGTAGAGGTTAATATGCTAGAAGTAATCTCATTATCAGCCCCTTGTGCTCTCTTGAAGTACTCTCGTGCATCTTATGCTATGACTAATGATGTCCTTGTGAGCCTCGTACATCAGAAATATCTCATAGATCCATACCAGAAATAATTTCATGGGACCCATGATCCTCTGTGTTCTCTATCTGACCCTATATAAATTGTGCACTAGTTGTACCCATATAGTGGTCCCTTAATTGCATAATGTGTCCTTTCAACCATATCTATGTAGCTAACCACCAAATACAACGAAATGGTCCCATTTACCTTTGGCATAATATGTATGCCACAATAATGTCCATAGCCACCTTCTAGATATCTAGAATCTCTGTCGTATATACTATGTTGTGTTGAATGCTAAATATCCCCTCATCGTATGTATCACTTATTGTGGCCCATATGACCAAGGCCCTTCTCTCTGCAATATCTAGGGAAATATCGAATACATGTGAGCCCCCTTAATCAACATGTCCAATATCTTATGAAATCCTAAAGTTTCATGGTCATCTCAATCTGCCTGTCTCCGCCACCTTTGAAAGGCATTGGCCTAAGGCTCCCATGTCATCATGAAAATTTGCAATAAATATAAGCTCAATGGTATCTTGGGCATCTGCATGATGCACCCAAATCCCCATTAATTTAGTTTTACTACCCCTACATCGCCAATTTAGTACTCAATCCATTTATCAATGCCACATCAACCATCCTCCATAGGTAGATTCTTTGATCTCATTACATACACAAATCAATAAAATCCAGGCATTAGACCCCTCAAAAATAAATTTAATATCTAAAATTATAAAATATCACATGTTCATATGATATTCCTTACACCATCAACCATCCGGCTTACACCATCGACCTCTGTCAATATTTTTGAAAGTTTTTGACAAAGATCGGACTCCACTGCTTCAGGGGGCGATGGTGTCCACTTCCATGTGGCTACAAATTTTTAAAAATTAAAATTAAAATATATATGCAACAAAATATCTTAAATCAAATCTAACCCAAACCCACTTGCATCTTGTCCTACCGTTTCTAATGACACACGCTTTACTCAAAATGATGTTCTAATATTTTTGTAATCCTAAAAATACCAAATTGTTATTAATCTACCAAGTGAAATTAAATCCAATAACTTACCCATGGAGCTATGTCACATGCATCTTCTCATTAGCCCATCCATCTTCCTTATATCCATGCCATATTGTCACACTAATCTCGATTTAGAATTCCAAAGCTTAGTTATCTTAATTCCAGAAATAACAATAAAAAATCTTATATTAACATCAAATTTCTATTTAAATTCATCATGATCAGTCTCAATATATAAATACCCATCTTCTTAGTTCCTGATATGTGAAAATGCTTCTTTGATTAAGTTGGGATTGTGATTTGCTCCCACTCCTTTTGACATATTATACACATTTTTCTACTTTAGCTAAAAATCACATTTTTCGACCCCACGACATCCATCCCATGGGCCCCTAGTTAGGTGATTTATGTATTATTTTACTAATGATCCTCTAGTGTTTATTTTAATTTTTTATTCTTTAGGGTTCTAGAAGTATGGATTGTGCCTATATTTGGCGGTGACGACCGACACTATCATGTATGCATTGGTAGGTATATTTCATTTCAGCTAGTCATTTATTTACTTTCAACATATACTTTCGGTTTAGATGTTATGTATCATTATTTTAAATTACCACCCCATGTTTCATTATTGTGACATGTGGTAATCAATGACCGGGGAATATGTATACACCCAATTTTTCACGCTTTCTATT